>OY728161.1:140219256-142719256 GCA_963277665.1 Viscum album | reverse complement strand
CTAAATATTAAAAAACATAGGAGCCACGATCTACCTTGCCTTAGTGCAATGGAAGATCATTCATGGTTGTGGAATAGAAGGTTAGGACACTGTAACCATATGAACTTATGAAAACATTCTAAGAATAAATTAGTTAATGATTTATCAGAGATTATATTTGATTCTTAAACGTTTGTGACCCATGCCAATAAGGAAGGCAACCTAAATCATGTTTTAAATCAGTTGGTGAAGTCTCAACTACTGATTCATTATGTTTAGTGCATATGAATCTTTTTGGTCCTATAGAAACTGGAAGCATTGGATGAATTTATTATGTATTTTTATTGGTTTATGGTTACACTAGATTTACGTCGGTCTATTTTCTAGAAAAAAAGTCTAAAGCTTTTTCTTATTTCAAAAGTTTTAGAGACCAAGTTAAAAATGAGAAAACCCTTCCATTGAAAACAATTAACAGTGATCATGGTGAAAATTTTCAAAGTTCTGAATTTGAATATTTTTGTAGTAGAAAAGGAATTACTCATAACTTATCATCACCAAGAACCCCTCAACAAAATGCTGTTGTCGAATGAAGAAATAGAATTCATTAAGAGCTAACTAGAACCATGTTGAGCGAATATTCTGTAGCCAAACATTTTTGGGATGAAGTAGTAAATACTACTTCGAAAATATTAATCACGTTTTGATTAGACCATTTCTTAATAAAACTCCTTATGAGTTTTGGAATGGTACAAAACCTAGACTTTCCTACATTAAGGTTTGTGGTTACAAGGTATTCATTCTAAATACTATTGATAATCATCATAAATTTCCACCAAAATCTGATGAAGGAATTTTCTTAGGATACTCCACAACTTATAAGTCTTACAGAGTTTTCAACAAAAAAAACTTGTACTGTTGAAGAGACAGTACATGTAAAATTTGATTAAACTGGTCCTTTTGTTTTTAAACAACCCCAACTTACATCTTCAGATGTGTTTTCAAAAAAAAAAGATCAAACTTTTTTAGAAGATCCTTCTAATAAGGAAAATTCCCAAGAAAATGTTTATGAAGCATTTACCCCTGAATATTTCCTAACCTATGATGATGAACATGTTTAAAAATGACAAATTAGTTGTTTCTAAAGAATCATCCTAGTGATAGCATCATTGGTGATGTGAATCAACCTGTAAGGATGAGATGTTTTTTAAGGAATGAATATAAACATATAGCATTCATTTCCCTATTAGAACCAAAAAGCACTGATGAAGCTTTCGGTGATGACGATTGGATTATAGCCATGTAAGATGAACTAAATGGATTCAAAAGGAATAAAGTTTCGACCTTGGTTGAAAGACCTAAGGAAACTTCTGTTATTAGGGTAAAATGGGTCTTTAGAAATAAGTGTGATGAAAATGTAATCATTATTAGAAATAAATATATATTTTTGCTAAAGTCTATAATAAAAAAAAGGAATAGACTATGAAGAAACCTATGCTCTATAATCAAGATTTGAATATATTCATATCTTACCTTCCTTTACAGCATTCTTAAATTTCAAACTTTTCCAAATGGATGTGAAATGTGCTTTCCTTGATGGTTACGTTAAAGAGGACGTCTTTGTTGAAAAACCTCTTGGTTTTGAAGATACAAATCATCCTGATCATGTTTTTATACTTACCAAAGCATTTTATGGACATAAGCAATCCCCTCGAGCTTGGTATGATAGTCTTACATGATTTTTGCATCAAAATAGTTATGTTAAGGGAAATATAGATCCAACCCTTTTTATAATGAAAGATAAGAAAAATATTTGGATTGTTCAAATTTATGTTGATGACATTATTTTTGGTTCAACTCAGAAATATTTAACTGATTCATTTGCGGATCTAATGAAATATGAGTCGGAAATGAGTATGATGGATGAGTTAACATTTTACCTTGGTTTTCAAATCTCTAAAAAACAAGAAAGAATCTATATATCCCAACATATGTATATTAATGATCTTCACAAAAAGTATGGATATGACAACACTAAAAGTGTAATTTATCCAATTGGTACCTCAAATACACATGATCCTGATGAAGCTGGGAATCCAGTAGATCAAACATATTTTAGAGGTATGATAGGAAGTTTAATTTACATAATATCTAGTTGTCCAGACATAATTTTTTCAGTATGCTTATGTGAAAGATACCAATCCAATCCTAAGGAATCTCACTTAAAGGAAGTGAAAAGAAATTTCCCTACATAAAGAGAACCATGGATTTAAGACTCTTTTATACTTCTGGAAATGATTTTTTTATTAAAAAGATTTTCGGATGCTGACTTTGGTGGATGTAGAATGGATAGAAAAAGTACATCTAGAACTAGTCAATTCTTAGGATATTCATTAGTTTCTTGGTCATGCAAGAAGCAACACTCAGTAGCACTTTCCACTGCTGAAGATGAATATGTAGCAGCTGGAAGTTGTTGTGCTCAAGTGTTATGGATGAAACAGACACTCATAGACTATGGTATCAGTTTTAAAAAAACAAAAATTTTGTGTGATAATATATGTGCCATTTCCCTTAGTAAAAACCATGCACATCACTCTCGTGAAAATCACAAAGATATTAGGCATCACTTTCATAGGGATCACACACAAAAAGGAGATATCATTCTTCAATTTATCAGAACTCAAGATCAACATGATGATATATTCACGAAATCATTAGCCTCTGATTGATTTTAATACATTAAATAGAAGTTAGGAACGATAACTATATGGTAATCCTCATTAATTTTATGTTGAACAAATATCCTTATAGTAATAAACTACTTTTTATAGGGGGACTATATTTGTTCATATGTTTTTCATATTCTATGTAATGATTTTTTTCATATTTTTCGTAATTAGGTTTTTCATAGTTTTCATAATGGTGTTTGTTTATGTTCTTCGTAATGACGTTTTTTTTCATAATGTAGTTTTTCATATTTTTCCATAATGAAGTATTTTTTATTTTTTGTAATGAAGTTTTTCATATATTTTTTTCGTAATTAAGTTTTTCATATTTTTCGTAATGAAGATTTTTGTAAAAAAGATTATAGTAAGGAAGATTTTCGTAATGAAGATCTGCATACTCATTTTTTCCGTACTCAATTTTTTTTTTCAGAATCTAAAGTCCTCATGATGAATTTTCCGCAATAAAAATAATACTCCTAACAATCTGAAAGGTATGACTCTTTCTTGAGTTTTTTTACTCACATTTTACTTTCTGGTAGCTTTTTTTGTTTTCAAAATTTCTCGGTTTCTAGTTTTCTTAAATCCAAATGTTTTCTTTAAAAAACCTCAAAAGATCGTATCCTACCAAATCATCCTTGCAGATTTCATTTCAACTGTCAGATCTGATCATAAGTATTCGTAGCCATTGGATTGAGATGGGAAGATGAACCATCGCATCAAAACCTATAAAAAGGGGACCCCTGATGGTTTTCCCACATCTTTTTTCAAGCTTTTGCATGTCGAGGCTCTACCCCTCTTCAAAAGATTGTTCAGGATTTTCAAAGGTTTCTCAATTCCAAATGTCTGGTGAAGTTCCTTCTCTAGATATGTCTACTATGAAGCCGATTTCGGAGTGTCAAGTATACAAGGAGAGTTTGGTACATCCAAACTTCTTCAAAAAGTATGATTATATTATTTCAATGAGTATCAAGCTTAATGGAAGAGAAATAGTTTGTATTTCAATGCCAGGAGCTCAAGATGTTGTGTATCCAGATCTGCTGATAGAATTTTATGAATCAGTTTTCTTTTTCAAGGAATATAGAATATGAAAATTTTCCTTCATGTTTTATAGTAAAACCTATGCACGTTCATACACCAAGGCTGGTATCATGGTAGGGATGTCTTATGAAGGAAATGCTGAATTTTATTCCCAAAAATTACCAGATGTACAAGGACGTTTTTTCAAGGTAAAATCTCTGGAGTGTCTTGGACTTACAGATTTCAAAACCGCAATGATTTGTCACTTTTCTAACAACAATTGGCTCCTTGAGTTATGGGTTCAGGTTTTATCATACCAATAAAGGGAGATAAGGCCATCCTGAAAAAAAGTGATATGTATATCTTTGACTTTTTGGTAAATCAATGAAAGATTAATCTGATGAAGAATATTTTCATTACGATAGAGAATATCAAGAATGGGAATTTGAGAGCACAGATAATGATGTATCCTTCCCTACTCTCCAAGTTGATTGTTCATTGTCTTGAGTCTATCAAGATTCCTTGAAGTTCCAAGATGATGAATTACAAAGTTATCTTAGTTAGTGATGACACTTTGAAAAGAATGAATGTTGGATATTCTAAGGAATCAAGAGTGTTTTATGATCTTCCAATGGAAGAAGAAGAAGCCATTATAAAAAATGGAGAAGAGGCCGAACCGTCGAAGAAGGATGGAATGAAAAGGAAATTGATGGATGTAGAAGCTGAAGGTGAAACCTCTAAAGCTAAGGAAGCTCAAACTGCACCTCCAAATCCCATGAAACAGAAAGCATATCTGGATGAGGTGGCTACCGAGTGGAGGGAGGATAGAAAGAATCGGAATGAAGGAGAACCACAGTTTGTTCTAGATCCTACTGATGCCAAGGCTCTAAGAGAATAGATGGCTGAAGAGGTTGAGAATTAAGCCAAGGAGAATAATCTTAATAATAAAATGTGTGAGGCTGAAATTGTCCAATCTCTTTTGAAGGAAACTGAAATTGCATCCGAAAACAATCATGTACCTAAAACATTCTTAGTATAAATATTACTAGAGACTCTGGGAAAGAAGTACAGGACTCTTAAAAAAGTACTTGAAAAGGTTGTTCAAGAAAATGAAGCTGTGTAAGAAGTACAAGAAGCTGAAATTATTGATGATACAGCTGATCTGATAAAGTAAGTTGAAGACATTGTTGAGAAGGAAATTCCATCTGAAAAATTATCAATCCGTACTTCTCAATCCAGATCTTCAAAACTTGCTACTCCTGAAATTGATGAGAAGGCTAAAGAGGATGTGAACAAGTTATCTGAGAAAGAGTGTCATAATCATGACATCATTATTCCGGAATATGTTGAGGCAGGAGACCAGAAATAAAAAATTGATGAAGATAATATTGTTCAATTGTCTAAAAGCGAGCATGAGTCTCCAGATGAGGAAGCTATTCTAAAAACTGACATGGGAAAACAAGTGGTTGCTGATACACCTACAAGAACATCTTTAAGAAAGAAGGATGTTGGTGGATATTCTAAGAGGAAAATGGTTGAGCTATAGGAAGAACCATCACCAAGTAAAGTTTCATATAAAGAATCATCAGCTCTGGGACATGATTTTCTAATTCCATCTTTGAAGAACCTTTTTGACACAATTCTGTTCTTTCCCACCATTGACTCCAGATGTCAGATGCTTCAATATATCATGAATAAGAAAACAGATTTTGTATCCATGGTTATGGATAGGTGTGTAAAGACTGAGGCTGATCACAATAATTTCCTTATCAACTATGAAGCCCACAAAAAATCTTGCAAGAAAATAGTCAGCTGGTCAAAGAATACAGTTGAAGATTTGAGAGAGCTTGATGACTTTCAAGATGATGCTAAGAAATATTTTGATATTGAAGATAGAAAAATCAAGGATCTCACAAATATATTTGAGGAAAAGCTAAATCTTGAGAAGAATACTCAGATTCAGGATGTTAAAAATCTTAATGATAAGTTTAATTACGTTGTCCAATGTTGGAAAACAGAAAGGGATCTCCGGATCAAGATTTAAGAGAAGTTAGTGAAGCAAGATGACCTGTTGAAGATTCAGCCCGAGACTCTGAAGGTTCAGGATGATAAAATCAAAGCCTTTGAGAAGTAACTAGAAGAGGATCACAAGGATCTAAAGAAGCTGAAAACCATAGCAAAGAAGTTGATACCCAAAGAGAAGGAAAATAGATCAATCCAATCATTTGTTGTATTTTTTCCCGTGTACAAAATCTTCCAATCTAAATGAAATTGTTGGTTGCTCATTGTTATTTGGATGTTTGTACTAATATTTCAGGTAAAATAATTTTTTCCATTCCCTCAAACTATTTTTGAAAATCACAAAGGGGGATAAGGAAAAATAATTCTATGTAGAGAAGAAATATCCCTATGTAAGGGAGATTTTATCTAAGGGGGAGTTTTCATTACAGAGATTTCCATACTCAAGATAATGAAATTCTCATTCTGAAAATATAGAATACGATCCATAGTGTTCCAAAGCCTAAGGGGGAGTCTATCATATTCATCATTGTCAATGTGTAATGGGAGATAAGTTTAATTTCAAAATCTAGAAAAAACATTCTAATTCCTTAAATTATTTTTCGTAAGGATATTTGTGCTTTCCAAAAAGGGGGATATTTTTGAGTTAATAAGGTTTTCATTATGACTTTCCCATTCTTTCATACCCGGTGGAGATTTTTGAGTCATTATGGTTTCCTTATGACACTACCACTCTTTCTTGTTTTTAAAATCACAAACACCATATCTTAAGGAAAATATCTTTTTATGGTATGTTTTATTTATATAAAGAAAAATTTTCTTTCCAAATGAAATTTCTCCTTACCATGTTTTCATTGTTCAAATCAGAATTTTCTAAGTGTAAAATTAGGTTTGAAACCATATCCTTGGAATCCTATAATTACCTAGTTATGAAGAATTCTGTTTTAGGATTAGAATTCGGATTGAAAATTCTAGATATGAACTTTTCTTAGTTCTGACTCGGAATTCTGATTGTAAAGTCTGGATACGAACTCTTCTGAGTTCTGACTCCGAATTTTGATTACATATTTCGATATGATCTCTTATGAGTTCTCACTCTAAATTCTGATTACAAATTCTGGATACGAACTCTTCTGAGTTCTGAGTCCAAATTTCTGATTATGAATTCTGGACACAAACTCTTCTGAGTTCTTACTCCGAATTCTGATTAAGAATTCTGGATACGAAATCTTCTGAGTTTTGAGTCTGAATTCTGATTTCTAATTCTGGATACAAACTCTTTTGTGTTCTGACTCGGAATTCTGATTATGAATTTTGGATACGAATGTTGTGAGTTCTGGTTCCGAATTCTTATGAATCCAGATTTCAAATTTCCTTGAAATTCAGACTCTGGGGTTTTTTTGAGTTCAGGTTACGAATTCCTAGAAAACAGAATCCGAATATCCTTGTATTTTAGACTCATAATTCAATTGTGGTTAGACTCCAAACCTTCATTTTCTTACATTCCGAATATTGAATTTCTAGTTATGTAACCATATTTTTTCAATCACTTGTTTTTTATAAAACGTTGTCGTTCTTTCGGTTACTAACTAACTGTTGTTTAGTGACACGTGTACATGTCCCTCCAAAATTCCTGGAAAAATATGATTGTTAGAGGAGGGAACTGACCGTTGAATCTGTTCCTATAAATAGGATCTCATTTGAAAGAGCTTAGAACTTTTGGATAACTTTTGATCTAAAGTGATTTCTAGTGAGATATACTCTCATTATTTATGCTTACTGAACTTATGGTTTAGATTTGATTTGTGTGAATCTGATTGCTGCTATGTACAATCGAGGGCTTCTGGGGATAGGAAGACAGAGGTGTCGACTACCATTGAGATGAGGGCTTCCTTGCTGATGAAGACAGAGGCGCCGACCACCTTGAAGTTGAGGGCTTCCTTGCTGAGGAAGACCAGAGGTGCCGACTACCCTGATGTTGAGGTATTGTGGGGATAACAAGACATACTCTGATCTTTGTATCGAGTGCTTACCCTACTGTGGGCAAGATAGACTTTCTTTAAAGTATAAATCAAGGGACCATTATCCAAAGTTGTTGGATACCCTTCTCTTTGGGTTAAAATATTTACTACTTGATTCTTGTTGTGTTAAATGTTTTCCACTACATTTTTATTTTTGAGGATAATATAAATATATTATACTTTCTTATACTTGTACTTTGATTTTTTTATATTCTATACTCTTTAAGGTAGAATCTTCATCACTTTAAACATTCATTAAGTTTCATTTTCCGGAATCACTTTTCTGGAATTGCTTTTTCGGAATCATATTTCTTGAATCAAGCATGTGTGTATAACATAGGGGTTCTGTGAATTACCTTGTTTAACCTTGTTAAAAATAACCATATTTTAAAATTCCAAAGGAATATTTTTAAAAGTATACAATTCACCCCCTCTTGTTTTTTGAGCATCTTTAGATACTTTACTCAGTATCTCTTTTATTTTGATCCTACATTTGTTATTATAGAGTATATCATATTCACATACCATCTCAACACTTATCCTTAAAATCGTTAATGTTCAATTTCGTTTTATAGTAAATCCTATAATAGTTTTGTTACATATTCATTAGGATTATTTTTAAATAACCAAAAATCACATTCATCATCTGATTAACTCAATGTAACATCATATATTCTATGGATTTTTGTTCATCACTAATATAGTACTCATAAATTCAATGAAATTATTTTTGAAATCAAACATAGCCTTATGGGTTTTAATACCAAAATCACCAAAAAATAGGTTACCCATTTACATTCTATATAGAAAAAAATGTAAAACAAAAACCAATATGTTATGATTTTAAAAAAACATCAATGTTATGTGATTTTCAATACTTTGAATTATGTGATTATATAACATTACCATTATCGTATACTAGAAATTTATTAGAATATTCCATTAGACTCTAAAAACCCAATAGTAAGAAAAACAACCAATATAATCATTAAATCACCCATCTATCGATTATCCCGAATTCAATAAATTTCAAAATTGTGAAATATTTTATGAATTTTTAATGAAAAATATATAATATACATTAAATATGGTTGTGGTTATTATATATATTTATCTTTGACCCTTATCATCATTCAAAATAGTTGATTATTATTCCATATTAGAATTTCTAGAAGTAACAATATTCCTAATTTTAATATTTTATGTGTTTTTCAACTCTCTCCATTTTTATTATCGAGATATGTCATATTCCTCATCATTATAAAGATATTTCATGATCATGTTTGTGATATTTCTAATTTGAAAAACTCTGAGACACAATTCATCAATAGCTGACATCTCATCCATCATACTCACTAAAATTTTACATCATTTTTTAAAAATACTTTTAAGGGAATGTGAGAAACAACTCAGTTTATCAAGAGAAAACACTATAAACCACAATGTCATTGAATGGTAGTTTAATCAAACTGAATGCATTATCGCTAAAAAATTTCTAAGAGATATGAGATGCATGTATTATTTGATCATCCTTAAGATGATTTTCAATGTGATACACCATGTTTCCAAAACATTTAATGTGTTCCTCTTTGTTGATAATCCCTTCATTGAATCCTCTTATAAATATAATATCTTTCTAATTAATCCTTGCATATTTCTTAGGATTTGTGTCCATAGGTTTCTATCAACACAAAATCATTCAATCGTTTTATGTAGTGGCATTAATCATTAGAAACTCCTCCCCCATTTCATCTCCTAAAAGCATGATCAACTCCAATGTTTGATTAGGAACCATGCCTTTATCTTATTTCTATTAATTTAGTACCCATTAGAGTGTAATTTCCCCATCAACTATAGCATCTTACCGATCAGGGATTTCAACTTCCATCACCTTATATTTTGTTCATTTTAGGTATCTTTTCTCCATTGGTATGTGATATAGGAAAAATAAATTCAACTGTTTCTATTTCCTATCTGACGCTTCATCCTCAGACAATTAATAATTAAACCAACTTGAAGATCTTATGTACAATCTCAAGAGAATCAATAAGGAAAATAATTTTTGGATTTATCCCCAAGCCTCCCTACTCCACATTTGGATTATCTTCCAAGGAAACTTTCGCCTCTGGTCTAGCATGTTAAATTCCAATCCCTCAAACTGGTTAATAAAATTTATTATAGGAAATTAACTTCTCCATTTTTTCCCCAATACTACATTTGATTTCACTATATGACTTTTAGACTCCTTATATCCCACTCTTCCAATTAAACCATGCATAGAAAAAATGCATCCGCGTAGGATGTAACATTGGGAGCCCTTTCACCTCACTCTTAATCTACATTTGATTCTCGTTCAATAATGATAAAACATCAATTTGATTCATCCCCACCAGAAGATACCTAAATTTTTATGTAGAGAGGTGAACCCCAATAATTATCTATACAAGCCACTTGAGTGTCCACTATACCCAAAAGAACATATTCCGAAGAAATGGGATTTCCTGGTTCTTTCCTCAATCGACTGAAATTTTTTTCCAATGAAGTATTTACTATTAAGAATCACATTTCACCACATTTAAATTTAATTGGTTATTAGAAACATCCAACTAACTATGTCTCATTGGCCCTTCACCAACACCCGGCTCTAAACCATTTCCATTGCATCCTATTTTCAAAATCTTCTGTTGTTCCTAGTTCATGATCCCATGCCTATAGAAAGATGTTGAGTGACCCAATTTATTATAGGAATATTAAAATAAACCCAATAATCAAAACACATAATCTTATATAAAATTTGTTATTACCTCATTGTAATTCAAACATACTCCTTATGAAATCTTGATACATCAAATTCCACCCAAATTCAATGAGAAATAGGGTGAGAAACTGACTGAGTTATACTATCAGAGCACAAATATATACCAATGAGATTCCGTAGCATATGAAGAAACGTTGTATTTTAATAACATATAATAATATTATGGAAAATAACCTAAATATCTATTGTTGTTGTGTCTTTCTTCATATGGATCTCATATGACAACCTGAAGAGATATAAATAATGTTATTTCAGCTTCAGGGGGAACTGGACCACACATTGACCAGGTCTTCCTTGGAAGTAAGGGAAATAATTATGTTCCTTTTATTGAGTAGAAATACCAGTGATCAATATTGAAAACCCCATTACCCAATGATTAACCTATCAATGGTGTCCGACTACGGGAAATATTTCTTAAACAGTGTAATCAATGAGATATTTAGAAGATCCAAGGCCTGGTTGAACTATGATATCGATAACAAAAGTTGAATAAATCCAATGAACATTTTTGTATCCTTAGGGTAAAGGGATATTGGAGAATAAAATATAATAAATAGGGTTTGTATAATGGGGAGAAATGAAAATAATTTCCCTCAATATACGGTGGAGGTTCATCCCCCGCTAGGAGGGGAGGGACCGGTGCATCAACCATAACCATCACGGGTGTGGATCCACCCATCCATGAAACTCAATTAATGAAATTTTATAAGATATCATACTTGAAATTTTTTCCTTGTGAACAAAATCATTATTTCATATTGAATTCATACTTCAATCACCTCAGAACACATCCATCTTTCCAAAACGTCACTTCAGTTACTTTATCACTTTGATGATAGAAAATTATAATGTTTTGTTTCAAACCATAAATAGCGATATTTATCATGGAAATTATCTTTCTTTCACCAATATAAATTTAACTAATTTCTTGGATATTTAGTTTTCAACTATGGAATAATGTGACAAATATTTCTATACACATATTAAATCCATTGAAATTTCTTTTATCACTTATAGTATGTGGTGAACACCAAATTTCAAACAACCATGTGAATTATTCTGATATTATTTCAAGTAATATTTTATTATGAGATAATACCACTAATAGATAAGGTATTTTTCCTATCAGAATTATATCGTAGGTTAAATATAATATCTATGAAAAATCCATCCATATCACATTACCACACCGTTTCTCTAATAACCATTATCAAGAAAAAATACATTGATTGTTTACATAGTTTATTATATAACCAACATGAAAAAGCTGGTATCAGACATTATCACTTCAGTTATTTATAACCAACATGATGAAGCTTAGATATATATTGTATCACATATATTATTTTTTAACTAATGTGTTACTTGGAATTTTTTTCATGCATTATAATATAACCAACATAAAAAATATTCAAAAAAATATGTTACCATGTCTGTTATATAATAACAGATGTGATAAAACTTTTAATATTTTATGAATTCGTGATTTGAAAGATTTATATGTTACTAAATCATGTGAAAAGAAACTCTTCCCCCTTTCACGTGGAAACCTTAATCTTGTGTTTCGATCATGTGGCCTAAAATCACAGTTTCCCTTCATTAGACATCCTGAAATTTCACCAGGTCATTGTCTGTATTTTTTAATCTCATCTCTCAACTCTCAAGTAAGTCTCACACTTTCATTCATGGTCTATTTCAGTCATTCAATGCCATGGGAACCCTCTAATGTTTTTATTTCATTTACTCAAATCTCTCATTATTACTTAAGTTTCATCATCCTCATTGTAGCATTTTTTTATATAGACCTGGTCATCACCAATCCTGGATTATGACCTTTATAAACCTTATATATCTATTTATTTAAGTTTAAAGGTGTTAATTTCATTACATTTTAATGTTATATATTATATCATAATTTTCTCCATTATATCATAATGTTATAGTGTTTCTATGTATGGAATATTATTTACACTGAATTTATTGAAATTTGTTTATTAAAATTTTCTTTATTACTAAATCACAATTGCATATAAGAATCCTTGAATTTTGTTTAGTTTAATATAAATTCTTTTCAATCCCTTATCTAATTTTTTTAATTTTCATTTTGAATGTGTATTGTTATGAAATATTAAAAATCCCTTTTATTGGGTCCCTTATATAACTATGACTAACATGGTTTAAAATATACTCATGTATTTTTTTATATGTTATAGATTGAATTAATGATTTTCTGGAACATATAGTATCATAAAAATATATGGCATCATGATATATTATATAATGATATATGTTTCCTATTAATCATCTTCCTTGTGGACTAATAAAAAAATAGAACCATTTGGGGGAAAATTTATGTGAACAATCAGAAATTTGGTTATCTACATTCATATTTTGTAATTATGATTAAGAATGAATTTCCAAGATTTATTAAATAACAAATCATAAAGTATTCACAAGTAACCCAAAATCCTTATTATATATTATATAATTAATTAGATTCACTATAAACTTTTTCTATGATTTGTATGTGGTTTATATCCAATTTATCATATATATTTAAATTTACATTCTATTATTTTTTCATATTTATAATTATAATTTTAATATATTCATAATTTTTTTTAAATTTCAATTTATTGTTACCTTCAAATGATGACATCTTTGATATAAATATAATCCTGGTTTGACATGATTAATTTATTCACACATTTATCATGACTATATTAATTTAAAATGTAATGTTATTATTTGTTTTAGATAATAATGAGTTGATGTTGTATTATACCACATAGAATAATATATTAATATGAGGTGGTTGTTAATGATTTTTTGAATTTTATAAAAAAATGTTTCAAACAACAACATGTTTTTTGTCCATGACTAAAATGTTTAAATATGAAGAAGTTGAAATAATGAGAGATCAAATATCATTTTATTTTTCATTGTTCAAATTTGAGTTACAGAGCATGGATTTGGAATGGGGTAACATGGAAGAATTTCAGATGTAATGATAATGATTCTTTGAAAGATTATAACAAAGATGAAATTGGATAAATGATTCATGATATTAAAGAAGATGCAATAGATAATGAACTGAAAATTGAGTGTATATATAGTGATGTTGAAAAACCGTTGTGTACGGGTAGTATAGAATTTACATTTCCATCTTCGGATTTAAGATTGATTAAATTGATGGAGAAACATGGTTTCATTGTCATGAGTTTTAATGATTTTCTATAATTGTTGAAATATATTCTTCCTAAATACAATGATCTTATATATTCCAATTATAAAGAGAATAAAATACTATGCCTGGTTGGATTTGGTAATAAAAAAATACAAGCTTGCCTGGATGACTCTATTCAATATAGGAAGGAATATGAATTTTTGACAGATCATCCTAAATCCGGGACATAACACTACTACAAAACATGTCTTTAACAGTGCTAAAAATGGCATTTATCTGTACTATAAAAGCATTGACAACATGAGAAATGTTAAAATACTGGGACTTTTATCAGCACTGGTATATGGGACATTTATCCGCACTACTTAAAGTGATGCAAAATGAATTCATTATCTTCTATATATAAGCATAGATAATGTAGACCTTTTTCACCACTTTTAGAAGAGGTGATAAAAGACCATACTGTAGTCCACTGTAACAACAAACTACAACACCATTGTAGTGTGCTGTTATAGCACACTGCATCACCAAAAGCACCAAAATCATTATAAGAACGCTTGATTTAATAAAAAACATATCTCAATATATAATTTTAATAAAATGAAATTTACAAAAAACTATAAAAAAATGTCTATTATAGACATTAAAAAATTATTTTATACAATACATAAATAATAATTATTAAATACATTAATAAAATATCATAACTATTTTTGTTAACATGATTTCCATTGACTTTGTATATCAAACTGTCAACCCTATATGAGAAGCTTTGAACAAAAAAATCAACTTGAACAAAAGAATACACCTATATTAGAAAAAATTATAATGTGAGTAATACTAATAAGAAATAAATTAAAAATAAATATTAAAAAAATACATTAATTATATGGAAAATAATTTTACTCTGAAAACATCATAATTACCATTATTATTGAACGAAGAAGGAAATGTTTCTCTTCCTCCGAGGTAGTAGAGCTAACTTGAAAGAAAGTGATGAATGAATAACTGCCAAGTTGAAAAGTTTCTTAGGGAGAAGAAGCAAATATGTTTGATAGAGAACCCCAACATAAAAAAAATAATCCACCTACATATCATAATAATTATTATGTGAGTAATAATAAAAATAAATAAAAAAAATATTAAAAAAATATTAAATTCATTCTATAGATAATGATTTTATTATGTAAAAATAAAGATTACCAATTTGATTGTGAAAATTTAGCATCATTTCTCTTCTTGAAAAGGTAGTTATGGGCACTTCTAAGAAAGTGATAAATGAACCACTACATGGGTGAAAATATTTTAAGGGATAATGAGCATGAAATTTGTACAAAGCACCAAAAATTGAACCAAAGAATCCCCATGTATTAGGAAACAATTATTATGTGATTAATACCACAAAAAAACTAATTAAAATTAATAAGAAAAAATTTATTAATTCTATAGACAATGAGTTTACTATGTATTAATCAATATCACCTCTACGATTGAGAAGAGGCTACCTCATTGCTCTTCCTGCAAAGGAATTGGAGGAAATTGAAATAATGTTATAAAATCACCAATGCATGGGTGAAAATATTTTAAGGGATTAGAAGCATGAATGTTGGATAGAGAACCATAACATAAACAAAAGATTTCACCTATATAAAATAACAATTATAATGTGATTAATACTAAAAAATGAATTAAACCTAAATTTGAACTAATACATTAATTCTATAAATAATTATTGTATTGTGGAAACATAAACATTCCCTAGAACAACTCAATCAGGTCACCCAATTAACCAAGATTCCCTTTTATTTGTTCTAAATCATGATTCAAATTCTCATGTCACTGACACAACACATTTAGGCACAGAAGTCATGCCAATCCGTGTACACATAGTCTGACCCTACTTGCACACCCAACCCCCAATAAAAACATACACATGCTAAATTATTTTAAAAACATGCCTCCAAACTATTATGTAAGTTAATAATACATTTAAAAAGTTTTCTAAAATAACCCCCAGAGGAATTAGAATGCATTACTTAAAAAAAACCGATTTTCACATGAAAATGCTACATTTAAAATCAAACAAACCTCATAACTGTATCAAACAAAATTTTTAACACCTATATAATTTAATAAATATAATAAATAATTTATAGGACAATTCCAATTAAAAAACCATAGTTTACTCTAATTCACAACCAATTCCATAGGAAGTCCATTTTTTTACAAATTTGTACCCAACCCGAAATCATTTTCAAAACATGTATTCAATACTTTAATACAATTTAAAATTCACATTAAAAAATGTACAACATGTTTAACCAGGAATATTATGTCAATTTCCATTACGAACATACATAAAAACCTATCCTAATATATTCTGCTTTGAAAACATGAATTGAACCTTTCAAACAACCCATACGACCCTTCCAAAGAGCACCACACTAAAACACACACACAACACATAAGAAATTTTCATTAAAAAACCCAAACCCCATGAAAATCATTACAAAACCGTTGATAGCACATTTAACATCACTCAAACAATTAAATAAACCATTTCCACATCCTAAACATAATTACTAAATCAAATTCATCATTATTAATACTTCATAACTCATACTCAAAAGAGCACAACAAGGCTGACATGCACAAAATGATATATTTCCCATAAAAATCATTTTTCAACACAAGCACACAATATGCAGCAATAAAAACACATTTCACACTACTCAAACAATTAATATAACACTTCCATTTTTCACAATAAGGTCTATATAGAAACATATCAAATTTTCTGTAGAAAATTTATTTTCAACTCATATTCAAGTCAAAAAATTTCTAAAATGTGTTCGCACCAACAAAATAAACTATAGAGAATGAAAAAATAAACCGAGAGATAAAGTTAAATTATCTAAAATTTTTACAGCATTGAACCACATACCTCAGGTTGATAAATTGTTAGAATTTGATTTGAAACCCTATATGCATCGCAACTGTAATAAAAAACCAGATGTCAGATGAGATGTTAGTGGAATTGGAGAAACGAAAATAGTAGAGTTGTGTGATTCGAGCATCAAATCACCAAGGAGGTGCACCAGAAGTGGGTGGATTCCACAAAAATCTCATGATATCTCGATGAGTCAACAAATGTTTAGGGGTTTTAAAATAGATAGAGACACATTTATCAGCACTTAAATAAAGTGATGCTAATGAACTATCTTTATCAGTTCTAAAAAAGTACTGATATAATCAATATATATCTGCACTACAATTAGATTTCTAATAATTCTTCATTTTATTTTCACTTTATTTAGTGCTGATAAATCCTCATATTTATGAGCATGGAAAAGGATTTGATAAAGATTATTTTATCAGCGCTTATTACTAAATCACTGTTAATGTATTTATAACTATAAATATAAATAAAAAATCTAAATATTAATAAATATATAATAAATCTATATAAATATCAATATAGTAAATATATTCATTTTAAATATATTTATTATAATTTTATAAATTTTTGTTTCTATTTATATAAAAAAATTTTAAAAATTTTAATTTTATCATTGTATATATTTTTATAATTATACATATATATTTTATAAATATATATAAATATAAATATAATTAATTTATTCATTATTTAGTTAAATTTAGTATAAATTTATCAATTAATTAAATATACATAATTATATATTTATGATTATATAAATACTTTTAAAAAATTATTTATTTATAATTATAAATATATAAATGTATAAATACAGTGACTGTACATTTATAAATGTCGTTATTTATAAATGTTTTTTTCGAAAAATATATTTAACATTATTAATGAATATCTACTTTTAAGTGCAAGCATCTATGTTAAAATTGAGTGAAATTGAATAACGTAAGAATAATTACACATTGAGAATTTAGAAAAATGGATAAGATTGGGGTTTTTGAATTGTATTTATAAATGCATTATTTAGGTATATGTAAAATCAATATAACACCCATTTGATCTATATTTAATTGAAAAAACAAACGACATTAAATTATATGTCAAGTAGGATGTAATTATATTCAATATTTTTAATTAATATTAATCATCAACTCTAAAATGTTATTCAATAAACATATAACTATTTAATATAAAGTGCATAAATATTCTGTAATATATAAATCATATTTATATACATTTATATATATCAATAAATTTAATATATACAATTTAATAAAATTAATTTTCAAAATTATATAATTAATAAATTATTTAATAAATCATAATGTGTAATTAATCTATTCATTTTTATCAATAATTATTTAATTATAAATAAATATTTTTTTAATAAACAGATTTTTTATTTATTATTTTGTCATTATTTAATTTTATTTATATCAATATAAATCATTATTAAAAATAATGAACTGATAAATGGTATCCTTTATCAGTGCTAAAATTAAAGTACAGATAAAGGATACCATGTATCAGCCCTAAAAATAAATCATTGATAAATGATAGCCTCTATCAGTGCTAAAAATAAATTATTGATAAAGAATTCCTTTATGAGAACTAAAAATATAGCACTGATTAAGGTTTCCTTTAATAGAGATAAAAAGGACACACTAGTAAAAGGTTAAATTTATCAGTACTTTATTTTTCACTGATAAATATTCCATTTATCATCGTTTTTTATAGAATTGATAAATAATAGTTATGTTAAAGGCATGATTTGTAGTAGTGTTATGATAAAAGTTGAAATAAAAATCACAGACTAATTTAGAGTTTATAAAGAGACTTCCAAGGCATCTAGGTATATTCCTAAAATTTTCTATTTGAAAAATTTATTTTCAAATTCACACAATGAAAAAGGATAAAATGGAAAATTCATTAGTGGATATGTGATGAAAAAATATGTCATCCAGCTGATTGTCTAGAGTGGAAAAAATTTGATATCCATTTTCATACATTTTGAAAGGATGATAGAAGTATCATATTTGGACTATTCATATATGTAACGAATCCATATCAAATCCGTAGTACCACACATATTTCATGGCCTATTTTAATGGTAATTTAAAACTTATCTCCTAAATTTTTTATAGAGAAAAAATACATCATATTGAGTTTAACGATCTATAAACCAAAACAACCATAAAACAATATTAATGCTTTATTATCTCATTTAATTGATAAATTGAAAGTATTATTTGGGGATTGTACTGGGGTGTATAATACTTAAAAAAATAGAATGTTTTCAATTGCATGAAACGATTTTGTTCACTATTAAATACTTCCAATCGCATTGAAATTTTCTTATATACGGTGTTGAGGGGAAAAAATCTTATCCAATTAGTGAACAAGAGACTTTATATTATCAACTTCATCATGGGAGAAAAAATATATATGGGTAATCAAAAGTATCTGTCTATGGATCTCTCCTATTGAAGATTTATAAAGGCATTCAATGGATCACATAAATTTTATATTTCTCTAATACCTTAACCAAGTAATTTGTGTTTTGAGAGGCTGAAAAACCTTGATGTGACATTTGGAAAGACACATTAATCTAGTAATGATAATAATATTTGGAAGAAATGGTCAATATTTTTTTACCATATTAGAGATATCATGAGGTGAATCATAAAATTTTCCTTAATGTGAAGAAGAATATATGTGACAGCTTGATTGGAACATTGATTGATTTTAATGGATAGACTAAATATGGGTTGAATACAAGATTGGAAATAATTTCAATGGGAATACATTTGGTTTTAGATCCCACTCCTGATGGTAGGTGAAATATTCTTCTCCCATAATGTCATACATTATCCAAGAGGGAGAAAATTAGATTTTATAAGTGTCTTCATGATAAGAAATTTCTATAGGGTTATTCTCTAAATGTAAATAATTTTTGGACATTAATGGATTTCACGTTGACTGCTATGAAATCTCATGATTGTCCCACCATGACACAATATATTATCACAGCTTCATTGCAAGGAATATTGTCCATATTTGTAATTAATACTATCAGAAAGGTGTGTTATTTGTTCTATTAAATTTTTAAAAAGATGACTGATCTGAATGACATGAACATTTTGGAAAAATACTCATCTTCTGTACTTTTTTCAATTGGAAATTAATTTTCATCTTCCCTTTTCTGATATAATGGTACATTTAATGGTTCATTTGGTTTGAGATATAATTCTTTAAATACATGTATATCTATGTTAGATATACCATTTTGAAAGGTATATAATGATATTGATGGGGTATGTTAAGAATATAAATCGACCTAAAACCACCATTATTGAAAATTTTATTTATGGGGAGGTTTTGGACTTCTTTATGTACTAATTATATATGGTGGTGCACATATTTATTGAATCTATATCACAATGAGTGAGTTAATTATGTGGGAAATCAGATTTGTGGATTCAAAGACAAAGGTTTATGAGGTGAATAGATAAATATGGTGCACTTATAAATCATGAATAACATAGATGATGCTCAAACATATATAACAATACATGTTAATGTTTTAAAATAATGTCATCCAGATAAAAAAGATATGTGGATTTTTAATGAGCATAACAAAACATTTTTTACATGTTTTAAAAAGACTGTGGTTGGTAGATCAGATGCATTAGAAACATTAATACGATTAGTGGGTGGTCCATTTCTAAATTTGACAACAAGGTCTAGGTATTAAATTAACATATATACACTTCATATGAATGATTAGAACAATATAATTGTAGTTTGGAAATGTATTGTAATTGTGTTCGTAGAAGCAATGAATTTTTGGGGTTTTAAAGAACAAAACCAAATGTATGGATTATGTGAATATTATTGAGTCATTAAGGAAATATCTGAGGTTGATTCCATTAAATTCAATGTTCCAGTGTTTAACTACAAATTGATTATTAGTAACCAAATTGTCTAAAATGATAAATTTTGAATGACACTCGTTAATATGAATAATTTGAAATACAAAAACAATCCATTTATAATTGAAATGCTTAAAAAAGATTCTATGTTATTGATCAATTTGAAATTTAGTGGTCTATTGTATTATATGTAAAAAAAAGAATATGTTGGTGATGATCCAGGTGATAAAGATGCTAACTTATGTGATATCTCTAGTCCCTTAGAAAGATAAATAGAATGTAGTGATGAGGAAGTCCTAGAAATGGTTTGTGTCATAAAGCACCGATCAAGATAAAGGAATTTGGGAAAGGAATCATTTAGTACATTCTAATATTACATTTAATATATGTTTATTTCTCATTTATATTTATAAATTTCATAAGATGTTAGATACATTATTTTTTTCTTTGTTAAAACACTTATTAAAAAATTGAATTAATATTTTCATTTATATTAGTTTAGGTTTTTCTCGTTAACCATACTTACCACAACATAACTTATCTATTTTTTGATATTAATGAAATAGATATATATTAAATTCGATATTTCAAATAAAAAGAAAATTATTTTATAAGAGTATATTGAAAAAATATTCTTTTTGTGTAAACAATTATTTATTATGTTGGACCATTTTTAATATTCCAACATTATTTTTTGATTTTTTTGATTCATTTAAATTAAATTTCATATATCAGTATTTTTTATTGAATTTTAGTTATCTTTAATAAATATTAATAATAATGTGTTATATTTTCATTTACATTTCTGTTTTATAATTTTTAAATGTTTATACAATAGTATTGTAATAGTTGAATTTGTATATTTGTGTACTAATTGTTTAATTCTTTTATTTGAAAAACAATAAAATAATAATGAACTGATCAAACTCAAACTTCTGTAGATGACCATACACATCCCTCTAGTGGGGAATATGGACATGATACCCTTGATGATCCCCATCCTTCAATACAAGATTCATATACTCCCACATAGCCAAAGAAGATTTTGAGTTTTGGTGAATGTGGAAGCATAATTTTTCCAAAATTATTTGTTTATCATTTCTAGAACTAGAGGATATTGTTAGAATTTAAGGATAATGATATTATAATAGGTCCTAATCCCAAATAATCCATGATTTTGTATGTAAGTTCAAGGTAAAATGAATGTCGGTATATTGATTTATGATTGGAGAAGTGATGAAAATGTAACACTATCTTAGTTTCAGGGATACCATTTTTTAAATTTCATTTGTTATTATTTTATTAATCTTGAATTATTTAAAGTAATATATGTATTCCCCCTTCTTATGAGATGCCGTATGACATACCTAACATTAGAGGAGTGAGAAAGATATTTTTATCATTAGATTCCATGAGATTGACGGATTTTAAATCAATCCTCACATCTGATTTCATTTTTGGGAATAGTTTACATCATAATACATGGGATATATTATCTTTTATAGATGAAGAGACAATAAATTTTGTTTTTTTTAATTAGAAGATAAGAAAAAACAAGGGTAATTTCAATGTAACATTTTAGCTGATTTCTTATATTGGTGATCTTATAAATGATTTAATATTATTAATTTACATAATTTTGGGAGATCACATCAAGAGAAAAAATCTACAAATGAATACCCTCACACATTATCTCAGAGAGGGTATACATTTTTTGAAGAAAAAATAATGGCAGAAAGTTTTCAAAAACTAAGAGATGGGCCTTCAAGCCCTAGAGAGGTTTCCCCAAAATCCCCTCGTCTAGACATGAAAAACTGAAGGGGTCTCAATTGAGAAAAAAAAGAAAATGTTTTGTGGAAGAAAAAAGAGTTCTAGTTGAGAGGATTGAAGATGTTTATTTTATTTAATTAATTTTTTTATGATAATTTAATTATTTATATATTTTGAATCATTACATAATTTTTCAGATAAATCATATGTAATTTTATATTAGAAGAATGTGGCATGTGGGTTCTTTGTAGCTAAGGAGAGTTTGGATATTTTATCTATAACATAGGTAAATACCAAATACATGATTCTTTTATAGGATTTATGGTTAGTGTATTAGTGATAAAGGTTTTACCATATTCATAAAACTTTGTAGTGGTGGGGTTTTATAAAAAATTAGAATAAATGGAGGCTGATGTTCAAAATATTAATGTGATGATGGATGATAATATTATAGCATCAGTGTTGTCATTGTTTGCGAACATGAAAAGAAAATTTCATAATAAAACTCTCAATCCTCCATCTCTACGAGCAGCTCCCACTCCTCCACCTCCACGTATAGACCCCACTTTTATTCTACCTTTACACCCCCTCCTCAACAACTTCCCAGTTACTGTTAGTTATATGTATATGATCATCCATATCATATTGTTTCATAAAGGATGATTTATTATATGGGAGATACCATTCATCGTCAATATTTAGAGATAGATAATCATATGGACATTGTACATGATATTATAGATATATCAGCTAGTGAACCATTACCTAGAGACGAGGAAGAGATAATTTAAAAAAGTATCGAACACATTTTAGTTTGGCCATCTTGACTTCTGTGACATATTACCATAGAGTTATGGGCATATTATATCTTTTATTTCATTTTTGTATTAATTTTTTTAATATTTGAAATTTAATATATTTATCTATCTATTTACATGACTAATTTAATGGTAAAGAAATATTGTGTAGCCAAAATACCCTACTAGATTTTGAGGTATTTGTGGTAGCCTATTTTTGACGGGATCCCATTAGAAATAGGATTTAGTGATGGGTTCCCATTGTAAATAGCATGTTGTAGAAAACGGCATCACAAAAACTATTTTTCTCATTGGGATCGTCGAAAAAAATAGTATTTGCGATGGGGAACTTCACCATTGAAAATTAGTCTCCAATTATATACATTATATATATAAATAAACCATTTATGATGGGCTCATCCGAAATTCTATTTGTGACAGTCCTATCGCCAAAAAAGGTTTTGCAACGGGGAAGTTCCCCTCGCAAATAATCCTCCTATTATATACATTATATTTAAATAAACCTTCTCCGACGGGCCCATCTGCCCATCTCAAAATACAATTTTTAAAATATATATTTAGACCATTTGAGATGGGATCCCATCACAAAAGGTCCCTTTGTAAATAATAAACAAAGTTAAAAAAATAATATTAATACTATTAAAATAAAAAAAATTAGAAATTCTCAATATTCTCAATATTCTTAAAAAATATTAAAAAATAATGAAATACTATTATTATTATTATTAGTAAAATAAAAAAACATTAAAATATATAATACTAAAAATATATATTTAATAAAATTATGATTAATGAAAATATAATATTAATATT
The DNA here is from genome assembly GCA_963277665.1 of Viscum album. Lineage (NCBI taxonomy): Eukaryota > Viridiplantae > Streptophyta > Magnoliopsida > Santalales > Viscaceae > Viscum > Viscum album. The sequence goes on along the minus strand of OY728161.1, from coordinate 142,695,206 downwards.
ATTAAAATAATAACAAATTTAAATATTCTCAATATTCACAAAAAAATATTAAAAAATATTAAAATATTATTATTATTATTAGTAAAATAAAAAATAATTAAAAAATATATTACTAATAATAAATATTAAAATATTAAAAATTAAAAAAATTAAATTATGCAATATTCACTCTAATATATAATACAAGAACTTTAGATTGTTTATATTACATCAGATCTTGAAATCAAATTTTTTTAGCATAAAAAAATCATTGGGGTCATCTTCTGGAAGAGGAGGAGGAGCTATAAGAGATGGTTGAGGAAACTCCATCCCTAACCTATGAGTGAGACGACACATGTACACCATCTAACCATGATGATGCTACTGTTCCTGTTGTTTCCATCGATGCATATCCTCCTCATACTGCTGCTGCTTTTTCTATTGGTAACACATATTTTCTGCTGCTTCTATAAACTCTCTATAAGATCAGTCTGAGTTCAGAACTACTCCTTATACCGTGAGGCAGAAGATGGTGCCTCTCCACATGCTCCTCTCGAGATGGTTGTTGACATCGCAGCAGTACCATAATAAGTACCACGAGTCATATGAGAGTCAATACCAACAACTCGGCCCTTCTCAAAGCCATATTGAGTCTCCTGCATCCATACCGCCTCATCGGAATGGTGGGCAGTAGTCTGATCAGTCATCTCGTCCAGACTCTTAGCCTATATCTGAGAGTTCGGACTCATATGGCTCCTTTAATTCTAATTTGATATTAAAATTATGAAAATGTTATATGTAGTTAATTTTCAAACTGAAAATAATAATACTACCCACAATCTGACACTGGTGATCACCTCTAGTCCCTCCAATTGCTTTATCAATGTACATCCTTTGATAAACATCATACTCCATAATATCGTCATTCAAGACATCCTATAAAATATAAAATAAATATTTTATATTTAATTATATATAAATTATTTTAAAAATATATTTACCTGATGCCCTCTATGGATACTGAATTTATGGCTACCAGCTCAATGTGTCACCTCCTATCTCCCCAAGTTCTGCCGACCCACTAAATATCTCCTTTGAAATCCACCACCCAACTAGTGAAAACATAATCCATCCCAAATGTGATATGAAATGTACATTGGTCGGTGGGTTCTACAAAACTCAACAAATTCTATCACTCTTTCTTTCTTAATGGTCATCCTTCTTACATTATGTACAAACTGCCAGAGACAATCACACATAGACACCTATCATGCTACCTGGATAGTGTCAAGCATGCTATCATCGATGAGATACCATAAACCCAAGAAATAATTTATAATATCAAGTTATTAATAAAATAAAATCTAAAATAAATATTATTTATTTACGTACCACCTATTTATTGAACATGCTAAGTCACACATCAACATAAATATGTTCCCATGTGATCCATGGATGAGAAAAATAATTGTGCAAGATAACACTCCCCTGTCCAACAACTACATGCACAAAACTGTGAAAAAAGACTACATAAAAAAACAATTAATATATATATAAATAAATTAATGATAGCTAAATAAAATATACATTTTACCATATCTCCCTTTGCATGGATCGCAGCCAAGACATGGACATCGCTAGGGGATAGGGTCTGGAATCACCAGTCGTGCAAGACCACACTCCCTCCGCATAACCCCTGAACCACCAGCAGGCTGAGGGTTAGATGATCCAAAATCCCTCCCATCCAAAGGTAGCTCAGCCTCTTCTAACTCCCGAAATAAATCAGGGTCCTTCTGAAACACAATATAATTCTTGTTAGAAGATATTTAAAAATAACTATTATATATAGATATATATTAGTTATGATTATAACCATCATTTAACTGTGTCAATGTTCACCTTCTTCATCATCTTCGTATCTGATGATGTCAATGTCTTCATATTCCTCCTTGACATCATCAATATCGGTATGATTTTCAGTTTCATCATCTCTTGTCATTTCAAATTCATTTGTAACATCATTAACATCTTCATCACCATCAACCCTTAATTGTGGAATGTCATCATCGATATTCACGTCTCTTTGTGAAAAAGATATATTTTGAGTAGTCTCTTGAAAAATTTCAATTCCTTCCACTTCAACAGAACCACAATCAGTTTTAGTGAACTAAATTTCCTGAGATGTAATTTTTATAAAGCTCCAACAATCAATCAGGTCTCTTGAAGTAGCATAATACATTGCGTAATAATTTTATTTTTCTGTTGAGCCTATAAAAATGATTAATTTACAGTACGAATACTTCTATATTTTATATCAATGATTCCATGAGTCCAATTAACACACAAGACTCTATTTGTATCTGAGAACATAAGTCTAAACATTGTTATGTGATTCTGTACTAGATAACACAGCTAAATAATTTCATCCAGAATGTCGTAAAAGTTAAATTTATTTTTTCTATGATGTGATCCTATCAAGAAAACTACACTGTTCATTTTTTTTATTCCACGTATGTACGTGTATGAAATTGATAACCATTCACCTCATATGCATTATAAGATTTATACATTTTGGATGGTGGTATACTCAGTATACATAGTTTCTTATCAATTTTATAAGCATGTTGAGACACCTAAAAATTTATAAAACAATTGTCAATATAACAAACCATAAACTGAATTTATATTAAACCATCAATAATTTATGTTACCAGTTTTTGAAACCATTGAGAATTTTTTTTCCTGCGTTCTTGAAGAGAAGGTGTTGTAATTTGTAGAAGTTTTTTCTTGATATGATTATCATATAACCTAAAAATCAAATAAGTTTACATAATATAACATAAATGATAGAATAAGTTATAGAAGAAATCACAAAAAAATGATTTCATTTCATCACAGTTGAGCAGAACAGACGTATGATTTCTGTGATGTTCATCATATGAAAGCAATCATTCATGAACTCTACCAAAGGCAATATTTGGATGATTGAAAACTAATAATTTGTTTTCCATTTCATTATTCAAATTCCCCTAGTTATGTTCCAAGTGATTGTGTTTTGAGGGATATTCATATTCAAAATAATAAGAGCATAAAAAAGAAATTTCCTCTTCCAAATATGTTTCAGAAATTGAGCCTTCAACTGATTCATTATTACTTACTATTTTTTCAATTTCTACATACATATCTCGAATGGGTAAATCCATCAAAACTATATGGTTCCTCCATATTTATCTTCATGTGGAATTTTTTATATCATATGTTCTATTGAGTCGAAGAATTCTAGAGGGATGATTTTTTCTAGTTTATGTATAATTAGAGCAAAATCTTCTTCTAGTTTTCATAGTGCATCGTAGTCTGTTGTCACTGGACAAATGTCTTAAAAAAATATGATATGTCTGTTATCAAATCCCAAATCATAGATTTCAATAGTCCTTTGAAAAAAGTTTTCATAATTCATTCAATTATAACACGACAATCATGAATTTTTAATCCAGTAATATGACCATTCTTGACACATATTCCCAAATTGGAAGCAAAGCCATATAAATGTCTCAAATCTGCAATCCACTAAAAAAATAATAAAACAATCTCTTTGGATAGTGAATAATCTTCTTTTGGATTCATTGACCTCTTAGATATGGCATTTTTAGACAGTTCATGTTTTGGTTGCCTACAAATTTGGGCAATATCTAATCATGCCTTTGCAGTATCTTTGGTCTTACATGGTGTAATCAAAACTATATGAAATAAATTATAAAAAAATTTCTCCTCAATATGAATTTCATCCAACATGTGGTGGACCAAAAAAACAGGCCAATATGGAAGATCCCAAAAAATATTCGGTTTTATCCAATTATGATCTTTCCCAAAGCGAGGAATTTTTTGTTGGTTTATTGTTGGACGAAATGTGATGGAAGGTAATGACAATACAACTGATTTTAACTCTGTATGAAAAATAATTTTTGTAGGTTAATCCATTCCAATTGTGCCTTTTCTGAAATGAGATGTGTTCCTCATAAAATAATGATCGGTTGGAAAAAAAATCTCTAATGACAGTCAAAATAGAAAGGTTTTTTTCAATTGACGATCATAAAGGCTTTTTTGTCTTTAATACAGTAAAGAAATGATTTCAGACCATGTATACTCCGGCCAGATAAAATTCCATATTCTAGAAAGGCACAAATTTTCCACATCAATTCATCCTTTAATATGAAATTTTGTTTCGTAGTAACATCATATGTACAGACACCATTACTCGTCAGTTCATTTAACTCACCAAACAACTATTTCAAATAAACATCAATATTTTTTTCGGATGTCATGGGATTAATAAGTTCAACATGATATCAGGATCCTTCATCAACATCCATGGAGGTAAATTGTACAGTGTTATAAAGACAGGAATACATTAATACTTAGTACCATGAGAACCAAACGGACAAAAACCGTCAGTAGAATGACCCAATTGCACATTTCAAGTTTCTATAGAGAAAGACATATGCAAATGGTAAAAATGTTTCCATGAATCACCATCAGATGGATGATTCACAATTTTATCGGTTGAAATCATGGTTTTGTGCCATGATATCATTGATGTTGTGTTCTGAGACATAAATAAACACTTTAACCTTGGTGTAAGGGAGAAATATCTCAGCTGTTTTACAGGAATCGATCTAGACTACCCTAGTTGAGCTTATTTATAACTCGATTATATACATGTGGGACAACTATCCAACAATCCATTTTCACTAGAATATAAGATGCAATCATTTAGACATGCATGAATCTTCCAATAACTAAGGCCCAGATTACGAACCAGCCTCTTGCTCTCATAGTAGTTTTCAAGCAACACATTTTCTTCATGTTACAGTGTTTTAACCAAAGAAAATATCTGATCAAAACAGTTGTTTGAAATTATATTTTCTGATTTAATAGACATAAATTTTGCAACCACTTCTAATTTTCTTATCATTCAACCGAGATATAATGCATCCTTAGCAGACCTCTACAACTCATAAAATTTGGATGGTGCCGACTCAAGAGTTAAATAAATATCATCTTGAGTTTTAGTTTCTCTGGAACTGCATTCACCATTTTGAAACCAAATAACATAATCTGGTTGAAAACCAAACCGCAAGAGATGTCCCCCAACCTTTTCAAATGTGTCAAACGTTCTCAGAGAACATTTTTTACAAGGACCCTTTATTGTACCTTCCAAAACATATTTTGGTTTTTAGGATTCAAATGATAAGAAATCTTCAACACCCTCAATATATAAAGGATTTAAACTAGACCCATTTGGATTTATATGCTAACTTATCCAAGAGGGAGCATCTAATCATGATTTTTGTCCATTTTCTTGATCCATAGTTTTCTACAAAATATAAAATCATTACAGTTTTTGGATAATTTGAAGTTATAAAACACTATCTGAAAAAAAGATAAATAAATAAAAATACTTCTAAATAATTACCATCTCATACGGGAGACACACTTTCCAGTGGATTTACGGAAAACCTTTTTTCCGAAGGCTCATTAACTTGCAACATTATCACACTAAAATAAAAATGAATAATCTACTCGGAGGTACGCATATTAATTCTTGTAATGCACGAGAATGAATATGCGTACCTCCGAGTAGATTCTTTATTATGATTTCAGGGTGAGAAAGGTACAAGTAAATGGGTCGTCAGACAAAAGAGCTCCCTTTTCGTCGATGAATCATCTTCTTGCAACTGTCACCGCTTGAACACATTATAAAAAATGTGGTCCTATGAATGAATATTTAAACTAGTGAATACGGGATTGAATATGCATACATAGGAGAATAATTTTTATATTGTTTTGAGTCAGTGAATGTTGAAAGGAGAAGTGTCATCGAGCAAAAGGAGTGTCTCCAACCCACTAAAAATTGTGCCAAGTTATTACAAGTTATTACAATATGTTACAATTAAATTTATTTCTAATTATTACTAATTATTCCAAATTATTACTAATTATTAATAATTATTACTAATTACTACCAATTATAACTATTTAGTAATATTTATTAATTTTTATTACTTTTTAGTACTATTTGTTACTATTTATTAATATTTATTACAATTTATAACTATTTATTACTAATTATTACTAATTATAACTAATTATTACAAATTACTAATAATTATTACTAATTATTACTAATTATTACTAATTATTACTAATTACTACTAGTTATTTCTAATTATTACTATTTATAACTTTTTATTACTATTTGATACTATTTATTAATATTTATTAACAATTATTACTAATTATTACTAATTATTACTATTTAGTACGATTTATTACATTTTATTACTATTTATTACAATTTATTACAATTTATTAGAATTTATTACCATTTAATACTATTTATTACTATTTATTACTATTTAATACTATTTATTACTCTTTATTACTAATTATGACAAATTTTAACGAATTATTACTAATTATTATTAATTATTACTAATTATTACAAATTATTACTAATTATTACTAATTATTCCTAATTATTGCTAATTATTACTAATTATTACTAATTATTACTAATTATTACTATTTATTACTAATTATTTCTATTTATTACTATTTATTACTATTTATTACTATTTATTACTAATTATTACTAATTATTACTATTTCTTACTATTTCTTAATATTTCTTACTATTTTTTTCTATTTTTTACAATTTCATACATGTTATAACTATTTATAACTATTTATTACTATTTATTACTATTTATTAATATTTATTACTATTTATTAATAATTATTAGCAATTATTACTAATTATTGCTATTTATTACTATTTATTACTATATACAACTATTTTTTATTATTTATTACTAATTATTATTAATTATTTCGAATTATTAATAATTATGACTAATTATTAATATTTATTACTATTTATTAATATTTATAACTAGTTATTACTATTTATTGCTATTTATTTGTATTTATTACTATTTATTACAATTTATTACTAATTATTACAAATTATTACAAATTATTACTAATTATTAATAAATATTACTATTTATTATTATTTATTACTATTTACTACTATTTATTACTATATATTGATATTTATTCATATGTATTCCTATTTATTTCTATTTAGTACTATTTATTACTAATTACCCCAAATTATTACTAATTACCCCTAATTATTACTAATTAGCGTTATTTACGATTAATAACTACATGTTAAAGCTACTAATTACTAATTACCTCTAATTATTAACATACAATACTAATTATCGTTAATCATTATTAATTATTACTAATTATTAAGAATTAGTACAAATAATTTCATATTATTATTACTAATAAATAATGATAACAAAACAACTTCAATCTAATTTATTTTTAATAATAAACAATAATTAAAATTAACATAAAAAATTTGAAATAAATAATAACTTAAATAAAATATAAACACCTTTAAACATGATCTCCTATTGATGTAGACAAATTCACAACTTATTCATAAAAAACTAACATAGAAAAAAATTACTCTAAAAATAGAGTTTAGATAGAGAGAGGAAGTGAGAAATCAGGGGAAGAGAAAAAAATTGATGGAGGAATATATAAGTTAGATTAGTTGTGATGGTACTATTTGGGACGAGACCCGTCGCAAATATCTTTACCTGCATTAATTATAGTCATTGGTTAAAACTGTATTTGCGACTGGTCCCATGACAAATAGTTTCCCGTTGACACATTTTTTGGGATGGGACAACATCCCCTCTAAAAAACCTATTTATCACTGCTGGTATTTATAACGGGACCCATCAAAAATACGCTTCGACTGACACTCTATTTGCGATGTGGGAATTACCCCATCTCACATAACCTTCCCGCCGTTTGGCATGCAAGCCACGCCATTTTCCACCTTACTTTCTGCGACGAGACCCCAAATCATGTCGCAAATAATCTATTATTTTCGACAAGTCGAACTGTAAAGACCCGGAAATTTCAAGGAAAGTTTTTTCTTAATTTTCTTTGGAATTTTACAAGAACGCAGTTTCTGACGGCACTAGATTCCGAGGCCCGGTGTGCCCGGAATTAATTTTCGAAGTTTGGCTCGGGTACGTTCAGTGAACGAGCGAGCGGGAATTTCTATCTTTTGAACCGGTGCTCGGAATTGAAATCCGATTGCACCGATGAACTCGCAACGCCGGTAATCGCTTAAGGAAACCTTTACCGTAGTTGCGTTTGTGCAGGAGAAGAAGTTAATTTTTGGGGTTTAATTAAACAAAGTGAATAAAATTGTTAAATCAATTTTATTTCATGTTATGTTGTTAACTTCTCCCATGGGAAGTTGGTGGTGGGCCCACATCCATCCAACTTCCTATGTGTGGATATTTGAAAGGGTTGGGCCCACACTAACCCCTCCCCACCTCTTCAAATTTCATAAATTTCCTAACCCCTCTAAACCCCCATTTAATCTTCCTTTAACTCTTGAACTTCTCCCCCTCTTAAGTGCATGCCAACACATTTTAAATTAATGAAGTTATTTGAATTTTGGAATTTGAAAAGCTTGGCATGTGTTAATAAAATAATGGGAGGGATTATTTTATTAGGTGGCTTGGTTAAGTGAGATTGGGAGCCTTGGGAGAAAAAGCTTTGGAAATCTTGAGTCCTTCTTTCTCTTCGACGAAGAACATGAAGAACGTCTCTTCCTTCACTGAAGCACGATGACGCCATCTTCTTCATCGTTCTTCAACCGAGGCAAGGAAAGGCAAGCGACTCCCGCGACATCTTCAACGACCTTCATCCGCGTCAAATGAGAAGACGTCGCCTGCAAAGAACATCGTCAACGACGACGTCACCTCTGAACGCTCGTCCACCAATGACGAGTACCCTTCTTCCTTTCGACGCATGAGCATGAGAATTGAGAGTGTGTGACGAACACGACAATCGAGAAATCGATATCTGCCCTTTTTCCAAGATCGTCAACGAACGACAATTACGAGGGAGGGGTTTATTTAGTTAATTGTTCGTGAATACAAACTTGGTGATAATCGTGGATTAAAACCCTTTTTGTTATCGAATAACGCCAGGGGGTCGGACCGCACAAACACGGCCGACCCTCCTCCTTTTTTTCGTGATGGTTTCTTGAGGTTGATACGAGAAGGCGTGGTGCCGTCGCACCACGCGGGTATCTTGCGGCAAGTATTGCGTGGTGCCGTCGCGCCGCGCCGTGGAAAGAAATCCAAGAACGCGACGCCGTCGCGTCGCATCGAAGGAAGTCGAAGGCGCTGTGGCCAGAGCGGGGCTGTGACAAAGGGGAGCGGTGTCGTCGCATCACGCTGGGAAGCATAGGCCGCGGCCGGTTCCGGGCCGCGGCGGAGCAAGATGACCGGCGGCCGGCACCGGGCCACCGGTGTCGGCGAAGGAAGGACCGGCCGTCGACGGTCCTTGCTGGCGGAACCGGTCGGCCAGTGCGGGCCGGCCGGGCAGTGGAGACCGGGGGAATTAATTCCCCCGGCCGGGTCTTCAAGCGGCCCCATTTAAGGGGCTGTGGTTTCACAAAAGGGGGGGGGGGGCTTTGCCCCCCGCGTGCGGCACACATGCGGCGCCCAGGCCGCGCCGCCGTGCCGGCCCGCGCCGCCGCGCCGGACCGCGCCGGACCGCGCCGCCGCAACGGCCCGCTCCGCCGCGCCGGACCGCGCCGCCGTGCCGGCCCGGCCGGGTTGTCAGGCCGGGTCGCCGCCCAGGCCGGGTCAATCCAGTTCGGCCGACCCAGGGGGGGGGGGGCGGGTAGGCCCGGGCCCAGACCCCCCAGTTTCTGACCACTTTCGTTCAAATGCCCGTATCTTGGGCTACGATCATCCAAACGACTCGCCGTCAGCGGCAACGCGATCCTTGGATCGAGAAGGTCGTTTCGGTATATCGCACTCAATGTTTCGAATTACTTCGAGTTCGGCCGGGTTGGTTCGTACACGAAACCAACCGGGCCCTCGGAGCGGAAACGCTCATATTTTGAGCTACGGATGTCCAATTGACGTGCCATCAGCTTTGTTGAGTTCCTCTTAGTCAGACGGATCTTTTGGAATACTCCGCATGAGGTTTGGACGCAGGTGGAGTATGGTCGGGTTGGTTTTTCCTTAAAAACCAACCGGGCCCCTGGAACGAAAAAGCCAATAACTCTCACACCGGGCGTCCGATTGACGCTTTGTCTGTTGCGTTGCGTTCCTGTTGACGATATGGAACTTTTGTAATCCTTCGCCCATGATTTGGATGGAGATGGATAGTGGCCGGGTTGGATTGCACCGAAATCCAACCGGGCCCCTGAAACAGAAAAGTTGATACCTTTCTGACAGAACGTCCGTTTGACGAACCGTCAGCGGCGTTGGTGATCTCGTTGAGAAACGGTCCCTATGAGTATACCCTATGAGAGTTCGGGGTATAGTTGAGATACAGCCGGGTTTGGTTCGCTCACGAAACCAACCGGGCCCCTGGGACGAAAAGGCTAAATAACTCACAGACCGGGCGTCCGATTGACGCGCCGTCTGTTGAGTTGAGACCCCTATGACGATGCAGTCCTTTGAGATACTTCTTTGTTGGACTCTGAGATACTAGGAGTATCGACCTGTAGCTCATGGAGCGGAACCTCCTAGTGACGAGCATGCGGAGTACGAAGACCGTGTAGCTGGCTGAGACCTGACGACTGCTTGACCGACTCGAGTTGGAGTGAGTCGAGTAGCCCAGTGGACGGAGCACTACATTCTGAGGTGCAGACCCATGGTGGACGGAGCACTACCTGTGTGACAGTGCAGACCCACGGTACTCGTCCGGAGAGTACCTCAGCAGGCTACTAGGGGGTGTGCACTACTGTGTTTGGGTGACATACCTCGGTGGGAAGCACTACTGTGTTTGGGTGGCTGACCCGCGGTACTCGATAGGAGAAGTACTTCAGTAGTCTTAGGTTAGTGAGCAGTACCTCGGAGTCGTGACAGGACCACTGTACACTCCAGAGACGGAGCTCTTCAGCAGTTACGGTTTCAATAATGAAAATCCTGGTTTGAGCTGAGACTTTTGACCTTGTGTTTACCTCATGATTGAGATGGGTCACTTTCTAACTTAGGTATATGTATGGGCATATACCTGGGTAGTGGTTATCCGTTGATTTCACAATCCTTGTGTTTCCTCATGATTGAGATGGGTTACTTGATAACTTAAGTATATGTATGGGCATATACCTAATAGAGGATATCTGTTGAGATCTTCTTTGTTGTTATCCTTGTTGGTTTAGTGAGACCTTGAGGGTCTCGGGGTCCCTACTAATTATCGTTATACTCACCCCTGCACGGGCTATGCCCGCATCTCGTTGTGTTGGTTGTAGACGACGGGCAGTGCTGACGGAGGCCGAGTGTTCGAGGACTGGACGGTACCCGGAGGTGGACTACACGACGAGTCAGTACTCGGAGGTGGACTACACGACATGACGACTCACAGAGGAGGTTGATGGACGAGAGCATGGAGGAGGCTATCTGTACCTATCCTTAAGGTAGGATCCGAGGAGGATGAACCAGGAGCTGCTTCCAACTTCCTGCTGTTTTCTTTTTGTTGTTGTACCTTGTTCAGTCGTAGTCGTACTTTCTTTTGGGTTGGTATTCTGGCCCATTTACTTTTCGGCTTTTCGTTTGTACTTAGTGTTTTGCTTCCGCTTGTACTCTGTGGTGCTTGTTTTCTTTTATAAAGGCAATAGATTCCTAGTTATCGGGATTTTACGCCTTTGGTGCTAGTCGCCAACCCCTGGCCTGTGGAAGGCGGGCTTGGGGTAGTCACGGAATGGGCCCCGAGGGTGGGTCATGACAAATTGGTATCAGAGGAGTCAGTTCTACTGCAGAACTTATAACTCTGATATTTTCTTTCTATGAAGCAATAGTGTTAAGGGTACCGAGTGTGGTATTCAGTTCAGGGAGTCCAGTGTTGGTGTGGGCGGCCGACGTATCCATACACCAGGACCCTGACAACTGATTTCTGACTTTTTGCATGAAAACACTGATTGCGTGTGTGTTTTCAAAGGTTTTCCCTTAAAACAGCTCAAACCAGGTCAGCTCACCAGGTATAAACGTTTGACCATTTCATGATGTTTCTTTCAGGATGCCTTTTCACGGACGACCAACTAGAGCCCAGAGGGATGTGCGTGCTGATAGCCTATCGAGCGACGAGGCTTCGGTACAGGGCCCTCTTGCAGTTGAGGCACCAGTGGAGGCACCAACTGTACTGCTACCCGTTGGGCCACCGATGCCACCAGCCCCAGCATTTGGCGATGCACGACCCTTGAGCGCGCTGCACAAGTTCCAGCGCCAGAGGCCACCCAGGTTCCGGGGAGAGACGGACCCGCAGGCGGCTGAGGTTTGGCTGGAGGCTATGGTGAGAGTCTTCAGGCTAGTGGGGACGCCGGCAAACTTCATGGTGATCTTTGCTACCAGCCTCCTTCAGGCAGCAGCAGGCAGGTGTTGGAGCCACTTGTTTCAGTTTTGCGATGGGATGAACTTCACTTGGGAAGACTTCGAGACCTTCTTCAGGGTGGAGATTGTTCCAGTAGCTCTACACCCCGAGCGTGTACAAGAGCTTCTTCCTTTGCCGCGTGTTTTACGATTAGTAGCCGAGTCATCTCTGGGTAGTAGACAGATGATGCAGAGGTCCAGGAGGACCAGACTAGCAGTTATACGATCTCAGGTTTTAGGACCGGTGGTGCGGGGCACCCGGGGTGGGAACAGAGCTAGGCGTGCCAGAAGCAGGTTGTGTTACTCATGCGGTGGAAAGGGTCACCTGGCACGTGACTGTCCAAATCCTCGTACGGTTGATCAGCGGGTGTTGGAGGAGCCACCAAGGCAGAAGCAGTGGCTGGTGCTTGAGCAACAGCCAAGCAGTGGACAAGGCATTAGAGCTCCGAGAGCAGGTGGGCAGGAGAGGAACTAGTGGATATGTCTTTTGTACTTTTAGTTCCATGTTTCTTTTGTATTCGTGTCATTGTACTATGAGATGCAATAATAAAAAGACACTTTTCTTTGTTTTCATTCCTGTCCTTTTTGTTTGGTTGATGTTGAGTGGTCCCGGTTAAAACTGTTTACTTGACCCTCACTTTCGAGATTTCTACTGGAGGGGACCCAGTGACCTCACACTGATGCCGACAGTGTGACTCGACCCTTGGATTCGAGAGTGACAGTTGGATCTCTTAGTAGTTACGTCGAGGCCTTACAATGTCATCCATGGCATGATGCATCATTCATGTCAGGATTGACTGTATTAGGCAACGAATGTGGTTCATCCAGGGGATGAGACCGGGTTTCTCTTATCGGAAAAGAAGAAATAATAGCAGCTCTTGTGAGACTAAAGGATGTCCAGGACATCCAAGAGAGGATGAAGACTGCACAAGGCAGTAAGAAATAGGAAACCAGTGCCAGTCTTAGAGACTCGGGCGTGTTAAAGAAGAGGAAGCTTAAATGAGAGATGATTCTACGAAGCAGCAGACGTTGAGGCAGAGCTAGGAGACCAGCATTAGGTGGTGTACATCCTAACATGTACAACCACCCACCTTAGTTATTCCTGCCAGGCTCAGGAAGCTGGAGGGCGTAGGAAGAGTGCGGCTGCATGCGGTCAAGGAGTGTGACCCAATGGCTCTAGAAATGATTCAAGGGACAGTCTCTGTCCACTACTAGCTGTTGTAGTAACGGACGTCGATGTGAATCATTCTTTTCTTTCACAAATCTTGTTCCAGACCTAGAGTTTCCAGTAAGCCGTGGACATGACCCTGACGTTTGGAGATACCTTGGGAGGAGACTCGATAATCACACTTACGCAGACGGTGTGGTCAGACCCTCGAGGCGAGAGTTCTGGTTAGAATCTCTTGGTGACAGCGTCGAGGCCTTACGACGTTAGTTTGAGTATGGAATGGGCAATAACTGTTCATACTCAAATTGACGGTTTTAGGCATACATCAGGATGGGTTTTATTTGGTCGGCAAAAAGGAAACCCCAGGCAGCACGGAATAAACTCTTTCACAGGAGGGTGCGAATGACCACTCTTGAGTTAGTCAACCATACCCTCGTGGCAGCAGCCTTTCGAGTTCCAGTTCTAACAGAAAAATGGATACCTCTGGAGTTCTAGGATGATGATCACTTCCTTATACGGGTCTCAACTCGACGAGGTTTACAGAGATGTGGCCAAGGCGGAAAGTTATCTCCGAGGTTCAGCGGACCTTCTTAGGTCCTTAGCTGGGTAGGCGGGGTGGTTTACCGCTTGACCCATTCACCGCAGTTGCACCAGGTGCACGACAACTTCCACGTATCTCAACTGAGGAGATACGTGCTCGACCCTTCGCATATCATCGATCATGAGGAGCTGGACGATGGCGATGAGGTGTCTTTCACGGAGGTTCCAGTGGGGATCGACGATCGACAGGAGCATATCCTACGAGGACGATCAATTCCTTGGGTGCACTTTCTTTGGTAGTACGGAACCTCCATGTAATCACATGGGAGAGGAAGGCTCAGATGCGTGCTTTGTTCCACTTTTGTGACCCTAGTTTGGGTTGATGCTTTACGGGGACGTAAAGCCCTGAGGTTGGAGTAATGTAATAACCCGGAAATTTCAAGGAAATTTTTTTCTTAATTTTCTTTGGAATTTTACAAGAACGCAGTTTCTGACGGCGCCTGATTCCGAGGCCCGTTGTGCCCGGAATTAATTTCCGATGTTTGGCTCGGGTACGTTCAGTGAACGAGCGAGCGGGAATTTCTATCTTTTGAACCGGTGCTCGGAATTGAAATTCGATTGCACCGATGAACTTGCAACGCTGGTAATCACTTAAGGGAACTTTTACCGTAGTTGCGTTTGTGCGGGAGAGGAAGTTAATTTTTGGGGTTTAATTAAACAAAGTAAATAAAATTGTTAAATCAATTTTATTTCATGTTAAGTTGTTAACTTCCCCCATGGGAAGTTGGTGGTGGGCCCACATCCATCCAACTTCCCATGTGTGGATATTTGAAAGGGTGGGGCCCACACGAACCCCTCCCCACCTCTTCAAATTCCTTAACATTCCTAACCCCTATAAACCCCCCATTTAATCTTCCTTTAACTCTTGAACTTCTCCCCCTCTTAAGTGCATGCCAACACATTTTAAATTAATGAAGTTATTTGAATTTTGGAATTTGAAAAGCTTGGCATGTGTTAATAAAATAATGGGAGGGATTATTTTATTAGTTGTCTTGGTTAAGTGAGATTGGGAGCCTTGGGAGAAAAAGCTTAGGAAATCCTGAGTCCTTCTTTCTCTACGAAAAAGAACACGAAGAACGTCTCTTCCGCCACTGAAGCACGACGACGCCATCTTCTTCATCATTCTTCAACCGAGGCAAGGAAAGGGAAGCGACACCCGAGACATCTTCAACAACCTTCATCCGCGTCAAAGGAGAAGACGTCGCCTGCGAAGAACGTCGTCAACGACGACGTCACCTCCAAACGCTCGTCCACCAACGACGAGTACCCTTCTTCCTTCCGACGCATGAGCGTGAGAATTGAGAGTGTCTGACGAACACGACAATCGAGGAATCGATATCCGCACTTTTTCCAAGATCGTCAACGAACGACAATTACGAGGTAGGGGTTTATTTATTTAATTGTTCGTGAATACAAACATGGTGATAATCATGGATTAAAACCCTTTTTGTTATCCAATAACGTGAGGGGGGTCGGACCGCACAAACACGACCGACCCTCCTCCTTTTTTTTCGTGATGGTTTCTTGAGGTTGATATGAGAAGGCCTGGTGTCGTCGCACCACGTGGGTATCTTGCGGAAAGTATTGTGCTGTGTCGTCGCGCTGCACCGTGGAAAGAAATCCAAGAACGCGATGCCGTCGTGTCGCGTCGAAGGAAGTCGAAGGCACCGCGGCCGGAGTGGTGCCGCGGCGGAGGGGAGCGGTGCCGTCGCATCGCACCGGACGGAATAGGCTGCGGCCGGTTCCGGGCCGCGGCAGAGGAAGATGACCGTCGGCCGGCACCGGGCTGCCGGTGTCAGCGAAGGAAGGACCGGCTGTTGCCGATCCTTGCTAGCGGAACCGGCCGGCCAGTGCGGGCCGGCCGGGCAGTGTAGACCGGGGGAATTAATTCCCCCGGCCGTGTCTTCAAGCGGCCCCAATTAAGAGGCAGCGGTTTCACAAAGGGGGGGGGGGGGGGGCTTTGCCCCCCGCGCACGGCACACATGCGGCGTTCCGGCCACGCCGCCGCACCGGCCCGCGCCGCCGGCCGGGCCAGATTTTCCGAGCTGGGCCGGGTCGCCGCTCGGGCCGGTTCGACCACGTTCGGCCGACCCAGGGGGGGGGGGGGTCGGGCCGGGTCGGCCCTGGCCCAGGCCCCCCAGTTTCGGACCACTTTCGTTAAAATGCCTGTATCATGGTCTACAGGCCTCCAAACGACTCGCCGTCAGTGGAAACGCGATCCTTGGATCGAGACGGTCGTTTTTGTATATTGCACTCAAGGTTTCGGATTACTTTGTGTTCGGCCGAGTTGGTTCGTACACGAAACCAACCGGGCCCTCAGAGCGGAAACACTCATATTTTAAGCTACGGACGTCCGATTGACGTGCCATCAGCTTTGTTGAGATCCTCTTAGTGAGAAGGATCTTTTGGCATACTCCTCCCGAGGTTTGGACGCAGGTGGAGTACGGTCGGGTTGGTTTTTCCTTAAAAACCAACCGGACCCCTGGAAGGAAAAAAGCCAATAACTCTCAGACCGGGCGTCCGATTGACGCACCGTCTTTTGCGTTGCGTTCCTGTTGACGATACGGAACTTTTGGAATCCTTCGCCCGAGATTTGGATTCAGATGGATAGTGGCCGGGTTAGATTGCACCGAAAACCAGCCGGGCCCCTCGAACGGAGAAGCTGATACATTTCTGACAGAACGTCTGTTTGATGAACCGTCAGCGGCGTTGGTGAACTCGTTGAGAAACGGTCCCTATGAGTATACCCTACGAGAGTTCAGGGTACAGTTGAGATATGGCCGGGTTTGGTTCGCTCCCGAAACCAACTGGGCCCCTGGGACGAAAAGGCTAAATAACTCACAGACCGGGCGTCCGATTGACGCGCCATCTGTTGCGTTGAGACCCCTATGGCGGGGCGGTCCTTTGAGATACTTCTTCATGGGACATTGAGATACTAGGAGTATCGACCTGTAGCTCGTGGAGCAGACCCTCCCAGTGGCGAGCATGCGGAGTACGGAGACCGTGTAGCTGGCTGAGAACTGATGACTGCTTGACCGACTCGACTTGGAGTGAGTCAACTAGCCCAGTGGACGGAGCACTACTTTCTGAGGTGCAGAACCATGGCGGATGGAGCACTACCTGTGTGACAGTGCAGACCCGCGGTACTCGTCTGGAGAGTACCTCAGCAGGCTACTAGGGGGTGTGCACTACTGTGTTTGGGTGACATACCTCGGCGGGAAGCACTATTGTGTCTGGGTGGCTGACCCGCGGTACTCGACATGAGGAGTACTTCAGCAGTCTTAGGTTAGTGAGCAGTACCTCGGAGTCGTGACAGGACCACTTTACACTCCAGAGATGGAGCTCTTCAGCAGTTACGGTTTCGATAATGAAAATCCTGGTTGGATCTGAGACTTTTGACCTTGTGTTTACCTCATGATTGGGATGGATCACTTGCTAACTTAGGTATATGTATGGGCATATACCTGGGTAGTGGTTATTTGTTGATTTCCCAATCCTTGTGTTTCCTCATGATTGAGATGGGTTATTTGATAACTTAAGTATATGTATGGGCATATACCTAAGTAGAGGTTATCTGTTGAGATCTTCTTTGTGGATATCCTTGTTGGTTTAGTGAGACCTTGAGGGTCTCAGGGTCCCTACCGAGTATCGTTATACTAACCCCTGCACGGGCTATGCCCGCACCTCGTTGTGTTGGTTGCAGACGACGGGCAGTGCTGACGGAGGCCGAGTGTTCGAGGACTAGACGGTACCCGGAGGTGGACTACACGAGAAGTCAGTACCCGGAGGTGGACTACACGACATGACGACTCACAGAGGAGGTTGACGGACGAGAGCGTGGAGGAGGCTATCTATACCTACCCTTCTGGTAGGATCTGAGGAGGACGACCCAGGAGCTGCTTCCTACTTCCAGCTGTTGTCTTTTTGCTGTTGTACCTTGTTCAGTTGTAGTCGTACTTTCTTTTGGGTTTGTATTCTGGCCCATTTACTTTTCAGCTTTTCTTTTGTACTTAGTGTTTTTCTTCCTCTTGTACTCTGTGGTGCTTGTTTTCTTTTATAAAGGCAATTTCTTCCCAGTTATCAGGATTTTACTCCTTTGATGCTAGTCGCCAGCCCATGGCCTATGGAAGGTGGGCTTGGGGTAGTCACGGCACAGGTCCTGAGGGCGGGTCGTGACACGAACCTCCCGTCGCAAATAACTTGTAGGACAGACTATTTTTGAAGGTAATTATTCTTTTCACAAATATCCTGTCGCAAAAAATCTATTTTTTCTGTTGTGAAAAAAATATGGATATGAATTTAAATAAAAATTCTAGTAGTCTTGAGAGATTTTCAGGATATTAAATTTTTTTCAGGTGTTTATGAGACTCGAATGGAAGCTAACAAATATGGGTGTGTAATGACAATGGGGTTTTTGAAAAATGATATCATAGATCTAATAACTATATAAAAATTGGGAATAAACATGATTCATTTTTTTCCATTTATTTCATAACATAACCCATTACCTGTATTAAATTAAATGAGAATTTATTCTTTTGTTAGTTTTGTATTTGGTATCATTATAAAATATGGAAGTACAATTTAAATAGATATATATGTATTTATGGACACATATTTCCTTTCACCTGAAGCATCAACAATGAATCAAGAATAATGGAAAATTTATATTTTGGAAAGACTTGAACTAAATATAATTACTCAGTTCTGATTGTTTCCATATATTGAGAGGAAGGAAACATATATCTCACAAATTGTTATTTCTATTTTAGAATAAAACAACTAACATTAAATTTTAATTTATATAGGTGACTATTATATGATAGGTGTTTTTTTGTCCAAGGTAGAAGACAATTTATTTGGCATGCCCTATCCATGGTGGTGCGTGAGGAATTTTAAGAAATTATTGAACTGTATGTTTTAATTTCGTAATAATTTTTTATATTATAATGAATTTTAAATTTATCTGAATCATATTATTTTCTAGTAGGGGATTTAATTTCTTTTGAAACACCACAAATAAAAAGAGAACCAATAACAAATTTGTAAAAGCAACGATGAATTTCCATTTTTAATTAGTAAATTTTAAATATATTACATAAAAATTTAACATTGAATTGAAAAACTCATTGAAGAACAATTTTCCTAAACAAAAAGGTTTCAAATAATGTAGATATTTTTTTAATATTTATGTGTGAACTAATTACAAGTAGAATAGTAATGATGTTCAATTAGGTTAGATTTATTTATAAATTATTCCATAATATATCTTTTGATTTATTCACTATACTTGTTAAATAATTTCATTTTAATTTGTAGCTTTTTTATCACTCTATCCCTTACAGTTTACAAGATCTCGCACACTTATAAGTTAAATAGAAACATCATTTTAATGGTTTTGTTGAATTTTTGTTTTTTAGTGAATATTATAATTATGAATGTTATGATTTTAAATGTGTATTTACTGGTTGTTTTGATACTATTTCTATTTTCTTCTTATTTATATTTGTTTTTTCTTTGGTCTACAGTATATAGGAAGGAAGAAATGATAAAATTAAAAAAAATCTATGTTTTTGATGTTATAGATGAATTTAAAACCTATATTAATGGTTTTTCATGTCCGTTTCTAAATAACAAATGTGGAAAATGGATTTTTTACATCGGTTAATTTATAAAATATGTAAAACACCTTCATATAAGTGCTTTTCCGCATTATTTATGTTGTAATAGATGTGTAATATAATTTATGACATTGGTTATTAAAAATTAGATGAAAAAACCATTCATATAGAAGCTTTTCCAAGTCTGTTGTGTTGGAACTGACATAGAAGATGTTTTATTAAGTCAATTTTTAAATAACCGACTTAAAAAACCATTACCATGATACATTTCCAATGTTAAATTTATTAACCAATGTTATAGAAATATTTAAAAGGTTTCGTTAAATAATGACGACTACTAACTATCATAAAGATGCTAAAAAACTCACCTTAAACAACATTTCTGCACTTTTTTTCTCAAGTAATTGCATTTTATTATTACAATATCTTTAAGAATTATTAATTATTAATTTTACTAGAAAAATATTATTCCTTATTTATCTGACTAACCTAGTTGATCAAATCTCCCATACTGTCATTTAGTTTTAAAAATGGTACATCATTTAAACACATGAATTCACAGGTCCATTCCAAAAAAGGTTTATTGAGTTGGATGAATCCCCTTGAATGTATTCTTTCGAAAAAAACATATAATTTTTTTATGGATATTAAATTGATCAAGTAATCTATTTCCATATATCTATAGTGACCAATGTACCAATATTAGGGGGAAATAGAAATTTCTATAATATATTGTTTACTATCCAGATTATGAGACATTCATTTATCCATCTCTCAAACAATTAATTGTGCATCCTTTATTGTTTTTTAATATTCTAGAAATATTTCTAATATTTTATACTTATTTTTTTATTTTATAAAATTTCAATTGAATACAATTTTAACTTTTAGAAGATACAACTTGATTTCTCAGAATCCAAATATTCATCTTATAGAAATTATTTCTTATTCCTCCTCTTTATATTTTTCTGTTTTTACTTGTCTCCATAAATTGAGGAATTTTTTAATTCATATATTGAGATTCGGGATGATTTTGATGATCGTCAACACTCTCATATATTTATATATTCCTTTCATGATTAATTACACATTCACCATCTTTATAGACATATCATATAACACCCAACATTATATTATTTAATTCACCTAAACCCCAAAAAAATGTTATAGAAATTAATCCTTTCTTAAATTATTATATTTAATTAATTAATTATTAGATAATTCAATTTAATTTTACTTTTTTATGTGAGACACTCAAAATTCAACATCTTCCATCAAATACATTTCCCTTTCAATATAAGCATTTTCAACCTCAATGAAAATTTAATGAATATTACCTGATATCTTATTCATCTTCTCTAGATTATATATTAGGATAATAAATTATTTAATATAACTCTTCTACATGACTTTTGTTCTTGTATATACTTTAATCCTATCACTATATCACATATCATCAAATTTTTTTGCAATCAAAAACCTCTTTTTAGGAACATTATATGATGGATCGCCTTAAAATCATATATTATCCCATTCCTATCCCCTATCACTATGAAGTAACAATTCATATTTAATATTAAAAATTAATTTAATTTTATACTAAAAATAAAATTTATCTCATTATGTTTAATATTTTTATTCTTTATAAATATCCTTGATGACGTATCTTCAAATTCACTCTCACCATTGTATAAATTCAAAAAATTAACAAAAATATCTAATTTTTATATAACCAAAACAAATAAAAAGTTTATTACCATGGTATCCACCTTTCAATTTACAAATATTCTATAATACTAATGAAATTATATTTTCAATCATCACAAAAACATATTTATCAGAAACTAAATCTTTACATTATTCCATTACCTTCATAAATTTATTTTTCTTCATTAATAATTTGAATGATATTTACTTATGACCATTAAATTAAAAAAAACTGAAGTTTATTCCAATGTGTAAGAAATTATAAGGACACATGGGATGTTAATTGAGGGATAGAACACATTACTTGGACATAAGAAATATATACAACAATAAAATAAACCAGAAACACTTATCGCACTGAAAATGAACAATATTGACTATCTAATATGGTGAAAAACAACCATTATTATGAAATTTAATACCCACATATCAATATGGTCAGTCTCTTACAAAGTAAATGGGGGTGGAAAAAACCAAAATATCCATAAAACTATTTTAGATAGCGATCCTACACTCATATAACACATAAAATTTAAAATAAGAAGGAAAAATTGCCTACATATACTAGAAAATAAGCACAAGTTAACCTCTTACCTAATTTTATATATGTTGAATGATTATCTTCATCATATGAGTAATTTACATACATTAGTAATTTATCATTTATCATAATTACTAATGATATATAATTCCTACGATACATATTTTCAAATGATATTACTTGCATTGAATTCTTTTTAATTACCTCCTGAAGCACCACCAAAGACACATGTCATATTATTCATGATATAATTCTCTAATTCATCCAATTATTCATCAAAAACTATATCATCATGAATTTCCATGATTTATATCGATATTTATAATGTAATTAATAGAAAATAATTCTCATGATATAATTGTGATAGTGATCTTTAGAATCTTCTGATAATCGATTTACCTACGTAGAATTTTATGGAGGTGATTTTAAGATTTTATTTTAAATAGATTGTGTAATCATTATTCTATATATATCCAAAAATTCCTTAATCAATCTAAAAATATTATCATTTTTGTGAATAATGAGGCCACTAAAAACCCATTTATATAATATAGTTATCTCTTCAAGTATCTAGTCTCATATAGAATCATCCCACATCTATCTAGTTTATACATACACAGGTTTGGATGGTGTCTCTATACTCTCGGTGTGTGTGATCTCAATAATATCCTTTTGAGTGTCCACCTATATTGGATTTTTTATTTTACAGAATATGATGTGGCCTTTGGAGGATTTCATCCCATTATGAATGAAAAATATGGGAATCTCTTTCAGCATATTCGTTTTGTAAAACATAAACACCATTATACTGAGGTTTAAAGTTCTTAGATGGTTAAACCAAAACCATGATAGAAAAAAAATGATTCTATAGAAGTTACTAGGTTCTGATAGACCCCATAACTCTAACTATAAGACCCATTATTCATAGTCACACCAATATGTAATAGTTTCCCTATAATATATGGGGCATCTCTCCCATTAGAAGCTTTATAAAAAATTTTATCCATTTCTAGAGAGATAACCACCCACATTATATATCAGTGATCATCCATTTTTTTTAATTCAGTTGGAGATAGGGGATCATAAGACATATTTTTCTATTCATAACACAAACATATTTGGGCAAGATTCCTTTAATAAAGCAACATGTGCTTGAGGATTGGGATTTGGTGTAAAAGAAATATTTTTCATAGTCACCACCACAATGGTTTGGGGATTGATAAACTCATTATTAGAATTCACATTCTCATGTGTTCTTATATTCATCATATCCCATTTTCTTGTATGAATAATATTTTTTTACATTGAGGGATTCATAGGTCTTGACACTTAAGGATCCCATGTTAGGTTCACATTATATTTAACCAGTGAATTCCATTACAAAATGTAATGGGGAAAAACATCCTAAAATCATATCATACAAAATTAATTTCCAAAACTCCCCCATAAAAACCTATTATAATCTTCATCGTACCTTGAAATTTCATTGACATAACCATTTATATATATATAATCATCAAAATTTATGGATTTTGTTTGTGAGTTCAGTCATATATATAAAGGAACCCACATATTTGGTTTTAAATAACTTAAATAATGGATTGATACTCGAAATTAACCATCTAACCTATAAACTAAATCAATATACCTTTAAATTCAATGTCTTTTCACATGTCTATATATATCATTCATCCTTGGAGATTAAATCTATGACTCTAAAAAAATCATGAATTCACATGACTATGCTAACATAAAATATGTATTTTATTGGAGGTACTACATATACACTATATATCAAAAAACACCTTATGATGTAAATCATGTTATTGGGGAATTTTTATCTTGTAATTATCTGATATATTTTTTTTGTTTAATGTTAGTAGATATTTTTGGTCTAAAACATGGAAAATGCGGAGTATTTCACAAACACATATTTTGGGTGCATATTTTAGGGTAACATTATGAAGACCCATACATGAACCTTAGCATCCATCACAATCTATTTATTTTTTTGCTATATATAGATGATCTTCACTGGCAGAACAATGCTTAGTCCAAACCAATTAGACCATATGGGAAAACATTGAGAACCATTGGTATGTTAGTTTATGTGTGTCCAAAAACACATGGTTTGGTTAGTTGAATGAAAAGAATATGAATCTGTTCCACAATTTTATAGTGTCATTTGGAATAGTTGTTGTATAGTGTTTTCAAAGTTGTGTAATTCCTATAGGTATTCATGTGAGTGTCGTTTTGTAAATAATTGACATATGTAAGTAGAGTACAAATTTTGTTAAGCCATGCAACCAAACCGTACATTCATCATATATTTTTTTAAAGATGAATTTACCCTTTCCCATTTTAAAAAATAAAACTAAAAGAAATCATTTATCCTCTACCATATTTGAATGTACCATTCACTCTAAGAAATGTTATCTTATCTTATTCCCATAAAACTTGTTTGTAATCATTCTTTCTTGGTTTCATATAATTTTCAACTATTAAAGACCATGTCAAAATCTAATTCTCTAATATTCTATATTGTCACTTCATTTTACTCCTTCTTATGAACCATATTGTCAATATTTTCTAAGGTCAGTACACATTTCTTGGTTTGAAGTGTTTTTTTCATTCATGTTATGCATATAATTATGACTATTAGGGGTTAAAAATGTTTAAATATGTGTTTAACCATTGGAATAGAATTTGATTCTATGCTCAGTGTTTGTGAACATTATTAAATGGATTTTAAAGGATTTGATTGGTTTTTTAATTAGTGGTAAGAACAAGATTGATTTATTTGAATTCATTATATAAACCTTCTGATTTATAGGTCATGTTTTTTAGGTGTTTAAGTAATAGAAATAATTTAAATTGTATCTTTAAATTTAAAGGGTTTTGTGATACCATTTGAATAATGATTTGAAACTAATTAGTTGATTTTAAATTATTCAAAGGTAGTATAAAGGGCACTATGATTTTTTGAATGGGTTTTATGAAAAAATTTAAGAAATTTTTTACCAAATAATTAATTGGGGTGAAACTTAATATAATAAGTGTGGACATGGAATTAAATTGATTTTATTTAAAAAATAAATGATCATATATTTATGAATTATAGATTTATTTGAAAGGTGTGATGCCCTCTTATTCCCTATGTGATTATATTTCATATTTTGGTGGATTTAAATCATATGTTATGATGATATATATAGATTAATCATTCTAGGATACTCATCCATTATTTTGATTGTGGTTGTTCCTGTGAGGGTGTTGGAGGTAATTTGTGATTTTATTCATATTAAAGATATTTTAATAATGTAATAATGGAATGTGATTACCTCTATTTGATTAGTCATGGGAATTCATGGAATATAGCTGGTGACCTGTATAAGGGAAACCCATAGTATTTATTGTGGGTAAAATATGGATTATTTCTTAGATTCTCTAAAATTGTTAGACAATATATGGTAGAGTGCCTTTGAAATAGAAAAATTCTATTCTTAGTGAAGATAATGAGTTTCAATGAAGTTTATTCCTAAATATTCTGATGGGACTACCATGGTAATGAAAATATCAATAGTCTTGTCTGAGGTTATTTGTCTGCAGATCGAGCATTTTTACAATATCAATAAGATGATTATCAAAATTTTGGGATCCTATTTAGGATCATTTTAGGGGATTTATCTATTTTTATGGTTATATCATATGCTTATTTTACTCTATCATAGATCACATGTACTTCTAGTTTATTTTTATTCATACTTTTTGCATGAAATAATATATTAGTGGATTTTTTCACCATTCCTTATATGCTAAATGAATTTATGTTCAATTATTCTGAAAATGGAATTGGGAATAATTTTTTAATTATGGGAGATGATTATTTCAATTTAATTATTATATGTAATTTTCATAAATTTTTTTTAAAGGGATGTTCATTAAATTTGAAAATATTTTTTATAAAGAATTTTGGATTATCTTTACATGAATATTTAAGTTGTTTATTTTTGTAAATCAGGTATGTTTGGGTTTCTAAAACACAGTTTTGGGACATCATGTGTAGTTTTAAATGGAATTTAGTTTTTATTTTTTTCAAAAGTTATTAAAAATAATAAACCGCTATTTTTTGACATGATTATTTTAAAAGATGTGTTTATTAAGTGGTTTTAAATAAGTACATTGAAATAATAATTTGGTAAAAAGGGATTCTTATAAGGAAATATATTTTTATGTGATTTCTTTCATTTAATGAAATTAAATATAGATTTTTTAAAATATTTATTATGTTATTGTTGTTCCATTAAAAACTATAGAAAACATGGATATTTTAATTTTATTTCAACTAAATTTTTTAGGATGTAATATGAATGAGACTGTTTAAAATTAGTGGTTTGAAACCTATTAGACATATTAGCATATATCTATATTTTACAGTTTTAGGATTATCCAATTATTTTCCTTATTACTAGTTTATCTAAGGGAGGTGATTACTCAAGTTAGGAATCATGGGTTATGGAATGGATTTTCGGTGTGGTTTTTAGTTTCATTATTTGGTTTTCCTTGTATGGACTAATTTATACTATTGTATTTTATTTATTTATCATAATTTTTAATTCTTATACAATTAATTAATTTATGCGTCAGTTGTTTTTTGGTTTTTTTTGTTTAGTATTACTTATATATTATCAGATGGATCATTTTGTTTTTTATGTTTATAATTTATATCATTGAATAAGGGTGAAATAAGTCCCAATGTATGTTTTAAATTTACTATGATGTAGTTACGAACTAATGGAGATCGAGAACACCTTTTTTGTCCTATAGTATGTCAGTTTGTGCGCTAGTTTTGATGGAATCCTGTGATAGTTTGTTAAAAATGATATCAAAGAATAGGTTCTCATAAGGGTATAGATTCTATAATACACTATTTATATATGTGGTGTTGTTGTTATGATATAAGGATGTAAAGACATTATATTTAGGTTTGGGGAGATTTTCATCGACTCTTTCTCACGTAGAGCCTCATGTTTTGATAGGTTGTGAGGATATTTTTATTGATTATGGATTTTTGTGGTGTTTCCAAATTATGTATCGATGAATATGGTGGTGGTGTTTAATTATAATTTACATGGTTTGGGTTTTTTTGATTTTTTTTATTTGGTGTTTGGGATTGATATGGGATGTGGGTCTATGTGTGAGTCTATCTTATAGGGAAAAATAAGCTATTTAAAAACCAAAATCATGATTCCAAACACATTGTAAAATCCAATGAACAATTGACATGTGCTTCTGGACCATGTGGATTAGTTACGAATGGTTCCACATCCTTCTTATTTATTCTATTTTGACCCCATGATGCTGATATTTGTTAATGTGCATGGTAAATGGGAATAGAGTTATATTTGGTATTATGAGATCATATAATTTTTTTTATTAGATTTTGGTTTAGGCTTGTATTATGATCATACCCACCAAACCCATTGAAACCAACAGTCCAATAGTATTCTGAGAGTAAAACCCCTGACATTCCTCCAATAGGTCAGGGGATGGTGACTATCACTAGGTATGTATAACACTCATAAGGTAGTACTTAGCATAGGTTACTTTTCCTAACTCACACTTCTCCATAGACAAGATTAATGTTGAAATAAAAAAACATGCATTCTAAATGCATGCATGGAATCTAGTCCACTAATAGTTCATGAATGAATATTATTGAAAAGTAATATGGGAATTATACATTCCCATCAATACTATCAAGGTTTAGAAATGAATAAATAAAGTGGTAAACACTACCAGACTAAAAAACTAGGATCTATCCATGTATCTCCTAGCCCAACTAAGATCCACATACTCCATATAAACCTAAAAACGCATCAAAAGTATAATCATGTCAATAATACACGACACATATGGAAAGATACCATGTATATGTGAGTATAAACATAGAAAGTAAGAATCTTTGAAATCACTAAGTGGAACAAATTAAAGGATGATTAATCTCAAAACAACAAATTAAATGGAAATGAAAAAGTCAAACAAGATATACATGAAGGAAGACAGTAATTTTCAAGGTATGGTACGCAAACAATTCTAGTCTAGGTATTTTCTTCAATACTCCAATATAAAATTCATATAAGAGAAACCACTCCTTACATCTTGATATACTAATGAGGCTTATTCGAAGGGTCATACACATCATGAATTTCCATGATGAAGTAGAAAAAATTTTAGATGTACCATCTAAGATACTCACTTGATTGGGACACAAATCATCAGAAGAAAATATATGTCGATTGAATATGAAAAACCTCACAATAATATGAATGGAGGGAACTCCCCAGTATACTGTGCTTTAGAGAGGAGGGATCACTGTCTCCATTGGAGGACCATCCTCCCCCTTAGGTCTTGATGATTATGGAGTACCACTCTATAAATATGGGTCCCACACAATAAAAAGTGTCGGGAGTAAAAATCCACTTACATATAGGATATGGAGGACCCATGGAGTGGTGAGTTAGGGGATATTACAAAAAGAATGACTTATTACAATATAAAATTAATCATTTCATAATATATTTGTTCTTATAAATGAGAAATTTCAACTTATATATTTTTTAGTTTAAATTATATTTATCAACAATCAATTTTTTAACCAACACATATATCAATTTATATTAATTGTTATTTATGTGAAAATTTATCTCTTATTAATTTTTTTTTTCATTATCATATTAATTACATCCATTATTTTTCCAAAAAATGAATCTATTATTATAAATCATCACTTTGATCATGTATTTTATAATTTAAAAATATGTTACAAAAAGTTATTAAATAATATAAAATATTTTTACATTATTGAATATATTTATTAATAACTTAAAATTTATATATTATTTGTCTATAAAAAATGTTCTTATATTGAATTTAAAATATTTTTATAAATATGTATAATATAAAATTACTATTAATTGATCCATATTAAACTGGAAATAGGCCCTCCCAAATATCTATATTCTAACTAAAACCTCTTCTTGTTCAATCTTAATCTCACCCATAGTGATAAAAACACACCATGATTGACTATACCAAAATACATTCTACAACATCCATCATTTTCTGATATATACAACCTACACCAACCATAGGGTTATTTAATAAATTTCCTAGTCTCTCTACAAATATTACATAGTCTTCGACTTTCCCTCCCTTTCCCAATACCATCCTCATGATCTTCACTAACATCCAATTGTGATTGTGTCTCTCCAATCATAAATTTATTCAACAATATTTTCTTGAGTTAGACCTCATGAATCATTTTTCCTTGGATAATTCTAAGGTTTTACTTGGATTTTCCACTAAATATTGTTAGGATTCAATTTAATTTAAAAATAAATTAGTTTTTAAAAGGTTAAATGTCTATAAATGTTTTGTTTTTCATAAAACATTCAATTTCAAAGTGATATACTGGTTTTTTTAATCTTATTTTGGTTCCTTGTATTAAGGTTTCTATATTAAATCATAAAATGATAAGTATGACATTTGAAATAAAATTATAATTATGAAATTTATCTTTTGGATAACTTATGGATAATTTTTTGGATTTTTTATGTTTTAGTTGTTGAAATCATTTCATAATCCTAAAAAATATTTTCTAATAAGTTGTTCCAATTAAAAATTTATTTGTTTTGGTCATCAAGGTATTTAGACACAATAATAAGTCTATGATGATGTGGAATCCTACTATATTTCCATGGAGTTGTGATCTATGAGGATGTTGAGGTATCATATGCTCAATGGGTGGTATTCGAAGTCCATGGATACAAAAACATTTAATAATCTAATACTGATTAAAAATTATTTTCATTATATGGGTGTACACAGGGATTGAATCCTATAAATATTAACTTAAAAACCATGGAATGGTTGATACTTTCATCATGAAAACGTGGATTGTAAAATGTAATTGTTTTTCCTAGTATTCCGAATACAATGTTTTATAATTTAATCATTATGATTCTATAGATTGACATGTGTTTTATATTCATATCATTAAAAATACACTCATCCAATATATTTTATAGATATTTCTCAACAGTTATAAGATTTTTTGGAAGGCAGTTTCCATTAGATATGGTTTCCTTTTTTCATAACATACATATCTTTATATGGTCCTTTTTATAGGTTTTTATAATCTTATGAGCCATTTATTAATTATTTTTCCTCTAATCTACACATCAATTATTTATCCTTAGGCTAAAAATTATTTCTTCAATTTTTGTGGTTGTAATGATATATTCAGAATAATGTATTATATTATATTTCCAGGTTTTGTAATAAAAAAAGAGTTAATAGTGATATAATTTTTTTCATATATTGTGGGAAAATAAATTCCTCAAAATCTGATTATTATGTTACCATAATAGATCACTCAACATTCATTGTTATAATTTTTTTAAAATACATTAATATATATTAATTAGTATCTAATTATGTTTATTTTTTTATTTTTTATGTTATTATTTTTCATGATCATATTGATATACTAATAGTAAATATTAAAATTGGTTTATTTATTCAATAATTATTATAATATTTTGAGGAATTTAAGTATTATATTACTTTTTAATAATTTTTCCAATAATTCATATCAAATGGCATTGTGTATAATGTGTATGGAAGTGTATCACTCAATAAAATCGTATATATTGGGGGGGGATTTCTGGATGCATTGTGAATTTTAGGAATATATTGTTTTTAAACATAACTTCACTCCATAAGTTATCATATAACTCTCTAAAACATTTCAATATGAATGATAATTTTTAAATTAATTAAACATCTCAAAATTGAAGATTGAAATGTATACAATATTATTTTATGAGAGACATGAAGATTGATTTCTAAAAGAGAAATTTTTTCATGGTATCATATTAACCAAATTATCTTATAGCTTAGAATTAAAAATATATTTTACTACTTAATCCTGGATTTATAATTTTATTTTTTTCATTATGTGCGGATGAATTTTTTCTATGATTTTTGATCTATGTTATTTTAGGAAAAAATTTATAATATGAAAAATTTTGCATCATATGGTATAAGTGTTTTCCAAATATAATTGAATAATTGGTTTAGATTAATCCGCATGATAGCCTCGGTATAAGAAACTAAAAAATCACCCGAATGATGGAAAATATATATATCCTTGAAATGCGACTAGTAAAATTCAACAGGATGTGTTCTCATCATCTACCTTACCCTAACTTGTTTGTCACATTATAGATTTTATTCTATCTAAATATTACTAGATAATGTGTTTTATTTTCTTTAACATTATTTAATTATTCATTTTTAATTTTCCATTAATTCTCAATCATTTTTAATCCTAGCTTCCTAAGTTAATTGGTTGAAATAAATGTAGGATTCCGCCCATTATAGTGGAAGCTAATATTGAAAAATTTCTAGTTTTGTTTTTTCAAATTTTAAATTTATAATAATCCTTTCTTCTTGGTACTTCTAAATTTATTTCAGTCTATATCAATATAAAATTGAATGAAAAAAACCCATACAAGAAAAATTCGTTTTTTTTAATTCATCAAAATTTTAAATGGAAATAAAAAAATAAAACTTGAATAGGAAAGGTATGTCATTGATGGAATTGTAGGTTATTTTTTATGTAATTCTAGTTAAAATTGAAATTTATCAATGAATTAATAGGTGGAGTTCTAATAATAACTTCCATGATGGAATTTTTATGATACTAAATACACAATATTACAGTAATTGTTATTTCTCATAGATGTTAACATGTGTATAGTAATGTGAAAATTGATTCTATCTAATGAAATTATGCATCATTTATTGGTTATAACCCAATATTAACTGAAAATTTAATCCATGTTTTCAATATGTTAACAATTTAATAAATATTCTAAGGTAAAATAATTTAATAGATTCTATTAATCAAATTGGATACTTTGTATAACAGTTTTTTAAAATGTTTTGAAAAATTTTCTTTCATAAGTTGAAATGTATTGTGACTTTATTGTTATTTTTAGGACAAAAACATGTATATTAATGAGTAACATCAGGTTCCAATGTTTGAATGTATCTTACAATCTATTTGAAAAAACATACTAAAAATTACTTATTCCACTTACCAAATACTTTAATGAAATAAATTTATCTATTCCCTATGTATTTTGAAATAGGTAAATTATTGATATACTATTATATTGAATGTTTTGAAAGTAATTACCATATTACAGGAAAAGAGGTGACTTTTTCCAATTAAGTACATACATGGATATATTATTAATTAATTATTTGTATTAATATTTCTATTTTTTGTCCTTATTGGGTTCTTTCCATGGAACTAATCCCTTACATTACAGAGTCACCTTAGAATTTAAAATTTTAAACATAATTTTAAATATTATTTTTTTAAATATTCATATTTAAATTATTGTTTATGTATAGAAATATTGAGTTTTGTGCATGTTAAGAGTGTTGCATTATTGAGTCACTAGAGAATCATTTCTATACAAATTAGATCATGATAGTATATAGATGTTTCAAAATTGAACCACATTATTCCTTTTACTAATCATAGTCAAACCCATCCTCATTTTTTAATAATATAATTTTGTCATATTTTTCTTTTTCATATCATAGAAAGTAACCAGATGTCATATTTATGTTCATCCCTTTAATAGGTCAACAGAAAACTGTTATAATCATTAGCTTCTATTTTTTTCAATTTGGGTAAGAAAAACACATGTTCGTTGTAAAAAGGTGTATTATTGTCTATACATCACTATTTAAGTCTAAAGCATAGGCATTTTATCTAAATTTCTATTTTCTCATGTGTATACTAGACTAAACGTAGTAATACCCCAAATTATCTTCTTTTCAATAAAAAATATCACTTCAAAAGAACAATAACTCATAATTGGTAGGCATATGATTTTTTTTTATATTTATAAATCTTGATATTTTTGTGAAATATTTGTAGTAATATATGATGATTTTAAAGAATCACAAGTCTTTCCGTTAGAGGGATTGAGTACATATATAAAAAATAAATCATATCATTTTTTAATTTATCTTTATCAGAATATATTTTTACATTTTCAAGCAAGAATATGAATGTTGGATCCCTAAAACTTTAAGTTCATTTTCAGGAAAACAAATTAACAATATTATCAAAATTAATTTTCATTCAAAATTATTCCTTCATGATATAATAATAACATGAACTAGGGAAAGTACATTTTGATAATTTTAAATCTTCTTTAGTTCTTAGGGAAAAAATTCATTGCATTTTTATTGTAAAATTATTCCACCTATAGTTGATTGATGTTTTGGATTATAGGATGATTCGACATGTATGTGGAAATGTACACATTGGATTCATTCATAGATATTTTTATCATTTGGTAAGACAAGAAGATACTTTAGTGGTGACTCATGGTTGGTGTTATTACAACACTGAATGGTCATCGAGAGCATGTAATTTTGGATTTGGAGATGATTACATAATGTATGGATGCCTTCACTATTTTTAACCATGAATGTAACATGTGATGTGTGAGAAAAATAAATTTTTTAAGGTTTTTTGTGATGTTTTATGTTGTCTATTAGAGATTCGACATGTTTGAACTTATTTATAATTATGATTGAATAAATTTTCTCAAATAAAATCTTGGTTTGATTGAGTTTTATGTAAGAACTGTTTTTAATTATTTCATATTAAATATAATAAATATATAGTATATAATTTTATTAATAATTAAAATATAAAAATTTGGCAACAAATATTAGAATATCATTATATAATATTTAATATTAAATATAATTTATATAAAAATATATATTGATCACATTAATTATTATAAAATGAATGATAAATTTTTATAAAATAATAAATACATAAATATTTTGAATGAACGTATTGCTATACATTTTTACCAGATATATATATTATATGAATGTATATTTATAATTATTTATGGACTATCTTATCTATCAAAATAAAATTTTGAATCAATTCTTTTACCTATAATTTAGGAACATGGATATATAAGTTGGTAAAATACATTACCAATGGAAAATGTAAAGATACTATTATATATTATCTTATTGGAAAAAGTAAAATATTTTGTTCTGGGAGTACTGATACCATCATCAATCTGATGATCAAACATGACCACCACTATGGTTTTACCATTGCATGAAGAATTTTATCACTCATATCACATTGAAACATATCAATTTTTACATAAGAAATTCCTCCATCACATCAATGGTGGAATTATACATTGAATTGATTACTCATAGGAATAATAATGAATCCAAAAGAAGGAGATATGAATGGAAATAGATTATGGTGGGACTAAAAGGTAGGTCAATTTGGGCTATATAACATTTCCTATAGTATCACATTCTAACCATGTCGTAGGATCTCAACTGGAATCTTCCTTTGGGCACAAGCCATGGTATTAGAGAACATTTCATGTAGAGATCGGTCCAACACTCAGGAGAGTTTCATTTTCTTGTGATTGTTCTCTTCCTTAAGTACACGGTGTATGCCTTGACACACACAATTTGTGGGGTCACATGGCCATATAAGCATCTACACGATATAAACATCGATTTTTTTTTAATAAGGTGAACATGGTGTGTGGGTTCCCTACACAATGTGTAATATTTAACGCTCTACGTAATTCATATCAGTGAAATATAAGGCCTCACATGGGGAATGTTCATCAAACTACAAAAAATAGTATATCATAATTTCATAGAAATTATAGTCTTGTATTTCACCAATTCTTTCATAACCTTTTCTTATACTAATATTCATGTATTTAATTTATATAATCATGTTAACCAAGATTATGTAATCGCCGGTGGATGGATTTCAGAAACCCCTATGTATGAATACAAATGTCATCTGAAATGTAGAGATACCTACTCAATCCAACTCATGGAAACGTTGTCACACATACCCTCGATGGAATCCCATCATCTATTTCATTTTTTCATCACATTAATAATCCCAAAACCAGAAACATATTAACAATACATTGTATAAAATTGTTATTTAACAATGATCAGGTTTTCAAGTATAGTCTAATAACATATTAATTGAAGTATTGATGAAAAATATCAAAGGACAGATAGAGTAAGGCATGAAAAAAAATTGAACATCATATGAAGTATGTTTTTGTTTGGCCGTTATTGATGGAATCCATTTATCAAAGAGGATAATCAAATTAATAAAAAATATAATTCCATTTCTAATTCAATGAAAGGTAAATATTCACGAGGATTTTCAAATAATGATTGATCATTGAATTAATTTAAAATGATTTAATTCACATTATTCTTAAAAACATCATTAATAGGGATTATTCAGACAAAACTAAATCCTTACGTCATGTTTGGATCAATAATTTGTGTTTAATATAACCTTGTAGATTTCATTGATGATATCGTCAACATTTTTTTTGGATCCTCCACTCTCCATGTCTATTCATCATTGTTATTTCAATCCTGGTATCACCCATAGACATACTTCCCACATGAGCTATCTCTATCCTCTCAAACTAATTGGGTTGTAATAATAACCATTACGAATTCACAAAAAAAAACGTTTTTTACAAATAATATTAATAAGTGTTTGAAAAATAATTAGTAATAAATTAATAAAATAATTTAATCTATTTAATATTCCCATGATTAAACTCTATTGAAATATTAGACACTAAAAAAATCTATATCGCACTGAGGGTAAAAACAAATAATATGGATTAAATTAAAGTATTCGTTATACCATAAAAAACAATATTGTGTAGTTATTACATTATTACCAAAAAAATCCAAGAATGATATATTATATTTAATATTATTAATATTTCAAAACCTATGACCCAAAAGACCAAAAACTCCATGTTGACTTTGTGCCTATCTATTGATATATTGCTTGAAAAAATTCATAGTGTCAAAATGAAAATTTAATTAACTAAATTACCTCCAACTTCATGGAATCTGATCCCATAAAGTCAAAAAAAATTCAACTGTTGTGGAAAATGTGAACTTGTATAGATCAACCACTCCCAAAATATCTCATATAGGATCTCATGCTGCCTACAAAAAAGCGTGAAGGGAAACACTCAACATGAATGATCTTCACCTATTGATCCTTAAACTCTACAAATTACACTATAAGGGTACGCCCATCCTCAATGTATATATCACCCAATCTAATAATGAGTAATGGTTCATGATCATATCTACTTAGTTGTGACATTTGGAATTCAACATGCACCTGATAAAATTATGGTACTATGGATAAGATGTATGCTGCATCACCAACCTTATGTAGTTTCTATAACTGTCCTATTTATCTCATAGATATCTTACCCAACCAACCAAATATAAAGATTATATATTAAGAAGATATAATCAAGAACACATGTCCCTCCTTGTAGAAAACCAAATTCATATCAATAGTACAAATTAAATTTCGGTGGATCTTGGTAATCGGCATATACTCCAAGATTATATGTACCTTTCCTATTTTTTCTCATGACAACAATATCCTATAAGTGATGATTCAATTGTATTTTTCTATAATTGTGGTAACCATATAGGTATCTCCTATAATGCCTCAAATTGTGAAATATCAATGTAGGAATATGAAATATAGTTATATGACAACTACACCAAGGGTAAATGATCCTCTTAGTTAGAGCCTAAAACCAACATGCATGCCAAAATAATTTCCCATTGTACCTGAATGTTCTTCCTTATCTGGCAATATTTTTGAGTTTGCAAGATCATCAGAATCCAAAAATGAGTCCAAAAATACCCTCATAATCTTCTCAATGATTTATAAGTGAAATTTAAATAATGGTATAAAACTATCTTGAAGGTAAATTTATAAAATGAGACTACCTTATATAGATACAATCACCGTAACACTCCACTAATCTATTCTATCAGGTGGCAAAGAAGTGCTCTAACATAGTCAGTTAGTCTTTGATTACATAGATAGTGTTGGTAAAACATTCCAATCACTATAGTACCCTCACAAAAATAATTGTAGATAATTTCCACAAAAACTCTTGAACCTCACGGGCTTGAATCAAACTCACCAGAACCTTGTTCTCAACTTTCATGTCTTGGAAAGTGATGCATCAGGTGATAAAATGTAACACCCTGATCTTTTATTGATCTATTTATTTCAAATATATTAATATTTTAAAAAATAAATGAACTAATTCAAATATTCCTTATAGACTTAAATTTCTTGTTGTATTTTACACACAACACTATGTAGGTACATGATACACACAACACCGTGTTAGCGTACCATACACACAAAATTTATTATCTACAAAAAATAACTTTATTATTTAAATAAAATATTCATAAATTTTACTTCAAAGGTATTTATATGAATAAAATAAAATATTTTTCAAATATTTTTCATTATTTTTTTATATAAAGGAAACAAAATGATAATAAAAGATAGCGTTTTGGTAATATCCTTTGATGTCTAAAAATTATGTTTTATTATCCTTATAATAACATTAATTTTAAGCACATTTAAAATTATGTTTTATAATGTATTCTTCCTTTTTAAATTTATAATGGAAATTTTATCTTAGGGTCAAATTTTCATTTTCTTTTGACAAACTACATTTTTAGATGAATAGTGAAAAATAACAGAGTTTAATTCAAAACAAATTTTTAATTGAATTCATTTATAAGGTTAAAAAATATGTTAATTAAATTTAATAGTTGAATTAGATAATATTTTTATAAATAAATGAATTTTTTCTTAATAACTATTTCAAAATATAAATTGGACATAACGTCTTAGCAATCATTTGATCCATTTTACAAAAAAACATGCAGTTTATTCCTGACAAAATTATTATTTTTAAATAAATTTATGCCACATATGTGAATAGAATTTTGAAAATGGTTTCAAAATTTGGAATCATAATAATATATAATTTCATATAATTCTAACTTTGTTTTTGAAAAAAAATATTTTTGAAGGTGATTAAAATTAATTAAATCGATTAAGAGAACAAATAGGTGAATAATGTATTAATCCTTAAACTTAAGACCCAAAACGACATAAAAACATATTCAACACCAATATTATATTTCTATTTCGTCCATAAACCTTCCATTATTTGAATTTTTTTGGTATGAATTTTTTTAGGTAGGAACCTCTGCACCCCTTACCTATTTCTAAAACATCGATATGAGTCCTCTTCCTTTTCTATAAAAGGCCACCAAATCTACCCATTCCCCACACCTATAAAAACATTTATGTTTGAAAAATATCTTCCCCAGTATCCTACCAAATATAATTACTTTTCCTTTAAGCCTATATTTATGAAGAAATCTTATGACAGAATCCTTTTTGCCCAAACCAAAAGGAGTTACCCAATTTATGGGTAAGGTCATCTCTCAAGCTCATTTCCTTTACATTCCTTTTTCTTCCCCTCAACTCCCATTATTAAATTATTGTGAAAAAAATCATTCTAAATATAATAAGATTTTTTATGAAATTATTTAGACCAATACATTCACACACATCGATCCAATTGGTATCGAACATAATGTTTTTGTGTACAGTGAATTACTGCATCACAAAATGATGATTTTTCATTTTCCAGTTACCACCAATAATTGTGGCCATTATGATAGAAAAAATGTTTATATATTTAATATTTGGTATTTATAATGTCTTTAATAATCTTTATTCCATTATCAACACAATTATTTTTACCTTCCTTTCGGTGTTAATACGATAATATCATTTGAGGAAGTGTGGACTACAGTGCCCTCAAATTGGTATGATTCATTTACACACCACATGGAATATATTAATGATAGGTATAGTGAAAATATATGATATATATGATATTATAATGTTACTGTAATAATGATAAATAAATATACATAAATATATAAACATATTTCATTCATATTCATTCTTTCAATAAGAAAATAAAAATAGAAATAGAGTTCGCCTGTATGTACGACTTACCATCTCCATGATTCTTTTATTCCATTTATTACTTATTTATTCTATATATTATTATAATACACATTTAATGGATATAAAATATATTTATATAATTATTTATATTCAGAAATAATCATATAAGTATTCTAATCGATGATATGACAAATTAAGTCACATGCAAAGAACAAAATGAATATTACCCAAAGTAAAACCTAAACATATAATCATTAATATGAGGGTAAAATAACGTTATAATAAAACCATATATGCTAATAAAAATAAGAATGTTATTATATAAATAATTTATAATAAACTTATGTTTATTATATAGGAACTTGTATGAGTACTGAGAGATTCAAGATACAAGATAAGAGGAATGTCATCTCACTTTTAATTTCTTTGAGATTCATGTTATGTTCAACACACTTCACTTTTGTGTGGTGTATGTACTTAACATTATTGAATTATATTTATCTTATAATAAAATTTATTTTTATTAAAATATCAATTATATTATCCTTTTTTCATGGTGTTTAACATTCATAATTTACCAAATCATTAAAAAAATTACTAAATTTTCCTTCTTTGAGATTCATGTTTTGTTAGGAACCTAAACACTTTTTGAGGTTTATATAAATCCCTTTTACATGTTAAATCACGAAAATACATATTTTAATTATATTCTAAACGTCTTTATTTTCTTTTTCTTACATATATAGTATTATCCCAAGTTACTTTGTTTTACATGTTTATTGAGACAACCTCATTGATTTCTGAGATTGTTTATGTTTGTGCAACCGATAAAGAATAATTATCATCCATATATCATGAATATTCATGAGTTTCATTACCCCATTTCTATTCAAGACATCCTCAATTTATAGTACCACTTTTACACTCATTTTGACTTAAGATAATGGTTTTTATGTAAAATATAATTGTCCATCTCTTCAGTCATAAATATATTTTATTCAAAAATTAGGCTATTGAAAAAAAAGATTTAAAATGATCTTTGAAGATATTTTTCATGGAAAGTGATTATAAATACATTTTATTATTCTCAAAACATCCTTAATATGTTTTCAAATGTATTTTCAGTGAAAAAGGTTTTCAAAAAGCTTAAGTCATAAAAAAACATTTTTCAATGAAGAAAGGATATCTTCCCAAATAATTTTTTTTAAAAGATGATTAAAAAAATTCTTATCTAAGATAACATCAATTTGTGTTACTGATGAATATATGAGAAAATTATTCAGTGCTTCCATTCATATTATTCAATTTAATGGATTGTATTTTTGATGGATGAGGCATATGAAGAACATATCTCTTAAATGGGTTATATGACATTGAAACCTGCTTCATTTGACAGGTTGTTCTTATGATTAAATTATTAAGTAACATATATCTTTCCATAGGTTATGATATGCTTACATTTTTATGATACAAATTTCATTTAATGGTTTATGATATGATTATTTATGATCTTGTGGCACATTTATGTATGATTTTATTATGTGATGAGTGGGACCTATATTTCCTTCCAATGCATTGGGTAATGTTTTATAAATCACGAGAAAAACTAATATGGTCTTGGAAGGGAGACTTGACTACTATTATGTCCATGTGAGTGAACAATGAAATTGACGATTGAACTCATGCTAAAATGATGGAAATGAAAATGAACCCTGAATACTATGATGGTGTGGGGAGTGAACCCATACTATTAAGATCGTCTTGGAAGTAATTACTCGGATATAATGGAAAAATTCTATTATTATGTTTTTCCATAATTCAATGTCTTACTCCTATTTTATTTTTTCATGGATTACATCCTTTAAAATATTTTTATTCTTGTCTTATGAAATTAAATAATTTATGTCATCATTCAGGTATATGATATTTGATATATAGGGTTTGATCTTCTATTTTAATGATCACATTATCATTCCCTTATTCTAATTTTAATTCTTACATTTCTCCTTTTCTTACCATTACTGTGCATTTGAACTCACCCCTTTTTAAAAAATATTACATTAGGTTGTGAAAACATGTATTATTTATGATGTTTATATGAAGGGTTCTTGTCATGTTGAACATAGTGGAAGATAATATAGCTCACATATGTATCAGTTTTTTTCTTTCCATGTTTCCAAAAGAACTATACCAACTATGGTCATTGGGCATTGGTTTGTGTAATGTTTAAAAATTATGAAAAATAGATTTAATGTTAATGTTTGAAAAGAGAGGGTCTTTATAGTTTGTATCATAATAATGTTTTAATCAATCTTTGGAATCTAGGATGAGATATCCTTATTCAGATCTCGAAGGAAATGTCTAAATGATACATTTATAGACAAAAAAATTATAGGGAATTCTCATGGAATTTCGGTGAATGATAGAGTGAGTGGTTTCATGAAATTGCATCCTTGTCAAGATACAACGAGTGTATGTGGATATGGCACATATATACCTAGGGGAAATAACTCTTACATGTTGTTTCAAGCTTGACTCAGGGTAATATCGTACACACCAGCAGGCTTTGCTTCACACCTAGATTCACACTCTCAGATGATATGCTTTATAAATTCACAAACTCATAACAAACCATTATAAATGATTTAATTATATGTTGACTATGAATAAAATTGGATAAACCTAAGGTTTCATAGATGCACAGAATGTACCTCCCATGATTTAGTGCAACTATTTTAAGGAGAATGGGCATTATGCTAACTACTGCCCAAACCCAAGGGTTGGTGATGATGATCGATATCATCAACCACTTTAGTCAACGTATAAGGGGAAATCACTTGAAATCACTATATCTAATGATGCGTAAAAAAAATATATGATAAAAGTTACACATACCATCAACTCTAGAAATATAATATCATATTTTATTCTGCATCTACCCTGTCTATCATATCTAAATAATTTACTATGGATATTAAGATACCTAAAAAATAATTATTGTTGGAATTACTAATTAAAACCAATGATGGTATGATGATTGAATATCCAGTCTAGGACTACTCTTCGGTTGAAGTTTGTTGGAATGTGCATCATGAAAATCTTATCATTCTTCCATTGGTAGAATTTGATGTCATCTTAGGCTTGGATTGTCATTATCTTCTTAAACCCAACATCAATTTTCATGGAAGGGATGTAATTTTGATATTTTAAACCCTCTTATAATAATCCATCGATGTGATGAAAATTATGAACGTCCTATAGAGATTATATCTATTGTATGTGTAGTAATTTCCATTGAAAATGAATGTTTATCTTATGTTGTTGGGGAAAACATGTACATTGATTATATTACTATTGTATATGATTTTGTGGATATATTTCTGAAAGGGCTGCCTAGTCTTCCAAAAAAATATGAGGTTGAGTTCTAGATAGAATGTATATCTGGGTTCAAATCAATTTCAAAGACTACTTAAGGAATGGCCTCAACAAGGTTACATGAATTAAAGAAGAAACTTTAATAAAACATTGATAATGGATTCATTCTTCTTAGTGTGTAACCTTGGGGTGAATGAGTTCTTATTCTGAAAAAGAAATATGGATCCCTAAGACTCTACATTTATTATCAATATTTGAACAAGATCACAAAAAATAATGAGTATCATCTTCCTGTATTGATTATATGTTTGATCAACTATGTGGAGATCAATAATTTTCCACAATTGACCTTCAATCTGGATATCATAAACTGGGTTCAGGAAAACAGATATATCCAAGGTGGATTTTTGTACTAGTTATGGTCACTATAAATATATTGTGATCCCTTTTTTGTTTCTAATTACCCTTCAATCTCCATGGATTTAATGATAAGAGTCTTTAGATATTACCTTGACGAGTTTGTGGTATTATTTATAGATTCTATTATTCTTTATACACAGAGAAATTAAGATAATGAAGTTCACTTGATAATTTCACCAAAGACCCTATGGAAAGATACGTTATATAAAAAATTAACAATGTGTGAATTTTGGCCGAAAAATGTCTAATTTATAGGTCATATAATCTCAATATTTTGTATAGTAGTAGATCCGTTAAAGACAGTGGCTATTGAAAGCTAGAAAAGACCAACAATAGTGACTAAGATCCATATCCTTCTTTGACTAGCTAGATATTTTAAAAAAAAATTCTAGAATTTTTCATGGCTATCTAATACTATGACCCAATTGACTCATAGTAGTGTTAGGTTCCTCTAGGCAGATGAATGTGAGAAAAATTTCAAGGAACTCTAATGAAGGTTGGATAGTGTACCTATTCTTTCGTTACCCTATAGTGGAAAAGGGTTTCTAATTTATATTGATGAATACAAAAATGGATTGGGGTGTGTCTTTTTAAAAATAACATTTTTATAGCCTATTCTTCCTGATAGTTGAAGATTAATGGTAAAAATTACCCAACTCTTGATTTGGAGTTAGTGGCGGTAATTTTTTCATTAATGATATTGAATAATTTTCATTATGGGAAAAATTTGAATATATATACCCATAAAAAATGATGAAATATATATTCACACAAAAGGAGTTGAACATGTACCTAAAATATGGTTAGAGTTGATAAAGTAATATGATTGCTTAATACATTACGACCATAGGAAAGCGAACAAGGTGGTCGATGCTTTGAGTTGAAATGATCATGATATCATATCTATGATGAGAATTAAAAAAGAACCCATACATCATGATTTGGAAAGGATGGATCTAGAATTCTAGAAGGGGAAAATATTACCTGCCTCAATGGATTGTTCAACCCTTTATCCAAGTGAACAATAATGAGGCACATAAGGAATATAAATAACTAATAAATAAGGTCAGAAATGATCATGAGTATAACCTTGATCAGGATGGAATGATATAGTTTTGGAACTATGTTTATGTTCCTTCAATGCTTGATTTGAAGAAGGGTCTGTTAGAGGATGATCATATTTCTATATTCTTTATTCATCATGGATGTACGAAGATGTATAGGGACATGAACGAAAACTTATGGTGGGATGGAATGAAGAGTGAAATCACAGAGACTGTATCTCGATGTTTTCTATGTCAATAAATTATGGCTAAATGTCAAAATTATAAAGGTATGTTTCATCCATTACCTTAGTAGAACGTAAATGGGAGAACATCACTATG
Source organism: Viscum album (assembly GCA_963277665.1). Classification (NCBI taxonomy): domain Eukaryota; kingdom Viridiplantae; phylum Streptophyta; class Magnoliopsida; order Santalales; family Viscaceae; genus Viscum; species Viscum album. The sequence goes on along the minus strand of OY728161.1, from coordinate 142,650,881 downwards.
GATTTTGTTGTTGGACTACCCAAAACCTCTAAAGGTATTGATACTATATGGGTGGCAGTTGATCACCTGACTAGGAAAACACACATCATTGATATCAGAGAAGATTTACCTCTTGCTATGCATGCCAGAATATTTATTAAGAAAGTGGTAAGGTTTCATGGAGTACCACATTACATTGGATCAGATCGGGATATGAGGTTTACCTCAATGTTTTGGAAAATTCTTCTGAAATCACATGATATATAATTGAGTTTGAGTACTACTTAAAATCCCCAAACTGATGTCCTGTGTAAATAAAATATTCAAATCCTAGAGGATATGTTGATATCATGTTTCTAGGATTTCAAAGCTAGTTGGGATCAAAAAATCCCTCTAGTTTATTTTTCTTACAACAATATATTTCACTTAATCATTCTGATGGCACTGTATGAAGCCCTCTATAGGAAGAAATGTAGAGATCCAACGTTTTTGGATGATGTTGAATAAATAAATAGATTGGGACCATAGATCATTGAAGAAATAGTAGAGAAGGGTAGAACTGTTCAATATTATATCAATGAATCTCAAATATGGGAGAAAATTCTTGTTGATAACTATTGACATGATCTAGAATTTGAACTTGGTGAAAAGGTGTTTCTATGAATCTCACACAACAAGAATATTATGAGATTTGGAATGAAAGGGAATCTAAGACCTATGTATATTGGTGCCTTTGAAATCATTGATCCTATCAAGATGATATCATCTTGCATGGTAGTTTCTCCAAATCTCTCTCTAGACCATGATGTTTTTCACGTATCAGTCTTGAGGAAGTACATACCTGATCCTTAAAATGTACTAAATTCATAGGTTATACAGCAAGATCACGATATTTATTATAAATAGAAACCTATTGAAATTTTGTACAGATTAGATAAATTTCAAGGAAACAAGACCAATCATATGGTCAAGGTTTTGGGAACAAATCATCAGTTAGAGGAAGCAACATAGGAACTTGTTGATACGATAAAGAATAAGTATCTTTATTTTTTTACCTGAGTGATGAATTTATAGGGAGAAATTAATTATATGAGGGGTATAATGTAAATCCCCATGTTTTTATGGATATATATGTATTTAAAATAAATTTTAATTTTAATCTTCTAATGTGATAAGTCAATGATTCCATTCACATGAAACCAACAAGTCATACTTTACACACGAAACTGAGTTGGAATACGATACACGCTACATGAATTCGGAATATAATACATGAAACTCAGTTTTTCTACAAAACATAATTTTTTTTAATAATATAATAGCATCTTGTTCATTAATGGATCATTTTGGGGAGGGTGGGGGTAGGATGAGGGGTGCAAGTTGGGGAATTGATATCGTTGGAACTCTTGGTGATAGGTGGAGGTGGCTTTGTAGGTGTGGGAGGTAAAATAAGTGGAGGGATTCAAGGAGGGACATGAGTGGTGATTGAGGTGGGGTGGAGCAACCCCAACATCTGACTTGAACTATAGGAAGGGTTCCATGGGGGTGGGGCCTCAGGCTGACTTCAAGCACAGGTTGGAATGATGAGGCCTTAGGCAGAGGCAGAGGCATTACCAATGTGGTGGAATGGTGTAGGAAGACTAGTGATGGCATTGGGAAGTAATTGTTACAGATAGGTGTAGGTAGCGATATGCAGGTTTCTACTTTGGGGGAAGGCCAATCATGTTTCAAAAAATCAGTTTCAATCCTAAATAAGTAGTTCTAAATGTGGTCAGAGAAATACAGCAATCACCCATAATGCTCTCAGATTTGGATGAATGAGATTGTATGTATTTTCCATCAGTACCATTCCCATATAGTCATAAATTAGCAATTCTTAATGATTTCATCCCAAGTCCGTCACTATTGAATACTTTTATTAGCTAGGTAGGGATTTCAATGGGGTGTTTGATCCTTAGTGCAGAAAAATGTAAAGGTATTCAATGCTTATTTCCTCTGGTCTACAGATTCTATAAATAATACCCCTCGACATTTGAATGAGGATTATTAAAATAAATAAAAAAATAAATAATTCAGGAGTTCGGGTATCATATATGAATAGTATTAACTAATTTTCAAATATTCTTTATAATTGTTTTATATAAATAAAATATATTGATAATAAATGATGGGGTTTTCATTAAAGTCCTTTAATGTATAAAAATAATGTTTTGAATTCCATTCAAATATAAATAAATTCATACATGTTTAGAAAATTAATTTGATAATATAAACTTCAATTTTGAATTTAGAATTTTGAAATTATATTTGGTTGATTTTTTGGGATTTTTCTGGCAAACATTATTTTTAGATGAATAGTGACAATACTAGATTTTAATTCAAAACTACTTCTAATTTAATTTATTAGTAATGTCAAATTATATATTAATTTGATTTAAATGTTTTATTATATAATATTTTTATCATATAATCCAATATTTTTTCAATGGAATCACTTCCACATTTCAATTGGGTATTGAAAAACATACTTTTGATCCTTTTTACTATAAAAATCAATACTTCCATCCCAAAAATTGGATTATTTTTATATTAATTTCTTCTAATTTTATGATTAGAATTTTGGAAATGGATTAATTATTTGGAATGATAATAACTTATAATTTCTAATAATGTCATCTATTTTTTTGAAAAAAATGATTATTGAAGGTTATTGAAATAAAATACATTGGTTAAGAAACAAATTAGGTTAAGAAAGTACTAAACCATAAATATAAGATCTAAAAAGACCTTGAAACATGTGAAAAACCCATTTTATGTCTATATTTAGGCCAAAAAACTACCATTTCTTAGTTTTTTTATCTCATTTTTTTGGTAAGATCATGGGCCCGCCTAACTTGTTTCTAAAAATTTTAAGTGATTCCTTTTCCATCCCTATAAAGGCCACCACATCATCCCATTCCTCCCACCTTACTAACATTTTAAGTTCATAGAACATATTCCTATGTATCCTCCCAAGAAAAATCCTTCCCTCAACCATTAATCCATCTTTTGTGCTGAAATCTTTTCGAGGAATCCTTTTGTCAAAAACCAAAAAGAGTTACCCGATTCATAGGTAACATATTCTATCAAACTGATTTCCTTTCTTTTCTACATTACATCGTAAAATCACATTATTAAATTCATATGTGAATAAAACCAGTATTAAACATAAACTTGTATGATTTTATGAATATATTTCAACCTACACTTACATAGACATCCATCCAAGGGATATTGAACATACTGTTTCTGTGTACGGTGAATTACTGCCTCATGAAATGATGAATGTTCATTTATCATTTTCCAAAAATCTTGGTGGACATCATGATAGAAAATATATTTGTATATGTCAAATATTATATTTATTTGGTATTTATTCTTCTGTATTATTTTTACAACACACATATCTGAACTTTCTATTCGATGTTAATACGATAATTTTATTTGATAATGTGTGGTCTACAACCCCCTCAAAGTGATGTGATTTGTTCACACGCCTCAGGGAATGTGTTAAAGATGGTTATAATGAAATTATATGATATATAAGATATCTTAATGCTACTGTAATAATTATATATATATATATATATATTTCATTTATATACTTTCTTTCAACATGATAATAAAAACGGAAACATTGTTGATGCATACGCATGACTTACCATCTCCATGAAATATATTTTTCATTTTGTAACTATTTATTATATAGATTATAATAATACACACAAAATGAATATAAATTATATTGATACAATTATTTAAATAGTAGAATCTGGATATAATTATTTTAAATAACGATATAACAAATCAAGACACATGTGAAAAAAAGTGAGTATTAATCGAAGTAAAACCTTAAAATACGATCATTATAAAGAGAGTAATATAAGGTCATAATAAAACCATATATGGTAATATATATATAAGAATATTATTATTTATATTAAGAATAATTAATTTATATTTATTATACAAGAATCATGTATGAGTACGGAGAGTGTCCAGACACAAGGTAAGATGAATGTTATCTCACTTTTAATTTTTATGAGATTCATGTTATGTTGCCCTATCTATCCTTTTTTGGGTATCTACTACTCAAGATGGAATTATATGTATCATATACATAAATTTATGAGTTTTCACATATCCATTATATGATCCTTCTATCATCGGTTTTAGCATTCAGAAGTTACCAAATCGGTAAAACAGTTTTGTCTCAATTTCCATTCTTTGAGATTCGTGTTATATTATGCACGAAAAATATTTTTTCTAGGTGCATATAATTACATTTGAAATGTAATTTCATGAATATCCTTTTTTTCGATTTAATATTCTTCATATAATTTTCTTTCCTTACAAGGTAAATATGATCCCAAGTTGATAAGTTATAAGATTTTATCGAGACAACATCATCACTTTCTGAGACTATTTATGTTTATGAATCTCTTGATGAAATATTATGATATATATGTAAAATATATTCATGAATTTACATACTAGTTTCTTTTAGACCTCCTCAATTCTCAGAAACATTATTCCACTCCTTGGTACTTAAGATAATGTTTTTATGTAAAATACAATAGTCTCCCTCTTCAGTCAGAATACTATTTTTTAAACCATGTTTTAGGAAATGTTTTTAAAATGATATAAAAAGATCTGTGAAGATAATTTTTGATGAAAAATGATTTAAATAATTTTCCATTATTTTCAAATCCTCATTTATATGTTTGTAAATCTATTTTTAAATAATATGGTTTTTAAATGGTTTTTTGTCATAAATAATTTTTTTCAAAGATGAAAGGATATTTTCTTCAGGAAATGTTTTTAAAAGATCATTCAAAATTATTTTACATATAATATTACATCCATTGGTGTTACTCATTCCATTATAGGTAAATTAATCAATATATCCTCTAATATTGTTTATTGAATTGATTTTTCTATAGAATGATACTTTTGAATCCCATATCTCTTTCACAGGTTATATGACTTTGGAACAAACTCCTTTTTATGGGTTTTTCATTTAGTGAAATGATTACGAAACCTGTCTCTTTCTATAGGTTTTGATATGTTTACATGTTTATAATACCCATTTCATTTCATGGGATATGATAAAATTATCTATGATGTTTTGGAACATGTATGTATGATTTAATTATGTGATGGGTGGGAGCTATATCTCCCTCTAATGAATTTGGTAATGTTCTATATCTCATGAGATAAAATAAGATTTTCTTGGGAGTGAACCTTGACTACATTGTTTTCCATGCGCGTGAACCATAAATACAAAGACGATACGAGGAATAAACTCATGCTATTATGATGGACATGGGAGTGATCCATGACTATGATGATGTTATAGGGAGTGAACCTTTTTTTGATTCAGGAAGACGGTTCGAGATAACCACTATTTTTGATTCCTTCCACATGTTTTGATGATATGTGTGATGTTTGATGTGTCTAATAAGGGTAATATTTAGGAAGAACCTAGTTGGAGATAATGTATCTCACATATATATAAATGTTAATGTGTTCATATCTCCAAAGGAACTGTTCCACATGTGGTCACTGGACATATGCCTCTGTAATTTTTATGTATTTTAAAAATGTTATGTAATGTTAATGTTTGAAAAGAGAGGGTCACTATATAACTCAGCAACACTACTCCTCATTACTATCTATCAAAAATAAGCCTAAAGGACTAGATATATCATTTCCACCCCTACATGTATGACTAAATGGAGTGTATAAAACACCCTCATAATATCCCACCATAACATGATAGATACCATTATCCATCCTCAGTAAATTATAAAATTCTCCCCACATTGAGAAAATTTGGAAAACGTGTATCATATTAATACGTGGTTAAGAAAGACCTCATAATTGAATCCCTTTAATTATAATTTCTAGATCATATTGAGGAATAAATGTGTTAAAAATCATTATTCAATGTTAGGATGCACCTCCCTCATCCATAATCCATAACTATATAGGGGCCAACTTCTAAGTATCTTCATTCGAAAAAGTCAAAGAGAATTTTCTGCTAAGAAAATATTTCCCTGTGTTCCCTTTTGTAGGATAAAGTACAATCTCAATGTCATAAACTAGTATAGATTATGGATATTTCCTCTCCCAATAGTTAAGATATTTTTGTGGAATGATTTAACTATGGCTCATTGGGTAAAAATATACGATGAATACATATCTCATATGGCAGTTTTGGAGCATCATCAGGGGGAAAAAAACTACTTCCATCTCTAAAACATGGTATTCAAAATTGTTCTTCTATGTAGTCAATTATTGGGTCCCACATCCAATCACCAACTTCCTCATAATCCAAAAAATATAAACCTGGCTATTGAGGCATCATGAAAATTCACATACTCTACACCCTCCACTAGAAGTATCAATGTGGGGGTACTCTTGTACCTCTATTTCTTCATCTGAAAATACAATTAAAACTTATCTTTCCTTAATAAATGATGTTAAAATATGTTCAATTAAATCAGGTGTGTTTCAAAACTAGATAAATTTGGAATGAATCTTTGACAATTGTTTTCCATCATAACGACACATAGCACCTCCATCATGATTTTAGTGGATTCTAAGAGGGAATTACCTCATTCTTCATATAGACCATTGTTAATCCATATTGTATTATTGCATGCCCCTTAATGTGAACCTCATGAATTTAAAACTGAAACCTCAAGAGCATTATATATATGTTGTTATATCAGTGTATATAAAAAACAATAATGACCTAATATTTTATAAAATAAATTCCCTTTTTGAATAAATAAATTCTTTATTGAAAAATGAATTTATAGAAAAAACTTTTACTAATTTGGTTATTCTAAACCATTAGATGATATGTTAAATTTAACCTTCCATTAAGAATCATAAAATTGGTAATATAATTATTTTATAGTTATGATTATTATTATTATTATATTAAGGGTTGTGATAAATTTTATTTGAAAAAGATAAAGTAAGTGATGACACTGACCAATAATGTTCTACCATTTGAATTCAATTTATCAGAGCTTCTAAGGGGGATAAAATCATTATTATTTTCCATTTACCAATCCCTAATAGAGATTCAAAAAATGAAGAATAAGAAAACCCATTTATGGGATATGTTAAATATCATCATGATCATGACCTAAATTGTTTTTGTAAAACCACCCCATTAAAATATCACAATAAAAAACAATACCCTTAAGGCATTCACAGGTGTAAAAAAGGTTTTGTATCTTGACTTTAGATGTATACATTTATGTATTTATTTATTATTGATAAAAAATGATTATATTAATTCAATTTAAATATTGATTTTTAAATGATTAAATAATTATTTCAAAAAAATTATTGATACGATGAAATGGAAATTCAATTTAGGGGAATATATAGTATCAAACACGAAACTATTTTTTATGAATTTAAGAATTTCTTATTATAAATAATATATTAATAAGGAATCTTACTAAAATAATTGTAATTAAATATAAATTATAATATATTTTTATGAAATCAAATGTAATTAATAAAAAGAATAAAAAACTATTATTTTAATAAACATGTATTCATCAATTAATGGGGATTTTAATTTAATAGTTTAAATTATCATATATATATATGTCTTTTGATAAAATAATTATTATATTTGAAATAATTATTTCAAGATTATCCAATGGTGAAATTTTCATATTATTCTGATGTAGCAGATATTTTGTGTAAAAATTAAAATATATTATAATTGAAAGGTATATATAATGACATCAGAAAATAGCAAAAGTAATTTAATATATATTATAAATTTTATCCACAGGTAGAATTATACTAAAACATTATATTTTTGTTTTTTATTTTCTTTCATTAATTTTATAAATCCATATAGAATCCTCAACAACCAATATTATATTGTATGAGTTTGAAATAAATTCGTTACAAACATGAATAAATTCCACATCACGTAGAATTTTTTTTAAACTTTTTCACCTCCATGCATTATAAAATATTGACAACCACACTTATTTAGTGGAAACTATAGAAATAAATGGGAAGTGCTTTTTTCATCATTTTATCATATAGAGTCCAAAACCTCTATATGGAAGTTAATAATAAATTATCCCCTCCTTTTATATATAACCCCACCCAATATCTCATTATTATTCACTTAAAACACATGTATCAAGATGTTACTCTACCTTTCCCTCTCTATATACCACCCAAGGTTCCTCAGATCTTAATAAGAACTAACAAGTTAGGGGACACCCTCATTCCCCACGTAATTCAACCACCTTCATTTTTTCATGACATTTGATTTGCAATATTTCATTATGGGATATGTTTTTAAACACCCCTATTAATACACTTATGATTCCTAGATAATGAGACACCTCTAAGAATCTCAAAAAACCATCCTTTAAAGCATTAAGAACAACTATTATTCTACTGAAATTTTAATGAGATTTTTCATGCCAAAAAATTACGTAGTTAATACATGTCTCCATTTACCTCAATTTTATTCACATAATTTTAAACATCATTTAATGTTTTATTATTTAAATGTATATAAAAGGAAATATTTAATATGGGGCTATAATTTATGAAAGTAATAATTATGTTGTAGATCATTGTGGAACACTTATGCATTAAAAACATATGAATGTGATGGTTGAGCCCAGAATTATATATCTCTTTAATGAATTGGGTAATTTTTTAAATAAAATTAGATTACATGTATAGTGAATTGTATGATATCCTAGTAACACTACGTAATTTTTTCTGGGTGGTTATCGTTGACTTTTTTTTATGATGTAATGTTTTAAATTGTTTTTTGATTCTTATGTTACCATTATGTTATCATGTTATATCATCCCTTGTTATTGAATAATATGATTCTTACCCCTCTTGTATTACCCTGATATTCCTCTTGGAACACATTTACTACATTGTCTTATGCTGTTTTTTTATTCCCTTATTGTGAATTATAGATCACCTCTTTTTTTGTATAACATCAGGTTATACCATGTAGTTTTAGAATATTTATTTAAGATAAGGGTTTGTTTATATGTTTTTAAATAATAATTTTGTGCCCATGTTTCATGTTATATTACTAAATACCTATTTTCCCATAGAAACTTGGATTTGATGCCTTCTAGATTTTTATTAAGTATACACTTTTTTAATAAATGATTACATAAGGTGTAATCAACTGTTGGTTTTCATAGTTATATCATACGAAATACTATTTATTTTTTTAGATTATGATTAGAAACAAATCCATAATTATAAGACTAAAAATAGTAAAACAATCCTAAATTCTTGGTAATGTATAGAGTTTGTGGTTTGTATGAAAATAAAACCTTTTTATGAATAAAATACGTGTATGTGGTTTTGAAACAATTTATCCGAGGGGAAATAAACCCTAAATGGGTACATTGAGCTGCACTAAATCAGTACCTAGTGCATATAAATGGTCTTTGCTACACATTTACATTGACACTCCTAGGGGATATGCTTTGTTAAATTCACAATCACCTTGTGAACCATTATTAATAGCTCAAAACTTCTGATATGATTTTATGTTAGTAATTTGATATTAGTTAATATTTAATAATGATAATAAATTCATATTTTAAATAATATATGTATTTTATGAGTTATCGTATTAATGTTCATGGTTTATCATTTTTGTCTTTAATAGTTAAAAATATATTCATCCATAATTCTATAATTATTTATATTCAACGGATGGGTATAGAGAGAACCTAGTGTACAACTAATATTAGGGGTGATGTGATGATGGAACAATTGATATTCCCAACCTGATGGGAGAAGGAATTTAAAACGTTTTTATAATAAATTCAAAAATACCTATACTTTTGAATAAAAAACTCAATGAGGTTGAATTCCCAAATCCCCCTAAAAATGAGAAATTTGAGATTGAGGCCTTTATGTGAAAAAGAACTCTAGATTTTGGTGGATCATTATTTCCCATAATTTTGTAGAAATATATCAAATCAATTGAAACAATAATCTCCATCCTTCAGTTTTCTATGTTTGAGATGGCTATGATGGTTTTTATTGTATGGAGGGAGATACTGATCAATGGTGGAATTTATTCAAGAATAAATACACCAAAGAGGAGATCAAATAAATCGAGTGGAAGGAATTCCAAAACAAATTTGGAAATTATTTTCCTAGAAGTATCCTAATTTATATTTGGTGGGATTCAAAGAGCCTAAAAAAAGGATAAAAAATACATTGGGGATTATGAGGAAAACATCACAATACAAGAAATACACACCTCCATAATTTTCAATACCACAAAATGTAATGTTGGATTCATCCATGGTTCAATAAAGGAGAATATATTAAAATAATTTAATATTCAAGACTTTCACATGTGTGAGAATATTTTCTAATGTTCCCTCAATTTCAAAAAAGAGAACAAAAAATATATAGGGGCTCGTGGTATATTAGATATGATTTGGGTCGTGGATTTTAATTTGGGTGGTGTGATGGAAAAATATTATAGTGGTAATAAAATTTATCATGCCACTTTTACAAATTATTGGAATTTGTATCTTAAAAATTTCCTTAAGGGAATGAGGAAATGATTTTGGTGTAGGAAGGGAACCAATAAATATTCATTCAATGGGATAAAACCACCATTGTGATGTAAAAAGTGATTTCTATATTAAAAACTCAATATATCGTCAAGTGATCCATGTACAATGAACATGGACCCTCTGAAAATAAATTCCCTAAGACATGGGTTGTGAATTGTAACTGACAAAAAAACATTCACAGAATATATGGAAGGGGTAAGCATAAGAAATCACAACATCTGAGGTGGATCCTAACAGTAAAGTGGTGATAGGTATGCTAGTTATTCATTAATAGAGAGGATTTATACTATTTTATTATGGTTATACTCTTTATTTCATATCAAATAAATTTAGTAGAAATATTAAAACACCACTTAAAATCATGGAATTCAGGTGGTCGTTAAAGATGTAAAATGGGTAAATTGTTGAATCCCAAGCACATAAATTATTGATACCAAAACATTTTGGGTAAATTTTAATTAAAGAAATGTTATACTCCCATTAGTTCAATTCAATGCTATTTTGGGAATGGATTCACTTTACTTGTATAGAGCCAATATTAATTTTTGAGAATGGAAATCGCCCTCCATCACATAAATGTACCCCCACCTATATTCTAGTGCAAGTTAGAGTAAAAATGTTTATTTGTACCAATATCCCAATCATGGATATTTTTACCTTGTGATAATGAATATCTCACCCAAATGTTTGAGACTAAGGAGAAGATAATCCTTGATGACATGCCCATAATAATGGGATTCACTATTGTGATTCCAAAATAATTTTTTAGTATTCCTCCTAGATGTGAGGTTGATTTCTCAATCAATATCATGCCAAAATATATTCCAATATCCATTAATAAAGTTAAATTTTTAAATTTATGAGAAAAAAGATAAAACTACAGGAGAATCTGGATAAATTCATTATATGCTCAAGTGCATCAATGTGAGTACATCAATAATATCCAACCAGAAGGAGGATGAATTAATGTTCTTTATCATAGTTTATCTTGATAAAAACCATAACATTAGAATGAATGAATATCCACTTTCAATAATTAATTAATATTTTGATCAGTTGTGGGGCTCCCAATACTTCACTAAGGTGTATCTTCATTTGGGATATTATCATGTAATGGTGAAGAAGGGGGATATTCACAAAACATATTTTCAGATATGGTATGAGAAATTAAAGTTCATATTGATTCTATTTTGACTCACTAATCCATTATATATCATTTTCAACATAAAAAATAGAGTCATTAGTGAGTACCTAAAAAATTGAGGAAGCATGTATACATGATATTCTTATCTGCTCCAAAATAGAGGAGTATTATGGGATCATATAAAAACTATACTTAATACCATGTGGAAGAAATTTATATTAAATTTATGGTAAATGTGAGTTTTTTTGGGATAAATTAACTATATTGGTGAATGATTTCTCTAAAAAAGTATATATAAATATACATATATATATATATATATAAACAATTTAGATATCAAAGGATGCACTGTACCAAAATTGGTGAAATCATTACATTTTTTCCTTGGATTATATGGGTACAATCATCAATTTGTGATAAAAATATCATGATTTTCATTCCCACCAAAAACCTTTACATGGAAGGGAGTTATGTTTTTCTAGGTTGATGAATATGAAAAAGTTTTTAATAGTTAAATAAGAGGTTAATGACTAAATATGTGCTCACATTATGCAGTAGTATGGATGAATTTGTGATATATAGTGATGCATCGAAAACGTATTGGGTTGTGAACTCATGAGAGATTAAAAAGTGATAGGCTATTCCACCAACACATTACATATCCATGAAAAAAACTACACTACATGTAATCTATATAATTTAAGCGGTGATCTTGGCAATTAATATTTGAAACACTATCTCCCAATATAAAAATTTGTCAAATATATAGATCATAAAAACCTAAAGTATATATTTACAAAATAGGATATTATTATTCACTAATTAAGGTGGTTGGATATAGTCAAGTATTATGTTTTTCTAATCCATTACCATCCTGAGAAGTTAAAAAAGTGGAAGATTATCTATGTAGAAAGGATCCTAAAACCCTATTCATGATGAGGATTTAAAGGGATCAAATATTGTTTGAAAAGAAGAGGTATGGATATGGGAATAATAAATTAATATTAATCATACATTTATCAAATATATTCTTGAGTGGATCAAGTAGGCTAAAAAGATGATGAATTGTTGTCTAAGAAGGTAGTGAATATTTTGGATCTCGGTATTGTTGAATATAGAGTTCTATATATGGGATCCCAAATATATCTTCCATAAATACCAGAACTAAAGAGGTGTAATTTGGATGTTTTTCATTACTAATACTTATCTATTAATACATCAATCACTATGATGAATAAATATTTGAAGAAAAAATTCAAATCGAAAAACGTGATGAGGGGGTTGTGGTGTTTATCTCTCAATAATTGGCATACCACAGAGTAAAATTGGACCTGTAAAATTATTAAGTAATGATTCAAAATTTTCAAATAATAATATAAATATGGTAAACAATAATCATGGATTTCATTATAGGATTCCCCAAGACCCCTAAAGGTAATTAAGACATCTGGGTTGTAGTTGATTGCATCACTGAGTCATCACATTTCATTTTTATCAAGGAAGATTTATTTCTTTACCAAATATCCAATATATACATAATTAATGTTGGAATATGTCATGGTGTGCCACTCTTTATTGTATGAAATTGAGATATATGGTTTACCTCATTGTTTTTTAGATTAATTTAGAATGTTTTGGATACATCACTGAGCTTTAGCACTACTTATCACCATTAGAAAGTTGGTCAGTCTCAGAGGACCATTCAAACTATTGTGGGTATCCAAAGTACATTTTTACAGGATTTCGAATTATATAGAGACCAAACACTCTCTTAGTGATGTTCTCATTAAAAATAATATTCAATATATAATCAAAATGGAACCTTATAAGGATAGGAGTGGGAAGAGTTTTCGGTCTCAAACATCCAGGGATGAGGATGGAGAGATGTTATTAATGAGACATTATATTATACATGAAATTATAGCGAATGTTCAAACCATTTAAATTCATAGGAAATCCTTACAACCAAAATAAAAAAGGTATACAGGAAAACATCAATAGAACCTGGAGATTGATTTTAATGAAACTTTGTACATTTATATATCATCATTGATGAAATTTATGTGGTTTTCAAAAAAATTAAAGCTCAAACATAGATACATCGACCCCTTTTGGATCCTTGATTGCATTATAGTGATGTCTTATCTACTAGCAGTCCTACCCACCCTATCTAAAATATATGATGTGTTCTATGTATCCCACTTGTGTATGAACATACTAAACCCCCCACATGTAATGGATCCATATATAGTACTATTGTATAATGATATTTCAATCATGGGGCATCTCATGATGATCTTAGATCATAGAGACAATGTTCTAAAAAACAAGAGAACTCACCATGTATATATAAAAGATCATAGGAGGATTAATGAGAGGGGAAGGGGATATCATCACATATAAATTAAAAGGATATTAATTTTAAAATTCAATAACATATTCTATCACTACAAAATTAAATTTAAAAGTCATAACATAAAAGAAGTTCTTGAATGGAAAAGAGAAGAGAGAAACCCCTTACGAAATTTCAGCATAGTAAAATATTTGGTAAGGGTAAAAATTAAAGGTCATTAATGGTAACTCATTCAATTAAAATAAATTTTAAACTAAATAATTCATTATAAATTAATTAAAATATAACCAATTGAAATTATAAAGTCAAATTTCCAAAAATGTTCTTGAATTGAATGAAATAGAAGGTCGTTTGAATCCATTTCAATGATGTGTGACTTCATAGGATTGGCAGTGGCTTCTTGGGAGATTGGGGGAGACTTGGGAGGAATTTAGGAAGTATATGGAAGAGTTTCGGTGATATTAATGAAGTTTAAGTTAAGAGAAATGGGTGATTGGGTGGTTTAATATTTGAATAGAGTGGGGTTTTTTTTTATTGTTTTGGTTTTGGACATTATATAATAATATTTTTTTAAAAACCCACATGGTTTTTACTATGGTTACTACATAAGGGGAGTGGATAAAATAATTTTTTAAGGTAAAGGGACAATAAAAAACAATATTTCTCGTTATTATGTGGGGACAGTCAGACTTTCAAAGTAATGATTTTAGAATCATAAAATATATTTTAAGCATCAGAGGAATAACTAAGTATTTATAAATTAAATAAAATAAACATGAATTAAAATTATTTTAGAGTTAAAAATATATATTCTTTTGATGATACCTTTTACAATGATTATTACATCATTATTGTGCCGGTATGATGTCATAAAATACACTGTATATTTATACAATATTTAATTTTTTCCTAAAATTTGACTATCTCATTAAATTATTAAAAATACACCATTAGGTAAATTATATATCCTTATTCAAAAATTGATTTTCATTTTATCTAAAAAATAATATAAATATATTAATTTTTACTTTTAAAATATAAACAAATATTTATTAAAAATTATGGGTTTTTTAATAACAATTTTTGAACCATTGTTGAAATTACATTTGAATTCATATAAATTATAAGATAATTTATATTTAATATAAGTAATTTAATGATAAAATTTAATTAAATTATTATTTATTTCAAAAATCCATTAATCTATAAATTCATTAACTAGTTTTGAATATAATCTAAAAATACATTCTTTATCTTTAAAAATAATTTTTAATGTAACAATAACATGAATATAAATATATTCATTAAATTATACAAAATAATTTAAATATTCATAATTCTTGGTTCTTGATTCATATCCATTTATGACACTAGAATACTCCATAAGAGAAAGCCATATGATGGTGGGGATTTCAGTTGACCATTTGGTGAGCATTGTTTGGGCAACGATCTTGATGATCTTGAACTTCTATCGTAAATTTTTTTCCTCATAATTATGTTTTCCGATATCATCTTGGGCATAGATTAGAAAAAATCTCAAAAATAAAGCCTCCCTTATAATCTCTGATAATTGGGCTTCTGAGGGTACAATAATACTGGTTGAGGCCATTATTTAATTTTTCTATGCCAAAAGGATTTGTTAAAACGCTATATTTTTACAATTCAAGTGATCATAGTTAAAATTCTATATTATCTACTGTAAATTAAAATAATGGACATTTACATACCAATGGATATAATAAATAAAAATATGTGCATATTTTTTTTAAATCCATAAGACATTTAATTAAGTCAAATGTTGAATTTTATCCATAAATTTTCCGGTCAATACAACATTCCCCAATTTACATATTTCACCTCTAAATTTTCTTTTACCACACTAAAATAGATGACAGTAACTCTACTTCATCCCCTCCTCTAGTTCCCATGTTGCTTCTATAAACATGTGGAATTGCCACAACACATTGGCGAGGGGAAACCACTTATTTCATATAACTTTTTCCCCATGATCTAAGATATTCATCAGTTTTTCATCAAAGTAAAGGTTATTCTCTAATGGTACCACCTCTGGATTGAGTACATGTGATTCTTCTGGTATGTAACTTTTCAATATGAATATATGGAATTCATCATGTACTTGAGAAATGTTCGTTGGTTGTATGAGTCGATATGTCACTACTCTGATGCAATCAAGGATCCCAAAGGGCTGATGTACCTTGGACTAAGCATTCCCTTCTTCCAAAATCTCATCACTCCCTTTTATGGAGATAAGTAGTGGGATAACATGTCTCCAAAATCTGACTCCAGGTCACTTTCATTATTAGTAGCTTAGTTATTTTGTCTACTGTGAGAATATTTAATGTGTTCTATATGGTTTTAACATTATCCATCATTTCAGAACATAGAAATTTTTTCACATCATCTTCCCAACATATCAGTGTTTTGTAGCTCTTAATAGAAAGGGCTTCATACGGAGCCATTTGGATGCCCGAGTGGAAACTATTGTTGTAAGAGAAAAACTCTAGATGAATACATTGGTTTAATCCACCTTTGAAGTCCATTTATATAGCTCTAAATATTTCCTCTTGTATATGGATATTTCGCTCTGATTGGCCCCCAGTTTGATAGGGATAAATAGTACAGAATTTCAGCTCATTGTTTAGAGCATGGTGGAGACATTTCGAAAACAAAGAGTGTAATCTGGGATCTTGATTATACATAATAGATATTGGTACTCCATTCATCCTTAACACTTATTTTATGTATATCCATGCTTGTTTATCCCATAAGAAATCCTATATAATCACAATGAAGTGTGCATTCATTATATGATGATTCACAACAACCCTTATGGAGTTTTTTCCCCTAATTTTTTTATAAGACTAGTGAAAAATTACATGGTGATGTTTTAACATTTCCATGTTGGTATGGGTAATTGTTTCATCATCCCCTTAGGCTTATTCCATTCAACATTCACTCAATGACATACTGGGAACTTTGATGGCATATTCAACCATCTCCATCTTCATGTTATCCCACCAACAGTTCTCTTAGAGATCTCGAATAATATTTTTGTGTCGTTGGTGAATATAAAAATTTGAAAATTGTAAATCATCCAAAAGTTAATTCATTATCTCAAGATATGATGAATCACATAGTCGTAACCCAAGTCTCACAGTTCTTCTTCATTATTATTTAGCTATGTGGATTTCGTTTTTACGATAGTTTCTATTTTCTTCTGAATTAACACATAGTCATTATTATCATCCTTAAACTATCCCAAAATTGTATTTTGAGAAATAATTTGTGAAAGGATATATAATGTTCTATTATTTATGATTCCCATGTCCATATTCAATAATCTAAGAAGATCATATCCTTCTTAATTCTCATCAATGTTAGAATTTTTGGGTCATTTCTAGTTAGATCATATGCCACCTTGTTCGCTTTCCAAGGATGGTAGTGGATTGAGAAGTCATAATCCTTGATGAGTTATAACTATCTTCATTTGTGAATATTCCACACTTTCTTTGTGAATCTATATTTGTGACTTTTATGATCCATATATATTTCAAACACCTACCCAAATAGATAAATCTTCTATATTTTCAATACAATGAATGCTACATTTTACTCCAGATCATTCATGTGGTAGTTTTTCTGAATACTTTTCAATAGCCTTGAGGCATATGAAATGGCTTTTTAATTTTTCACCAACACACATCCCAATCCTTTCATTTAAGCATCACTAAAAATTACAAAATCTCCCCACTTGTGGGTATTATGATCATATGGGTAGTGATAAGCCCAATTTTCAACTCTATAAAGCTTTATTCACTTTCATCATTCCATGAAAATTTTACCCTCATAAGAGTTAGCATAGTAAGATTGTTTTCAAATCATGATAAATTTGAAATAAATCGGAGATAATGTATATCTAACCTAAGGAAACTATATATATATATATCATGCATGTTGGACTCAACCATCCATAAATTGCTTTTTTCATTGAAGGAACCACATATATCCCAATTTATTTTTATGATATTACCCAATAATGATACTTATTTCCACAATAACTCACACTTGTTATAATTTTCATTGATCTTATCCTTTCATCAGTCCTTTATATCAATACTTATTTTATCCTCATTAAATTTCTTGGTTTTGGAGTATATTATTATATCTTCTATAAACAATACTTTAACCATTTCAAGGTAATATATAAAGACTCTCTTAATAAATTCCATGAATATTTTAGGGGAACTTGTGAGTCTAAATGGAATCATTATGAACTCACAATGCTCTTACTTTGTAATAAAATCAGTGTTGGTGATATCCTATTTATTCAACCGTACATGGTAATATATTGACCATAGAATCACCTTAGAGTAGAGTTATTATCCATGAAGTTGATCAAAAAAGTGATAAATTCATGGAAAAAGATACTTTTTCTTTATTATGATATGTTTTTTTCTCATGGTTATAAATACTAAGGTACATTGACTGATACTTATTCCTAACGAAGTGGACTGGTACACCCCTTGGTGATGCACATGGGAATATAAACCCTTTATCTAGATTCTCATTTGGTTGTTTATTTATCTCCAAAAGTTCTAAAAAACAATTCTATAAGGAGTCTTGGATATTGGAAACACCCCATGTATAAGCTCAATTGAAAATTCAACATACCTTATTAGAGGAAGACCAACCAATTCCATGTGAAATAGATAAGTGAATTCCGTCATGATAAGTATGTCTTCGAGGAGGGTTTGTTCAATAGAATCGATGACTTGATCTAAATACACTTATTGGTAGGGAAATAATATCAATGCTTGATGTGATGGTGATAAATAATATTCCTCTTTATCCTCGCACTTGTATGGAATTGGGGGTTGATTCTCTATATAGAGAGTGATTTCCCTCTCAAGGAAATTTATGTTATCTCTATATAGGGAAATCCACTCCATGTGAAGAATTATTGTAAATTCCACCAAGGGAAGTATGAATTGGCTCACTGGGTAGTTCAATCCACAAATTATGATAATAGAGGAATTATATATATGGGATGAAATAATTTCCCTATTTTCTGTTTTCACCAACAACTCTACTTCCATGATTTGTAGTGGTGCTTGAATAATTTTAATAAACATTTGTGATATACCGGAATACGTAGAACCAAAATAAAAAATTATGTTTTCTATTATAGAATTAATAGTTTGAGTAACTGCCACCACTTCATTGAATGGATTTTCCTTGATAGTATTTATAATAAAAACATCTCCCTTTCTCCCTTGGATGCTGTTGGATTCCACTGAAGAGCCTTGGATCAGTGCACTCATTAAAAAATGTCCCTAGTTCCTTACAATTGAAGAATAGAACAAAAATTTGAGGTCTGACCTGAGTAATATTTTCCCCTATCACATTGGTGGGAGTCTCCTATCGAAAATCAGTGGCCAGGTTCCCTAATCTTACATAGCTAATGAATTTTTTGTTCCCCTTAAGCAATTTTTGGGGTGCTTCTTTCCACACCATGGACAAGTAGGATGTCGTAATTTCATAGCACCATTGGATTTATCCATCAGTCCACTAGAAATAAAGCCAACTTTCTACTTTTTATCCCCATCATACCAATGAGATTCACCAAACTCAATATTGTGTTTGATATAACATTAGACAATTTCACCATAGCTTTCAATGTCACTGATTTTGAAGGATTTTCGTAGGCTAGGACTTATCCCACCAAAAAAGAATCTATCCTTGAATTCAAGGGTAACAAAAAACAAGAGGCATATTGTGAATATCTAGTGAAATTTTCCTTATATTCCCCCATTATATTTTTAATCCATTTTCTTGAGTGCATGGAAATATCATTCCATATTAAGATGGAGGGTGAGGGGAAAATATTTTTCAAAAAAAATTTATGGAATTCCTTCCACTCCATTACTTAAATCTCTTCCACGAGATTTGATTTCTTTTTCAATATCCACTACTGCTCATCTTGATCCTCTATATGATTAACACAATAAATATCATTATCTTATACAAAAAATTAATGTATGGAGAATATCAATTTAATTGAATTGATCCATTTCTCCAGGATTAAGGTATCATATGATCCAATGAAATTAGGAGGCCTTTGTCACATGAATCTCTCGACTACATGTTTATCTCTCTTGGGGGGGGGGGGACTCCACCTAGTCTAGGTTTCCTTTTATATCATGAGTTAACTGAGAGATTATCATTCTAATGATTTTGATTCTCACAGCCCTCATGTAGGGAATCTCATTGGGGAGATACTCACACTTCTCTTGTCCAAGGTTATTAGCATAATTCCTCTTAAATCTATAAATTGGATAGAATTGAAGGAAAATTATGGATGACTATCATATGGAATTAAACACATAAAGAGGAATTTAAAGATATTAAATTGATAAATAATAAGGTACATTTATATCCCTAACTTATGAGTTTCTTATCTTCAGTCAATGTTTTCTACGATCTTCATCTTAACATATATTTTTTTCGGAAATTTTTTCTTCACATAGTAATGTATTATTATGTTCTTATGAATTTACAAACAATATTACCTAGAAGTCTCAAACTAGGATCACAGTAAGGACTATTTTTGTGTAATAGGTTATCCTATGTGAGTCCTGAAACACCTTCAAATAGTTGTTACTCCTACGTACATATGTTCCAAAACCATGTCAACTTTAATTATCTAGGGATGGATGTATTTTATTGATAATCCACATACTATATAAATACCATAATTTAGGTATGTTTTCATACACATAGTCTTATCCATAATGGTTTTCATCAGGGTTTTTGAAATTTGAATCCCAAAAATAACTAAACATATCCTCTAATACTAACTACAACATCCCTACTCTTTATTTAATATTTAAATAAGTTTTATTACATAAAATTGCACTTAATACAAATCAGATGATTTAGATATACTTTTTATTTGGAAAATTAGTTACATTACATAATAATTTAAACATTATATACAACACCATTAAGGAAATCTGATTTGACATGACCAGAAGAATCCATTATACTTAACAAAACATGGGGTAACCTAAGGACATACATAAGAAAAGGGTAATATATAAATCCCAGTAAATGTATAAAAATGGAATAACATGATTATACTAATACATGTTAGACAAGGAATATCAATGAGACGTAAATGAACATGAATTATAAGGGATGATAAAACATAATTATCATAACATGGGAAATGTGGTATGAACTAAATCCATTACATCATGAACATAAGTCAAGGAAAATCAACCAAAACATCATGGTTGATAAAAGGACAAAAACAAAATAGGGAAAACCCATGGACCAACATTATGTATCATCATACTATACATTTTCGAATACATGAAATGCCATCAGGTCACACCCTTCATAGTCATTTCATTCCCATGCTTATGTGTGCCACATATATCATATAATAAGGACTAATTAAACATCATAATTTACTCCAAGATAAATAAATTATGCAATGAATAAATGTATGTACCGAATATGTTTGTTTTTTTCATAATGGTTAATACCCATGATAAATAAAATTTTATGGTATTAACTACACAATTATTTTGTTATAGAAAATCATAGTGCAATTTCAGCAGAAAAATGACATCATATAGAAATTCATAAAATTGATTTTTGAGACTGAAAGGGGTCTCTTATAATTTATAAATGAAATCTATTTTAAAAGAGACATGGGAAGGCATTACCTAACATAGGGAGTTGGAAATATACTTTGTAATATAATAAAGAGACTTGAAAAAAAGAGGAGAAAGGAATGAACCGTTACAAAATTTTTGCATGGTAATAGATGTACATAAAAGATCATAGGAGGATTATTGAAAAATAAAGATTCTTTAAATATTTATATATAAAATTTAATGTAAATTGAATATAGAATAAAATATTCCAGAATAAGAAAATTTTATTTATGAGACCTATCATAAAAGATGTTCTTGAATGGAAATGAGAATAGTGAAATTTGTTATGAAATATTGGCATTGTTACGGCTTAGGTAAGGTTCAAAATGAGAGATTATAAATGATAAATTATTCATAAAATATCAACAGAGTAGTAATTTATTCATAACCTATTAATGAAAATATAACCAATTGAAATTATAAAGAGAAATTTAAAATAATGTTTCTGAATTGAAAGTAAGAGAAGAAGGTGGGAATACATTACATGGATGGATGACTGTAAAAGATTGAGAGAGGTTTCTTAGGAGCATAGGGGAGACTTGGGAGGATTCTAGGGAGTATATGGCATAGTTTGGATGAGCTTTAAAGATATTTAGTGAAGAGAACAAGGATATTGGGTGGTTTTATATTCGAATGGAGAGAGATTTATTTATTAATTTGGTTTTGGACCCTATGTAATAAAATATTAAAATCCAAAAACATTTATATGGTATCTAGAGAATGGATTTGAATTAAATTATCTTATATTGTCAAAAATCAAAGATAATCAAATATTTCCCTTTCATATATAGAGATGAGTCACAGTTTCAATGAAATGATTTAAAAATATTAAAATATATTATATGTCTTGGAGGATTCTCTAAGTCTTCATAAAATATATTAATTTAACAAAAAAATATCATTATTTTAAGTAAAAACATATATTTAGAAGAGGATACATTTTATAGTATTATTTACATCACTGTTGGGACATTATGATGTCATAAAATACACGGTAAATTTAAACGGTATTTAATTTTTACCCCAAAATTTGATTGTCTATGAAAATTATGAAAAATAAACTTTTATATAATTTACAAATCCTGATTCCTCAAATTATATTAATTTTACCTAAATAATTTTCAAAAATTTTAAATTTTCATTTAAAAAATAAAAACTGAATTTATTAAAAATGATCAATTTTTTTGACAAATAATAGTTTTTGAACTCTTATAAAAATTACAAATGACTTAATAAAACGTATATGAACAAATATATTTCATAATATTAATTTTTTTATAATATATTATTAATTAATATTTATTTAAAAAATCCATTAATTCATATATTCAACAGTTGAATATGAATATTAACTAAAAAGATAATTTGTGCTTTAAAAATAATTTACAATGTAACAATAATAGTATTAAATATATATTCATTAAATTATACAAAATAATGTACATATTACTAAATATAGGGTCTTGATACATATCATATAATCCCTCCATCATATGCCCTATGTTTAGGAGCGCGATAGTCGGGGTTTCATAGGGTCATTCAGTGGATAGGGGTTGGGATGCCATCTCGATAGTCTTTAACATATTCTGTAAATGGTTTCACTCAAGCTTATAATGTTGGATAACAGCATGGGATTATTCTAGGGAAAACCATTGAATTTAAATCGCCCTATGAAGCTATGATAAATTGGATTCATAGGGTACAATCCAACTAATCCAGGCCATCACATCCATTTTATACAGTAAGTGAATTTATTAAAAACTTATATTTATACTATTCATGTGATCACTCTTCAAAATCTATATTATCGATGGTAATGATTTCTAGTGTTCATTTAAATCCAATTGGTTTTAATAAAACAAAATAAGTATATTTTTTTATATCTATAAGGAATTAAATTAAATCAAAAGGGGGAATTTTATCCATAAATGTTTGGGTTATTTCAGGATCCCAATAATATTATATTGGCATGATTTCAAGGATTCAAATCCTGAAAAAATAAAGAGTTTCTTAATCTTAGTGAACCAAATACAAGCATGAATAATTTATTAAAATTAAATTCACTAATTTCAACATTATTTTATTTCATTTCTTGGATAAATTTATTACATTTAGTGTATCTTTGTATATCTATCATTTTAATTCAGATGGATTCCTGGGGAAAGTGAAAAAATAATGTTGAATGGAAATTCTCCATAAGGATAATGTATAATGGAACCTATAATAAATCAATGAGAATAAATCAACATGGAAACATAAAATATCTGAGAACAAATTCCATTCAAATAAATGTATATGGAATAATAAATAAGGTATGGTAAATAACAAAAACACATTCCATTTATACAATATGATAATAATGGAGTTAAACCATAGATAATTTCAAATATAAATATGTCATCGACAAATAAAAATAATTATAACATAATTCTGAATGAATACAAAGCTTAATTATTGGATGACGTGTCAAAGGCACATGAAAACTTATATTGTAAATACCATTCACAATAAGGTTCAAAACATCTTGTAGAAAATTATTTTAATTTTTCAATTTATTTTTATAATGAGGACCTATCGACACATCGAGGGGGAATATATTGTTCAGGCCCCATCTCACACTTCCAATCAAAATCATTCCTCCTATTGAGAAATTGATCTAATTAATGAACAATATACCTTATCAAATATTAGTATTGAATAAATAATAATTATTTATAAATATTTTCCCATATAATAAAATAACATTCAATGTAAATAAATTATGTAAAAATTCTATATAGTTTACTAAATAAACATATCAATGATAACCAATATATTTTTCAGGTAAATTTCATGTCTACTGATTGTAGAAAAATGATTATTTCCTAGGAACTAAAAGTAATAATGGTATTAAATGACAAAAACATAATTATTGAATGAAATCATAAACCATATATAAGAATAATAAGTCGTTTGTCAATAAAAATTATCCAACTTGGTTTAAGTATAAAAGGTTGATTTCTGTGTTGAATAAAAGTACTGTAAAAAGGACAAAAATATACTTTTTATTTTGAATTTTTTTAAATACATTTCTTTGAATATTTTTTAAATTATATTTTAAAACATTAAATGATGGTATCAAAGAATATATGGTTAGTACATTAATACATTTCTAGAATGAAAAAAAGAATATTCCAATTGCATGGTAAAAAGGCTCAAAATGTGGCTTGTTGTGAAAATGAAATGAAGATTCCTTTGAAATCAATTATACAAGATAAAAACATAAAAATATCTTCATAAATAATTTTGTAAATGTTACAAAAACTGGAAACCTTGTTATAAAATAATTGTTTTTAGAAGATAAAATTTCTCTAATTAAAGAGAGAAATGAAGTAGGGTTTTCCTAAACAAAATTATAAAATATTTTTAGTGCCAATGAATAGAAAATTTATTATTTTAATTAAAAAATGTCATTAAATACGACAGGAGAATAAAATTAATGGTTTTAATTAGTAATGGCCCCATAAATTCCTTCAACATAATTTAAAAAATTAATAATATCTATTAAAATGATATTGTGAAATATACCATTAAATGATAATAATGTCGAAGTAAAAATTAATTAATGAAGATATTTCATGATTCTAATTTAAATCCCCATAAAATAAGTGTAAATACATCAATATATTTTAAAATTAATTTTAAAAATAATCATTGAATATTATTTGTAATGAGGCGATAATATAACCCTGTTAAAGGAATTGAGTTATGATATTTCATTACAACATGGTAATATTATGTTCAAATCCCCATAGATGATATAATTAAAAATAAAACTAAAAATACAAGGAATTATGTTATATTGATGATATTAAATTAAAAATGGTCATTTTATACAGTATATAAAATCAATAATGTCCACAACATTACAATATGCCTCAATTATATGAAATTTAGATGAAATCCATTACTATATGCTTTTTCTTAGTTTCTGGGTCCTTAATCTCCAGTATAGTGGTTTAAAACTTGTTAATGACTATATAAAAACTATAATAATAGATATAATATCATATATTATCTACTTATAATATCTCATTACACGTTCGTTATTAATCCTTCATTGTTTTCATCATTTTTGGGGATAAATATCATGTTTATTTAGTATATTTTGACTTTCTAAATTGTCCCATATTACATATATTTTTATTTCATAATATCAAGGATTTATACCTAGATGTAAATATCATATATATTCATTATATATTTATTTATAATAATCCATAATATTTTGACATTGGAAATGAAAGTCAGTGTTCCAAGAGATGGTAGGCTAAACATATACATGAATGCCGCTTCCCGTTATCTATCATATCTAAAAGAATGAATATATATATATATATATGTGTGTTTTATAATTAAATTATCATATTTACATCATATATTATATATATATTTTTTCATACAATCCCTAATACATTCCATGTATAGGATCAATGAACCACATTGCTTTGAAGAGTTAATAGTCCACAGGTCCACAACAATGTAATCGTACTCCCAAAAAATGGAAAATAGAATGATATAAGTTATATTAAAAATAATAAATAAGAATTAAATTAAAGAATATATATATATATATATAACATATAAAATCTATAAATGCTTTATTATTTTAATACATGAAATGCAGTAATTGGAAGGACGAATGAATTCAGTCCATGAGGCGGCAGTTCGTTATACAGATGAACGATGATTTCGAATACCAGATGATGGATGTGGGTCAAATTTTCGATCAAAATATCATAATAAAATAATTTAATTACATTAAATATAATTATAATTTTATAAAATAATTATATAAATAGAATGGAAGGGTGGATAAATATATGAAACAAAAGTAATCGTTGAATAATGTTACCTCTTTTATGGGTAACTCCATTTGATTTATAATAAATTACATTCTTGGATGTATTTCTTATAGAATTGAGGCTTCTCGGATAAGGATAGGTTTTTTTGGGACCTTTTTTGGGATTTTTTTGGTTGAGAAAAAAATATTTAGTATTGTGAATATGAGGGAGGGTGAGTTCATTTTTAAAGAGGATGGAGAGTGACATTTTAGTAAATATAAATAGGTAAACACTATTTTGAGAACTCCCATACATCATGTACCACAAAAAATGAACCAAATTATATAAAACGGAGTTTCCTATAGAAATATAACCTATAAAATAGGTTTTTAACATGATTCATTATCATTTTTTCACTTAAATATATGGTTTAGTCCCTTGTTAAGATTAATTTTACCATAATAATTTTAATTGATTTTAATTACATTCTCACAAATTCTTTGTTAAAAACAAGGTTTATATTACTAGAAATTATAAATTTTGATAATTCAAAATATTTAATCCATTAATAAAAATTACAATCACATCATTGTCAAAAAGTAATTTAAATTTAATCCTAGAAATGGGACAACTAAGAAGTTTTTTAAAAGTAAAAAATGTTCAAATGTTTCAATAATTTTTATATAATATCATTATGTGAAATTTATTCAAATGGAATAAATTGGATGAACTGATTTCCAATTAAACTAAATATATTTTAAAAATAATGTAATAAAAAATTTAACCTTATTAGTTGTGGAGATTAAAAGTCAATTTTCAATTAAAATCCAATATGTTTAACTATTCTTCCAAAAATTAATCTTCACATAATGATACAAAAAAGTATACAAAAACTATTTTTTACAATAAAATTTAAAATATGAATTTTATTTCATAATATATAATTAATCAATATGTAAAAATGAATTTTTAAATTAGGTTCACCATTAAAATGTTGAGAAATTACATTTTTATAAATATATTTTTAGTGTAAAACTAGATTTATTCTTATCTTATGCCAATAAAATATATTGGATGAGTATAAAAAGTAAATTAATGAATATTTAATATATATATTTAATTACTATCATCCAATAATATTTTATGATTTTAGTTATTATTATAAAACACATTTGTCTCATATTAATAGTTTTATTAATAACATAACGTTTATATTGAATTGGTTATAATATTTAACACTAATTAATTAGTATTCAATTAATAAAATCATATGTTTGTAAATTATTTACTCCTATTTGTAAGAAAAAATTTAATATTTTTTTTTTGTATTTTTATAATAATATTGTAATAATTTATTTTTGTTCTGTAAGATACAGTCTTGCATGTAACACAAGCTATCAAAAAAACTCATTTTTGCATGCGACACAATATAATTTCATATTGTTTGAATTTAATTATATATAATATATAAAAAATAGTAATTATATTTTAATGTATCAGGGTGTTATATTCTATTCTATGATTTGTGTTGTGTTTCATACATGCTCTCATATGAAACATTCTTACTTTTGAATTTTGAGGTGATACATTCTCCCCACCTTTATTATATTTTTTTCTCACAATTCAAACTTTCTCCAATAAATATAGGGTTTGATATATAAAAATTAAAAAATTTAATTCACACATAATTAGAAGAGTTGATAAAATGTCATTTTAATAATATAGAATGATAAGCACACATGTCACATGCAATAATATATAACTTGGTTTCTACATAAGAGAACATTGGTGACCAATTAAAATATTGACATAGAGGATTAGCGTTAATAATTATAGGTTGTGATTAAGGTCATTGATAAAAAAATTGAATGATAAATTGAAATATGATGTCTTCAATGTCGTTAATCTATAATGATTTAAAATTCCATCAGTTCTGTAAAAAATAATGCTATTAGTTTAAAATTTTTTAAATATGATTTATCTTATGTTAAGGAATTAATTTATTAACCAATATTATAAGGATACATACATACATGATACATTTCTATTTTAGAAGAAAAATCTCATCTTTTGGCTGTGATTAGATAAAATTATAGTTCATCCTATACTCCATGAAATTGAAATCAAAAAATGAATTTTTTTTATTACTTAAGAACTAAAATTAAATTATTATAGATAAAAAGATCCATAAAAATTGTCCACATTTGTATCTAATGATTTTAAAAAACTTACAATGTTAATACATTAATCTATGAACCTCAAAAGTTCTACTTATTGGTTCATTATTAATATTAATTTGATAAAATTAATTTCATATTAACCCATCCACTACATTGACCACTGGTAGGCATGAAACCTATATCATCCTTCGCTTATGGGCTGAAGCACCACTGTCTTGCAAGATTTTACAGATGGTCACCAAGAATACATGTTTTCCTTTTTCGAAAACCATATTAATATAATTTATAAAATAAATATGTTGTATATCCTTGAAATAAGGTTAATCACTAAATATCATTTTAATTAATTTTTTTCAATACAAACCCATTACATGAATACTTAATCTATTTATTTACACATAAACAGAACCTTAGGATGAGTTTTATTTCCTTCCATAGTAGACTTTTTTCCACAAAATTTCATTACTTTCTGTCCTTCTTTCCCAAACATAATGAATTTCACTTTTCCATTGATACACTTTCATAGTTTTATCCATTATCAATTCAAGAATTATGTACAATGAACTCATTAATCACTATGTACTCCACCATTCTAGCTCTTAGAAACCTTCATATTTCTCATCTATGGTGTTTTTGGGAGTTGATAAAGGTATATTTTATTAATAATATTTTTGGAAAATATGTTTGACATGAACACGTTATATTCTACTTTTATTAACACACCTTTTGGTTTTTCTGTTCCACCACCTTAACCTTCAAGTTCAATTATAACATGATATTTCAGGTTCCATCCATTGGCTAAATTCAAAAACAATAGTGTGAGAAGCAATTATCCTTGTGGTAAAACCATATACTCAATTTTAGGGTGTCTAAATCTCGACACATTATTTTATTATCTAATCCGACATAGGATGATACTATGAAATTAATTATCATTATCAATTCAATTCAATCATATTGGATTCTAAAAAATTTGTGACTTATCCTAAGAATAAACCCCGAGAGTGTTAAATCACGTGCACAGTAAGGCATTCTGTCGTGAACTGGGTTATTCTTGAGTATAACTTGAAACAAGTCTTTTGAGTAGTTACCAGTAGATTTATATATTCCAGAACCACATCAACTTATGAAACCCAGGCACTGTTTTATTTCTATGATTACTCACATAATATCCAACATTATAAAATTCTAGGATGTTATTATATACGTATCCTCAATGATTACTATTTGTTTATGTTCTGTAATCTACTTTTTCAAAATCTATTCTTCAGGGTTTCAAAAAAACATTCTCTGATTCCACTTATTTCAACCTAACCCCAAAAGCAGATAGCTACATCCTACTACTATTACATTGTCATGATATCAAAAAATCGAATCCCAAAGGACCAAAGTGTTTAGTAGTATTGGTAATCTAGACAAATACACATGTCTTGTATTACAAATGAATACAATGATTAAAATATAGTTTTTCCGAGGATAAAATTATTCTATCTAGTGTATACCTACGTATCTATCAGTGTAACTCTTATAGAATCCTAGTGAATGGGGAAAAAATAATTTTGAGCTCAAATTCTCATTAAGGGTTAAGTGTAGAAGAAAAAATAATTAATATATGTGAATAAATCAACATGGAATTGTAAATAAGTGATAACACATTCCCTTCAAAATAACTATAGATGTAATAATTAATATAGTAAGGTAAACAACTAAAACTCATTCCATTTAATCAATAATATGATAATAAATTAGATCAATATGTAAATTAAATGCAAAAATCCCATGGATAAATAATAATAATAATAATAATAACAAATAAATTTTAAATGATGGAAGTGCTTGATTTTTGTACTTCATGTCTAAGGTGCGTGAAAATATATATTCTCAAGACCATTCAGAAGATGGATGATAACTAAAAGTAAAAACCCCTTTAATTTTTGAAACATTTTTTTATAAAGATAAAACATAAATGCTTTGATTGGATATATAATGTTTGTGCCCCACCCATCACTAAGTGTATAAATCATTCATCATATCAAGTTATCAATGTAATTAATTCAAAATATTCCATATCAAATATACATATTCAATAAAGAAGAAAAATTTATCATTATTTATCCATATAATTAAATAATTTTCAAACTAAATAACCCATATAAAAAATGGGATATTTTTTAGGCAATAGTCATATCCATGGAAAATAATATTGATATTTGGGGGAAAATTCAATTCTAGTGATCATGAAAAAAACTAATTCATGGGAAATAAAAGGAATCATGGTTGTGAATTTCAAAACTATCCACGGTAAATGAAATCATAAATCCTATATAGGAATACTATAGATTTTATTAACACAATATATCCCAAGTATTCTATGGATAATGTGTTTTTTCAGTTATGAATAGAAATAGCATAAAAAGAAACAAATTATGATTTTAATTTTGAACAAAAATTTGAAAAAATTTTATATGAAAATAAATTTAAAAAAATCATTAAAAACTATCATTTTAAACATAAAAAACATGCTTCATAGAAACAACAATAGAAAAATTTTGTACTTCTCAGTCAAGGTAAAAAATAAGATTCTTCTTTAAAGGTAAAATTCTTTGAAACATTCCTTATTCAGAAATAAATAAGAAGATTTTATTGAATAATTTGTAAAAGATAAAAGGGAAAATTTTATTTAATAAATAATTCTAGAATGTTTTAAATAGTTTGAAACCCCTTATAAAAAATAGTGTGTTTTAGGAAAAAATTGTTTCTCTAACTATAGAGAGAAATGAAATTGGGTTTTCTTAGAAAAGGTTTATAAAATTTTTTTATTACCAATGAGTGGAAAATTATACTTTTACTTGAAAAAGATAAATAATGAACATAATATAATAAAATAATATGGTTTATTGAAAAATTTTACTATAAATTCCTTTATTTTAATTTCAATAAAAGAAATCTCGATTAGAATGATTTTGAGAAATAAAACGTAAAAATGATCATAATGTCAAAGTGAGAAAAAATTATTGAAGAGATTATGCATATAAACTATAAATACAGAAAAAATAAGTTTAAATACATCAATATATAGTTAAATTAATTATACACTGAATAATAAAATATTAATAACAGTGGGAATGTTATTTAACATAATTAAAGGAATTGTGTAATGAAATATCTTTTCCACTTGGTAGATTTATGTTCAAATACCATTTGATAAAATAATTAAAATTATTCTCATAATAATGTGACTAATGAATTATAAAGTTTATTAAATTTAAAATAGTAATTATATACAAAATATTCAATAAACTAGGTTCTTGACATTACTATATGCCTCAATAATATGAAATTGAGAAGAAATTTCTTATCTTATGTGTCCTTTTAGTTGGGTGGTCTTTAACATCCATTATAATTTCTTAAAATATGTTAGTAACTTATACCAAAGCCTTAATCATATTTATATTATCATATATGATAATATTATAATACATTATGACCCTTTTGTTAGCAATATTTCATTATTTTTATTGTTTGAGGTGTTAATGGCCATGTTTTTTCGAGTATGTTTGGAATTTTTGTCATTCTACGTATTATATAAATAAATATTTCCTCATATTAAGGATTTATATAATGATTTAAATATCATATATATTTATCATAATTTTATTTAAAATAATAAATAATATTTGTAGATTGGAAATGAAATGCACGGTTAGTGGAGACTGTATGTTGTATGTACGCATGAACAATATATCCGTTTAATTATCATATTATAAATAATGAAAAGTAAATAATATATATGTATATTTTAATTTTAATTTAAATATTTATTTCATATATATAAAATATTTTCATTAATAACATCATCAATAAATTCCATGTATCTCTAGAATGAATCATATCGCATTGAGGAGGTGGTAGTCCACATGTCAATAAATTAAGTTATCATATACCCACAAAATGGAAACATAAAAGTTTGAGTTATATAAAAATTAATTAATAATAAATTAATTATATATTATATATATATATTTAATTAATTATAAATCTATCCTTATATTAGACCTTGAAATGTGGTAAATGAAGAATGAATGATATCGGTATACGTGATGGTAGTCTGCCATACAAACGAACAATGATTCTGTATCCCATTTTAGAAATTAATAAGAAAGTATATGTAAAAAATTTGAATAAAAAATATCATTATATTTATGATACCTATGTTATTATATAATAATTTTATAAAAATAATAGAATATATGGAGAAGTGAATGAAACAAAATTGATTGTTGAAGAATGTTGCCTCTTATTCGGGTTACTGCTTTTCCTTTATAACAAATGGCTTCCTCGGTTGACAAAAATACCAATCTAATGCATCTAAGATGTGTAGATAGATGTTTTCAGATTATGTTTTCATGGATTTAATGAGTAAAATGGCTATATATTTGTAAATATGTGGGAGGGGTGACTTCCTTTCTATAGTGGAGGTGTAGTGGAATTCATATAAATATAAAATGGAAAACACTATTGAGATTTCTCCCTTGCATCATGTGCCTCTAATATGAAATAAATTTTATATAATGGGTATATTATAAAAATATGTCCATAAAATAGGGTTCATAAATGTGTCAAGGTAATTTTTTCCATTATGTTGAAGGTTAATCCCTTATTAATATTTATTTAACTTTAATTTTTTTTAATTAATTTTAATTACTATCACTAATATTTTTAGACAAAAAATATGTTGAACATACATAAATTATAAATTAGTATGATTCCAAATATTTTATCCATTCTGAAAAATTCATATAATATAATTTTCATAAATTGATATCAATTCATTTTTGCAGATGGGATGACATTGCATTTTTTTAATGTAAACATATTCAAAATATTAAAATGTTTTAATATTTAATTTCATAGTGAAAATTATTCCAATGAAATAATATTGATTAATTTATGTTATATGAAACAAATTATATATTCAATAAAAATTAAAATATAATTTATCATTATAAATTTTTGAGGGGAAAAGCCAGTTTATAAATCAAATTTAGTATTTTTCACTATTCATAAAAATTGGAACATCTCAAAAAATTACAAAAAATTCACCCTAAATTAATTTTTATGTTATTAATTCCAAAATTAATTTTATTTTTTATATAAATTTTTTAAAATTGTAATTAATTATTTCTAAACAATGTGTGTCATTACAATGTTGCAAAATTGTATGCTTAAAAATTTTATTTTTTAAACGTAAACCTAGATTTATTCTGATCTTATACCTATTATATATATTTGGTAAATTAAAAAAATTATTAAATAATATATATATATAATTAAAATCATTCACTAATACAATTTATTTTAATTTATTATTATAAAATACAATTGGCGCATAATAGATGTTTTTTAATGACATACCGTTTATATTGAATTGGTTCCTATATTAATTTTTATTGAATTTGGAACCATTGAATTAAATAATATATTTATAAATAATTTTTTATTTTTATAACCATTAATTTAATTTGTGTGTTTTATCTTATTATAATAATATCATAATAAAATACTGGTGTTAGGGAAAACGTGTTCTGGTATGTAACACAAGCTATCGAAAAAAAACTCGTTGTTTTATGTGACACAAGATAATTCAGTATTTTGTGTATTGAAATATATATAATGGAATAGAAATAGTGATTAGATGTTATCATCTATGTTTTTTATTCTTTTCTAAACTTTTTGTCGCATGTCAGACAGACTATCAAATAAAATGTTCCAAATTTAATATTTCAGGGTGTTACAAAACACATTCACTAATTTGGATATTTATTTCCATTATAAAGAATATTAAGTATAAATGGATATTAAAAATTAAAACCGTTGATGATGTATCCATAGATCAATGAATCTTAAGATTATTATATTTTTGGTTATTATATAGTCTTTTTGACATAAACAAAGGATGTAATGTCCATCACTGGTAGGATTATAACCTATAGAGACCATTTATTAGAGAATCTCATGGAGGTAGTATAACTACGATTTTACCATGAAAATTCCCATGAAAATTTTCATAATCTCAATAATGATAAAATAATATTAATAGAAGAATTTAAAACACATGGGTATCATGGACCAAACCATGTTCAGGGATCAACTCTATGAAAATACCATCATCACATAACATACCATTAGGTGATTCACTTGGGTAATAAATAAATAAATAAATAAATATATATATATATATTCAAATTGTATTCTTTTTTATATTTTTTACTTTTTTTAAAAAAATAAATATATTTATACATTTTTATGATAATTTTTAAAACATTAAATAATGATTTTGAAAAAAAAATTGTTTTGATAAGTTGATAAAAAAATGTATTTTTGGGAAATAAAATGTTTAACTGAAGAAAATATTTTTGATGAATTTAATAATTTTTTAAGTATATATTTTTTTTTAAAAATAGTATTATTAAATAATTTTTGATAAATAAAAATTATAACATTGTTTTTTTAGGACAAATTTATTTTCTATATGGGTTCAGAAACTATTATTTTCAAAAAAAAAATAAATTTTCAATAAATTGTTATTGTTTTTTTAAAATAATAAATGGTCATATTTAGATAATTATTTTAAAAAATATAAAATAATTTATAAATCATCTCATAAATATTAACAAGTGGTTATTTTTTATATTTTTTGAGATAGTTGAATTTTTTCGTGAAAAAATCAATTTTGTTAAATTATATCAACATATTATGATATCATAAAATGAAAACTTTTATGTAATAAATCATATAAATTTTACCCACAACAAAGATTATTTTTCCCCTATAATGTAATGTGTTTTTAAAAAAATTTATTTTTTGTATAAGACCTTAATGTATCCCCCAAAAACAACATTAAAATTAATGTTTTAAAATCAATTTCTTATCAACATTACTCACCTTTACATCACTAATGGAATGTTTTCAATGTGATAAATTCTTATCCATATGAAATAATTAAAAAATCCCACTTTGGAAGATAACCTGGTAAAATAGTAGATAGTGTGTTTTTTACTTTATCATACACATTCCAAAACATATGTTTGGTTATTTATTAATTTTTTTCCTTTTTATGCATAATCAGACCTAACCTCCCATTCATCTTCATGCAAAACTCTGGGAGAATGAATTTACATTTTTTATCCCTCTTCATATCCCTCTCATGGTGACCCAATATCATTATAATCTTCTCTACATATTTTATAGTCTCCCTTTAGAGGTAAGAGATCCTCTCCTTCTCCTATTTATTCACAAATCATCTTTATATAATGCAATTTTATTTAAAATAGTTCAAGTAGGGATATGTTTTTAAACATCCCTCTTATTGTACCTATGATTTAAAATTAATTATTGACCCCTATAAATATCATTTACCTCATCTATAAACCATTATTTACACATTTTATTCTTTAAAAATTATCCTTCCATTTTCTGGGAAAACATTTTTGTACTGAATAACCATCTCCATTTCCACTCGGGGGTATAAACAAAATTGTACCTATCCTTAATTGGTTGGGGATTATGCATTTATATAACTCAAACACATTATTCACGAGGGAAAATTTTATGATGTGCATCCTTTTATTTTATGACCTTTATGGTATATTTTAGCTTATACATAATATGAAAGTGATGTGTGGGAATAGAATTATATATCATTCCAATGCATTGGGTAATAGTTCTATCTCATTAGTTGTAATATAAGGTGCGTGGGATGTTTTACTAATAAATCTATGTTATTTTTTATTAGTTTTTATCTCTATCTTTTGTTTATCATGTCATTTTTTATTCTTCTTCCACATTCATATGCTGCCTTTATGATATCATGTTATATCAAGCATCATCTTTAAATATTATGATTATTGACCCTCTAATGTTACCATGATATGAATCTTTTATCATGTATATTATTTACCTGATTATGTGTTTTTTAATTCCTTTACAGGGCTTTATAGATAACCCCTTTCTTATTTAGACCCCCAGGTTATCACTTATCGTTTTATAAGATCAATAGAATACAGGGTAATGTCTCAGGGTTTCTTAAAAATGATGTTTTACTCATGCTTTATTTTAGTGTTTTATGTACCTAATTTCCAAAATATACTAGGCCTCTTGGTATCTTTTATTTATTTATTGTAACATTATTTAATATATATTTATGTAATGTGTTATAAATTTTGGTTTTCTATTAGTCCCACCATAAAATGTCTCATACACTCCTCCTCTGACACTGATTAACTAGGGATTTAATATATGAACCCCACAAAAAATGTTATAAGAATGTTTGAATGATTTGGTTCATGAATACCAAGAAAACTTCGAGGTAGTTCCTCTATGGAAAAGGGGATAACCAAGGATTCAAATTTACTATAGTAAAACTGGAACTCCACCATCAGTACATCAACATCTCGAACATGGATCCAGTGATAACCCATCATCAGGTTAAAATTTAAGAACCAATTCAACCATAACAAATGATTGAATAGGTAATTTATTATAAAATGTGTTTACTCATTCTTTATATTCACCTGGTGTAGGTGATGATAAAACATACATAAAAACAAACTCATATTTGACCCTTTAGTGAAAAAAAACTAAGGCTTCACAGGGGAACACATTGGGTCTAAAAAATCTCTTCCCTATACAGTCCCATGGAATGATACTTTAGCTCGGGAATATATTTGAGGGCCAACTAATATGCTGGAACAGATACCAGGTTCATCCCTATATATAGGTCTATATAAAATTCAATATGTCGATGGGTATTTAGTCCTAAAACATCCTCAAAGAAAATTTCTTCATACTCCTCGACCATTGTTGGAAAAAATTATCACAGAATCCACCAATCCAAGGGTCATACTATCTAACTGATATTAAATTTCTATTATCATTCTATATAAAATATAATTCTAATTTTAATTAGATTTTTTCTGACCAAAACAGAAATATCTTATTATTTCATCTCAGGAACATTGTGACCCTCAATGGTAACACTCATATTTTTTAGGGACAGTAGAAAAGTAGTATATAATGTGAAAAAGGTCACGGGGACTCATTCTCACTATAGATAGACCCAAATGAATAACTTTTATCCTAGATACAAGTCATATTAACAAAATTGGAGTGTGATCATCAAAATATCTTTAGTTAGTGTCTCAAATTGCATGGGTCAAGATAAGATTACATAAGAATATCTATGAATTCATAATGATATCGGATAAGGAATGATTTACATGAAACTATCTCTATCAAAACTCTATATTAATGATATAATATAGTAGTCATACCTTCAATCACACATATAACATTCTATCACCAGACCCCAATACCTATTTTTATTCATTCCCCTACCCATCTATTATCTGCATCCATAGTTTTCTCTAAAACCAAAGAATTCTTAAAACTCCCAAAAATATAAACATAAATA
This sequence comes from Viscum album, assembly GCA_963277665.1. Taxonomy (NCBI): domain Eukaryota; kingdom Viridiplantae; phylum Streptophyta; class Magnoliopsida; order Santalales; family Viscaceae; genus Viscum; species Viscum album. The sequence goes on along the minus strand of OY728161.1, from coordinate 142,612,509 downwards.
GAAATCATCCACCATACCCTGATATGATCCTCTTTTGGAAGAATTGGACCACCCTTAAAACTTTGAAATGTTTCAAGAGACATCATGTCTTATAGGATAATTTATTCCACTTCCTAGATATTTTGAAGTCATGCCAAACATCACCTGCATGCGGATCTACCAATTTTTTGTTTCACCATAATTAAGACTCACTATCAAGGAACCCATAGTACTAGGATAGGTCCCCACAAAAGGTGAGAAGCCTTATCCATCAACTCTAGCTATTCCTTGTCATCCTATAACTCGCCATTGACTTAGAATATGGGTGGTCTCTACCTATGAAACTCAATAAGCACGATCAACCAACACATGACTTCATCATAAAATGATGGAATGATATAATAACCTATAAAAGGGATAACATCAGTTAGAGTAACCAGTTGTAGGTCTCCCTAATTCTTAGTAGGTTGAAGTATTTTTTATAATACACATGGTGGAAAAATATTATGGAACAGGCCCTCGAACTAAAGCATCATTTCTATGCTTATGATTATTAATATTAATTTGTGAAACCATCATTATCTGTCTATATGGTTGAAAATTTGATTTAACAAGATGATCCATGGTTAATGATAAAATTCAGGGGGACAAATCATGATAGAAATGGAAACCACAACCCATTTATGATATGATGCATGCACCGGTGTCTTCCCTACAACTAGTGGCTACATGTACTGAGTTAAAAAGTAGTCCATCAGAGTTCTAGTTAAAATATACATCATCTACTAAAATATCACTTATTTCCCTATCCTATGATAAAAACATGGAACACATAAATTTTTTCCCAAAGTCTCATACCACTCTATGATGACTTGAATAACCATGGGTCACCTATCTGGCAGTAGTGTAAAAGTGACACCCAATGCCTTCCTCGAATACGCTATGGGATGTCAAATTGAACTACATATGAATAACACTCACATAGGTGGACTCACCCTAAAGTAACTATACCCATTGAAACTACTCTGTACACTAGTATAACATAGAAATGTAAAAAAATACTATAAATGTATTCATAGCCTATACAGTCACCATAGAGTATGAAAAAAACTAATTAAAATTAGAAACACACAAATTCAAGCCCACTAATTATTCAATGAAGTATTTAATATAATAAAATGGGGGAATATTATCAATCTAAAACACCGGAATCAATTCAAAGACTATCTAGACAAACTAAACTCCACCTAATCCAAATATTCATCAAACCATGTCAAAAGACTCATCATCTGCGTAAGACATTACATATATCGGATAACTCATGTTATGGTGAGTATAACCATACTTAGTATAAAAAATTGAAATCATCAAACATAATGCATCAAAGAGAGAATGATCAACAAAAAAAAAAATAAGGGATATATATAAAAAAACACAGATATTATTGAAATAAGACTCCATGTATGATGGTGGGGTATGTTCCCACCCAATCCTAGGTATTCTTCTCATGTATACACGGAATTATTCATCCTATATTCATCACTCATCAGGTATCAAAATGCTAGTTGAACTCATTTTAGAGGTCATACTCATTGGGCCTTTCCATGATGAAGTAGGAATGAACATAGAAAGTTAATCTGTGATAAATAATTGATTGGAACACACACCCATTAAATGATAACAAATATATTCACTATTTCAATACAAAAAATAATCATAATTGAGGGAACTCTATGTACTACTGTGCTCCACAAATAATGTAGACCGACCTTTGATGGAGGACTGTCTCCCTTCTAGAGAATGATAGTAGTAGAAGACCATTTCATTCTAAGAGGACTCAAACCCTCAATAGTTTTTTGGAGAAACAAATATATAAATAATATGGTGGATCAGAGTCCTGTAGGGTCATGGGAGTATCAACAGCAATAACAAATTGATGATCAAATTTGATCAATTATGTCGATTAGGAATCATTGAAAAAAGTGTGTTGATCACATAATCTAACATGATATCTACATTTCCAAAAAGGCCACCATCTCATTTTATGTAGAATTGTAAATATAATGGACCACCCATGGTTTCAAAACTAAAATCTGAAGACGGATATATTCATGGTACAAAATTCTTGGTAAACTACATGATGTGTCACTCTAGGGTACATGTCATGTCTCTAAAATTATAGAACTTACCATTTCATTCAATCTCACATGATATTTTCATAAAGATACATGACAAGTTATTTTAACACATAACATGTAATGGTTGTTATAGAATGCATGTATGTGTAATCTTCCCATTCCATTACTCTTTCCAAAGTACAGATGGCATTCTCTATAACACACGATGTATGGGGTCACAAGGCATGTAGAGTGTGTACTCCATTTACCCACTGATATGGATAGATATGTGTCGCATAGTGAGTGTGTTCCCCACATGATGTGATACATTTATCTCTCTTCCAAAACCATGAATCCTATATGGAGGGTCTATAAGGAATGTGTTCTTCTGAATTACACACATTGTATATCAGAATTGAATTGGAATTCCATGATGTATCATGCATCCCTTTACACCATAGTCAATAAATATTATACAATTATTAATGGGTATAATTCCCTAAATCATGTTGAATATTCTAGTATCTTAACTGGTTTCTTGATTCCATCCACCCTTTTCTCGTAAAAGTCTAATCATTGCACCTTTAGATATAATGGACAGATCTAGCTCTAGGAAAAACCATCACCAATACCCTCATTAAATTCTCACCATAACTTCTACCACTCCATCATAGCTCAAATCCCAAAACCAAACCTACAATAAGGCTCCATTACATCAAGGTTATATTTTACAACGACATGTTTTCGAGGAATTGTTAAATTAGAATCCAATTAAAATAAAAATTATGAATGTTAATGAATGGAGGGGAGAGTATTAAAACAAATAATTGATCCTCAAGTAAAGGTCATTTTTATTTAGACATTATTTAAATAATATAACGAATATGGAGGATAATAAAATTATTAAAACAAAAAGTAATTCAAAATAATATTTTAGGAAGAAGAAACAACGACCAGATTATTCAATGAAGAATAATCCACAAATCAATTTTATATAAATTAATTTCTATTCCCCGTGGAAAAATAAAAAATTTGGATTATTCTAGAGAAACAATAATACCTACCTTGGATTTTGTTTGATCATTGGTGAATAATGTATTCATGTCTATGGCATTGATGATATAATATATATTCCTTATTGGCCCCTCTACTCCCCAGGTTCTCCTATCATTGATCTTTCGATCCTGATATCACTCACTAATTCATTCTCCACCATGGCTATCTCTATTTTCTAAATCTTCTAGTTTTGTGATGCTAACCCTAAACAATTATAAAAAGAGGAATTTTTAAATACTTTTTATAAGAGTTGGATAGTAAATAGTCCTTAAATAAATAAATTATTTTAATCTATTTAATCATTCACCCACTACACCTAAAAAAATTGACACATAAAGAAACTTTTAGCATGCCTATTGTATAACTCATGTTCTAGATTTAATAGATTTCTTTGTTTTACAAATAAGAAATTGTTCAATATTTATTCAATAATTTTTTATAATACATGCATGAATTATTTATTATATTAATTATTTTTAATTTATCATCATTGAGGATCGATTAACCTTGGAACACTAATCCAACTCCATTCATAACTCTTAAAATATTATTTAATGAAATTACAAAGTACCTAACCAAAATTTCAGTGTTTCTATTTTGTATGTTTTCATAAGAAATTGAATGTGATATGAAAAAACAATTTCATAGGAAATTATTTTTTTGATTTAAAAATAATGCAAAGGGAATGTTTAAATATTGATATTTCCTCCATAAAATGTTTTGAAATGGATGATTTCATTTTCATATGTGGAAATAATTTTAATTATGATTGATTTTTTAATAAAGATGACATGGTGTTTTGATATGTTGGTTTATTATTTCAAGGGATTTCTCTGATTTCCATATCTGGATTTTTAGGCTTGTTTTGGTTTTTAGTAATTTTATGTGTTTGAAATGGGTAAAATATTTGAAATTAATTCAATTTATATATATTGGTTTTGTTATGAAATCAATGAGTATTTTTTTTTGTTTTTTAACATGTTGATGTTCTTTTTGAAATCGGTTTTTAATTTTTATAGTTATTAATAAGTCATTTTTGATCTTGGTATTGAAATTATAAAATGATTTCTGTTTAAATTTTAGTTAAAGAAGTCCTGATTTCAACGCTACATTTTTTCAGAAAAAGGGTTTTGAAATTCATTATTATGTGTAACATTATTTTAAATTAAAATTTTAAATAGTAATTCTTCTTTTATTAAATCATGAATTTAGTTTAATCCCTTATGAAATTTTGGGATAGCTTCATATTCATTAAGATACATGGAATGGTTGATCTCATTTAATGTGTTGTTTAGTGTATTTATCATAGAAATGAAATGTTTGGAAGTAGAGTGGTTACCCTAGGGGACTTTCTTCCTTTTAGTTTTAACACTACTCAATATCTAAATGGACTAGACTATGACATATTATCTTTTTAGTAATTTACCATGGAGTTATTCATATTCATGTTGGTTTATCAATTTTTCCTTGGAATTGTGTAGGATATGTGTCATATGATAGAGGTATCTGTTTATTTTTTGGACTGGTAAGGGTTTCCATTCATGGACCCCCTTATATAAAATTTTATGTGATGTTTTTTTGATAAACAGTTGAAATGTTTTAGATTCAGGGAGTTCTCATCACTTTTTATATACATTGGGGGTTTATTTGTGTCTCTTTTTGATGATGAATAATTTTGGAATATATGCACATTATGTTTAGATAATTTTTAGATTAAATAAATCCATTCATGGTTTTTTATTTGGATTATTTTTAAGTTGAGGGACCTTTTAGATAATTTTCCTCCTTTTGATACATGATAATTCTCATTTTCTATTTTAAAATGTGTTGACTAGGGGCATGTGTTTTTATGATTATCTGGACAATGTTAAATCATATGGTGTTTGTATGGATACCTAGAGCTATAGTTTTATTTCTAATTGGACCATGGATTCCCCAAAGATTATTTTTCTACTAGAGTGACTATGGGGCAGTCTTTTATGTAATTGTATTGAAGCACCCACAAAAATAGACTGTGTCCCTTCTCTTAGATCCCACCAATTTTTTAATTATTCACGACCCTTGGTGTTTTTGTATTTTCAATTTGGATTCCATTAATTTAGTGAAATTTTTTTATTATCTTTCAATATTTTCTCAAATAGTAACTTCACATAGTGGTTTTGGTGCATGTTTTTTGTGAGTATCTTTGGTTTGTGGGGTATTATAAATCCATTTGATATTTATAAATTGTTTTTATTTTGCGACACACTCTCATTTGTTTGTAATAGGGGTTTTCTATGGTTCCACCATTTTAGATCAATTATAAATGGTGGAGATACCTATTATACGTCTCCTCCTTTATATAGCTTCTTATTGATCATAAATAGATTGGTTTATTCTAATATTTTGTTGTTGCTGTTAGTATAATTTTTTATACTGTTCGATGAATTATATATTAATATTATGGTTATTTTAGTAATTATCTTATATTGGACACTAATTAGATGAGATACATTATAGAGGAATAATGTTTCATGGTGGAGGTAATTTATTTCATGGTATTTTATGTAATTTATGGAAATTTTATGTTTATGCTGCATTTTTCTGAAAAATAGTAAAATAAGAATTTTCTGGCCCAAATTTTGGGAGGGCATTTTAGGGTAAACTGTTTAAAGACATATAAGTTACCCTTTACTTCCCTTATGTTGATTTAATTTTGTTTTATGGATTATTGGTCTAAATTGTTATACATGGTTTAGTATAACACATCTAGATCCTATGGGAAACCATGTGAGGCCTTTAGTATATACGTGTATGGGTTCACAACTTGCACATAGTTCCATAAACCATGAAACAAGTGTCAGAATGAGATAAGAATATTTATATTTACATATATCATGGTAGGAACCAGATGTTTTCAAAACATGAGGAATCCCCATTTGTTTCCATAATAGTGGGTTTGGTATTGGAAATTTGGAGTACACGAGTGGCACATGATTTGGTAAACCATTTTTCTAAGCCACGCACCATGAACAAATTTAGTTAATGTGGAATTTACCTATTTCCCATTATTGTTTTTTTCACTCCAACCAATTTTTTCTCCCTCTCATTAAAATGTAATAGACACCCCTAGTGAACTTATTCTCCCTTTTTCCCTGTGATTTTGGAAGTCCATATCCTTGGTTTCAAGTTAATTACTCCATGGGAAGTCCCTATAAACCTTTTATTCTCTCATATAGTTCTTTTACCATTGACTTATCTCCTTCCCAAAAAAAATGTGGATGTTGTATGATTTTTTAGGTATGAGTCTAAATCAAATGTATATATTATTTTATGAGTTGCAGAGGGAATTCATAAGCCTATTAGAGAATTCACCATCATAGGAGATGACTTATAACATGTTTTCCATTAAACCATGGTTCGTGTTTTTTTATTACTTGTCTTTAAATACATAATGGATATAGAATTTTTTTTCATTCATGGAGTAAATATATTATTACCCATGTGGAAACAAATTTTTTTATAAGTTGTTTTGACCCTTGTCATTAAACATGACATCATGTTAAGTGTTTTTCAACATTTCAAAATGGATTTTGAATGATATATATGGTTTTAGTAAAGATCATAAAATGATGTTTTTAAATATTTTATTTTCACTAAATTATTTTGAAATGTTGTTTTTTAGATTTTTCTTGAATTTTAAATATTATAAATTGGTGAATTTCATTTTAGTCCAGTGTGGAAACCTGTGTGAGTGATGTTTTAAAACTCGTTAGATGCTATAAAGTTTTTAGATGGATTTAAAAGGGATCTATGGGTTCTAAATTGGTATTAATGAAATGTTTTAGGAAAATTTATCTCTAGTTGTTAGTTGGGGTGATATTTTAATTAGTGTGGGTTTATTCATATTTCAAGAGTGTATTGAAAAAAATATCATTATGTGATTTCTAAAAAATGAGTTATGAAGAAAAGTTGTATAAAACTCTTTAGCCCCATGTCAATATTTTTATTCCCATGGTTTCTTTTTATCCAGTGTGGTATATTTAACATTTATCCATCATTATATGATTTTTAATTATAGTTATGAATTGGGATTTTATTATGATGGAATATGAGTTTTTGGTAAGATAATGTTTATTATTTATATTTGACTTCTATAATGATTGAGTTTTCTCAAATATATTTTAAAAGTATGGGATGTCCTAAAAATACAGTATATGACCTATATGGGTGAAATCCATTTTATAGATATTACTTCAACTAGCTAATATTGTCTAGAAACATTGATATGGTTATATTAGAATGGGTATAAATCCTTTGACCTAACGATTGTTTTTGTTATCACGGTACTGAAGGAGCTCAAGGGACATTTATTTTTGTGTATTCCAATAAGAATATTAGGGATGGGATATGTTCCGTAATTTCAAACTAGGTTCCATGTGTCATGTTCAGGTATTTATCATTTGTTTCATAGGACGATTCTTGTGATTCTATGATTGTATTTATGATATTTTTAGGGAATTTATCATTTTTTATTTTTTTATCCCATGGTTATTGAATTTTTTCATTTCACTTATGTACTTAGTTAATTTTTATTCTTCCTTATCATGTGTATCTACTTTGTGGTTTCAAATTTTCTTCTTTTTTCATTATTTACATTATGTATTTATAATCAAATTTTTGGAAAAATAATTTTTAATGGATTTTGTTTGAATAAAGTTGAATATTTGATTTTAGTGTGACTTAAAACTATATTAAAATGTGTTTGAAATAAATTTTCTCTACATTTGTCAATATCTCTTGTTCTCTCCTTCATTAAATTATGCATTTATTTTTAGTTTAAAAAGGTTTATTTTAAATATAATGTTTATAAAATGGTTTTTGTAAAACACATTAGAATATCATACATATAAATTACATCTTAGATGACAAATGTTTGTAACAAATCATAAGAATCCACAAGAGGACCATTTAGGTATAGTGTATATGGAATCATAAGTATATAAAGAACTACTTCATAGGTGAGCTGCATTATATGAGAACCCTTCTTTTATTACAAATGAAACCTTGATTTATTATATGAAACGTCACTTGATACAACATATAAGATCAAGAGGTTTAGTGTCATTGGGGCTTAGGATCATTACATAAAAAATTAAAACATGAAATACAACAAATTTAATGAAAAATTCATTTACATGACCACTTCATTTCCCTCATACTTAGCATTGGATGGGATAACCTGAGGACATGCATAAAAAAAGGGTGAGCTATAAAGCCTAGTAAGGGAGTACACATGGAATAACATGAGGAGTATAATAAATTTCAGACAATAGGAATATAAATAGAGAATAAGAGAAACATGAATATAAAGGCATGATAAATCATGATAATCATAACATGGAAATGTGGTAACAACACTTAACATGGAAATAGCATGAGCCAAGACTCATTACACATGGAGCATGAGTAAATACTCATTTCACATGAAGCACGAGTAAACCCTCGTTTCAATTGAATTAGCATGATTCAACACTCATTTCACATGATGTATCATGATACTATACTTTACCCAATGCATTGGAGCTCTATAAGGGCGCACCCTTCTTAAACATTTCATTTCATGAATAATTGTGCCACATGGATCATAAAACATGGATTCATAAAACATAATCATTTCTTCCACAATAAAGGAATTTTGAATTAATACATGAAAAATTATAATCAATAAGTAAATGTGCATAAATTTGAATACCCTTGATGGAGAAATGTGCATGGTATTCCCTACACAATGGCATTGGCTTAGAAAATTGGTGCGATTTCGGCAGCGTAACGGCGTGACATTAGAAGTCATAAAAATGGTTGATGAGAGAGAAAGTGGTGCCTCTTCATATTTACATGTGATGGATAGTAAGGAGGTCATATAGATACATGTCCCAACAATTTTAATGGAATTTAGATTCATGATACAAATGTATTTCTTGAATGTAAATGCGGAGAGAGAAGTTATTTTCGGAATTTCGGCATAGTAACGGGTGTACATAGAAGGCATTTAATGAGAGAGAAAGGGTCTCCATCATTCAAACATAAATAGGGAAGTACGAGGGAGGTGAAAATCCATAATCCAATATTCATAATTTAAATTAAAAGGTAAAATCAACTTAAATAAAATTGTAAAAAAATGAGAATGGAAGAAAAAACCCTTACTTGGAAGTGTGCTTCCAAAGGCTAGAGAGAGGCTTGTGAGAGGCTTATTGGAAGCTTGGGGAACCTTGGGAGGATTCTAGAGAGAGTATGGCAGAGTTTTGATGAGCTCCAACGGCTTTTAGTGAGGAGAAAGTGGGAGCATGGGTGGGTTTATATAGGAAAGGTGAGGGAATTCTTTATTATTTAGGTTTGGGACCCCTTATATTAAATTAATCCAAACCACAAACCACCGCATGGTTTTTTCCCATGGTTTTTGGAAAAGGGAAGAGGAAAACCATATTTTATATGGATATAGTCCTAACTTCCTAAAATAATAGGTTTCTTATGTGGAGGTGAGTCATACTCCCAAGGAAATTAATTTAAAAAGACAAGGTGTTTAATAAGTTTTGAGGGGTCCATTTATGCTTTGAAAAGTAAGTCAAAAAAACCCAAAATCACATCATTTTAATGGTAAAACATATATTTTCCGAAAATAAATATTATTTTATTTTATTACATCACTATTGGGTCATTATGATGTCATAAACACATTATATATTTAAACGGTATTTAATTTTTACTAAAAAATTTGACTATCTCAGAAAATTATGAAAAATTAACCATTGGATAATTTCAACATCCTTATTCCAAAAATAACATTTAATTTATCTAAATAATTTTATAAATATGTTAATTTTCACTTTTAAAATAAAAACTGACATTTATCAAAAATTCACGGGTTTTGACAAAAAATGGCTTTCAAACCTTAATAAAAATTATAATTGTATTCATACAATTATATGGTCATTTATATATAATAAAATTAATCTAATAATAATAAAAATATTTTATTAAAATATTATTTAATTAAAAAATACCGTAATTTAATAAAATAGATTTCTTAATTAAATAATAACTAAAAACACCATTTTTACTTTAACAACTATTTACAATATATCAATAATGAAAAGAAATTATATTATTTATTATATACAAAAATAATGTACATGAACATAGTACTATCTATTTGTTACATAACCCCTTAAAACAGCCACATAAGACCTAAAGGTAAGGTGTGTGATGGTGACAGACTCTTGGGGTGGCTCGGATAACATCTCTTGAGTGGTAATTTCTATCAACTTCTACTTCTCCCGTAGATGGTCCTGTTCGCGCTTGACATGATGAAGCTCAGCTTGGTATTGGTCAAGAGATATGCCCAAGGACACCACCTCTTTTCCGAGCTCCAAAAAATGGTCTTCATATGGAGCAATTCTACTAGATGACTCCATCGCTTCCTTTGTCTGAGTAAATTGGGTTCATTAAAGCCTTATATATATAGTAATCATGTGATCACTGTTCAACGACTATATTAGCAATGGTCAAAATTATTAACATAAAACCAAAGAAGTTGAAATTTTATATAAACATAAAGAGACATTTAATTAGATAAAGAGGGATTTCCATTAATGAAACTTTGGGTCGTTACAATATTCCCCCTTAAGAAATTTCCCCTTCGAAATTTTCCTTTTCCCACACTAAAACAGATGTGGGTAACTTAGCTTCATCATTTCCTCTGATTCCCAAGTCACTTCTTCAAACTTTTTGTTTCTCCAAAACACTTTGACGAGGGGGCATTGTCTTATTTCATAGAACTTTTTCTCTAAAATCTAAGATCTTAACTGGTTTCTCCTCATAAGAAATATCATCTTCCAATTGTACCACCTCAGAAGAGAATACATGTGAAGGGTCCAGTATGTACTTCATTAAGAGGGATACATGAAAGACATCATGTACTTTGGCCATGGTAGGTGGAAGTGCTTGTCGATAGGCCACAACCCTGACACGATCAAGAATTTTGAAGTGGCTGATGTACCTTGGACTTAACATCCCTTTATTTCCAAAACTCATGACCTTCTTCAATGGAGATATGCATAGAAAAACCATGTCTCCAACTTTAAACTCAAGGTGTCGACGAAGATTATCTTCATAACTCTTCTGTCGACTCTGGGATGCCTTGATATGTAGCTGAATGGTTTTCACCTTCTCCACCATTTCCTCAACCATTTATGGTCCAAGAATCTTACGTTCAACAACCTCATCCCAACATGTCGGTGTTCTGCACCTTTTCCCATATAGGGCTTCATATGGTGCCATTTGGATTCTCGAGTGGAAACTGTTATTATAAGAGAACTCAACCAGAGGAAGATGTTGATCACATCCTCCTTTAAATTCCATTGAGCACGCTCTCAACATATCCTCAAGTGTTTGGATAGTCCGCTCGGATTGGCCATCAGTTTGAGGATGATAGGTCATACTAAAGTTCAGTTCAGTATTCAGAACATGTTGAAAACTCTTCCAAAACATAGAGGTGAATCTTGGATCTCGGTCAGACACAATAGATAGTGGTACTCCATGCAACCTTACCACTTCCCTGATATATATCTGTGCCAGTTTTTCCAATGAGAAATCCTCCAGAATTGTAATTAAGTGTGATGTGTTTGTAAGATGATCCACAATAACCCAGATTGCATTGTTGCCATTGGATGTCCTCAGAAGTCCAGTGAAAAAGTCCATGGTGATGTTCTCCCATTTCCATTCTGGTAAGGGAAATGGTTGCATCATCCCCTTAGACTTCTGCCTCTCTGCCTTCACTTTCTGGCACACCAGGCACTTTAATGTATATTCAGCGATCTCCTTCTTCATATTATCCCACCAAAATTTTTCTCATAGATCTCGATACATCTTTTTTCACCCTGGGTGAATATATATATTTGAACTATGTGCATCATCCAAAAGTTTCTTCTTCAGCTCCGGACTCGATGTAACACATAGTATTTTCCCAAACCACACGATTCCATCTTCATTAACATTAAACTATGAGGATTTCCCTTTTTTGATAGCTTCCACTTTTTCTTGAATTACCAAATCATCCTTCTAAGCATCGTTTAACCTTTCCAAAATAGATGGTTGAGAAATCATTTGTGAAAGGATTGATTATGTTCCCTTATTTATGATTCCCATGTCCATCTTCATCAAGTCTAAGATGATTGGATCCTTATCAATTCTCATCATTAATATAATCGATGGGTCCTTTCTACTTAGGGCATCTGCCACCTTGTTCGCTTTCCCAGGGTGGTAATGTATTGAATAGTCATAATCCGTGACGAGATCTATCTATATTCTCTGGCGCATATTAAGCTCATTCTGTGTGAATATATATTTAAGACTCTTGTGGTCAGTATATATCTCACATTTATCCCCATAGAGGTAATTCCGCCATATTTTCAAGGAAATGACCACCGCTGCCAACTCCAGATCATGTGTTGGATAGTTTCTCTCATGGATTTTCATCTTCTTTGAGGCGTAGGATATCACATTATCATTCTGCATCAGCACCCATCCTAAGCCCTTCTTTGAAGCATCACTGAAACAACAAAAAGTTCCCCACTTGTGTGTATCATGAGAACGGGCACAATGATAAGCCTCCTTTTCAACTCCATGATGCTTTCATTGCATTCATCACTCCATGAAAACTTTAATCCCTTCCGAGTTATCTTGGTAAGAGGGTTGGACAATCGTGAGAAATTCTTCACAAATCGTCGATAATATCCAGCTAACCCCAAGAAGATACGGATATATGTTACCGATGTTGGCCCCAGCCATCCCTCATTTGCACTTATTTTGGAGGGATCCACAGATATCCCATTGCTTGTGATGATATGGCCCATGAATGAGACCTCCTTCAACCAGAACTCACACTTTTTTTACTTTTCATAGATCTTCTCCTTGCGCAAAGTCTCTAGTACAGTTCTTAAATACTCCTCATGATCCTCCTTGGTTTTAGTGTATATTAGAATATCATCTATAAAGACTACCACAAATTTTTCAAGGTAATCTCTAATGACTATATTCATCAGGTCCATGAAGATTGATGGAGCATTAGTGTGTCCAAAAGGCATTACTATGAATTCATAGTGCCCATATCTTGTGTGAAAAGCAGTCTTGGGGATATCTTCCTACTTCACCCTTCTTGGAAAATATCCCGACCCCAAGTACACCTTAGAGAAGTATTGTGCTCCACGCAGCTGATCGAACAAGTCATCAATTCATGGGAGAGGATACTTTTTCTTTATCGTGATTTTGTTAAGTTCATGATAATCGTTTCAAATCCACATTGACTCGTCCTTCTTCTTGACGAAGAGGACTGGTCCACCCATGTTGATTCTCTTGGGCGTATAAACCCTTTATCCAAATTATTATGTAGTTGTTTCTTCAGATCTTCGTGATCTACAATAGCCATTATATATAGAGTCTTGGATATTGGTAAAGCCCTGGGTATAAGTTCAATTGAGAATTCAACATCTCTTCTTGGTGGAAGACCAGGCAGTTCCTCGGGAAACACTTCAGTGAATTCCCTCACAATAGGCATTTCTTCATGGATGGATTCTTCCTTGGGCTCAATCATCTAAGATAGATACGCGTGCTCATAAGGCAGTAATATCCATGCTTGAGATGATAGATCTATAAGATATTCATCTTCCTCCTTATACTTTTATAGAATCGGGGGTCAATTCTCCATATGGGGTGTGATTTCCCACTCCCGACAATTTATGTAGGCACTATATAAGGAAATCCAATCCATGCCAATAATTTCATCAAATTCCACAAGAGGGAGTATGCCGAGGATCACTGGGAAATTCAATCCATAGGTTATAACATGGGAGGATTTATATTCATGGGATGCAATGATTTCACAATTTTCCGTACTCACTGACATCTTCACTTCCATGATTTGTGGTGGTTCATGGATTGTTCTACTAATCTTTCGAGATATAAAAGAATGTGTATAACCTGAATCAAAAAGTATGTTCTCTATTAATGAATGAATAACTAGCGTACCTGTCACCACTTCGTTGTCGGGGTTCACATTAGCAGAAGTGCTGGAAAAAGATCTTCCTTGCCGCCTTGGAGGTTGTTGGCTGCCTCCAAAAACCCTTGTATTAGGGCACTGATTTGCAAAATGACCCGGTTATTTGCATTTGTAGCATTGAATAATGCATTGAGGTTCGAACGGAGTGTTCCTCTCCTCTGTCGTAGCCGCGGGTCTTTCTTACCGACAGTTAACAGCTAGGTGCTCTTCTCTTCCACACCTGAAGCATTTCCTCATCCCCTTCAGTCAATTTCCATGGTTCTTCTTTCCGCACTTTTGGCAAGTGGGGTACTGGATCTTCTTAGAACCATTGGATTTATCCATCGGACCACCAGCATTGAAGTCCACCTTATGATTCTTTTCCTCATGATACCACTATGATTCTCCGATCTCCATTTCAACCTTGAGGGCACATCGGACAATTTTCTCATAGCTGTCAAAGTCATGGATTGTTACTGCTTTCCATAGACTAGGCTTTAACCCACCAAAGAAGAGGTCAACTTTTCATTAAGGGGTAACAACAAAGCCAGAAGCGTATCGTGAAAGCCTTGTGAAGTTTTCCTCATACGTTCCAACAGATTCATCATCTTTTTTCTTGAGGGAACGGAAGATCCTTTCCATCTTAAGCTGGAGGGTGGGTGGAAATTATTTATCGAAATACATATTTTGGAATTCCTTCCATTCCAATGCCTCAATATCCTCCTCAGGATTTTTATGTTTGAACAACATCCATCATTGGTCAGCTTCACCATCAATAGGATAAACCTCTAGGAGAACATTCTCTTGTTCATAACATTGAAGGATGGAGAAGATCTTTTCAGTGGAGTTGATCCATTTTTCTGCGATCATGGGATCAGATGATCCACTAAATGTAAAAGGCCTTTGTCTCATTAAGCTCTCGATAGCAACTTGTTCTTTCTTAGGGGGGATGAACGTTCCTCTTGACCCGTGTTTCTATTCAAAACTTGGGTTATCTGAGAGAGAAGTGTGACAAAGTTCGCGATTCCCGCTCCCATTGGATTGGGCATCTCATTAGTATAGTCATCACACTGATCTTCACATCGGTTGTTAGCCCGAGTCCTCATATTACTGGTCATTAGATGGAATAAAAGGAAAGTTATGGGTAACACATAAAGGGTAATATAAAGACAAAAGTTGATGACTTATAAATAAACTTTTATTTCCTTAACTCATGAGTCTATAGGCTTCAATCTAGGCTTTTCATGATCTACTTTCTAACATATATTCTTAGGGGCATTTTTTTAATTCACTTAATAAGGGTTCATACTATGCTTGTGAATTTATCAAGACATATACCCCAGGAGTGTCGTAACCTAGAGTGCAGCAAGGCCCATTGTTGTGCACCATTTCCCGTTCAAGTCTAGCTTAAAGCAGTGTTTTTGGGTTTTACCCCTAGGATACATTTGTGCCAGAGCCGCCTCTACCTGCTCGTATCCAGAGAGAGATGTATTTCCATAATAAACCACTTACTCAGTACTTACCAAACCTTAGGGATGTTTTTATTATACCTTAGTCTTGTATCTAAGGCTTTACTAGGGTTTTATAATCCTAATCCAAAAAATAACTAAACCTATCCTCTGATACCAACTATGACAACCCTTCTTATATTACAAACTTAAACATGATTTATTACATAAAACGTCTCTTGATATGAAAAATAATATTGAGAGTTTTAATGTCTTTTGGTCTTAGGATCATTACATAAAAACTGAAAACATGAAATACAACCTCTTTATTGAAAACATCATTTACATGACCACTACATTCGCTCGTACTTAGCATTGCATGGGATAACATGAGGACATGAATGAAAAAAGGGTGAGCTATATAGCCCAGTAAGGGAGTACACATGGAATAACATGACAATTATAATACATTTTAGACAGTAGGAATATCAATATAGCATAAGAGAAACATGAACATAAAGTTATGATAAATCATGATAATCATAACATGGAAATGTGGCAACAACACTTAACATGGAATTAGCATGAGCCATGAATCATTGCACATGGAGCATGGGTAAATCCTCAATGCACATGAAGAATGAGTAAACCCTCATTGCACATGAATTAGCATGAGTCATCACTCATTTCACATGACGTATCATGATACTATACTTTACCCAATGCATTGGAGCGCTATAAGGGTGCACCCTTCTTAAACATTTCATTTCATGAATAAGTGTGCCACATGGATCATAAAACACGGATTGATAAAACATAATCATTTATTCCATGATAATGGAATGTGGAATTAATAAATGAAACTTTATAATCAATAAGTAAATATGAAAAAAGGTCAATACCTTTGATGGATAAATGGGCATGGTATTCACCCTAAAATGGCATTGGCATAGAAAATCGGTTCGATTTCGGCAGCATAACAGCGTGACATAAGAATTCATAAAAAAGGATGATGAGAGAGAAAGGGGTTAATCATAATATTTACATGTAATTGAAAGTAAGGAGGTCATATAGATACATGTGCCAACAATTTTAATATAATTTAGATTCATGATACAAAGGCATTGCTTGAATGTAAATGTGGAGAGAGATGTTCCTTTCGGAATTTCGGTATAGTAACAGGTGTACATGGAAGGCATTTAATGAAAGATAAAGAGTCTCCCATCATTCAAAAATAAATAGGTATGTATTAGGGAGGTGGAAAACCATACCCCAACATTCATAATTGAAATTAAAAGGGCAAATCAACTTAAATAAAATTGGACAAAAATGAGAAAGGAATAAAAAACCCTTACTTGGAAGTGTGCTTCCAAATGATAGAGAGAGGCTTCTGAGAGGCTTCTTGGGAGATTGGGGAACCTTGGGAGGATTCTAGAGAGAGTAGGTCAAAGTTTGGACGACCTAAAAAGGCTTTGAGTGAGGAGGAAGTGGGATCTTGGGAGGGTTTATATAGGAAAGGTGAGGGAATTCTTTATTATTTAGGTTTGGGACCCCTTATATTAAATTAATCCAAACCACCAAAAGTCCAATGGTTTTTTCCCATGGTTTTTGGCAACAGAAAGAGGTAAACATTATTTTATAAGTATATAGTCAGAACATCTTAAAATAATAGGTTTCTTATGTATAGGTGATTCATACTCCCATGGAAATTAATTTAAAAAGACAAGGTGTTTAATAAGTCTTGAGGGGTCCATTAGTGCTTTGCAATGTAAGTAAAACAAACCCAAAATCACATTATTTTAATGGTAAAACATATATTGGCCGAACATAAAGATTATAGTATTTTATTACATCACTATTGGGTCATTATGATGTCATAAACACATTATATATTTAAACGGTATTTAATTTTTACTCAAAATTTTGACTGTCTCAGAAAATTATGAAAAAATTACCGTTGGATAATTTCAACATCCTGATTCCAAAAATAAAATTTAATTTATCTAAATAATTTTCTAAATATGTTAATTTTCACTTTTAATATAAAACCCGACATTTATCGAAAATTGACAGGTTTTGACAAAAATGGCTTTCAAACCTTAATAAAAATTATAATTGCATTCATAAAATTATACGATCATTTATATATAATAAAATTAATCTAATAATAATAATAATATTTTATTAAAATATTATTTAATTCAAAAATCCCGTAATTTAATAAAATATATTTATTAATTAAATAATAACTAAAAACACCATTTGTACTTTAAAAACTATTTACAATGTATAAATAATGACAAGAAATTATATTCCATATTATATACAGAAATAATGTACATGAACATAGTACTATCGATTAGTTACATAACCCCTTAAAACTATCGCATAAGACCTAAGGGTAATGTGTGCAATGGTGACAGATTATTGGGGTGGCTTGGATAACATCGCTCGAGTGGTAATTTTTATCAACTTCCACTTCTCCCGTAGACGGTCTCGTTCAAGCTTGACTTGATGAAGCTCAGCTTGGGCTTGGTCAAGAGTGAATCCTAAGGATGCCACCTCTTTTCCGAGCTCTGACAAATGGGCTTTGTATGGAGAAATTCTAGTAGATGAGGCCATCACTTCCTTTGTCCGAGTAAATTGGGTTCATTGAAGCCTTATATTTATACTAATCATGTGATCACGGTTCAATGACTATATTAGCAATGGTAAAAATTATTAACATAGAACCAAATAATTTGACATTTTATATAAACATAAAGATTCATTTAATTATATCAAGAGGGATTTTCATTAATGAAACTTTGAGTCGTTACACATTATCTCCCACCATGTTCTTCTTGACAAACACCCTTCTTAAATATTTCATACATAATACCTTTCACCAAAACATTGTGAACGGAATCATAATAATGGAACATATTAGATGCTCAATAATGGTATACTTTGAAGATATCCACATATCATGATCATAATTGTATGGAAACTTGAGATTAACATTTGAAAAATGTACCCTCTAGGTTATAGATCTTAAACATATGTCATGAAACAATTTTTTGCAGATAAAAAGAAATAAATTTTAAAAGAATAAAATAACATAGGCCATAAGAGGATAACATTTTTAAAAGATATAGAGTTTTGGAAAACACATAATCATAAAAAAATATAATGTGGATGTTTCCCTCCAATAAATTCATAACATGAGAGACTTGGTCCAACAAAAAATGTGCCTACTTTATTATCGAGATAAAATTTAATATACACTATTTTTAGGCTGGGAATAACCTCTGATATAACCTCAGAGCTCATAAAATCTTAATAATTACCCAATTCATTGGAGAAATATATAGGTACTAGTAATTTTATAATGAAAATCATTTTAACCTTTTCCAAAAGATCATAAAACATTAATAATATCAGATCCAATGAAGTGAATTGGGTTTATAAAACATTTAACCATAGAATATATTGTGTAAAAGAAATGTGTTCATAATAATATTGTCAACATAAAAATAAAGCCTATATAAAATTAATAAATATGGTATCACTATATAATAAATTTAATATTCATTAACTAACATCATTGGATGTCATCGTACATTGAAAATTATTTTTAAAGGAAAAACAATTTGATCATTTCACATGAAAAATAATTTTTTTTTAAATATCGTTATTAAAACTAAAAAACCATAAAATATTTCTAAAATTTTTTTATTTGAAAATAACATTTAGAACATATAAAATCAAATTTAAAATTTATTTAAATCATTTATTGTGAAAAATCTATTTCCCACTTTGAAAAATACATTTTTTAAACATAGAAAACATTCAAAAAATAACTATTTTAAAATAAAAATTGAAACATATAAATGAATCAATAAAATATTTTTTGGTCATGATAGTGGGAAATTATATCCATGTTTATATAAATGTTTCATTGACATTTTGAGTAAAATCTAAATGGGTTTGTTTGTAAAACAGCATGAAGACTATATTTAATGTTTTATATGAAAATTAAAATAGGTGTGTAAATGAAATTATAAAATTAAATAATAATATTAAAACATCTAATATTTTTTTAGGAAACATGGAAATGAATGAAAAAATAATTTTCGAATGAAAAGATAAATAAAGTCAGTTTTCATTAAAAACATTTATTTTGAACCATGAGTACATAATGTGAGTAAAATGAATGGAAATATCAATTCTCATGAAATAACCATAGTATAATAAAAATCAATAATTTCTTGATAGATGGGTCATAATATTTCTTCATCAAAATTATATTCATAAATAATCCCAATGAACAATGAGATTGTGACATCAAACCCATATCAATTTGGTAAAATTTGGATCAAAAGACCCATTAAAGTATAAAATAAAAATTAAAACTGAATATCATGAAAATATTGATATTCAGGATATAACATGGTAATTGGTAGGTATATACACTGCATAAAATAATATAAGTGAATAACTTAATGAACGTCCTAAAGAACACAAATTGAGAAATAAATCTGTATCAATTTAGTAATTTTGTAACAATAAACCCCATGAAAGAGTGATACAAATATGGATAATTGAATCATATAAATTTCATTATAATAATAAAAAAATCAATTCAAGGTAATCATATACACCAAAAAAATGAAACAAGTGGTGAATATGGCATGAGTATCATCAGAAATAAAATTGAGACCAAAATCACTTACCAAAGGTCTCAACTTCCTTAATATTTTTTTGAAACTCCAATCTAATAAATATTTGTTTATTATAAATATATTAAATAATTTTACTTGTATATATCATACTATATATTATTTTTTGGACCTTTTATTTCTCTTTAATTAATAATTCAATTTTTAAATCAAGTTTCTGGCAATAACTGCTTTATTTTCTGAGTATATTTTGATTTTTTTGTGCTATCATGTTGATCATGGTTTAGTAATATAAATATTGCCAAAAATTAAGAAAAAAATATAAATTTTCATTATATATTTATTAATTGTTTCCCATAAAATGTAGCTATCTAAAATTAAATACATCCTTCGTAGAGATGGTAGCACGCACGTACACATGAATGTTGTTTCAATTTTGTTGATGGATTAATTAATAGCATGTTAAAAAATATATTGAATTTAATTAATATTTATATATATATATATAATTTATTCATTAAATTTAATTTAATCACCTTCCATGAAAATCATTATTAAAAAATGAATAACATCGCTTTGGAAGGCGGTATTTTACTGTACACACGAACAACATTATCGTATCCCGACTAAATAGAAGGAAATAATGTATATTTGATATCATAATAACATAGAAATAATTTTTTTTAGAATATAATACATATTTTTATAATTTATCCTTATTAAAATCCATATGTAATATAAATAAATATTATATCGCATCGATTCGCCAGGCAGTAGTTTTCCAAAGAAACAAGCGACATTATTATTTGAAAATGTGCATAAAAGTAAAAAAGATGGGTTTGATATTTAAATTAAATAATTATATAAATTTCATAAAAATATTATATAAATATCAAATACATTATTATTTACATTTGTGTTTGTTGGTTTTGGAAATCAAATAACATTGATTCAAGAAGTGGTAGTCCACCGTACACGAGAAAATGTTTCCTTTCCCCTTTAATGGAAGTAAAGATGGAGATATGTTATTCTGTTAAAATAATATAATATCAGAATAAATTGTATTAGTTTTTTATTATATAATCATATTTAATGAATATTGGATGTATTTGGATTTTTAAATAATACAAAAATACATGTTTAATTATTTTTCCAGTTCTTTAGAAAACCTCTTTTGATTTATACGTAAAGCCTCCATTGGAGGGTTTCATATTTAAAATAATAAATAATGAAATATTATAGAGAAGTATTTATGTTATTTATTAGGTTATATTTGAAATAAATGGTTTTGCTAGTGTGAAGGGGGGAGAGTGGGTGGCCTTTTATAAGTGTGGTTGATGACACAGTTTGAATATTTGAAAATAATAATGTGTTCCCAAAATTTTTAACATCAAAAAATCTCCAAAATGTGCAATTTTAGAACCTTATAGGTTATTATTTCGAATTATATCCATCCAATTGGTTATTTACCATAGTATAGTATATTTTACCTAATTTGTTTTTGTTTAAACCCCTAGTCAACTCATTTTAAACGTAACGATGGTAAATAATTTTTATTATTTTTAATATTCATTTTTTAAAAAAAAAATTGGATATATTATATAATATAATTTAAAATGATCAAAAAATATAGAATCTATTCTTTAAAATTCAATTCACAAAGAAACAAAATTTAATTTAAAACTAAACACAAAAACATGATGATAAATTGGTTTTCCAAATAAATAATTTTCAAATGTTTAAAAATTTTATATAAAATTTAAATATGAAAATGAATAAAATTGAATAAATGAAACAACATGACCCTTTTCATTGGATTGTGAAGGTGGTGGATGGTTACATGGCCTTAAGAGACATCCCCATGATTCTAATGGCCGAAATTAAATGTTGAGAGCTTCATTTATAATTTGGGGGATGATTTTTAGTTTTTAGATAAACAAAAAACCAACAATAATAACCCAATAAAACTCTAAAATCTTCATGATAAAAACGAAATACAACCCATCATTTCCATTATTCCAAATGAAACAATGATTACCACACAATAGTAAAAACTCTCATCAATTTCTATAGTGGAAGACAACTAAAAAAACTTAAAAACATCCACATAAATCCAATGATCCACATGATCCAATGAATTCCCAACTCACACCACTATGAAATCCCAACACATTCCACTATGATAAAACAAGTTATCACATTATATAAAATAATATTTTAAAATGTTTCAAATTTTATATTAAATGTATGTAATTCACATAATAACATTATTCAAGGAAATCAAATAAACAATTATTAAAATAATTTGACATTATATTTTGTTATAACCCATCCATTTCTACATAAGAACACATATTACCATGAATGAAGCCCATTGACCTCTATATACTCATTATTGGTGAGTTATACTTCTTATAATATGACACCTAATTGACCACTTTTATGGGGGTATGTCACACCCATATATGTCTCAACCATTCTATGGGGGTACTTTACACCCTTATTTTTTCCAATGCATATGAACACACAGAAAAAACCATTGAAAACCCATTCCAAATCCATGTTTGTTCAAACAATTTCAATGAAACATCAAACATGTTTTTGGAAATTATTAATATATGAAAAAATATAATAATTATTTTAAATTCATCATTTTGAAATCATATTTTCAAAATCACTTTCCCAAAACACACCAAATTTTCCAATTTTCATGAAAATGTCACTCAAGAGAGTCTCAAAAAATATTTCTATGTGAATAAGAAATAAATTTCTATAAAACCAATTATTTTTTACTTATCCATAATGTTATAATATTTATAATTTGAAATAGAATCTCCCATCATCTCGATTTATGATGAAAACAATGAATGAAACAATTAATGTTCCTGAAATTTGTTAAATCTCCAAAATGCCACGATAAATATCATCCCCTATCAACAAGAATACCAAATATAAACATACTTGGTATCCACAACTATATATCTACCCATAGTGGATGTTGATTTAAGAAACCAAGAGAAATATAAAACAATATCAATGAAAACTAATCATGAACTAATTAAAATGAAGGATTACATTAAGAATCAATATTTAATGCGTTACAAAAAGGCTCCAGATCACTCCCAATTTGATCAGAGAGGTTCTCTAACCTTTGAGAGTGAAAAATCCAAGCTATGTTTATTTTGGGGAAAAAGGAAATAAAAACATCATTACAACCCAGATAGACATTTTAAGGACCTAGTTTTTTAACTGCAGATGGTTTAGTCATATAGTTAGGTAACCCATGTGATAATTGTATGCTTGCAACGACCTCAAGGGTTAAACCTTTCACTGTTAAAACACATGGATTATAAACTATGCATCAACCATGCCAAAGACCACTTTCCAACATACATGGTTTCTCCTAAGTGTATATATGCTTTTTAAAAACCATGAATAGAATTTAGGGATTCCCTTTATCCCATGTCCCACTATGAATAGTTTCTCGTAGGTGTTTCACATTTTTCCCAAATCATGCAGAAACTGTGAGCTTATAGAAAATCCCCAAAAAACTCCACAATTTCTCCAAACTCTCCCAAATGTAACATTTACCATTAATATAATTATATTACATTAAATAGTAGTTAATTACCTCAAAACAAGGGTGCATCATTCTCCCCACCATTATTTATTCCATTTATGAAAAGAAAAAAAAATTGTTTCCATAAAAGATTTCTGGAAATTCATTTATCATTTCCTCCTCACATTCCGAAGTCTCCTCATGTTTCTATCCATGTTTCTATAAACCCTACTCTATATTAATTATTTTTCCATGAAATAATTTCTCTTGGGTATCCACAATATGCACTAGCATGTTCATTAATGTTGCATCCAACTCTAGGTCAATGTGATATGATCTGATCACACGGTCGAGATTAGGCAGATAAATTTTCAACTAAGATTCATATAAAACATTTTGTATAAGGAACCTGACTTAATAAATTTCTTGATCTTGATTTAAGTCAAAAATAATACAATGAGGATCTTTTCAGGTTTAGCGTTTTAGATAATTAGGACATAACTATTATATTACATCTCAAATATTACAATGTAGAAACTTCTACACTATTCATTTTTACAAAATAAATATAACTCCTTAAATAATACAATAATTATTTTATTGATATAACTATTAATGAATTATTCCTTTCTCTTACCCATCCTTTTAACTTATGAAACACATTTCAAGAACGTAGGATGAGAATAAAAATATCAGTAAGGGTTATAAAATAAGGAATGAAAATAGTATTCCATCAATATATAAAACCCAATAAAATCATACTTTTCAATAATAAAAGTCAAGATTGAAAACATACCCCATGGAATCACAAAATTAATTAAAAACTTATAGAAATCATGAATAATGAAGGTAACATGTGGCATCCACAACATAATTACGTTATCACATTCACAACTTCATATGGAGTTTTGTTTGGAATACCCATTATAGTAAATTCCATAAATATCTCAGAAGAAAATTTAATTTTTACCAATGTCACATTACCCAATGCATTGGACAGCGATATCGGGCTCACCCACCCTAGATTTATCCTGGAACCACCCGTGTATAAATCAACTCTCAATAACCATAACCAAATCATTACACATAAAAGAAAGATAACATTTCCAAATTGCAATCAAAAGATATCAGTTCAAGATATTGACATAATAAATTCATTATCAAAAAAATTATCAATACAAAAATACATTAAAAAGGGTATATAGTATTTATTTTCCTTTTAAAAAAACTATCGTTGTAGGGGAAGCCAAATACAAATAATTCTCATTGTGGTAGAAAGGTTGTTGTCACCATGTACATTAAAAAGAAAAATTCCATTTGTAATTTAGTAAAACGATACAAAGAAAAAATATTCCCACTGAATGAAATTAAAAGTAAAAGGGTTTTATACACTATATAAAATAATGTGGTGTATAAATCAAAATATTCCCCAATGAAAAGAGATTGAGACAAAGTCCCATACCTTAAGTCTGATTCGTTATGTATGTTCATTTTCTTCATAAATAATAAACATAAGTTAAATTATAATTTCATTAAAACCTTTTTAAATTTTATTATTCCTTTTATATCACTTATTAACACATTTTAAACATAAAAAACTTATTTAAGTTAATATCGGTCCTTTTGCCGATATTTGGTACTAAATCAAAAATGAACATGTTATAATTACAAATTTTCCATGTGGTAAAAAGTCCATTATCCCTATAATTATACTAATGATTTAAATATCATATATATCACGTATATCTGTATTTATAACAGTCCATAAAAATTTAATATAAAAAATGAAAAGCACCGTTCATGGAGATGGTTAGTCATACGTACCAATGAACGCTACTTTTATTTCAATTTCATATTTAATGGAATGAAAAATAAATGATACATAGGTATATTAAAATTCTATTATAGTATCATATATTATATATGTTACATATTTTCATTAACAAAATCCTTTCTATGTTCCATTTATGGAATAAATGAGTCATATCATTTTGAGGGGGCGGTAGTTCACACTTCCTCAAATGAAATTATCGTATTTACCCATTATGGATTCCATAATGGTATGATATTAAAGAAAATATAGAATAATATAGACAATATAAATATAATATATATATCACGTATAAATACAGTTCCATCATAATGGCCTCCATGAGAGGTGGTAGGGAAATCTCAAACAGTCAACGTTTCGTGAGGCAGTAGTTCATCGTACATAGAAACATTATGTTCATATCCATTAGGTAGAGGTGTGTGGAATCGTAGTTCGAATCATTATCATAAAAACATACTAGTATGTTGAATATAATTTTTTTGTTATAAAATAATAGAATTAAGAGAGTTAAAGGGGTTGGATAAGGAAAATAAATGGTAGAATCTTGAGATAATACATTTCCATAAATCAGATAACTCATTTTGATTTATGCTAAAAGGCCTTCTTTAATATCCTTCATCCCATGGTAAGGATATAAAGAGTAATATAGGGTTGTTGGGATGTTTTTTGGACAGATTTTGGAAAATCCAATGGGTCTTGAGAGGTGTGAGTAAGGGTTAGAGGTGGTTCTCTTTTATAAGACGAAGAAGGGGCACCAACGGAAAATCTTGAAATATTATTTTATTATAAATGAATTTTCTTTTTAAAAAGTTCCAAAAGTCATTTATATTAATTTTAAGGTTATTTTGGCTCTCAAAACTCTTATCCAATATATTTTAGGTAAGTCTATGTTATAAATTTATCCTTATCATTTAGCTTTAACCCTTACATAACTAATTTAACTCTTACCATGTCTTTTTGTAAATTCATGATATTTGGTAAATATAATTGTTATAAATTGCCAATATAACCACAAATGTTTCACTAATAACATGTTAAACATTATCTAATTAATTTGGTTGAATTGTAGATTTTTACGATGATTATATCATTTAATAAAATAGTAATTTTTTTAAAACTCATTTATGGCAATTGTCATACTATTCATATATTGACTTTTTAAAAATCCATAAAAAATTGATTCGTTAGAAAAATAATTCATTAAATAAAATATAATAAGTCATAATAATTCATAAAATATTTGGATGGAAAAAAAGTTTGAAAATAAATTTATTGTAATATTTATAATGTCATTTATTTAAATTATTCATTAATAAGGTAATCAATAAATAATCATTGTGTGATAAATATATTTATTTATTTGGTGTCCAAAAATTACATATAAAATAACATGATGTAGTAATTAATTTTAGATTTATAATGAGTATTTATAGTCAAATATATCAT
Organism: Viscum album; assembly: GCA_963277665.1. NCBI lineage: Eukaryota > Viridiplantae > Streptophyta > Magnoliopsida > Santalales > Viscaceae > Viscum > Viscum album. Next base: position 142,585,338 of record OY728161.1, on the reverse strand, counting down.
GTATATAACTCCATATAAAAAATATTTTATGAAACGATACATGTTGAAGTTACAGTTTTCATTACATTAAATTAATTCATATAAAATTTCATTTTCACATCCAAGAGGCTCTATGGGGTCCCAAAATTGACCCAAGGATTCCCATGTTCAGAAATAACTCATAAAATATGTTTAAAATAAATTTTTGTGTAGTTTAATACTATTGTAATATTATTTTATGACCCTTTTTATTTGATTTAACTTTTAACCATGGTAAATAAAATATTTACTGAAGTTACTATTAAAAATGACTGAAATTAAAAGGGACCTATTGAAACAATTTTCACTTCCTAATTCCTAATATGTAGTACATTTTTTCAAATTCGAATAATATAATTTGTATAAATTAATTTAATATTAATTCTTGATGTCAAAACCAAAAGCATGTTTCGAAAAAGTAAAAACTACCAAAAGATTGACATGTGTTTATGTCCAATGATAAAGTGAAATAACTTCCAATTACCAAATTTGGATTACATGATAAAAAAATAATATAATTACACATTAAACCCCTATAAAAATATAATATATTTAAATAAATAAATTATATGAAAAGGCAATTTTGACTTAAAATGCATTATTTTTCACTATTCAATAAAAAATGAACATTATTCGAAAAATATCAACAATTTACCCAAAGAAAATTTTGATTTCCCACTTCTAAAGAATAATTTTATTTTTTCAAATATATCATATAATAGTGAAAATAATATATTTAAAAATGGTTCACCATCAAAAGGTAATAAAACTACTTTTTAAAAATATTAGAGTATTTATGGTTAAAATTGGATTCATTCTCATTTTAAGCCTATTAATTTTGGTGGATAAATGTAAAAAAAATTCCACAAACATGTCTAATCATAATATAGTTAGTTATATTCATTCCAACCAGTATAACAACTAGGCATCAACTACCATTTAAAATAATAATATTAAATTATTATTTTCTTCAGTATGACTCAGTATTGTGTGAAACATAGGATTTCGGAGAAACCCACTATTGCATGTCGGGTACGCCATCGAACATAGAATCCCCATAAATTTAAATTAATATCTTATTCACAGATATTAATAAATATGAAATTTTCATATTCACTATTTTCATGGAATGTTTCATCATTCCCCACTTTTGGAAATTTTGTCCTCCTAATTTTATTCACTTATCACATAAGTGTGGGTATTTATCCATAATAACATTCTCAGACTCTAATTTTTCCACTTCAACAATATAGATTTTTCTAAAAAACATTACCTGATCAATTACCTTATTCTGCACTAATTTCCCTCTCTAGTCAAGAATCTGGATTGGTTGTTCCTCATAAGAATGATTCTCTTCCAACTGAACTACTTCAGGTCTCAAAACTTGAGATGAATCTACCATAAACGTTCACAACATTGAAACATGAAAAAAATTTTGTACCTTGCAAAATTTTAAAGGCAAAGCCACTCTGCAGATAACTGATCTAGATTTCCCTAGGGTTTTATTGGGCCCAAAGAACCTCAAACTCAGCTTTCCCTTTTTACCAAAACACATCACGCTTTTCCACAGAGAAACATTGAGAAAGAAAAAATCACCTTCCTAAAAAGAATGATCATTTCTCATGTTATCTACATAACTTTTGTTCCTTCTTTAAGTTATTCTCATGTGATTCTGAATCAACTAATCTTTTTCTGCTCTCTCCTCTACCAATTATCAACCCATCAACTCCCTTTCACTAAATTCAAAACAAAAAAGATGGATTTTGACACCGCTTTCCATATAATGCCACAAATGGTGCCATATGTACACTGGAATGAAAAATATTAATATAAAAATTCCCTATAAATAAAATATGGTGTTCTCAACATCCCAGGTAATCTATTGAAGAATCATATAGCATATCTTCCAAGGTCTAAATTGTTTATTTTGACTATCTATCTGATTGTGGATGAAAAATTGTACTAAAACATAATTTAGTACCCAATTACTTCCGAAGACCCTTCCAAAAGATATATCTGAACCTGAAATCATGATCAAATATAATGGAGAGGGGAACTCCATGTAACGAGAAATTCTCTTTAACAAACAGCTAAGAATGTTGGTCTATAGACAAAGTATCCCTAATAGGAAATAAATGACTAGATTTAGCAAATCTATCAACAATAACACAGATTTCATTGTTACCTCAAGATGTATTAGGTAATCCCACAACGAAGTCCTTGGATATATTTTCACATTTCAACTCTAGCACCGATAAAGGCTGAAGCATCCATTCCAGTAATTTTCACTCTAGTTTAACATGTTGACAAGTCAAATGATTCCCAGTAAAGTCAACAATATCTCTTTTCATTCCATCCCACCAATAATACTCTTGAAGATCTCTATATATTTTAGTACTTTCATAATTAACTGAAAATGGCGAACTATGAGCTTCACATAGTAACTATTTCTTCAACTATGAATCAAAAGGCACACATAATCTCTTTCCAAATCTCAAAACAAAGTCTTCATCAATGTTAAATTCAAGCAACTTACCCTTCTGAAACAATCTACCTTTTTTATAACTCACTATCTTCTCTCTATGCTTTCATTATTATGTTTTCTAGGAATTATTTCCCTACCACCTGAAACAAAACCGAGGAATTCCTTACACCAAAAACTTGAAATCCAAAATTCATTAAATCAAAAACCAAAGGATCACATTCCAATCATATCATGGTTAATGTAGCATTATTCTTTCAGCTTAAAGCATCAGTTATTTTATTTTCCTTTCCCAGATGGAAATGGATCATGCAATCATAAATCTTGATTCATTATAGCCATATCATTTTTCTCATGTTTAATTACTTCTAAGTGAATATATACTTTAAACTCTTATTATCATTATATATTTCAAACATTATGCAATACAAATGATGCCTCCAAAATTTTTAAGGTAAAAACAACAACATCTAATTCAAAATCATGTTTAGGTTTACTTAAATCATGATTCTTCAACTAACATGAAGATTAAGATATTACCTAATCATTCTACACTAGGAAACAACCATGTACTTTCAACGAAGCATCACTATATATAATAAACTAACAATTTTAGAAAGGTAATTCCAATACCCTAGAATTCACCAATCTTCTTTTGATTTTATAATAACAATATTTTCATTCATTTTTTCAGATAAATTTAACACCTTTTCATGTTAACATAGTTATGGGGAAAGATAATTGTGAAAAAATTTCAATAATCCTTCGGTAATATCCTACTTAACTATGAAAACTATGAATCTAGGTTACATTTTTCGGTCCTGGTAATTCTTTGACAATTTTTTTAGTAGGATCAATAGTTATGTCATATTTAGAAACAATGTGACCAATGAATGAAATTTTTTTAACCAAAACTCACAATTTTATAATTTCCAATACATTTTCTTTTCATTTATGGTTTTAAAAACATTCCTTAAATGACTTTCAAGCTCCTTTTTACTTTTATAATATGACAAAATATAATCAATAAACACAACAACAAAAATATCCATGAACTCATGGAAGATTATATTCATAAGATCTAGGAATACAATAGGTTTATTGGTTAACCCAAAAAATAATAACTAAAAATTCATAATGGCCATATATAATATGAAATGTGGTCATTGAAATGTCTTCTTTCTTTACATTAAACTAATAGTTACCCAACCTCAAGTCAATATTCAAAAAATATTGAGCTCATTGGAGCTGATCACAAAAATCCTTGATATGAAGAAAATGGTAAATTTTCTTAACATACATGTTATTAAAGTCTCTATAATCAATGAAAAGTCTCTTTTAAAAATCATTATTTTTAAAATTGAAGATAGAAGCACCAGATGGTGATGTGCTAGGTTTACAAAATCTTTTATCTATTAACTCCTGCAATTTCTCCTTTCACTCTAAGAGTTAAATTTGAGCCATTTGATAAGGGGGTTTTGAACTTGGATTTTCATCAAGAACTTTTTCAACATTAAATTACATGTCTTTATTAGGTATTATACCAAGAAACTCATCAGAAAAAAACTTCAAGATACTCATTTACCACTAGAACGTCATTAATTAGAACTGTTCCTTTGTTTTCAACAATATGTGAATGGTAACATTCATTTACATATTTTACTAGTTTCTCAGCTTCCTCATATGTTAAAAAATTTAATGGTTCATTCTTACACACAAACATGAATTCATCCTAAATAGAAACATCTTTAGCTCTGCAATCAATATTAGCAAGGTAAATGGAAAGCCAATTCACAACCAAAATAACATCAAACACTACAAGAGGGTAAAAAATAATGTTTTTAGATAGATTATTTCTACACACAAGTATAGGAAGGTTATAAAAATTTCTTTTTGTATCAAAATTTTTTATCCAAGAGTTTTTACCTTAAGTTCATTATTCATATCTTGGGATGGAATTCCAAATTTACTAGAAAATTTCTCTGAAATGAATGAATGTGTAGATCCTGAATCAAACAACACATTGGAAAAATCTGAATAAACCAAAATTGTACTTGAAACTAATTAATTTGATGGACCATCATCTTTAATAATAGTTTAAAAGTATTTCACTACCCCATTAAGCTAGTAGTCTTGCTTCTTTACTTCTTTTAGTTATTCGTTTGACAATCATTTTCATGATGAATCATTTTATTACACTTAAAATATTTTACAAACTGTAAAAAAGATTTTTTCTTACCATTACCCAGATCATTTTTAGTGAAATTATGAGACTTATGTCCCATTTTACCACATCGGTAGCACTTACCAGAATTGAAAAGGCATTCCTCAGTATGGTTTTTACCAAAAATTTTAAATACTATACTCTTAATTTTTTTACCATCTGAATTTTTTAATTATTTATTCACATTCATCTGCCACCTTGACCTCATATTCTGTTTTTGTTAAAGAACACCTAATCATTATCATACTCCATTTCAACTTTCTCCATACATGGAAAAAGTTGTTCATAAATTTTAAACAGAAAATAATTCAAATATTTTTGATACATTGTCATAAATCTGGATTAAAAAAATTGATTTTTCAATCAAGATCTCATATATAATTTTTCGCATACCTTGCCATTCGAGTGAATATTTTTTTCCTAAGAAGACACTGAGTCATCCTCCTACATCAATTCCAAGAATATTCTTTTCATTCTATGCCAAAAAAGCTTAGAAAAATATTCATCCAGAAACATACCTCTGAATTCATCCAAATCAAGAGTATCAATCTCCTCACTATATATAATATTTTTAACCATCGACCACCAGTGATCAGATTCACCTTCAAAATTATAAACACCAAGGCTAACCATTTGAGGTTCTAAACAACCAGTGACATCGGAAATATTTTCTAATCCTTGAATCAACTTTCCAGTTAGAACATAGTGATATGATCATATGAATGATGGGAGATTTTGACTCAGGAAATTCTCCACTGCTGATATGTTTCTCTTTGGATGATCTGGGTAATCTCATGTAACTATGCCACTACCATTTATATCCTAAGTCAATTGATCCATAAATGAAATAAACTATTGAGTTTTGATTCCAACCAACTTAGGTTGATGATTTGAAATATTATTTTCCTCTATATGACATCACATCATAGCTTCCCTATTTCCTCTACGACAAACCATTCTGAACACAGATATATCTTATGTGAAACGACATGGTAATATTCAAATGCTATATCATTTCAATATTAAAATATAGTAAATATAATTTATGGATATTAATTTAATAATATCCTAACTTCTAAATTTGTTTAAACTGACCTATGATACCAACTATAAGGCCTCATCCATAAAACATTACTTAATCTTGAGTTAATTCAATAATTCAACATTGATGATTTTTTCATGTTTAGAGTTTTAGAAAATTAGTCCATAACTATTACATTATATCTCAAATATTAAAATGTAGACACATCTACTCTATCCAATTTTTTATAACAAAACAAAATACTAAAATAATATATTAACTCTTCTAATGATATAAATCTTATTATAATTTTCCTTTCTCTTACCCTTCATTATACCTTGTTGAAAACAATTAAAAAACATGAGATGAGCATAAAAATATCAGTAATAGTTATAAAATAATGAAAGAAAACATTAGTATATTAATATATACAACTAGATAAAATAATTATTTTCAATAATAAAACATAAACTCTTCAACATACCTCATGAAATCATAATATTTATGAATAACACATAGAAATCATAAATTCTAAAGGTAACATGCAGCATCAATATCATACATACATTGTATCTTTCACAGCTATATAGGGAGTTACATTTGGAATATACCTCACAATATATGTTCTAAATATATTAAGAGAAAAATTAACGTTTACCTCTATTGTGTTACCAAATTCATTAGAGAGCTATCACGGGCTCACCCACCCAAGTTATATCAAGGAAGTGCCCGTATACATAAAGAATACCCATGAAACATAACAAAATTATAACAAATAAATGAAAGATAACATTTACACATTAAAATCACAAGATACAAGTTCCAGATATTGATATAATCAATCAATTATCAAAAAAAATTTAAATAAAAAAATATAATAAAAAGTTATATGGAATTTATTTTCTTTTAAAAAAACTACAACTGGTATAGGAATCCAAATATAAAATAATGCTTGCGGCGGTGGAAATGTCATTGTCATTGCATAGGGTAAAAAAGAAACATTCTCTTTTTCATTTAGTAAAATGGTACAAAGAAAAAAGATTCCCTTTGAATTAAATATAATGTCAAAGGTGTTTATACACATTATAAAATAATGTCTTGTATAAATCAAAATATGCCTCAATGAAAGGAGATTGAGACGAAGTCCCTAACCTTGAGTCTGACTCCTCACATATATTCCTTGTTCATCCTGAATAATAATCATAAGTTAATTTTTTCTTTCTTTGGAACCTTTTTCATGTTTATTATTCCTTTTATATCACTTACTACCTAGTTATAATCATTTAATAGTTATTTATGTTAATGTCGGTCTTTTTGCCGATATTTGGAACATGAGTCAAAAATGAACTTTTTATAATACAAAATTGTCCATGTACTCACAAGTACATTATCTCAATAATTGTATTAATTATTTAAATATCATATATATGATAAATATATATATATATATGTATTTATAATATTCCATAACACTTGGATATAATAAATTAATAACACCATTCACGGAGACAGTAAGCCGTACGTACCCATGAACACTACTTTTATTTTATTTTCATATTAAAAGGAATGAAAATTAAATGATAATGATGTATATTATAATTAAATTATAATATCTTATTTTAAATATGTAAAAAAATTTCATTAAGACCATATTATATATGTTCTCTGTATGGAATGAAAGAGTCATATCACTTTGAGGGGGTGGCAGTCTACACTGCCACAAAAGAAATTATCGTATTTAACCATTATGGAAACCATAAAGGTATGATATAAATTAAAAATAAAGAATAATATAGAAAATATAAATATAATATATATCACATATAAATAAAATTCCATCATAATTGCCACCATGAAAGGTGGTAGGGAAAAATCGAACAAACATCGTTTCATGAGCTAGTAGTTCGTCGTACCCAGAAATAGTAGGTTCATATCCATTAGATGGAGGTGTGTGGATATTTTATTCGAATACATCTAATAAAAATCCTATTATATTGAATATAATGGTGTTTTTATAAATTAATTTAATAAAGAGAGTTTAGGGGGTTGGAGAAGGAAAGTAAGTTGAGGAATCTTGAGAGAATACATTACCTTAAATAAGGTACCTACTTTTGATTTAAGCTAAAAGGCATTCTCGAATTTCCATATTTCCAAGGTATGGTTTCTTGTAGGAATATTGGGATTTTGGGAGCTTATTTGGTTAGAGTTTGGATGATCCATGGGGGCATGAGAGGTTTAAGTAAGTGTTATAGGTGCATCCCTTTTATAACAGGGAGAATGGGCACTTAAGGAATATCTTGAAATATTATTACATTATAAATTTATTTTACGTTTCAAGTGGTCCCAAAGTAATTTATTTCAAGGATAGGGTGTTGTTTGGTCGAAAAAATTTCAACCAATAGGTTTTTGACAAGTCTATGTCACATATTTAACATTGTCTTTTCGCTTTAACCCTTAGTTAACTGATTCAAGTCTTACCATATCTTCTTGTATATTCTTTATATATTGTTAATATAATTACTATAAAATGACAATAGAACCTAAAGTGGTTCATTAATGTAATTTTAAACATTATATATATCATTTTTCCAAATCATGGATTTAGTACTTTTATATCACTTAATAAAATAGTATTTGTTTTAAAAACTCATTTATGTCAATTTTCATACTATTCATATCCTGACTTTTTAAAAAAACAATATCTTATTTATTCATTCGAAACAAATTATTCATTAAAATATATCAACTCATAATCATTAATATAATTCGCGTAAGGCATAAAATGTTTCAAAATAAATTTATTTTAATATTTATAATCTCATTTATTTAAATCATAAATTTATAAGGTAATAACTACATAATCATTTTTTTTCAAATGTATATTTTTTTATTTAGTGACTAAATAATTAAAAATTGAATACAATGATGTAGGAAATAATTTTATCTTTCTATGTACTATTTATTGTCGAAACTATTCCTTATAAAATCCGATATAAAAATTGTTTTAGTAAAAGATTCATGTTTAAGTTACATTTTTCTTTATTTTGAATTAATTCTTATATAATTTCATTTTTACATCCAAGTGGCTTCATGGGTTCCAAAATCATCCCAAATATTCCCATGGTCATACATAACTAATCCAATAGTATTATTACACATGTTAATGTAGTTTAATATTATTATTATATTATTTTGAACCCTTATTTACCATATTTACCTTTTAACCATGGTAATTAACATATTTACTGAAGTTAATATTATAATGTATGAAAATAAAAGACACCAATTTACAAAATTTGGACCACCTAATTCCAAATATGGAATCCATTTCATCAAAATTGAAAACAAATAAATTGTAGAAATTAATTTAAAATAAATTTCCATTGTCAAAATCAAGAAAGTGTTTTTAAAAAGTAAAATCTAAACAATTTTTGGCATGTTGTTATGTCCAATTAAAAATTGAAATAACTTACAATTAAAAAAATAGGATTAAATGAAAAAATAATAATCTAATTACACATTAAAACCAATTAAAATTATAATCTATCCATATAAATAAATTATATTAAAATGTAATTTTGACTTAAAATGCAGTATTCTTCACTATTCATTAAAAAATGATCTTTATTAAAAAAATACCAAAAATTTACCCAAATTAAATTTTGATGTCCTTCTTCAGAAGAAGAATTTTATTTTTTGAAATAGAACATATAAAATTTAAAAAAATGATATTTAAAAAGTTTTTTCTATAAAAAATGATAAAACTACCTTTTAAAAATGTTTGAGTATCTATACTTAAAATTAGAATCATTCTCATTTTAAGCCTCTAAATTTCAGTTGATAAATGTAAAAACACTTAAAAACATATATAATCACAATATAGTTAGTTATTTTCATTCCTTCCAGTACAACTGCTAGGTGTTAACTATGATTTAATATAATAATATTATATTGTAGAGACCCGAAGCTTGACGTACATTGTCATTACATTACATTTTCGGAATACTTAGTACATAAAAAAAACACACACACAGGGATCGTAATAGTTTAGTGTCTTTGGAAACTCGGAATATAATCTTCTAATCCTGGTGAAAGATCTCCAACATCTCCCATAAAGATCTTCCTTTTTTTATACCTAAAACCTTTCTTTATATCCTGGGGAAAAGTAAACATAAAAGGGTGAGCTCAAATTCTCAGTAAGGGTAAACAAAAGAAATATCAATCACATCGTATACACAAGCACATAACTTTTGGAAATCTTAACCTGCAAAAGAGATCATAATTTAATAACACGGGATAAATCATGGTAGTGAAATATAATCACAATAATCATAACTTAAAACATGAAACTTTGTGGCATACACACATAATCATAGAGAATCATTTCTTATTAGTCAAGACTCATTGCCAAGACTATCTTAGTTGACAAAGTCCCTTTCTAAACCGAGTCACCCTCGTTTCAGTCTTGTTTCACTGAACCGGTATAACCTACCATTCCAGCCATGTCTATCTCATGAGATATAAAATCATTACCCAATGCATTGGAGGGAGATATAGGACCCACTCATCTCATAATGATACCATTCTTATGTGTGCCACAAAATCATAAATCATACATCATTTCATAACCCATGTAGTAAAAATGGGATTCGTAAACATCGTGACATCATAATACAATTCATATAAGATAAAGGAATTAATAAAAATAATTCCATCACAACATAACCAAATCAATGTAATAATAGGGATATAAATAGAACCCTATGTTATCTTATATGGAAAATAATTTTGATAAAAAACTTGAAATGAATTCTTTAGAAAAATATCCTTTCTTCTTCAAAATCAATTTCTTTTCACAAAACGTCATGAAATTTTAAAAGAAAGAGATTTTATTGAAAATAGTAATGAAATATTTTGGAGGAAGATTCATGAAAATAAGGCTTTATAAAACCGTAAAAATCTGTTCGTGCTGTATAAGTTAAAAAAACATTCTTCGTACTTTTGTCGAAAAATTCAAAAAGTAGCTCGTACGAAAAACGACCAAAGATTCCTTTCATATCTTTTACTAAAAACTCACCAAAGGGTAAAATTGGATTTAAACAATTGTAGGTGGATAGAAATAACATTACATATTGAGGAAACATAGATGTGGATGATAAAATACACCCCAGTAAATACCAACGTATAAATAATCTCGGATAAAAATGAGATTGTGATATTTCCCTTACCTTAGGTCCGATTTGTTTCGTAAGTGTCTGAACCTCCTCTTCTTTGAAGCGCCTCTTTGATACATTCTCTTAGGGAACTAAAATTGGTCTTTGAGGAAGACCATAACCTCTAGGATGTTTCTAGGGAAGTGGATAGGAGAATTTGGCAGGGGGTTTCCGACCTTGAAGGCTCAAAGTTGTGTGAGGAAGAGAGGGAGGAGGTGCCCTTTTATAAGGTAGGAGAGGGGCACCTTTGGAATAACTAAAAATATTATTTTTTTATAAAGTCAAGTTAGGATTTAAATAGCTCCAAATTGATTTATTTCGAGGCTATGGTGGGGATGGGTCGAAATCCTCTCATCCAATAGAATTTAGACAAGTTTAGGTTCCTATTTTAACCTTATCATTTAGATTTAACATTAAGTTAAATAATATTACTTTTACTGTGTCTTCTTGTGTTCTTACACTATAAGGTTAATAAACATACTATAAGAAGCAAAACTAAGCCCAAATTGTTTATTATTAATATATATAACCTTATCTAAGTCATTTGGCCCAACCTTATATTTTTACGAATAAAATAACAATTACTAATATAATATTTGTTTTAAAAACTATTTTCTGTCAATTTTGACACTATTTAGTAATTGATTTTTGTGAAAATCATAACAGAATTATTAGTTCGAAAAAAGTCCATTAAATCAATAATAACATGTAATATTAACCTAGAAAATTAGTGGAATTCATTAAAAGTCTCAAATTATATTTATTTGGGTATTTATAACATCAATTATGTCAATATTTCATTAATAAGATAATTACTGCATCATCGTTGTGTCATAACTAAATTAAATTATTTAATGTCTAAAAATTAAAAATAAAATACCATTATGTAGTAAATCTTTTTATCTTTCTAAATAATATTTATAGTCGAATTTATCTTATGTATAACCCTATATTAAAAATGTTTTAAAAAATAAACTTTGATTTTAACTCTTTTAACTCTTCTTTGAATTAAATAATAATAAATGTCCTAATCTAATTCAATTGGGCCTAAATGGTCATATTTTATTCCTATGTTTGTTTTTGGTCGAACTAGACTTGTCCAATAGAATTAGGACATGTGTTAGGGTAATAATAACATCATTTTTTAGCCTTAATTACCCTATTTACTTTTAACCGTGGTAAAAAAAGTAAAAAGTTATTATTCACCAAAATATTATTTTCGTCTCATTGAACCACGTTTTACTTACTGAAATCAATCGTGTCTCTTGGATTTTCGAAATTCCATTCACAGAAGTGGTAAAATTATGTTTTATGAAAAATTCAGTTTTTTTAACTACCACTTAGTGGTTTCACTATTCATCAAAAATTGAAAGTTTTCAGAAAAATAAAAAAATTAGGCCGAAGCTATATTTGATATTATGAACTCAAAAATGATTTCTATTTTACCAAATTTAAAACATATCAGTTGCATTAATTAATTTAATAATTAATTCTCGTCGTCAAAACAAATAGCGTGTTCTTAAGAGATAATAAATATCAAAATATTGACACTTGTTTAGGTCTGGTTTAAATGTGAAATTAAATCCAATGACCAAAATTGTATTAAATTGTAAAAATATATTCTAAATATACTTAAAAACCACTCAAATTAAAAATTTATCACTATTAATTTTTTCGATTGAAAAAGATATTTTTAATTAAAATTTAGTAATTTTCACTATTCATCAAAATATGAAAGTTATCCGAAAATCACCAAAATTTCACCGTAAGCTAATTTCGATATTCCGAATCCAAAAATGAAGTCCATTTTGAAAAATAAAATTTACAAAATTTCAAAAAGTGTTTATTAATATTCATAACGGCTAGTTTTAATAATATTTTAATAGCATATCGTTGTTTAGCGAAACTTGGTGTTGCGTACAACACACGCTATCGTGGAAGGTCGTGATTGCGTGTAATTCAAGCCAAGTCAGAGATGTGTGTTGTGAAAGCTCCTTTTGGTGTAGCGTATAACACAAGACATTAATGATATTAAAAAGAATATTTTTCATAAAATCTCGGGGTGTTACATTCTACCCCCCTTAAAATGAATTTCACCCTCGAAATTCGTCAGGGTTATAAATGGTTTACTACTCAAAAGTTTCTTTAATAGAAACCCACATCGTAAAAAGGAATAACAAAACCAATCTTTAAAAACAAAAGTATGAAACGTAACGGTTACCCAAATAAACTAATCACTAGGTTTCCACATAGGTGAAAATATGGATATGGAAGAAAAATCTAACCATCATGTTCTGATGGAGAGTGGTAGAGAACATGGGTATGGAAAATCCAACAATCACAAATCCATAAATTTCTGATGATCTAATGTACCATCTGATTAATCAGATACAAGACCACTAGGACAACATTTTTGGTTTTTAAGATCTTTTCCCTAAAGTTGAAGAATTTGAATTAGAATAAATACTTACTTTATTTTGGTACAATCTCACTATTTTTCGTGCCTTGAAAAATTTCAACTTCATCTCTTAAATAAATGAAGTTGAATTTGTTATTCATGAAGTGTTAGCAGATCATGTGATAGAATGACGGGTCATTCCATCTGTCTCAAACAAAAGGTTAGCAAAAGTTATTAAATATACATAAGTCATTCTATAGTGAGATTAATCATATATGGTACCTAAAATGGACTTATACTTCATATATCATACTGCTTAATATAATAAAACTAGTTTCTACTAAACATGGACTTCCTGTAGGCCAGTGGTAGGCGATAAAGGCCAGTCGCACTTCGGTTGTGGGTTCGATTCCCACAGCCTTGTCCGACGCGATGGGCTGTCACCCGTCCTGCAGGTTGTCCTTTTTCTAAAGATATATTACTATAACATCCCATCAATAATATCGAAAAACGTTTTATCCAAATTTATGTCCAACATAATCCATTCTAATCTTTAGGATTATCTAAAATACTTCGGTCCAAGCTCATAGTATAAAGAAAATGATTACTTGAAATGTCACAGAACAATCACGTGAATGCCATCATTTATCCCCCATATATCATAAGATATATCTTGTTGGTCAAACTACAAACATGTGAATACCTTAATCATGTATTCTCTTGAAGAATTAATACCCATTGAACCTTAGTGAAAACATGAATGCAGTTAAAAGTTAACACTTTCCACATACCAAAATCCTCAAAATTCTATATACTCAAACCATGATATCACTTAGTCCTTATATCAATCATGATCTCATGAATACTGTCAAATATTTCATTTTCTCGTTTCCCTTCATTATGTGCATATCATTCTTTATCCAAAAATATCTCAATCACTTTCCATGGTTACTGGTACCATAAAATTATTGAAAACCACAATAGACCAATACATAAATATTCCAATATTCCACGATACTATATACAAAACTATTTTGGAATCCCATTACATAAACACATAATCATTCCACCACATCATTGTCATATTCAACATCGCCAATAGTGATCACATGTGACTTCCCTTTACCCTTTACCTTAAGTGGTTGCTCATGTTGATCATCACTAACCCTTGGATTAGGGCATTTATTAGCATAATGCCCCATTTCCTTGCACTTGAAGCATTGAAGTGTTGGTGGTGCGTTCTCTGTAGTGTTTTATTTATTCACATCATTAGAAACCCTTTTTCCATTACTTCGACACTCAGCTTCTCGATGACCTTCTTTTCCACACATAAAACATTTTCTAGTTCCTTTAAGACAATCTCCACCATGTTTCTTTCCACACTTTGAGCATAAGGAAACATTCATGTTCTTTTCACCATTATTCTGAGAATTCTCCTTGAACTCCATCTTTCGTTTCGTGTCCAAACCATGAGATGGATATGTAACACCAACTTCCATTTCTACCTTGATAGCACAACGCACAATTTCTTCATAGCTACTGAAGTCTCTTATAGATAATTCCCTTCAAAGACTTGGTTTTAAGCCACTGAAAAATCGATCAACTTTACTTTCTGGTTGGATGATAATGTCAGATGCATACCTTGCAAGTCTTGTAAAATTCGCTTCGTATATACCAACAGATTCATCATCCTTTTGCTTTATTTCAAGAAACTACTTTTCCATCTTTATTTGAATAATATGAGGGGTGTACTTACTGAAAAACAAGTTCTTGAACTCGTCCCATTCCATGGACTCAATTTCATCTCTTGGCCTCGTATTCTTGATAAGATTCCACCATTGATCAGCTTCACCTTCCAAAAGATATACTGCTAAGATGACTTTATCATGTTCAGAACATTGAAAACTGAAAATATCTTTTCAGTGGTACTGATCCATTGTTCAGCAACAAGTGGATCAGAAGTCCCACTGAAAGAAGGTGGGCACTGCCTAATGAAGGACTTAATAGAATATTGTACCCTTCTCTGCTCATTTGGAAGTCTAGAATGATTCATAGCTTGTGTAAGTATAGCAATAAGATTTTTCACTCCATCTCCCATAACATTTGTTTGTTCAGGAGGAAAATCATTACATTGTCCATTGCATTTATCAACACGGTTCCTTCGGGTTCCAGCCATCGTCTAAAACCCAAAAAGAATAGTGTGAGAGGAAAAAATCATGCTAGGGAAAACAACGTTATAAAGGGGGAGTATCCTCAATATCTAACTTCTTTGGTTAAATTCTATGATCATTACTGTAGCTCTAGGAATGTATCTTATACGTATACTTATCATTAGGGACATCCCTAGACATACCTTAGAAATATCTTTAGGGATCTCACTAACGCTTTCGCATCCTAGTTTCCAATGGTTGACTAAACCTTTCCTCTGATACCAACTGTAGAGACCCTAATATTGACGTACATTGACATTACCTTTCATTTGCAGAATACTTAGTACATAACAAAAACACACAAACAAGGATCATAATAGTTTAGTGTCTTTGGAAACTCGGAATATAATCTTCTAATCCTGGTGAAAGATCTTCAATATCTCCCATAAAGATCTTCCTTTTTTTTATACCTAAAACCTTTCTTTATATCCTGGGGAAAAGTAAACCTAAAAGGGTGAGCTCAAATGCTCAGTAAGGGTAAACAAAAGAAATATCAATCACATCGTATACACAAGCACATAACTTTTGGAAATCTTAACCTGCAAAAGAGATCATAATTTCATAACATGGGATAAATCATGGCAGTGAAATGTAATCACAATAATCATAACTTAAAACATGAAACTTTGTGGCATACACACATAATCATAGAGAATCGTTTCTTATTAGTCAAGACTCATTTCCAGGACTATCTTAGTGGACAAAGTCCCTTTCTGAACCGAGTCACCCTCGTTTCAGTCCTGTTTCACTGAACCGGTATAACCTACCATTCCAGCCATGTCTATCTCATGAGATATAAAATATTTACCCAATTCATTGGAGGGAGATATAGGTCCCACACATCTCATAATTATACGATTCCTATGTGTGCCACAAAATCATAAATCATACATGATTTCATAACCCATGTAGTAAAAATGGGATTCGTAAACATCGTGACATCATAAAACAATTCATATAAGATAAAGGAATTCATAAAAATAATTCCATCACAACATAACCAAATCAATGTAATAATAGGGATAGAAATAGAACCCTATGTTATCTTATATGGAAAATAATTTTGATAAAACACTTGAAATGAATTCTTGAGGAAAATATCCTTTCTTCTTCAAAATCAATTTCTTTTCACAAAACGTCATGCAATTTTAAAAGGAAGAGATTTTATTGAAAATAGTCATGAAATCTTTTGGAGGAAGCTTCATGAAAATAAGGCTTTATAAAACCGTAAAAATCCATTCATGTCATATAAGTTAAAAAAAACATTCTTCGTACTTTTGTCGAAAAAGTCAAAAAGTACCTCGTACGAAAAACGACCAAAGATTCCTTTCATATCTTTTACTAAAAACACACCAAAGGGTAAAATTGGATTTAAACAATTGTAGGTGGATGGAAATAACATTAAATATTGAGGAAACATAGATGTGGATGATAAAATACACCCCAGTAAATACCAACTTATAAAAAATCTCGGATAAAAATGAGATTGTGATATTTCCCTTACCTTAGGTCGGATTTGCTTCGTAAGTGTCCGAACCTCCTCTTCTTTGAAGCGCCTCTTTGATACCTCCTCTTAGGGAACTAAAATTTTCCTTTGAGGAATACCATAACCTCTAGGATGTTGCTAGGGAAGTGGAGAGGAGAATTTGGCAGGGCTTGTCCGAGCTTGAAGGCTCAAAGTTCTGTGAGGAAGAGAGGGAGGAGGTGCCCTTTTATAAGGGAGGATAGGGGCACCTTTGGAATAACAAAAAATATTATTTTATTATAAAGTCTTGTTCGGTTTTAAATAGCTCCAAAATGATTTATTTCGAGGCTAAGGTGGGGATGGGTCGAAATAATCTCATCCAATAGAATTTAGACAAGTTTAGGTTCCTATTTTAACCTTATCATTTAGATTTAACATTAAGTTAAATAATTTTACTTTTACCGTGTCTTCTTGTGTTCTTACACTATAAGGTTAATAAACTAACTATAAGAAGTCAAACGAACCCCAAATTGTTTATAATTAATATATATAACCTTATCTAAGTCATTTTTCCGAACCTTAGATTTTTACGAATAAAATAAAAATTACTAATATAATATTTGTTTTAAAAACCATTTTATGTCAATTTTGACACTATTTAGTAATTGATTTTTGTGAAAATCATAAAAGAATTATTAGTTCGAAAAGTGTCAATTAAATCAATAATAACATGTAATATTAACCTATAAAATTAGTGTAATTCATAAAAAGTCTCAAATTATATTTATTTGGGTATTTATAACATCAATTATGTCAATATTTCATTAATAAGAAAATTACTTCATCATCGTTGTGTCATAAATAAATTACATTATGTAATGTCTAAAAATTAAAAATAAAATACCATTATGTAGAAATCTTTTTATCTTTCTAATTAATATTTATAGTCGAATTTATCTTATGTATAACCCTATATTAAAAATGTTTTAGTAAATAAACTTTGATTTTAACTCTTTTAACTCTTCATTGAATTAAATAATAATGAATGTCCTAATCTAATTCAATTGGGCCTAAATGGTCATATTTTATTACTAAGTTGGTTTTTGGTCGAATTAAACTTTTCCAATAGAATTTGGACATGTTTTAGGGTAATAATAACTTCATTTTTACCCTTAATTACCCTATTTACTTTTAACCGTGGTAAAAAAATGTAAAAAGTTACTATTCACCAAAAAATTATTTTCATCTCATTGAACCACATTTTACTTCCTGACATCAACCGTGTCTCTCATATTTTCGAAATTCCATTTACAGAAGCGGTAAAATTATGTTTTATGAAAAATTCAGTTTTTTTAACTACCACTTAGTGGTTTCACTATTCATCAAAAATTGAAAGTGTTCAGAAAAATACCAAAAATTATGCCTAAGCTATATTTGATATTATGAACTTAAAAATGATTTCAATTTTACCAAATTCAAAACATATCAGTTCCATTAATTAATTTAAAAATTAATTCTCGTCGTCAAAACAAATAGCATGTTCTTAAGAGATAATAACTATCAAAAGATTGACACTTGTTTATGTCTGGTTTAAATGTGAAATTACATCCAATGACCAACATTGTATTAAATTGTAAAAATATATTATAAATATACATTAAAACCACTCAATTTAAAAATTTATCACTATTAATTTTTTCGATTGAAAAAGTTGTTTTTAATTAAAATTTAGTAATTTTCACTATTCATCAAAATATGAAAGTTATCTGAAAATAACCAAAACTTCACCCTAAGCTAATTTCGATATTCCGAATCCAAAAATGAAGTCCATTTTGAAAAATAAAATTTTTAAAATTTCAAAAAGTGGTTATTAATATTCATAATGGCTAGTTTTAATAATATTTTAATAGTATATCGTTGTTTAGCGAAACTTGGTGTTGCGTACAACACACGCTATCGTGGAAGGTCGTGATTGTGTGTAATTCAAGCCAGGTCAGAGATGTGTGTTGTGAAGGCTCCTTTTGGTGTAGCGTATAACACAAGACATTAATGAAATTAAAAAGAATATTTTTCATAAAATCTCGGGGTGTTACATATATTATTGTTTTTTAGTATGACACAGCATTGTGTGAAACATAAGATTTTGGGGAAACCCGTCATTTTGTGTTAGGTATGCCATATAACATAGAATCCCCTTTTAATTAAAATTTATATATAATTCACAAATATTAATAAATATAAAAATATCATATTTTTTAATTACTTGGGATGTTACATTATGCACCACACTAAATCTTGGTGGCAATTTATGCCACCCCACCAACCTGTTCTAGTATTTCAAAATTGTATATGTATCATGGAGGTAAAAATTCATGTTTCACCAAAATAGAATCTCCATGCCTTGGAGAGATCTTTTTTGAACACATGATCATGCACTATGAATGGAAACAACCATTAATGATTATCCAGAAACAAGTTTTGATGACTCTATGCAATTTCTATACTGTTCTTGATCAATAGAATATTATCTATTATTTTGTAGACAATGCTCATCCCAACTAGTGATGTATCACCTATTTCCACCCCAAAAATTGTATAATGAAATAAAAAATCAATAAAATAATGAAAACAAATCAAATTTTATCCAGGCTTGATAACTATTATTATACTAAAACTCCACTAACATCATGTGATCTTCCCATGAGCCACTTGTTGAGTAAATATAGTTTCCTTATGACTTTTCTATTCCTTCATGTTTTGAAAATCACAAATATCCTTTCTCAGAGAAATTATTTTCCATGATAATAATCTTTAATAAGGAAATGTTTCCTTCCCCATGGAAATATTCTCCTATCTTTGATTTCATTGTTCATGATTTTATATCGCTAAATATAACTCCTATTATCTCAAAGCGTATAATTTGGTTTCATTTATAAAACCTCGATATCCTATAAATACTTAGATAAAAATTATTCTGTTTTTCTTGTTCTGAATTCAGATTTCGAATTATCTAAAATTTAGATTCCAAAATCTCTGAAATTTAGATTCTGAATTCTGTAAAATTCAGATTCTAAATTCACATAAATTTAGATTCTGAATTCTCTAAAATTTATATTCATAATTCTTTGAGATTCAGATTCAAAATTCACTAAAATTCAGATCCTAAATTCTATGAAATTCAGGTTACAAATTCTCTTAAATTCAGAATCTGGATTCTCTAAAAATTAGGTTTCGAATTCCTTAGAATTCGTGTTTCAAATTCCATAGAATTCAGGTTCTAAATTATGTAGAATTCAGGTTCCGAACTCCAGAGAATTCAAACTCCGAGTTCCTTATAATTCAAACATCTTATTCCAAAGAATTGAGACTCTAAATTCATTAGAATTTGGGTTCCTAATTATTTATAATTCAGACCTCGAATTCCTTAGAATTCATGTTATTAATTTATTTTAATTCAGACTCTGAATGCCTTAGAATTTAGGGTCCAAATTTCTTATAATTCAGACATCGAAATCCATAGAATTCTAATTCTGAATTCCTGAAAAAATTGAATCCGAATATCCTTGTAATATAGAATCTCAATGTTTATTTTCTTAGATTCAAAAATATATTTTTTCTTATACTCTGAAAAACTTTATTTGATTGAGCAACCATATTATACTTACTCATGTTATAGATATGAAATGATGTCATGTATTCATTTTAAATCCAACAGCTATTCGAGTGACTTGTGTACAGGTCTCTCTGAGATTCATGGAAAAATATGACTGTTGGAGGGAGAGCTGACAGTTGGGAAAATTCCAATAAATAGGAGCTCGTTTGAATGAGATCATGACTTTTACATTAACTTTGGAAACAATTTGATAACTCTAGATACCACATGTTGTTGAAGTGATTTATAGAGAGAGATATACTCTCATGATTTTTGAATACTGAACATTTTGTTCTGCATGCTTCCTGCAACTCTGAATGTTACTAAGTATATTCAAGGGCTTCCATGGCTAAGAAGACAGAGGTTCCGACTACCTTAAAGTATGAGGACATCCTTGATAAGGATGATAGAGGTGTCGAATACCTTGATGTTCAGGGGCTTGTATGGATATAAAGATATACACTGATATTCCAATCGAGGGATTACTTGGTGTGGGTAAGACATACTTTCATTAAAGTATAAATCAATGGACCTTTATCCAAGGTTGTTGGATACCCTACTATTTGGGTTAAAATATTCTATACTTGTTATTTGTTTTGTTTCAAGTTTTTCCAACTACATTTGATTAATAATAATAGTATAACAATCTTATACTTTCTTGTACTTGTACTCTAATTAGTATGATTCTATATGCTTTAAGGTAGAATATTTTCCCGTGTAAAGTTTTCTTAATTTTCTTTTCCAAAATCATATTTCTAGAATCCAGAATGTTTTTAAAACTAATAGGTCTTGTGAATTTACCTAGTTTAACTTTGTTAAACATAGTTTTATTTAAGGTTAATAAGGAAAGTTTTGTACCAACATTAAAGGTTACAAAGGAATTTTTAAAAGATAAAATTCACCCACCTCTTGTATTTTTAGCCTATATATCATATTTCGATCATAAAATTCGTATTAGAGGGGGTCTCTGAAATACCTATATTCACATATATGTTTTCTTGCTCAAGTTTTCATTGTTCTATATTTTTTTTCTTAGGAATTTTTATCATTATTAACAAACGTCTATTATTAAAAATGTTTGTGTGGAAAGATATTTTCTTCTAGATGACAGAGAATGAATGTTAGACCGATTGAAAATCATAATCCTACTAGAACACCAATCCTTAATGGGAATGATTATGAATATTTGGGAGATCGTATGAAGTCCTTTGTGATAAACACGGGAGTAGACAACTACATTATGTTAACTAGAGAATATATGATTCCTGATAAATAACATAGAACCTTTACAAATCCAGAAAAGGTTGAATACCAGATAATCTTTAAGGTATGAGAAATTGATCTTTGTTCCATGACTAGATATATATATATATCAAAATTTCATCTTGTGAAGTAGAAAATAGTATTTGGAAGAAACTTGAATAACTCACTTCATAATATCCAATGTCATTGAAACTAGAAGAGCTATGCTCAGAGCTGAATATCATGGTTTCTCATTTCCTTATAGGGAACCCATATGTAAGGTATAACAAAGAATCATGACTATTGTAAATAGTTCACAATAAATGGCTGAGAAAGGATTAGATGATTAATCTCTTGTTGAAAAAAATCATAGACATCATTCCTAACAAATGGGATTCTGAGAGGACAAATATAAATAAAAATAGGAAAGTTAAAAATATTTCTCTTGATGTTCTTTTTGGAACTCTTCTCCAACATGAGAAAAGATGGAAGAGATATGCTGATATGAATAAGAAAAATAATGGAAATGGCAGTGTTTCTTTTACAACAACTTGAAATCATATAAAATCCAAGACTCTTGAGAGAGTTACAAGATCTAAATCTAAGAAGTTTTTTATTCAATTTGAATCTAGTGGATGTGAATCTATAAAAAATTATTTAGCCAATATTGCTTGAAGGATGAACAATATTGTCGGAGAGAAGAACTTTGAATCTAGATACAAGAAGAATGAAATAATGGATAAGAATGAATCATAATTCGGTTGCTATGAATAATGAAGAGTAGGGCATATAAGGCCAGATTGTACTATTCTTAAGAGAAAAGATAGAAAGGAAAATCATTTTGAGAGGAATAGAAAGAAATACTACAAAGATAAAGCCAAGAATGTTTTTAAATCTAATGACACCTTGAGTGCCAGTGGTTGTGACTCTTCTGAAGAATCCTCGGAGTATGAATCTTCTAGTCAGAAGAATCATGGTTTAATTTCCATGTTACCTATTGAAAATATTTATCTAATGGACAAGGTACACAATTATTAATTTATAACAAATATATTCTTGAATGATAATTATAGTTATAGTAAATATAATGAATCTCTAGATGATGAATCTTTTTCTGATGAAGATAATTCTTTAACTACTAATGAAGAAGTGTCTAGTTTTGCTAAGCTCCTTGAGAATGAAAATTCTAATGTCAAGAAAACTTTTGATATGGAAAATTATAGAATTAATATTCTTTCTACGGAAATATCATATCTTTCTAAATATCGTGATAAGAAAAATTATGATTTTTAAAATGTTTAAAAACCCTTAAAGAAGACAATTTAGAGAATGATAAACTTTCTATGGATCTAGAAAATGTAATTTCTAAGAAAGATGTTTTAGAGACTAACTCTAGTGCCAAAAAAATGATTTTTAGTTTAAGAAATTAGTTATTAGACTAAAGTAAGAAATGTTTTCCTCAATAATGTTTTTGTCAAATTTTACCATGGGAAAGGAAAATTTTGATAAGATGTATTCCCAAACTCTACCTCTAATGAATAATTCTGGATTTGGTTATACTAAATCAAAACAAGTTTTTAGTAACAATTATTTGGTTCCTCAAAGTGCTCCATTATACACTTAGTGTCAGTGTGGTGGACATGGGGCCAAAAAAAATTCCTTAAACAAAACATAGTCTTTAGGTTTTAGTAAATAATATTTTTCAATGAAAATGGGGATTCCTAAAATTTTTCTTTCTGATGTTTCCGGATCCAAGAATATTTGGTTTCTGAAAGTCTAACACTCTTGTTTTCAGGAAATTAATGATAGTACCAACATCAGTACATGGTACATGGATAGTGGATGTTCCCAATATATGTTTAGTAACAAAAAAATCTTTTAAAATATTTTCAAGACTATGGGAGGAAAAGTAACATTTAGAGATAATGATCAGGGAGAAATTATTGGTATATGTAATATTGTTCTTCTTGAAAAAACATTTTTTTTCAAATGTTTTATTTGATAAGGGCCTTAATAACAACCTTATTAGTATAGTCCAATTATGTGATGATGGTTACCCTGTGAATTTTAGGAATGACAAGTGCTTAGTACACAATTCCAAGGAAGAGTTTATTCTTTCTGCCAATAATCCATAAAATGTATACACACTAAACATAGAAGACCTTAGGAGACAAGATCCTTCATGTATTTGTGCAATAGAAGATCATCATGGTTATGGCGTAGAAGGTTAGGACATTTTAATTATAGGAACCTAGGAAAACTCTCTAAGAAAAGACTAGTTAAGGATCTAACATAGAAAATATTTGATTCTTCAAAAATTTGTGATCCTTGTAAATATGGAAAGAAACATAAATAATGTTTCAAATAAGTTGGTGAAGTCTCAACCACTAATGCATTACATTTGGTGTATATGGATATTTTTGGACCAACACCAAATGGAAGTATTTGAGTAAAATATTATGTATTTTTTTAGTTGATGATTATACTATATTTACATGGGTCTATTTTCTAAAAATGAAATCTGAATCTTTTTCTTATTTCAGATGATTTAGAGCCCATGTAAAAAATGAGAAAAAAATTCCTTTGAAAACTATTCATACTGAACATGGAAGATAATTTCAAAATATTGATTTTGAAACTTTTTGTAATAGAAAAGGCATTAATCATAACTTCTTAGCACCAAAAACTCATCAACAAAATGGGGTTGTTGAAATAAGAAATATAATTATTCATGAAATAGAAAGAACCATGTTGAGTGAATATTTGGTAACTGAAAATTTTTGGGCTGAAGATGTAAGTACTGCTTGTTATATTATAAATCGTGTTTTGATTAGATCATTTCTTAATAAAACTACTTATGAGTTATGGAAGGGTAGAAAACCAAGACATTCAAACTTCATGGTTTTTGGTTGCAAAGAAATCATTCTGAATACCGAAGATAAATTAAAAAAAATTCCCCAAAATCGGATGTTGGAATTTTCATAGGCTACTCCACAACCTCTAAGGCTTATAGAGTTTTCAATAAAAATAATTGTACTATTGAAGAAACAGTACATGTAAAAATTGATGAAACCAATCCCTTTGTTTTTAAACAACCTCAGCCTACATCATTAGATGGGATTACAAAAACTGATTATCAACCCTTGATAGAAGATCCTTCTTACAAGGAAAATGGTCATGTAGATTTTTCTGAAGCATTTATCGTAGATGACTTCCTACCATATATTGATGAAAAAGTTTTACAAAACCCAAATGAGTAGATTATTATGAATCATCCCAGTGATAGTATCATTGGTGATTTAATCAACCGGTAAGGACAAGAAGTTCCATAGGAAATGATGTATAACATCTAGCATTTCATTCCCAATTAGAATAAAAATCACTGATGAAGCTTTTGGTGATGATTATTGGATAAAAGCGATGCATGATGAGCAAAATGAATTTTAAAGGAATAAATTATGTACATTGGTTGAAAGACCTAAAGAAACATATATTATTGGCGTAAAATGTGTCATCAGAAATATATGTGAATAAAATGGAATCATAGTAAGAAATAAAGACAGATTGGTTGATAAAGGTTATAATCAATAAGAGTGAATAGACTGTGAAATAATCTATTCACCAATATCTAGACTTGAATCTATTCGTATCCTACTAGCCTTTACAGCATTCGTCAATTTTAATCTTTTTCAAATTGATGTTTAATGTGCTTTCCTTAATGGTTATGTTCAAGAGAAAGTTTTTGTTGAACAACCACCATGTTTTGAAGATAAAAAATAACCTAAATATGTTTTCAAACTTACCAAAGCATTATACGGATGTAAACAATCTCCTAGAGCTTGGTATGATACGCTTACATGGCTTTTTCATCAAAAATATTTTGTTAATGAAATGTTGATCCAATTGTTTTTATAATAAAAAATAAGAAAAATGTTTGGATTATTTAAATTTATGTTGATGACATTTTATTTCCTTCAATTCAGAAATGTTTAACTGATCCCTTTGATGATCTAATGAAATATGAGTTTTAAATAAGTATGATGGGTGACTTAACATTTTTCTTTAGTTTTCAAATTTCTCAAAAACCAGAAAGAAGTTATATATCCCAACATAATTATATTAAATATCTTCCTCAAAATTATGTATATGACAAGACTAATTGTATAAATACTCCCATTGATACCTCAAATTGACATGATCTTGATGGTCCTTAGAAACCATAAGATCAAACATCATTTATAGGTATGATAGAAAGTCTACATTACTTAACAGCTAGTCATACTAACTTTATGTTTTTAGTATTCTTATGTGAAAGATATCAATCCAATCCTATGGAATCTCATTTAATGGCAGTGAAAATGATTTTTCGCTACTTAATAGGAACCATGGTTTTAGGACCCTTTCAAACTTCTAGAAATGTTTTTGTTTTAATTTTTATTTTCAGATGCTGACTTTGGTGGATATAGAATGGATAGGAAAAGTACATCTAGAACTTTTCATTTCATAAGAGATTCATTAGTTTCTTGGTCATGAAAAAATAAACACTCAGTAGCACTTTCCACTGTTGGAGCTGAATATGTAGTATTTGGTAATTTTTGTGCTCAAGTATTATGGATTCAACACACACTCATAGACTGTGGTATGAGTTTTACCAAAACACAAATTTTGTGTGACAATACTAGTTCCATTGCCTTAAGAAAAAATCTTACACATTACCCTAGTTCAAAACATATAGATATTAGGCATCACATTCTTAAGGACCACACACAAAAAGGAGATATCATTCTTGAATTTAGCGGAACACATGATCAACTTGTGGATATTTTCACAAAATATTTACCACCAGATAGATTTGAATACATCCAAAAAAATTTAGTAATGATAAACCTAAGGTAATCTTCCATATTAACTTCTGATTGAATCCTATCTCCTTACAGTAATGAACTCCTTTTCATATGGGGAGTACATTTTCTTGTTAGTTAAAATGTTTTCGTAGTTTAAAATTGTTTTCATATTCCAATTTTTCATAATAAATTATTTTTTTTCGTAATGTGATTTTCAGACTCATTTATATCTTCTTAAGAATTGATTTTTAAATTTTAAGAATCTTAATTTCTTTACAAATAATTCCCCTTATTACAAATAATACTCCTAGCATTCCGAAAGGTATGTTTTGTTTTCTAAATTATCATATTCATCTTTTTTTCTACTTAGTATTTTCATATTGATTTCAAAATTTTCGGATTCACTTTTCCTTATATCCGAATGTTTTTCTTAAAAACCTCAAAAGATCAGAATCTATCAATATTCTTCTTCGGATATCAAATAACTATTAGATATTCTCAAGAATTTTTCAACTACTAGATCGATCAGGGATGTTGAATCATCGCTTCAATTGCCTATATAAAGGACCCCTGATGGTTGACCCCTATAGTATCCCAAGCTCTCTTGGGAGGAAGCACTGCCTTTTATACTTAATAACATTCTGAAATTCTTAGGTTTTCCGTAGTTGTGAATGTCTGAAGTAGCCTCTCCTCAGAAAGAAATGTCAACCATAAAGGAAATCTTTTAATGGAATATTTATCATGAATGGTTGGTAGACCTAGACATATTTAATAATTATGACTCAATCATCTCAATGAAAATCATGTTAAATAGCTGGGACAGTTTAGCAGTATCTAAACACAAGGAAGAGGATTTGGTGATTCTGGAGTTTCTAGTATAATTCTATGAATCCCTATCTTTTTTAATCAAGGAGGAAAATAGAAATTCTCTATCAAAAGTTATGGTTAGACTTACTCTATTTCTTATGCTAAGGAATCTAGTATAATTGGAATATCTTACGAAGGAGAAGTGGAATTTTGTTGTCATAAGTTAACTTATATTGAAGGAATATTTGATAAAGAGAAGGCCATAGAGTGCCTTGGTTTGGTAAGAGTCATGAATCTAATGATTCTTTATCTTTCAAAAAATTTCTTGATTCTTGAACTTTGGGTTCGAGGCTCTATCATTATGAGGAAAGGAGATAATGATAATCTAATGAAACGTGATATATATGTTTTGGATTTCTTAGTGAACCTATGGAAGCTGAATCTGGTTAAGTACATCATTGTTATGATTGAGAATATAGAGAATGGAAATATGAAGTCTTAGATTATCTAGTATCTAGAAATTCTATCAATGATTATTGCTTTCTATCTAAAATCAATGAAAATCTCCTGCAAATTGAAGTCACGGAATTTCAGGGTAATGTTACTATGTGATGAGACTCTAAGGAGGATGAATATTGTCTTTAATAGTCAATGCATAAAATTTTATGACTTATCAGAAGAAAACATTGAAGTTCTTTCATAGAAACAGGAAGTTACTTTAATCTCCATGAATAGAGGAAGGATGGGGAAGGTGAAGGAACAACATGAGAAAGGAAAAACTCCATCGGCTAAGGAAACCCAATCAGTACCACCAAAGTTAAAGAAGAAAAAATCATATCCTGGTGAGGTAGTAGCAAAATGTAGTGACGATAAGAATAACAGAAAGGAAGGGGAGCCTAGAATTTGTTTGGATCCTGTTGAGGAAAAAGATTTGGAAATAAAGGCTACCAAATATCTTGAGAAGACAAAGAAAAGGAAGAAGAAGAAGAATAAGATGTCTAAGGCTAAGATAGTACAATCTATTCATAATGATACTAAGAAAGCTGCTGAGAATATTCTAGTACCAGAATATTTTTTAATAGAATCAATCCCTGAGACTCCAAGAAATAAGTGGGTGATTCGAGAACATGTTAATGAAGAAGAAGAAGTAGTAGAAGAAATTGAAGTGGAAGAGGAAGTTGACAAAGTTGTAGAACATGACGTAGAGGAAGAAAAATAAAAAGGAAGTGGTGAATCTAATGACATGATACTACATGTTTAAGAATATCATGATAAGGAATGTCCTTCAGAGAAACTCTCAATCCAAACATATGAGGCAGAATATTCTAGGCTTGCTTCACCAAGAAATGATAACAAGGATCAGCAAGAAGTCAACAAGAAATTCCAAGAAGAAAGTATCAATCGTGATTTCATACAACTAGAGGTTTTTTAGGCATGAGCCAAGAAATAAGTAGTTGTTGACGATAAGATTGCTCAGTTATCAGATAGTGAACATGTATCAGCTAAAAAAGAAGAAATAATTTTTAGAACAGATAAGAGAAATAAGGAGATGGTTGATACTCCTACCAAGTCATTGGTCAATAAGAAAGATGTTGGTGGTTCATTGAAAAGGGAATATGAAGTTCTTGAAAAATAATCCACATCAAAAAAACATTTGGAATCAAAATCAGCTTTTCTGGGCCATTACATTGTTGTTCAGTTTTTAAAGAAGCTGGTTGATTCTATTCCTTTGTTTCTGAGTATGTACTCAAGATTTTAGATGATTCATCATTCATTCATTAAGAAAACAAACTTAGTATCAATGGTGATGGATAATTGTGTCAAATTTGAGGATGATTTCAAAACATTTTCATTAATTATGAATCCCAAAAATGATCTTTCAAGAATATGACTAGTCGGTCAAGGAAAACTGTTGAAGAGATGAGAATTATCAATGAGTTTCATGTAAATGTTATGGATGCATTTGAAACCGAATATGCTAAGTTCAATGATCTCACCATCCCTTTTGATGAAAATATATCTCATGAAGAAACTTCTCGGAATCAAGAAGTGAAAGATCTGAATGGAAAATTGTATTCAGTTTCTCATAGTTGGAAGAGGGAAAGGGATTTTAGAATCGAACTTGAGGAAAACGTTTCTAAACAAGAAGAATCATTGAAGGATAAGGTTGAGATTCATAAGGCTTAGGAAAAAAATATTAAAGCCATAGAAAAGAAAAGTGAAGATCAAGATCAGATTCTCAAACGTGGAGAAGAGGATCACAATGAGCTAAACAAGATCAAGACCATTGTGAAGTAGCTGATTCCGAAGGAGAAAGAAGGATAATACTTTCCATTTCCGATCTTTTATTTTATTTTTTCTGTTGTACAAATTCCTTCAATCCTAATGAAATTTTTGGTTTCTTTTATTTTTGGTTGTTTAGTACTAACATTTTAGGTACCACATTTTCTTTTCCATTCCCTTTATTCCATTTTGGAAATAACAAAGGGGGGAAAAGAATGTCAAAAAAGACTACCATGTAAAGAAGAAATTCATTAAGGTGGAGTTAAACTATGGGAATGTTTTTATCATGATGACTTTTGCATGCAAGAAAATGTAAAATTCCATTCCAGAAATCAAGAATACGATACTTAGTGATTTCAAAGCCTATGGGGGGAGTTAGTCGTATTCAATATGATCCATAAGTAAAAGGAGATATGTATTTCTTTTCAAGTCCCTAAAAATGCTAAGTCCTTATATATTTTTATAGTAAAGTTGTTTGTGCATTCCAAAAAATGGGGAGACTGTTGAGTCAATATTGTTTCCTTATTACATTTCTATTCATTCATGTTTTGAAAATCACAAACAAGCTTTCTCAAGGAAAATTTTATTTCCCTGATAATATTCATTAATAAGGAAATTTTTTCTTCCCCAAGGAAATATTCTATTTTCATTGTTCATGTTTAGTTTCACTAAATATAACTCAATTTATTTCCAACTGTATAATTAGGTTTCATTTCTAAAACCATGGAATCAAATTAATACATATATATAAAGTATTATATTTTTCAGGATATGAATTTAGATTTTAAATTCTCTGAAATTTAGATTCCGAATTCTCAAAAAAATTTATTCTGAAATCTCTGAAATTCAGATTTCGAATTCTCCTAATTTTAGATTCTAAATTATCAATTCTCTAAAATTCAGATTCTAAATTCTCTGAAATTCAGATTCCAAATTCTCTATAATCCAGGTTTCAAATTATATGAAATTTAGAATTCGAATTTTCTGAAATTCGAGTTCTGATTCCTTTAGAATTCAGGTTCCGAAATCCCTAGAATTCCGGTTTCAAAATCCTTATAATTCTTGTTCTGAAATCCTTTGAATTCAATCTCCGAATTCCATAAATTCAGACTTCGAATTTATTATAATTCAAGTTCTGAATTCATTAGAATTCAGACTCCTAATTCCTTATAATTCAGGTTCTAAATTCCTTAGAATTCAGACTCTGAATTCTATAGAATTCCGGTTCCAAATTCCTTTGAGTTTAGAATTCTAAATCTATAGATTTCTGATTCCAAATTCCTTGAAAAACAAAATCAAAATATCCGTGCAATATAGACTCTGAATGTTTATTTGCATAGATTCCAAACTATATTTTTTCCTTCGACTCTAAAAAATAGATATGGTTGACCAAATAAATTTTACTTAATCATGTTATAGTTATGAAATGATGTCATGCAGTAAGTTTCTAACCAACATTTGTTTGACTGACATGTGTATATTTCCCTCCGAGATTCAAGGAAAAATATGACTATTGGAGGAGGGAACTTACCATTGGGAAAATTCCTATAAATATGATCTCATTTGAATGAGATCATGACTATGACTTTAGCTTTGAAAAAAGTGGATAACTCTAGAGACCACATATTATTGAAGTGATTTCTAGAGAGAGAGATACTCTTATGAATTGTGCTTACTAAACATCATGTTCATCTTGCTTCATGCGACTCCGAATGTTTCTGAGTATATACGAGGGCTTCCGGGCACAGGAAGAAAGAGGTGTTGTGTTAGGTCCACAAGGCTGAATACCCTGAGAGGGGGGGGGGGTGGTGGTGAATCAGGGTATGACTAATTTAAAATTAAATCCTGTTCTGATCTTGTTTCGCTTTTATGAAAACCACTATTCTATCTCTTTCCTGTTTCACAAAATAAATAGAAAGTAAAGCATGCACAGGACACAATGATTTTACATGGTTCCCTGCTAAGGGCTACGTCAAAGGAGCATACACCGACAGGTTGTCAGTCGTACCAAATTCCACTAAACATTACTAGCTGTGGATTACATGGTTCGGGCACAGTCACTATGTCCCAGGTTCACTGCCTTTACAAGGTTTAAGGTCAACTCACTGATTTTCCAAGGGTCACTCCCTATTTCTCTCTCTCTGGCTCACTGCTAGTGGAGAGGATCACCTTCTCCCTCTTCCTTTGCTCACTACACTAGAAATAATTCACTCATAGTTTATAGATGTGTAGGTCTCTTCATTTTCATGATGTAATGCATCTTTCTCTTTGAGTAGATGCTCTGTTGAAGCCCAACTTTCACCCATAGATGAATCTCTCTTTGCACCGAAGGTATCAGGCAATCCCCCAGCTTCCACGCAGCCCTGAATCACTGCCAGAAAACCACCTCACTTGGTGCCCTTCTCTAAGGAGGTGTGAAAGTCTCGGTGCTCAAGTAAACATTGGATCACAAGTATTTCTTAACACTTGCGCAAATCAAGCTTATGCTTCTCCAAACTTGCGCAATGCACTTCCTTTTCTGCCCAAACAACATTAGGAACACAACAAATAGATGGCACGCAACATCAACACTAGCGCGCAAGTCCCTACTTGCACGACCACACACCACTTGCACGACTTCCACACCTTCACAACGGGAGCACTGATTTTCAAAGTATTTAACTCTGTTAAAGAATGAAAAGGGGTGGTCCAGTATTTATAGGAAATTTGAACACCCTGCGCGACGCTGGTAAGTCTCCCCTCGACATGCAAGTCTCGGCGAGAAAGTCCCCTATCCCCCTGGACACTGCGTGAGAAAAACAAATACCTGCACGACCCTCTTTCCTTTGCCATATTCTGATCATCTGATCTTGAAAAACAATAGGCATTCAAGTTCCCAAGCCTCCTATGCATCGGCGCACAAGTCTCTTCTCGGCACGCATGTCACCTTCCCGACCTCACCAAAACATGCGCGATCCTTATCCCTTTGCAATATTTTGATGATCTGATCTTCAAAATCATATGGAGTGCAAATTTCCTATCTTCTAAGACCTCAGCGCGCAAGTCCCTTTTCCATAAACACTTTTGCAACAAACATTGATCATTAACCATTGATCTTTAACCATTGATATTAGGGCACAGTCACGACGTCACCTTGTATTTGTTCTTTTTGTAGTTCAACAAGATCATCCATTCCTTTTTCGAAGATCATGAATCAAACATTGATCGTTAACCACAACTCTTGAACTCGAAATTCCATCATGAAATTCCCTTTTTCAACAAATTTTTATGTCATGGTTTGTATTGTCAACAATCACAGCACAATTGTCTATTTTTTCAACAAACACAATCACCTCAACAATACCTAAATGATTCCTTGAGGGATTTTTTCCCAACATGCTGACTACCTTAAAGTTCGAGGACTTCCTTGATAAGGAAGAAAAAGGTTCTGACTACCTTGAATTTTGAGGTCTTGCGGTGGTAGAAAACCAGACTCTGATATTTCTATCGAGGGATTACCCTGGTGTGGGTAGGATACACTATATTGAAAGTATAACTCCTGGTACCTTTATCCATGTTTTTTTATACCCTAATCTTTGGGTTAAAAGATTAAATAATTGTAACTTGTTTTGTTACAGGTCTTTTCCACTACATTTGATTAATATATAAAGTATAATTATCTTATACATCCTTGTACTTGTAGTCTGATTAGTAAGAATCTATACGCTTTAAGGTAGAATCTTTTACCTTGTAAAATTTTCTTGTGTTTCATTTCTAGAACCATATTTCTGGAATCTAGGAAGTTTGTAGAACTAAATGGTATTTTGAATTTACCATGTCTAACTTTGTTAAAAAAAGTTTTCCTTAAGGTTAATAATGAATGTTTTGTACCAACTTTAATGGTTCTAAAGAAATTTTTAGAGGATAAAATTCACCCCCCCTCTTTTATATTGAGAATCTACATCATATTCTGATCCTACACCACCAAAATACATCACAGAAGCCCATAAAATGCCAACCAATGTTTGTATCATCTGTGCAGATTGGTCATTTTTCTAAAGATAATAATAGTCTACTGAGTCCCAATGACTTATTGAAAGGATTTACAAGAATGAAACATAATCCTCAGATCTATGTCTGATAAGATTGAAACTGGTATTTGATGTCTCATTTTGACTTCTATGATATATATTTTTGGCATCTCCTCCATCCTACGAGATTCAAGAATATGAATAAAATGAATTGAATTTTTGAGCTGATCTAGTATCACCCATATGGAATAATGTATTGAAACCATTATTGGGAGAACTTTTATAAAATAAAATTCTCTCTACTCCCATTTTAAAAATGGAATAGGTAAGGACTAAAACATATCTATTGGTCATTGATGTTATTCCTTATGTTGTTGGCATGTTTAGATTCTTGAATCAAACATAGCCACCTTCGTCTTCAAGCCGACCAACCAATAATTCACTTTTAACACCTTATACATCTTCTGTATTCATGGATGAATAGTACATATTTATTGGTGGTGAGCATGAGGATTGGTACCTCACAAGTAATAGGTACAATGATTTGATTTTAGAACAATGAAAATGACCTTTAATCCAACTTCCATCCCTCAATTTTCTCCCTACCCTTGAGTTACGAACTCATCAAAACACATTTTGAATAAAAAATTTGTGACCCTTTAACCATCTTTACCAGCTCAAGAACCACCAGAACTAAAAAACCACAACATCACCTTGGTCTTCATATTAAACATGCATTTCATCTAGGACCAGCACCAACTGCCACTCATTTGATTCCTTTTTTCCCTACTATGTGTATGACTTCCTCCATAATGCATCATCCAATGTATTTACTTTCCACGGTGTATACAGTAAGCGAATGTAAAACATTTGGAAATACTCCATCATTCCCCTTTATCTTAGATTCAAATCCCTTTGTGTGAAAATATTTTTCATGATCTGTGATCCGTAAACGTAGTAAATTTATCACCAAAGAGTTGATGATGCCAAGTCTTCATACCACTAACAACTGAAAATAACTCCAAATATTGTTTTGCCTAGTTATTCTCATTCACATACATATTCATTGAACCATAGGCAACAACATGGTCTACTTTATGGATAATAAAGTCCAACCCTAATCCTGAAGATTCAAAATACACAACATAACCCTATCATGATTACGTAGAAATCAAAATCATTGTGGATGTATAGAGGACCTATAGATCATAAAAAGATTCATGGAATACCTTTCTCCATTATAATGGAAAGTTTCTCTTTTTCAATTTTATTATAGGAAAATAGAGTAATGATTAGTCATGAATAATGAGTTGGTAATAATCAACACGAACAAGAAAAATCCATATCTAGAAGTCATTATTATGTGATTTCAAATAGATAAAATCTTATATGTTCTCTGGATCAACTAAAACAAATCTTTTAGAAATTAGAAGGCCAATAATGTGTACCTATTATATCAAAAAATCATATAGTAATTGTTTTGAATACAACTGATGATCCCTCAATATTCCCAACACTACTACAAATTGTTTCTCATGATCACCCCTTGTAAATTAATACACAAATATTTCATCCACAAACACCCCCACAAAAGAATCCAAATGTCTCTAATGTATCTGATTCATCAATTCCATAAATACACTTTGTAAATTAATTAGACCGAAAATAATTTCCACATTTTCTAAATGACCATATCAGCTTATAAAAGTTGTCTCGAGAGTATCCTCCTTCCGAACTCACAATTGGTGATATCCTAATCATATTTCAATTTTAGAGAAACAAATATCTCCTCATAATTTATCAAAATAGTTATTAATGTGTAGAAGTGGATGTTGATTCATTATTGTAAATTCCTTAATATTATGAAAATCTACACATAGATATTGTGTTTCATATTCCTTTTTTAAAATAATACCGATGTTTCCTAGTGAGATTTTCTCAAACGAATGAAACCCTTTCATTCTAGATCTTCCATCTACACTATAAACTCCTTTAATTTGGTTTGTGTCACTCGATAAGATTGAATTGATATAACATGGGTTTCTAGGAGGATTTCAATTTTAAACATCACTTTTACTATTATTGGAAATGCATAGAAATTTTGATGAAACACATCTAGAAATTGATCCATGACTATTGGAAAAAATTTATTCTTGATCTCATCTATCAATTCCAAAGATAACACTACAAAATTGAATACCATCATTCCAACTGATGGTGATAAAAAATTCCTTGAACCTGCATTTACATTCCTTTATCCACTAAAGAGATGTTTGATGACATAATTATTTGTGAAAATCACCATTCTTCTATAATAGTCAATGTCAGTGTTGAATGTTGTCAACCATTCCATATTCATGATTACATCATAGTCATCCATCTCTAGAATCGAAAAATCCCATTCCAAATCAAATCCATCAATAGTTATTGAAAATTCTCTACACATAAAGGATGTACATTATCATTGACCAATAGGAGATTGATGTTATATCACATAGGGAACCGTATCAATATTTAGATAATGAAAATTAATTGTTCAAGAACAACTAATGCAATGTGATTAAATATTATCAAATATCACTTGAATAAGGTTAGAATTAAAATGAATAATACATTTGACAATAGATGGCTCAGACTTATTATTAATCATAACCTATTCATATCATATAATTGCTTTCTCACAATGCTCTAGTATATACTTCCTTGTCGGGATTTCTCTTTGTGAGGATTCTTGCTATTACTAGAATCACCAAGGCTAGAAATATTCTGCTGAAGAGATTGATTCTACTTCAATCATCCTGTTGAATCATATGTTTCTTGTGGTAATTGAGAACAGTACTAAGGACTTGACATTCGAGCACTATAATAATAGCACTTAAAATTCCCCATCTGTTTACAATTGCAGAATAACCTATATTCTATTATACTATTTCTATTTATTTGGTCAAGAAAGCCACATTGAAAACATCCTTTATTGATCTTTTGTCAGGGAGGAAGGTTCAATGATCCATCCTTCTTCTTTTGATTCATGTTACCACCCTAGAAATAGGTGTACCTCTTTCTCTTATTCTCAACATTAAAATTACAATAGTTTTCTATCAATATCGACATACATACTCCTCCTATAGATCGTGATATTTAATGTTCATCCACCATCTCTCTATTGACTTATATGTTGTATTCTATAATACAGAGCCTACAATTCCTCAATATAATCTCTTATATCATCCCTGATTCCAATATGTTTGCCAATAAGTATGAACTAATAGAATATTTAGGAGAAAAATACACTAAATTCATGAATTTATCAACATATTTGGTGACAGAGATATTTTTCTACTTCAAGATGAAGACATATGTCCTTTTCTAATTCTTTAAGATGTGAGTATAGATTTTTTATAGAAAAATTCAACAAAATCCTCCAAACTAAGGCCGTAATACACTTTATCCTACACAACAATGTTCCCCCACTGATGTGAAAGATCCTATATCATATATATTGCAATATTTTATTTTATCTACCTCAGTTTGTTGATGAAATTAAAGATATGATTCATCCTATTCAACCACACCTCCACCTTTTCTGGTTCTGAATAACCTGAATATATGGGTTGATTTTTCTTCATGAACGGGAATGAATGATCAACTATTCTTTCCTCATCCCACCAGTTACCTATTTCCACAGCTTGAAATACTTCAATAATACCCTTAAACAACATTTGGTTTACCTAGGGCTCAGGTTCAAGCATGTTCTGTATTTATTCTTCAATTTGGATTCTACGATACCAATTGGGTTCCATTTATATACTGATACTGAATTTTATTTCTCTCTCTCCCAATCAACTGAGTTCTTAACATTTCAATTCTACCAGATCATGCTATCATAACCATGCTTTCCAAAATCAAACATTACTATACGAACCCTATTTTGAAAGATTTACATTCAAGTTTTATATCAATACATTTTCAAAATATGACATTCATGCCTTTTCAATGTCATTCATTTGAAAAACATTTCAAATTTTTTAAAAAATTCATTCAAATTGAATTGAATCATATATTATTACTAAAAATGAAATACTCGTCCATATTGATAATTTCATTCCATTAATGCATTTCAATCTCATATCATTGGCTAAATGGATGACATTGGGATTCTAATTCCTATAAGTGTCTCCGAAATAGTTATATACCCAATTCCCTAGTAACTTGATGTTCTTTATAGAAATGTAAGATATATATCTTTATGCTCTATATTTTAAGAACTGACAATTGTACTCCATTATATAATTCCAACTTAAGGAATATACTAGAATGAATATCAAATACAGGACCAAGATAACTGATGACTATGTTTTCCCTAAATAAAAGACTAAGCTGATACCCCATGTAATATCCTAAAAATTCTAATTAGCACGAAAAATCAGTGGAAGGTTAATTGGACTTCATAAACATCCCCAAGACCCCAAAGGCTGGAAATAAATGTTGAGGGATTCATTTATAATTTAGGGTATTAATTTCCTTTTTTACACAAAAAAATAGCCAAAAACAATAAGTAGATTAAACACTATAAGATGCATGATAATAATGAAATACAACACAACATTTCACTTATACTGAACCATCTAACATGTACCATAGTGGAAGACAATCTATAATCAATGTATATATCAGAAAACAACAAATAAAACTCAAATACAGCT
This sequence comes from Viscum album, assembly GCA_963277665.1. Taxonomy (NCBI): domain Eukaryota; kingdom Viridiplantae; phylum Streptophyta; class Magnoliopsida; order Santalales; family Viscaceae; genus Viscum; species Viscum album. Next base: position 142,546,766 of record OY728161.1, on the reverse strand, counting down.
ACATGACTCTAAGGATCCGCATGATTCAAGATCCAACTCCACTAAATTTCTCAAGTATCACAAAGAGGTACTAATGATAAGTGATACGTTACATTTTCTCGTATCTAGATAGTGGTTATTTATAAAATCACCAATATTCCAAAGTAGGGGTGAGTACTAAAACTCAAATGTTTTTCCCTAATGTCTTCCCAAATCACGCCACTAGGACGTAACATGTTATCACAATATATAATAAAATATTAAAATAATTTCCCAATTTATAACAATGATAAGTAGTTTTTATCTTAAAATTTTTCAAAGGAAATAACATAACCAATTCATTAAACCATTTTACATTTATCTTTTTCAGAACATGTTCCTTTCCATATAACCACACATCCTACCAGGCCTAAACCAATGGATCTCCCTATACATGCATGTTGTGAGTTATAATTCCCTACGTAGTCACCTAGTGGACCACTTTGATAGGGGTATTTCACACCCATATCATTTCCAACCATTTTATAGGGGTACATCACGCCCTTACCCATCAAAATACATATGAAGACACACACAAAAACCATACCAAAGCCATGAAAAATCCAATTTAATTCAAAAAAATCGAATAAAACATCATTTTTTATTGAAAAACATTTTTCATGGATAATAAAAAAATATTATTTTAAACCCATAACTTTAAAATCATAGTATCAAAACCAGTTTCCAACAACACAATAACATTCCAAATTTTTTGAAAATCATAACACAAGAGGGTTTAATATTTTTTCAAAACATATAAATAATAAATTTCAATTAAAGAAAACAATTTGTAACTAATAATCCAGGTTCGAAAGTAAATAATTCATGTGTGAATCCACCTACTAAGGGTTTTATAATGAAAACGAAGAACGATATGAACAACATTCACAAACCTGGGTTAATCACAAAAATCACTCCCTAAATCACTTACCCTATAAAAAATACCAAATAAAAACATATTTGACATACATTACCCTGCATCTACCCATAATGGGTGTCGATATAATAATCCAAGAGAAAGGGAGAATTAGATCTAAGGAAAATCTTCAAGAACTGACAAGAATGAAGGCTTACCAAAAAAAATAAAGAATTAACATCCCAACTAATAGATCTGTATCATTTACAACTCGATGTGGAGATGTTATTAAACATATAAGAGAGAAAAATATTGAGTTAGATCTATTTTGGGGAAAAACCAAATCAATAAAACACAAGGTTGAGCTAGATCATATTTTTTAGGATCTAGTTTTTTTAAAACACACGGTTTAGTCACAGAGTTAGGTAAAACTTGCACAAACCATGTTCTAGCCATTACATCAAGGGTTAAAATGCATGGCTGGCTCACAATGTTTCCAAACCAGGAACCAACTATACAAATCCCATTGTCCAATAAAACATGTTTTCTCCAAGATTTCTGTATGGTTTGCACCGACTGTGCTCACAAAGCACACATTACCTTTAGCCCCTTTCTCATTGTCCATAGTTTCTTGTCAGTGTTTCATGGGTTTCCCAAACCATTCAATAACCGTTAACCTATTTATATTCCCCTAAAACTATCCAAAAGTTCTCCAAACTCTCCGAAAACCTAACCCCAACACTTTATATTCTTAAATTAAAAAAGGTTAATTACCTCAAAAAGATGATCTATAATAAATATGATTAATAAATATATATTTTATCTAATGATACATTTCTAAAAATAAAAACAATCTATATTTATTATTTTAATTAAACGGTTTTTTTCAATAAAAACTGGTATTTTTCAATATTAATCAAATAAATTTTACAAATATCTCAAAAGCTCACTATAAGATAATTTTAAAATTTTGTATTCAAAATTGAAACTCATTTTGAGAAATATATATTATAAAATTTGATAAAATTTATTTTATTATTTAAAAAAACAAAAACCATTTTTTCTAACAAATATTATTTTCAGAACATATAATGACATTACTGAAAATTAGGAATTTTTTTATCAATATGATTTCATAATATACAAACATTAAAATTAATAATAAAATAAAATTATTTCTATTCATGAACCATAAGTCATGGATATGTAAATATTTCTATATTTATATAATTATATTAATTGTTTTTTATTGATCATTGAAGCATGGTATAATGTGTTACAGATGTTATCTAAGAAATTAATTTTTTTTTCAAATACATATATGTTCTAATATCATAGGGTGTTACATTCTACCCCCACTTAAAATTTATTTATATAATTAAATTATTTATTTTAGTATAATAGTTAAGATAATTTTGTCTCAATACATCCTCAGGCTCCCTTATAGCTTCATCATGCAAGTGGTCGGGCCACAAAAGTGTGACCAAGTGATAGTCTTGTTTTATTGAACATTAATAGTATGGTCCAAAATATACAAATTATTATTGATTATATGAAATATCATCCTATATAATTATAAAATCTATATTAATTAGCAGAAATGGATCTATTATGTAATTCTATAGGGGAGATACATGGAACAAATCCTAAACTTTAGAGAGGTTCAGTAGAAGAACTAAGTGATATGTTACGGTCTCGATGTGATCAAGAATTTTTATGTGACTATTATAAATAGGTATTTTCTTCCATATTTTTAAATCTTATTCCCTTATTCCATTATTAAATTCACAAAACAAATCCCAAAAATATCATCTTCCAGATCACATTTAAGATTATCTACATAACGTTTCTAGGGATTTCGTGTTGCCCGTATGTGATGAAGAATTACCCAAACCATGTTCGACATTACTTTATCTAGTGATAGTCCAAATATCCTTCATTATCCAACTTCATCCTAACACATGTTATTTATACACTTATTACCATATTGGTATTCATAGGGATTCATCTAAATGAATCAGTGAAATCTATTATTACATGAAAATTCAATAAGAGGAAGGTGTTGATACCAAACCCCTTTGAAATTCATAGAATAATATATAAAGATATCCTCTAGGGTATTAAATATTCTCTCATACTAAAAATATATTTGATGATGGTATGAAGTGATAATACTCAAATTAGTATTTAAAACTTGTGGTTGAATTTTCCAAACATTAAGGTAATCCTTGGATCCCAATAAAATACAATGGAATGTTTTACTCTATTAAACCTTTTGATTTCATTAATGTATTCCATAGAAATATGTTCAAGGGAAGATTATTATATGATTATGATGAAGTGTTCTATCATTATAAAGTGATCAACAATAAACCATATAGAATAATTCCCTTTATAAATTTTGGGGAGTCCAAAAAAATACATGGTGACTTTTCCTATTTATATTCTTCAATGGATAATAGTTATATCATCCCCTATGAATTTGGGATCTTATCCCTAAACTATGAAATAAAATTTCTAGAGATATATACATGGAAATATTTTTCATCATGTTTTCCCTCTATAAATACTCTTTCACTATTCCATATGGTTGTAATTACACTCTTTTAATCATTTTGTTGGGGGTTCATGCCCTGCAGCTTTTCTGGATGAAACAACTTTCCGCATGTCTTATAAGTTATCTTTTTTTCCAAGACTACATTAAAATAATACCTAATAAATTGTCAAATTTCAAAAACCCCTAATTACCTAAACATTAAAGATAAGATAAACCCTAAAGGTTTCCGATACCTACAATTATATGTCTAAAACATTTAAAGTCATTCCACATCAAATACCACTTTCAACAAAACATAAAAAAACCAAAGTCTTATATTTCCATAAATTTTGCTCATAATATCCTCAATATTGATAAACCCCCATCATATAAATCTTCAATAGTGCTGTCTAAGTCATTGAACTTGTGATCAAACTTAAACTCAAAAAACAATGATGGTATATATGACTCGTAAGTTAATCATTCATGGTGACATACATGATTCCAAATGATAATTCACCCTTTATACCTTAAATTATGTCTTAACAATGGAAAAAATAATTCAATATGGATCTTGGCATCATCCATTCTTTGATATAATATTAATTGTTATTTCTTTATTTTAGAATCTATGTAGATGGAGATAATCAATTATTAAAATCACATCAAATTTCACTAAAATATAAATAATAAAATTTTCCAGTATTATTCACATGAAATAAAACATTAAATTTATAACTATGGAGTGGGGTAAATGTTTTCCCTCATTATCAGTATTCACATAAAATATTGTGATTTATTAGACATCCCCATTTACCTTTACAATTGGAGGTTATTTTGACTTATCATCCTCATTATCCTTTGGATTGGATCATTGATTCTCATAATTACCAAAGTCCATTCACTACAAGAAGCATAGTGTTTGAGGAATATTCTATGGGGTACTCCTTCTATTATAATGATTAGTTAGCTTCTTCTCATCACATTAGAATATTACCTGTTGATGAACTTCCATTCCACATATAAAAAATTTATTTTTTCCTTAAGAAAATTATCTTCATGTTTACTGCCACACATAATGTTTTAATAAAATATTAATCTTTTTTCATTGTGGTTTTTATAATTTTCCTTACATTCCATAATTATTTTCGTAGCAAAAAATATGATTGATGTGTAACTCCAATATCCATTTCTATCTTTATAGCAGAAAAAATGATATATTCATAGATACAAAAGTCTATTATGCATAACACCCTTTGAATACTAGGTTTTAATCCATTAAATAGTTGATAAACATTAATTTTAGTTTTTATGATAATAGCAGAAGCGCAATGTGAAAATCATGTAAAATGTTCTTCATATGTATTAATATATTCACCATATTTTTGTTTTTTCACACGGAATTAATTTTCAATTTTCATATGAACAAAATGAGGAATTTACATATTGGAAATATTATATTAAACTCATACCACTCCAGGGAGTCAATTTCACATTGTTTCCATGTACTATTGATTAGATTACATGATTGATATGTTATGCCTTCTAAATAATTTATTTACCAAAATCATTTTTCATAATCCAAAATGAGGTGAAATAAAAATATATTTTAAAATTTACAGATTAATTTCTCAAAAAATAGTGGATTTGAAGAACCTCTAAAATAATGTGGGTGTTTCCCAAAGTGGATCCAATAGAATATTTCTCCATCATTTACAATTTTGAATGATCAATTTGATTTTTTCCCTTAAAAAGATGTTTGATAATAAAAAAATATTTTTTATTTCACCTCATATAATACATGGTTTATCATTATGAAAACCATTTAATTTTATGTTTCATTAATCATTAAAATTATCCCATCCTTTTTCAACCATTTAGTACAACCAAAAAAATATTGTGTGAAAATATAGTCATAATGGGAAAACACATATTCATGAAAAAAAAATTTTATATGTTTATCATGGAACGTTAATTTCAATATATCACACCTTATGTTTTATATGTTCATTCCTAGTCTGCATCTAATTAAATATTTTATGATGTTTTGTATACATTTTTTGAATTTCCAAAGCATATCCCCAAGGATTATCAAACTAGGTGAATATAAAGGCCCAAAGTCATGTGTCTGGTGATAACCAAGTTTAATTAAATGCTCAATTATCAAACATAATACCCATGTATATCATTATTATAAAGCCACTTCAACATATAGTATCCTGAAATGAATTTAATTAATTTTAAACAACTTTATCTATCTAAACCCAAAATATGACGACATTTTCCATTATTTTATATGTAGTTGTATACATACGCATATCCCAAGATATATCATTATGTTCATCACATATTATTTCACTCATGTTTTCTTATCCTATTATAAAAAGATTATGTTTTCAATTATATGATACCAAATTTAAGGACCGATAACATCTTATAAAAAATATAAAATATTAGAAGATGAATATATAATATATGAAATAATAATTCACTCCAAAATAATTATGTATTATTGATCTGGAAACATGGTAACATAAAAAACTAATTCATAGGTGAGCTATGTCATCAACCACTATGTTAGTAACATCCCAGGTAATGATATAATAATAATATTTCATATATATTAATATTTTTTTATTATATAGTAATAAAAGATTAAAATTAATGCTATGTCCAATAGAATACATAACATACAACAATAAGTTTCTCCATAATAATGTGTTTCACACAAGACTAAGTTATACCAAAAAATAATATGTTTTTAATATTATTTTTTAATATGTAAATTATAAAAACCAGATTGTATCAGAGGGAATGATTAAGTATAGAGACCCATGCTTAACATACATGGATATAATATCATTTAATAGGTAAATTCAGCATATTATAAAAATACATGGCTGAGGAGCATAATAGTTTAGTGTCATTGGAATCTTAGTAAAAATTATTTTATCCTGTTGAATGATCATAGAAATCTCCTAAAAGGATCTACACCTTCAATACTTCAACCTAAAAACATTATTTATAACATGGGATAAAACATAAGAAAGGGGTGAGATCAAATGTTCAATAAATGATAAAGGGATACAAATATGAATAATCATGTGTAAAATCATATGATAACATGATCATGAATATATAATATCATACCCTATATATCAAAGATCATATACATGAATCATGGCATCAATATTGGCAGTCCATAAATCATGAATTATGTGAAAATAAATAACATAATCCATGAAAGTAGAATATATGTATAAATTATAGAATTTTCGAAAAAACATAAGCATATAATATGATTTCCATAGTATCCAAGGCAACGATTCAAATACCATCTTAGTAGTATGGGTAAACTCCTAAAAAAATCTTAGTAGTCATGGTTCACTTACACGACTATATTAATAGCATGAGTTTATTTCTCACACCATCATGGTAGTCATGGTTCACTCTCATGGTCATCTTATCATCAAGATTAATTCCCAATACAATCTTTGCCTATCTCATTAGATATAAATTTTTACCCAATGCATTGGATGGAGATATATGTATTACTAGTATCATAATAAAATCAAACATACATGTGCCGGAAAATCCCATGAAACCATATCTTAACCAATTAAATAAAATGGGTATCATAATTATGTAAACATATCATAACCTTTCGAAAAATATATAGGTTTCATAAAAATTTCATCAAAATCATAACCTGTGAAAGAGAAATGGTGTTCATAAACATATAACCTATGAAAGAAAATGGATTTCATAATCATATAACTTGTGAAAGAGAAAGTAATTTTATAAACATATAACCCATTCAAGGGAAATATATTTCATAAACATATGACTAATGGAAGTGAAACAAGTTTTATAAAGACCATGAAATTAAGAATAACCCATTAATATAAATTATATGGATAGAATATAGAGATAATTTACAATAAGGGAATGAGTAATGTCAATGAATTTCTTCTTAGATGGAAAATAATTTCGGAAAATCTTTCCAAAATAATTCTTCATGAAAATATCATTTCTTGGTAGAAATTTTATTTTTAATGTATACAAATAAATTTGAAAATCAATTTCATAAAAATACAATTAAAACATCTAAAGAAGACTTGAAGTCATTTTAAAAACTCTTTTCCTTGAAAATATATAAAAATAAGTTTTAAAACAATTTAAAAAACTATTACTTCGAAATCACATTGAAATCATATAATGAAGGCTTGGAAATATTTTAAAATCCATTTCATTGAAAATAATTTTTAAAAATATAAATAATACATGAACACATTTTAGAGTCTATTTTCTATGAAAATACATTGAAAACATATAAATAAATATAGAAAATTTATTGAATAATTTTTAAAACATAAATAATTTATGGAAAGCATTTTCATTGAAAACCACTTCAAAAATAATGAATATCTAGAATATTAGGACACCAGTTTCATTTAAAAAAATTAACTTTTTAGTCATTTAAATTTATTTTAATGGAATGACATTATATCAATCTATACATGTCATATGAGGTGAAAAGAACATTCATTTTTTAATAGTAAAAAGGTTTGAAATATTCCTATTTCAGAATGCGACATCAATATTCCATTGTAAACATTGTTAAAAGACAAAAAGGGTAATATTTTCTTTTAATTATCATAAGTGGTTAGTAGAGACTATATAAAAAACATTTCAAGAGAACATAGTTTTCTGACCGAAGAGAGGGTAAAGTTGTCCTTACATAAAAAACACTCTTAACTATCTTATGTACGAAAGAGTATAAATATGGTAACAATACATGAGTATGAAATAAACAAAAAACGGGAATAAAATTCCTGAATGTAATGATATATGAGATTTATGGTTTCATCAAAGTAATCCCAATCATAAGAAATCATTTAAAGTGATGACATTGTCTTAATAAAGTCTTATAAATTGGTATCTTGGGATCATACACTCCATGTATGAAATAAAATTACATGAAACATAAAATATCATTTAAAAAAAATTAACTATAAAAAATGTATAATTGATTTATATCCACCTCAAGAGATAATTTATTTTTATTACAAAACATGGCTCCCAAAGATGTAAAATTGAGAGAATACATTTTTACTGATTTGAAAACTTTGAAACATAAAAACCATGAAAGAAGGATCATAGAATGAATATGTGAATACCCATAAATTTATTATAATATAAATTTAATAAAATCATAAGAATTACATAAACCACACAAATATAATATGTCGAGAACATATCATATATCACATAGAAATACAAAGTAGGTTAAAATCACCTTACCTTGTGTTCAGACACTCATCATAGTCATTAAATAAACCTTTATAATAAATATAAATTTTATAAAAAAATTTGAAAACCATATTGTTAAATAAAAACCATATATGGTATGATTAATACATTATATAACATGTTTGTTCATCATCCTATATTACAGTTTCACATCAAGTAATATTCACTAAGTATTTCGTATGTGTCTTAATTAGTTATATTATTTATCCTTAGACTAATATAATGATTCTATAATGTAAACCATGATATTAATAAAATTTATATATAGAAAATTTTTATTATAATAATCTATAGAATATATACATATGAAACTGAATATACCATTCCTAGGGATGGTTTGACGTACGTACGCATGAATGCTATTATCATTTCTTTATAATGTTGAGAGAAAGAAATTCAAATAAAAATATGTATATATATTGTTATTTAAGTAGATTTATAATATAATATATATTATATATATTCACTAAACCCATCCTTAATACATTCTATATAGTGTATGAATGGATAATATCTCTTTGATGGAGCGGTATTCCATACTTCCTCAAAAGAAATTATCGTATTTAAATAAGACGAAAAGAAAAAATCTATGTTCTAAAGAAAAATTAAATATTCGTAAAGACAAAATAAATATAATAAATATAATATATAAATAGAGATCCTATAATAATGTAAAACATGACAGGTGGTAATGAAAAAATGAACAATCATTATTTCTTGAGGTAGTAGTTCTCCGTACAAAGAAACAGTATGTTCATTACCAATTGGATGAAGGTGTGTGTAAGTATAGGTAAAGAAAATAAAAAAAGTTATATTATATTGAATATACTGGTTTTTTATATTATAATATAAAAAATATAGTCGGAGGGGTAGAGAAGAAAAATAAAATAATGGACCTGAGAGAAGATATTACATCTTTATCGGGTCACTCCTTTTGCTTTGTGCCAAAAGACATTTTTGGATTTCCATCTACCCAAGGGAAGTCTTCTAGAATGAATTTATTATTTATTTTAAGTGTGTTATTTAGGTATTTTATAAACCTAATAGGTTTTATAGGTGTTAATAATGGGTAAATATTGAAACCTTTTATAGCGAAGAGAATGGACACACATATAATTTTTTAAAAAATTTAGGTGTACCCATGTTTATACCTGAAAAAAGCGACACCAAACAAACCAAACAGAATAATTGAAGGATAATTGATTAAATATAGAAATAATATTATTTTTGGACAAGTTTATTGATCATTAAGGCCCTTAATTTTATGGTTTTGTCTCTAATTAATGTTAATTTGTCCTTGATTTTTATGATTAATTTTATTCACTTTTACAAATAATTTGGGTAAAAAACTAACAAGGTATTATTAAAATAAAAATATTAAAATAAATAAAATTTGTTAGGACTATTTTTTTAAATTTAAATAATATATTTGATAAAATTATGATTTATTCTAATCTCAGACACGGGACAAAATAACTATTTTTTCTTGTAGAAATTTTTTTAAAAGATTATTACGATTTTATATTCTATTTCAAAGGGAAATTGATAGTAATTAATCAAATTGTATTATTATATGAAATAGTTATGTAATGTGACCTTAAATAATTTTATAATATCATATAAAACTAATAATTAATAACAAAAAAGGTCATTTTTAACTAAAAAACAATATTTTATACTATTTGCTGAAAAAAGAATTTTATTTGAAAAAATCCCAAAACCTCACCCTAGGATAAATTATATGTTATTAATTCAAAAATAAAGCTTATTTTATAAAATTAAATTTCTAAATTTTTCAAATATTAATTTTATTATTTAATATTGTTCATTCATGGAAATAATATTATTAACATAAAAGAACATTACCAGAAATCAGGTCATTCATTAACAATTATATTTCTTTATATAAAATAATTATAAACAATATTTTATAAGTAGTTATTAGTATTTCTATAATAAAGATTAATATATATGTTAAATGTATCTAATTTAAATAATTATTTATAAAATTATTTTTTATAGAAACTAAGTGTTGTATGCATCATACACCAAGATGGTGTTGCATGTTATGTACTCAAATTCCTACACCATATCAGTGTTGTGTGTAATATATGACAATTCGGTTCTATGTGAAAATAAATTTTGACTTTGTTTATTTCTATACATAAATGGAAAATTTATTTATTAGAGTGAAAGAGAATTGTGAACACAATAATATTTTTTTTATATTCAACCAGTTTATATATTCATTTATAATTAATTTGTAACCTATGAATTCATATTATATTGTATAAACCATATATTTTAATAAATTATTTACTACTATTCAGAACATCATATTTAACATCAATGTTTTATATCATTGTATTAATAATCATATATTAATAATATATTATTTTTTGGTAATCTTCCGTCTTGTGTATTATGCAAGTCATTGAGGAAAGTCATTGTTGTGTATAACACAAGCTAACCTCGATGTTACATGTGTTAAAGAAAATATTGATCTATTTAGAGAATGATTAACTTGGGGTTTTTTATAATGCAATCCAAAAAAGTGGTTTAATATAAAAAAGTTTATCTTCATTGTTTCATGAAATTAAAAATATAAAAAAGGATAAATTAATTCAAAAATAAGAATTCACAAAACACTATGGTGTTACATTCTACCCCCCTTAAAATTAATTTCACACTTGAAATTCTTATGGGTTGTAAAATGTCTAATACTTGAATGTTTCATTCACAGAAACCCAAATCGTATAAATGAATACTAACTCTTCCTTTACAAAGGGAACTTTGGAACACTAATAGTTACCCAAAGTAACATATAACTAGGTTTACGCATAGAAGAACATAGTTTGGGAGTAAATATTGGACATGGAGGAAAAGTACAAATATTTATAAAAAGTGATTGCGGTTATCAAACTCATACATGTGAATGATCAAAGAAAATTTTAGGGTCTTAAAGTTATAAATTAGTGATGATTTAAAAGTCCATCAATTAAAAAAATTAAGGGATTGGGACACAAAATTTTCTTTTTTATCCTTATCCTATAATTAAGTAATTCTTTTATTGATTAAGAACACTGTAAAATCATTCATTTGTCATTCTTTTACCAATTTCTAATTGATCCATTAATTCAAGAAACTTATTTCTAAAATTTAATATTGATGGGTGAATCAATAAAATTGACATTTAGCATATATTAAGGCCTATAAAAGAATGAAAATTATTACTATTTATCTAAAACTATCGATAAAAATTAATATAGTTAATAAATTAATATATAAACACAAAAATTAAAAACTGCAATTTAATCATAAAAAATAATTCATAAAAAATAATTATACATAAACCAAGACATTTTGTAGGCTAGTGGTAGGAGGGAAACACTTATGGCTCTTCATTCAGGGGTTCAATACCCATGGACTTTCTCGACATGATTGGTTTCCACCCAAGATACTTGATTTCCTTTTCTATAACCAAAAAAATATAATTTCCAAAATAAATTTTATTAATATCCTTGAAATAATGATAATTAATAAATAAAAATTTATCAATGGTTTTTAATACAAACCCAATACATAAATACCACCACTGATGTATAAGTTAAAATTTTCATGATTGGTTAACCATATAATCCTTATAAAAGATGGAATCCCAAATCATTATAAAAAAATAATAAAATTAACTTAACATTGATCCCCCATATATCACGATGTACTAATTGGTTGCCACAATATAATCATGTGAGTAACCTCATTTCATATTCCCTTAAAACATGGTTACAAACAGAATTACCGTAAATAATTTTATAAATGTTTCATGTTTCCTTATTCCAATGTTTTTTGGATCAATTGTTCAAATAAAAAAATGTTGTAAACTACATCCTTGATGTCATAGAACACTTTGTTACCAATAAGTTCCAGGTTATTCCATGTTATCCATATTACTTACTCATATCACCCATATCATTACCAAAAAAATTAACATAACATAATTAACTTATTAAGGGATATATTTCACTTAATCATGTGTTTTCCATGGAAATCACCTAGCCAATATATCACATTTCTATTTAATTGTCACTATGAAACATGATCATTTAAATCAACAGAAAAAAAATATAATCCAAACAATACCTATATATTTCTCCTTTCATATAACTTACTTCTTCAATCCAAATACATAAAAACATTTATTACTTCATTCCTAAACCATTTACTAGGATACATCATCATAATACCTCTTTCCTTTTAAATTTTATCTCTAGTATCTTCTTTATTAGCAGTGTAACCACTACTTTCAAAACCATGATAATTCTATTTTTGATCCTTCCCCTTGGGACATTGAGTTTCATAATGACCATTTATTTCACACATAAAACAATTAAACTTTGATTAAGACTTATGTAGTCCAATATTTCCACCCACTTTTTAAAATGAACCCTTCATTTTTTCAATTCAATAACTTCATTTATTTAATTTCTTATCACAGTCAAATCATCTTCTCGTTCCAATAAGTCATTCACTTAGGTTATTCCTTACACATTCTTGAAAAGGACAAAACTGAATCTTCTTCCCTCTATTATATCCATTACCCAAACTCTTATTGAACTGATTATTTCTCCTCCTTGGTGTGTTCAAGAATCGGTGAATCTATATATTGTTAATCATGTTCTGTGAAAACTGATTAGGCATGATCACAACATCTCTCACTACAGTGATCATCCCACATGAATTATTATCATCAAATTGTCTTTACATTAAATATTATTATAGTTCCTTCTGGTTCCCACAATTTAATAATACCATAAGCATAGTGTAAGCATTAATTATCATAGTAAAAAACCATAATGTTCAAAAAATAATTACATAGAGGTCTTCTAAATCATGAAATCTTCCTTAATATATTACATCATAGGTTAATCATTGGTTTTTAATAACCAGAATATATTTAAATCCTTCATTATAGTTCGTGAAGAGGTTTTTTATTCCCAAAGCGTATCCACCATGAGTGTCCAACCAGGTGTGTAGTAAGACACATTGTCAGGTACCAGATTACCCCATGTTGGGATTGGGACATATTGTTAGAGTTGGTACCCCTTGGTAGATCTGTTCCAGATCCATATCCAATTGTAGCATCTAGTCGAGGATTTATTTCTAGGAAACCATCACTATATCATTTACCAAATATCATTGAAATTTTACAAAACATAGACTGATCCTTATATTTATAAATATAGACATCACTAGAAGTATCCTTAGAAATATACCTATGGATATCACTAAAGTTGAAACATCATAATATCCGAAAGAATACAAAACATTTCCTTTGATACCAACTATAGTTACCCAGGCTTATCATTCATGTATATTACATCATTTTAGATGTATATTCAGTAAACTAGAAAAATACATGCTTGAGGACTATAATAGTTTAGTGACTTTGAAAAATTAGAAACAAAATCATCTATCATGATAAATGATCTTAAAATTTTTCCATTAAGATCTCCACCATTAATAATTTAACCTATAACATTTTTTCATATCCTTGATAAATAAAAATGATAAATGGGTGAGATCCAACGCTTATTAAGGGTAAACAAGAGAGATATATAAGCATAATAATGAGTGTAAGGGTATGAGAACATGATCATGTAAATATAATATTATACTCTAAATATCAAAGATCATATACATGAATCATGGTAGAAATATTTGATGTTTATACGACATGAATCATAATGAAATGATGTACATAAGCTATGAAATCAAAACATAGGAATAAAACATGTAATTGTGGTAGACAAAAATGAAATAATATGAATTACATAGTAGTCAAGGCATCACATCCAATACCATCTAATTAATATGTGTTCACTCTCCATATCATCATGGTAGTCATTTTTCTCTCCCATGTCCATCTTAGTTGCCGGATTTAACTCCTAATACCTTTTTGGTAGTCATGGTTCACTCCCATGTCTATTTTAGAAGTAAAGGTTCATTCCCAATACCATATTAGTCTATCTCATGGGATATAAATATTTACCCAATGCATTACATCTTAGTAGCCTGATTTCACTCCTCATGACATCTTGCTAGTCTTGGTTCACTCCCAAGTCCTTTTTCGTAGTCAAGGTTCATTCCCACGACCATATTAGTCTATCTAATGAGATATACATATTTACCCAATGCATTGGATGGAGATATAGGCCCCACCCATCTAGTAATGAAATCATAAATATATGTGCCAAAAAATCATATAAAATCATATCCTACCCATGAAATTAAATGGGTATCATAAACAAGTAAACATATCATAACATGTGATAAAAGAAATAGGTTTAATAAACATATCATTAAAATAGTAACCCCTGAAATAGAAATGGATTTCATAAACATATAACCCATGAAAAGAAACATATTTCATAAACATATAACTGATGAAATGGAATGGGATAACATAAACATAAAACCCATGAAAGAGAAATAGATTACATAAATGTATGACCTGTGGAATATAAATATTTTTCCTAAAGACCTTGAAATTATTAATAACCAATAAATAAACATGATATTAATTTAACCTTTAGATCATTTAATATAAGGGCATGTGTAACATCAACAGATGTCATCATAGAAGGATCAAATTTTTTTAATATCATTCAAAAATCTCTCATGAGGAAAATATCCATTATTCTTTGAAAAAATGATTTTCAATTAATAAAACCATTGGAAGATAAATTTCATAGAATATAAATTAGAAACTATAAAGAATACATGGAATCAATTGCAAAAAATTTCCTTCAAATCATATAAAAATGTGATTTAAACCATTTTGAAGACATTTTTCTCTAAAAACACATTGAAAACATACAATGATATCTTAGATTTTTTTTGAAAAAAAATTCTTTGAAATTTCATTTAAAACTTATTAATAGATCTTGAATACGATTTGGAAATAATTTTCCTTGAAAATACATTGAAAACACATAAATTGTGCATGAATTTTTTTTAATACATTTAAAACCATAAAACATTTATGGAAACCACTTTGATTGAAAAAAACATTAAAATAATGAGTATCTATAATATTAAGAGAACATTATCTTTTAAAAAATATTAAATTTTAATCATGTAAAAAAATTCAAGGGAATGAAGGTGGGTAAATCCTTACATGTTATATGAGGTGAAAATAACATTCATTTTCATAGTAAAAATGTTATAAATATTCATCATTTTGAAAGAGACAAAAATATTCTATTGTAGAAATTTGTATGAGAAAAAATTGTTAAAAATTTCATCTAATGATCATTAGGGACTAGTAGAACATACTTGAAAACCTTTTTTTATAGAACATGGTTTTCTAACTAAAGAGAGCGTATTTTGGGAATTTCATAAAAACAATTTCTTTACAATATTATGTACCACATATTAGAAATATGGTACCAGTACATGATTCTAGAATGAATAAAAAGGGGGAGAAAATTCATGAATGTATTGAGAGATGTTTTTTATGATTTCATCAATGGAAACCTAACCATAAATAATCTTTAAAAGTGATGATATTTTATTAATAAACTCTTATAAATTGGTGACTTCGGATCATATTCTCCTAATAAGGAAATAAAATTACATGAAACATAAAGTATCATGAAATAAAAGATAATCCTGATATAATATGTAAAATGTAATTATATCCAACTCGAAATTAATTTAGGTGCATAACGAAACATGAGTCGCATTGTAGGAAAATTGGAAAAAAAAACCTATTTTACCAATTTAGTAACTCTTGAAACGTAAACCCCCTGAAAGAAGGGGAATAGAAGGGATATGTAAATACCCATAAATTTATGTATAATATAAATATAATAAAATTATGGGAAGTATAAACATTACATAAAAGGAATGAGGGGTGAACATAGAATGTATCTAGTGGAAATAAAAAGTGAGATGAAAGCCCCTAACATTGTGTTTTGACTCTTGTCCTACTCATTAAAAACACATGTTTAATAAATAAATATTTATTATAAATCTTTCAAATAACAAAATTATTATATATTATATAATATATGGTTTTATTATGACCTTATATTACCCTCTTTTTAACCATCCTTTGTTAAGGAATCATTTCAGAAAATATTCGCTTAGTTTTTTATATGTGTCTTAATTTGTTATATTGTTGGTCTTTATACTTATACCATTGTTCCAGAATATAAAACATGATATAAATATAATTTAAATAATATGTATTTTTATTATATTAATCAATATAATATATAATTATTGAATGTAATACACATTTTATAGAGATGGTAGGCTTTACGAACACATGAACTTCATTTCTGTTTAATTGTCATGTTGTTAAAAAGGAAAGTAAAAGAGAAATATGTATGTATATATAAATATATATCATTTTTATAGTATATTTATTAAATAATATATATCACATGTATTCTTTAAAACCACCCTTAATATAATCCATGTTTTGTATGAATGAATTATATCGCTTTCAGGGGGTAGTCCACACTTTATCAAATGAAGTTATGGTCTCATTTTGGTGGCTCTTCTCTCAGTGGAGGCGTCGTGGTGACTTTGTGGGCTCGGCCGCCTTTCCCACCATTTTCTAGCCTTTCTTCATACGACAGTGTGGTATATCCTAGGGCCGATGACCCAGCGTCCTCTATCTGAGAGTCTTCGTCATGGCTACTTTGTCAGATCGGTGTGTGCAGGGTGATCATTGTGGTCTTCTGGAGAGATCGTGACGGTATCAGTGGGATTTTATTCTGGTTTGCGAAAGATGTTTTTTGGCGTGGTTTGGCATTCGGGATCCTTCTTCGTTTTTATGTTTTTTATTTCCATTTTTTCCGATTCTCGTGATTTGGTTTTGGGTGTGGATAAATTCTGTTACATTTGGCTTGCGGAATGGGGTCGGGATTCAGCGGATGCATTTCCTAGCAGTGGAAAAGTCAGAGGATGGACGTTTTCTTGTGATTTTCAATATTATGGTTGATGTATGCTTTATATATGGAGGTTTTGGATTACTGTTTGTTTGTGTGAATTTTTGGTGTTGTCTTTTTGTTCGAACATCCAGCAAAGCGCAGCTCGAGGTTGTGTCTTTGTCTGCTCAACTCTGCCATGGTTTCAAGGTTCATCACTCTTGTCCATGATGGTCTGGTGTGATGGTCCCTAAAAAGGCTTTAAGAGGTGTTGTTCGAGTGGCCCATGACATTCCAGGAGGTGTTGTGGCATGGATTTTGTTTCCATTAGCTTTCTATGATACGTTCCCTTTGATGATTGTCTTCATCATGCCTTTGAATGAAAAATGGATTCCAGTGGATTTCCTCATTGGTGACTGGTGAGATGACGGTGGATGATGATGGGTGTGGGAATGGTTCACCTTTCACGATAGGCGATGGCGATGACGATGTCATGGCGGCAATGTGGCATTTACGATAGTGATTTGTTGATGGCAGTGAGACTGGTGATATGTTGATTACAGGATTTGTGGGGTGTGTACCCCAGGGAATTTTCATCTTCTTTTCATTTTAAAATTTGAATTTCATGACCGCCGAATCAAGTGATGTTTGGACAATGTGCAGGTTCCCACTTTTCCATGAATGTGGTTTTGTGAAAAGAAAAAAAAAGTTAATTTGGCTAACAATCATCATTTCGTGAGGTAGTACTTTATTGTACAATGAAACATTATGTCCTTACCCATTAGATTGATGTGTGTGTAAGTGTAGTTCAAACCATTTAAAAAACAAACTTTTATATTTATGATAATTTTTAATAGAATAATAGAATTAATAGAGGTTTAGGGTGTGAAAATTGGAAATAGAAGAATGGACTTGAGAGAAGATGTTACATCTTAATCGACCTACTCATTTTTTTATTTTCCAAAAGGCTTCCTTGGATTGACATATCACAAAGAAAATCATTACACGAGTAAAGGAGGGTTTAATTGTGGTGTATTGGTTATATCATGGGAAACCCTACCATTTTTGGGAGGTTTGAGGAATGGGTAGAGATATTTTTTTTATAGGAATGGGAAATGACACACTTGGCATTTTTTAAAACAAGTTTGGTGTACCCACGTTTTAACAAAAAAATCGTAAAAAAATCAATAAAACTCAATAATGGAATGTTCATGTACTAAATAAGAATGTCCAACTTGTTTTTGAATAATGGATAGATCATTTGGGTCCTTAATTTTATGGTTTTTCCCTAATTAATCATAATTTTCCCTTAATCGTTGTCATTAATTTTAACCACATTTACTAATAACTTAGGTCAAAATTAACATTATAAAAATAGAATATATATATTATACCGAATAAAACGGTTTATTTTGGTTTTTAAAATTTTATGACATAGAATTAAAAAAAGAAAGATTAATTCCAATCTCGCATAGGAGATGAAATAACTGGCTTTTAATGTAAAAAATGATTAAAAGTTTACTATGATATTATTTTCATTTTATAAGTGAAATTGATTTTAATTAGTTAAATGGTATTAATATATGTAATATTTATCTAATTTAATATTAAGAAAATTAAATAATATCATTTAACACTAATTATTTTTTATGAAAAAAAGTAATTCTTAACTAAAAAGCTGTATTTGTCGTTATTCATCAAAAAATGATGTCTGTGAGAAAAATCCAAAAAAAATCTCCCAAGGATAATATTGATGTAATGAATTAAAACAAATTATTTTTATTTTATCAAATTAAATTTTTTAATTGTTTTAAAAATTAATGGTGTTATTAAAATAAGTTCATATTAGAAAATAGTATTTTTAACAAAAAATCACTTTACCAAATATCATATAATTCATTATCAATATATTTTATTTATATAAAAAAATTATTAAAAACATTTTAAAAGTAGTTATTAATATTACTATAACTATTTTTAATTTCATGGTACTAATTATATCATTTAAATAATTCATTAAAAAATATTTTTCGTAGAAACATAGTGTTGCGGGAATTGTATTAACTGTTAGTGTTTTGTGTAACTTATGACAAGTCATACGGTAAGTCTATGTTGTGTTTAACGTATGCAAAGAAAGATCTATATGAATGGAATTTTTGAATTAGTGCATTGTTATACATAAAGAAAAATATAATTTATTCGGTCAAAATTTCCTTGTGACCATAATAATATTTCTTTTTATGTTCAACCATCTTTCATATTCCTTTGTAATTAATTGGTAACCTTAGAAATCATATTATATTGTTTAGACCATATATTTTCCTAAAATTTTTAATACTATTCATAACCACTAATTTATCCTCATGGTTTTAACATATTATATTAAATAGTCATATTTCAATAATATATTAGTTTTCAATAAACCTTGTTCTTGTATGTTACACAAGTCATCGACAAAATTCATTATTGCATATAACTCAACATAATCCCAGTTCTAAATGAAGAGAAAACCAATGTTTATGTTGTGTCTAGAGAATGATTAACATGGTGTTGTATATAACATGAGACAAACACAGTACTTTAATATAAAATAGACTATCTTCAGTGTTTTAGGAAATACAAAATATCAATGAGGATAAATTAATTCAAAAAAAATTAATCTAGAAATTTTCGGGGAGTTACATTTAACCGCCCATAAAATTAATTTTCCACATGAAAATAATATGGTTACCAATTTTTCAATATATGAAAGATTCACTCATAGAAACCCACATTTTTCATATGAATACTAACTCTTCATACAAAAAGGGAATTTTATAACCATTATAGTTACCAAAAGTAAAATATAACTAGGTTTCCACATTGGAGAACATACTTTGGGAGTTAATATTGGACATGGAGGAAAAGTGTAAATATTTATTGGGGTTATTGAGTTCATCAATTCTAACAAGTGAATGATTAAATAAAAATTGTGGGACTCAAAAACATAAATATGTGATGAATTAAATGGCCATCGGTTTGACAAAAATTAATGTATTAGGACAAAAAAATTACCTTTTTGTTTGTTATCATATAATTGATTAATTATTTTATTGACTAGTCATACAAAAAATCATTCTTTGGTTATTGTTTTATCCATTTACATGATATCCCTTCCTTCTAAAAATGGATATACAAAAATTAACTTTGATGCTCGAAGCACTAAAATAAAAAAATTAGTTATTAAGGCCCATAAAATAATGATAATAATTACTATTTATCTATAACTATTCATAAAAATAAATATAGTTAATACATTAATCTATAAACCTAAAAGGTGAAACTACCATTTCATCAAAATAATTATTCCTAAAATATTATTATACATAAACCAGGACATCATGTAGGTTAGTTCTAGGCATGAAAACATTATCGTCCTTCAGTTAGGGGTTAAGGGCTCATGGATTAGCTAGAATTTATTATTTTTTACCCAAAATACATGATTTTACTTCCTAAATTCACACTAAGATAATTTCAAAAATAAATTTGATTGAAATCCTTGACATAATTTTAATCACTAGAAAACATTTTATCCAAGTTTTTTAATACAAACACAATACATAAATACATATTCTAATGTTTAACATAAATTATTCAGGAATTTTTAGCCTCATAACCCTTATGAAATATGGAAAGCCAACAATTTACCCATAAAGTTATGAAGCAGCTGAATATTCCTTGCCCCATATACCATGATGTACCACTTATTTGTGACATTCCAAACATGTGAGTACCTTAATCATATATTCCCTTGATATAATATATCAACCTTAATTTCCATAAATCATTTTCAAAATCATGCATGCTTCTTTATTCAAAAGTATATTGGATCTATTACTCAAATCTAAAATTTCTATAAACCTCATCTATGATGACATATAACACATTTTCAATAATAAGTTCTAGTGTAAGGAAAACAATCCATATTACTTATTCATATCCCACATATATTTATCCCAACAAAATTATGAAAACATAAGGAACATATTAAGGAATATATTTCCCTTAATCATGGGGTTTCTAGGGGAGTCACTGTAATATTATATAACATTTTTATTCTATCATAACCATTAAATGTGTTCTTATAATTTCATTGAGAAAATATAAAATGAACAATACCTATAAATTTAACCTTTCACATGACATAATTATTGAATCCAAATACATAAAAACATTGATTACTTAATAATTAATCCATTCACTAGGATTCCTCATCATAATACCTCTTTCTTTTCTTTTTTCATATATAGTCTCTTCTTTATTAGCAATGATATCTTCACTTACACCACCTTGTTGATCCTATAATTGAGATTTCCTCTTGGGACATTGAGTTACATAATGACCATTTATTCCATATATAAAACTCATAACATTTGATGAATACATTGAGAGGCCACTATTCTCATCCATTTAGATAATTGAACTCTTAATTTTTTCCTTGAAATCACTTGCATTATGTCCTTTTTGTCCACGATCAAAACTACTTCTCATTCCACAAATTCATTCATCTAGGTGACTCTTTCCACATTATTGACATAGAGGATACTTAATCTTATTTCTTCCATGGTCTCTATTACCCTATCTCTTAGGGAACTCTTTATTTATATTATTTGGGAAGTCTTAGAGTTAGTGAAGGTATAAATTGTGAATTATGTTCCTTGAAAACAGATTAGGCGTGATCACAACATCCCTAACTACAGTAACCATCCATATTTAATTATAATCATAAATTAAACCATCACATTCAATATTAATCTAGTTTCTTCTGGTTCCCTCTATTAACTAAAACTAGAAGAGTATTTTGAGCATTATATATCATTAAATAAACCAACATAATCATGAAAAAAATTACTTATCAGATGTATAAATCCTGACACGATCCTTAATCTATGAGACCATTGTTTCATACTAAGTTATTCATATCCAACTTATATTTAAATCCTTCATTATGTTTTGTGAAGATTTTGACTATTCCCAAAGCATTTGTCTTGGGTGATTCAAACTAGGTGCACATCAAGGCTCGTTTTCATGCACCAGATTACCATGAGTCAGGCCCATAAAATCTTGTTGGAGTTGTTACCTCGTGTTACATAAGATCTAGAGCCACATTAGCTTGTAATATCCATATATACTATATTACTATGAAACCAGTAACTTTATCCTTTAACAAAATTCCATGAAATTTTCCTAAGCATTGACCCGTCCTTATACTTATCCTTAGAGACATCCCTAGACTTATCATTAGAAATCTACCAATGTATCTCACTAATTTTCCCTCATCTTAGTTTCTAAAGGTGTACTAAGACTTTACTTTTGTACAAACTATAGTGACCCATATCTAACATACATGGATTTCGCATCATTTTAGATGTACATTCCATATATTAAAAAAATATTTTCCTAAGAACCATAATAGATTAACATCTTTGGAAACATGAAAAACATATTATATCCTAGTGAATGATCTTCAAAATCTCACATAATGATATACACATTTAGTAATTATACCTAAAAACATTATTCATAACCAGGGGAAAGGAGACATATAAAAGGGGTGAGTAGAAATGATCAGTAAGGGTAAAAAAGGGAGATATGTAAGAATAATCATGAGCATAGGGTTATGAGAACATGATCATAAAAATATAAGATCATACCATGGATATGAAATATCATATACATGAATCATGGAATAAATATTAGTAGTTTGTAAGATATGAATCATAATGAAATAAATAACATAAGCCATGAAAGCATGACATCAGAATAAAACAAGGAATTATGACAGACACATAAGCATATTATAGGATTTACGTAGTAGCTAAGGAATCACCTCCTAGACCATCATGGTAGTATGGGTTTACACCCCATAACATTATGGGGGTCATGGTTCACTACCATATCCATCTTTTTTTGCATGAGTTCACTCCTCTACCATCTTGGTTGTCATAGATCACACCCATGGCCATCTTAGTAGTCAAGGTTCATTCCAAAGATCGTCATAGTATATCTCATTGGATATAAATCATTACCCAATGCATTCGAGGGAGATATAGGTCCCAAAAATCTCATAATGAAATCATACATACTTGTTTCAAAAAATCGTAAAAAATAATATATTAACCATGAAATGAAATCGGTATCATAAACCTATAAACATATCATCTCTAAAAAAATATAGGTTTGAAATAAATTTCATCAAAATAATAACCCATGAAAGAGAATCAGATTTAATAAACCTATAAACCATTAATGAAAATGGATTTCAAATATATATAACCCATGAAAGAGAAAAATATTTCATAGACATATAACCTCAGAAAGAAAAATAGATTTCATAAACATATAAATGTTGGAAGAGAAATGGGTTTTATAAAGACCATGATATTAAGATTAAACCATTTAAAAAATGATATGAATGGATCCTTTAGATCATTTACTCTAAGGAAATTTGTAACATCAAATTATGTCATATTAAATGGAAATTTGTTTAGGAATATCTTTCAAAAACATTTCGTGAAAAAAATATCCTTTCGTATTTTAAATATGATTTTAAATGAATAAAACCATTTGAATTTTTTTTCATATAAAATACCTTTAAAATTAATAATAATACTTGAAATCATATAAAACTTTTTTTACAATAATAGTTATAAAAATATTCCTCAAAACTATTTGAAAACATTTTTCTATGAAAACACTTTGAAACGATATAATGAAAGTATGGAATTGTTTTGAAAACCATTTCTTTTAAAATAGTGTTAAAACATATAAATATGCCTTAAAAACGTTTTAAAACCCCATTTTCATTTAAATTTTTTTGAAAACATATAAATAAATATTGAAATATTTTTTGAATGCTTTTTAAATCATAATTAATTTTTGGAAATCTTTTTCATCAAAAACCACATTCAGAAAAATGAATATCCAAAACATTAGGAAAAAAATTTCTTTTCAACCACAAACATTTTAATCTGGAAAAGTAACCATCAAGGGAATGACTACAGGTAAATCCTTACATGTCGTACACGGTGAAAAAACATTCATTTTTCATGGTAAAAATGTTAGAAAAATGCATTGTTACCATGGATATTAGAATATTTCTTTGTTATAATTGGAAAATACGAAGAGGGAAAAAATTTCTTTTAATGATTATATGATATTATTATAACAAAACATAAAACCCATTTTAGAGACCATGTTTTTCTAACCCAAGAGAGGTAAAAGTCGGGATTTATTAAAAACAGTTTCTAAATAGTATTATTTATCAAAGAGTATAAATATGTTACCAATACCTGAGTATATTAGGAATAACCAAGGGGATTAATATTCAGGATTTTATTTAGAGATTCATTTTATGATTTCATTAACGAAATCCGAAACAAGGACAATCTTAAAAAGCTATGGGATTGTCTTAATAGACTCATCAAATTTTGGAAAATGGGATCATACTCTCCTTGGACAGAAAGGAAGTTTCATGAAACATAAAATATCATAAAATAAAAAAATTCATGATATAAAATTTATAATGTATTTATATCCACCTCGAAATATAATTTAGCTGTATAATAGAACATGAGTCTCAATGAAGGAAAATTGAGACAAAACTATTTTAGTGATTTGGTAACTTTTGAAAGACAAACCCCATGAAAGAAGGATCAAAGAATGTATATGTGATTACCCATATGTATAATTATAATAAAAATATAATAAAATCATCAGAATTACATACATAACACAAATGGAAGGGGTGGTTAACATTGCATGTATCTCACAGAAATAAAAAAATGAGATTAAATCCTCTTAACTTGTGTTTTGACTCTCGTCGTACACATTCAAAAACCCTATATACTAAATATAAATTGATTATGAATACTTTAAAAAACTATATTCCTAAATATAATACAATATATGGATTTATTATGAACTGATATTAGGTTCTTTTAGACAATCCTTTGTTAAGGTTTGACTTCGAGTAATAATCACTTTGTTTTTCATATGTGTCTTAATTTTTCATATTCTATTCCCTTATACATATATCATTATTGAAAAACATAAAACATGAAATAAATATAATTCATAGGAATTATATTTTTATTATAATAATCTATATATTATATAAGTATGAAAAATAATCCATTGTTCATGGAGATAGCAGGACGTATGTACTCATGAATGTTATTTTCATTTAATTGTCATGCGGAGAGAAAGAATGTAAATGAAAAATATGTATATACATATAAATAATTATTATGTTAGATTTTTTATATCATATATATATCATATATAGTCAGTAAAACCATCCTTAATAAAATCCAAGTAACGTATGAAGGAATCATATTGCTTTGAGGGGACGATAACCCACACTTCCTGAAACAAAATTATGCTATTTACATAAGATGGAAATAATAAATGTATTTTATATATAAAAAATAACTACTAATAAATAAATTATAAAAATAATAAAAATAATATATAAATAGTTTTTACATCATAATTTCCACCATGATAGATGGTAATAGATAAATGAAAAATCATTATTTCATGGGGCAGTAGTACGCCGTACAGAGAAACCATGTGTTCATTACCCATTAGATGGGGTGTGTGTATGTGTAGGTCAAAAAATTAACATAAAAAATACAATTAATGGAGGATACATTTGTTATTATATAATAATATAATAAATATAGTTTTATGGTGTGATAAAGGAAGATAAAATAAAGGGCTTAAGAGAAGATGTTACCTCTTAATTTGGTAACTCTTGTTGGTTTCTTCCAATAGGCTTAATTGAATTTTTTTATTAATAAGGAAAGGATTCTAGGATTAAGGGAGGTGTTATGGGAATTTTATTATTCAGGTTGTTTCATATCCTATGAGGTTTTATAGTAGTGACAAATGGGTAGATTTGGTGGCCTTTTATAGGGAAGGGAAAAGAAACATTTGGATTTTTTAATAACTAGTTAGGTGTACCCCGTTTTTACCAAAAACAAAGGCATAAACAACCAAAAAAACTAAATAATTTAATTTTCAAGTACTGACTATGAACATAAAATAGGTTTTGTACATGCTTTAATATCAGTTGAACCCTTAATTTTAATGTTCCCCAATTTTTCTTAATTTGGCCTTAACACTTGTGATTAATGTTAATCACTTTTACTTATTATCTGGGTAAAAAAAAATTTGTCTTATTAGACTATAAATATTATAATGATTAAAATGGTTTTTGTTGGTTTTTTGAAATTCAAATCAAATAATCAGTAAAATCATGATTAATCCTAATCCTGCAGACGGGACGAAATAATAGGTTTTAAAGGAAAAAATTGTTCAAATTTTTTTTTAGATTTTAAAATTAATTTCAAAGTGAATTTTATTATAATGAATAAAATTATATTAAGAGATATAATATATATCTACAATTACCTTAAATTATATTTATGAAATCATTTAACATTAATAATTAATTAAACAAAATTGCTATCTTATAACAAAAAGTATTATTTTTCACCATTTATCAAAACATTATGTTTCTGAGAAAAATCTCAAAGCAAATAGCTCTTGTAAAATTTTTATGTTATAAATTAAAAAATATAATTTATTCTATTAAATTGAATTTCTAAAAGTGTCTAAAAGTTATTT
This sequence comes from Viscum album, assembly GCA_963277665.1. Lineage (NCBI taxonomy): Eukaryota > Viridiplantae > Streptophyta > Magnoliopsida > Santalales > Viscaceae > Viscum > Viscum album. The sequence continues at coordinate 142,519,432 of OY728161.1, read as the reverse complement.
TATTATTAAATGTGATTAATTTAATAAAAAAGTATTTTTAACATAGACAAACATTACCTAAAAGCATATCTTTAATTATGAATATGTTTAATTTACATTAAAATATTATAAAAAATATTTTCAAATTAGATATTATTATTCTTATAACTATTTTTAATGTATTGGTTATAATTATATCATTTAAATAATTATATAAGAAAAATATTTTTCATAAAAACTCAGTGTTTTGTGCATTGTATGCCAAGTTAGTGTTGTATGTAATATATGCCAAATATTATGAAATGTCAGTGTTGCATGTAATGTATTCCAATTCTATTCCATGTGAACATAATATTTAACATATTTCATTTCTATAAACAAATTAAAATCTAAATTTTTAGGGTAAAATAGCTTTATGACCATTGTAATATTTCCTTTTATATTTAATCAGTTATCATAATATTTTATAATTAATTGTTAACCTATGAGTTCAGATTATATTTTCTAAACTATATATTCTCATAATTTAATTAATAATATTCATAACCTATTATTTAATATCATGTTTTTATCATATTATATTTAACATTCATAATTTAATGATATATTATTGTTCTTAAACCTCAGTCTTCTATGTTACGCAAGTCATTGAGGAAATTCATTGTTGTGTATAACACAATCTAACATATCCATGTAGAGAAATAAAATGTTCATGTTTTTCATAGAGCATAATTATCTTGTTTTTTTATAACACGAGCCAAAAAATAGTGCTTTAATATAAAATAGGCTGTCTTCAGTGTTGCGTGAAATACAAAATATAAAAAAAAATATAATTTTTTTTCACAAAATCAAAATTTATCACAAAAAGAATAAGTATATTATTTTTAAACTTCCTTATAATAATTTTCTACATCGATATATTATATTTTATAGGCATAAGAATAGAATAAATATTATTCTATACTTAAAAGATCATTTTTGAAAATCAAAATTATCTTATATTAATAAAGCCCCTATTTTAAATATTATTTTACATACTTTTTAAATTTTTATATAGTAAAATAAAATTAATTTTTTAACTATAAATAAAAAAATTTACATCTAGTAATTTTTTGGTATTTGCTGAGAACATTCATATTTTGATGAATAGTGAATAATAATTAATTTTATTTCAAAACTACATTTACGTACAATTTTTTTTATATTCAAATGATATTTTTAATTTGTTTTAAATTATAATTAGATAATTTTTTTTATTTTAAACCTATTTGGGTAATTAAAAACACATTTAACACTAATTTATATAAAAAAACATAGTAAACTTTTGAACATTTTTATTCTGAAAGCCCGCTTTGTTGTCCTATCTATGGGGTTAATTTTAAATTAATTTCTTCATATTATGGGATTTGAATTTCAAAAAATGGATTACACATTTATAATACTAATTATTTAAAATTTATTATATATTTAAATATATTTTTTATAATGTAATAGTGAAAATAATTAAAATTAATTAGAGTGAGTAAGGTAGAAATGTTGTTATAGAGTGGTTAACGTTTATTATCAACTGTCTAAATAATCTATAAATTTGTAAATAAAATAATTTTATTGAAATTATTTGACGACATCAAACATTTCACAAAATATTTTCATTATTTGAGTCATGTGAAGTATGGGATACCTCAAAACATTGTTTACCATTCTATATTTTCATGTATGGAAATCTTCCTCCAATATAAAAAGTCATTGAAACAGCAAAATTAATACCACCTCTCAATTTAATTTGTATCATAAAATACCTGCCCTAATAAGATACCAAAATCTATCTCTTCGCCCTATAGTTGTAATTTTGAGAATAAATACAACCATGGATTCCCTTTGGTGCAATCCAAAAAGAGTTATCTGAAAAAGGGGTTACATTTTTCAATGTGAATTTTTAATTTTTTTTCTTTCTCAACACCTTCATTTAATATTATTACATACTTATATAATAAAATTAATATCATAAATATAATTATTTGTTTTTATGTTATGTTTTTTACTTACACCTACACAAACATCCATTAAATTGCAAATGAAATTGTTATTCAGGTATGATGAAATACCACCATGTGAAACAATGTCATTCATTTTTTCCTTTACCGCCACTAATAGTTAAGAATTATATTGAAAACACTATTTTTATATGATATAAATGACATTTATTTTTTCTTAATACTTATGGAACTTTTATATATCACATTCCTTCATTCATTTCATTCTGTGTAAATACGATAACATCGTGTGTGGACGTGCGGACTACTGCCTCCCCAAAGCGATATGAAACGTTTACGTATTACATGGAATATAATAATGATGGGATTATTTAAAAATATGTTTTGTAAATAAAATCTATATTATATTCATGATATAATTACATTTCTATATATATAATATATAATTTTCTTTATTAGTGTTTTTCACCCTAAAAAAGTGATAACGCCATTTTTGAATGTGTAGATTACCACCTCCTCAATGTGATGTGATTAAAATTAAATAACAATATATATATATATATATATATTTAGGTTAGAAAATAACATTTTATATATGATATAATTATCATTCTATAATGATAAGTTTTATTTACCTTATTCCCATAACAATCATTGAAAAATGATAATGTTGATCATGGGTACGTAAAACCTACCTTCATTAGGACTGTAATGTTTTCATCATTTTTAAAAACCATATTTCATTAATAGGTTTAATACATTAATTTATTAATAAATTACATAATTAATTCAGGAATATTAATCTGTTGATTTTTATATAATAATCTCTTTGACCATAGTGAACCAACCTTTTTTGTTGTGACACATAAAATAAATATGATCAAAAGACTCCATATAAAAATAATTATTACAATATTTTTATTAAAAAATGTCATAAAAGAAATAAAATAAATGATAAACATGAGATGGTTTCTGAAGAATGTATAAAATTAAAATAAATTTATTATTCTGAAATATAAAAATTCTTGTGACAAGTATGGCTCAATGTATAGGTTTTTTCAGCCCACTTTATACATATGTTAGATAAAAGTCATATGGACCACTTAATTATTTTTTGGGGTTTAAAGTAAATATATTGACATATTATATCATTAATTACTTTATATTCACGGTTTTTCAATTTTTCATTTGATTATTACTATTTTGGGGTTTTCGAATCAAATGTTAACTCAGTTTTAAGGAGTTTCATCCCAATCTCCTTTCATTAAGGCATTTATTAATGATGTAATACTTTCTTATTTCATAAGGTGTTTATACATCACCTATCAAATTAAATATCAATATATTACCTATTATCTATTAATTTATTAATTTATTATTTTGTTAAATTTTATTCCATCATGGGGCTTATGATTTAAAAGTTCAAAGTGGTTTGGGATTCTTTATATGATTAATGATTTAATCATTTCCGCTACATCAATATTGTTGATATTATTTTACATATTTTTTTATATGGATATTAAAATATTATAATTGAGATTTTATGTCTATTTTTTTATTTGGATTCCCCTATTGAATTTCAGTTTTTTAATATAAAACCCCCTTTCCTATTTTTGGATATTTTTTATTTAAAAGGGTGTTGAAATGGATTGATTATTTAACTATCATTAACTATTTCTTCTGATTGAAAATGAAATTCTATTAGAAAAGTCTTGAAGAACTCAATCATTTGTGTATAATGATTTTATAATGGTAATAGTACATTTTTGGTTAGTTCTACGATTAACCAATGACAAGTGGTTCCCTAATAAATCAAAGATGGATGGGTCTACAGTTTCCCTCAATTTCATTATGTATGGATGTCTACTGCATGACTATTCCATTTGTAAGAGTGATAAGTATTGAATTCAATTGCAAGTTCATTATTTTTATCTGAGTAAAAAGTATAATTATTTCTCAAGATTCCATTATGTATTTTCTATGATTTCAATTATTTTTATTCTAACATAGTTTTTAAAAAATGGTACGAACTTATCTTATTTAAGGGAAGTATTTACATGTTATTAAGGGTGAGAAGTTATACCATATGATAATGCTTTCACGGGGTTTAATGTTTGTCAATGGACTAACGGTTCTCTTATATTTATATCCCATAACGATCATTTAATTCTCATACCACATTATTAAGGATCTTAACAGAAATTACGGATGATTAAGGGATTGTAAGAATTCATCGTGAAGTTCATGAAGTGTTTTATAAAAGAGATCCCACTTTGTTTTAAAAGTCATATATTATAGGAAAAATGGATATTGTTCCATTGTTTCCAAATTTAATTTTATGGGTATGTTATATATGAGTTATAGCCCCATCCTCTAAAAATCAATATCTAAAAATATCCTCATTGTGAAATAAAGTAAAATTATATACTTTACTCAAGATTATTTAATTTTATATGTATGAGGCCTTAAAGTTGGTATCATATTTTGATATAGTTAACTTTAGAGGTTATTATTGTAACACCCCGAGATTTTATGAAAAATATTATTTTTAATTAATGTCTTGTGTTGTATGTTACACCATGATTACCTTGCGCTATACGCATCACCGTATTACCTTACAGTATACGCAACACTATTCTTGGATCATATTTCACACAATTTGGATAATAGTTATTCTACACAACATTGAGTATATATATATATTCAATGTATAAAAAAAATATGGTTGGATTCTGTTATATGAAACAATTAAGGATTCTTGCACAACACGCAACCCTGACTTGGCTTACATTACACGCAATCGCGACCTTCCTCAATAGCGTGTGTTGTACGCAATACCGGGTTTTACTAAACAACGATATATTATTATAATATTATTATGAACTATCTGTTTTGAATAGTATTAACTAAATTTTTAATTTTATATCATTATTATTCATCTTACACGTTTTCTAGAACATGGTATAAGAACAAAATAAATTGTTCGGGTAAAATAAGTATTTTTCAAAAAATGTAGTTTTGCCGCCTTTTGATGGCGCAGCCACTTTAAATATAGTTTTTGACATTTTTATAAGTTAAATTTGACAAAATAAAAATCTTCTTTGGAATCAAGAAATAAAAATTTACTTTGGATAAAATTTTCATATTATTCTGGTAACTTTCATATTTTGATAAATAGTAAAAACACGCTATATTTTAATTAAAAAAAACTTTTTTCATCACAATAATTTATATGGTTAAATTATAATATTGAATGGTTTTAATGTATAAATAGAATATATTTTTACCATTTAATATAATGTATGTCATTAGCATTGATTTTACCTTGATTTCGTAGGTTAAATCAATTCAATCTTTTGAAATGTTTTAAACAAAAACACTTTTTCTTTCGACAACAGGATTAATTTTAATTCAATTTCTGCAACTTCTGTGTATAGAATTTGGAAGAATGGATTCCATATTTTCAATCATTGGGTCAAAATTATATTAGTAGACTACTTTTTATTTTTGGGCATTATGAATAGTAACAACGGTAAATTTTATTTACCCAAGTTAAAGGTAAATCAGGTAATTAAGGGTAAGTATAAGATTATAAAATTACCCTAAAATCTTTCAAAATCCTATTGGATGACTAAAGGTCGACCCATATCACCTAGGGGTCAGATTAGAATCATTTAATGGACTTTTTCCATGAAAATAACTTAATTATTATTAAAACCAATGAAAGTGACAACATGTCACTCTCTTAAATGTTATAAGTATATTAATTTTAATTTAGTGATAAACATCATGAAACTGTGAACATGAATAGTCTCCAGAAATCTAATGAAATTATCTACATCATATAAAATTATTTATAATTTTTAGGTATTAAATAATTATCATTAATTTTGACACAATAGGGATGCAGAAATTATTTATTTAGTGAAAAATCAATAATATAGTTTTTATTGAAATATTAATACATATAAAAAGCCCAAAAAATCTTCACAAAACTTATTATTAGTGTATATATAAACCCTATTAATCCATTGGCCTAATTGTTGACCATTTGGATCCTTATTAAGATGATTATGACACTTATATTTTTTTATTTTAAATGATGCCAAAGTTGTCACCTTCATATTTTAATAAAAATGACAATTTAAATATTGTGATTTTAAGATGATAAATTCGAGTAAAAGTATTATTGTGAAAGGTAATAGATTTATCTTCATAATATGATTTTATTTTTAATTTTTATGAAACAAATAAGTACATTAAATAATTATACAAAAATGTTGTTGTAATTATTTTATTAAGAGATAAACCAAATAAATGGTTTTAAAAATAATAAAAAACATAATGTTCTCCACAAATTTTCTAGATACGTATTACCTTTTATTGATCTATTAAAGCTTTTATTTCGAACATATCATCTGTATGTATTTTATTTAAATTCAAATAAATGAATAGTGTCAAAATTGACAATATTGTAATTTTATAAAAATAACATATTTTAAAATTGTTTAAAAATCACAAAAATATATAAAAATTATAAATTTATATTTATATGTTATATAATGTTCTAAATTATCCAATTATGGACAATTCAAAACAAATAAGTAATTATTTATTATAATTTAAAATTCAGAATGTTATTACCACAAATAAAATTAAATTGATTAAGTAAGAAAAAATCAAGTTGATAATGTTTAAAATAATTTCCTAACATGTCTAAATTTTATTGGATGATGCGATTACAACCCTATCTCATATTATATTCGAATAAGAGTCATTTTTGGAGGTTTTTATGTGGGGTTAGATTTATTATAAATTAATATTTTTAAGATTTCCAAAGGTGCCCCTCTCCTCCCTTATAAAAGGGCACCTCCTCCTTCTCTTCCTCACACCACTTTGATCCATCAAGCTCATCCAAACCCTTCCAAATTATCTTCTACACTTCCATAGAAACATCCTAGAGGTTATGGTCTACTTCAAAGACCAATTTTAGTGCCCTACGAGGAGGACTCAAAGAGGCGCTTCAAAGAAGAGGTAATGTCCATTACCGATTCTTTCAACTTTATTTCTTCTTCCACTTCTTCTTCTTAGGTTGTTTAATTATGAAGTAATAACATCAGTATCACTCATATACAGATATGTTATTATAAGTATGAAACAACCCTATTTCACCATCTATCCATCCTACGGAAAATGAAATCACCACGCATGCATACGTACGGAATACTGTCTCCACGCCGTGGTGTAATCTATTTTCCACCACCACCTTACTTGGATGGGTATAATGGTGTAAATAATAACTATATATGATTATTGTAATTTGATATTGATTCTGAAATAGTATACATACACTCAAATATAATTCCACGATCATGAGAACGATATCATCGCTCGTGCGTACATACGGACTACCGTCTCCACGACGCGATGAGATTCATTCTCCATGTTAACCATTCATGAATGATTATAAAGTATATATAATAAGTAATCATGAAATATATGACATAATAATGATACTGGATTTATCTGTATATATATGTATGTCATCTACATAATTCCATTCAACTCAATAAGAAAACGAAAACAGCCTTCATGCGTACGTACGGCCTACCGTCTCCATGAACGGTGTATTTATTTCCATCTACTAATCTATTATATATATGTATATTCTGAATATATATTATATATAAATACTGTTTTATATTATGGAAATAATTAATCATGATCTAAGTAATCATATGAATAATTACAAGTCAAAACACGGACGACAAATGAAACGATTTTACCCAAAACGCTCTTTAACATAGAATTTACAGAAGAACGGGTAATATAAAGTCATAAGTGAACCATATATGATATCATAACAATTAGTATGATTCTGGAATAAGTCAATGACATTGTTTAAATCATTATACAGGATGTTCGAACACTTACGAAGGAAATCAGACCTAAGGTAAGGGAAAATATCACAATCTCATTTTATCCGAGATTGTTTATACTTTGATATTTACTGGGGTGTATTTTATCATCCACATCCATGTTTCCCAAATATGTAATATTTTTTCCATCCACCTACAATTTATTAAATCCAATTTTACTCTTCGGTGAGTTTTTAGTAAAAGATATGAATGGAATCTTTTGTCGTTTTTCATACGAGGTACTTTTTGACAGTTCTGAAAAATGTACGAGAAGAATGTTTTTTTAACTTATATGGCATGAATGGATTTTTAAAACATTATTTCCAAGAAGCATACTTTACAAGTATTCATGTTTATTTTTAGTCAACTTATTTTAGTATAAAATTGTATGACATTTTAAGAAAGGAAAATGTTTTTGATGTATAATGGATATTTTCCTCAAGAATGGAGTTCAAGTGTTTTATCAAAATTATTTTCCATCTAAGATAATATAGGGTTCTTTTTATATCCGTGTTATTAAATTTATTTGATTATTTTGTGATTGAATTAATTTTATGAATTCCTTTATCTTATATGAATTGTTTTATGATGTCATGATGTTTATGAATCCCATTTTTGTTACATGGGTTATGAAATGATGTATGATTTATGATTTTTTGGCACATATAAGAATGGAATCATTATGAGATGTTTGGGTCCTATATCTCCCTCCAATGCATTGGGTAAAGATTTTATATCTCAGAGATAGACATGGCTGGAATGGCAGGTTAAACCAGTTCAGTGAAACAGGATTGAAACGAGGAGTGAACTCAGTTCAGAAATGGGCTTTGTCCACTAAGATAGTATTGGCAATGAGTCTTGACTAATAAGAAAGGATTATCTATGATTATGTGTGTATGACACAAAGTTTCATGTTTTATGTTATGATTATTGGGATTACATTACACTACTATGATTTATCTCATGTTATGATATTATGATCTCTTTTGCAGGTTAAGATTGAAAATGTTATGTTCTTATGAATATAGTGTGATTGATATTTCTTTTTTTTACCCTTACTGAGCATTTGAGCTCACCCTTTTAGGTTTTCTTTTTCCCCGGGATATAAAGAAAGGTTTTAGGTAAAAAAAGGAACATCATTATGGGAGATGTTGAAGATCTTTCACCACGATTAGAAGATTATATTCCGAGTTTTCAAAGACACTAAACTATTACGGTCCTTGTTTGTGTGTTTTTTGTTATGTACTATGTATTCCGCAAAAGTAATGTAATGTCCATGTACGTTAAGCTTTGGGTTTCTATAGTTGGTATCAGAGGAAAGGTTTAGTCAACCTTTGGAAACTGCGATGCAAGAACTTTAGTGAGATCCCTAGAGATATTTCTAAGGTATGTCTAGGGATGTCCCTAAGGTTAATTATACGTATATGATATGGTCCTATAACTACGGTAACGATCGTAGAATTTAACCTATGATGTTAGATATTGAGGGTGCTCCCCCTTTACTATGTTGTTTTCCCTATCATTATTTTTTCCTCTCACACTATTCTTTTTGGGTTTTAGAAAATGGCTAGAAACAGGAAGATTCATGATAATGGAGGATATGACAGATAATGGAATGATATCCTTCATGGGAAACCAAATGAAACGGGATTTGGAAGTCCAAACATCGTTATTATTCCTAATCAGAAATCTCATAAAATGATCAATAATCTCAACTTTGGTAAGTTTCCCGACTCAGATAATAAGAGAAAGATGGAGTTTCATGATGATCATAGAGGAAAGAAAGTTCAATTTCCCTCATGTAAATCATGTGGGAAGAGGCATTGGGGAGATTGTTTCAAGGGAACTGGAAGATGCTTTTGGTGTGGAAAAGAAGGACACAAATCCAGTAAGTGCAAAGGAAAAGGTTCAGTTAACACCATGGATGAGGATAATGGTATTTCTATGACATCAACAATGGTTAAATGTTTTAAATGTGGAATGTACGGGCATTATGCAAACCAATTCCCTAATGGAAAGTCCCATGAAGAGAATCAGTACAGTCGTATGGGTAGTATTTTTGTTGATGATGATGAAGAGACTACAAGTAATATGTGAGAAAAAAGAATTGTTGATACTCGGTCAATGGATTGAGAAGGTAGTTGAATGATTACATGTTTATCAAGTGTACTGTTGTATAAGTAATCTCATGGTTCTATGAAATAAAGAGTCATCTAATGATTGTTACACTGTTGTCTTTACTAAGTTCTGAAAGTGTATGATGAATAGTACTAGTAACCATGAAAGGTTATTCAGATATTTTCGGAAAGTAGATGATATGCGCATAATGAAAGGATAAAGAGAAAATAAAAAGTTTGATAGAATTCATTAGCTCATGACTGATATAAGGATAAGGCTATATCATGGTTTGAGTATATAGAATTTTTGGATTTTGGTATGTGGAAAGAGTTAACTTTTGACAGCTTTCATGTTTTCACTAAGGTTCAATGGGTATTCATTCTTCAAGAGAATACATGATTAAGGTATTCACATGTTTGTAATTTGACCAACAAGATATATCTTATAATTTATTGGGGATAATTGGTGGCATTCACGTGGTTGTTATGTGACATTTCAAGTAATCATTTTCTTTATACTATGAGCTTGGACCGAAGTATTTTAGATAAGCCTAAAGATTGGAATGGATTATGTTGGACATATGTTAGTATTGTTTAAAGATAGAACTTTTTTCGATATTATTGATGGGATGTTATAGGAATGTAATTTTAGAAAAAAGGATAACCTGCAGGACGGGTGACAGCCCATCACGTCGGACAAGGCTGTGGGAATCGAACCCACAACTGAAGTGAAACTGGACTTTATCGCATACCACTGGCCTACAGGAAGTCCCTATTCAGTAGAAACTAGTTTTATTATATTAAGCAGTATGATATAATAAGTATAAGTCCATTTTAGGAACCATATACGATTAATCACACTATAGATGGACTTATATATTTTTTGATAACTTTTATAACCTTTTGTTTCAGACAGCTGGAATGACCCATTACATGATCTCCTAACACTTCACGAATGAAAAATTCAACTTAATTTCTTTAAGAGATGAAGTGGAAATTTTCCAAAGAACGAACAACGGTGAGACTATAACTAAATCACGAAAGTTTTTATTCTAATTACAATTTCATCAACTTAATGGAAATGATCTTGAAAACCAAAAATGTTTTCCTAGTTCCCTTATATCTGATAAATCATATGGTACCTTATATAATCACAAATTTATGGCTTTTTGATTGATGGCTTTTTCATAGCCATGTTCTCTACCACTCTCCATCAGAACTTGAGGGTTATATTTTTCTTCCATATCCATATTTTTACCTATGTTATCCTACATGGAAACCCAGTGATGAGTTAATTTGGGTAACCATTACATTTCAGACTTTAGTTTTTAAAGCCAGGTATTGGTATTCCTTTCTACGATGTGGGTTTCTATTAAAGAAACTTTCGAGTAGTAAACCATTTATAACCCCGACGAATTTTGAGGGCGAAATTCATTTTAAGGGAGGTAGAATGTAACACCCTGATATTTTATGAAAAGTATTATTTTTAATTAATTTCTTGTGTTGTATGCTACACCAAGACTAACTTACGCTATACGCAACACCGTATTAGCTTGCAGTATACGCAACACTATTCTTGGATCATGTTACACACAATTTTGATAATAGTTATTCTACGCAACATTGAGTATATATATATATATATTCAATGTAAAAATGAAATATGATTGGATTTTGTTATACGAAAAAACGAAGGATTATTTCACTACATGCAACCCTGACTTGACTTGCATTACACGCAATCATGACCTTCCTCGATAGCATGTGTTGTACGCAATACCGGAATTTACTAAACAACGAAATATTATTATAATATTATTATGAACTAGTAGTTATGAATAGTATTAACTAAATTTTGAATATTATAACATTATTATTCATCTTACACATTTTCTATAACATGGTATAAGAACAAAATAAATTTTGCGGGTAAAATAAGTATATTTCAAAAAATGATGTTTTGCCGCCTTTTGATGGCGCACCCACATTAAATAGAGTTTTTTACATGTTTATAAGTTCCATTTATCAAAAAAAAAATTCTTATTTGGAATCAAGAAATAAAAATTTACTTTGGATAAATTTTTCATATTATTCTGGTAACTTTCATATTTTGATGAATAGTAAAAACACGCTATATTTTAATTAAAAATAACTTTTTTCATCGGAATAATTTATATGGTTAAATTATAATATTGAATGGTTTTAAAGTATAAATAGAATATATTTTTACAATTTAATATAATGTATGTCATTAGCATTGATTTTACCTTGAATTCGTAGGTTAAATCAATTCATTCTTTTGAAATGTTTTAAACAAAAACTCGTTTTCTTTCGACAACGGGATTAATTTTAATTTAATTTCTGCAACTTCTGTTTATAGAATTTGGAAAAATGGATTCCATATTTGGAATCAGTGGGTCCAAATTATATTAATAGACTACTTTTTATTTTTGGGCTTATGAATAGTAACTTTGGTAAATTTTATTTACCCTAGTTAAAGGTAAATCAGGTAATTAAGGGTAAATATAAGATTATAAAATTACCCTAACATCATCCAAAATCCTATTGGATGACTAAAAGTCGACCCATATCACCTAAGGGTCAGATTAGAATCATATAATGGACTTTTTCCATGAAAATAACTTAATTATTATTAAAACCAAAGAAAGTGACAACATGTCACTCTCTTAAATATTATAAGTATATTAATTTTAATTTAGTGATAAACTTCATGAAACTTCGAACATGAATAGTCTCCAAGAAGATAATGAAATTAACTACATCATATATATATATTTATAATTTTTAGGTATTAAATAATTATCATTAATTTTGACACAATAGGGATGCAGAAATTATTTATTTAGTGAAAAATCAATAATATAGTTTTTATTGAAATATTAATAGATATCAAAATGCCCAAAAATCTGCACAAAACTTATTATTAGTGTATATATTATCCCTAATAATCCATTGGCCTAATTTTTGACCATTTGTATCCTTATTAAGATGATTATGACAGTTATATTATTTTATTTTAAATGATGTCAAAGTTGTCACCTTCATAATTTAATAAAAATAACAATTTAAATATTATGATTTTAAGATGATAAATTCGAGTAAAAGTATTATTGTGAAAGATAATATGTTTATCTTCATCATAGGATTTTATTTTTAATTTTTATGAAAAAAATAAGTATATGAAATATCTATACAAAAATGTTGTTGTAATTGTTTTATTAAGAGATAAACCAAATAAGTGGTTTTAAAAATAATAAAATATTTAATGTTCTCCACTAATTTTCTAAATACATATGACCTTTTATTAATCTATTAAATCTTTTAGTTCGAACATATCTTCTGTATGTATTTTATTTAAATTCAAATAAATGAATAGTTTCAAAATTGACAATATTGTTATTTTATAAAAATAACATATTTTAAAATTGTTTAAAAATCACAAAAATATATAAAAATAATAAATTTATATTTATATGGTCTAAAATGTTATAAATTATCTAATTATGGAAAATTCAAAACAAATAAGTAATTATTTTTTATAATTTAAAATTTAGAATGTTATTACCACAAATAAAATTAAATTGATTAAAGATAAATCAAGTTGATAATGTCTAAAATAATTTCCTAACATGCCTAAATTTTATTGGCTGATGAGATTACAACACTATATCATCATATATTCGAATATGAGTAATTTTTCGAGGTTTTTAAGTGGGTTTATATTTATTATAAATTAATATTTTTAAGATTTCCAAAGGTGCCCCTCTCCTCCCTTATAAAAGGGAACCTCCTCCCTCTCTTCCTCACACCACTTTGAGCATTCAATCTCGGCCAACCCCTGCAAAATTCTCTTCTTCACTTCCCTAGAAACATCCTAGAGGTCCTGGAATTCTTCAAAGACAAATTTTAGTGCCCTACAATGAGGACTCAAAGAGGTGCTTCAAAGAAGAGGTAATGTCCATTACCAATTATTTCAACATTATTTCTTCTTCCACTTCTTATTATTAGGTTGTTTCATTATGAAGTAATAACATAAGTATCACTCATATACTTATATGTTATTATAAGTATGAAACAACTGTATTTCACCATCTATCCATCCTACGGAAAATGAAATCACCACACGTGCGTACGTACGGAATACCGTCTCCACGCCGTGGTGTATTCTATTTTCCACCACCACCTTACTTGGATGGGTATAATGGTGTAAATAATAACTATATATGATTATTGTAAAGTGATATTGATTCTGAAATAGTATACATACATTCCAATACAATTCCACGATCATGAGAACGATATCATCGATCGTGCGTACGTACGGACTACCGTCTCCACGACGCGATGAGATTCATTCTCCACGTTAACCATTCATGAATGATTATAAAGTATATATAATAAATAATCATGAAATATATGACATAATAATGATTCTGGATTTATGTGTATTTATATGTATGTCATCTACTTAATTCCATTCAACTCAATAAGAAAACGAAAACAACGTTCATGCGTACGTACAGCCTACCGTCTCCATGAACGGTGTATTTATTTCAATCTACTAATATATTATATATATGTATATTCTGAATATATATTATATATAAATCCTGTTTTATATTCTGGAATTAAGTAGTCATATGAATAATTACAAGTCAAAACACGGACGACAAATGAAACGATTTTACCCAAAACGCTCTTTAACATGGAATTTACAAAAGAACGGGTAATATAAATTCATAAGTGAACCATATATGATATCATAACAATGAGTATGATTCTGTAATAAGTCAATGACATTATCTAAATCATTATACAGGAGGTTCGGAAACTTACGAAGCAAATCGGACCTAAGGTAAGGAAAAATATCACAATCTCATTTTATCCGAGATTGTTTATACATTGGTATTTACTGGGTTATATTTATCATCCACATCCATGTTTCCTAAATATGTAATATTGTTTCCATCCACCTACAATTTTTTAAATAAAATATTACTCTTTGGTGAGTTTTTAT
This sequence comes from Viscum album, assembly GCA_963277665.1. Taxonomy (NCBI): domain Eukaryota; kingdom Viridiplantae; phylum Streptophyta; class Magnoliopsida; order Santalales; family Viscaceae; genus Viscum; species Viscum album. The sequence goes on along the minus strand of OY728161.1, from coordinate 142,504,386 downwards.
TAAAAGATATGAAAGGAATCTTTTGTCGTTTTTCGTACGAGGTACTTTTTGACTTTTCCGAAAAAGTACGAGAATAATGTTTTTTTAACTTATACGGCATGAATGGATTTTTAAAACATTATTTCCAAGAATCTTACTTTACAAGTTTTCTAGTTTATTTTTAGTCAACTTCTTTTATTTTAAAATTTTATGACATGTTAAGAAAGGAAAATGTTTTTGAAGTAGAAAGGATATTTTCTAAAGAATGGAGTTCAAGTGTTTTATCAAAATTATTTTCCATCTAAGATAATATAGGGTTCTGTTTATATCCATATTATTACATTTATTTGATTATGTTGTGATGGAATTATTTTTATGAATTCATTTATCTTATATGAATTGTTTTATGGTGTCATGATGTTTAAGATTCCCATTTTTATTGCATGGGTTATGCAATGATGTATGATTTATGATTTTGTGGCACACATAAGAATGGTATCATTATCAGATGGGTGGGACCTATATCTCCATCCAATGCATTGGGTAAAGATTTTATATCTCATTAGATAGACATGGCTAGAACTTCAGGATAAACCGGTTAAGTGAAACAGGACTGAAACAAGGATTGAACTCGGTTCAGAAATGGACTTTGTCCACTAAGATAGTCTTGGCAATGAGTCTTGACTAATAAGAAATGATTCTCTATGATTATGTGTGTATGCCACAATGTTTCATGTTTTACGTTATGATTATTGGGATTACATTTCACTACTATCATTTATCCCATGTTATGATATTATGATCTCTTTCGTAGGCTATGATTTCCAAAATGTTATGTTCTTATGAATATGATGTGATTGATATTTATTTTCTTTACCCTTACTGAGCATTTGAGATCACCCTTTTATGTTTTCTTTTCCCCAGGATATAAAGAAAGGTTTTAGGTAAAAAAAGGAAGATCTTTATTGGAGATGTGGAAGATCATTCACCATGATTAGAAGATTATATTCTGAGTTTCCAAAGACACTAAACTATTGCGGTCCTTATGTGTGTGTTTTTTGTTATGTACTATGTATTCTACAAATGTAATGTAAAGTCCATGTACGTTAAGATTCAGGTCTCTACAATTATAGTGTTAGTATCATGAGATAAAAAATATTACATTATATTTATGTTATAATTATAAATCATCTAAGGATAACTTTGATTCTTCATCTAAAGTATGTTTTTTTTATATAAAATACATAGTTTAAATTTTAGAGCTATGCTTTGATGGAAACAAAAGGAGAATATCCTTACAAATCTGTATCCTAATATGGTTTGAATTAAAATTTAACAGTTGTTTATATTCATGGACTATTTGACACAAGTTATAAAATGTTGTGGATTCCACATAATAGATCAACCCGATAAAACACATAGGAACATGAATATAGTAGTTAATTTTATGAGAAAATATCCCCCATAACTTATAGGATCATTAGACCATGTTCTAGGAAAATGATGAATCAAATAACTAGAAAAGATATTTAATGTCATTGGTTGTTTGGTTCACAAAATGTAACTCTATATATATATTTGATTAATATTTACACTGAGAAAAATTTCCCTATAGTTGATCCCCTTAGGATAGAAAAAATAATTATTGAATATGTTAATGGTTGAGTTTAGATAATATATTTTTTGTATATTCTAAAATCTAGTAGTAACATAAAAGGAACCTAAATATTTAAAAAAAATTAAATTAAAAGAAACAAAATGTAATGTTTCATCAGAATGAATTTTTCATAAAGTAAATTTCATTCCTTGCTCCCAATATTTCTAATGAGGTCCAAACTATTTACCCTACTAAAACCAAGAATTTTTATTAGTTTCCAACATATACTAGTCTCCAAAAAAATCATTATTATCTTAAAGTAGTGAGTTAGTAATATTGTTTCAATTAAAACATTTCTTGTTTGTATATCCCACTAAAACAATTAACTAAAAATGGATTTGAGATCATCTGGATAAAAGAATGTGAAGATTGTTTTCAGGAACTGAAAAGAAGATTGTTGAATTCTTTAGTTTTGGCATCGCCTTCTAGAAATGGTGAATTATTAATCTACAGTGACACATAATTAAAAGGAAATGGTGGCTTAATAATAAACACTTATCAGTTAATTACTTTTCCTTCATGTTGGTTGAAACATCATTTGTTGAATTACCCTACCCATGATTTGGAATTAGTTGTGGTGGTTTTTACATTAAAAATTTGGAGTCATCATTATTATGCTTTAATGTGTGAAAAATACACAAATAAAAAAATAATGAAGTATATTTTAACAAATAATGAATTGAATATGACAAAAAGAAGATAGTTGGAACTAATCAATGATTATGATTTCATGATTCACTATCATCATGGAAAATAAAATGCGTCATATGATAATTTCATTCAAAAAAGTAATGATATATTAACCATGTTATAATTAGATCATTACCCTTGGGTTAATGATTTTTTTTTATTTTGGCCTATATTTTTGGTATGTTGGGATGCCCATGTTTTGTTTCAGGATTCAATGAAGTCTACATTGTTAGAAATAATTAAATGAGAATAGAAGCTGGATTAATATATTCTATAAATAATAGAATCTATTAATAATGGTTTGTTTTATGATTTTAATATTGATGAAAAGGGGAATTATGATTTGAATAAAGATTCTTTGTGCCTTGTCATTCACAATTGAGGAATTTTTTTTCACTAAATCTCATAATTCTTTATTTTACATTCATATGGGATGCATTAAAATGTATATAGACCTTATTGAGTATTACAAGTGGGATGGAATGAAATGTAAAACTATTTTCATTACCATTATGCATTTTACTTTTCATCTGGTTAAATAATAATTACTATTACTTAATGGGATACATAGAAACTATTCAATACAAAAGAAGACATGGAAAAATATATTAATGGAATTTTTGGAAGGATTTCCAAAGACTTGTCATGATAATAATTTGATTTGGTTTATTATTGATCTATTAACCAAATCTGCCTATTTCGTCCCACTAGAGATACAATGACTCTATATATAAATTCTATATTGTATCTAAATGTGATTGTTAGGATACATGGACTACCTCCATCCATTATTTCATACCATGATCTCAGGTTCACATCTATTTTTTCGAATGGACTTCATATTTTTTTTGGTACTAGTTAAATTTTAGTACAAATTTTCATCCTCAATAGAATGGATAATCTAATCAAATAATTTAAACCATGGAGGATATGATTAATTTTTTCTAAATGGATTACGATGAAATTTGGGATTGACATATTTCTTAGAATGAGATTTCTTATAATAACATTTTTCATTCTAGTATACAGATGGATCCATTTGAGGATTTATTTGGAATGTGGTGTTCAACACCATATTTTTGGGATGATGTAGTTGAAAGGATTTTAATTGGAAAAAAGATGGTAGTGGAAACGGAAGATGTTTTTTGGTTGATTAATTTTCATATGAGAGTAGGAATAAAATTTATACAGATAACAAGTGAATATATATTTATTTTGAGGTAGGGGAGCAGGTCTTTTTAAATGTCTTTTCCATGGAAATGGGTGATGCATTTTGGTATGAAGGGGTAATGGATAATATAGTTTATTGGACCATATGAAATCCTGGAAAAGTTAGAGAAATTTCATAGTAAGTAAACATACCACCAAGTTGATCTCAAGTACATATATATTTCTTGTTTCATTGATAAGGATATATATATCATTTTTATCTCCAATTTTGAGCCATGATGTACATAAGTTGGAAGAGAATATTTATTATGAGGAAAAACCAGTTTTGGTTCTTGACCACAAGGAGAAAATGTTTCATAAAATGGTAATATACCACATTATGTTTTTATGGAAAACCCATATGGATGAATACAAAACATGGGAATCTGAAAATGTTATTATGGAAAAATATCCATGCTTATTTGAAATATAAATAAAATTTCGAGGGTACAGTTTCCAAATAGGGGAAGGATATAACATCCCAGGTAATGATAGAATAATTATTTTTCATATTTATTCATTTTTCTGAATTAGATAGTAATTTTAAATTAAAACGGTCTATATTTAAAAAAACATACATGACACGAAATATTGAGTTTCTATGAAATATTAAATTACATGCAGTACTAAGTTATACCAAACAATAATATGTTGTTAATATTTTTTTATATGGTAGTTATCATGTTACAATTTATTAGGAGATAATTAATAAAAATAATTATATTATTTTTATACATGGTTATTAAATGTTTTTAAATTCATCAAATATATTTTATAGTCAATAGATAAGAATATATATAGTTTTACCCTTAAATGTTCTTTATTCTAATAATGAATTTTATCGCCTTTTAATAAATAACCCATTTAAAATATGATTTTGGAAATTTTATAATTTATATATGGAAAAAATAATGTTTTAATTATCAATATCAATATTTTCTTTCTCTTAGTATTTGTTAATTTTATGAGAACTTTCATATTTTTATGAATAGTGAATAATACGAAATTCTAATTCAAAATTTCACTTTTTCCATTAATTTATATATTTAACTTTTGTTAATCATTTTTAATGTATAATTAGATAATTTTTATATAATTTGAAAGAATTTTGTTTATTTTTTAAAAAATAACAATGAATGAAGATATAAAATGTTGCAACCATTAAACCATTTTTACTTTAAACCCGTTTCAGTGATCCTATCTACAAGACAAATTTTAAATTAATTTCAGTCACTTATGAAATTAGAAATTGAAAAAAAGTTAATTCATATTTTCAATTAGTATAATTCTTATTGTATGAAAATTTCAACTTATTTTTTATCCAAAAATCACAATAAAAGTAATTAATATTAATTATAGTGATTAAGATAAAAATGTGGTTACATAGTGGTTAAAACTATATTGTTTAGAGTCTAAATAACCTATAAACATGTCCAAAAATATTTTATGGACATGAATCGACCATATATTATTTTTTATCTAATTTTTATTATTATTGGAGTCACAGGATGAATGTGAGACCTCCCAATAGTTATTACCTTTTAATATTTTACAGAATGTCACTCCTCCTCCACTGTAAAAAGTCATTCACCCTCTCTAGTCATTCACACCTCTCAATACCATTTGGATCCTCCGAACCATACCCATATAATCTCCCAAAATCCTTCATTTAACCTCAGAGTCCTCAATTATGGATGAAATCCAGCTAAGGAATCCCCTTGGTGCTTACCAAAAAGAGTTACCTACAAAACATGTAGCATTTTTCAATGTGCGTTTATGTTTTATTTATTTATCCACCTCATAATTTCTTTTTATTTAATTATTATATATTAAAATTAGTATCATATATGTACTTATATTTTTTATTTTATGGTTTAAACCTACAAAATTACACAATTTCATCGAATGGGTAAATAAATTACCATTACTGTACGGTGAACTACAGCCTCGTGAAACGATGCCATTCATTTTTTCCATTAACACCTCTTATGGTTGGAAATTATGATGGACACACTGTTTTTATGGTATATTAATTTTATTTATGTTTTATTTATAATTCTTTATTTCTTATATTTCACAAACCTTAAATATTTTCATTTTATTCAAACATGATTGCATCGTTTGTAGATGTGTCAACTACGGCCTCCACAAAGTGATGTGATACATTCACACTTCACATGGAATGTATTATGGATAGCTTTAATTAAAAATATGATACATATATTAAATATAAATTAAATTCATGACATAATTACCATTTTACAAATATTATATATCATTTCCTTTATTATCTTTTCACACACGGGAAATATGATAATGACATTCATGGATTCCTGGACTTCCACCTCCTCGATGTGATGTGAATCCATTTACATGAAAATAATTATTTATATAACAATATATTATTAAATAAAATTTTATTTATGATATAATTATAAATCTTGATAGATGTATTTTTCTTTCCTTCTATCCATAAGGATCATTGAAAAATGGTAACATTATTAATGCATACATATGACCTACCATATACATGATAGCAATGTTGGTTCATTTTTAATAAAAACCTTTCATGATTGGTTTTAAAAGATAAATTAATTTATAAATATGATAATTAGTTCATTAGTATTATTCTTCACATTTTTATACAATTATCTCATTGGCCATAGTCAACCAACCTTAGTTGTTTTGGAACATAAAACAAGTATGATCAAAATACACTACGTAGACTTAATTTTTTAAATAGTTGTATAAAAAATTGTAATAAGTGAAAATTAAATTAATTATTAACTTGATAAACATTATGAATAATGTAAAAATTTATCCAAAGTTTTTTATTCTTGAATATAAATACACACGTGACAAGTCAGACTCATGGTACAATATTTTTATTCTCAATTTTTTCATCTTTGGGATAAATTTCATATACACCACTTACATATATTGTGTGGTGTATCTACTGATTTTTTTGATATGTTATGTCATGAAATATTTTACCTTACTAGTATTTAAATTTTTTATATTCTGATTACTATTCTTGGTGTTTATGATTCAAATTCTATACCATTTGTTTGGGATTTCATCTTAATCTTTTTTCATTGAGGAATTTCGTTATGATATACAACTTTATTATTTTATTAGGTGTATATACAATAAAATCTACATTCCATATACCTATTTCATAAATTATCAAGTTATTTAATGTTTTTAAATGTTATTAATTAATGGGGATTATGATTTAAATGTTCAAAGTAGCATGTGATGATTTAAATGATAAAATATTTCATCCTTCCCCCCATTTCAATATTCATCATCTTATTTTTATATATATATTTATATTGATATAAAAGAATTAAAAATGAAATTCGATGTCTATTTTATAAATTTTCTTCTCCTATAAGCCTAAGTTTATTAAAATAAAAATAAAACCCTTTCCCCCTTTTTGTGTATTTTGTTATTGAATATGGGTTTGAAAATTGACTTATTATTTGAATATCATGAATGGTTTTACTCTGATTAAAAATGAAATTATGTGAGTGAAGTGTTAAAAATTCAAATATTTTATGTGTTATGATTATAAAATGGTTCTTCGACATTTTACAGGTGGTTTTATGATAAACTAATGATGGGTTGGTATTTGATATCCCTTCAATGTATTGGGTATGGAATTTGGACATATTGTTATTCCATTTGTAAGAGTTACATGTATGGAATTCAACTACGTGGTAATTATTTTATTAAGAGTGAAAATTATAATGATGTCCCAAGATACCATTATGTATTTTCTATTGTTTCAGTGGGTTTTTTGGTAATATTATTATTACATAAATGAATGAAATGAGATTATTTTATAAGGAAACTATTTAATACTTATTAAGGGATAAAATTATTACATTATGATAATGTTTTCATGGGTTTTAGTTTTTATCAATGGGCTAACAGATTCCGTATTTTTATATCCCTTACTTATTTTTTATACTCATCCCAAATTTTTTAATATTCTTTATAGGACATATGGATTATCAAGGGATTCGAAAAACACATATTAAATTTCCTAAAGTATTTGATAAAATACTTCATGATTTATTTTAAATGTTTTAGATTATTAGAAAATGGTTTCTATTCATAATTATCAACATTGTATCATATGGTTTTTTTTAGTTATAGAATAATCATCAAAAACTCTGTATTTGAAAATATCCTTAATTTGAATGAATGTAATATTAATGACATAACTGAAGATTTTGTAATGTTTTAAGGCTGTTTACTTATAATGTTCAACATAACCAAACACCTTATTAGAGATATCATAAATAGTAAAATTTATCAAAACCTAGAGAAAGGAAACATAAGAGAGGGTGAGCTCAGATACTCGCACTACGAGAATTAAAGGATATTTCCATACTTATATAGCCCCAATTTAAAAAAATCATGGTTGCAGACTAATATATCCCCACAGGTCTTAAGCTAACTGTTGCGTTATGCCCCTAACCTGTGTGATTCCACCCATATTGTTGATTTTTCTTCCCTATGAGTCAGTGAACCTCCTCGCTCGATGATGCCACCCACCTCTTGATATCCTCCGTCGAAGACACGACCGCCCATTCTTGACCCTCCTCCAAAAACATGGCCACCCAACCTCCCCGCAATCCTCTTCTTTTGACACGAGTACACCTCTACCTCCCTCTTCAGGCCACCTTCTTCTTCTACTCCCCTGTTTTTTCATTATTTACATATTCTAGGCACCAGTACACACCTCACAGATGGGCGGTACCGGACTCAAAGCTTGTGAGTGGAATGTGGTAGGGTGAGATAGAGATTTTTTCAATTTCCTCAATTCTCAATTCTTTTTATGATGTTGGGGTTTCAATTATCTCTGATTGTCTCCTCTACACAGTAGCATACATATGAACTAGGAAAGTTCTAATTCCTCACATGCCCTCTAATTTATGCAACAACAAAAGGATTTTTTTAATTTCAGATCCACAGCCTCATCAATTTTCATTGGGTAACATATATTAGTTTTGATTTCATGTCTTCTTAATTGTCACATTTATCATTGATAGGGTTTATTTGTTTTCACTTATTGCATTGGGAATGGTTTCCTTGATTCTTTATCTGATATTCATTGGGTTTGATGGTTTTATTGAATTTAAATCTACAAATGCTTGAAATAAGAAGTTATGATGATATGATTTGAAGATGGATGAATGGTATATGGTGAGTAATGAATGAAAATTTCATAAATATATAGTATTCCATGATTATTATTACTTTGGTTAATGTAAATCTATGTTTTATAGTGATGGATATATGACATATCATTATATTGTTATAGTTTTTGATTATAAGTAATGTTTGGAGGATTTACTGAATTTCTAGTTGACTTATCAATTTTTTTAGAGAACATAATTTTACCATATAAGACAAATCCAATACTATTATGATGAATCCCATTGAATATATATGTTCTGAAACCATGATGTGATAGACGTATAAAAGATTGTTTCCCAATAGGGTCTTGTTCATTTCTCATGTGGTGTTTTGTCTTAGGTTTTTCTTCTAGGGGTTAATCCACACTACCCTATACCTCCCTACAAATTCTAATAGAAACTACTCTTTGGGTTATTAATTTCTTAAGATAAGATTTTACCCAAACTGTGATTTATAAATGTATTTAAAATAATAATTATTTTTCTATATTTTTATTTTAACTCATTAATTATAAAACCACAGGTTCCCAAATTAGATTATTGATTACCTTGGTAGACCATATGTCTCTATAGGTCCTTCATGGATGGGTCATGATTTTTTCCTCTTTTTTGGTAACCTGTTAAATGTAATGAGTTTTTATATACCCACTAGAAGTGTGGGGGATGATAAATATATTAAAAAATCTATTATAAAGGTGATTTGGATTGATATTTCATTCCATATCTATATGATACAATTGAATTCTTATTAAAGACTTGGTTATTCATCCAAAATTGATCGACCCCCCCCCCATCATGTGTCTGCACTGATCTATTGGGATCTATAATTGGTATTATAAAAAAAATTCTTATGGTTGGATTTATATTTTTTCATGTCCTAATATTTTTTTGAAATATATGGACTGAAAAATAAGAAGTTTTATTAATGGTCCTTGGATATAAAACTCAATTTTCATTCATATTTAATTTTAATTGAATGTCTTAGTAAATAAATTGGAGAATATTATGAAATAAGAGGCTATAATTAATATAAACAATTCTTAGGAGAAGGTGATTAAACAATAATTCGAAGGTAATCATGTTTGTTTTCCTTCTATTAAATCTACTGTGAATGATTCATATAATAAATTAATTTCATGTTGTGATGAAGTTATTTCCATTGAATCATTCAGTGAAATCAATTATGAAATCAAATATTGTCTTAAAATCGATACTATTGAAGTAATTATATACATATGTGAATACATCATGGGGATACAATATTCAAAAGCATAGTTATATTCAGATTCTATGTCCATGAAATATAAATTCACTAAAAAGTTAAGTAAATGTATCTCCATAATAATTTTTTTTGATGATAAGGATACATTTCTATCTCTTTTCAATAGAGAATTGTTTATAAATGAATAAGAATTGAAAAATATGGTTTTTTATGTGGTTGTTATTATAGAAGTCGTATTTTTACTAGATAAACTATATTGGACCTCTATGGATGTCTATGATTTATAGCTCGATGTTAAGGATAATAGTATTAAAGGACTAGATAGTTCTATTATAAATTATAATAAAGTGTATGGAGATCAAATTATCACGTTACAAAAGGGATATCCACAAATGTTAAAATTTATTCAATATGATATTTATTATCTGAATCTATATTGATTTGAGTAAGAGGTGAAATTTATAAAAAAAGATGTCACCCATGGTGAATCATTAATTATTTTTACCAAAATTATAGTATCTACCACAGAAACTAATTATGGTAATATTAAAAATAAGGAGACTCAGAATTGGGTCGAAATAACATTTATTGGTCCACTTATTTTTTATTATATGCTCATCGAGGAATGAGACAGACTATCATGATAAATCTTTTAGTACTCATGCATATTAATCTACTACCCGTGGTTTAAAAAAAGTGTACAAATATGGATGTTATTAAATAATGAGAATCCATACATATCATCCACTTTTTCTTTGATCATGAATAAAATACTTGTATCTCTAAATAAACATCATGATCGTATTGTTAGTACACATGAATTTAGAGCAAGAAAAACAAGATATAATACATATAATAGAAATATAATGTGATTTATATGTCAATAATAATTATACTAGACATTTAGACATAATTATATTTATTTCCACCATATTATGTCCACCTATGTAAGATATATAAGTTTTATATTCTCAGGGAGAAGACAATATTTTGAAAGAAGAGTTGTGGGAATAATGAAGAATTCATAAAATATGAGTAATATATCTATACGAAACAAGTTTAAATATTTTGAATATATTTGTTTAATATGAAAAATTTTACCATAAATATTATGCTTGTTGTCATATACCAACTCCACACAATGTGAATACTAATTTCATAATAAGAACACAATAAAAATCGTAGTAGGTAAGAAAATTAATTGAATCTACCTTGGGGGAAAAATAAAATAAGTATATTATATAATGTAATCCAAATAATTCAAAGATGGGGTTGAAGAGGATGTTGAAATAACGATTAACTACCAACACTATGGAATAATTGTCCAGATTATAGACCATTGAAAATTGGCCATTAATGCCATGATTGGTGGAAGTGAGCTAATGTAACAAATGGAATCAATTCAAGAAAGGAATCGTATAATTCATTTAATTTAATATATCTTAGAAGAAGAAGATTAATACTAAATTCTAAATAAGGATAGTCTAAATAATATCAAAGAGATTCATGGAAGATACCAAATTCCAGGTCGTACAACAAAAAAATTCTTAACTTCACTACCAAGAGATGATGAACTATTGATGTGAAAATATATAACATTAGTGGCTCTAAATATCAAGAAATGTTTCGTAGAAAAAGTTTCCACACAAATTAATTAGGTAGATCATGAGCCTAAAGAACGTGTAATCATATGGAAAAAGTAATTTGTAGAGCCTAAGAATGTGGATCTTGAATAAAAGTAAAGAAGTGATCTATTTTCTAAAATACGGTTTCATGTTCCATCATTAATGAATTATGAAAACAATAGAAAATAATTTTTCCAATTATTTATATATTTTGAAAATCAATGGTTAATCTAGCATGAATATATATCACTATTTCATATATGGGAAAAAAAATTCTTTGTTGGGATATAAGTCATTACCATATTTCCTTGATTGTATGTTCCACTTTTTTTGGGAATTAAATGTGATAATGGAAAAAGGTTAGAACATCTTGGATTTTATTATCATTACAAAATTGTGGGTTTTAAATTAGTTTTTTTATTCAAACTGGTTTAACTATCTCATAAAAATAAAAAAAATTCAAATGGTTATGAATAGAATTTATCTTCGAAAAAACCTTCCATGATGAATAATCTTGGGAAGAATTCCTAGAGGATGGGGGTGGGGTGTGCATGGAGGAAGCGGGCGGAAGTGGGGGTTGGAGGTGGGGAGGGGGAGGGGCTAGGGGTTGGTTCTAGCAATGGAGGGTGAGGGGATTGGGTGTATGGGGGTTTGGGTAGGGGGTCCAATTGTTGTGGGGGTGGTTCTAGGGGATGGGGGCAGTTGAGGTGTAGGTGGGGGATGAGGGCTTAGGGAGAGGGGTCAAGAGGTGGAGTTCTAGGGGATTTTTTTGGGGGTGCTTGGGGGGAAGGGAGAGTGGTGGATGGGGATGGTGTAGGTAGGACTGGTGCATTGGGGATAATGCTAGGGGTTGGGGTAGGTGGGGGTTTTGGGGGAGTTGTGCAGGGGGCATGTGTATGGGGGACTGGTTCTGGGGGTAGTAGGGGTGTAGGTGGGTGGATGAGGGATTGGGTGTGGTGTTGGGGGCTATTTTAGGAGAGGAGGAGAGTGGTGTAGGGTGCTGGTGGGGGGGGGGGTCTGAGGGCCAGTGGGAGGGGGATGGGTGTGGTGCTGGAGGGACGGGGGGAGTGGTGCAGGGGGGCTGGTGTAGGGGGACTGGTGCGGGGGGGGGGGGGGGGAATTGGGGTTGGGGATGGAGGAGGGGCTTGGTGGGAGTGGTGTAGGGGGGCTGGAAATTAAATTTGGTAAGTGAGTTGGAAATGAAAAGAATAGAGAAAATGGAAGGGATTAATAAATAAAAGATGAATATGAGTTCTTTTATATTCTATTGGTTTATTATATACTCACCATGCAGAACATGTATTATATTGATATCATATGGTAATTGAGATATATATTATAAATATATGTTAATAAGAGAATATTGAATGGAAATTATTAATTGGAATAATGGGATATGTTTAATGGATGTGTTATTTCTATGGTTTATGCATGAACTAATGCAATGATTATTGATATTATGATGCACAATGTGTGTTTTTATGGCTGTTTTGTATTGACATTACCACCATAAATTATTATTCTAATGGGAGTGACTAAATTATGATATTGTGGTTATAATAGAAAAGAATTATAAAATCTAAAATGGTATTGGATTCATGTATCATTTATCATCATTGATCACAGATATATATATAATAAGCCGTTATATCTCATTTATTTTCACACATTTCCATTATGGTGGTTTCATATGACTAATATAGTTCTATCCAACACCCACGATGACAGTGAGATATACATCTAATTTGGGTAAGATATATTTTGTTTTTACTCTTTGGGAAAATTTTAACTAAGAAATTTGTGATTCTGGGGTTCTTTATATTTGTAGTTATTTCTGGATGTCGTTGATGTGGATTCGAGTTTCCTTTGAAAAAGGCTTAAATTTTTATTCATAGGTAGGCATATACATATATAAAATCCCCCTTAATATATATTCATACATGGTAGTATTAATATATATATTGTTTCACGTTGTGCTAATATATAGATATGAAAAATGCATACAGGTGTTAGTGTAATGGGGTATATACAAGTATACACATGTATCTAAGGAACCCCTTATGCATTTTGACTATGAAAATATGTACATTGCGGATAGTTGTCCTTGTATATATGTGAAGTTGCATAGGCGTGCAAGTGGAAGAATGGAATATTCAAGTAGTCATCGACAAAAACAATACACCTTGAGTTTGAGGTAAGTTCCCTCTACCTGACCCTTTAATTTGAATTCTATAATTTCTCAAGTGTTTTAAAACATAGTTTTCATTATTATATTACCTGTATATTCTATGTAAATTGGTTTTGGATCTTTGAAATGAAATTTTCACATATTTTACATTATTTTCTTAAGCCTTCAACGTGGACTAGTAGAATGTTTCATCTATCTCAATAGTATAAAATTAAATTTTCTTTCTTTTAGAGATGACATTCCCTCATTTTTAGAAAACATGAACCGAGTTTTCTCATGAAAATCTAAAACATACAGAAAATTGTGGTTTACATTTCATCAAACAAAAAAACACGACTTGAAATCTTGACACTTTCTTAAGTAACATCATTTTGAAACACTTGACCAAGAAAAAAAGAGAATTTAACCTATGAAAATAAATCCACCTAGGATTTATTCATAGTGAGACTAGGGGTTTCTCCCCATGAATCACTACCCCTTGAAATTTCATGGATTGAACTAAGGTTCACAACTCAAAATGTTCTAGATAGGTGTTTCACCCCTCAACCAACCCCATTCATGTCGTAAACCTGATGGATCACATCATGAAAGGATATATTATCTCAAATTATAGTTATTTTTCACCCTGAACCTCCACAAAATTCCACCCAAACCTTAGAGGTTTCAAAAGGGGACTAAAACCAAATCCAAAAATACTATTTAAGAGTATCTAATGATCAGATTTTTGATCCAAATTTTAATTTAAAAAACAACACATGCTTAATATTAAAACCCCAAATTTCCTAAAAAATAATGAATTGTAAACTTGTATGGTATTAAAAACTCTCCACCTAAACAATTCTCATCCCTAAGAAGCCATGGTATTCTTCAAAACATGTCTCACATACTACTATGGTTTTCAATTCCCTGAGAACTCACTATTCCCTATATCTGGATTCTAAACATGTTTCTGTTACGAAAATCCCAATATCAAGGCACACTTTGCACCAGAATTTGAGTCACTCAATCACGACAAATAACCATAAAAGATAGGGTATTCCCACACAATATCATTAATTTTTCTCCTCATTTTCTCAATGATATGCCTCACTACAACAACAAACAATATGAAATGAGGGTTAGTCACCAAAAACTGATATTATTATCCCCACCATAAGAGTGCCATTATCATTTAACTTCCAAACCAAACACTTGGTCCATGTAGCCACTATTATATATGTCACTAAATTCAATGACTAGATGTGGCCGACCCAAATATCCAAAAATTTCAATATGAAATATCCATTTCCACCGACTCTCAGATCTCCATAGATCATCCATTCCAGCCATTGAAATTCAATAGTATTCTCCACACCCTATGTCTTCCCAAATATGGTTCATATGGATTCCCATACCCCACTACTAAACTGTTGATCCAAATGGGTCATATTAGCAACCCTCACTGTCAAAATCCCTCCGCAAATGACCAAAAACTCTCGCTATCTGGGAGGTGCTGGGTTTTGTTTCAAGGGGATGAGGGTGCATGTGGTTGGAAGGGGGTGTGATGGGGGTAGGGGGAGGGTGGGGGTCCAAGGGGTGTGTTGGGGGGGGGGGGTGTCTGTTTTTTTGGAAGGTGTTGGGATGGGTGATAGGGGTTAGGAATGGTGGTGTTCTTGGTGGGGGTGTAGTCTGCAGGTGGGGAGGGTAGGGTGTGGGGTGGGTAGGGGGTGTGCTGGAGAAGGGGGTGGGGCTGTGTAGTGGGGGTGTGTAGGGGGGCAGGGGGTGCAAGGGAGAGGGGTGGGGGTCCAAGGGGTGTGCTGGGGAGGGGGTGGGTTCTAGGTTCTTTTGTAAGGGGTAGGGGTAGGGTGTAGGGGGTGTGTGCTGGGAGGAGGGGGAAGGGGGTTTCAAGGGGGAGGGGGTGTGGGGGGGGGTCCGTGTGGTGTACTGGGGAGGGGGTTTACATGGGGTTTCTTTTTTTATGGTATGAAATTCCTTCATGATGAACCAATCATGAATTTTGTTAACATTAAGATTATTTCACATTGAATTTTCAGATTTATAACCTCATCCAATGGTCCATGGTTGAACCCTGTAAGAATGACTACGCTATTCTTTTTTATTAAGTAATATTATTTTTTGATTTTTCTAAGATGTTTTGTTTTACCATAATTTTAGGGGATGAGAACTACTATATTATACATTTTGTTGTAGGTACTTGTGATCTGGTTCTAGACATCATTGATAGTTTGTCTCATAGGGAGACTCGGGTAAGTGAATTTGGAGTTGTTTAATTCTTAGTATGTAAGTAACATTACTATATAATTTAATTTGGACAATGGGTACCACATTTCTCTTCTGTGTGATAATTAGAGTAACTCATTTTCATTTTGTAACATTGTTTTCAAACCCATTAAATATATTTAGTGTCTGGGGAATTTCACCAATGTTTAGTAGATCCTATAACCCGATTCAAGTCAATTGGTTGGTATGTTTGTAGGGGGACTGGTAGGAGAAGTGTGGAGGGGGACTCGATGGGGCTAGGGGAGGGGAAACTGCTAGGGTGGGGGGACTAAAAGGTGGTGGGGAACTGGTAGGGGTAGGGGGAGGTAAAACTGGCAGGGGGAGGTGAGAAATGGTAGGGTGGGAGGTGACTGGCAGGGGATGCAAGGGGGGTTGGCAAGGGGAGGGGGACAAGCGGGCAGAGTCGGAGGGGAGGGGACTAGCAGGTGTAGTGGGAGGGGAAACTGGCAGTAGGGGCAAGACTGGAAGGGGGAGCAGGAAACTGGCTAGGGGGAGCAGAAACTGGTAGGGGAGGGGGACTTAGTAGGGGAGGTGACTGGAAGGGGGGGAAAGGGCCAAGGTGGGTGGGGGTGCAGGGGTGGACTGGCATGGGGGACAAGGTGGGGTTGGGGGACTCGTAGGGGGAACTAGAAAGTGGTCGGTAGGGTGTAACTAGATGGGGGAGGACTTGAAGTGGAGGGGGGTATTGTTTAGGGGTGAAAAACATGCAGTGGGTTCTAGAAAGAGGGTTTCTAGGAGGGGGTGCAAGGGGGTATAGGGTGCAGAGGGGTGACCATGAGGGGGGTGCAAGGGGATTTCAAGGGGTGTTCAATGGGGGTTTTCCAGGGGTGGGCTACTCTAGGGGTTGCTAGGGGGTGTTCAAGAGGGAGGGGGTTTCCAAGGGTGTCCAAGAGGGGGTCAAAGGGGGAATGAGTGTCTACGGGATGTCCAGGAGGGGGTGTCCAGGTGGGAGTGGTTTTCCAGGAGGGGGGGTTAGGGCCTGGGGCTACAGGGGGTGTTCAAGGGGGTGTAAGGTGCTGTCCATGGGGTGAAAGGGGGTTGTACAGGGGGAGTGGGATGCGGGGGGGGGGGGGGGGGGGTGTTCAATGGGGTTCATGAAGGATTTGAAAGGGGTGTTAGGGGGCTGTCCAAGGGGTGTTTAAGGGGGGGTGCAAGGGCCTGTCTAGGGGGTGCAAGGGGTTGTCCAGGGGTGCCTGAGGGTGTAGGGGGGTGCTCAAGGGGTGCAAGGGGGCTATCCATGGGGTGAAAGGGGGTATCCAGGGGATCATGGGCGTGTAGGGTGTGTTCAAATGGGTTCAAGGGATGTTCTAGGGGTGATAGGGGGATTTACAGGGGTGCAAGGGGGTGCAGGGGGGGGGCTGTCTAGGGGGTCATGGGGGTGTGGGTGGAGGGTGTTCATGGGGATGAATGGGGGCTGTATAGGGGGCACGGGGTGCATGGGTTATTCAGGGGGGGTTCATGGGGGCAGTCTAGGGGGCATGGGGGTGTAGGGGAGTGCAAGGGGATGTCCAGGGGGTGTAAGGGGGTTGTCCATTGGGTGAAAAGGGGTTGTCCAGGGAGGTTCAAGGGGGTGAAAGGGGGATATCTAGAGGTTCAAGGGGCGGTCTAGAGGGGAATGGGGGTGTAGGGGGTGTTCTAGGGGTGTAGTGGGGCTGTCTAGTGGGGTGCATAGGGTTGTCCCGGGGTCATGGGGTGTAGGTGGGGTGCTTGGGGGCTTTCCAGGGGGAACTATATTTTTTTATACCATATAAATAAAATCGCAATGGTTTTAACCATGGATGTAGGGGCCTAGTTCCACAATTTTAACTATGGTAGTTGGGTCATAGTGCCCTGGTTGAACCGTGGAAATAGGTGACCTAATGCCATGGTTTAACTGTGGTAGTGGGTTAGACTGACTTCTATGGTGATAGTGGCCATGGTTCTCTGAAACCGTGGCTATAGGCTATTAACACGTTTTTCAGGCCTACCTCCATAGTTCCGAATTGTGGCCATTGGAGATTTTTCATGTTTTGTTAGTAAGGATAAATAAGAGAGATATGAATATATTATCATCATAAGGGTATATGAAAATGAGAATGAAATTATAAAACTATACCCTAAATATCATTGACTATAAACATGACATGTGGAATAAATCTTAACAGGTCAAAATACATGAATAATATAGAAATCAAATAACATATTTCAAGGGATAATAATATTGTAATAAGACATAGAGTTGTGTAAAACATATATATATTGAAAATCGTAGGTAAAGGGTACCCACCAATAAATTTATAACATGTTAGACATTGGATATAATTGGTGTACCTACTTTAGGATTAGAATAACCTAATGTGTGCCCACATTCCTGGTTTGGGATAACCTCTTGTGTACCCACTGATCTCATATGATGTTAATAATTACACAATGAGTTTGAGGGAGATATTGGTCTCCCCCATAACATAATTAAAATCATAGATACTTCTTCCACAAGATCATAATAAAATCATCATATTCGACCCCATAAAAAGAAATTGGTTTCATAAAACATTTCATTCTAAGAGAAAATATGAAAAATAAATATACGGCGTAAACATATTTTCATCTTAAACATAAACCATCAATATTATGAATAAATATAGTTTCATTGGTTTATATAGCCAGTAAATATTATTTAATATAAAATCATGTCATCTTAAAAGAAAATGGGTTTTAGAGAAATTCACTTGTAACATTTCTTTAGAAAAAATAGAATTTCTTGGATAGTTACATTTTTGAACTATAAATTCATGAAATATTTGAGAAATCCAATTACTTTAAAATTACATTGAAGAATATAATGGACGATTTAAAATCATTTAAAATAGTTCGCGGGGAAATTAGCCTTTCCAATTTTTGAAAATAACATCTATAAAACATTAAACATTTTCTAATTAATATTCATTGTACATAATATTTGAAATTTATAAAGGATTAATTAAAACATAGATTGTTTTTATGGTAGTAAATTCCAAACATGTTATGAAAAAAAATCATTTCAGGTTTTTAGAAAAAGAGATACATGCCTTATTTTGAGAATGACATGAATATTTCATTTAAAATATATGACATGAATATTTCATTTAAAATATATTTTAAATTGATAAAAATGGCTAAAAATATCTTTAAAATCCCCATGAAACTTTAATTTTTTTTAAAAATATCGATATGGATGAGAAACTTGTTTTTTTCCTGTATAATGAAATAATGTAAGTTTTATTTAAAAATTTATTTTTAAATAATGAGTACATAAGGAGAAGAAACTTAAGTTAAAAATTTTATTATCATTAAATGAATAGAGGATAAGAAAATCCAGGAGTTTTCTGCATGATGTATCATATTATTTTATCATTAAAGCATATTCATAAATAATCCTGATATACAATGAGATCATAACATAAAATTATTACCTCTTTCGTAACATTGGAATCATATAGACCATTAAATAATAACAATAAATAAATCATTAAATATAATTAATAGAAGTACATTCATGATATATCATTCCATTGGGCCTATATATAGTCCTTATAATCTAACATTGGTGGATAACATAATTTATATCCCAAAGAAGTCAAATAAGATGAAATTTCTTAGATTCTTTAGTAAATTTTTACAGAAAACCCATAATTGTGAGATCCAAATATAGATATGTAAATCCCTATAAATATCAGGATAAGAATCATACAATTAATTAATGGGAATTATATAAACCACATTAATGAGTCACATGGTGAGCATGGTATGTGTCACACAAAAAATAAAAGAGAGACCGAAAATTCCTTTACATCAAGTATTGAATCCCATCATACAAATTTAAACCTCAGGTATAATTAATATAATTTTATAGTACATATTTTAAATATCCATAATTATATATATCATAATATATATGATTTTATTAATACCTTTTATCACTTTTTTATTAATAATTCCACGTTTAACTCAAGTTGTGGGCAACAACAATTTTTTTTTCAAGTATGTTTTGATTTGATATTTTTCTACCAATTACATTAATCACAGTTCCATAATCTCTATATTTTCAACCATTATATATATAATATATATTCTATATATAGGTTTTTATATTAAACCAAAAAAAAGCTAAATATATAAAATGAAACACACTATTGATGGTAATGGTAGGCCGTATGTATGCATGAATGTTGTTTCTGTTTTTCTCAAATGATGAAATATGAATACATGTAAATACTATATTAACATAAAATAATCATATTTATGTCATATATTTCACATATATTAATTAAATTTACAATAATTACCTTCTATGTAAATCCTTTGGGAAAATGAATAAAAACAATTCTTCTAGCGGCAGTCTTATGTTCACTCAAATAATGTTATCATGTCCCCCACATAATGATATTTGACAAGGTATATGTGTTATATTAATAATTTTTTTATACTTATACTATGAATTTCATATATAATTTTATTCTATCCTTATAACCATTAATGTAAAATATAAATGAAAAATAAATCACTGAAGTTCACGAGGTGGTTGCTTCCAAATATTGATTTCCAAAATGATGTTTCTTATATGAAATTATATTTCTAAATTTTTTAAAAAGTAACTTTATTGTTTTTTCATATAAATTCAAACAAACTAATTTTGAGAAAATTTTATTTTCGAAAAATATAATGAATTTATGAAAAATTAGGTACTTTTTTATCAATATGTTTTCATTATATAAAAAAGGATATAAAATTTTTAAAATTTGGTTATTCCTATTCATTAATCCATGTTAAAAGGATATGTAATAATAGTCAAATTTAAATAATATTTTTAATAGTTTTTTCGGTTTGTTAAAATTTTTTGTTATATTTAATGAAATATTTTGAATAAATTAAATTTATAAATAAATCATAAGATCTCAGGTTGTTGTTGTATTAAATTGGTTCATTAAATGGGTTATTTTGTAAAAGGTATTTTGGCTGTAGAAAAGTATTTCCTTGTGATATTTTTCAAATAACAATAATAATGAAAATATTTTTTTCATATATTTAATGTATTTCTAATTTCATTATTCAATTTCAGATAAACGATATATTTTAACAATTGAATGGAAAAATAAATATTTAGGTTGTAATATAAAAGTAACAGTTGGGTTTTGGCAGTTATAAACCGATTAATCTATTTAAATCATGCATATATATAAATTTTCAATTTAATTATAGTTTTTTTCTTTATTATGTACTCTTATAAGTGAGATATTGACATGGTTTAGTGATAGGGGGTCATGTCGATGCTTGTTTAAGCATTTTAGACTTTCCATTTTAGGGTTTTATATTTAAATCATCCATTTTGAATTGTTATTATTATTTTAATTTTTTAATTTTGTTTATTTTAATTAGTTATTGATTCATTTATATAATACATTTTAACCATTTATAAGTGTGAAATTAATAAAAAAATTAAAATTTTATTATATTGAACAGTATAATTTTCAAAATAGATTTTAGATCTATAGTATTATAATTAAATCCCCATTAATTGTGGTTTTTTATGGTTTAAGGCCTGACTAGTGTCTTAGGTTCTCGTATGAGACTTGGAAGATTTATGTTAAATTTGTTTTATGTTTTTTAAGGATTCATCCAATGGTTCATTTTTTAGCATGATCAATTTGGGAGAAACCATGAAGAACCTTGATAATGAGGTTCTTTTTTTAGTTTAATTTATATAGTACAATGTTCCCTATCATTTTTATTTCATGGTTTAGGGGTAACCATGTTAATTTTAGATTAATCCTTTGATGGTGGTTTATACTGGAAACATGGTGCATGTTTTATACATGGATACATGAAAATCATGAAAAATTGTAGATATATGATGTACATGGTCGGTGTGTGGTTTAAGTAATCCATGATAACCAACAATTTTAGAAGGGTTGTATTGAGGAAGTTATGAACAAAATAATTGGAACACGAATTGGAAAACCGTGGGGGTAAATCATGTGAACCTTAAATTTTATGATTACCCCTTTTCCATTAGAAGTTTTCAAAACAAAGACAAATTTTCCACATATTTTCAACTAGCATCTCCATAACACACCCCATCCATCTCTTCATTCTCCCATAGAGGATACCCCTTCATCCTTGGTTAGTTGGTGTTTCATTAGTTGTGATTTGAAGATAGAGGTAACTCTATGAATCTATTACCTTCCAACCTATGTTTCTCTCATTATCAAGTGAGCAGTAATAGTCTATTATGAATATTAAATATTTATTTTTCTTTTTTATTCCAATATAATTTTTCCATTTTAGATCAATCTAATGAACAATATTGGATAATTAGACATATATGGTGGTAATCCTGGTGGTCCCTCACTTTTTTTAATATTCCATCTTAAATAAAGAATTGTTTTTTTTCATGTTAACTCAACATGATTTATAATTAATTTAAATTGAGTCCTTAAATATGAACGTGATACATCTTTGTGCCCTAAAGTTTGATAATAATGGAACCCATGGAAGGTAATATGAAGGGTATTATTTATTTGATAAATAGTCTTTGATTAATTGATCTACTATGAATGAGACCATACTTGTTTTTGATAATGTTGGAATGAGAAAAATTCTAAATCCAAAATTATGTTTTGGAATTTTCTATAATCCTTTTAGAAAAGTTAAAATGATTATAAGTTATAGGTTTTTTTCTATATGATATTTTAATTAATGAAATGTTCTTTGTTCTTGTGCTAAAACAATTATGTGAAGGGAGATTCTAAGGATATGTCGTAGTTTATAATTAGAAACTAAAAGTTTCTAAGTGGTATGGGAATCAATAATGGTATCTTGTGAAATGAATGTTATGTCATAAATTAATTTGGATTTAATAAAAGTGTAAACCAAGGATCAGAAACTGGTTAATGGTTGTTAATATGTTAATTGATGAATTTAAAATTAGTATGGAATTTTAGATTGAAATGGTAAATAATGATGTGTGTTTGATTGAATTATAATATGTTAAATAGAAATTTCTAATTAATTATTTTTTATTGTTATATTAGTAAACTCCCTTTGGGTGGTACTGATATATGACTTGGTAAATGGACATAGAATGGTCATGATAATATTAAATATAAACACACATGGAGGAGCCTTCAAAATTATATTTTAGTGGTCATGATTTAATGAAATATAACCACTCTAGGGGTGGTCCTGTAAATTTACAATAGGTGGTATTAATACAGTGAAATGAAAATTCTTGTGTATGGATCACGTTGTAACACCCTGAGAGTTTTTGATTTTTTTTCAAATAAATTTAATCCTTTTGATATATATTTACACTCAAAACCAATTGTAGCTTTCATTACACACACAATTGTGTTTACATAAAATGTGACATACAATTAAAATATTATTATTTTATATGATAGTGATCAACTAGTCATTGTAATAATTGTTATAAATAAGAATAAATAAATTATGAAAATATGTAGTCTACACATGATTATAAAAATAATTCTTTAGTGAACAATTAATTATAAATCAAAATAAAAACTATATGATAATAAACTAATCTTTGATAAAAAAGTATTTTTATGAAAAAAATGTGTTTACCTCAATAAATTAACTAAATAAATATCATTTGATGGATTTATTGAAATATATATATATTATATATTGAATAAAAAAAATTAACATTCCAATGTATAATCTCGAGAGCCACTAAAATGGTTCTCTAATCATGTCAGCCACATAGCCTCAAGGTCCCCCCCATAAGTAAGAGGATTCTGACGAGTAGAATGGATCTGATGATGGTATGGTGGGGAGAATATACTATCATGGAAAGAGTAGAGTAGTGGTATAATAATAATAAAATATAAAATTAAATATAAATAAAATAAAAAGTATAATAATAATAATACTTAAAAAATAATAAATTTCTGAAACCCAATATACAACAATTCAAGTCAAAGAAACTAAAATATAAAAGACGAGAACATCTAATATGTAATAAATATATAGTGAATAAGGAAAATAAAAAAGGACCAATGGATATCTCCCTGATAATCCAAATCTCTAGCTCATCCATTTACTCCAATATCATCAGTAAAATCATAAAAACACTAGAATAATCCAAAAAAATGAACCTAAAATCATGATGCTAGTTTGGGTAGCCTAGTGTAAAAGAAAAACATACATGGTGTGAGATATACTTAGTGGTCCCCCACTAATGCTTTATAGTTTTTTCTATTCTCTGAATACAAAATACAATAGTGTGGATGGATAATCAATAAAAATAAATGAATAAATGTTAACTAGTCGATCTTAGGTTCCAAAAGGGTACCCAACTGATAATAAATTCTTTGCAATAAGTTGTAATGAATCTAAATATACAGATATATATATATATATGTGTGTATTTTCACTATAACCATAGGAGTGTATTTTACCATATATATAAATACATTTTATTATCCATGACCTGAGGCCTAACTTAGAAATTTATGTGTAATACTACTCATAATAATAATAATAGTCTCAAAATAATAAGAAGGGTCATCATGCTCAAGGATCACACTCAATATAGGATGTCATTTCAAGTATCATAATCAGTATAGGAATCCATACCCAGTCTCATGAATATGAAAAAGGAGGTTCCTATAAAACCTTATAATGAATAGGGGAGGAATTTTATTCCCAATAACCAAATATGTTTGAATTTCATGCCAACATTTTCCAACAAGGGGGTTCTTCACATCATGTTAAACGAAATTAATAATTTTAACTTTCGTAATAGAGAATTATTATGTAATAAAACTTCTCAATAATCTCATATCCCAACATTTCAGGAAGAGGAAACCATCATCACTCAAGGCATAAGTGACTATTTTGAATATAATTCATATGAAATTTATTAGTAGTCCATGCATTCATCCAATCCATAAAATATATTAAATTATAAACAAGATGATGGGATATTTCCAGGATTATTCCATATCAAAACTCATATATAAAATGATTAGGAGTTTCAATATTAATAAACATTCCATTAACTATTTAAAATAATTTTTTTTTGATTTCCCCATTTTATTAGAGAATGAAATGATCCTAAATTGTGCTGTTAGTATAAAATGGGGGAAATATATCATATTAAGTTTATCTAACTCTATTAAAATTGTCTTACACGTGGTGAATTATTCATCACATCTAAATGATAACAAAATCCAAATAGATAAGGTGTTGTACATCAATCAATTAAGAAACATCCAAATGATGAGTTATTTGACTATTAAAAATGTAATCCATGGGAACATTGATGACATAAAAAATGGGATTTTTGTATTAATGTGACTAACAAATAATAGTTCAATTTAGAAAAACATGGATTTACAATTTTGGTCGTAACATTCTGCATAATTAAATTCACATTTAAAAGGATAGTCATGGAATGTTAGGTGTGAAATACATTGGTGTAATCTACATAAAAATGTGAATTTTTTTTAAAATAATGACACCACCTTCTTTATGCATGGTGTGGTCTAATAATCAAATATCATGGTTTGATTTGATCGAATTCAATAAAATATAAATAGTTAGAAAAACTCCCTAAAACAAAGGTGTATTAGCTCACATTAATATTTAACTATTGAAAATGAGATAAATAGAAAAAATTATCAAGAGGAGTGAAGAAATTATAAATGGGATTCAATTGTGAAAGGAAGAACTCAAATCCAAGTTTGGATAAATGAGGTAGCTCAAATCAAACATTGGAGAAGGGAGAGGATCTCATGAGGTTTGGGAGAGGTATTGTTCTTGCGGAATAGGAGAAATTAGAGGTAGTTAAAAATAGGGTAGGTTAAAAAATGGTTATTTAACCCCTTTTTAAAAAGGCATAGGTTTTGGCCGCACGTTTGGCCAAAATCTAAACCAACCATGCATAGTCTACCACATATATAGGGGAATCAAATGGTTCCTGAACATGATTTGAGAAACCATTCAAAAAAACATGAATTTCTCTAATGTGAATATGTCTTAATTATCTAGGAATCATAATTTCATGGTGCACACATTTAAAATAAACCATGTAACACCATAAGCCCCTTTTAAAATATTGTAGGTTTTATCCTTGTGTGTTGTATAGTTTCAAACAAATGATGAACCTTGGTTAGCTTCTCCCAAAATTTATTTTTTAGAGCTCGATGCTCTCAAAACCCAATGGAATACCCAAGGAAAGACTTAGTCATTAAACTAACTCTAAAAACAAATCATTTCTGTGTCCCCACACATGGAATTATATTCTGAATAATAGTTTAATGATCATATCATCCACCAAAAAGAAAAAAACATCAAATTCTATAGGAAATTTAAGATTTTCCATAATGTGGGACGTTATATACATTCAACATATGTGTTTTTGTAAACAACATATAAGAATAAAAACAATTTTTTACTTAAAAACTACATTTTACTGAATATTTATTTTTTTCATTTCACGCACTTATTATAAAATAAATTTTTAACAATTTTAGATAATTTTTATGGTAAAATAAAAGTATCATTTTGAAACATCAAGTAAAAATTATCTTATAGATATTTTGGGTTATTTTATTGAGTAAAATAATTTTTTATTAATAGTGAAAAATACTTGTTTTTATTAAATATTTATTTTTCATTAAAAGAATTAAAAATGATAAATTTAGGTTATAAAATTATTTTTAATTTAACATTACATCAATTATATATCTATTTAAAAATTTTATGTATTTTCTATATTTCAAATAGAATATTGATGTTAATACTTTTAAATCTTTTGACCATTCACTCTTTTTATTCCTGATTTCTCATCACGACTTTGGGAATAATTTTAAATTAAATTAAACCCAATATAACTGTGAAATTTAGAAAAATTGATAATATATTATTAAAATTAAAAATATTTATAATCAAATAAAGATAAAATAATTTTAAACAATCATAAAAACCAAAAATATAAAAAATTAATTACCAGGATTAAGGTAAAAATAGGTTTCTCAGGTGTTAAACTAAAACGATAAGGGTTAAAATGAAAAAAAAAACAATTAAATAACCCATTTAATAGAATTATTTAGACCTTATATCATATATTTAATATAATGTATCATTTTAGAGCCTTTTTAAATGTGAAAAACATGGTAAAACATTTTTAGTTTATAAAATTACAAGTGTGCCACTCACCTCACATATAAAAGGCCACCCATATCCTATCCTCAACACATATTTACAACCCATTATATCACCCAATAACATCCTAAAAAACATCCTAAAATCCCATATAAATTATTAAATACTTATTTTGGTCATAAATATTACCTATAAATACATTTTTTTAAAACCAAATGAGTTTTCATAAATAAAATGCAACATTTACAATGATAAATTTTATATTATTTTTTCCCCATACTCCATTACATAATATTAAAACATTAAGATTTAATATCCTTATCATCTTATAGAGATGCTTCTATGTTATGAGAATGACCTACTACCATATCTTCTTTCATCAAATGGGTTATGATACCAACATTTGTGTGTATGGTGCACTACCACATTGCAAAGGAATGTAATTTTTTTAATTAAAACCTATAATGTCTTGATATAATGAAGGATATATTATTTATATATGAAATATATGATATTATTATTCTTATTTAATCATTATATCACATAATATTTCTTACTTTCCATTACATAGAAATACTATAACATTGGTAGTGAGTTCAATGGACTATCTCCTAATGAAGAGATGTGATTAATTCACACATTACATGGAAAAAATAAGGATGGGTTTAATAAAAATATTTGATATATATGGCATAAAAAAAATTTCTAATGGAAATATATTATTTATCATTCTTTTATTCTTTTCATTGGGAAAATGGAAACAATGTTGATGCGTATGTAAACCCACCATCTCCTTGAACGTCAGATTTAAATTTTTATCTCTAAAATTTATAGGTTAATATAAATACAATTATAATAAATATATATTATATTTATGACATGGATAAAATTATAGATATGATTTAAAAATGATAAATTTAATAGGAATAAAATCAATTAATCAAAAAATATGTGAAAAACAATGAAATTATTTCCTGGTAGATGAAATTAACATGAAATTGTTAACAAAAAGGCAATAAATAGTAAAAAATAAATAAAATATTTAATTATATACATATATATATTGTTATCTAATATATTTTGAATTAAATTTTATTTATCATACTGGATGTTTTATCTTGTATGAAGGAATTCAAGACTTACGGGTAGGGAATTCTAGTCTCTTACTTAGTTCTGGGATACATATAAAAATTAGCAACTAGTTTCATTTCGATAGTGTATATAATATACCTTTTACATTTTATGTCATTAATATAATTATTCTAATGATATTTAAAGTTTCTATTTATATTATTCTTTATATTTTTCTTATGATTAAAAATATTACTAATGCGGTAAGGGGGTTACGTCTCACTTTTTACTTCTACGAGTCACATTCCATATTCAAAATTTATTTATTTTATGTGGTTTAAACACATCCCATGAATTTATTTTATGTTTTCTGACCTAAAATTTATTGTAATTTCAATATCCATTTTTGGATCTCCATTTTATAGGGTTTAAAGTTTATAAGGTAGTAATGTGGTATGGGGTTTTTTGTCTCAAATTGCCTTCTTTGGGACATTAGTTATGTAATGAACCTATAATCATCTATTTTGTGTAAATAATTCCAATATTACATGGTATATCATTAGTATCCTTCTTTTCATGATATTAAAAATTCATTTATTTTTATTCTTTCATTATGAATACAATTCAATGATACTAATGTGGTTATAGATTTGTATTACAATCTTTTCATTTATCAAGATTTTGTATGATTATGATCCCAATAATGAAATGTTATGATATATATATTAACAAAGTCATGAATTTTATTCATGTATTAATATTTATAGATATTAAATTTTGTATTTCATTTTCATCTCTTTATGTACTGAAAGGTTCAAAAATAATTTTTAATAAAAATCATCTTTATTTATCTCTTAAGTTGAAATACCTTTTTCATCCAAAACCATATATTCTAAAAATAGTTTAAATAATTCATTGATGTAATGACCCAGACCCATGGGGTCTATTACATTTCCAAATCAAAACTCCACTGAGACAGTGGCACCAGTCATGGGGGTACCGGTTACGGTGGCCCCGTGACGGTCGCACATTGGTCATGGTGGCACCAGTTACAGAGGCACCATGACGGTGGAACTGGTCATGGTGGCACCATGGTTATGGCACCAGTGATGGTGGAACTGTGAGGGTGGCACCAGTGACGGTAGAATCTTGAGGGTGACACCATGATTATTGCACTGTGAGGGTGACACCGTGTTGGTGGAACCTTGAGGGTGGCACTGTGTCCTCACCAAGTGGTCTTCGTTCTTTACCAGTTCTAATATTTTCTCCTCCCCCAAGATATTTTTTGATGTAAAGATGATTTAATGCCCCCATTTAGAAGCTATTTAAAGACCATACATAATAACTAAAATCCACCAACATTCGGGTAACCCTTAAATTACCAAAACATGTGGTTTTTCCTCAGGGTCACGCCCTTCCCCGTACCTTCCACTTCCACCCTTTTTACGCATTTTCTTATGGTTAAAGAAAACGGTTTGACGTAAAGATGTTATGACCACCCCTCTAGGGATAATTGTTAAATGACAATTCATTCCATTGTGTGTAATTTCACAACCGCATGGGGAACCACAATCCGACTTTAAAGCCGTTCAAATTTCCATATCCCGTAATAATGGGATCTTATATTTATATCTCCATAGAAGTTCTTCCTTCTTCCTCTTGGCTAGTATCCTTTTATTCCTTGTGCGTTTGGATTTACCCTTCCTGAGGCAAGTGGTGCGCCTATGCCAGAGCCTTTCTGCTCATCCTTGGAGTCCCCGACGTTCCTCCCCTATAAGTCAAGCATCCCCAGTTCTTGGTGCGTAGAGAAGAACATTGATCCTTGATTAACCAAGTAGGGATTTTTCCTTCATCTCTCCTTAATATGTTTCATGTGGGGTGGGTACGCTACTATTTCTGTGGGAATGGATGAAACCAAACCATAACAAAGATAATAAATAGAAAGATAAAGAATGATGGGGTGCATTTGAAAATTATGTTGTAATATTTTATTATTGCTATATGTTGTGAACTGTATAGGCTTATTGTCACTGAAAATCATGGTCGTTGGTGGTCTTTCCTTCCGCATTAATGAACCCTTGTCTTCGGTGATGATTAAATAACTATAACAGGGAAATTGGTTACTCACCTAAACTCGGTTGGTTAAATGGATACCCAGTGAACATCAACTCTTGTGTGGTCACTCTGGTTAACCAACAGAAAGAAGAACCTAATGAATGATGTGCTTCAACTTGGATGTTTACCTACTCTATTTTGGTTTTAGGTGTGTTGTTCTTTTTTATGCTTATGGGGTGATGTGGATGGGGATGGGATCCTCTATTGTGGAATGGTTGTTGGTTGTGAATCTGATTCTCAGTGTGGCTGTATCTTGAGGCTTTGTTTGGTTCCAATAATTTGAGGTATCTCACAGATTCCATTATTTTTGTGACATTACAAGAGAACCGGGTGTGAATGCATAAATTTTTTTGGCTGTTTCTCTTTCTCTGGCTTGTGGTTATGCAGGTTAGTTGCCCAGTAGTGCAGAATTCAACTAAATAGGATCACATTAACATGAAATCAAGAATGGGGTAAATGGGGAATTGGTTCTGTGAATGAGTTGTGACTTGGTCGTGAGTGTTGTTCTTTTCTTTTATTAATGAATAGAAATGACGGTGTTTGTGCTTAGGTTGGCTTCTGAAACGCTAGGATGGGATGAGTGATTGTTACCTATACATATAATTGTATTTCTTATGTTTCTTATCTGTGCCCCACTAAATTTGAGAACATAGTGCCGAACACCCCCATTTCAGGGGGGGAGGGTGTTTCTCCCAACACTCATATGAGTGGGTGGTAATTAGCTCCTTTTCTGCTCCCTTTCTAGAATAGCCGAAGACTCTTCAGGCAGTCTGTGATGGCCTAAGGTACATTGTTTCCCAAGATTCTTCTGGAATGTTAGTTGTGGTGGTTGGCCCAGGTGTACGCGGGTAGGTTGTTTCCCAACAGTCTTCTGGATGAGGCCCAGGTGTCTGCGGGCGTGGCAGTAGTTGTTCTAGACCAGGCGTTTGAGGGCGTGGTTACGGGTGGTAATTGTGGCCTAGGTGTTTGCGGGTGGGATGTGTGGTAGTGATGGCCCAAGTGTGTGTGGGTGGGGAGTGGTAGTGGGACTGTAGTGATAATAGTGGGTGATGTTCGATGCGTAGGATATCTTCAATCACCAGTGAGATGGAGGTGCGGGGTACCCAAATATCGATGTGCTATAACTATACATTACGTGACTTGAGTTATTTGGGGAGTGTGCCATGGTGAAGCATGAGTGGATAGTTTTCCTTGCTAGGTTCATTGGTTATAAATTTTCTCATAGGGCATTAGAATTTCTCCCCACTTGTGTACGAGATTCTTTGGTGTTCCCTACTATGTATACTTGTATGCTCACCCAACATATATAAAACTGTTTTCATGTTTCCAAGAGGTCTTCAGGGATCATGCAGGGTCGTACTAGTTCAGACATTGGGACATTTGCTGTTGCGGGTTTTATTTCTTTTCGTACTTCTTTTCGGGGTTTTATTTTAAATTTGTATCGTTTACTTTTGGAACATGCATATGAGATGGATTTTTTGGCTTTACTTTTACCCGAGTTTTGGTGTTTTTGGGATTTATTATCTTGTCTCTCGATCCTATTAAAGAAAAAGTGTAATTCCTTCCATCTTATGTGTGATTGTATACCCTTGTTGCTAGTCACAACTCTGGGACCTATTGAAGGTGGGTTTCGGGGGTCATTACCTCTCCTCAACTTGAAGAAGGAAGGTTCTGGAAATATGTTGTCCCTTCTCTCATCTTGGTTGAAGGCGGGTTGTGACAGAATGGTTTCAGATCCAGGTCGAGAGATAGAATGGTTTCTGGGGTTAGGCACAGTGAGGATTGCTTGAAATGGAAGAAAAACATTGTTGGGTGATCATGGTGCTTGAAATAGGCTAGGGAAGACCGGCGAGGACACGTGGTTTTAGGGCCCCCTATGATCTGATGCAATGACTCTCGGCCTACTAAACGACCAATTGTGCCTGCACTAATTTCTGGTTTGTGACCCTAGGGAAGGTACATGCATCATAATGACTTTTTTTCAAATGTTTCATGGGTATGTTTTTGTAATTTAAATGAATAAGAAGTCTATGAAAATTCGAAACAATATTCTACACTACTCAGGCGTAGAAATTCCTTGTTTACATTGAAGCTTTGGTACATGGGAGATAACCATGAGTAGTGCTGGTGATCGAGGCCCAGTAGGTTGACTTGGCTAATCGACATAGGGCTGACTAAGAGGAGGATGATCAGTGGCAGAATATTCTTTGTGCCATTTAGCGGCATACCCTCAGGAAATATGAGGGAAACATCTCTGATGTGGATACAGAGAGCTGGCTAGAGAATCTGGTGATAGCTTTCAGCTCGATCCGGGATCCGATGAAGTATTGGGTTCCTCTAGCTATAAGCCAGATTCGGGGAACAACACGTCAGTGGTGGATGCTCTACCGCGGGTAGAAGAGGGAGGCTAAGGTTACGTTGGCTGACTTCGAGAAGGAGTTCCGGGTGGAATTCCTCTCTTCCACGATGAAGGATGAGAAGAGGAAGGAGCTACTCTCCCTCCAACAGGGGAGCATTTCAGTGAGAGGGTTGGGGATCATGTTCAAGGATCTCCTCTGCTTTATTCCTGACCTATTTCCAGATGAGGAGTCTGGGTCGAGAATTTTGGAGGAAGCACTTCGACCTTCTCTTCAGTATGTTGTTACTACCTTCACCTTACCGACATACTTGGAGGTACTGAAGAAATCTTAAGTGGTGGAGAGGATGCACACGTTTGGAGGGGTATCTCAAGAGGGAATCGAGTTGGGATCGTCGAAGGGGAAGGCCGTCAGCAGCTGACCTCCTACATCAGGGCCCTCAATGTTTCGACTAGTAGGGAGCAGGCCTTAGCAGATCCAGTTATGATCTCCCGGCCCTTAACCTTTTCTTTAGGGACCAGGGCCGAGATGCTTCATCTGTGGAAGCCATGGGCATCTTTGGAATTAGTTCCCGAATAGAGTGCAGTACAGCGGGGGTGGGCACGTTCAACGCCCACCTCAGCAGTAGTAGTTTCCAGCTGGGACCTTTCATCCACAGCAACAAGGGAAACATGCTCCCGCTCCTCCGAGGGTAGGCGTTCTAGGAGGAGGCCGACCTTAGGGCGCTCCTCAAGGACCTCGACCAGGGCGTGGTCAGGGAGGTGGTCGATATCCAGGAGGCAGAGGAGCTGGGCCTGGGCAGTTTCACGCCGTAGAGGCAGCAGTTCTGGTAGGGCTAGAATTCGCTCGAGGTACGATCAGCTTGATTAGTACTCTTGATTTTGCCTTGTTCGATACAGGTGCTTCACACTCCATTGTTTCACCCAGTCTGGCCCGTGCTCTGGGTTTAGATGATGTGAGACTTCAAGTGCCCCGGGTGATGAGTACACCTGTCTGAGGGTAGACCAACTTGTTTTATGTCTTTCGAGGGTGTAGACTGATGATAGGGCCACATCAGTCTATCAGGGATCTTATACTATTGCAGATACAACCATACGATGTCATCCTGGGCATTGACTGGTTGTTCTATGTATGTGTCGTCATTGAATTCTTCTGAGGAAATGACATGTTTTCAGATTTGGGCAGCTGATGTGTAACTTACATTGGTGGAAGGGGTTTCCAGAAAAGCATCAAGTGAGAGGATCCCCTCCATTGATTTTTAACTGAGCTATTATTGGAGTTGGTGGATGTAGAAATGGTGGAAGTCCTAGGGATTGTCAGTGAGTTTTTGGACGTCTTCCCTGAGGAGCTGGTGACTCTAGCCCTCGACGTGATGTTGAGTATGGGAGATACTTCAAACCTGGTGCCTGTCCAATTTTGATGGCTCCCTACTGGATGGCACCATCTATGTTATGGGAGTTGCAGATTCATATTGACGATCTGATTAAGAATGGTTTTTTCGACCAAGTGCATCACCTTGGGGTGCTCCAGTCTTGTTCACAAAGAAGGCAGATGGTGGTCTGATGCTATGCATAGACTACAAGAGACTGAACCATGTAACGGTTAAGAATTGTTACCCCCTCCCGAGCATAGAAAATCTCTTTGACCAACTGAGGGTAGAAGGATCGTTCTCTAAGCTAGATCTGGGGTCTGCCTATCACCAGCTGAGGGTGAAAGAAGATGAAATCTCAAAGACTTCCTTCAAATGTAGGTATGGACACTTTTACATTGTAGTCATGTCGTTTGGTGTTACAAATGCACCAGCTGTGTTCAGGGGACTCATGAACTCCGTCTTCCAGGAATACCTGGATTGTTTCGTAGTCGTATTTACTGACGAAATCCTGATCAACTCAAGATCAAGTGAGGATCATGTTGAGCACCTGAGAACGGTTTTAGAGGTCCTCTGATAGCACCAAATCTATGGGAAGTTGTCCAAGTGCGAGTTATGGACGCGATATGCTCACTTCCATGGGCACGTGGTGTCTGGATAGGGAATAGCGGTGGACCCATCAAAGTTCGAGGTGGTTGTTTCATGGGCAGCGCCAAAAACGTGGCATAAGTTCGTAGTTTCCTTGGACTAACAGGATACTATCGGAGGTTCGTACCCATCTTCTCCCGAGTTGCGGAACCATTGATATCCTTGACCAGGACAGGGATTTTGTGTGGAATGGGAAGTGTGAGTCAGCATTTAGCTATCTGAAGGAGAAGTTGGTAAGTTCCCCATTGCTGAGGTTTCCATAAGAAGGGGCGGCGTATGAGTTATTCTGTGATGCGTTAGGACAAGGCCCCGGGTGTGTGCTGATGCAACGGAAAGGGGTGATCTCTTATGGGTATAGACAGTTACATCATCATGAGTGTAATTATTCCACCCACTATCTGGAACATGCAGTGATCATGTTTTCAATAAAGTTGTGGCGTAATTACCTCATTGGGGAGCGCTTCGTGGTCCTCACAGATCCCAAAAGCATGAAGTATATCTTCTCCCAGCGGGACCTGAACTTATGGCAGTGAAGGTGGATGGAGTTCTTTCAGGACTACAACTTTGAGATTTCCTACACCTCAGGAAAAGGTAATGTGGTGGTCGATTCCTTGAGCAGGAAGTCGCAGAAGGATGTGGTTCAAGAGTCGGCAGATGATTGGAAGGCGATGGAGTAATTCGATACCCTTCACCTGGATGCAAGAATGGATGGTGGTAGAGGTTGCCTCTATCTGATGACAGTGAAGTATTATCTATTGCAGCAGGTAGAGGAGTCTCAATGGGGAGACTCAGAAAGTGTAGTGAATCGTGACTGGGATAACCAAGGGGATGCTTCGGAAGGGTAGACAGAGGATGGTCAGAATCAGATGCTTTTTTGAGGGAAGTTGTTTATTCTAGATGCAATTCCTGAGAGGGTTCTTGGTGAGTTCCAAAACTCACCCCTAGCAGTGCAACCGGGAGTTTCCAAGATTTACCAGGGTTTGAGGAGTCAGTTTGGGTGGCCCGCAGTAAGGCGGGCGGTGGAAGAGTTCATGGCCAGGTGCCTAGTGTGTCAGTATGTGAAGGTTGAACACTGTGTTCCAGGAGGTTTGTTGTAGCCTTTAGAGATCCCTGAGTGGATGTGGGATGACATCTAGACTGATTTCCTCAGAGGTCTACCCAAGGTTTATGGAGTCTACGATGCTATCTGGGTAGTGTTGGACCGACTGTCGAAATCAGCTCACATTCTGGTGATCAAGGAGATAGGTGAAGTGGATGCCTTTTCATGGAGGTACATGGATGAGGTGGTGTTGCTTCATAGATTTTTGAGGTCCATAGTCTTAGATAGGGATGCACGGTTTACCTCAAGAATCTGAAGGGGATTTCAGAATGATTTTGTCACTCAGCTACGTCTTAGCACTACCTTCCACCCGTAGACAGATAGGTAGATTGAGTGCACCATCCAAACAATGGAGGGTATTCTAAGAGCATGTGTGTTGGATTTTGGGGGATTGTGAGTGCGACACTTGCCTCTGGTAGATCTTCCCTACAATAATAGCTATCACTCTACCTTTGGCATGGATCCGTTCGAAGCTTTGTATGGAAGGCCATGCCGCACACCCGTGTGCTAGACTGAGTTTGGGGAAGTGGATGTTCTTGATCTAGATGTGGTGCAGTGCACGATAGAGATGGTTCAGCTTATATGGGAGAGGGTTAAGGTAGCCCGGGACCGACGGAAATCATATGTCGATAATAGGAGGAGACCCTTAGTGTTTGAGGTCGGGGACCACATGTTCATGAATGTCTCCCCTCGGTATGTGGAATAGAGGTTCGTCAGGGGGATTAAGCTTTCTCCCAGGTTCGTTAGACCGTTCTAAGTGCTATAGTGGGTCGGTGAAGTGGCTTATCAAGTAGCACTACCACCACCGCTACTGAGACTGCACGATGTCTTCCATATGTCTCAGCTCCGACGATATCTACACGTTGATTCACACATCCTTGAATGGGGAAAGATATATATCAAGGACGACGTGACTTTGGTGGAAAGACCAGTGAGTATCAAGGATCATGAGGAGAAGGTACTCTGTGGATGAACCATTCCTTTGGTTCATGTGTTGTGGAGGAATGGCGGGTTCAAGGAAAGAACCTGGGAACAGGAGATGCAGATGCACGCCCAATACCCAGAGCTGTTCTAACTTTTGTTCTGTTTTATTTATACTTGTTTGTGATGGAACTCTTAACCTTGTTAACTATGAAACGTGCATTTTTCCTTATTCTATGGATGTGTTTGAAGACTCTTGACTATGGGGAGAGGAGGAACTAATCCCTAATCAAGACGCATTAAGGTGGATGTGATTAAACCTGTGCGGGCGAGTCAGTGCCACCCAAAGTGGATAGTATCTTGACATGGAGGAAGAAACTCCCTAACCCATACGATAGGAAAGTTTGACCTTTGAATGTTTCCTGGTTACTTGAGGGAGAGGTGTTCCTTAATGTTGATGAGGTTTACTATTGAGAGGTATCTTTCGAGGTGGTTTTTCAGAACCTCTCTTTCTTCGGGTCTAGTTTTGATTCTCTAGGGAGAGAATAGTTTGAGATGTATCGGATGTAATGACCCAGACCCACGGGGTCCATTACTTTTCCAAAACACAGCTCCACTGAGATGATGGAACCAGTCATGGGGGCACCGGTTACGGTGGCCTCGTGACGGTCAAACACTTGTCACAGTGGCACTATGAAGATGGCACAGGTGACATTGGCAATGTGACGGTGGCAGAGGTCACAGTGGCACCGTGACGGTGGCACCAGTGACGGTGGCACCGTGAGGGTGACACCGCGAGGGTGGAACCGCGAGGGTGACTCCGTGATGGTGGCACCTTGAGGGTGGCACCATGAGGGTGGCATCGTGTCCTCACCAAGCGGTCTTCGTTCTTTCCCAGTTCCCATCTTTTCCACTCCTGCAAACATATCTTTTTAAGTAAAGATGATTTAATTCCCCCTTTTAAAGCCATTTAAAGACCAAAAATAA
Source organism: Viscum album (assembly GCA_963277665.1). Lineage (NCBI taxonomy): Eukaryota > Viridiplantae > Streptophyta > Magnoliopsida > Santalales > Viscaceae > Viscum > Viscum album. Next base: position 142,466,611 of record OY728161.1, on the reverse strand, counting down.
TATCTAAAATCCCACAAGATTCGAGAAACCATTTACATACCAAAACATGTGGTTTTTCCTTGGTGTAATGCCCTTACCTGTACCTTCTAGTTCCTCCCCTATTATGAATTTCCTTATAGTTAAGAAAATTGTTTAACTTATAGCCGTTAGGACCACCCCTCCGAGGAGAATTGTTAAATGAAAATTAATTCCATCGTGCGTAACTACCAAACCGCGTGGGGAACCACGATCCGAGTTTAAAGCCGTTCAAATTTCCATATCCCGTAACAACCAGATCTCATATTTAAATCAGCCTAGAATTTATTTCTTCTTCCTCTTTGCTAATATCCTTTTCTACCATGTGCGTTTGGAGTTCCCCTTCCTAAGGGAAATGGTGCACCTATGCTAGATCCTTTTTTCTCATCCTTGGATTCCCTAACGTTCCTCCCATGCAAGTCATGTATCCCCAGTTCATGGCACGTGGAGAAGAACTTTGATCCTTGATCAACAAAGTAAGGAATTTTTCTTCGTCTCTCCTTACTGTGTATCATGTGGGGTGGGTACGCTACTGTTTCTGTGGGAATGGATGAAACAAAACCTTAACCAAGATAATAAATAGGGAGCTAAAGAATGATGGGGTGTGTTTTAAAATTATGTTGTACACTTTTATAATTGTTATATGTTGTGAACTGTATGGGATTATTCTCACTGAAAATCATGGTCGTTGGTGGTCTTTCCTTGAGCACTATTGAACCCTTTTCTTCTTATGAGGATTAAATAACTATAACATGGAAATTGGTTAATCACCTAAACTTGGTTGGTTAAATGGATACCCAGTGAACATCAACCATTATGTAGTCACCCTGGTTAACTAACAGAAATAAGAACCTAATGAATTATGTGCATGAACATGATAGTTTCCCTACTCTATTTTGGTAGTATGTGTGTTGTTCTGTTTGATTCTTATGGGGTGATGTGGATGGGGATGGGATCCTCTGTTGTGGCATGGTTATTGGTTGTGAATCTGAAGCTATGTGGGGCGGTATCGCGATGCTTGGTTTGGTTCTAGTACTTTGAGGGATCTCACGGATCCCTTTATTGTTGTGACATTACAAGAGAATCGGGTGTGAATGCTTTAATTGATTTTTAATTGTTTCTCTTTCTAGGGATTGTGGGAATGCCTGTTAGATTCCTAGTAGTGTAGAATTCACCAAAATGGGATCACATGAACATGAAAGCAAGAATGGTTTAAATGGAGAATTGGTTTTGGGAATGAATTGTGACTTGGCCGTGAGTGACGTGCTTTTCTTTTATGAATGAATAGTAATGATGGTGTTTGTTATTAGGTAGGATTTTGAAACCCTAGGTTGGGATGAGTTCTTGTTACCCATACATATAATTTTAGTTCTTATTTTTCTTATTCGATCCCCACCCTAGTAGATCACATAGTGCCGAACACCCCCATTTCATGGGGGAGGGTGTTTTTCCCAACACACCTATGAGTGGTTTGTTATTATCTCATTTTTTGCTCCCTTTCCCGAATATCCCCAGACACTTCAGGTATGCTGTGACGGCCTGAGATCCATTATATCCCAAGATTCTTCTGGCAGGGTAGTTTTGGTGGTTGGACCATGTTTGTGCGGGAAGGTTGTTTTCCAAGAGTCTTTGGGATGAGGCCTTGTTGTCTTCGGGCGTGGAAGCAGTTATTCTGGCCCAGGTGTTTGCGGGCGTGGTTACAGGTGGTTGTTGTGGCCCAGGTTTTTGCGGGCGGGATGTGTGGTAGTGATAGCCCAGGTGTGTGTGGGCGGGGAGTGGCAGTGGGACTATAGTCAGAATGGCGGGAGAGGTTCGATGCGTAGGACATCTTCAATCACCAGTCGGAAAGTGGCGCAGGGTACCCAAATATCGATGTGCTATTACTATTCATTACTTGACATGCATTATTTAGGGAGTGTGCCTTGGTGGGGCTTGGGTTTATATTTTTCATTACTAGTTTCTTTGGTTATCTGTTTTCTCAAAAGGAATTAGTATGTGTTAGGACCAATAGGGGCATATATGCCCTGAGAGGGGGGTGAATCAGGGTGTGGATATTCTTTTTCAAATTTCTTCCTACCCCACTGGATTTTGAACTCTTTATTACAAGGGTCTCTTTGTTTTCCCTTGTGTGTTTATTATGGTCTCTTATTTTCTTCTTTATATGATGATGATTCTTTGAATATAATGTAGGAAAGCAAGCAGGGAGACATAGAGTTTTTTGCTTGGTTCACCCTCACTGGGCTACGTCCAAGGAGAATACACTGGCGATTTGCCGATGTACCAAATTCACTATAGCTCACTGCTTTTTAAAAGGTTTGGGATAGATCACTTCTATTCAAAGGCTCAATGCCTTTACAATGTTTAGGGTCAGCTCACAGCTTCCCTAAGCGTCAATCCTTATTTCTCTCTCTCTCTGGCTCACTATCGGTGGAGAGGATCACCTTCTTCCTCTTCCTTTTCTCACTACTCTGGAAAAGATCCACTCACAGTTTATAGACCTGTAGGTCATTTTATTATCACTAATGAATGCATCCCTTATTGTATTTGGATTCTCTGTTGATGTTCATCTTTCACCCGTAGATGAATCTCACTTTGCACCGAAGGTATTGGGAAATCTTCCATCTTTCATGCTTCCCTGAATCTCTGTCGTGAATCAACCTTATTTGGTGCACTTCTCTAAGCCAGCGTGCAAGTCTCGGCGTGCAAGTCAAAACTGGCATGCAAGTCCACCTCAACCACTTGCATGACACAAGCATATGCAACTCCAAACTTGTGAGATGTACTTCCTTTCTCGCCCAAACCACATTAGGCGCACAACAAACAACTTTCACGCTTCTTCAAATCTAGTGCTCAACTTATACTTGTGAGACCACACACCACTTGCACGACCACCACACCTGCATGACAAGAGCTATAATTTTTCTAAGTGTAGAACTCTACCCAGAATGAGGAGCCGTTGACTTGTATTTATATGCATTTAGACACCCTGCGCAATGGCGTGCAAGTCTCCCCTCAGCGTGCAAGTTTCTGCACGCAATTCTCTTCACTGTAACTCACATGCGCAACCAACACTAAAACCTGCGTGACCCATATCCCATTTCCATATTTTGATGTTATGATCTTGAAAAACATATGGCGCACATTATTTTTCCCCTTCAAGTACATGGGGTGCACGTCCATTTTCCCAAAACCACTTTTCTTAATTTGTCGATTTTCAGCCCAAAAAATTTGGCAAACACTGGAAAATGGCGCCACCTTGTATCTGCTCTTTTTGTACTGCCTCCAGATTATCCATTCCTTTGTCAACGTTCTTGAATCAAACATAGATTGTTAACCACATCCCTTTGAACTCGATATTCCTCTATGAAATCCCCTTTGTCATCAAATTTTTATGTCATGGTTTGCTTTGTAAACAATCACATTACATATGTCCACTTTGTCAACAAGCACAATCACCTCAAAAATGCTTCAATCATACCTTGAGGGATTTTTTACAAATAGAATTCCTCCCCACTTGTGCACGAGTGTCTTCGGTTTTCCCAACTGAGTATACTTGTATGCTCACCCAACGTATATAAAACTCTTTTCAGGTTTCAAAGACGACTTTAGAGAATCATGCAGGGTTGTACTAGTTCAATCGTTGGGACAGTTGCTGTTGTGGTTTTTCTTTATTTTGTAACTTCTTTTGTGATTTTCTTTTACATTTTTATCAGTTACTTTTGGAATATGCATATGAGAATGGTTTGTTTTGGCTTCACTTTTACCACCAGTTTTGGTGTTGTTGGGATTTATTATATTATCTTCCGATCCTATTAAAGAAAAAGGTTAATTCCTTCCATCTTATGTGTGATTATATACCATTGGTTCTAGTCTCCACTCCGGGACCTATTGAAGGCGGGTCTCAGGGGTCATTATCTCTCCATAAAATTGAAGAAGGAAGGTTCTGGAAATCTGTTTTCCCTTCTCTCATCTTGGTGATGGAGGGTCATGGAAATTGAGAATCCTAAAAATGATTTATTAATGATATTTTTCCTATATTTGAAAGCATTTGGAAAATTTTAATGAGAATCATGATGTCATTTTCTAGAAAATGCATGTATGGAATTTACCAAAATTTTGAATGGAATCAATGCATTTACATGTATGAAATGAATTATATTTCTAGTCAATGTGACCAATTTTTTAATTCCATCATCATTTATATTTTATCAAGGTTATTTTGAAAATAATGTATTTTTAAAATGGTTTATGTTTTTAGGAATTTTTTTTCAATTTGAAAAGTATATTTTCCTCAAGGAATATTTTAAATGTTTTTTAAATATTCTTTTATATATTTTCAATCATTTTTTTCATATAATAGTATTTCCTAAATATTTTATAACGATCATTTTAAAAAAGTTATCTTTATATAATTTTTAATTTCCTCAAGAAACATTCTATGTTTTTCCTTTCAAAATAATTAATTTCCTAAAATAACATCCTTTCAAGTTACGTATGATTTACTAAAGAACTGATCGAAAGGTACCATTCTTATTTTTCTCTAAATGGTTTATGATTTTTATGAAATTGTTTCTATAAAACAAATTTCTTTTTCTATAGGTTTTACTAACATGATCCAGGGTCCAAAAAATTTGAACCTAAAATTATAAAATAAAAGTATAAGTACAAACTAATGAATTAAAAGAGGTTTTAAAAAATAAGGAATGAATCGCATCCCATATACCATCATCCATAATAATATTAGATTAATAAGGTATCATAAATGAACAGATGGTACTCATTTCTCCAATTTATTTCTTCAATAATGTATCTGCAACTTGATTAGCATCCCTGTAGACATATGAGATAGTCATGTTGAGTTTTTTGGAATTATTGATACAAAAAATTGGTTATTGGAGAAATATTCCGGGTAGATATTTGGTTCTTACCTTGTGAGCATTAACAAAAATTGGATGATATGATTCAATCCATTATGATTTCCAAATATGATGGAAAACATTATTAATTTCATAATTTATACCACATTTCTTAGTTTCATATTCAATACCATTCCAAATGAATTAGTCAAATAAGAATTTAACATATCCATGATTGGTGTAAAAGACCCCCCCATAACTCGAGGATCCTAGAGATACAACAGCTACTCCATCCACATTAACATTTATACATGGAGAGATCAGAAGGATCCTTTGAATAAATGTCAAGGCAGGAGGCTTCCTCGGTATTATTTCAATTACCATCATTCATTATTTTTTGTAGATCATAAAAAATAGTTTCTCATTACCCATGTCTGTATATGTTCAGTCGCATGAATTTCCATATGTATATCCATATAACCTACACAAATAGAAGGGTCTTAGTTATTAAATAGGCACATGTTTCTATTTTTTAGTGTAGTGTTGATATTGAAGGATGATACTACAAGTAGGATATTATGCATTTTTCACTTTTCCTATTCTCTTTTATGTATATAATTATCTACTCTAGGATCCTATATAAGTGAAGATCATGTAAGGAAAAATTATCAATATAAATTTCACATATTAGGAATGAATGTAAAGTCTAAGGAGTAATGATACATAGTTTCCTCAGATTTCAGGTAGATGTGACATGCTAAGACAATCTATTGCCTGGTTATCCTCATTTGAGCGTGTGTGGTTAGCCAATTCTTCCATATCCTCCAAAGGAGAAACATCCATTCGGGTTTAATAAATGGTGAGTTGAATTTAACAAAAAAGGTTGGTTATTTATAGGACCCATAACATTGCAACATGTAGTATACCTTATCCTTAAAATGTCCATTCTTATTTGGTTTCTACATCAGGATGTCATCATCCAAAAAATAATAATTCTATATTTCTAGACTATTTATATGGGGGTATAATATCAAGATAAACATTTTTTTGATACATGTGATTAACAATATTCATTTTGATCATGTTGTAGGTAATATTGGGGTTATTAATGGGACTTCACAGCCATGGGGAGTGCAAGAAATTTTGATTAAAATCCATACTTACAATACATTTTGAGTGTTTCATAATATCAATGAGACATTTATTAAGGAAGGACCACATAAATGAGGTGAGAAAATGTGAATATCCATTAAAAAGCATATGTTTGAAGCTAGATAATAGGAACAAATCATAGGGTTATTTGATGTTAAAAGATTCTAGGTGAATTTGTTGATGAGGCTATCATTAAATGTATTGATATCCATTATCCTGAGACCTCCCATGTCAAATGGTTAGTAAAATTCCTCCAAGAATCATTAATAACCTCCAATTCCTGTATAGGTTCCATCTAGAATAATTTAAAAATAATTCCTTAAAGGTCATTCAAAATACTTCTTGACCATCTTTATAGAGAAAATGAATACAAATTTTTTGAAGTGATGATGAAATTAATGAGGAAGGCCCTACCTATTTATGACATGGCCTTCCCATTTTGTATATCAAGCTAATAAAAAATTCCTAAAACAAATGCTTAAAAGATATATATGATGTATGTTTCCCCAAAACAAGTAGACTCCAAGGTAGTTGAAATAGAGTGATCCCTTTATCAGTCTGTTATTTCTAGGGATTCTATTTTTCATTCAAATATAGATTCTATTTTTAAATATGATAAAATATTTATTCCAACATGTTTCCTAACTATCCACCTCTTCTTTATGAATAATTAAGGATTTGATAGTAGAGATGGTCTCTCTTGAGGGTTGTCAAAAAATGTAGGATATCATCATCATAGAGAAAGTGATATGGGATGAAGGTAACTGTATCAGAATTAATTTTCATATAAATCCAATTTTGGGTGAGTTCATTGAAGAAACTACTCATGTAGTATTTAGAAATATAAAACAAGTACCCTGAAAGTGTATCCCCTTGATGAACATCCCTAATGCATTAGAAGGATCCCCTATGAGATACATTAAACAAAATGGATAGTTTTGAAGAGATAATAATGATATAAATCAATCTGATGATGTCATTAGAAAATAGATACCTTTTTAGGAAATCAAATAGGAATATACATTTGATTATGTCATCCTAATTGGAAATGTGAATCATGTGCGAAAACTCCCTTGATTTAAAGTTGTTTTCACCAAGTTAACACTTTCAGACATAGTGAATAAATAGTTTTTATTATTCTACCAAGAAAAAATCCAAATTTGAGTTGGTAGATGTGTTGTTTAATGCTCCCTCCCATCATTCTCATTAATATCTTACTAGTTATTTTAGTAATAGTGTTCCCAAGTGATTCCATACTAAAAATTTTTATTTCAATTTCATTTTCCCTCTTAGGTATTAGAGAAATGATATTTTAGTTAATCATGAAGTATAGATAGGCATGAGTGGAAAAATAATGTATTGAAGTAGCCATGTAATCCTAAATGAGATCCCAATAAAACATGAAGAATTTATTTCTAAATACAAATAGGTTTGTGGCACTCTCCCTGTTGAGGGAGAAAAGGTATTCCATAATTTCCTTCTCCAAATGGACTATAGTGATATATCAATTTGATTATTTTTAGTGCAATGTAGAATATTATCAACCATCTTCTGTGTACTATAAATCCCATCATCAGAGTAATGGTCTATGAAATAGTTCCCCAATTCCCATGATATTCCACTTTCAAATGTATGATGATACCTAGTAACATTACTGTCATTAGTCTCTTCCCTTATTTTCTTTTCTTTGTGAAACCTCTATACAAATTTCATGTTCATATCACCCTCTTTCACACATCTAACAGTTAATGGATTTTAGTTTCACCATTTCATCAAATTATGAAAGTCATCATGTCTTGAAAGTGATTTTAATTCCACCCTAAAAGGATTGATTTGATGCTGTTTTCTGATTTGGTAGCCTCGAAAATATCTTTAGAACTCTTAATCTCTATGTCGGCTTTGGAAAAATGTTTTTCCTCTATTATTTTAATGATTTTTTAACATTATTTAACATTTAAATAAAAATGTGAAGTTGGATTAAAAGAGATATAATCCTCCAACCCTGCATGATGATTTCCCAACATTCATGTTTAATATTCCTGCCATTGTTGAAGGTAAATGTTGGGAGGACTAACTTTGCATAGAAATTAGAGATTTAAACAATAATTGGATTTTGATTATAATGGCTCTTTTATATGGTTTGACCAGAAATTCAATTTTTCACACTCATATAATCCATATAAACCAAACATATATCAAATGTTCATACATGTCTTCCTTTCAGTGTGTATTTTATCTAAGTGTATTCAACACCTACAATTGAATCCCTTAAACGGTTACATTAAACAATGCAAGAAGGAAATTATATTGAGAAAATTATATTGAATTTCTGTGTTGTTTTTTCCTCATTATTTAGGAAAACGTTTAAATAACAAAAGATAAAACATTTAAGGATTATGGTTTCAATTAAATCTTCGTGGTCTATTTATAATTACCTTTATTTATTATATGATGTTGAGACGTAGATGAAAGGGATCATAAGGACATAACCCTAGAATTCAATAGAGAAATGATGAATTGAGATTTATTATTAATTGATGATATGTTAATTCTATCATGATTAAAAGTCCAGAGACGATCCATGTTTATATCATAGAGATTTTGGCAGAAAACACTATACCCAAGATAGGTTTACTTAAAGAACATAAAAATTTCAAAGAGCATATAAGGCTCTTCAATACCAATAAGCACATATTTTTAGGCCATATTAAAATTTCAATGGTCCATTTCCATTGGGGGATTACAAATCCATTAACAATTAAAATAATGAATATTCATTTAGAATGGTCATTGGTTCTTGTTCGAGGCCCTACATCATTCTTCACTTCTTTGTGGATTTTGTTCTATTATACTTACTTTTTTCGTTCCTTTACCATTCAGTTGTTTCTATCACTATTATATCACCATTATCATCCTATTCGTGAAATCTAGGAGTGATTTTTCATTTATTGTGAGTTTCATTGTATTCCTTCTGCTCAAAGGATTGTGCTTCTTTGGTCTTATCACACCAGAGTGTTCCATAATGAGGTAAAAATTTATTACTAGATTTTTGGTTCCCCAAAATTATCTCTGTATGAGTAGTCCACCATGAAAACATTTTAAGAGAACATATAAGAAATTTTTTCAATGTATTATTTAAAATAGGTTGGTGTATCATCCTTTCCATATTTCGTAACATTTCCAATCGGGTTATGGTTTATACTTGGTTAGATATCCTTTTCAATATGTTTGGGAAATTCATTTGGGGATTTACCATCATTCTTGACATTCCCATTTGGTGTGTCTAGTGAATTATAATTCTCAAGTCCATCAAGTCAAAATATTAAATTATCAGTGTGGTTATCATTACCCCAATATTCTATCATCATAAGTTTTCAGTAGATTGTGTCATTGGAATTGGATGCAGATTTGAGATAGGCTCCATAGGTTCCCCAATTGAGGTTATTCCCAATAGACATTCAGTAACATTTTTGTTCCTAGTAAGGATTTCTTTCTCACCATAAGGAGGATCAATCTAGATTATCGATTCATCTACATGAGGATCCCACTAATTTTGATCCTCTATTATTTTTTCATTCAGTTGTTGTCTGGAGTGTCTAGATGAATCATCTATCAGAGTGTGTGTGTCTTTCTTAGTCAATGACTAATTATCCTAATTAGAGGTACCTAGCTTGGTGAGGATTTTTTTATTGGGATTGTTTAATATTTCCATCACCTTCCTCATTTGGTATCTGTCATCATCATTGCTTTTAACCTTGAAAACTTTTAATTCCATTCTCCTCTTACAATTATAGAGAATATGACTAAAATAATTGCATCCTAAAAATAATTTAGGCCTATTTTCATACTGAATATCAAGAATCATGATACTATATATTGTTGTTAAAACAACATCTTCAACTAGAGTGATAGACATGTCAACATCCACTAAAACTATAGCATAATGTCCAAATTGGGGATTTTCTCTTTTCTTATCCAATATAATATGATTTCCAACAGAATATGAAATATCCCAAAAGATTATCAGGTTTCAATAGATCCAATTAAGCATAGATATTTGTATCCATACTTTTTCATGTGTTTTCCAGACATTGTTGGGATAAAAATTTCATTCCCATTATTCTATACAAAAGAAACTAGGTTTCAGAGAGACTGACCACATGCTCCGTGTCAGTAACGTACATTCAACAAAAGGGAAAACCACATGATAATTTCCTCTCCCCATAATCAACATCATCAATTCATCAGATCCCCAAATCTCCACAATTATTCTAGTGATGTCACATTACGTATAAATTTTTCCCATTTTGGGATAAAAACCCATTTAATGATTCATTACATGTATAATTTTACCCATTTTTCAACCTCTTCTTGGTTACTGTGACATGGGAAACATTCTCTTTCTTGATAACTAATCCAAGAGGGGGATAATAAAATTAAAAGAAGGGTAGGATAGATGTACCCTTAGCGAATTATGAAAAAATTGTTTTTTCGCCAAAGGGATTAGAAGGTGGTTGGGTTTCCAAATTTTCTTTCTTATTTGTAAGATCTAATAGTTCATTGTGTCAAATGTGTTCAATCTGAGGATTCAATTCATCATATATAATTGGAAATGTATTATAAATTTTCATTATATCGATCCGTATATTTCATGGTTTAGTTTTTTCCCTCATCTTCCCATATGCTTCCATCTATAGGAAGATAAACTTTCCACATGTTGTTCCATAATATCATTCTTATAGGACTCTCTTCTTTTCCCATGGGTTATTCTATGATTAAGTGATGAATTTGTTGTGAAACTATTTCTTTTATATAGGTAATTCTATTTATAAATGTTTATGAAAGTCATTTATTTTCATATTTTCTGATATGATGAATGTTTTATTATCTAATAGAACACATATGACATATTTTAATCATGCGATATGTGGGGAATATTTCTCCCTCTAATGAATTCAGTGATGATTAATGTTTTACACCCTCGAAGGGAACACAATAGGTTATACAATGTCCTAAAGAGGTTGCATGGGAGGTTATCCTAATATTTAAGTAAGTAAATTCATGGTTATACCATGATTAACATGTAAGTAATTTCTTCATTGGTATACACAACATATGATCTTCAATGATTATTCTCTTTCCAAAAAAACTATTTCTTATTCCAATTTGATTCTATCTTGGATAAAATTATTTAATTATGTTCTAATTCTTATCTTATGAAATAAAAAAATTTATTCCATGACTCACATTTATGTTTCGTGATATGAAATTTATGATTTTTCCTTTATTATTATCAATGTATCATAACCATAAACTCATGTTATTTTTATATCTCTCCTTTTTACCCTTACTTATCATCTAAAATATTCAATAATTTTGTTTCAATTCCCCATGATATGAAGATATTTATTATGTATGATATTTATAAGAAGGGTTCTAGTCATCAAGAATATAGGTGGAGATGATGTAGCATACATACATGTCAGTTTATTATATGTCTCCTCTTCCAAAGGCACTATAACTTTAAGATCCTGATGTATGGGTTTATCTAATTTAGTGAATAATCATATAAAAAGTTTTATATCTGTGTATTTAAATTCATTGTTTGGATAAATTTAAAATCCCTTGAGTTGGTCTTAATACTATTAACTATAAACACTAATGGAGTGGTCATGTAAAGGCCTTTACAAAATCATGATACTTTGAAGGTAAACACACTTGGAGAAGGTATCTAAATTATCTATGAGGGGTCATGATCTGATAAAATTTTAAATTCTATTGAAGTGGTATAGATATTAATGGTTGGTACAATCTAGGTACATCCTCCAATATATATAACACTTAATGAACTTTTTATACTATAAGGTATTGGTTATAAGGTAGGACTCGATCCCACTATGTGGTTACTTATGGTTTGCACAACCCTACTATGTGCTCAGAGCCATTAGACACTAGAGGAATTAGGTATGATCAACCTCAGGTGTCACTGAAGAGCCTGAGTATTGGAATTTTTATTTATTTTGATTTTCCTAATTTCATTATGGATCTTTTTTATGTTATTATAATTCAAAATGTTTATTTTGTTATGTTACTTCTGGTATCCTTATAATTTTTACTCACACCCTACTTTAGTCGATGGTTGGTACCTTAGTATACCACATATTTGTATTAAATAATAATGGAAAACACCCAATTATTTATCTGGGGTGGGTATCTATATTAGAGCGTTAGAGTTTATGATCAAGCTAAGAATTGGCAGCATTTTATGGAGTGTCCCAGTAATTTTCTTTAAGTATTTTTGTATTTGGTGTATGACTGGTTGACATCCACTATAAAGAGAAGTATTTAAATACCATGTGTTATGTTGATTGTTATTCTATTATTTCTTGATTTTTTTCGACATCATATTTATTTGTAGAGTGTATATTATTTCCAATATTTCCATTGATTTTTCTGTTATATGTGTGTATATTCTCCAAACCATTTCTAATTATACCAAAATTTCTAGTTAATAGCCTCAATAATTCCAAGAGTTGAACATAATTTATAATAGAGATAACTAGTTCAAACAATGATTAGTAGTCCATGGACCTGAGACATAATAAATTGATTTCAGAGTTATTTCATTTGTATAGCTATTTCGGCATGGTAGATAGTAGAAATTATGTTTTCAGAATGGGGTATAGAGCTTTTATTAATGAATTGACAACACACATATGAATGAAGTCAATATTACCTAGGATGTGAATTTTTTTGGTCTTTTGAACTTTTAGAATAAATTATTTCACTTTCATAGATACATAAGACTATGAGGTTATGGTTTATGTGATTTTATGATATTGGGACATGAGTCCACTCATTATACCTTACATAAATGATTCATTTAATGTCCAGAACCTATAAGTCTAGGCTTGGTGCAGTATTTCATTAAATTTTCTATTATTATAAGGAATAATGTCTCGAATGACTGATCAGTTTAGAAGTTTTTAGATATATATTATATACATGAACATTACATTATAATTTCTAGCAAAAAACATAGTATATATAATCCTTTGAGAACACTGTTATTCCCCTAGATTAACACTACATATCAATCAGAATACACTTCTAGACATATTGGGAAAATAAAAAATAAGAATGGGGTGAGGTAATATGATCAGTAAGGACAAACAATAAAGAAAAATCTATCTTCAATAAGAATAAACTTTTATGGAAAGGTATAAAACTAAAAAAAGACTTTAAAACAATAACAATCAGCATAATTTGGAATGAATAAATCAAATGATTCCATTTATAATTTCAAATGGATATTATTCTTGTCTAATAATCAAATGAAATATCAATAACAAATATCATAATGATGGAATTCATAATTTCGAACATCTCAAACATACCATCGAGCCTCTACCAAGACATCTAAAAATAAATGTTTACAACCTTTCCCAAATACATATTTGAAAGTAAATGGTTATGGCCTTAGCTAACTCCATATATAGTTTGTCTCATGAGACCTATCTATGAATCAAAGGTATAGAGAGGGACTTGCACGTCACTTACAAAGTCTAATATAGTCATCATAAAAAATGGTGAAATGTAACATAAAAACATGTACTAAAACTGGAATAATAAATGTAAATACTTTTACTATAAATCATAAATTGTATTAAAATAGAACATCCATACTCAAACATATCATAAACCCTTCAATATAATATATAGTACTTTATCATAATAAATAAATAAAAATTAAGTATAAAATTCAACAAATTATGCTAACATATATGGAAATAATCTAATAAAATCATTAAAACTTTTTCTAAGAAATGTCCCTTTTTTACATTGAAAACATTAAAAGTCATGAAATATATAAAAGAATTAATTTAAAATACTTTGTTGAATTAATGTGTCCTAAAACGCTTGGAAACTTAAGAAAGTAATTATAATTTTAAAACATTTATGTCCATATAAATAAATCATTAAAACCTTTTTGAAAACATGGACTTTATAGAGAATGGTTTAGAAGTATAAATATTTAAAACAGTTATAATGATGTTTTAGTATATGATTATTTTAAATAAAACCATAAAAAATCCATTTGAATATATTTTTATGAATCATTTACACGTATGATTAATCTGTCCCCATAAATACTTACACATAAACCATCTCACATAATAATGAGATTGAAGAATTAACACTTACCTGAGTTATTACACTCTTTGTACTTGTCTAAAACTCCTATATAATGTTTTTAAACATATTATTAACTTAAATAATAATATTTATGATTTATTATATGATTATTTTATTACTCTATAATCCTATTTTATCAACAATTCCACGTTAATACCACATTTCAGGTCATAATATCTTTGTTTATAGTACCTGTTTTGACTTTTTATCCTTGATCATATTACAGAGATCATGATTTAATTACTAATATATGGTAAAATATGATTTATATATAATATATATTCATTATAAAGATTTATATAATAGATATATATATATGAAACAGAATACACCATTAATGGAGACTGTAGGCCGTACATACGCATGAAAGATGCTTCCATTTTCTTATCGTATTGTATGGAAGTACGTGAATGAAATTTATGTATATATATATATATAATTAAATAAGTCATATTATGTAATATATTTCATAATTTTTCATTATATATATAATCATTTATTAATGGTAAGCGTGGAAGATTAGTCTCATCATGTCGTTGGGACAGAATGCCATATATACACACGAGCTATGGTATAATTTAGATAATGGATTAATGGTATGGGATAGGAAGGAATATGAAATTTAAAGATATAATATCATGTTATATTTTCTATTTATTTAATTTATATTAATCATTATACCCTTTTAAATAAATTATAGATACAAAATAGTTTACACCATAGTGCGGAGATGGTAAGTCGTACTTACGCACACATGGAGGTATTGTTTTTTATGTGATGGGTAAAAGGAGGAAAACCATTTTCTCATAATAATAAATGAATATCAGTATATATTATATGCTGGAGTTATTATTTAAGTATAATAACAACTTAGGTAGAGGAAATAGAAGAAGAAAATAACGTTGAAGGTAGTTATAAAAAGATTACCTCTTCTTTAGGTTTCTCTTTTTGATTTGAATGAAATGACTCCACAAGTTGGTTTTTATACAAAAGATTGGACTCTAGGATAAATTCAAGGAATTTGGGAGGATATTTGGGTTGTCACTAGCTAAGCCAAAGGGATTTCGATCTGTGAATAAAATAGAATGAGATGTACCATTTTTTAAGATAGGAGAGGGTAACTTTAGGAAATGTTTGAAATATCAATTTATTATAAATTTATTTTCTGTTTATAGTAGCTAAAAATTTATTTATTTTGATTTCATTATGAGGATGGGTCTGAATCATTAGAAAATGATTTTATTATTAGTTTAAGTCATGAAATTAACATTATATTTTGGGATTAACCCCTAGTTAAACATTTGTACTCTCACCGTGTCTTCTTGTATTTTTGTACTATAGGGTTAATATAGTTACAATAAAATTACTAGAGAATATAAAGTGGATAAATAATGAATCTTTTAACATTATATATGTTAGATTTCTGAATCATAGGTTTTTATGATTTAAATATTATTTAAAAAAATAGTATTTGTTTTAAAATTTCATTTATTTCAATTTTCACACTATTTAGTAATTGATTTGTTAAACAAATAAAAATTTAATTCCTTCAAAAAATATGCATAAAATCAAATATAACAATTCATAATAATACAGAAAATTCCCAAACGTCATAAAAACATTATATTTCATTTTTTTATATATTTATAATTTCATTTATTTGATTCCTTCGTTAATAAGAAAACATATTGCATCATTATTGTTTCATAAATAATTTTTTATTTAATTTATAAGGTTTAAAAATAATATAATATGATGTAGGAAATATATTTATCTTTTTAATGAATATTTATAGTTGTATATATCACTTATAAAACACTAATTAATATTTTTTCAGTAATAAGATACATGTTTATGTTATATTTCCCGTTACATTAAATTCATTATTATATAATGTCATTTTCACACCTAAGTGGCTCTATGTGGTCCTAAAATACATAAAAGGATTATAATGGTTGTCAAAATATCATAAAATTAGATTAGGACATGAGTGAGGGTAGTTTAATATTATTATAATATCTTTTTTATCCTTATTTACCTTATTTACCCTTTAACCAGGGTAAATAAAAATATTTACAGATGTTACTATTCATAATGTCCAAAAAAAGAAACCTATTTCCAAAATATGGAAATTATGATTCCAAATATGGAATACATTTTTCTAAATTCAAACCAAAAAAATGGCAGAAATTAATTTAAAATTAATTTCCATTGTCAAAACCAGAAATCCGGTTTTTAAGAAGTAAAATCTATCAAAATATTGACTTGTGTTTATGTCCAATTTCAATGTAAAATAAATTCCAAGGAAAAAAATATTTATATTATAAAAAAATAATCAAATAAAAATCTAAAACCAATGAAAAATATAATCTCACAATATATAATATAGATGATAAAACATTTTTGAATTCAAATGCAGTATTTTTTCACTCTTCATTAAAATATTAAAGTTTTCAGAAAAACACAGAAAATTTATCCAAGATAAATGTTTATGTCCCATTTATAAATAAGAATTTAATTTTATCAAATTTAATATTTAAAATTATCAAATATTTTATTTAAAAAGGGTTCTCCATTAAATGGAAAAAAATACATTTTTTGAAAAAATACTTATTTTATTTAAAAAATTTGATTTTGTCCTTATATAATGTGTAAAAAAACATAATATTAATGTTAAAATTATATGGTATATATAAAATTCAAAATTTCATCAATATTAATCATATCCACATTTTAAACTTCATGTTTGATATGTAGTGATGTGCTCAAATTTGGTTTTTCATGTAGTGAAAGCAATTGAATTACTAAGAAGAATCGCACCGTAGAATCTTGGGGTTTTAAATTATCCCCTCCTTCGATAAATTTGGTCCTCTCAATTGAAACATAGGATTAAAAACTAGGGGTTTTCCATTTCAAAATATCTTAGTTGAGATTCCTCGTAAAAAAATGGATAGATGAGACCTCTATTTTAAAATAAATAAAGGTATGTCTTGATGTTACAAGAAATAACAAATAATAGGGTTCCGTATAGGAAAACATGAATATGAAGGACAAATAAAACCATCACGTTCTCATAGAGAGTGTGAGAGAATATTATTAAGATAAAATTAACAGTCTCAAATCCATAAATCTACGATGATCCAATGGATTATTTGATTCATCACAAAAGAAAGTACTTGGAAACCAATTTTGGTTTCCAAGATCCTTTCCCTAAAGTTTAAGAACATGAGATGAAATACTTACTTGATTTAAGTAAATTATCACCATTGGTCATTCCATGAAAAAATTCCACTTCATCTTATATTTAGGTAAATAATGTTGATTTTTTCATTCCTGAAGTGTTGAAAGATCATGTGATCTATATATAGAATGATAGGTCATTCATTATATCTCAAAAAAAGTGTTTATATAGTTTATTACATATGCATAAGTCCACCTATAGAGGAATATAAAATTAATCTAACAAACTTGAATTGGAGAATAACTTATACTATCCATAAATGGATCACCTTAGAATCCATCCAAAAACTGAAAATCTACAACTCCAGGTAGTGATGAACCAAAACATCTGAGAATTTATCTCCAAAATATCATATGGAAGTTCTTGATTTTTACATTCCAAAATGTGAACACCTTCGTCATATAATATCATGAGTCACGGAAACGACCATAATTGTTAGATATCCTTTTTTAAAACATTCATGTTTCCTTGTTCCAAAAACATATTGGATTAATCATTATTCCAAAAAAGTTGTACACTTTATCAATGATAGCATTACCCTCTTGTCAAAAAATACCTAATTAGTTCTCAGGAAATTAGAATCATCTAATTAACATATCCAAATCCAACATATATTTATCCAAACATCGTTATCTTAACCTATAGAACATGTTAAGGATTATATTTACCTTAATCATATGATATCCAAATATAATATTACCCTTAAATAATTTTTCATGTTCATTATACCTATTCAACATATTTTTGAAAATAATTAACAAAAAACATAAACTGAATAATTCTTATATAATTCATTATTCATAGTTCCTTGATCCAAAATACATAAATACGTGAATCCTTCCAATTTTATGGTTGGAATGGAATAAGTCATTCCTTAGTGTAGAGGTAGATTCTTATGTCTGGGCATTGATTTGGGTAATGCCCATTATGTCTACATATTATACATTTAACTCCATAAAAATTTTCCACTCTATGACCTTTTTCACACAAAGATAACATTTTACCCTCCATTTGAGGTATTCTTCAAGGTTCTTAGTCCCTTCTATTGACCTATGGGAAGCTGAATATTCTTTCATGTATGATTCTAAAAATCTAAACATTCAGAAAATTTCATCTTCCACTTATGAAATGTATTAGGAAATCCATCAATGATCACATTATTAATCATATACCATGATAACTGATTCGATAAAATCACAATATCTTTCTATCCATTAATTATCCAATATTTTTTTTTGAAAATCATCATATTTTTTGTCAAAATCAATGTAATTCAATTACTTGTGGTTTCATCCATTAACTAAGACTAGAAATAATAGGGTGAGAAACAAATCTCATTGATGAAAACAAAAAAAATCAAGGGAAGGTTCATTCAATGTAACACATCTAATGTTTATTACTAGGTTATCCATGATCATAACCAAAATTGTATGGGGTTCTTCTATACTTATACTAAAATTCTATCATCGGGTTTTGATCCCTAATATAAGTATTCAAAATAAATTTCAATGTTTTTTTCTAAACCCCCTCTAATACCATGTGTGATGCCATGGCCCTAGAAGCCTAGAGCCGATGCATTATTTTAATACATTGGCATGATTAAAAGGAATCATTTGTCGAAGGACCAATCAATTTAGAAGTCAAAGAAAATATATTACATTCATGAACAATACATTACAATTTCATACATAAAACACATCATAGGTATTACATTTAGAACACAATTATTCCCATAGCATAAACTTTCATATCAATTATAAAACACTTTTGGGAATCCTAAGAAAATAAAACATAAGAAGTGGGTGACCTCAGTTGCACTGTAAGGATAAAAAATATAGCAGAAGCTATCATAAATAAGCATAAAATTTTAAGGCATGGTATAAAACTGAAACAAAATCCTTTTAAACACAATATAAATCATAATGATTTAAGAATAAATCAAATAATTCCACTAAAAAATCACATAGATACTCTACTAGTAGAATAATCACATGAAATATCAATAACTGATCTCATAATGAAGGAATTTATAATTCCAGACAACTAAAACATACATTCGAGGCCTCAGCCAAGACATCGAAAAAAAATTTATAGACTCTACCAAATCAAAATCTAAAAATAAATGCTATTGGACATGGCCATGTCCATCCCTAGATTGTATCATGAAACCTATTGATGCAGCGATGGGATATAGCAGGCCCCGCCCATCACTTACTATGTCCAATGCATTCCACATATGAAAACTATCAAATATAACATAAAAACTTGTAATAAAACTAGCTTATGAATTAATATTACTTTAACCATAATCAATAAATGCTATTAAAATAGAACATCCCCAGTCAAACATATCATAAACACTTCAATACAATATGGAAAATTATATCATAAAAAATCAATCTCAATTAAGCATAAAATCCAATAAATTATGTTGACATAGATGGAAATAATCTAACACAATCATTAAAAAAAATCAAATATTTATCCATTTTTACTTTAAAACATTAATAGTCACACAATTTATAAAATAATACATTTAAAAGTCATTTTTGAATCAAAATTTCCCATACCACATTGAATATTTTGAAACGAATTGAAATTTTAAAACATTTCTTCACGTATAAAATAAATCATTAAAACATTTTTGAAGACATGGACATTAAAGATATTGGGTTTTATGTATAAATATTTAAAAAATTTATAAAGATGTTTTAGTTTAAGAGTTCCTTAGATAAAACCATAAACATTAATTTTTGAGACATTTTTATTAAACATGGACATGGATGATAAATATTTCCCAACCAATACTAACACATAATCAATCATTGATAATAATGTGATTGACAATTTAACCCATACTTTAGTTATGATACTCCCCATACATATCTAAAACTCGTGTATAATGTTATTAAAAATATTATGAACTTATATAATAAAATTTATGATATAATATATGATTCTTTTATGACTTTATATTACTTGTTTGTTAATAATTCCAAGTTAATGCAACATTTCGAGTTAGAATCACATTGTATATCATACGTGTTTTGACATGTTATTATTCATAATATTACATAGATCATGATTTATTTACTTCCATATGGTATAATATGATTTATATAAGATTTAAATTTGTAATATAGAAATATATAATAGATGGATATATGAAATGTAATACACCATTCATGGATATGGTATATTATACAGAGTCATTAGCATTGTTGCCGTTTTCTTATTGCATTGAATGAAAGTAAGTGGATGTAATATATGCACATATATATATAATTATAGAAGCCTTATTATACACTTTATTAATAATTATTCCTAATATATATATATTTATAATCATTTTTGGATGGTGAACGTGGAAGATAATTCTCATCATGTTGTGGAGATAATATGTCGTACGTATGCATGAGCGATAGTATCATTTACATAATGGATTGATGGTATGTAACATAATGTAATATTAACATTAAATAAATCATATCATTTTATGTTTATTATTTGTGTCATTTATTATCATCATTATACCCGTCAAAATAATGTATATATGAAAAATAAGTTACCCCACGGTGTGGAGACAGTGAGATGTATGTACGCACGAATGGTGATATTGTTTTTAATAAGATGGGTAAAAAGGAGAAATATAGTTGTTCCATAATCATAAAAAACATTCCATAATATATGTTATTCTGGGGATATTATTTTTTTATGCTATAATCTTAGGAAGAGTATTTAGAAGAAGAAATGAACATTGAAATAACGAATAAAATGACTACCACTTCTTCTGGTGTCTCATTTTCATATTCACAGAAGGACCCCTTAAGATGGTTTTTTTGACCAAATGGTGGGACCTAAGATGAAGTTATGGATATTAAAAGGTGATATGGAGAGGTATTTTCTGATCCAAAGGGCTTTGGAGGTGCGAATAAAAGAGAAGGAGACGTTTTATTTTATAAGAGAGATGATGGGCACTTTAAGAAAATCTTGAAATATTATTTTATTATAAATTTAATTTCAGATTATAATATCTCAAAATAGATTTATTTTAAGGGTAATATAAATATGGGTTGTAATATTCTCACCAAATGATTTTTGGACACGTTTAGGTCATGAAATTAACCTTATCTTGTTGTATTAACCGTTAGTTAAATAGTTTTACTCTCACTCTGTATTCTTGTATTTTTATATTATAGGTTTAATATAGTTACTATAAAATTACAATAGAACCTATAGTGGATAATTAATAAAAAAATTACCATTATCTAAGTCATTTGGATGAATATAATATTTTTATGATATTTATATCTTTTAATAATGAAGTGTTTGTTTTCAGTACTCATTTATGTCATTTTGACACTATTTAATAATTGATTTTTTTCAAAGTCAAAACAACATTATTCCTTCAAAAAAATTCATTAAATAAAATATAAAATTTCATAGGTATCCAAAAAACTATTTTATTTACTACAAACATTCAAATTACCTTTATTTTAATATTTATAATATCATTTATTTGATTTCGTCATTAATAAGACAAATAATGCATCATTATTGAGTCATAAATAATTTTAATTAATTAAGGTGAAAAAATAACTAGTAAAATACCATAATTTATTAAATATATTAATATTTGTAATTTATATTTATATTTTATGATATAAATTATAAAACTATAATTAAGATTGTTTCAGTAATAAGATACGTGTTTTGGTTATATTCTTCTTTACATTAAATTCATTATTATAACATGTCATTTTCACACCAAAGGGGCTCCATGGGGTCCTAAAATAGATATAAGGATGAAAATGGTCGGAAATATTTCATTAAATGGGATTACAACACAAGTTAGGGTAGTTTTATATTATTATAATATTATTTTTTACCCTTACTTATCTAATTTACCCTTTAACCATGGAAAGCTGAAATAATTACTCAAATTTCTATTCATAATATCCAAAAATAAAATGTACCTATTAACACAATTTGTAACATATGATTCAAAATATTTAATCATTTTTTTAATTAAAACAACTAATTTGAAGAAATTAATTAAAAATTAATTCCTATTTTCAAAACGAGAAAGTAGGGTTTTAAGAAGTAAAAACTATCAAAGGAATGACATGTATTTATGTCCAATTTCAATATAAAATTAAATTAAATTACCCAAATTGTTATAAATGATAAAATAATATTACACATAAAGAAATTAAAAATATAATCTAACTGTATAAATAATTTAGATGATAAAATAGTTTTGAATTAAAATGCAGAATTTTTCACTATTCATTAAAATATGAATGTTATCCGAAAACACCAAAATTTTATCCAAACTAAATGTTTATATCGCTATTCTAAATAGTAGTTTAATTTCCTAAAATTGTATATATAAAAGTTTAAAATATTGGATTTATAAAGGGTTTTCGATTATAAGGCAGAAAAACTGCATTTTTTTAAAAATAGTTCTTTAATCAGAAAAATTGAATTTTTCTTTATATTATGACTAATAAATAGATATGATGAATTTTAAAATTATATTGGTTTTATAAAATTAAAGATTTTGTTAATATTATTCATGACCACTTTTTAAATGGCTAGTTTTATAGGTCTTGGTGCTCTCAAACTCAGTGTTGTGTATAACACAAGATATTGAATTATTAAAAAGAAGTGTTCCAAAAAAGCCTGGGTTGTTACAATTCACATGTATTATTTTTGATTCCAAATTATTGATTACTTTATTATGTTTACTGTGAGATGGTTTTGTTATTTATAGTGTATGCATCTATTTATATTGTGTTTTCTCAAATTTTTTTAGTGAATTATCATAGGGTCTCAGATAAATAAATTTCCAATTAAATCATATAATTTTTTTCTTATGTAATTTTTTGTTGACATTTCATTTAGTTAATCTTTATTAATGAGAATTCTTGTTATTATAAAATGGAAAAATTTTAAAACTATTATTTCTATATATATGATACTGAACATATGAGTTTATTCCCTTGAAAATTTTTATGACTAATTTTTATTATTGATAGAATTGATGTTATATGATACCATCGATATGATGTGTATCCAAAGTAAGGATTTTTCCTTGTTATCCCTTTTCATAAACTGTATTAATCGGAACTCCATTTCCAAGGGAAACATGATGTGGTATTGGTCATAGTTAGCATGAAGAAATCATGAGAACATGTATGTGGGAATAGAGAAAGGGATCTTCTTATGAGACCATTATGATATGGGTTGTATAGGATAGTGGGATGATACGAAATTGTGACCTCGGTTTAAACTATGACATATAAACTATGATAATTTTGTATTTTATAAAACCTTGTAGGTTTTTTTATGAACCTGGATAGGGTGGTTTTTTTTGAAATGTTATATTTCAGGAATTTTGATATGAAATTAGGTTAACTACCATGAGTTTTATATTATTTGAGACTCATTTTTTAGGAGTATGTTTGAGTACTATGTTTCCATAGAGATAAGGGTCAATATTGTGGTTAGTCAGAATGTTTTTTATGATTGATGGTAACCTAGGAAAGGTGTACACCCAAGAACTTCTGTGATGTTTTAGTGAGAATTTTGATTACAGTTTTTTTAGATCATTTATTTGGAAGTTTTTTTAGGGTGTAGTAAATTCTGGTGAGACCCCATTGGAATGTCTGGGATTATGTTTTCCTAGGTATTTTTTGTACCCTTAGTGGGGTTTGATTAATGGAATTTTAATTCCTTGAGGTTTTCTGGGTATTGTGGAATGTTCTAGAGGTTAGGGACTCCTATTTTAATATCCCTATCGATTATTAGAGTAGTTTATTTTGGGAAGGTCAATGGATTCCTAGGATGTTTGAATATAGGGAGAGTATATTGTGGTTATAGTCCTTTGTTTTTGTAACAATGATATGGTATGGGGTGGTTGAGTGATTGTTATAGATTGGGAGATGACATGGTCTTCAAGATAAAAATATGTGATTTTCACATTATGAGGAAGTGATGTGGTGGAGGTATTTTCATTAGCATAGGAATGTGAAATAAGTTTTATGAAATGTGACTTATTGGAATTTGAGTCAAGTCATCATGACTAATTTTCATAAGAGTGTACAATAATTGAGCAGTGATGATATCAAGGAGGAAATCATCAATTTTACATGTTATTATTAATTGGATTATGTATTGGTTGGTATGGGTGTATATTCCTAATATTATTATATTTTTTGGGGGCATTTCACACTAGTTATGCATGATTCTTATTGAGTCATGATTTATAAAGCATCCATGTGGGGGTTGAAGACCGATGTGAGTTTAATAAGATTCCTATGGGAATTTTTTTGTATTGTTTTGGTATGAGAATTGGAATTTATCTATATTAATGAATAGAATCATGGATGGTTCAATGTGTGTAAGTAAGGTAAATCCATTATTGACACTTTTTATGGGTGAATGTTATGAATGAGTTTGTATTAGGGGGTGTTAAATTCATGTTTTGATTTTAACATGTCAAGGATTCACTCAATGAGCTATATAAGTGGGAAAATATGGGTGGGAGTGTACCATAGTATGGTTTATAGTGTGAAACACATTTTGAATTCAATTCCAGACACATTTTTTAGATGATGATCAATGAAATATGATAATGGGTGGCAGTCAGTATTCTTTGTTGTTTATAAGATGTTACTAGGTCACTGGCATTTGGTTTTTACATTTTATAAGGATGGAGGGTGGATAATAAAGTTTGATATTTTAATATTTTTCTAGAGAAAGTATTATGATACATTTGTGGTATGAAGTAATAACTTTTTCACAGGTTGTATGGCCCTCGTGTGGGTTGGTTCTTAGAATTAAGTCCTGATAGAGGATGGTCAAAACTACAATAAAGGCCAATTTATATATGAATCTATATTTTTTTTGGATGATACAATTTTTTAATTTATATGTGGTATTTGTTTAACTCAAGATGTTATTATCGGGCTCGATGTAGATTTTCTTGATTCAAGTGAGAGTAAAATTGACGGTTCATCTGTTCATGCTCTATAAAAGGATTGTATATTTGGTTGGTTGAGTATCAATTCATTAAATGACATATCATTTAATTATTAATCTATGATTTTAATGATATAATGATATTGACATACCTTTGGAAGCTATGAAATTTGGATTGAGAAATTTTCTACAGAATTGGAAAGTGTGATTTAGTGTTTTTTATGAAATTAATCTAGAGGAGTTATAAATAGGGAGGTTGGGTTTTTTTGTTATAGTGAGGTGAAAACTATTTTCGAAGCAATTTGGGAAATAAAAAATAAATAAATAAATAATTCAAATTTTAGGTAGAACCATATAATATAATTTCCATTGATAATTAGCATCATACAATGTGAGACACCATAGGAATGGTGATAAATTAGTTGTTGAGAATTTAATGGAATCTCTATTTGTGGTTTTTGATTTCTGATGAATATGTGATGGTGGTGGAATGATCATTCCTAGTGTGAGGTTCACTGGGGATATGGAAATAACCTCATGTTTTTTGTGGTCTATAGAAAAATATTATAGCTTTTGGTAAATATATTCTGTTGGGAATTGAGTTTCATGGCCATAAAATTAACCATAGGGATGTGATGTTGGAGAGTTGGTAATTATAGAAATTATTGATAATTGTGGAAATAATGTGGTGTTTGTTGAAATTATTGGGGTCATTATTCATAGATTAGAGAGGCTTTGAAAGTAAGGCTAAAATCAATTTTTAGGGACATCTTTTTTATGTGATTTATTCATAGTAAAAAATAATATTCATGGTGCGATATTTCCCTTACTGCATGTGAAATGGACTCATCAATATATCAAATAGGAGACAAGGAAGAATTATTTGGTGATACATGCCTAGTGGAAACTGTTTTCTATCACTGAGGGCTAGTTTTTTCTTTGAAAGATTATTGAAGATATTATTCTTTACACTGGGGAGGTTTTTAAAACCCATTCCAAATTTGTTCTATGATATTCTGTGGGAAATAGAATTTTTAGTTTTGTAGATAGACCCTTTTTAAAATAGTGATTCAGATCAACATTCTGGGAGTTCAATAGTCTTGAGTTATGGTTTTTTGTTGTGTTTTGTGGCTTGAATGTTTAATTTGGTGTTAGGATGAATCTCAGGAGACTAGGGTTGAAATTTGGGATATTTTGGATGTTTCCCCACAAGGAACATGGTTTTATGTGAACGATTTAGTGGATACCATATAGCATTCTAAGTGTGGTAATATTTTTAGTTCAATATTTATTTTGAATAGATATTTTAAATAGTAAAAACCTAATTTTCGGGAAATAATAAATATTTTTGAGTAAACCATGTTGGTTGGTTTAGACCTGTGACATGGAACACTATTCTCACGTGGTTTCTAAAACACACTATCAAATTTTGTACTTTTTTGGAAAGATAATTCATATAGACGACCCATGGTTTGTAAACTATGTGGACCAACCATGCATAGAGGGGTGTCTTGAGATAGTGTTTATTGAATACTTTTCATACGGTTTGTAAAATCATGTACCCAAACCAAGGGACCCTTAAATGTGAGTGATTACCCATTTCCCCTGTGATTTTATAAAATAAAATCCCTAATTTACTCCAATTTTTTATAAGAATTTCAACCACGCATTCTTATTCCATTTCTATCTTCTACATATAGGATATAAATTTACTTATGATCATTTATAATTTATTAAATGGTGATTTTGTTTTTTATTTTTAATGGTACAACACAGTAACCTTCCTTTCTCAGTGTCACTCAATTCCAAGTGAGAACTTATCATTTATGTCTAATTTTCATTATTCCCATGGATTTGGTATACTTATTCATTTTATATTTTTTTCACTAAAATAGATATCAATTATCAAATTTATATATTTATCTCGGTCTAAGGTAGGTGATCCATAAGTTTTTTCTATTTTCATCCTTAAATATTCATGTGTGTGTTTTTCATCCATACCGACTTATCATGTGTTTGCCAAAAGTTTAATGGAATCCTTAAATATGATATTTCTATATTTTATTCCCAAAATTCTCACACTAATATATTAATTATAATTTTAACCAAAAGTTATTTCTTGTTTAAAAATAACCCTATGAAATTTGTATATTAAGTAGGAAATAAAAACGATTAGTGATAAAGTGGGAATATTGAAAATTATAACGTGTAAATGAGGTTGTGGAATTTAATAATTCATGTTGATAAATATTAAATGATTAAATTTGAATTTAAATTTTTTGGTTACTTTTTAATTGGTAATTTATGACCAGTACCACGCTCTTGTGCTAAAAAACATATATAGAATAATATTCCAAAGTCATTCCCGATTTTGGAATTGAAAATTCAAAGTGGCTAATTGGAATAAGAAACTATAATGGATTCTCAAGAAATGAAATTGGAGAAAAAGATTTAACACTGACTTGGTAAATGGGTAAATCATGAATTAAAAATTGGTAATGGATGTTAATATGTTAATTGATGACTTGTGAATTAGTGCGGCTTTCTAAAATTTAAATGGTAAATAATGATATGTTTTTTATTGAATGATGATATGTTAAATTGTTTTTAGATCATTATGAAGTGTTTTTTCTGAAATTGGTAAATACACTTGGGTTTTCGTGATATATTATGTGGTAAATTCCCACGGGATAGTTATAATACTATAAAATTCCAATTTTCATTCGATGGTTGTTTAAATTTCTGTATACCAGCATAGATACTATGAAATAAAATTTCTAATGGATTAGTTGTGTAAAAAACATAAAGGTGGAATTAATATTATGAAAGGAAAAATATCATGCAGTTTTTCTAAAAAAATTATAATGAAAAAACTAATTGAGTTTTAATGTAAACACCCCTAGTGATGTCTGGATACTATGAAATGTAAAAGATCATTTAGAGATCTTGTAAAAACACCAGGAGACATCACGATCCAATGAAATTGTAAACACTCGTGAAGTAGTTGAGATATTAACGGTTGGAATGTTAATGTTACACACTTAGATACATTAGGAACTGCATGAAGAAGTTATGCTAATAAGAATGATTTCCAAGGGATGATTTGGATACCATGTCTGGTAACTTATATTTGGAATGAACCCTCTACATTCATAGATACATATGGATCTAACCAAATAAAGTGTAACTGATCTCGAGTTTCACTATGGAGATAGTGCATTTTCATTTGTATTTATTTAGTAT
This sequence comes from Viscum album, assembly GCA_963277665.1. Taxonomy (NCBI): domain Eukaryota; kingdom Viridiplantae; phylum Streptophyta; class Magnoliopsida; order Santalales; family Viscaceae; genus Viscum; species Viscum album. Next base: position 142,437,922 of record OY728161.1, on the reverse strand, counting down.
TACCTTCTTTATTACTGGAACTTACTCATGGACATCTATTTAAAACAAGATATTTATGCCATTGGTGGTGGCCAACTAAGTTATACTCAAACACGAAAAGTATAAGGACCCAAAAATTTATGAATACAATTCCCTTTAATTTGGTTTAATTAATTATCATATGTATATTGAAAAAAATCCACTTGTTTTTTTATTATATCCAATTGGATTAAAATTTCCATTATGTTTCATTACCATTGTTAATATATCCATTGAACAGTGATCTAATGGCTAGTATAAATATAGGGTTTTAAAAAATCCATTTCACATAGACAAAATAAGTGATTGCCTCAACCAATAGGATTGTTTCATATAAATCCCATTTATCGAAGCTTCAAAGGGATATGGAATTTCTAGGATTTTCTTTGGACCAGTCCCAAGCCGAGATCCAATAACATAATCATGAGCGACACTGTTTGTGGGAGAAGATCAAGCTCATCGAGATCACAGCCCAAACCATGTTCACCAAATGGCCCCACGAAATCCTCACCATTTCACACCATTCATTCAGGTTTTATGCTAGTGTAAAAAAGAGTTATGTATCGTAAACCTAGGAATATGATTATGTACATTATTTTGGTATAGAATAATGAATATATTTTCTTCCTATCATTGTTACATTGTAATTTATTTTTAAATCACATTTTGTATTTTTAGTTAATATTCAAATTCAATTAAGAAATATATTTTGATGAATTAACGGATTATTGAAATAAATAATAATTCAATAAAATATTTTTATTAAATTAATTTTTAAAAAATAAAATTATCAAATAATTTTTATAAAGTCATATGCAATTTTTATTATGGTTCGAAAACTCTTATAGTCAAAAACCCATCATTTTCATTCAATGTTTTTTTTTATTTTAAAAGTGAAAATTCACATATTTAGAAAATTATTTCGATAAAATATAAAATAAATATGGAATAAAGATATCAAAATTATACAATAGTGAATTTTGGATAATTTTCTAAGATAATCACATTTTTGTGTATAATTTAAATTCCATAAAAATATATGGTGTGTTTTATGGCATCATATTGTCCCAATAATGATGTAATAAATAATATAAAAATTTAGTTCAACCAAATATATGTTTTATTTTTAAAATAATTTTATTTTTTGTTTATTTGTTTTATTTTTTAAATTCATTGTGAATATTTGAATAAATATAATTTATTTTAAGATTTTAAATTTATTTTTTAAGAGTGAGACTCACCTCAACATAACTCAGGACAAAATTTTAAAAAAAATTGGCAAATATAAATATAATTTATTTTAAAACATTCCCCTTTTTCAGAAACAATGGGAATGTTTTTAGATTTGAATATTTTGTTATGAAGTTTCCAAAACCAAAATAATAAATAATTCCCTCTCGTTCCCTATATAAACTCACCAATGATCGCCTTCTTCTTCAATAAAACTCTGTAGAGCATAAACACACTCTGACATGTACTCTATAACATCTTCTGAAGGCCCCCAAGATTTCAATAAGCCCCTCCCAAGATTTTGGAGTCACTCACACATGCAAGGGATCTTTTCTTACACATAATTACCCAAGTTTCTTTACCTTATTCTGTGCTTTTATTTTTTATTCCTAATGAATGTCTATGTCATCAAACCTCCCGTTGATTTTTATTTTGTTGTATAAATGATTATATATCCAATTCACAATCATGAATCCTCCTATTATTCTTTACAAACACCCCTTACTTTTCTAAAATTCGAAAAGCAATCTTCCACCTGCCTCTTTTTTAAGAATCCATTTTATGTTATGTATTCTAATTTAATTTTTCATTTATTGGTATATTCTCTTAAATATCCCTCATTTTAACTATTTCATGTCTAAATAAAGAGACCCCTCTTTTTATTTGATCAAACTGTTTGTTGAATTTGTATTTGATGATGTTATGATGATGAAATTTCACCACGATTTTTCTTTCCTAAATAATTATGAAGTGAATACCATACCCATTTCTCTATATAGGGTATTCACCTTTATGAATATATAATTATTTATTTTGGATCTATATGTATGTATTTCACATTTCCTTGATCATGGAATAAATTATAATGATTGATGAATCAATGCGGTAATATCTACGTGGCACACTTAAGCATTAAAATATTATGATCTTGAAGAGTGTGCCTTGATATCGCTCTAATGCACTGGGTAATGATTAGTATCATGATACGTCATATGAAATGTTCATTGACTAATTATCCTCTATTTAAAATTAGTTTTATTAATTCTCCTCCACATCCAATTAGTCTAGACTCTTGCTAATATCATGTTGAATATTGTTTTCACATTTCTATGTTATGATTATTATGTTATCCCATTCATTTATATTGATGTTACTTTTATTCTCAATTGATATGCCTATTTTCTAACAAGTATTTTCTCCCTCAAAGGATATGTTTAGTTTTTCTTAGGATTAAGATTATAAGATCCTAGTAAAAACACTTATCTATAAGACCATGTGTAAGAAAACATCCATTAATTTTGTTGAAAATAGAGTATGTGGTTTATCAATTAAATATTTACATGAAGAGATACCATAGAATTATATGGTTGTAGAATATATATATACCTAAAAGTAACAGCTCCGAAATGTTGATCGAGCCTTGACTCGGTGTTACATGGTACTCAAAAATGATCCTTACAATGTACCCTATTTTACACTCCCATGGTATATGGATTATAGAATTCATAAGATCAATTTAAAAAATTATTAAGGGAATTAAAAAATAACCATAATGGTATATGTTATGAATTAGGTCATGGATAACATAAACTAAATCTGAGAAACTCATAAGTCAAGGAGATAAATGTAATTTAAAATATATCCAACTAATTTCCTAAGATTCCCTTTTGTTGGTTTAATTGTTTAAGATACTCATCTCTATTTCCCTTTTTATTCTCTTCATAATGCCAGAAATATGAGGAACATTGCAAAAAAGTTATGTCAAGGGAAGTGTGAGGAAATTCCAATTGAGATATCACAGCTGATGGGAGTGGGAATTGCATGATTTTTTAGGATATTATCTTAGTTAACTCATGTTTTGATTGGAAACTAGGTCCAGTAGGAGCACCCAAACCCTTCCCACCCCTCTATAGAGATAAACCTTTAGTAGATATCTTCATGTTAAAAAGGCCTCCTACTTTCAGTGGATCATTTGATCCCTTAATCATGGTGCAATTGATTAATTTTTTTGAAGATATCGTCTCCATTCTATAATGTTCCAAATAAGAGAGGTTCTTTGGGTTTTTAATAATATGGAGGGTGAAGCTGATCTATGGGGGACATTGATCATGAATATGAAGCATAAGTAATTGATCTAATCCATTGAGTGGAAGGAATTACAAAAAAAATCGATAATTATTTTCCCCACACCCTCAATCTTAAAATTGAATGATATTCCCATGCTCACATGGAAAAGGATGAAGAATCTATTTGCGTGTATGAGGAAAACATCCCCAGACAAGCATGATAAAACTCTAATTATGTCATTACCTCTATGTTCAGGGTTGATTGTTTCTTTTTTGGGCTAAATACTAGCCTATAAAATCACAGGTGAACAATGACTTTAACAGATATGAATAAATTGTATGCTGTGCCATCAAAGTCGATATGAAGATTAGTGAATCACAATGGTATGGTGGTGAAAATAAGAGGAAAGTGGAGATCAATTCTAGTATTTAGATAGAAATATCTAATAGTTCCAATAAATTTCAATATCCCAAATTCCAAAGGTGTGGGAAGAATTATCCTATAAATTTCCTAAAGGGAATAAAGAAAATCATTAGTTATGGGAATGATGGGCACCTAACTATTAATTACTAATAGTATAAACCCACTATTGCAACATAGTAAATGAATTATCCAGTCAAAAATCACCATATTTTTTATTACTAGAACTATAAAGAACCAAGGAACTTTGTGAATATGTTTTCTAATACAATCCTTTTAGAAAGCAACGAAAAAACTCCAAGGTAGCAAGGGGGATCATTCTCCATCACTACCACTGAAGTGAATCCCAAAAACAATGTTTTGATATATACACTAGTTATTCATTAAATAATAGAGAACATACTTTTTGATGTAGGTTCTACTCATTCCTTTATATGACTAATGTTTAGTAGAATATTTCAAACACCACCAAACAAAACATTGAAGTAGAAATTTCGGTGAAAAAAATAAAATAGAGAAATTATTTATTTATATGTATAAAACTCCTCCCCTATCATAATTTGTGGATATAACTTCCTAAATATCCTTTTCATAATTCCCTTGGTGGAATTTGATTTAATTAGGTGCATGGATTGTCTTTCCCTATATTGAGCCATCACAAATTTCATCATGGTGGAAATCACTCTCCATATGGAAATTAGACCAATGATTTTAGATCAGTTCAAGGAGGCAGATGAACATTCATTGGAACCATCATCTCAAGCATGGATATTATTTCCCTACAATAATTTTTATCTTCCACAATTATTTGATTTTATGGAATGAACCATCCTTATAGATATACCTACTGTGAAAGAATTCACTACTATTTTTTAAGATGAATTTCTTAGTCTTCCTTTGAGAAGAGCTGTTTAATTTTAGATTGACATTATACATGTGTTGTTTCAAATTTCTAAGACTCCATATAGAATGTTTGTTTTGGAACTTGACGAGCTAAAGAAATAACTACATGAGAATATTGATTAAGGGTTTATACACCCTAGTGCTTCACCATGGGGCCCATTAGTCCTCTTCATCATTAAGAATTATGGGTCAATGTTCCTTTACATTGATTATCATGAACTCAAAAAATCATGATAGTGAACAATTATCCTTTTCCATGAATTGATGACTTGTTCGATTAGATATGTGAAGAACAATACTTATCGAAGGTGTATCTACTGTCTGGATATGACCAATTAAGGGTGAAGAAGGAGAATATCCACAAAACTTGATTTCATACAAGGTCTAATAATTATGAGTTCATAGTGGTGTCATTCAGACTCACTAATGCTCTATCAATCTTCATAGACTTTTTCAATTTTTTATTTAGATATTACCTTGAAAAATTTTTGGTAGTATTTATTGAAAATATTATAATATACTCCAAAACCATGGAGGATTATAAGGATCGTCATAGCACTATGCTAAAGACCTTGTGAAAGGATAGGCCCTATGAAAATCACTGAAAGGGTGAGTTCGGGTCGAAGGAAGTAACATTCTTACAGAATATCCTCACATGAAATGGGGTATCGTTGGATCCTTCCAAGACAAAATCAACCGAGGGATGGCCAATGAAAACATCTGTTATATATTTCTGTATTTTTATTTGGCTGGAAATATACTATCACCGATTTGTGAGAATATCATATTGTATTTTAAATATTATTACCAAGATAAATTGTAAGGGATTCAATAGTTCTGGGAATGATGAATTTGAAGAAAGATTCATATAGTTCAAAAGGAGGCTTATCACTGCCCCTATGCTCATAGTACACATAAGTGGGGAAGTTTTTATAATTTTCAGCGATACCTTGAAGAATTTTCTAGGATGTGTGTTGTTGACAAATGAAGAGTTCATTTCCAACAAATTATGGAAGTTCAAAAATTATTAAGATAAACTATATCATGCCTGATATGGATTTGGTAGGTGTGATCTTTGCATTAAAAATCTAGAAGCATTATCTCTATAGGGAAATGTATGAGATATATATTGATAAAAAGAGGTTGAAATATATATTCACACAAAAAGATATAAATATGTAGTAGTGAAGATGGTTAGAGATCATCAATGATTATTACTACTCAATACACTACCATCATGGGAATGAGAACATTATGGCAGATTCTATAAATAGAAAGGACCTATAAATTCTATCATTGATGAGAATTGAGAAGGATATATTTTGTTAGACTTGAAGAAGATGGACATGAGAATCATAATCGAAGGAAAACCATCAATCCTTCCACAAATTTTTTCTTAGCTGTCTCTTTTGGAATGATTAAAGGATTCTCAAAAAGATGATGTGGGAATTCAGAAGAAAGTGAAAACTATCAAAAATGGGGAATCCTTAGAGTTCAACATTAATGAAGAAGGAATTGTGAGATTTGGATCCGGACTATGTGTTCCATCAAATCATGGGGTAAGGAAAGAACTTTGGAATGGTGCACATATTTTGAATTTCACCATTCACCCAGGAATAAGAAATATGTATCGAGATCTACGAGATCACTATTGGTGGGATAACATGAATAATGAGATTGCAAAGTATTCATCAATGTGTCTTATATGTTAGTATGTGATGGCTGAAAGTTATAAGTTTATGGGTTTGATGAAAACATCTCCCATACCAAAATTGAAATGGGAAAACATAACCACAGACTTCTTCATCGTAATTCTATGTGCATCTAATGGAAACAATGCTATATGGGTGGTTGTGGATTATCTTACAAATACTACCAAATTCATTGAAATTTGATGGTATTTTTCACTAGAGCAACAATCACGGATATACATCAAATAAGTGGAATGGATACATGGAGAACCACTATAGATTGTGTCAGATCAAGATCCAAGATTCACCTCTATGTTTTAGAAAAGCCTCCAGGAGGCTCTAAATACTGATTTGAAATTTGTTACATCTTATCACCATCAAACTGATGAGAAATATGAATATAATATCCAAAAACATGATAATATTTTGAGGCCTTTCTCAATGAACATCAAAGGAGGATGGGACCAACATCTTCCTTTGGTGGAGCTATCATATAATTATTGTTTCCACTCAATCATCCAAATGCCTCCTTATAAAGATCTTTATGGGAAATGGTGTAGAATGTATACATGTTTGGATGATGTTTTGGGATGAAAAAATTGGTCCAAAATGGTTTAATAAATGGTGGATAACCTTCATACCTTTCAGAAGCACATCAAAGATACTCAATGTCAACAAAATAGCTACGCATCCAATCATCAAGGATACCTTGATTTTTATGATAGAGACATTGTATTTCTATTCATATCTCCATGGATGTGAGTGATCAGATTTGGGAAAAAGGGAAATCATTTTCCAAGGTACATCATCCCTTTGGAGATACTTGATATAAGCGGACCAGTGGCGTATCGAATAACACTCCCTCTGAACCTATCTCAAGTACATGATATATTCTGTTATACTTATTATTAATATAAATTCTAGATCCATCACACGTCCTCAATACATGGGTGTTACCATTTGAGAATGACCTTTTATATGAGGAGTAGCCGATGAAGATCTTATATCATAGTGAAAAAGTTTTGCGAAATAAGCTGATTCCCCTGATCAGGGTGTTGTGGAGAAACTACAAGTTGGAAGTAGAAACCAAGGAATTAGAGGAGGTGATGAAGAAATGTTACCCTCATCTGTTATAGTGTGGGAAAATATAATTTTATGGGAAAAATTTCATAATGGGTGAAGGTTTTAATGGCTCGAAAATTTATGAATAAAATTCCCTTCCATTTTATTTATTTAAATTCCTTATGGATATAGAAAACACATGAAATTATTTTGTTTTATTAAAACCAATTGGATTTAAATGACAATTATTTGTCATTTTTGTTATTAATATATCCATTTTATATTCATCACAAGACTACTATAAATAGAGAATTTTAACAAATCCTTTTGACATAATTAATGGAAGCGATGGACTCAACTAGTAAGATTGTTCCCAATGAATCACATTTATCTGAGCTTCTAAGGGAGATAACATTTCTAGTCTTTTTCATAGACAACGCCCAACTCGGGATCCGATAACTTAATCATGAGTTAAACTCTTTACGATATAATTTCAAGATCATCTAGATCACAACCCAAACCATGTTTATTAAATGACCTCATGAAAGCCCCACAATCATGCACCATACTCATAGGGTATATGTTGGTGTAATAAAGGGATAAGTATAGCTAAACTATTAATAATATTATGTATATTATTTTGGTATAGAATAATTTGTATATTTTATTTATATTATTTTTTTACTTTGTAAAATATTCATAAAAAACATTTCATTTTTTTGTTAATATTAAAATTCAATTAAGAAATATATTTTGATGAATTAATTTATATTTAATAAAAATAAAATATTTAATTTTTTTTTACAAAATTAATTTTTTAAAATACAAATTATTATATAATTCGTATGATGAAAATGTAATTTTCATCAGCGTTCGAAAACTGTTATTGTCAAAAACCCGTCATTTTCAATAAATGTTGGTTTTTATTTTAAATATGAAAATTCACATATTTAGAAAATTATTTAGATAAAATGAATATTAATTTTTGAATAATTATATCTAAATTATCCAATGGTGAATTTTTCATTATTTTCTGAGTTGAATTTTTGGTTAAAAATTAAACATCATATAAATATACGGTGGATTTTATTACATCATAATAAGCCAATAATGGTGAAATAAATACTATAAAAGGTATATCCATCCAAATATATTCTTTTACTTTAAATTTATCTAGTTTTATGTTTATTTAGTTTATTTTTAAATCCATTATGAATCCACTATGACATATAATATATTTTAAAATTGTATATTCTTTTATTTTAGAGTTTGACTTGCCTCCACATAAGTAAGGGAAAAATTTTAATGAGTTTAGATATTTGACATATTAAATTTCTTAAAACACTACCCATTGGTAGAAACTATGGGAAACCCCCATTGGTTGACTTTTGGTTTTGAATTTTTTATTATGTACTATCAAAACCCAAAATAATATTGAAATCCCCCGATTTCCCTATTTAGACCCACCCAAGCTCCCATTCCTCTTCACTAAAACTCCTTAGAGAATAAAAAAACTCTAAAATATATTCCCTAGAGTCCTCTCAATGGTAACCATGCTTTAAATAATCCTCTCTCAATCCATTAGAGTCTCACACTCATGTAAGGGATCCTTCCTTCCTTATCTTCACCCAATTTTGATTACATTGTTATGCCCTTATAGTTTCAATTACTAATGATATAGTATGTTTTAACTCCTCACATTTACTATACATGTGATGTATAATTCATCATATCTTCTTTTCACTCGCATTAATCCCCCATATGATCCTTTATGTACACCCATTACTATGCTGAAATTCCATAATGGATCTTCCACCCACCTATTTTATCAACCATTTATTTTATATTATATATTCTAATTTCATTTTTCCTATAATGGATAGGTTATTAAATATCCCTCAAACTATACATTTATGGTATAAATTATTAGAGACCCATTTCTTTCTCATCAACCCATTTTGTGAATTTCTATATGATGTTATCATGTCGTCGAAATTTTACTTCGATTTTTCATGCTAAAATCATTATGATGTTAATATCATACCCATTTATCTATCAAGGGTTTTAAAATTTATGTTCATATACTTATTTATTATGGAGACATATGTATTTATTTTCCATATCCTTAATCATGTAACAAATTATGATGATTAATGAATCCATGTTGTATGATATTTGTGGCCCACATAAGCGTGAAATTGAAATGGTTTGAAGGGGGTTGCCTAATAGTTCTACAATGCATTGGGTAATGTTTAGTATCACAACACATCATGAGAAATTAGTTTTGGATCATTATCATCTATGTAAAATGAGCTTTTAATCATTCTAATACCTGTCAAATGATCACTTCCTCATGTTAATATCATGTAGTCTGTTTTTTACACATTTCCTTGTTAGGAAATTTATACTATATCATGTCTTTATATTCGTGTTTCTTTTATGCTCCATTGATATGCCTATTATCTAAAATGTTATTTCTTCCTCGTGGCATTCCTTTTTTTCCATACTGGGATTTATAGCTCATCCATTTTTTATGTATGTCCTCAGGTTATCCTAGGCAGTGTAAAGTATAAAAGAACATTTTGTTCAAGTTTAAGAAATCTACAATAAAGATGTTACTTTTAAAGTTATAAGATGTTATGTGATGTACCTAACTCCCAAAGACACTATACCCCTCAATCTTATGAGTAGTACTAAGAGAAATATTATGTAACAAACCATGTTTAAATATGAAATAAACAGTAGGGGATGTTATAACATGGTTCCCTAGTTAGTGCTAGAGAAGAACGTTTTCTGTAGGATATGTCATGGGAATGTTCAATTTGATGGATTCATGGGAGGTCAGCTAAGATAAACCATGAGAGTTTAATATTGGTCTAGAACATAAGATCTTATTGATATAGTTTTCCTTTTTTTTTGTTATTTAGGGTTTTTAGGTCATACTTCATAATATTTATTACATTGTATCCTTTTTATATATATTATGTTATGTATATTATTTATTGGAACATGAATGGGTGTTTGTTTTACTACATATTTATTTGGATAGTGTATATTATTTACTTTATTTCCACCTTTTTTACTCTGATATAGAGGTATTGTTTCCCCACTATACCACCATAATCCTAAACTTCTAGTCAATATGCTATGGAATAAGGGGAGGAATTTTTTAGGTAAATTGGTGACCATGGGCCTGGGCACCAATTAATGTTATAGGGAAGAGGTACATTATAGTTTATGTATTTTTGGTATATTTTTTTTCGGTATTAGTTTTTATTTTTTTTATAGTTCATTATATTTGATTCTATTGATTATTTATATATTTATATAAGTCATAATGAATTCCCAAAGTATGTTATGAAATTCCCAATCACTATTTTTCATCCCATGGGTATCCTAAATTTCCTTTGGGAATTATGGTGGATCGGTTCGGGTGTCAGTTTATATGGAATCCTTAGTCAATTCCGTACACCCCACAATTACCAAGTTTTTAATCCAAAGGGGGAATATATATGCTCATCAAATAAATTGACTTATTATTGATCAGTGGAAAATTTAGAAGTCAAATTTAAATCATTTAATTCAACAATTAAATGAAATTTATCTAGTGAAATAGTTATAACTATATAACCATCACCAAGTGAAACTGCTATTGTTATATGTTTGATCCACGAGATGTATGGTAAATAATTTATAGGGATGAATAAAAAATAATAATATATTCCCATAACAAACCAAAATGGATTATATTTATTATAACTAAAACATTCCACCCCCCCCCCCAATCTCCCAATGTTGTAAGGGAAACATCCTTCATAGTTCCCTTCCTATGGGTTTAATTTGAATAATGAAACTATAATTGATCATGACCTGTCCAATAATTTTTTATTATAGAAATAATTCTTATATTATGTACCTTTACTAATTTTATATTAAACCTAAGAATTCATTATGTAATCATGTTTATTTAAATTCTATACATAATCTTCAAGAGAAAAACCCATTCCATCAAACCGGTATATATAGATAAAACGAATATTATTGAATTAAATTACTTTCTTCAATGATTCTCTCTAACCTATCATTGTGTTATACATCTCATAAAATCTACTGAATAAATAATTCACTGATAATTTATCTAGAATATTAACATATATTAAATGATAATAAAAGATATGATGTATATAAATCTTTATAGGAGAATTCATGTCCTGAATATTTAGTATATTCTCATTGATTTATTTTCTTTTGGTGACCTTCTTAAAATTTATAAACTATTTATCTCAATGTATTTCTATGATAGAATTATTTTCACATCCATAAATCTCAATATTCTTTTTATCATATAGAGTCATCATTAAACCTTCCATGACTACAATAAATTTTATAGTCAAAATGTTGTGCACATCAAGAAAAAAATAGGGTAACGAATGACGGATAAATTCATTACAAACAATTTAAATGTAAATTTAAATTTTTTTATATATGTAAATATTGTTTGGATATATGTAATACAAGATGAAACCCATTAACTCATAAATAACAAAAATAATAAGTTGTGAGAGCATTTCACAAAAACATTAAACAACCTTGGTGGGATTTATGGAACTCACTATTGTAATACCAAATATACAGATTACCCAAGTAATATAGTGTATTCCCATATAATTTATTCACTGACTGGGGTTATGAATTAGTTAACATAAATATATTACCATTTTTACACCAATAAATCATCATTAGTGAATAGGATGAAAAAAATATATTATCATAAATTTTTTTTCTAAATCATAAAACACTTTTTATCTTTATAATTTATCTTGATTTAATCTACACATCTATACATGAAAAAGTCAAAAAAATGATGGTTAATAAATCATAAAAATAAACAACATCATTCTTATAATGAGGAATCATCCACAACCTCAATATTCTATAAAATCACTATTTAGATTTTTAATGGGTAGGGGTTGTCCATGAAGCATGTGTGTGTGTAAATTTATCTAGAACACTACATTGTGATCCTAAACATTTCACGATATCTCTTTTAAAACATTAAATGTGGATCATTTTTAATTAATAAGAATCTACAAATTCACTTTCAATATATTATTAACTCATCTTCTTAATTTTGAAAATTAAACTCTGAACTTTCAAATTCAATCACTTCAATTAGACTACCCACTCTATACTTACATCTTATAATAAAATTTGTCAGAAAATATGGAAACACTTGATCACTATACCATAAGAACAAAATGAATAACTAAAAATGAAATTTACACGATCTATCATGATTTCAAATAAATACATTGATCTACATTGATTATAGAATCATTGTAAAAGACATATTATAATCACTAGAAATACTCACACTTTGTTTCCTCTCTCTCCCTATATCCTTCTCTACATTATGAAACACTATTATACATTACACATATCTCATGCAAACAATTCTATTTTTAATTTATTTTTAATTTTTTGATTTAAATTTCTATAACTGACTTATCTATTTAAATATATTTTTTCAATTTGTACCCATAGAACAATACAAACCACTATGAAACCTTTAATATGTGTACTTTATATGGAATTTTTATTTTTATTTTAATATAATCCTCCAATTGAACTAAATAAAAAAAATAGAATCCTGATTTCTTTTAATATCATTGAATGAGATGGTACACTAAATAATGAAAAGTGTGATTCCCAAAATAGTTACCTATAATAGTAAAAAATCAAGGGGAATTATAAATAAAAATATCCCATTATATTAATTATCTATAAAACTATAAAAATCTATAGGAACAACAAAATTTCATAAAATTATAGATGTGGCATGATTTGGAAGTTCTTAGTGAATATGGATCTCCCATGGTGCAATAAACATACCTCACTATTCAAACCATCCATCCACACTAGCCACACATTTAATTTGGATGAATTTCCAAATATCCTCATGATAATAAATATTTTATTATCATTTCTCTATGTAAATTTCTAACTCATGGATCATCTTTATTTTAATGCACTAAATAGTTAGAATATGAAGTCACTTATAATTAGTTGTGGTGTGATCTTTATGTATTAAAGAACCATCTCAATTATTATCACATTTCATAAAAACACCATGGTGTGGACACTTTCATAATGGAATAAGTAGTTATACCACAAAAAAAATTAATGTCTTGTAGAGTTTCCCTGGTGTAATGTTTTTCGTCATAGCGTGACTTAATTTTCTTCACCTCAGCACCACCAATCATGTCCCTTTAACTCTAAGAAAATTACAATCACTTTTTTGCATCCAATAGTCCTTCTCCTTATCTAAATCCTCTGGATTAATTTTATTTTTAATTTGATTCTTGTGTTTTATGTTATTTTGATTTTCTGAAAATAATAATTAAAAAACCTAAGTAATGTATACTTCTCTATTAATAAATTACAACCACCTCCATTAAATATCCACCACCCCCTTTGAAAATTACCAGGGACAATAAATCACAAAAAACAATATTGGTCATGACAATAACTATGTAATAAACATATATTATCATTTAATAAAAAATTTAATGTAAAAAAATCTAATTTTAAAATTGATGATTAATAAAAATAGTTGAATGTATAAGGATTTTAAGTGTTTTTTATCCATATTGTATTTATGGTACATAATTCACATCACAAACTCATTTTATTTAATTTTGTTCAATATTATTCACATATTATCTTTTATATTTTGGTTTTCAATATTAGTATATATTTTATTACAATTTACATCTACTTTATGAGATTAATAATTCCATTTTCTATTCTTTATTTCATTACCTTTTTATTCATGTATTACCAATGTCATTAGGGGTTCTCCTACTCAAAATTTTTTATTTGGATATATATTAATTTTTAATTGTATATATTGTTTTATCATATATTCTATACATCAGATTGATATACATTTATTTTAACTTCATTAATGGTATATATAAATTCCATTCACTATACCATCATTAAATAACCTTAATATTGAATTTATGTTTCAATCTCTTTTGTTCATTAATTTTCCTTCTAAATATATCTTCCTTTTTGTAATTATCTATATATTTAAATAATTTCTATATTATTTACATATGAAATATTCAATATTTTTTCATTTTAGATATTCATAAATCTTATATCCTTTAATTGATTTAAAATTTATCCATTATAACATTCATTATAATTATGTAAAATCAATCACCGTTTATTATAATACACTCATTATATAGAAAATTAATTATTCAAAGTATATTCAACCAATTTTGGTTATATCATATGTTTTTCCTCTTTATTTTTTAATTTACATTTCCTTCACATAAAAACCTATGTAGTTGATTCTTATCTTGTAATATTTTTCATTGAGAATGATAATTTTCATTTTCTAACATTTATATTTCTATTCATTATTCATATTCATTGTCACCACAAATAAAAATATTTAATTTTTTAAATTAAAATATATTTTTATTCTATACATGTTATATTTATGATGAATCAATCAATAAAATCAAATCTAGATACCCAAATTAGACATCTTCAAATCCTTGAGTGTTTTCACCAATCGGTGGAGGCTAACAAAATGTATCGAAGGATAAAATAAACCAGTGGAGAAAATTTTTACATGAAATAATAAAAATACATAAATTCATGTCATTTATATTTTTTAATTAAAATTAAATATCTAATTAAATTTTATTTTAAAATATTCTTATTTTATAAAAAATATAAAGGAAAAAACATATTAACATAAATATGATATGGTAAATCTACCACAGATTCATCAAAATATGTCTTTTAGATCATCATAATGGATCTACACCTCACCACTATAAATAATGTAGAATTAATTTTTCATGTATCACATCCAATAACATATAAAAAATAACTAAATGCACAATTAGGGATGAATTTAAATCAATAGTAATTCCTTAAGAAAATAAAAATAAACCCATGCATGTGTATTCTAGACATGTGCAGTTAATGAATGGTTAATAAAGAATTTATATAAATAGTTAATAAAACTATTTTCCAATAAAATATCTTCTTCATAAATAAACAAAGTATGGAATAAAAATTTTAACGATAAATAAACCATTCTTTTATAAATAGGACAATTAAAAACTCATCAAGGATTAATAGTCAAATATAATACCCTCTTTCATAATAAGAAAACCATAAATAGAAATAATATTGTTTTTATAATAATATAATTATATATAATTTAAATTCATCAAGGATTGTCATTAGTAAATAAAATGGATTACAAATGTGCGAGAAGTTCTAACCAGTTGAGGTGATTTATAACTCACCCAATCACCTGTATAGACAAAATCATTTTCTAGCCATTCAGAACTTCATGGACCTTGCACAATCCCAAAAAAAATCTCACATTCCTACATTAATTGAATATTAACTCAAAATAATATAATATAAAATTAATTTTCGATTAAATAATCAAATCCCCCATTATATATATATTAAAAATAATTTTAAAATAAATCAAAATTGATTTTTTAATTTTTTCCCAAAACCATAATATTTACTAAAAACATATAAAGAAAAAATAAAATAATAATATTAATTTAAGATGAAAAATCCGAACACATTCTAAAATTATAATTCATAGAATATTTATATATTTAAACATTTTCAATATATTTTATCATAAAACAGTTTAATTTGATGGAAAACATAAAATGGATATAAGGCTCTAATTTTCTTAGAAACTACATTATTAGAAAAATAATTTTTTTACTTAAATAATTATTAAAGAACAATATTTAATAGTTCACTGAAGAACATGTGTCAGAATAATTATTTTAAAATCCATCAACAATTTATATCAACGTTATGCTAATATTTGAATAGTTTAGATCCAACTACATATTTACACTTTCCTTAAAATTTCTATAAACCATCAATCTGATGATCCTCAAGGGGTGATGCATCATGATCTATATCCAAGAGACCTCATCAAATAAACATGTATAAGGTAAATAGTATAATATCCTTTCAATGTACACTAAATATTATAAATTCATGTTTGGAATAGATCTCACTCAATTCTAGTATAACTTGTGATATTTATGAGTATTCCCTAGTGACTTTATATTTAAAAGCGTACAACATCCAAAGTGTTTAATGGCGTTACAAAAATTTTCCTAGCCCCATGGAACTTAATAATATCATGGACTATAATAAGAATACGTCCAAAGATAATTATTCTATGTATGGAATAACCCCCATTAAATTCTAGCATGGGTAATTTAAATTTTTTTAAAACCATTCCAAACACCTTATGCATATGGACATAATGAATAAGAGTGTTTTGACATGAATATTTTTTTCTAACAAAATCCATTATTAAAATAATTTATTAAAAATAATCTACATAACTTTCCATGATAATTCCAACAAACACTATCCTTTTTTCACCATGTGAAAAGTTTCTCTCACCACCAAATAATGATAAAATGGAGAGGGATCAAAGAAAAGAGAATGTAATTAATCACCTTTATTTCTAGTTTATTATATATAACCCTCCATTATTTCATTATTTAAATTCAACAATGATTCAATAATCACTAATTTATTCCTCTAAATTCATTTTCTTAATATCCTATACAATCATATATATTAATTCTCTCAATTTAGATCACTTTTTCTCTTCAATATAATTCCATTGGTCTACCATATATTTATTATTCCATAATAATATCCATGTAAATGAAATTATTTCCTATTTCACAAATTGAACTAGGATTTCACTCATTTACCAATAAGTTAACCATATCAAAATATCTATATAATATTTCAAGAATAATTTCCTTGAATTATTTCCACTAAATTAATTCCATTATATTAATATTTATAGTAGACCACAACCCTAAAAAAATGAACTATAAATTTCAAATCCATTAAACCCTCTAATATTTTCCTTGTGACCATTAAAATAAAATCCAAGTGAACATCCATGAATTCCTTTAATCCATTGATTTTTAGGGAATATTCTATTTCAATATAATTAACCTTAAATACTTATTAATATTAATTAATTATCTAGACACCCATAAAATCTGTGTAAATAAAAATCATATCATAAGATTAAATATTGACATTTATACTCTAAATTAATACCTATAATAACAATCCAAAAACTCCTCAATTAATTATCAGGAATTATTTCTATAAAACCCCATCAATATATTTTCAATAAACATAATACAATACTAAAAAATGTATACATCACTATATTAATTAAAAAATTATCCTTACATAAAAATTATTGTTTCATTATAGTTTTCCAAATTAAAAGGGAAAAATTATTTTCCCATGGAACACCATTTCAATTTTTAAACTAATATTTTTATTAACATACATTATATAAATAAAATAATGGAAGATACAGTTCCCCTGATGTAAAGTATTTATACCCCTTTAATTTTAATTGGTTTTATCAAAATTATCATTACCATAGGTAGAATATCTAATATTTACCGACCCAATTTCATTATTCAATATTTCCATGTTTTAATAACATTATAACTACCAAAATATACCTTCATAAAAACAATTTATCTTCTCAAACAAATATCTTGATATTTTTCTAATAAAATTTATATATTATTGAATATTTATTTCAATTATATCAAGAAAAAGAGTTGGATTATATAAATATATCCTTATATGAGATACATGGAATATATTATGAATTTCATTATTTTATAAAGTTCTAATTCAATTACCACCTCATTAATTTATACAATAATTTCATAAGTAATCAAAATTATTTTTGGAAGCATACCTTTCTTACGATGTATTTGGATTCTTAAAAGAATATATTATCAAAAAATAATTATCCACATTAAACTGTATGGTTCATCATTAATTATTTGTATAAAAGTTTTATAAGAACTATTCAATTTTTAATTTTTCTAATGTAAATTTAATTTGGAATTTTATTCGTCAAATAAATGTGGTCCAATAACTAACTTATCCTTCATTTTAATAAAACATAATATTGGTAAATTATACATACCATTAAAATAATTAAATGGGGCCACTATAATTAAGAATTAATATTTTTGTTATTTTAAAATAATTTAAAGTCTCAATTATTATTTGTTGATTTCCAAAAATATGTATTTTTTCTTGGATCATATCTTACAAATATTATATAATATATTTCATCTACCCATCCATATGAGGATTTTCCTGTAAAACTTATATAGGGTATCTAAGTTATTATTAAGTACATTTTAGAACCATTAAATTAAATTCTTGTTAACTACCAAAAATAAGAAACCTATAAACTCTATAAATCTTAAAATTGGAATGATATAAAACATGTTAAGGTCCGCAGTAGAATTTATCTCTAGATTGAGAAATAATTGATTTGACATTATGATTCAATCTAACATAAACAAAATTTGTTCTTATGTAAAACACATACTCCATTAACCCAAATATAATTTTTGTTTTACTATATTGGTACAAAATAAAAGGGATCACAACCTAAGGGGTCGAAAATTCTATTCTTTTGAGGAAACTATAAATATCAATTATTTTCATATTACATCAAAATACCTAAAATTCAACTTAAAATTATAGTGATAGATTTATTATTTCATCTTTTAAATCTCTTAAATTTTTTATAGATTCCTTTTGATCATCATTGGGAAAGGAAAACATTCAAAAGGGTGCCCTCAGATGTTTAATAAGGGATATCAAACAATAGAAACTGTCAGGGAATACATTAATAAAGCATGAATAATTTGGTAGAGATAAAAAAAATATAATTTATAACTAATATCATAAAATTTGAATAAATACATGGGTGATATAGAAAAATAAATAATCATGTGGATAGAAATAATTACTTTCACAAGGATAGAATTCAAAATATTGAGAAAAAAATAATCTTGTTTTCAAGGCCTTATTCCTAGACATTAGTTGTAAATATGTTAGGCATATTTAAAAATACCCAGAATTTTATATCTCATGAGAACTAAAAATTCATCGATTTGAAATAATGGAATCAATATATACAATGGCCAATTTATTCATTTTATGAAATAATTGAATAAAAAGTCATTGTATAATCCTCATAAACACTCATATTAAAAATTTAGAATAAAAAATATTAACATTTTCCCCTATTATTAAATAGAAAAATATTACAAAAATCCCTATAGTGTAATATAGAAGAAGGTATTAATGTATTATTTACATCGGAAAAATTAATAATTATCAAATTATTTTCTCATAGTTCGATGGAATATTTTTTGTTGAAAATACAATTTTAAATTGAAGTCACTCATATTAAAATATTGAAATTTATAGAATACTAGGAAAAGTTATTTCATAAAAAAATAACTTCGGAAACATATAGAGGAATAATAAAATAAAATAACGGTCATGGTTATAGAAAAAATTACCTATGTAGAAAGTGTTAAACCAATGGTTTTCGTTACACCTCGGGTAAAAAGTACATCCTTTTGTAAATTAAAAAATGATCATATTATTCCATTTTATGAAAATTTAAAAATGGTAAAAATGAAATAAAAAAATAATTGTAGGATAAGAAAATAATTATTGAAAAAAATATAATGAATGATATGTATTGGGAATAAAAATAATCCAATCCAAATTGATAAAAATTGTTATAATAAATCATTTTCATGGTATTTTTGAGTGTCAAAGAAGTTCAAAGGTATTTAATACATAAAAAAATACAATAATACAAAATTTAAAACAAATTAACTTTTTAATTAAATAATGAAGATAATTTAATTACTCTAATGGAAACAATATAAACATTCCATAATTTGGATGAGTTTGTGAAATAACCTCTCACCACATGTCCAACATTTTTTGTAATATCTTTTAAACTCACGTATAAGAAGCATATATTGTATATAATTATATAAAACAACCATAAACATGATTATAATATAATATATGATCAATTTATAAAATTAAAACAACGATTCTTTAAAAATTCATTATTAAAATCTATGTTTTTGAGTGTTAACTTGTAACACACAAAATTTTAAAAATGGAAAATAATGTTCGATAGTGTATTTGAGATACACCGCTGAAGAAAAACTAACTAAGATGCGTAATTATGATAATTTATCATATATATTTAATTAGTGGGTATAAATTGGTTTGAAAATATATTAAATAGATATAAATTTTATAATAAATTTATAAATTCTTTGGAAATAACTGATTAATTTTTAATAGACATTTCTAATTCAATCAAAATTTATAAAAATTGATTTTTATTTAACTTTTTGAGAATATTTTATAATTACTTTATGTAACTTATAAAAATTTTATTTTATAAAATAAATATAATTTTTAAATAAGAATGTAGATATTAACATAGGTAAAAATTTTAAATTTTTTGTAAATTATTTAATTTTTTAGTGAATTGTAAAAATACCAATTTTTGGTAAAAATGATTTTTTTTAAATAAACTATGTAATATAAGTGTACCACAATTCATTTAATAAGATTTAAAAGTAACATAAGAAATATTTTTTAACATTTTACCAAATTATTTATATTTAAATAATCATTACACTAGATTTTAATTTATTATTATTTTTAGACATTGAAACATATCTTTTTTATTTTTTATAAATTGCATATGTTTATATATTTTCACTAATTAATAAAACCAAAAATGATGGTTGATTTAAATGAAATTTTTATATTTTATATTTAAAAATATTAATTGAAATTCATTTAATTATTATTACCTATGAAATATTTTTTATTATATTAACTGATGCTTGAAAAAATAATTTCTTGGAAAACAATTTTTATAACATGTCTATGGGATAAATTTTAAATAAAATTATTCCATTTATGTGAATTTATTTTGATAAAATTTATTATATATTTTTATATAGAATTATTTATATTATATAAAAATTTCAAAAATACTTTTTGGACATAATGAAGTATAAAAATATTAAAAAAATACACTAGCTAATTTTATAATATCTTTAGTTTTGGGGTTAAACTAATGTGGTAAATGGAAAAACATGATTCAAAAAATGATTCATTTGATTTTATAGGTTTTTCATATAATTATATTTCCTAATTTATTTTTTTAAACTTTTTGACACTTTTCTGGAGAGTGACTTTGTATTATTGAATAGTTTGGAGTATATACAAGACTCCCACTCTTCCCCTTCATAAAAGAGAAATTGTTATCCTCTCCTTTACACACTTCAAAACCCAATTGATTTGTCCAATACCTATGTAATTACCTTCCATAGTTCCCTTTATACTATTTATATGATTCTTTTGATTGGAAATCCAATCTAGGGAGTCTTTAGCTATAATTCTACATATGTCATATGTATAAGAGTTATCGTTCTTAACCGAGCATCTTTATTTTATTTTTTATTCTGCCGCCATTATATAATTCATAATCATAAAGATATAATAACATCAGTATAAACCATATAATAATATTTTATTATGATAATTTCATTAAATAAATTCATCTCCCTCCATCAAATGGGAAACAAAATCATCATTTATGTGTATAGTGGAATACCGCCTCATAAACTGACGTAAATAATTTTCCATTATCACTTCACATGGTTATTTATGATTATGGATTTAATGTTAATATTTTTTATTATCAATATCTTAATAATTATGAAAAATTTAAATATATCATCTAATATCACACCTTACCATCCATTGAAGATGAAAACATCACTCATGTGTACGTCATACTATCACCTCGTGAAGCGATGTGATTCGTTTTTTATTACTACACCACATTAATGTTATATATAAGTGTATTTAATGAAATAATATGATATTTAATATATAATTATAATTATATTAATATAAAATTCAATTACCCTCTTAACATTATGATCATTGAAAAATGGAAATGTTGCGCGTTAATACACATGGAATACCATATCAATGATTGTAACACAGTTCATTTTTCATAAACATAACTCATAGTTATTTTTAAAATTATAATTTATGACTAAAAATGATATTAATACAACTAAATTTATTCTATAGCTGATAAAATAATATTCACATTCACATTAGTCGATATTCCAAGAAAATTTATTGCATATGAGACAAAAATCATCAAAATGTCCAAATTCAAACATAATAATTAAGTAGTTAAATATAAAATGATAATGATAAAAAATCAAAAAAATAAACCTAAAAAGATTCTTAATTAATTAAATAATTAACATAATTGTATTATTCAGGACGATAAAGAATGCATGTGACAAATCAAGATCGATGTAAGGGATCTATCTTCACCCCCATTTTTAGGTTATGACAAATCATTATCAAGATCACTTTATCTCTCTATTTAATGTTAGGTAATAATTTGAAATACAATATATATTCTTCCCAAATATATAACTATCTTATTCTATAGTCCATTTAGAGGGTAATACATACCATCTAATTTTTATTCAAATTCATTTATTGTGAATATTCCATTAATTTTGATATGAGGC
Source organism: Viscum album (assembly GCA_963277665.1). NCBI lineage: Eukaryota > Viridiplantae > Streptophyta > Magnoliopsida > Santalales > Viscaceae > Viscum > Viscum album. Next base: position 142,414,977 of record OY728161.1, on the reverse strand, counting down.
AAGATTATGCAACCCATTTCCCATCAATGGGTAATATTTATGTTATTTTGTTTATTTAATTTCATTATGTATAAAAAATAGATCATGAAAAAACTATTATAGATGAAACTTGATATCATTCTAGTTCATTGGTTAATTGTTTAGTATTTTCGAACATATTATTTGGGATTAATGAGTAAACCAAATATCTTATGGGAATTTTTTCCATGTGATATTGTCGAGGAAGTTTGACATGGCTCATATTTTATGTCATGTTTTATGTTTCTTCTACACTTCCTATGTTAACATTATATTATGATACCATGATACTTTTTATATTCATTAATGTGACTATAATGATCATTCGCTTTTATGATATCATGGTATACCTTTGACTCACAGGTTATGTTTCCTTATCATGTTTATTGTCATATGGATATTTTTAAATCATCTCCTAATTTATTGTATGCAGTAGGTCATCGTATAAAGTTCCACGATATACAATGGAATTTGTAGCTCATTTTTGGGAATGAAATAATGGTATCATGTTTTAGTTTCCTTTTGATTTATTACGAACCTAGTCTTCAAAAGATAACAGTCCCTCTGATCTTTGTGATGTACTAATTGGATAATTATTTTAAAAATTCATGTAATTATATGTATAAAAGTATTTGGTCAATATAGTTGGTATAAAATAAAATTTTATATTAATAATTCTAAAATATGATGATCAAAAAATAGTGAGAAACCTAGGGTTATGTCTAAGGATAAGTCTAAGTATAGGGAAATATCTTGGAATATTAGGTAAGGATAGAGAGAGTTTTCCAAGAAAATATATCACTTTCAAGATACTTCACAAGAATGTGGATCTGGTACTATTCTACCTAGTGGTAGTAGCCGTGAAAGTGAAATATTGAGCTAGACTTGATCATCACCTAGTACACACCAGTGGGCCTAGATTCACAACAGGTTTCACACTTCTTGAGGATATGGTCTGCATATTCATAAAACTATTTTCTATCCATTTTTATATGCTTAAACAAATTCTTAGGTTAAAAAAACTAATAGGTAAATATCTATGAATAACTAATATTTAGATCTTGAGACTCATATTCTTGGATGTCTTCATCATTAATAATTTATTACTCACATTTTTATAATATTCACTTGTGTATGATTATTATTTAAGGAATTTTCTTCTTATTTATATTCTAGTTAATTGTGGGAAATATGAGAATTTATTCAAATAAATATAATTATATGCAATTTTTGTGATTGACATAGTGTTTTGCCTAATATTTTTGGACTGGAATCTGAGAACATAACAGTAGTAATGGATAAAATAGATCATGTTGTGAATAATAACATGAATCGTGTGGAGAAACCTACTCATCTTAAGAAAGATCAGGTTTTAGTCCATTATTTTATGCAACAAATTCCTCTAACATTTGTGAATATTATAAACCCATGTTCATATCACAATGCATTAATTCTATTTATAAGATAATTTTTTTCCTCCAATGCTCAGATAATGTGAATATTGTTCTATCTATCTATAAAATTGGAATAAAAGATGAATCATAGTGGGAACTAATCAAGAACATGATTTCCATAGATGATATTGATTCCTGGTAATGGGAGGACTTCAAGAAAATATTTTTTAATAAATATTTTCCACAAACTATCAATCTTAAAATGTAGGGGGATTTCCTTGGCTTTAATAATAAGTAATATTATACTATTAGGGAATATTAGGATAGCTTTACAAAGATTTCATGTTACACCTACAGCTATTTCATCAACACTAAATTAAGATGGACCATTTCATTAAATTTATAAAGTTGAGTCAATAAATATTATTAGAAATTCCATAATTTTACAGCTATGTTGAGATTGTCTTTTCTTACATCAAAGATGACTGGATATTAGTGACTCCTAGTGGCCTTTTAGTACTAGAAAAAAAAAGCGAAGTGTGTTTTCATAAATAGAACCAATATATATTTCCCATATAAGAATGAAAACCCAACATCTAACTTATCCAATGTGTGGGAAGAAGAATCCTAGAAATATTCAAATAGAATTAGGAGATTATTTAATGTTAAAATGTGTGGAATCAAACTAATTATAGCCTATAGGAAATGAAGAAATATATTATCTATGAAGAAGAATATGATTTTTAAATTAACACCGATCCTACGATTCAATTTTTCAATAGTAAGGACCATGTGAATTTTGAAATCCAGTTACATATCCCATGTGTTTTAAATACCAATCAATAATTAAAAACTCCAAAGATTAAAGATAAATGAAAATCATGTTATATAAATATTCTTACGGTGGATCCTGATAACTCTGTTGTTATAGGTAAGATAGTTATTCATTATTTAATAGTAAACATGTTATTTTATTTTGGTTGTACTCATTATTTCATATTTTTAATCTTTAGTAAAACTAATAAAACCCCACCTCAAAAACATGAGGTTTGAGATATAATTGAAAATATAATGAAAAGAAATGGTTTCATCCCAAGTATATAACTCATCATTTGTCAATATTTATGGAGTATGTCTTCCAAAAAATATTATATTACTCCCTTTAGTGAAATATGATTACATATTGGATATGTATTGGACATCATTATATAAATGTATCATCAATTATCAGTGGAGGTATGTCACTCTTCACATCATAAGTGTTATTTGAATTATATACAAGTGTAATGATGATGATGAATCTCCCCTGTTATCTTTTATAAAATTTTAAATGATGGATATTGTTTCCTTATTATAATTAATATCATTACTAAATGATTTTGATAAAGGATATAATCATTTTTGAAGACACTCCGATTTTGAGTGATTAAACTAATGTATTTCCCAAGTGATTTTTTTGATATTCTTCATGATTGAGAGAAGAAGTTCCCAATTAAACATTACGTTGATCTCTATAAATATCTAAAAATACAAAGAGAATGGGCAACATTGATTTAGAAGAACTGAGAAATTAGTAATAGGAGAATCATGATATGGGTTTTATACATTTGAATTTTGAACCATTGGGTGTGTGGGTCCTCTTCATCAAAAATATTTTTGGGTTATTGTGGTTTGTAATTGATTATAATGATCAAAATAATCATTCAATAGAACATGTATCGATCCCATTGATAAAAAATTGATCTACAATGTGGATAAGGGTATTTCTTTAAGGTAGACCATTTGTTTCAATATCACTAGGTAAAGATAAATAATGAATATACTGCCAAAAAGAACCTTCGAATAAGTAATGTACATTATGATTTCATAGTTACTTCTTTCCTAATCACTAATTCTACATCAATATTTTTGGAAATGAGGAGTAGAATATTTTTTCATTACCTCAAAAAATTTTGGAATTCATTATATTTGTTATTTTTATTTTCCTTTAAAAATGAAATAGAATATAATGTTTTTTAATATTGTTCTAAAATATTTTAGAAAGGATAACCTATAGGAAAATTATCATAAATATGTGTTCTAGATGATTGATGTATCATTATTAGTGAATATTATAAATAAAAAGGGATATATATATACCATTTTAAGAAAAATGAAATTAAGGATTATCCTAGACCACTATATATGATGTAGATTATAGTTTTCTTAGATTAGCTGGGTATTTTGATGATTTTGGAAAAAAAATCCTGATTGTAAAATCCAGTAACCATTCTTACATGAATTGGTTTAATGTTTTTATAGAATTGTGATTGTAAATAGAGTTTTTAAAAGATGAAAATGAGGCTAATGACTACTCAATTTCTCATGTTTCCCTCTTCTGGAAAAAATTTTATGGTGTATAGATATTATTAAAACAATGAATTGGGTTTCATATTGGCGGAGAGTCAAATAGTGATTTCTTAAACCTCAAGGAATTTTAATGTTCAATAGAAGCACTATCATGTGCCTGATCTGGAGTTGGTTGTTGTGATATTATCATTTAAAATAAAGAAACAATATCTCTACAGTAATAATTATGAAATATATATTGAAAATAATATCCTAAAATATATATTCACATAGAATTGGAATAATATACACAATTGAACCTTGTTATATAAAATCAATGATAATAAGTGCTCAATCCATTACCATCCTGAGAGAGAAAACAAGATCGAAGATGATCTATGTATAATGGATTCTTCCACCTTATCACTGATGATAACTAGGAAGGATCCAATCTTCTTATACTTACATAGGACGAACATGGAAATCATGAAGGAAGGAATATTATCGTACCTTTCTCAAAGGGTTACTCAACCATCCCTCTGGTATAATATAAAATATTCTCAAAGAGGCGATCTCTATATTTGATGAATTAAAAAGATGTAAGAAAATGTAAACCTATGGAGTTAATAATTAATGATTAAAGTATTTTATGATTAGGCTCATTTCTATGCTGACCACCAAATATTGTTATAAAGGAGTTGTTGAATGATGTAGATAACATTACCTTCTTGATCAAACTGCGGAGCACAAATATATATCGAGATATCTTATAGGATTATTAGAGGGAAAATATGAATACAAAAAATTGTCTAATATGTCAACGAGTTTATGAAAAATGGAAAAAAAAATAAGGGGATGATGAAACCATAACCCATACCTATATGGATGTGGGAGAACATCACCATGGTCATTTACCATAGTAATCTATTGAAATCTGTATGAAACAATTCCATATGGGTGTCGGTGGGTCACTTTAAAAATAATTCCCTCTTCATTTTAGTTTCATAAGTCATTTCACTCAACTATATTGTTAGGATATACATCATAGAGATAGTATTATTTCATGGAAAAAAACTATCAATCGAATCTCTTTGAGATATGATATTTACACCCTTTTTTTGAAAGAGCTGCCAACATGATTAAAATAGTGATATGAACATCGGAATATTTTATCACCCCCAAAAATATGACAAATATAAGAGTAATATTCGTACATAGGAAAATATGTAGATTGACTATTTGATGGGATTTAATGGAGGAAGGAATCAACATATTCTACTATTCGAGCTCCCATAATATAATACCTTCCAATCAAGAATACAAATGGTTGCATATAAATAACTTTATGGTAAGAGATCGAAAAACCTAAATATTTTTAATAATTTGGTGAATCAATGTAATTTAGTACTGAAATTTTTGGTAAATTGTTTAGAAAGTGAAGACAATTCAATATCACATCAGGAATACACTGAAAAAATATCTAATATGATAATCATGAATGATAATTTCATAATCCCAGTTTCTATTATGTAACCCTTAAATAATTATTTTCATGGTTATAATGTTAAGGGTGATGAATGGGAGGGTCGGGTGAACATTGAATGATTTTTTGAGTGAAAGGGGAAGTCACATGGGCGGCGCATGATTTAGTTTAACTGTACGGCCAAACCGTGCATAGATGAAAATTCTGAGGTAGTGGCTCCCACATGGTTGGAGCACGGTTCGGGAGACCATGTGATGAGGTTTTGAGAGGGTCTATCGAGGCAGTGGATAATGCACGGTTAGCACATGGTTTTTCAAACCATGCAAACTAACCCTGCATTCACTTATGTGAGATCCAGAAGAAGTGGATCTCACATGTTTTAGCCTCTAAATGGCACATATTTTCACTTAAGCAGCCATAATGAGGGATGTTTCTCCTACATATCCCAAATAAGGTTCTCCTATCATTCTGGAGGTGATCTGAAGGCTTCCCTTGGTGAATCGAAGCCATATTCTTGTGGTATGTGATCGTTCTTCTTTGTTCTTATTTGGTTCCAAATATCTACTTAGATCTACTCCTACTATTCATTCGGTTTCTTAGATATACACTCATTATTGGTATATCTAGGTGTGTGGATTCCAAATATGATGATATTTTGTTTCAGTCTTGTTAGGAGAAGAGATCTAAGGTGGGTTCCTAGAGAATCGACCCGGTTTTCTGGTTCGCTCTTCGTTCGTTGTATTTTTCCTAAAAACCATTGAGTTAGGAGGATTCTTTTTCGACTCCAATTAGTAGAAATGATTAGAATTCTTTAAAATTTATTTTGTGGTGTTGAATTTATTATTATTTTCTTTTTTATCACTTTTTGGAAACCTTCTTGAGTGATGGTTGCGAAATCTGGAAAATTAGAGATTTTGAATAAGTTCTTTGGTTCTTATTTTTAAAATATGGATTTTAAAATGGGGGCTTTCTGTAATTGTGACACATCATTTGTATTAGAGGTTTTCAATAAATGGGATTGTTTTATTTAAGTGAAATGGAAATTTTGAAATTGGATAACTCTTTGGTTTCCAATAAAAGTACTATTTTATTGAAATGGTTTGAATTGGTTGAACACACTTGTTTTTTGGAATGATGGTTGTGTGTGTTCACAGGAATGTGGTATGGATAAGGGTTAGGGGTATCCCCCATCATCAATGGGATGGATTATGGTTAGGTATATACCCATTAAAAGGGTGAATTTGGTAAGGATAAGGGTTAGGGGTCTCGCCCATCCTTAATGGAATGGATACGGGTGTGGGCTCTCCCCTGTCAAAGGGTGCATGTGGGATAGGCAAGGGTTAGAGATCTCTGACATCCATAAAGAGATGGATAAGGGTTAGGGATCTCCCCCATTAATCAGTTCAATAGGGATGACTTAGTGAAAGGATGACTCAGCACTCGTGAGAATGTGGAGATCCAGGATACATGTAGGGTTGGTTGTGTGGATGTATGGAATGAATTGGGTATGTAAAGGAAATATTGAGAAATGGTATTAATGATTTTTAGTTATTTATCTGGAAAAATAACTGGTTGGAAAAATTGGTTTCAATTGTACTTGTATTCTTTTGGTTATAAACGGTTTTGGGAACTCCTTTACATTTGGTTATAAACAGTTTTGGTAAAAAAAATTATATAAATTTTTTTATAGAAATGTGATTTACTTTTCAATCCTAGTGGCATGAGTAGGGATGTTATTGAGAAAAAACCTACTCAGTTTTATACACACCCCTTATTTGTCACATTAGTGCATTTGCATATGTTATCTTCCTAGAGAGGGGAAAATGTAATGTTTCAAACGTATTTAGCACTACCTTGTGATGTTTGGGTTGTTCTGTGATTAATGTGCATGGATATTCTGGATCATGGAGTCTTGTGGTCTTTTGAGACTCTTGCATTGTTTATCTACTATGCACTTTGATACTTGGTTATTCTTATGTTGTTGTATACTTTGATATGGTTTTGAGATACATGAATATTTTTGGTTGTCTTTCATATTTTCATGCATCATATAATGAATCATTGGTTTTGTTTTGTAGGTTTATTGGTTTATTTATTAAAGGGTAAATCATCGCCCAATTGAATTAGAAACCCTTTGGTAGTTATTTCCATCCTTTGGCGTCTTGGGGATGTCGCTTAAGGCCTATTAATGACTCGGTGTACTCTCAAGCCAATGAGAATTGGCGGGTCAATACAGATACCTAGATTTTTTTGTTAGAAAAAAGGTGTTTCTAAACGTATATCTAAGGGAGTGAGTAATGGTATTTATGATCAAGGGATTGATAATCTCTAGTTCCATCATCCCTTTTGATATTCATGATCTTATCAGAATTTTAACTTATCAACAATCTCTCCAAACAATCGTTTCCCAAGTACATGACGTATTACTTGTATCCATCTTGATGAAGTACATAATACATTCATCAAAAGTACATAATTTAGAGGTGTTATATATGGATAATTATATCACTTTTGAGGACTAGCTGGTGAAGATCTGGGACCATAGAGGTAATTTTTTATGCAACAAGGCAACTCACCTAGTCAAAGAATTATGGCGGAATAATAAATATTACGAGGAAACCAATAATCCATAGGAAACAATGTGGCCAAATTACCCTTACCAATTTTAAAATTACAATATAATATGAACATTTATGTTTGAAATTAATTAAGGGGTTAAAATATAATGCACATATATTTTAAAATTGAAAACTATATTTGATACTATATGTGACATGCTACACTGAAACCAAAAAACCCACGATTATTTTATTATGATCATTAAAGCCTAGTGGTTAAATTAGTGGGTATGTATAGGAATAAAAAAATTATGATATAGATATAAATTTTCAACTCAACTCATAAATTATTAGGAAATAAGGGATTAATTTTTAATAAAGACAAATATGCTTGAAAAAAATATGTTTTCTTTGAAAATAATTTTATTGCATTATGTGTTAAATTATTATAATTAGGTTTTATAAGATTTTGAATCAATATTTAAAAAATGTAAAATAATTTTTTAAAATCATCCAATTGATATTAACATAGAATATACTTTTGGGTATTTTTGGAGAATATTTATTTTTCCATGAATAGTGGAAAATGTCAATTTTTTTGTAAAAATGTAATTTTGGTTTATTAATTAAGTAATTTAAATTAAATATTATTATATTGATATTATTTTAAATTAGAATATGTATTATTTATTGATATTTAATAATTTTTATTACTTTTAAATAATCATTATGATGTATTTCAATATACGTTTATTGTTAGGCTTTAAACATATTTTTCTGAAAATATTTTAAAGTTATTTTTCTTTTTTTATATTTACTAAATAAAATTACCCCAAATAGAGAATTTTTTAAAGTGAATTTGTAGATTATATATATTTAAATATTAATCAAAATTCATTTAATCATTATTAATTTTCATATAACTATTCTATGATCATCTTATTCTAGAAAATTAAATTGATTGAAATCAAATTTTCTCAGCACATCATTTGGGTTAATTTTAAATTAAATTATACAAGTTAGGATTATTAGTTTGATAAAATATATTGTTAATTTTAAATAAAATTAATAAAAATAAAATAAATTATAAATTTTATTTCTTATGAAAATTAGTTGTATAAACTGTAAAAATATATTATTCTAGTCATTATTAAAATAGGTTTACAAGGTGTTAAACTAAGTAGATAAATGTAATAACATGAGTAAAAATGTTTATATTTAATATTTTATATTCATATAAGACTTATATATCCTCAAATCCTTTTTTTAAATTTTTATTAAATTATCTTGAGAGTGACTTCGCGTTATTGAATTATTTCAGGTACTTAAAAAAAATGTCACTCCTCCTCCTTTTTAAAAGGGAACCTAATATCCTCTAATTTAGACACTTTAGAAACCCATTTTATCACCCTATACCTTACTATATCCCTTTATTATAATTCTTACCACGTAATATAGTCCTTGTTTAATTCAATAAGTCATTATATGGATTCATTAGGTTTAATCTAAAGAGGTTCTCTGAAAAAGATGTATTATTAATAACATAGAATTTTTATTTTTTCATTTTATTAAATAATTATTATTTATTAAGATACCAAAAATATTTATATACCATATACTATGATATTATTCTGATAATTTTATATCATAAATTCATCTCCACTAACATGAAATATGAAAATAAAACCATTGTTCGTGAGTATGGCTGACTAACGCCTCATAAACCGATGTAATTCATTTTCCCTCATCTACTCACATAGATATTTATGATGATGAAATTAATGTTTATATAGGATATTAATTAAATAAAAATAATCAGAGGAAATTAACAGATCATTTACTTTCATACCTTATTAGGCAATAAAAATGATAAAGTTGTTCGTTTGTATAGTTGACTGCCACCACACGAAGTGATGTGATTAATTTTTTATTACCATATCACATGGATGGTATATATAAGTGTTTATAGAGAAAAAATATTTTATTTATGATATACTAATCATTATTAAAATATAAAAAACCCTTACCAAATTTCCATTATAATGTTTAAAAATTAGAACCATGATTGAAAATTAGTTCATTTTTCACAATTATAACTCATGGCCATTAAAAATGTATACTTTATAAAAAAATGATAAATATTTCATGATTAGTATTCTATAGATTATTAAATAAAAATCTCTTGACCTTAGTCAACATTCATAGTGATGGTGGACATTTTATTCGAGCATTATCAAAACATTTGACATGAACCTTAATAATAATGTAATTGGTTATAAAAAGATAATAAATAAATAAAAAGGATTAATAATATAGAAAATTTTTCATAGAGTACAAAGATGAGAAATTAGACTCTAGGTGAGGGATCTCTCTAAAGAACCTATTTTGGGTTATGAATTATCTTTCCTAAACTCCTTTTCTCTTTCGCTATCTCTCTATTTAATGGTATGTAATGATTATAAATTCTATACATATTCATCTCAAATATATGCCAATATTATTTTCCATTCCATTGATTATTTAAAACATGCCTTATTTTCATATATTAAATACCTTCCCAACGAAATTTCCATTTATTATGATTTGAGGGAATGATATTCAACCCAATTTGTTTCCATTGGTAATTTTTATGTTCTTACTTATTATTTAATTCCTTTATTTGGGACACATAGATCCTGAAAATGTTATTATGGGTGCGCCTAGATATAACACCATTTCATTGGGTAATGTTTTAGTCTCATTATATGGATTGTTTGGGATTAGGGTGTAAATTTAATCCGTTATGGGACGTTGTTAAAAAAAGTATTTTCTATGAATTTATCCTTAACTCATGTTTATGTCATGTTTTTTATTTCTACCAAATTTCTTATGTCACCACGATCTTATTATAAGATGTTCCTTATATTATTATTCCATTTTATTACTCATTATCCTTTTCTTTTAAGATATAATTTAATAACATTTACTAACATCTTATATTTATGTGTCATGTTTTCCCATTAATAATTTTTTTTACAGAACTGTTTATTTTAAAAATGACATTGGTAATAATATGCAATTTTAGGAGCTCATTATAGAGAATGAAACAATTATTCCTTATTTTAGTTTCCCTTTGATGTTTTATGAACTTTTTCTTACAAATATAATCGGAATAATGATCTTTGTTAAGTACTATTGGGATATTTATGTGTACAAATCATGTAATAATATTTGTAAGATTGTTGTGTATAACAATATCCTTTTTAATGTATATATTAGATCAGTAGTTCATATCCTTCAGTCATTCCCATGGTTTCTTCATCTCCAAAATTTAAAAAAAATTATAAAAATTATATATATTCATTATATTAAAATTTAGAATCATCCAATAAATATAGGGATGAAAAATAAATCATAATGCTTCCTGGAGTTTCAAATCAGCACATACACATGAGAGACTTTATCAAATTTTTAATTGTTATAATGTTAAGATGTAAAATGATGAACTATATTTAAAGAATAATAATTATATCATAAATTTCATATACATTCATTAGATTAATTATTATAACCATCGTATTAAAATCCCAAGGAAATTAAAATTACACTACTATTTGGAGACAGTGGTCCATATATATATATAAGAGCGATGAATTCATTTTTGATAGGATATAAAGAAGGTGGAATATAGTTGAACCCTAATAAAAATAAAATCTCAATATATTTATCATGATGGATTAATTTCATGAGGATTGGTATAATATATTTATATAAATTGGAAGAAGAAATAAATTTTGAAATATTTGGTAAATACGATAACCAATTATATGATATACAACCATTTTCATATAACATAAGCCTTAATAGGGTGATATTATTATCAAAATAAAAAATATATGTTGTGTTGAGGGATTTTAGTAAAATTATTTGGTATGTGATGTGTGATATGAATAAAACAAGGCAATATAATCATTTAACTGACGTAAATAGAAAAAATTCTCTTAAAGTGGTCTTGTGATGGAGTCTCATAAAAGTATCTTTTGAATTAATGTATACATTGGGAATATGTATATATACATTCATAACACAATCCCCATAACTATAAAAATGTCTTCATCTAGAGTCATGTGATTCACATGAATACAAGAAGGTGTTGAAAAGGGGACTTACAGAGAGGACCAAAGGAAGAGTCTCAATATGAGGTCTCGTGACGGGTTCTCACAATGTAGTCTCATAGAGGTGTCTCATATAAGTTTCTAATTGAGGAGTCTAAATAATATTCTCCATGAAGGCATATAATAAATGGTTCTTGTGGAGTGGTTTTGTGTTGGGGTATCATGCATATTGAAAAACGATTTTCCTAAATATATATTACATACTTTTAGATAAATATTCATTATATTATAGAATCAAACATCAAAATATCATAAAGTTGTAGTTCCTTTGAATAATTTCATACATAAAAAACTGTTCAATATGTGGGCTATGTCATCTCCCACTATCTTCTTTAGAACTATCGCCCTTCTTAGAAAAATCAAACATAATACCTTTATTCATATATTTTGGAAAGGAAACATAATAATAAGTGACCTTAGTTGCTCAGTAAGGATAAATAAGGGAGATAACAATAGAAATCCATCATAAAGGAATGATATTTTAGTAATATCATATGAAAACTGTACCCTTCATATCTTAGATTATAAAAATATTTCATTGAATAAATCTTCAAAGTTCATAAGACATAAATCACAGTGGAATTAATTAATGTGATCTTTGATGCAATAAAATTGTCATAAGACATATATTTGTAAAATTTATATAATCATATAAAATATGATTTTAAGGATACCCACTAATAGATTAATAACATGGTATCTATGGCATATCCACATACGTACCCACTTCAGGCTTGGGATAACCTCCCGTCTATCCTCATTCGAGCTTTAGATCACCACTATTGTACCCTTTGAGCACATATATCATTAATCATTACCCAATTAATTGTATGAAGATATATCCCCCCTGTTCCCATGGTTAAAACATACATACATGTTCCAAAAAAACATAAAACACTCATAATATAAGAACCTTAGAAAAAGAATTGTGTTTCATAAACATTTAATCATTGAATATCCTGTAGAAATTAAACATGTCCATAATCATTTCACCATTTCATCAAAGAATACATGTTGATAAGGAAGTAAATTTATAAAGATTTTTATCATTGTATAAAATCTAAAAATGAACCTAGATTCATATAAATTATGTCATCATAAATATAAACCAATCAGACAAATAATAAAAATGGTATCTTTGGATCATATCTGTAGTTAAGCATAAGAAACCCCAAATGAAGTTAACTTATATGGAGAATGATTTTGAATGAATAATCACTTGGAAAATTTCATGAGGGTAATTACATATATTCTAAAATAATAATTGAAAAATAATATATAATATATTTTAAATCATTTTCTTTGAAATTTAATAATGAAAATTTGTTAAAAATTTATTATAAATCATTTAAATGTTTTATTTAAGAAAATATCATTTCAACATAATTTTTTTTTCAAAAATATAAAATATTTTTTAAATAATTTTAATGTAAAATAACCTATAAAAAAGTTAAACGAAGCTCTAAATAATATAATTTTCATGAAAATGGTTAATTTTATTCAGGTCATTCATGTTAAAACATAGATTTCATTCACATTTTCGATTAAATTCGAATTGGCATTGTATGAAAAAAACTAAATATTCATTTCAATAAATTTATTAAAAGTTATAACATTGGTAAAAATATATTTAATTAATCATTTGTATAATTTTAAAAACATTTTTAGAAAACATGGTTTTGGAAGAAAAAAGTATTTCGACTGAAGAGCGAAATAATTTGATTTTCTTAATAACATCATTTTGAACTCTTTAGTATATAAGGAGGCGAAGATGAAGGGAAAAAATTATTCTATATAAATAAAAAGTTGATAATAGAATTCATGAGTTCCATAATATAGTGATCATAAAATTTTTCATTGAGAAAAATCATAATTCATCCCCATAAATGATGATATTATAACAAAAAACTCTTACCACTTTTGTAACATTAAATCATAATACACATAAAATATTAAAAATAAATGAAAAATATAGTATCACTAAAATAATAATATTCATGATATTACATGTAAAATGGGTATTATATACATTTCATATAAGAAAATAGGTGCATAATATAACATATATCCTAAAGAAAAAATTTGGAGACAAAAATACCTTACCACTTTAGTATCATTTCAATCGTTAACCCCTTAAAACTAGATCAAAAAATAGTTATTTAAATAAAAATAATTTTGAGGATAATTTTTGTAAATAAAATGAAGGTTTATTATATACACCATATATAATAAATAGGTGGTGGATATGTAATGCATCTCACAAAAGTAAAAATTGCGACGGAAATACCTTACAACATTAGATTTTTTTTGAAATGTATTCTCCAATAAATTAAAACACAAATTGAAACATTAATTATAATTGATGGAATTATATAAATTATATAACATTCAAAGTGGTGTTATGTACATCACACAAGAGGAATGAGTAGTGAATGTAACAATGTCTCCTAGGAATTTAAGAGATAGTGGAAATCTCTTACCCTAAGTCTTGAATTAATTCATTCACATTATATCCCCCTATATAATAAATATAAAGTTATAATAAATATATTAAATAAAAATTATTATTTAATTAATGATCCATGTTTTCAATTGGATTTAAATATAATACTTTTCCAACTTTTTCAATTACTGGATTGACCATTTTTTGAATTGAGCTTGGGAACTAAAATTCAAGAGTTATATAAATTCACAATGTTATTTTTTGGACATGGGTGAATGCTAGAAGGATTACAAGGTGTCATAAGGTGTTTTGGGATAACATTACCTACAGTAAATATATATGTAACATGATTTTTATGAAACCATGGAGCCCACAATAGGAAATCAAGTGACCTTATGCTGGTGGACAGTGTTTGCCACCCATTTTGCACATGTTTTACAAAATTGTGTGCCTAAACCACACAGTTAGTGGTAGAGAGAGTACCTAATAAATATTCACAGAATTTTTTTCCACATTTTTTGGAAATCCATGTGTTCCAAATCATTTTGTTTTCCCTAGGTATCTTTTAGAGGTCACCTAGATGGCACGTAGATTTCCCAACCATGCTGCCCAAAACATCCGTGATACCAAATGATAAAACTAAAATTCAATTTAATTTAATAAAAAAATAAAATATAACCCTCAACATTCTCACTCTAATTCATGTTACACACCCTCTAGGTGGTTACTTTAGGCCTCATGATGTGACCCCCTTCTCTGGCTCCTTTTTTGATCACTGATTTAGTCTCTATTCTTCAAGATTCTCACTTGAATCTCCATGGTAGGCCTCTATCCCTCCTTCTCCTTCACATTGGTGGTTTCTCTTCTACCATCACCCAATTTATGTGCATATAATCCATAGGTTTGGTTTATCCTAGATTTAATGTTTTTCTTTTGATGTTTGGGTACATGAAAGGTCTCTCAGGACCCGTTCATGCATTTTCTGGCATCTATTACTGAAGGTGAGAAAGATGGGTTTATTTTTTATCACAAAAAAATATTTAAGGTAAGTGTTTCCATCCATTAATGATTTCCCCTTTTATAAATGTTAATTTGGTAAACTTAGAGGTTTTTGTAGTTTTCATGGGTTCTTTGATCCTTAGTGAATTTTTTTATGTAATTGGTGTTGATTGTTGAGTGTTGGCGGACTCTGGGAGGGTGTTCACTCGCATATATATGTATGTATACATATATATCTTCCTTGTAAATTTTCCCTCATGGATAGGGAAATATATACATTGTATTAAAATGTATATATGCATAATAAAGTATATTTGTTCAAGTGTGCAACAACGTCAAGTTAAAATCTTCAAGTGTCAAGTGTTCAGTTTTTCTTGGTCTATGTTTGTGGTAGGTTCCCATTAAATTTCTCCTTTATTTTTTGAATGAATTAATTAATCTACATATCTCGGCATCATTAGTTTTTAATTAAATTAGTATTATTTTTATATTTAATGTTTCCTCAATGTGAATTGAATATCTTCATTAGTGAAATGATAAATACGGTAAATAGATTGTTTTATAAACATTGTAATGATTATATAATAAAACCCCTCCAAAAACGGTGCAATATATTCAAACTAAAATTTAGTTATTAGAATTTTTCTGTAGATTTCTTTATTTCCTTGTTCTTCATTTTATGACTTGACGTTAAGGTTTGGTAAATATTATGTTGAGACCAAGCCTTCATTAACATTATTAAAAGAGTTTCCCATTTTTCATTATAAATGTTCATGAAATCAATGTACCTTATATACACATAGCATGTATTTCCTTTTAAATGAATTGTCCATTTAATCATGTGAGTTTCAATTTACCTAAGACACCCCATTGGTGTTTGGTCCACTTAGACATGGATTTAACCATGTGGGTAATTGAAATATTTCCTTGACCCTTTTCTTGAGAATGACCCTTAATCTTTTTATTTGGAGTTTCCATGTTATGAGTAATATAATTATGTGGTTAAGTTAAATAGAATGTTTATACAGACTTATGAAATATTTTAGTGGCCTTTATGTGTAATGAACATAATTAATTACTTTGTAACATGTACCTTAAATCAATTTCAATGTTTAGGAAAATTGAGTGAGATTAACATGAGTAGGATGGATCACACCAATTGGCATTCCTGGATTAAATGGTTCTAGTGAAATGGGTCCTTGAAGACAAATTGAACATGTCTATTGAAATTCATATGAGGCATTGCATTATCAATTATACTATAATTGTAAATTATTGTTTTATTAATGTGATAAAACAATTAAATGGGTTCTATAAATTTATTACATGAGAGGAATATGCCTCATATTGTGAATGGTGTATGCGTATGACTATACCAATGATAATTATTCAATATAAGTGCTTAATAAGTGTTTTCATAAGTATATTTTTGAACATTCATACTTAGATGTAATTGAAATGGGATTTTGATATGCATGAGGGTTAATTCATCATGCATTACCTATAATAAATTATTACACCATATAGACTTGTGGATCCAAGGGACCATGAGTGCTCTTAAGTGGAAAGACCTCGTGAGCATTCCAGTAGGTCCAGGGGATTGACCGTTAGAGCTCCCCTGGTGATGAATGTCGGGATTTACATCTTGATACTTACAGTATATAGATCCAATGGACCGGTAGATATCTTGGGGGAATGACCATATACGGTTTACATTTTTTCTAGGAGATTGGATGTGATAACTTCCCTAGTGATGGATGTCTAGAGTTACATCATGATCCTTATTGAACATTCATGAGAGGAGGCCATGAGAGCTCTTGAATTTAGTTAGGTTCAAGAGCATTGGAGTTACCCCTAGAATTTTATTTCTGAGAGTAACATTCTAATCCATCCAAACATTTAAGTTTTATATAAAATTATAATATATATATACAGTGAAATGATCATATTCTTATTCTAGCTAAGAATAAATTCAGGTATAACTATCTGGTGTCCCTTAAAAACCCAAATGGGTGGTGATTTATTTATATTGTTATGTTTATTACTTCAGCCATACCATCACAGTATTGAATTTATTTTTCACTATCCAGATTAGACTATACACCTTGGGTTATATAATACTGAGTTTTATATCTAACACCCTTATCGGGCCACCATTTCACTGGGGTACCTGAGTATATCTTCTTGTTCACAATACCTTGGACTGTGCTTTTTGTTGTGTGCTTGTACCTAGGAGTTAGGATGAAAGGGATGGGTTGGAGCTCAAGATGATTGTGGTTATTTCTTTTTGGTTTGTTTTTTCTATGATCTATAATAGATTCATGTATTATATATTTTTTAAAATCATGTTGTATGTTTTCTATTTTATGTTCTGGGTCATCAACTGCAAAAGCATACCTTGTATAAATTGGCGTTGATAAATCTAATTTAGATATTATAATATTTATCTTCCACTAATTTGTATTTACTACTTACTGCTTCCACAATTTTCTATTCTTATTTATCAGATAATATTATTGTGAAAATCAGATAATAATGTGATGTCTCACCACTATCACCTCCGGGGATTCACTCTACTAGTCAGTAGCCTTTGGAATATGGGGATACACGCTTGAGGCAATGTGACCCACCAGTCCAGCTATCAGTTTTATAGTAAGATGGGTAGGGTCATATATATATATATATCACATATTTCCATTTAACTCATATGTATTACCGTCCATGTAAATAGTGAACGAATCACATCACCTCAAGAGGCGGTAGATTGTCACAAACACAATAGATGATATCGTATTCCCATGAAATGTATTTTAAGGAGGAATATATGTTATAAGGATTTAAAAATTAAAATAATATCAAATATATCATATATATATATATATTAAATTACTCATTAGATCGTGTTTTGAGAGATGTTAATGCAATAACAAATGACATCAGTCAATGAGGTGGTAGTCTAGTGTACACAGGAATGATGATTCCATAACCCATTTGATGAAAGTGCGTATTTTTTTGGTCATTCCCCTAACATAAAAACAGATAAATATATGAATGATTCTAACACTATTATTTCATCTTTTTTTAATAATAATTTAAGAATTTGTGGATAAAACCAAATAAAAACAGTCATTGAACAATATTTCCTCTTCTTCTAGTAACATCCTAACGATTGTAAAATATCATTTGAAGAGTTGATTTCTGAGAAAAGTATTTATTATATAGGGATATTATGGAATTAAATAGGTGATTTTGGATGGGTATTTCAAAAATATTGGGTAGTGTTTGAAGTAGAGGATATGGCGTGACCATTTATAACTAAATTTTTTGGCACACTTTTACTTTTACAAAAGAATAAGGTGTACCCACATTTTTCACAAATAATAAGGCTCTAAAATGGTTTATTATATAATATTTAAGATATATAATTGAAAATTTTATATTCCATGGTATTTTTACATGTTTTGGGTTATTTTAACCGTTATCTTTTTTGTCTATCCCCTAGTAAACCTGTTTTTACCTTTAACAAAGTAAATAATTTTTGCTACTTTTGATATTATGTATTTTAAAATATTATATTTGTGGTATTAGATTATATAAATTATTACTATCGAAAATATTGAATCCAGCTTTCCAAATTCTTTTATCATAAGTTGAAATAGTTTACTTAAAATTAATTACACACATTAGAAAAGAAAACGGGTTTTCAAAGTCAAAATGTTCCAATATTTAAATACATTTTAAAATCTAAATTTTATATGAAAATGATACAAATGAAATGAATTGTATATATATATATATATAATTGAATTAATTACACAGTTGAACCCCTTAAAAATCTCCTAATAAATTCATTAAATAAAAAGACTGTTTTCAATAAAAACTAGTACTTTTTATATTCACCAAAAAATAAATCTTTCCATAAAAAGTGATAATATTTCACCGTAATATCATACATGAATTTATAAAATTAACTTTATTTTACCATATAAATTTTATAATATTTTAGAAAAATAATTTTATTAATAGGGAACAAAATGTTATAAAACTTCTTTTCAGGCAAATATAAATTTTTAGCATAAAATGGGTTTTATTATTATATCATGACTAGAAAACACATTAGATGAATGTTAAAAAATTGATTAAATATATAATATATGAATTAAATTAAATTTATACACTAAAATTTCTATGGTCAATTTATTTTTATAATATAAATTTTTTGCATAAAAATAATATTCTCGAAAAATATTTCATTTATTTTTAAATATTTTTTATTTTAATTTCTAATTAATTTGTCCCCAAAGATTTCATTTTATATTCATGTGTAAATAAATATTTTTATCATTTAGTTAATATTATTCATAACCACTACTCCAATAGATATTTCATAACTATAATATTAAATAATAATATTTTAATAGTATTTTATTATTCATTTAAACTCGGTGTTGTGTGCAATGCTAGATAAACTTGATGTTTAATATAACAAAACATATAAAAACTTTCAAATTCATTTGAAATAATTATTTTAAAAATTATGAATTTGTTAAATTATTCCCCCCTTAATATGAATTTATCCCTCAAAATTCATCACTTTGGTTCCAAAATATGAGTATACTTCCACATCATTACATCTTCAGGTACCCACATAACTTCCACAATATTATGGTTTATGCAAAAAAACATTCACTCGGTGAGTGGTCTTGTTTGATAGAATTTTCACTAATCCAGAATCTACACTATTTATTCCTCATAATAAAGATATTTCTCTAGTGGTATGACATATAATTTCAATACATTTGAAAGATCAGTTATGTACTTCCTCAAGAGAGATATATTAAACACATCATGGACATGAGTGAGGTTTGGTGGAAGCATTAATAGATAGGAAACTATCCTGATGTGATCAATAATATGAAAGAGACTGGAATACCTAGGGATTATATTTTTCATTGTATGATAATCATAATTTTACCCTTTGGTAATTATTTGATCAATTTCTTCTTCATCTCATACTGCATGAAATAAAGATGATATTTTTTTTATTTGAGGACCACTAACAGAACAGAAGATCCATAATATAATGATACTTCATTACTTGTATCTATTGTTATCATCAAACAATAATTTTATCACAGGTTATCAAATACGCATAAATATTCATATGGGGGTGTAATACATTAATCACTAAACCATCATCACATTATCAACTAAAATGATATCGTAAATGGTTAATCATATTACCCATACAAAAGATTAAAATCATTAACTTTAGAAATATTGTAACTAAATTTCTAAAATGATCTTTTCTTTAATCACCCAAACCACTTGACGTAGCTTTTAATTTCCTCATACCACACCTTTGAATACCTTTATCGTGTATTCACATAAAACATCATAATAACCTGAATTACTATGAATCCATATTGAAAACATTAATGCTTCTTGATTCCCAGTGTAAACCATATATTGTTGAATATATTATTTAAATCCAAAAGTCCTACAAACTCAATCAATTATAACATAAAACACTTTCTCGAAAATTCAGTAATCAATTCAAAGGAAATCTACATTATCCAATTTACTTTTTCCATATCAATCATCACATTATCCTAACTAGACGCCATTTTCTCAACATCAGTGACATAATAAGTTTCACATTCATATAATCATTTGTTTTCCATAAAATATAACATTTCCATTAAATCTATTTTCTAGGTCATTAGTAACATTCAATATATTCATGAAAATACATGGTGAAAAACATATATTCCATAGTCATTATATATTTCATGATTCAAATAACACAATTCTCTAATTCCAATATATAAACACTTTAATCATACAACTTCATTATTAAACCACTAATAAGGATTCTTCATCTAATTCCTTAATACCTATATCATTATATATGAAATATGAATCAGGTATTAATATGAATCACCTCATTTTAATCATGCTTCTTAGGCATAACATTGACAACACCGTAATAATATCCCATATATTTCGTATATTATTTTTTTCTTATACATCATCGACAGTATTACCATTACTCATACATGTTTTCTTATTATATGCATGATATTTACCCCTAGGAAATCAATTTTCATAATTTCCTCACATAACACATATAGAAAATCAATCCATTGATAATTCGTAATGGAGTCCAATATTACAATCCATTGCATTAACTGAAATTTTCATTTTCCCTTAGAAATTTCATTCTTTATGTCATTCTTTTCCTCACTCTAAATATATTCTCATCAATTTGAGAAATTATGTTGAGTTCTTATTCCAAAATTCTTGACATATAATCATCATTCCAATAAGGTATCCACCATATGAACTCTCAATAAACTCGATCATTATCTTATTTGGTGAGTCAGAGAGATTTTTAAGGTAAAATCAGTTAATCCTATATCATGATAATTGATTGTGAATAATCACAATGTTCTTCCCGCAAGTTATCATCGCATTAGGATTCTCATCGACACACTTCCTATCACATTCAATATTGATCTAGTTCGTTCAGGTTCTGGATATTTACTAAAATGAAAAATCATAGTGTCTCGAACAATATTCAAAGTGGGAAACCACATAATTAAGATAAATTATTCATAGGATATATAAATAATGACACCTTATTTTCAAACTATAACACACGAGGCTTACCATAAGTTATTAATTTCCATTGTCTATTTAAATCCATCTGGATGGTTTGTTATGTGTTTTTTAATTTCCATAACATATCCCCCAATTGTTTCAAACTAGGTGTGTTGTAAGGGTTGTTTTTGTGCACTAGGTGTTGATAAATTTCATTTCAATGACCCCTTTACGTGTTATTACCCCTAGTTACATCTATTCTAGAACCACAACCACTTGTAGAATCCCAAGAGTAATGTAATTTCTTGGAAACAATTCACTCTTTTTTACAAAAATTCTAGGACATTGTCTTAATTATTTACTCCTCAATATACTTATCCTTAGATATATCACTATAAACATTCTTAGAAATATCCATAGGAATATTACTATTGTATTCTCATCCCTATTTCAAAAATTCCACTAAACCTTTCCATTTATACAAACTATAATATCCCTAGATCTTGATAAATAGATATTACATCTTTTTAGATAAATATTCATTACATTACACAAACACACATCATATTATCAAAGACGTATAGTGACTTTGGAAGCATGGACACATAAAAAACAGTCCCTAACTAAGTTATGTCATCTCCCTTTAAGTTCTTTATAACTACCACTCTTTATAGAAATATCAAAAATAATATCATTCGTCGTATCCTATAGAAATGAAACATAAGAAAGGGAGAGATTAGAGTCTCAGCAATTTTAAACATGAGAGCGATCTAAAAACTTGAGAATCTGGGTTTGATAAAATTATAATAACATATGAAACCATGCCCTTAATATCATAGATCATAAACATGGGTCATGTAATAAATCATATAATATAATAAGAAAAAAATCGTAATTGAAATAAATAACATTATCCATGAAAGAATAACATTGGCATAAGTCATATATTTTTTTCATGTATATAATCATATAAAATATTATTTTAAGTATAACCACTATGAAATTAATAATATTATAATCTTAGGATAACCACACATCTACCTACTCAAATCTTGGGATAACCTCAAGTGTACCCTTTTTTGGGATTTGGATATCCTTGTATATACCTTTTGAGATCATATAATATTAAACATTACCCAATTCATTATCGGGAGATATAGACCCCAGCCATGACAATATGAAAATCATACATAATAGTACCACAATAACCTAAAATATTCATCATATCAGAACCCATGAAAAGAAGTGGTTTTAATAAATATTTCATTATAGTATAACCAGGGGAAAAATAGTTTTATAATCATTTTTTCATTCTATCATCACAAAAACCATGTAAAAACAAATGGGTTTCATGATAATGATATCACGATATATATTTTTGAAAAACAATTCATTCATATACATAATGTTATCATAAAAAACAATTTAAAGAATGAATAATATTGATATCCATGGATGATATAACAAGTAAACCTTAAGTAACCTACAATTATATCATCTTATATCTATAATGATTTCTAATGAAAAATCACAGGTAATGTGTCTTAAGGAAAATAACATTTCATTGAAAATAAATTTTTTAAAACTAAACATTATAAAATATGTTTTTAATATTTCCTTTGAAAATAAACATCAAACCCTTTAAAGAAAGTTTTAAATATCATTTAAATCATTTCATGAGAAAATGCACTTCAATATTTTAAAAAATAATTTAAAAATAAATATTTTTTAAAATACTTTTCTCTGAAAGTAACATGGATAATTTATAAAATAATATTCAAATCAAATAATTTTTATAAAAGAATGATATTTTTTTTCATGTAGTAAATGTTAATAAAAATATTCATTTTATATTTTAGATAGAAGAAAAATGAAATTTTACTATAAAAAGACATGAATATTGATTTAATTTTTTTAAAAAAAATAGAGAATTATTTAATAAACAATTTTTATAATTTAATAAAATTAACCAGTATTTATAAAACATGGTTTTGGAAAAAATTGTATTTTTTACCTTAGATAAAAATAAGGAAATTTTTCATAAAAACCTCATTTGGACTCTTAAGTTTAAAAATACACAAAAATGAAGAGAAAGCAGGTATTACATAGAAATATACATATTACTATTAAAATAATAGTTATATTAATATATATATGAAATGTGTGGTATATTCCACATGAAGGAAATAAAATAAATGAAACATATAATAAAATTAAAGGAAGGATATTCATTATATAATTTGTTAAATTAGAGGTATATACACATCATGGTAAAAAGTAGGTGTATAACATTACTTATATATCAAAAAAGTCAATCTCAGAAAAAAGACCTTACCACTTTGGAAACATTTTAACCATAAACACCATAATGGAGATTTCCTAAAATTAATATGTAATTTCAAAAAATATTGGGGGTAGTAATCATAAAATAAATATATAAAAATTATATACATCACATAAAACTAATAGGTGGAAAATATGGTATATGTATTATAGAAGTAAAAAACGAGGAAAAATATCTCTAACTTATTTCATATTTATTGAGTCGTATTCCCCAATAAATAATAAAAAAAATAAACATTAAATATAATTAAAATATTTATTTTTCTGATATAACATGTTAATGGTTAAGTATATAACCCACAAAAAATAAATGAGTCTTGATTTTTTTATGTCTCCTCAAAATAAAAGAGATACTTGAAATGTCTTACCATAAGTCTCGCATTCCAACATACACGTGATAACATCTTGTATAATAAATATAATTTTATTAAAAATATATTTATAAATATATATATATATATATATAATATCATATATTATTTATTTATGACCTTTTATTAGTTGTTTATTAACTAACCAAGTTAAAGTCATGTTTTGGGAACAAACATATTTGTTTTTCATTTAAGTTTTGAATTATTATTTTTTCGCTATTACTTTGATCATGGTTCAGTAATATATAAAATAATAACACTTATATAAATAAATATATATATTAATTATGTATTTTTAAACAATTATCCATTAAATTTAGAGATAGAAATTGAAATCCACATTTCATAAAGATGGTAGTTTATATGTATGCATGAACAGTGATTCCCTTTTTTCAACATAATAAATAAAATAAAGTTAGGTAATATATTACCATTAAAAAATATTTTTTTAAAATATATCAAATATATTCATTATACACTTCCTTATTACCATCCTTGTAAAGTTTTAATGAATTACACCTCTTTATGCGGCGGTAGTTTGTCGAACACATGAGGGAAATTATATTATTTCCATGAAATGGAAAGTAAGAAGGAATATAAAATATCACAAATAAATAATCATAATAATAACATTTAATTAATTATATAAACAAAAAATCCATTATTAAATCCATATGTGATAGGTGATAATGAAAACATGAATGACTTCAGTTTGCATAGTAGTGCTCTAATGTACAAAAGGAATATGATTCATTAAACCATTAGTTGGAAGAGGAGATGGTTTTATTTATTGATAATAAAATAAAAACATCTCATTATAGGGAATATTTTAAATTTATTATATCATCATGGTTTAGCAAGAATTCATGTTGTTTGAGGAAGAAATAAATTAAAAATGCTCGTTGATGTGTGTTACCCAATATTCAGGTAACCTCCTTAGGTTTCCACTAATGGCTATCCTTGGTTGGATTCCTAAAAAAGTAAGGGTTATAGTTTAATATTATCGAGTTAATGAATTTATTATGATGGTGATTTTCTGATATAATCAGTTTTGAATATAGAAATGTTATATGAGAGGGGGTTTCCCTTTATATGTTAGATGATTGGCACACTAGTAATTCTTTGAAAAGAAAAAGGTGCACCCACATATTCCACATGAGAAATTAATCTAAAATGGAATATTTTAAAACCTGGAAGATATAAAGTCTAAATATTTTAAGAAAATTGGTGTAGTAAATGTATTGGGTAATTTTTGACACTTATATTTTTATTTTAACCCCATGTAAACTGATTTTTACCTTATCCATGTTAAACAGGTTTTATTTGTTTTCTATTTATTATGGTCAAAAAGTAGGTTTCACTAATTATGTAATATAAATTATTATGATTCAAAATAATTAATGCATTTTTCCCATATTTCATTCATATTATTGGGAAATTATAATTAAAAATCAATCCCACAAATGTAATGAGAATGCTAGTTTTCTAGGAGAAAATGTTCAAATGCTAAAAATGTTTTAATATCAAAATTAAATATTAAAATGAAACCAATGGACTCAATTGTATTAATAGATCTATAATTGAACTAATATTACATTAAATACAATTTTGACTAAATATTAACCCTATTAATTTTGTAAATGAAAGTGTGGTTTTCAATAAAAACCACCATTTTTCACTATTGATCAAAAAAGTAACATTTTGAGAAGAAATATGAAAATTTCACCCTAAGATAATTTTGAAAGGTTGATTTCAAAAACTAATTTATTTATAAAAAAATTCAAAAAAAATCAAAAACAAACTTTATTATAAATTAGGTAAATTTAATAAAACTAATTTTTGAAAAATATAGTTTTAATTAATAAAATCGGTTTTATTATTATAACTAATCTAGAAAAACATAATATTAACATTAATTATTTTATTAAATATATAATATATAAATTTAATTAAATTCATTCACTAAAATATATCTGAATAAATTATAGGTTTACCCATATATTTTTTTTTATAAAAATAGTTTTTAAAGAAATAATCATTATAATCAAATAGTTTTTATTTTCATTTATAATTATTTGATCACCAAAGAATTCATTTTGTATACATGAGTAGAAAAAAAATATTTATAATTTATTTAATATTATTCATACCCACTTTTCCAATAACTATGTGATTATTATCACATTAAATAATAATATGTTAATATTATACAATGTTTTATTTAGGTAAAGTGGTGCATATTACCCAAGATAAACTCTTTTATGTGTGTAATGAAAAATATAAAAACAAAAAAAATATTTTAAAAAAATATCAAAAAATTTTGAGGCCATACATCAAGGAACGAACATGCACCAAGGTTTTGTACAGGGGTTATATGTTAGTGTATTGTGTAAGGAGATACATGTTGGGGTTACCCTATAAACTGTGAAATAAAAATATATAAATTATATTGAATAAGTAGAAGGAATAGGATATATATTTTTTGATAATACTTTTAGAAATAGTTTATTAACTACAACATCTATCATAATGAAGGGAATAATGGGGCACTTCATACCCGCAAGTGAAGAGTTTTCTAGAATCATTATAAAAATAGGAAGTGTCATGATCCTACCTAGATACCCTGGTACCCTGATACCTGAGCTGACTCTAACATGGCCTAGTGGGTGTTCCAAATTCACACATGTTGCAAACTAGCACCTCGAATTATACAATATAGAAGAGTGACCATATTTTTCAGAAAATAGTGAATGAAACATATATATATTAGTATGCTCGTGAACTCCCAAAAGAGAAATTACCAGAAACTAAATAGTACATCAATAAAGTACCAGACCAAGAAAATATAACCCTACACATCATTAGGGTATCAAGACTCCAATCCTAAAGTTTCAAGAACACCCACCTCTTCCAAGAGGAAATTTCTCTTTACTCGAACATGGTATCATAAAATCCATAAAACACCAAAGAAAAAAAGGATTGGTGTTAGAAAAAATCCCAATTGGGTCACAAAAAGGCTTCTATAATAAGTTTCCATAATGATTAAACAAATCATGATTTAAATTTGAAATAAAACTATCATTGAATTATATATTAATATTTAAAATAAAAAATTATTTTTATTTAAAGTAATGGGATAATTTCAAAAAATGGTTTAGTAAAAATTTTATATAAAATAGTTTATATAAATCGACTAGTTATGTGTAAAATAGCTTCTAAATCAATTCAATATAGATAAAAATAATCACAATAATTCAAAGACAATTATAAAACACCATTTCGTATGTTATTTAATGTATATGGGTCACACTCTAATATATGTGATCATTGAAAATATCTGCTCCCACATTATAGAAAATTATGATCATCTACTACAACTTAAAGTAAAATTACAAGATGATCGTGGTTCAGTTAGTGTTATTTTTTTTGGCCATTGTAATGGAATTACCATCCTGGAGTTATTTTTTTAAAATCCTACTACCTTACCCAGATCCTATTTGATTCATGAAATTATTCAATATTAGAAAATTTATTTCACATCAAATAAAAAAATTATTTATAGTTTTAATTTTCTAATTCTCATTACAATAGGAAAAATAAATTTGAAAACCAAATAACATATTTTTCAACATCTCATTACGTTTTAAAATAAAACCAATCATGGGATTTCAGATATTATTTTATTCCACTTACTAATGTAAATTGTAAAATCAATTTAAAATTTCCCACAATTTCTAATGTTCACCCCAATTTCCAATTACATTGGAATTGGGTGTTTTTTCGTCAAAATCCATACCAAATCAATTCAAATACATATTTTCATAAACAAAATTCATAATTAAAATGAAATAAATTTAATTTATATCAATAAAATAAAGGGTTTATTACATGAAAAATCTCAAGGGAATCACCGATGTTTAATCATGGAGACCATGTAACACAACACATCAAAAATGGTTTTCCGATGAGTAATAATGGAAATGGGGATCTAGAAATCCAACATAGTGTCCAGATCGAAAAAAAGAGTTTAGATCCATCAACAATAGGACTATCCAATAGAATATATGGTGTAAATAAAGATATATCATTGGATAAGTAATTATATAATATTCAATTACCATATAGGGATTGAATGAGTTATATCATTTGATCTGACTAGGATAGGGTTTAGAGGATCCATAAATGGTTATTTAGAGCCTCTATGAACTACGATTTCAACTTATGTGTATTTGGGGTTGCATGGAAGGTAAAGAGGTTTTCTTATAATTATATAATAGCTTATGGAAGGAAAATTTTGTATGAGGAAGGTTAGTTAGGCATGGCCACTTCTTAGACAAAACATTTGACAAAACTATATGCCCCTTAACTTGGGTTCATGGTTTCTACTTGGTTGAAACATGGTTTTTCAAACCATCCAAAAATGGTACAAACACCAATTTTTTGTGTCTGTCGGTTTTACACTAGTCTTATACACATATATGGCTAACATTTCACTAAACATGCACAACACATAATTTTCCATCATTTTTAACATTCCTCTCAAAACAACTGTAGACAAACCCCAACCAAATAATTATAAAAATGAAGGGTCATGGAGAGCCTAAAAATAATAATATGGTTTTACAGGAAGAATTGGAATCGATTGAAGAACATGAAAAGGTGAGGAAGATTTTCCCAGATATCTCATAAAAAATCATTCCTAAGGGGTTGTTCACATCAAGTCTATGAAGTAGCATGTGAATTTCAAAGAAACCTATCATTTATTTTGAGAAACATTCTAAAATAGAATATATTGTTCTTATTCTGGTGTAAAAATTTTTTACTTCAAAATTAGTAAGTATAATAGGGATGTTTGGGGGTTGTGATCCTAGGGAAAAACTACATCTACTCCAATCATTATAATGGAAGTGAGCCCAATAAGGATTGACCAATCCTAAAGAAACAGTTGTGAGATTTAGTGGATTTGGAACAATATAACATTGAATTTTTATGCTTCTTCTATGTATCCCAATGAGCTTGAACAATGTAAAAAATCCTTGTTCTTTCTTCCATAAATTACTTTTTATGAATCATTAGTAAATAATGTGGGAAAGGATAAGATCAATGTAATAATTATAGATAAAAAAGTTACCCTTCAAATAAAGAGATCAAATCCTTGTTGTGTAGGATGAATTTTAAAAATAATAATTGTACCATAATTCCCCCACCTCTTGAGATATCAAATTCCCTTTTTTGCCTAACAAGAGTATCAGTTTGAATGGTTCTTTTATTGGATTTTTTTGATGATTTTATTAAATTGTTCAAAATAATGTTTTAGTTTTCTCTTTACTAAGTGATCCATGGAAAATTTATTACATCAATGTAAAATAAGAAGTCGAGTGGAATACATTAGTGTGGAAGTTTCTATAGAAAGAGTTATATTAAGTTAATAGAAACTAAAACTTATTAGGTCATGAGAATACTTACTCATTCAATGATTCATCATGAATTAGTGAATAACCTTAGATGACAAGTGATGCTGGAAGTACTGATGTTGAATTAATTAAAAGGAGTCCAAATTATAAAGGTTTCCACTTGAAAATATATATTTTTAAATTAAAATAATTAAATAATTATCAAAATATTTGGATCTAAGAACATGAAATTGAAGTCAACAAGTATTTTTTTTAAAATAATATACTAGTTTAAGTGTCTACTAATCCAACAGAGAAGTTTGATACCCATTCCAAAGCATAATGATTTTTTCTATAAATATGAAATATTTCAATGCTGATAAAAAGGATAAGAATCTAAATTAATATGAAATTCAGAATTTGGTTGCTAAAAATGATGATATTGTTAGAAAAATATCAGAACATATTAAAGAGAATAAATGGACACAATATCATAATGTGTTCTTTAATGATTTTATAACAAAGATAATTTATATGATAAATGATAAAAGTTATATAGTGGATAAGCACTAATAAACATCAAGAGATGAGATTACCATTGTTAAGACTCTCAAGAGAAAACTTCATGCTCATATTGAATTAAGTTAAAAGAAGATTAAATAATTGGGTGGAGAGATATAATTTTTTAGGAAATAATTGGAGTAAAATAATTCCAAAGGAAATCAAAATTTACATAGGATTTTCATTAATTATAATATTACCATTTATAAGTTAATGACGATTAAAAATGAAGTATGTTATTTTAGATTAATAAACTTCTATTATTGCATCATCCCAAAGCCCTTGTATATGGGGAAACAGGTATTATCTATGATAAACCATCTCAAGTGAATGAGAGAAAGTGATCCATGGATTGTTCCCAAAATAAAAGAAATCCTATAGGTGCTAGAAAGAGATCGAAAAATACTTTTTCCAGATGTAATGACAACATGCGAAATTTTTGTTGGATTCATGGACATATTTAAATTTTTAGTTCCTGATTAGGAATATATATCATGTTGGGAAGATTGAAATCTTGATTAATATGAGAATAAAAAAAATATTTGTATCATCTAAAGGAAATATATCTCAAAATAATTCTTCATTGAAATGATACTAATGTGGAATACTACGATACACCATGAGTATGTGTCAAGAATCCATAGTGCTCAATATTATAATAATTAACATAGCTTCATCAACATCACAATAAAAAATGATTCATGGAATTTTTTAATAAGATATGTATTCTATCTGCTAATCATGGGCATTTGGAAAGATTATTTAGTTGGAAGAATGATCTTAAGAGAAAGGAAGTTGAAAGGAGAACCCCAAATATTGTGTTGTATGATTTAAAGTATTATACTTTAAGGAATCCCTCTATGTTGAGAAATAGGTTTATATTCATAGAGCAAAAAAAAGTATATAAATGAAAAGTATACTAATCCCCTCCTAGGTCACATTCAAAACAAAACTCTTAGAATGATTTTGGATTAACATGGAATAAAGAGGGAGGAGATTCTATAAATATAATTAAAATTAATTAAATTTCATTGAAATAGTCACCCACATTATGAAATTTTGAGGTGAATCATATAACAAATAAATTAATAATTAATTAATAACTCTATTACAAATTAATGTGTCATTCCACAAGGTAATAAGTGATTAACAGATAAAGATATCTAAAATTGAGCATGAATCAAGAGAAAAAACTAGTGGAAATATTCCAACATATATAATTAATAATTAATAATCAAATATAGGTTGAGAATCAATGAAAAAAATTTACATTAGAGGATCTATAAATAAAATTATAAATTATTACAATTATTCAGAAACAGTATATTAGATAAATATAAAGACTATGGGTAAGGAATTTTTGGATGTATGTATATATTAAGTGAAGTTGGTTGGGATGTTGGAATAATAAAAAAAGTACAATTTTTACATGACTATATTAAAGTGTTCCTCCACCAGGATCGGCCACCATACTCTTATTAAGGATTCTATTAGTACCCCTCTCACCATGAATTTAACTACTTATAATATGTGTTTTAATTAGTATCGGATGAGGGGGGAGATATGATCCATGTGGTGTGTGTGAGCTGAAAGGGAATATGAGAATAAACTAAATTTACCTATATGAAACAATAAGAATAAAAAATCATGATATATGTATATGGTATCATATTAAAAAATTTGTCTCACACAACCTCTCAATATTTTGCATCTATATTTGGAATATTTTTGTTATATAAATGGATTTTAATTTGATAAATTTAATGATTTGAAACTTATTTTATATCAAATATATACTTGAGTGTTCCAATGGTTCCAAGACAAATTGAAGACAAAACCATTGGTGTAGGGTCTTAGTTAATGTGGTATTATTCCCATTGATAGAATATTTATTGGTGGATAAGAAAAAACATTCATGTGTTTCATGTTTATTTTTTTGTTTTAAATATTTGGTATCAACTTTCTATTTTCATGAAACAGATAATGTGATAGAAAATAAAATTCATTTATAAATATTTGCATTATTAATATGAAGAGTAATTAAACATCAAGATTATTCTTAATAATTGAAATTAACGATCAATATCTTTCCAAGGATAGATACTTTCAAGGAGATATGGGGACAATATCTCCATGTGAAATAGCCTCATTTGAAAATTGATTCTTCTAAATAATTGAGGAAAGATGTGTTCTTCAAATCCATTGAAGTAAGTCTGTGACATGGGTAATGAATTTGTTTGACAACTTAAATTCTTCTTTCTTATAAAGTATTATGACATAAAGGCTTGGGGGGTTTTTAATGAATCAATACGAAGTAGTAGTTTCATTTTCTAAAAATCTATTAGCAGTGCATATCTATAAAAAAAGAATATGGATCTATGCTTTAAAAGTGCTAAAATAAAAAAAGATTCAATATTATGTTGGTTAATAGAGTTCATGGTGAAATTTCAAATAGTTAATATAGCCAAGGGGACATTAAATGTAATCCTATGGTGTCGCATGGGCTATGAAGAAGTGTACGAAGAAGGTGGAAAAATTTCCCTCTTTATCTTGATTTATAGAATTGGAAGAATAATGTGTGTTCCCTAATTATTTTTTTATATTTTTGAACATTTGATTCAAATAGATCGTTGATTAGGGGGGTGGAATGTCATATATGAAATAATACCCTTTGGAATTATATAAAAATTTATAGATTAAAGCGATGTATTTAATTTGTATCCATTATAATAGTTCATATTCTATAAATCATAGAAAAAATTAAGTTAATTAGTCATTTACAAAGAGACAGGAAATCAAATACCACAACATCAAGGATAATGTGACAGTTGTAATTGTGAAACTATATTATATGAGTACTGAACTGTAGGTTGCATACATTTATATGATGTCCTTGCCCAAAGAATAATTGGAATTGAATCCACCAGATCTTAGAGTTTAGTCAACACCCTATGCTTAAATAGTGTGGATGTTGGACCACCTCCCCTCAAGGTATGGTGTTTTTTCCCATAAGTGATGAATCTTTTCCATTACCATGTTTTAGACCACAAAGGATTGAACTTTGAGTTCACTTACACAAGGGGAGAAAATATATTGATCAATATAGGGGTAGAATAATATTAGAGGGGAATAAAAACAAGGGGTGTATTCAATATTGATATTTTAAATATACTATATCAATGTAGAATAATCTTGAAAATTAATTTCCATTAAGTTCATGATGCTAGAAGTTTTCATAAGAAGTTATCTTAATAGATGATCTTATTTTATCTTTTTGTGCTGAGAAGGTTTTCATTGGTTGTTTTGGGAAATAAGTGATTCATCAATGAAAATTACATGATGATTTTTTGTCTCATACTGAGAATAAATCATATAGTCTTATAATATGTGTTTGGTAACTCCTTGATAACTATTAGGGCTTGCAGAATAAAAATGGTTTTTCATGTGTATGACTTGTCAACAAGATGATTCATAAAGATTTTAAGTGTTATCAACAAACCCAAAGGGGTAATAGTTTAGATAAATCATTCTTAATGGTTCTTTTGGGTGGATTAGGATTTTTGGAAACGGTTTTACATTTTTGAAAAATGATGGTTGTAAAATGAGGTTTGAAGAGCTAACATGAATGTCTTAAGGGGTCAAACAAAATGATAACATGCCGAGTTAATTTATGAATTGAACATGTCAAGGGTTCATGATATCATGAATTTACAAAAAATGATCATGTGATCATGAATATCTAAACTGATCACATGAACAAATCAGGTGTTCACATATTTGGAAACAATCATGTGATGAGATCATTTGAAACACATCAATACATTGCATGATTACAAGAGGATCTGGTGAAGAGATCATGGGAATCATATGAATACACCTCATGATTATTAAAGGATCTCATGGAGAGATCATGAGAATAACATGAACAAACTAAATTATTATTAAGGAATATTGAGAATAGATCATGTTAATCACTTGAATATATATCATTATTTTCAACAGATCTCATGAAGTTATCATGTGATGCACTTGAACACATAAAATGATTAACAGGGGATCTCATGAATAGATCACATGATGTTCATGAAGACAAAGAGGGTTGAAATTACATAGACATGTCATAGTCATTCAAAATATTGTGAAAACTAATTTTTTTTATATTGTCATGAGATCATGTGAAGTGTTATAATTTAATGTCGTTGACCATATGATTATATTTGGTTCTCACAATGGGATCACAAGAAGCATTAGAATACAGTATAACTGACCACATGATATTCAATGGATCTTGTGATGGGATCAAGTTAAGAGCCCATTATTGTATATGGAAATCATGATCAGACCATATGAAATGGTCCTGATTATGTTTGTATCTCATGATGGGGTCTTGTGATTTTTTGGAAGACATTATAACTAACCACGACATGATTGTCTTTAGATCTTGTAATTGGATCACTCAAAGAACGTAGCGAAATTTTCTAAGGTGGTGGGACCGAATAATAATGTTTATTTTCAGATTAGAGCTAGATTAATTATGCCTATAAATAACACTTAATCGGTCATTAATTGGTTAGATAAGTTTTATTATGATTTTTTATATGAATAGACTTATTTAACATTAGTTGAATAAGACATTGCAACCAAATCAAGTAAACCATGTAAACATAACAATGTCTTGATAATATGTCTTTTGAAGGATTCTAACAAAGGTGTCTTACAAAGGGATGTACGCACTGGGAATAAGTATACCTTCTTGTATCACATGATCCAAAAACATAAACAATTTCATACAATATAGTCATGTAATTTTATTTAATAGAAGAAGTTATTTCAAATGGATCTCACAAAGAGGTCCCAATGATAGGTCTCATAGAAGAGTCTCATCTATAGGATTCATTAAGGGGTATGTTATATGATTTTTATGAAGGATTCTAACATAGGAGTCGTAAAGAGGACTCTAATGGAGAGTTTTCTAGATGAGTTGTCTTAGATTATTTTAATAGAGAGGTCACATTGAGAGGTCTCACTAAGAGAATTCTAGGTGGGGTCTTGGGGAAGGGTCATATGATATGGTATCCATACAGGTTACAAGTTATGTTCATGCACAAGGTGATACTAATTATGGTTACCATATGAAAAATATCATTTTAATATACAAATTATAATGAAGAAGAAGAAGATAAAGGTTACATCATATAAGGCAGTGAATGGAACACGGTTGTGTTGTATAATAGAAAGTGAATTGTTTTCAAGAATTATTCTATAAATAGGAATACAGGGAATCTTTTAAAGGGAATTCCAATATGAAGAGTATTTTATATGATTTATCATTATTGGATCATGATCATGGTGATGTTCACATCATGTCTGTGAAGGTTAACATGATGTTCAAGGACACATATATTTCATTTATAAAAACTCCCAAAAAAGTCAATATTTTTATTGAGATGAATTATAGTTTTTCTCTAGAGTAGTGAGAATAAGATTAATGTGGTAGGAATGTGATCCCTAAAAGGCAAAATATATACCCTAAAAAGATTAAGGGAAATTAGCTGAGAATAAGAAACCTATACTAAACCAACAGTTGAAATATTTAATGCATTTTTTATATTGGTACACTTCATTTTTATGATCCTTGGTTTTATCCCTGTGATGGTGAACAAAATAAAATACTATATAAGCTTGAACTTTCATTATTTTTTTAATTATATGCATCATCATCAAATAAATCTGAATATTATATAGTTAATATAAACACTAAATATAAAAAAATGACTATCACAATAAATATGTCAAAATCTAATGGGGAAAGAAGAATTATGAAAAGAATATACATACCATGATTCACCTCATCCATCTAATGACCCGGCCAAAAACAATACATATTCTAATTATTTTAAACAAGAATTAATAGTATAAAAAACCTACAGATCATTTAGGTTTATACATTCAGAGAATTCAGACTAACTCAGATGAGGTAAACCCAAAAATTAAATGTGGAAATGTATACATTGTATTTATATTTTCACAAAAAAAATTAATTAAAATAACACATGTTTTCTCTTCATGAAAAATCATCACAATTTCCTCATTGATATCATCCTTGCCTCTATTCCACCATAAATATGATAAAAACATTTTGAAACATGATATGATCATAGAATATCATGAAGGGACATAAACAAATGAAACCCTTAGTTCACTAAAAATCCATAAAAAGATTTTTGGAAAAAAACCTTTTCACATGGAAAGGAATCATCTTTTAAAAAGATCATTATTTTATCTATTCAAAATCAATACATTATCATAAAAATTTATTATCCAGAATATAAATATATGTAGGTAACTTTGGACACAATTTTACATATGAATCTTAGAAATACAGTAACCAATATGGTCAACCTACAACTCTGGAGTACCCAATTCATTGGAGATTATTATGTGACAACCTATCATTAGATTATCACAGAACAAAAAATCATTGGTTCACAATGTAACCACCCGTAATAGGTTTATCATGGAACTACCCTTAATTATTTTATAATTTAACCATTCGTCAACATAAATATTTCCTAATAATTGTAACATAAACATAAATCATGAAATCTTTCATCATAATAACATTCTATGAAAAAAAATTATTTCATTTTGAAAAATTATGCACATACAATGGAAATTTTATTTCATTGAATTTAACAATATAAACTTGTAAATTAGGCTTTAAAATTTAATGCAGAACTAAAAATAGAAAAATTTATTTCTTGAAATTTATGTAAAAACATTCTTTTTTGTCTTTGTAAAAACAGTGAGCAATGGAACATTAAAAAAGGATTATAAAAGAATTTAGGTTACATAAACCTTAAAAAGATTCCCATTTTGAAAAAATTTGAGAGATGTCAGAAAATTAACTTTATAAAACATTAATATAAATATAAATAAATTCATAAATATAATTTTAAAAACATGTGCTTGAATGGTAGATATATCTAATATAAATCTTCAAATTATTTAGAAACAAGGTTTTTAGTAAAAGTGTCTTAGACAACTATCAAAACATTGAAGTGAGTGTTAATAAAAAGAACTGATCTTGTGTATCAGATATAAATCCACAATAAAAATGTGGAAATTAAACATAAGGTAATCAAAATTAATTTCATACATAATATTATTCTGAAATAATCACTGATGTTGAATTTTAATTTAATAAAAGGAAATTGAGTACCAAATTCACATACCTCAGTTTTCACTTATTTAAAATGAATTCAAGCCTCCTGTATAATGATTTAAATAATTTTGTTAATTTATTACAGATATATATTTGTATTTATAATACCTAATATTATTATGTTATAAACTATTACCACCTGTTCAGTATTAATATTTCATCATTTTCATATTTTCAAGTGCATTCATTTCGGGGTTTCATGGTCAGTTCATTTGTTCATAATTATCGATATTCATGTCAAATTGACTAATACTAAAAAATAAGAATTAATAAGTAGTAATTAACCAATATAATTTTAAATGGTCTTATATATAAATTACGTTCTAACATGAGGATGATTAATTTTATATAATTTTAATGATAAATATTTAGTTTATTTTAGGAATTTTCTTAACCATTATAAACCAGTTTATTTTTATTTAATATTATGCATATATATATATATTGATTACATAGCAAGATATAATTTGTAACAAACTTATTAAAATATTATTTGAAAATAATATTTGTTTTTTAAAACACTTGAATGTGGTATTGGAAAACAAATAATCCTAATCCACCAAGAGTGTTAACCAACATAGTTTGCACAGTGGTTTCTTTTCATTGAATAAGGGGATTTGAGAAAAGGAATGGATAAAAGATATTCTATTAGACACATAAAATTAAACTATACACATGTTACTATATTTATTATTATTATATGTATTAATGAGGTGATGATAGGTTAGAAGAAGAAATGAAATTAATATATGTGGTTTTGAGAAACATACCTCTTCAATATCAACTTCTTGAATGACCACAAAAGAATATTAGAATTATTATTTTAGTGAGACTATTATAAAATGTAAATGGGAGATTATATAGTACACATTATTTCATATATTTGAATATATTTATTTCTTGTGAGAAAAAATGGGTGGAGAGGTGAGGTATTTATACTTGAGGAGTGGTGGTTTTATGATTTTAAAAAATGATTGTTTTATATTTAAATCCAAACACATATTTTTAGAATTAATTAAAATGAAGAATATTTATAATTAAGGTTTAAAGGGATTATTATTTTCTAGAAACACATCAACCGCCCCTTTAATGTTGTAATTTTTAGGCATTTTATGGCTTTAATTTAACTTTAACCAGTTTCATTATTGTACATATATTGTGGAAAATATTTTCTTTACTAGGGTATTTATTATCCATAAAAATGAACATGAACAAAATTACTAATATTTAATATATAATTAATATTAAGTAATCCATTTTACCAGAATGAAATCACAGAATTGGAAAAATTATATTTAAAACAAAACCCACAGGAGCGATGAAAAAGAAGGTTTTGAAAAAGTGTCATTTTCAAGAAAAATATGATTAAATATTAACTCTATGAATAATAATTAATATATTAAAATAAATTAAAAATTTATGATATATAATATATAAATTTCATTTATAATATTATAATCAGGGGTCATTTTATGTAATTAATAAGTTGAAAAATTATGTACTTTAAAATAGTTTTTATAAAAATCCTTTCGTAAACCAAAAAATAAACTAATTATAAAGTTAAATATAAATATAAATAAAAAAATATAAATATATTAAATATAAATAAATTATTATTAATTTAATTTAAATTAAATTTAAATCATAATGGGACTTTTAATTTTTTTAATTTACTGATAATAAATGAAATATTTATAAAAATATTTTTTTTCACTATTCACTAAAAACCAAATATTTTCTAAAAAATATCCATATTTCACCCAATGTAAAACTTTATATAAATATTTTAAAAAGTAATTTTGTTTTATAAATTTAAATTTTTTAATTTTCTAAAAATTAATTATAATATTCACTCATAAATTAGAAGATAAAAAATTTGTGAAGAAAAAATATTTCTTGAATAATAATATATATTTTTTAAAATCATATGATTATTTATAAATAATTAATTAATAATTTAAAAATGATTATTAACACTATATATTTAATAATTTTATTAATACTATAAATTCCTTTCAAATTTATATCGATGTTATTAGGTTCATATTTAAATAATATGATTTTTTAGTTTGTTTATGCTTGAGGTTATGTATCCTGTATGCTATCAAAAATAGTCTTTAATTTTTTTCAAATATTAATATGTCACAATATAACCCCATATTAAAAATTTATTCCTATCAATTTGTACATGGGACCAAAAAAATAAGGTTTTTATGGTCCAAAATACCATTTTCAAAATCTCCATTCATAAAAAGTATCAATAAAATTACCACCTAAAGAGTGAGGAAAAGAAAAGCACGAAAGTCATCTGGAATAACTCAAAAAAGGTTTCCATGTTGAAAAAAATGACCATGGAAGAGAAATTATGATTCTCGGGGAATGATATAGGGTGATATAGGACATGGTCATGAGAAATTTAACAATCACAAAACCATAAATATGTGATGGGTTAGAAGGTCATCGATTAATCGACATGAAAATTAATTGGATTACATTTTTGTTTCAAAAGCCTTTTATGGATTTGGGTAAATATTTTAATCTCCATGATATGATCATAATAGAACATAATTATATGAAACGTATAAATTCATCATTTAATCAATTTTCACAAAAATATTAACATTTTTTCAAATGATTTGTATCGAAGATGAGTTTTTCATACCTAAAACATAAAAATTAACTATTTTGGATCAAAAAATAAAAATGTATAAATATATATTCCACCAAATTTTAGGAATTATAAAAACCATAATGGGTTTTACAAGATAAAATAACTCCCCAAAAATCAAATAAAAATATGAGGAAATCTACTTTAATCTCAAAAATTCGACTGTAATACCGAAAGTTCAACAAAGGTCATTCATCAAATAACTAACCTTAAGATCCCACAAAAGTATTCCAAAATAATATAAAATCCAAAAAAATAATAATTTGATCACATTTTCTTCCAGAATAAATATAACATATATCCCCCTAAATAATATCAATCACTCTTAATGTCTAATGAATAAAGTTTAATTTTTCAAATCATATAATCTCTATGATATTCTAATCATTTCCTTAAATCACCTAAATCAAAATAAACCCAAATTATTATCAAATGTTATTAGAAAATATAATTGATCCTTTATTCCTAAAATGAGATCACATAGTATTCAGTTTACCTTAGTCATATAGGGTTCCCAAAATAGTGAATTTATTCTAAAATATAATGATCACTTAATCACCAAATCAATTTCCAGTCCCATGGTTATCAATTGGATAAAACATATTTTTCATAAATCAGCATAATATTTATTCATCATCTAGTTTAAATAAATAATACAATATCATAATAAGAAATACATCATGTAGGAATGTGGTAGGTGGTTCACCCTTATCACCCATAGGTTTTGGGTGAAATTACCATATCATTTCTAGACATGACGAGTTTTCACCCATACACTGGGTTGTCCTTTTTATAAAACTATAATAATATAATCCCCATAAAATATAATAAATTTGAGAAACATCCTTAAAAATAACCTCCATATATTCAATATTAAATAAATGGGTTTATCCTTATAGGTTATCTCTTACCATTCATTTAACATCCAAGAAACTAAGAAACCATAATTACCTCAAAATAAAATTTTATATAAACCCTTAAGGTTATCCATTCCATTAAAATAATGTCCGAGAGTGAAAATAGATTTATTCCTATAATGACCCATAATTTTAGTGGAATTTGTTTTTCTCAAATACATGGGAATTTTACAAGTCTGCAGTTTCAGAAGGCATTTGATTCTGAGGCTCGGTGTTCCCATAATCAATATCTGAAGTTTTGTTCAGGTACATTCAGTAAACGTGTGTACATAATTTTATAACTTTTTGACCGGTGCTTGGAACTGAAATCTGAGGGCACCGTTGAACTCACAGTGTTGGTGATTTCGTAGTGAGTCATTCACCGTAGTTGCGTTTTAATGAGAGTGGAAGATAGTTTTGTTGGTATTTAAATAAAATTTAAATAAAAATAAGACTTAACTTATTTTTATTTTTTTGTGGTTAAAACCTCCAAGGGGAGGTTGGAGGTGGGGGCCACCCCACCCTAACATCCCATGAAAGGTTATGGTGTTGGGGCCCACCTGAGCATAACCTCCCTTGGGAGGATTTTATTAGGTGGGGCCCACCCGAGCTCCATAACTCCTCTAACCCCATTAAACTTCTTGGAACCCCCAATTAAGTGGGGGAGCCTCTTCACCTTCCCCCTCTATTTAATGAACCTACTCCACCAATTTAATAATGTGAAGTAACATTAAATATTTGAATCATTTTGAATTCTATAGGAAACCATTATAATAAGATGTTATATTTTATTATTGGGGGTTGGAATAATTTTTTGTTGGGAGGATTAAGGAGAAGAAAGAACTTGGTGGAGCCATTTATCCCCAACGAAGAACCACCAAAGAATGAAGAACACTGTATTCATCCTTCTTCAACCAGGGCAAGAGAGGGAAGTGTCACTGCCCACGAAGAATTCCAACGATGTCATCTCACATCGTCTTCCCCAAACTCTTAATCCTCCGACGTCAACAGAACGAAATCCGCCTTATCGCGACTCTGTCAATGGTCACCGAACTCGAGGTATGGGCTATTTTACGATTGAATATTACCCTATGTACCTCGTTGTATGTTTTGTACTTTGATAACCAATTTATGTCACTGTAAAGAGGAGGGTTCGGACCACACAAACATAGCCCGACCCTCCCCTTTCGTTTGTTCTTGTTTGATGACGACAAAGGTTGTATATGCGGCGACCGACAACGAACCGTCTGCGAAGAAAGTCAGTGGCGCAAGGCCGCCGGGTCGCCACAAGATCGCGGCACCACCATGCCATGCTGAGAACCAAGCCATGACCAGGTGGGCCAAGGTCGTGTCGTAGGTGAGTGGGGCCCTCTCACGACACTGGGAGGAAGGGCCGTGACCAGGAGGGATGCGACGTTCAGACGACGAGTGAGGCATTGTCACGCACCTCAGAGGAGCGGGAGGCCGCGACCAGGCCAGGCCACGGCAGATGCAGCACGCCACCGCCACACCTCCCGAAGGACAGAATAACCATTGCATCATCTCACTACGGTGGTGAAACAAGGAAGGACTGCATAGCTGGCCGCCAGTGCGCGCTACAGGCACGACCAGAAGGGTCCCGCAGAGAAACAGAACTGGCGCCGAACACTAGTTCGAATTGGAAACAGGTGGGTGCGGCACCCCCCTCCCATGTGTGTCCTGCCACACCACGCAGGCCAGCTAGCTGGGCCACCACGGGTTGGGCAGCCACCAGACGGGCCGCCACGGGCCGGGCCGCCACGGGCCGAGCCGCCACGGGTCTTGCTACCTTCGGTCGGGCCGCCCTCAGGCCAGACCGCCTCAGGACAGACCACCCTAAGGCCGAGTTTCCCCCTTGGACTGGGTCAGACCCACGGACTGGGTCAGACCCCTATATGGACCGGGTAGGGCCTGGTCGGTCTGACTGGGTCGGACCAGACCCGAACCCGCTATTGCCCGTTTACACCTTTTAGCCCGCATGTTGGGCTACGGGTGTTCGATCGACGATCTGTCTACGACGACATAAATATGAGAGAGAGACATTTCCTTTGGAATACACCACTTGTGGTTTGGATATAGCTAGGGTATGGTCAGGTTGGTTTGAACATAAAACCCAACTGGGCCCCTAGAACAGAAATGCCAATAACTTACATACCGGGCATCTGATTGATGTGTCATCTTTTGCGTTGAGATCCCATTGACAAGACGGGGCTTTGGGATACTTCTACGTGACACTTTACAATAGTTGTAGTTTTTCCTTGCAACTTGGGAAGAGGATCCTTCTAGTGATGTGCAGATAGAGTGCAGATACCAAGTAGCTGACACACCTGATGACTGCAGGACCGATTCGACTGGCCCAGGGGGGAGCGCCTCATACTTGGCGACAGACCCATGGTGGAAGAGATCCTCGTATTTGGCGGCAGACCCACGATACTCGACAGGAGGAGTACCTCTACAGGCTATTAGGGGGAGCTCCTGGTATTTGGTTGGAGACCCATAGCAGAGGAGCGCCTGGTATTTGGCGGCAGACTCGCGGTACTCAATAGGAGGAGTACCTCAGCATTCCAAGTTTAGTGAGAAGCTCCTTGGTGTCGTGACATGCCCATTGTTCTCAATAGAGGAGGATTTCTCCAGCAG
Source organism: Viscum album (assembly GCA_963277665.1). Classification (NCBI taxonomy): domain Eukaryota; kingdom Viridiplantae; phylum Streptophyta; class Magnoliopsida; order Santalales; family Viscaceae; genus Viscum; species Viscum album. Next base: position 142,370,885 of record OY728161.1, on the reverse strand, counting down.
TCATGTTTTCGATAATGAAAATCCTAGTTTGAGATGAGTCAATGTTCTTTGTGTTTTCTTAATGATTGAGATGGGTTTCTAGATAACTTAGGTATATTTATGGGCATATACCTATGTAATAGTTATCTATTGATTCATACTTTGTGGTTTATCAATGATGGATATTGTGAGACCTTGAGGGTATCGGGGACCCTACTGAGTGTCGTTATACTCACCCATGCACGGGTTATGCCCGCACCTCATTGTATTGGATACAGATGACGGACAACGCTGACAGAGGCCAAAAGCACCTGGTCTCGACGGTACCTGGAGATGGACCTTTTGAAAAGTCAGTACACAGAGGAGTATAACAGACATGTAGTGCTGAGGTGCCCATCCATACATACCCATCATGTAGGAACCCCGGAGGACAATCCGGGAGCTGATCTTTACTTTTCATTCATTTGTCACTTTTTCAGTTGAACTTGCATTCAATTGTACTTGTACTTTACTATTGGGCTTATATTTACGGCCCCTTTTACTTTCCATCACCTATTCTATATTCAGTATTTCGTTGTGTTTTCCTTCCAGTTGTGTACTCTGATTCTGTGTGTTTAATTTTTATAAAGGAAATGCCTTAAAATATTATAGATTTACGCCATTGGTGTTAGTCGCTAGCCCCTGGCCTATGGAAGGTGGGCCTAGGGTAGTCACGGCACGGGTCCCGAGGATGGGTCATGACAAATTTTTATCAGAAGAGTTGCTTCTATCGTAGAACATAGGACACTGATATTTCCTTTCTATGATGCAATAGTGTTCAGGGTAACATGTGTAGTTTTCTATTTAGGGAGTCCAATGTTGGTGCGGCGGCCAATGTATCCGTACACCAAGACCATGACTACTAATTTCTAACATAGTGCGTGAAGACACTGATTGCGTGTGTGTTTCGAAAGTTTTTCTTTATGTTAGATCAACCACGTCAGATCACCAGGTATAATCATTTGACTATGTCACATCTGTTTCTTTCAGAATGCCTCCCACGGACGACAAGTTATATCCCTGAGAGTTGTACTCACTGATTTCCCGCAGAGTGACGAGGCCTCAGTGCAGGGCCCCTTTCCAGTTGAGGCACCAGCGAAGGCACTAGTGTTACCATCACCCATTGGGACACTGATGCCACCAGCCCCAACAGTAGATGATGAACGCCTCTTGAGTGCACTGCATGAGTTCCAGTTCCATAGGCCACCCATGATCTGGGGAGAGATGGACCCCCAGGAAACTGAGGATTGGCTGTATGTTGTGCTGAGAGAGTTCAGGCTAGTAGGGATAGCAGCAGACTACATGGTGATCCTTGCTGCCAGCCTCCTTCAGGTAGTAGAAGGCATATGGTGGAGCATGCTACTTCAAGTCCACGATGAGGCAGCTCTACTATGGACAGACATTGAGAGCCTGTTCTGGGCGGACCTAGTTCCTGCGACCCTACGAGTGGTGAAGATATAGAAGCTACGTCATCTGCAAGAGGGAAGCATGACCGTAGTGCAGTACTAAGTGAGTTTCACTGACCTCTCATGCTAATTCACAGATATTTTATGGGACCCATTCTTCAGGGCCCGAACCACCAAGAAGGGGATCAGGAAAGAGATTATATCCTCGATGACCTCCCTCAACATCCCGACGCAGGCAGAAGTGTTTGAGAGGGCCCTCCTGGTAGAGATTTTCCTTACTGAGCGTCCACCAGAAGCGAGACCTACTACTAGTCAACACACAGCGGAGTCTTCAATAGCTGGCAGTAGACAGTTGTCATAGAGGTCCAAGAGGATCGGACCTCCAGGTGGACGACCGCACGATTCAAGATTAGTTGTGCATGTCACCTGAAGTGGAGAAAGAGCCAGTCATGCCAAGAGCAGACAATGTTACTCATGCGGAGGACAATGTCACATGGCTCAGGACTGTCCGACCCGCCATGCTGATGATTAGCAATGAGATGGGGGACCTCCCATGTAGAGTCACAGGTTTGATCGAGGCGGCCTGCAGGGCACATGTGGACGTGGAAGAAGAGATGGTCGAGCTGCTGGTGGCTATCGATGTTACAAGGGGCTACCGCCACCACCACCAGAAGGATCACCCTGACCGTAGGGAGCTTGCAGATAGGGGAGATCTCAGCTTCAAGCAGCTGAGACATATGACCATGGAGCTCTGGATTTGATTCAAGGTATGATATGTGTCTACTCCACCTTAGCTACAGTTCTTATAGACACAGTTTTCAGTCTCTCTTTCATAGTAGCTGTCGTCGTTCGGAGCTCGGAGATTCTGAAAGAGCCATTAGCTCGATCCTTATAGATAGAGACTCCTACGGGTGAAGACTCGACAATTACGCACTAGTGCCGGTAGTGTGAGCTTACTCTAGGAGGTGAGAGCTTCGGCTAGGATCTTCTCGTAGCGGCGTCGAGGCCTTATGACGTCATCTTGGGTATGGACTGGTTATCTACATCCAATGCTCAGATCGACAGTATTAGGCACAAAGTGTGGTGTGTCCGCACGGATGGGACCAGGTTCACCTTCACCGGTGAGAATGTGACCTTTCTAGTGCGGTAAAGACTTACTCGGAGGAGGGTGCATCCGATCACTCACCAGTTGGCTTACCTTAACCTCGGAGCAGTAGATGTGGAGAGTCCAACTTATCCTGTAGTGGTAGACCAGTATGTGGATGTTTTCTCTAACAATGTCCCAGGACTACCACCTCTTAGAGAGGTGGATTTCTACATTGACATATTCCCTAGGATGGCACCGATATCTACTCCAAAATATCAGATAGCTCCCTCTATGCTTCGTGAGCTGAGGGTACATCTTGAGGACATTCAGGGGAAGGGATTAATCCAGCCTAGTGTTTCTCCCTAGGCAGCCTTGATTCTATTTTCCAAGAAGGCGGACGATATCTTGAGGCTCTGTGTCGACTACCTTCGCCTGAACCAGGTGACCATGAAAAACATGTACCCACTTCTGAGGATTTACGACCTCTTTGATAAGCTAAAGGGAGAATGATGGTTCTCGAAGATAGACCTTAGATCAGGAAATCACCAGCTCATATTTTGAGATGAGGATGTGCATAAGACGACCTTCATGTGTCGGTACAATCACTATGAGTTCTTGGTTATTCCCTTCGGCATAAACAACGCTCCAGCAGGGTTCATGAGCCTCATGAATAGGCTCTTATAGCCTTACCTCGATCGCATTGTCGTAGTATTCATCAAATACATTCTTATTTACTCAACTACTAAGGAGGAGCATGCCTACCATTTTCAGGTAGTACTGGATGCACTCCGAGAGATCCAGCTTTATGGTAAGCTCTCGAAGTGCCAGTTTTGGATTTGAGAGGTTCATTTTTTGGTACACATCATATAGGAGGCTAGAGTTGCAGTGGATCCAGCAAAGATTGAGGCAGTGCTTGCATGGGAGCCACCTAAGAGTGTGATGGAGGTACGGAGATTCTTGGTCTTGGCTGGATACTATCGGAGATTCGTTCTAGAATTATCCAATGATGTAGAGCCACTATCATCCTTGACGAAGAAGGGGAAACCCTTCGTGTGGTCATAGAGATACCATCTATGCTTTCAAGAGCTGAGGAAGAGGCTGACTAGTGCCCCCATCTTGATGCTTCCAGAGGAAGGCGTAGGGTACGTAGTCTACTGCGAAGCATCAGTGACCAGACTCAAGAGTGTCCTGATGTAGGAGCGAGCATTGATCGCATATGGTTCTCAGAAACTGAGACAACATGAGAAAAACTATGAGACCCATGACATGGAGTTAGCAGCCTTGGCCTTCACCTTGATGATGTGGCGGTACTATCTGATGGGTGAACGTTTTACCATGTACTCTAATCACAAGAGTCTCAGGTATATCATCTCTCAGAAGGACCTGATCCTGAGACAACAGTGTTGGATTGAGTTCCACAAGGACTATGACTTTATGATAGTCTATACACCTATGAAGGGGAACATTGTTGTGGATGCGCTCAGAAGGGGGACTGACATTCAGCTACTAGGAGAGGAGACATAGTAGCTAGTTGCCTTAAAGATATCCTTGTGGAATGGGATGGAGCATCCTATATTTAGTCTCTTATAGTCACTCCTCCACTTCTTCCACAAGTCAGGGAGGTGTAGCATAGAGATGCTGACTATGAGGCCCGATGTGCTCAGATATCCACATGGCAGGCACCTGATGGATTTTCTGAAGATGGGTAGCATGTCATCCTCTTCAGAGGATGTACCCTAGTACTAGTTTCACTTCAAGAGGAATTTTTGAGGGAGTTCCACACTTCCCCTCTAGCGGTACATCCAGGAGTGGTGAAGATGTATCAGGTCCTTCGAAGATATCATTGGTGGCCAGGTATGAAGAAGGCAGTAGCAGAGTTTGTCTCACGGTGCCTTACTTGTCAGCAAGTGAAGGTAGAGAAACAGGTACCAGTAGGCCATGTATAGCCTTTAGAGGTCCTAGTGGGGAAGTGGGATATGATATCCATGGAATTCATGATAGGTCTTCAACATACATCCAGGAGTCACGACTCGATATGGGTGATTGTTGACCGACTCACCATGTCGGCCCACTTCCTATCAACCAGATATCAGGGATCATTTGAGACCATGGGATGCCTCTATGTTCAAGAGATAGTTCATTTTAATGAGTACCTTCCTCGATTGTCTCTGACCGAGATGTACGGTTTACTTCCCGTCTATGGAAGTGGTTGTAGGAGGCTTTCAGGATGCAGTTACATCTGAGCACCACCTTCCATCATCAGACAGATGGTCAGACCGAGACGACCATTATGACCCTTGAGGACATGCTATGTGCATGTGTTCTCGAATTTGGTCGCAATTGGAAGGACCACTTACCTTTTGTGGAGTTTTAATACAACAACAGCTATCACTACACCATCATTATGGCACCTTTTGAGGCCTTTTATGGTCGGCCTTGCAGATCACCACTGTGCTGGACAGACCTAGGGGAGTCAACACTAGTGGGACCAGAGATGGTACGGGCAACCACGGAGAAGGTGCAGATCATACAGGAGAGGATAAAGACTGCACAGAGTAGGAAGAATTCATATGATGATAGGAGACGGAGACCTCTAGAGTTCAAGGATGGTGACCTTGTCTTTCTACGGGTCTCACCACGATGAGGTCTGACGAGATTTGGTCGAGGCGGAAAGTTATCTCTGTGATTCATAGGACCTTTCTAGGTCCTTAGTAGAGTTGGTTAGGTGGATTACCGCTTAACTCTTCCACCTCAATAGCACCAGGTGCACGACGTCTTCCACGTATCACAGCTGAGGAGATACATGCATGACCCATCACACATCATCGACCATGGGAAGCTCGACATCAATGATGGGGTGACTTTCACGGAGGTTATGGGACAAATTGAGGATCGCTAGAAGAGGGTCCTACATGGACATTCAATACATCTGGTGCGCGTCCACTGGCAGCACGGGAACCTCCATGATAGCACATGGGAGCGGGAGGCCTAGATGCATGCTCAGTACCCCCATTTGTTCCCTTAGTTCTAGTTATAGCTTATGGGTACATAAATCCCTGAGTTGGGGAGAATGTAACCACCCAGAAGTTTCGTGCAAATTTTTTTCATAAATACATGGGAATTTTATGAGTCCGTTGTTTCTGACGGTGCTTGATTCTCTGGCTCAGTGTGCCCGGAATCAATATCTGATGTTTTGTTCAGGTACGTTCAGTAAACGTACATATGGGATTTTATAACATTTGAACTGGTGCCCGGAACTAAATTCTGAGGGCACCGTTGAACTCGCAGCGTCGATGATTTCTTAGTGAGACCTTCACCGCAGTTGTGTTTTAACGAGAGTGGAAGATAGTTTTTGGGGGTTTAAAATAAAATTTAAATAAAAATAACACATAACTTATTTTTTTTGTTGGTGGTTAAAACCTCCAAGGGGAGGTTGGAGGCAGCGGCCACCACACCCTAACCTCTCATGGGAGGTTACGGTGGTGGGGCCCACCCGAGCATAACCTCCCATTGGAGGATGTTATTAGGTGGGGCCCACCCAAGCTCCTTAACTCCACTAACCCCATAAACTCATTGGAACCCCCAATTAAGTGGGGGAGCCTCTTCACCTTCCCCCTCCATTTAATGAGCCAACTCCACCCATCTAATTAAGTGAAGTAACTTAATTAATTTGAATCATTTTGAAATCATTATGAAACCATTATAATAAGATGTTATATTTTATTATTGGCGGTTTGAATAATTTTTTGTTGGGACTATTAAGGAGAGGAAAGAACTTGGTGAAGCCATTTCTCTCCAACGAATACCACCGAAGAATGAAGAACATTGTCTACTTCCTTCTTCAACCGGGTCAAGGAAGGGGAGCATTGCCGCCCCTGGAGAACATTGAGAACGTCGTATCGACTCATCTTCTCTGAACTCTCCCTCCTCCAACTTTAATGGAACGACGTACCCTTACCGCAACTCCGTCAACTGTCACCGAACTCGAGGTAGGATTTATTTTATGATTGAATATTACCCTTCGTACCCCATCTCATGTTGTCAGCCTTGAGAACAGATTGATTTCATCGTAACGAGGAGGGTTCGGACTGCACGAACACAGCCTGACCCTCCCTTTTTTGGTTCTTGTTTGATGAAGACAGAGTTGGTACACGCGGCGACCGTCAATGAGCTTTCCGCGAAGAAAGTAGGCGACGCAATGCCGCCTGGTCGCCACTAGGGCACAACACCGCCATACCGCGCCGAGAACTGAGCCATGGCCAGGCGGGCCATGGGGGTGCCAGAGGGGCGCAGTGTTGTCGCACCATATCGATAGGAAGGGCCATGGCCAGGAGGGCATCTTCGGTTGGACGACGATTGTGGTGTCGTCGCGTCGTGCGGAAGAGAGGGAGGCTGCAGCAACGTTAGGCTGTGGCGGAGGTGGCGCGGCACTATCGTTCCCCATGGAGGCCGACAAAACCGCCGATCTGTTGCACCGTGGTGGAGAAACCATGGTGGTCGGCTGAGCCGGCCGCCGGTGCGCACTACAGGTGGGACCCGAAAGGACCCCTAGAGAAACAGAACTGCCACCCAGCGCCGGTTCGGATTGGAAATAGGGGGCGTGGAACCCCCCTCCCACGCGTGGCCAGCCATGTCACGCAGGCCTTGCTACCACGGGCCTGGCCACCCCGGGTCGGGCCACCACGGGTCGGGCCTCCACGGGCCAGGCCACCAACAGTAGGGCCGCCATAGGAAAGGCTACTCTCGGGCCGTGCCACCCCCTTGGACCAGGGCGAACCCACAGACTGGGTTAGACCTTAGTTCGGATCGGGTCAGGCTGGGTCGGTCCGACTGGGACGGACTGGACCCGGACCCGCTATGGCATGTTTACACCTTTTAGCATGCATATTTGGCTACGAGTATCTGATCGACGAACCGTTTGCAGCAAAAGAAATCTGAGAGCGAGACAGTTCCTTTGGAATACACCATTACGGTTTAGATACAGTTAGGGTACAGTCAGGTTTGTTTGAACCTAAAAACCAAATGGGCCCCTCGAATAGAAATGAAAATAACTTATAGATCGGGCGTCCTTTTGACATGTCGTCTTTTTCGTTGTGATCCCATTGATGAGACGGACCTTTGAGATAATTCTACATTAGACATCGCGACTGTTGGAGTTTTTCCTTATAGCACGGGAAGAGGATCCTTCTAGTGACGAGGAGACATAGTGTGGAGACCTAGTAGTTGAGAGACCTAAAGACTGCTTTACCGATTCGACTAGCCCAGTGGGCAGCGCCTGGTACTTGGCGGCAGACCCATGGTGGAGGAGCGCCTAGTATTTAGCAGTATACCCAAAACAAAGGAGCACCGGGTATTCGGTGGCAGACACGTGGTACTCGACAGGAGGAGTACCTTAGCAGTCCAAGGTTAGTGAGAAGCGCCTTGGTGTTGCGATAGGCCCACTGTTCTCAATAGTAGAGGAGTTCTCCAGCAGCCGTGGTTTCGATAATGAAAATCTTGGTTTGAGCTGAGTCAATTACCTTTGTGTTTTTCTCATGATTGATATGGGTTACTAGATAACTTAGGTATATGTATGGGAATATACCTATGTAATGGTTCTCCGTTGATTCATTCTCTGTTTTTTATCCTTGGTAGATATTGTGAGACCTTGATGGTCTCGGGGTCCCTACTGACTATTGTTATACTCACCCCTCCACGGGCTATGCCCGCACATCGTTGTGTTGGATGGTTACAACATATAGCACTGATAGAGGTCGTGAGCGCTAGGACTAGATGATACCCGGAGGTGGACCTTTCGATGATTTGGTATATAGAGGAGTTTGACGGACGTGGAGTGATGAGGTGGTCATATGTACCTACCCTTCAGGTAGGAACGTCGAAGGACGATCCATGAGCTTCTCTTTACTTTTCAATCATTTTTCCCTTTTTCAGTAGTCCTTGATTTCAGTTGTACTTGTACATTACTGTTGGGCTTGTATTTCTGGCCCCTTTTACTTTCCAGCACCTCTTCTATTTTCACTATTTCTTAGTGTTTTGCTTCTTTTTTTGTACATTGATGTTTTTTGTTTACTTTTTATACAGTAAATTCCTTCCTAGCTTAGAGATTTACACCTTTTGTGCTAGTCGTCAGCCCGTGGCCTATCGAAGGTGGGCATGGGGTAGTCACGACACTGGTCCTGAGAACTGGTCATGATAATTCGTCAAAATAACATTTTAACATGATATACATAAGGTATACATATAAGTCAATAAAAATATAATTATCCCATTATCCTCTCATTATCAAAAGAGTATTAATACATTTAAACATTTCATCATACTTAACTCTATTATAACTCTTGACTCCCTTAAATATAGATGTATTCATTATTCAATGTTCTTATTAATCCATTTACCATACTTTTCCATCTAATTCCATAATAATTCGTCCATTTAAATAAAAAATATGAATCAAGTCATAAGATTCATCAATATCAAAACATGATCCAAAAAAATCCAAACCTTTCATATGTCATTTTCATCTTCCTCGTCATCAACTATAATGGAATTGGGTATTGATAAATATATATTTTTAAGATTATACAGAAACCATTCATAATCACTCTTCCTAAGTCTTCGATTTTTATAATGACCAAACTTCTCAAATTTAATACATTCAATTAATAACCTAGGGATAACTTGTTTTTCATTCATAGAGTTAACAAAACCTTTTTTTCATGGATGATTATTTATTTGTAACCTCATTTAGCACATATAGAAATTCTTCCGGTCCTTTTAATTCATCTTACTAGGTTCTTATTTCCTCTTTATTAACTGAAAGGTCATTGAATATATTTACCTTTGTGATCATTATCACATGAACATACATATTGAATCATTTCACTCATATCTGATGCATTGGTAAATGTACCAAATTTCAAGTGGTTAATCATTTCACCTAATATCTGGTTTAGAATAACAGTGGGAGTTTTAATTACTGCTCCTAGTTTATTTGTTTTCTCATTCATACCACAACTGCATTTACATTTTCATCCATCGTTACATCCATTCATGTTATATCCATCAATTTACTAAAACCAAAATAAAATTGTTTGAGAAATTAAATAAAATTCTAATATACCATATTATAATGGGGATAAACAATAATATGTCCATATTCATGTTATCTCATACATATTCAATTTATCCAAAAAATATTACTCTCCCAACCTTGATAACCATTGTAGTTGTATATGATTTATAAATTATTCTTAATAAATTTATAACCTATAAATTTATCTAAACCGACCTCTAAAAAATCTATAAGGACCCGACCATAAACATTATATGTTCTAGTGATTTTAAACTAGAATTCACGTTATTATAATACTAAGTAACATTTACGATTATAGTTTTATATAATTACGACTAACTCATACATATTAAATCGATATATTATAAGTTGAAACATATAAAAATTATCCATTTTTTTAAATCGAAAGTATTTAAAAGAAAACATGATTACCCTTCTGGAAAAATCCACACAATGTTCCCTTTTATATCATCACTATCTCCATTCCCCAATTAAATCAGATGAATATTTTTAAACGGTATTGTCATAATTTCTCATTAAGGAAAATAATGATTGAAAACCATTAATCCAGTGAAATCCCATAATAAAATTTTTAGGAAAACATAAATTTTAACACTTAAAAGGAATAATTTTTTAAATATATCATTATCTAACCATTTGAGAATAAATAATTTTTCAAGAAAAATCATTATAAATAATATAAAATATTTTTATGTAACATGGGATATGATTTTAGATGTCAATATTATAAATTGAAAAACCAATATGTTCAACATCCAACTCTGAAGTACCCAATGCATTGGAGGTAATAACATAACCACTTATACTTGGTTTATCACAGAACCACCCATCATTGGTTAATAACATTACCACCCATCCTTGGTTTATCAAAGAATAAACCATACATGTTTTATAATCGAACCACCCATAATAATGAATAATTCCCAGCAACTATAATATAAATAATAATCCTGAAATAATTCTTTATAATATCAATTATTAAAAAAATTAATCTTATAATTTTGAAATCACTCATTTAGAAAAACTACGCACATAAAATGGAAAAAATGTTTTTTAAATGTAACTATATAAAATTTTAAATTAAGATTAAAAATATTATGTTCAAAGAAAATAAGGAATTTATTTTAATTCCAGATATGTATAAAAATAAATTTTTTTACTTTGTAAAAAACATTGAAAAAATAAATTTAAAAGCGGATTGTAAAAGATAACCCCTTACAAAAAACATTTGATGATTTCTTTTTGAAAGAAATTGATATATGTTATAAAATTACCTTTTAAAAAAATTATTCTCATATAAATATATTGGTAAAAATAATATTAAAAATATGCATATGAAATATAATGATTTAGAAAATAAATCATTAAGAAATTTAAAAATAATTATTTTAATTTAACGAGTCTCTGACAACTATCAAAATGTTGAAGTGAGTGATAATGAAAAGAATTGATTATTTGTATTAGATGTAAATCCAAATAAAACATGTTAAAATACAACATAATATAATAAAAATTAATTTCATAAATTATATTACAGTGGAATATCAACGAAGTGTAATTTTAACCCAATGAAAGGTATTTGAGTAAAAAGTTCCATTAAATCAGGTTTACCATCCGTCATATGATTTCAAACCTCTAGTATACTGGTTTAAAAAATGTTATAAATTTATTATATAAATATTTTCTTAATTATAATACCTTATATGATCCTTTTATTACATATTACACCCTATTCATTAATAATATTTCATTATTTTCGTTGTTCTAGGTGTGTTCGTTCCATGATTTCATGGAATGTTCTGTAGTGTATAATTATGAATTTATTCTCAAATGAAAATAATACCTGATAATTGAAATGAAATGGTATTAATTCAAATCAATAATTATTAATGTTCCCATATATCATTTTTCCAAAAACATGAGGATGATTCATTTGATAAAATGTTAATGATAATTTTTTTTTGTTTTTTCGGTTTTTCCGACCATCAAAAATAAGTTTTTTTAATTTAATATTATGTCTATATAAGAGTTTTAAAACATTAAAAAATATATAATATACATTTTAAATAATTAATTAACAAGAAAAATATTTTTATGACCATACATGAATATGGTAATGTTAAAGAAATAATCATTATCCACAAAGATATTTTACCATCATAATTTTTACAATGATTTTGTTTCTTTGAATAAGAGGATATGAGAAAAAATATGATATAATATATTCCATTAGAAAATTATAATTACATTATATAAAATATACTATATTTATTATTATTTTATGGGGGAATTATGTGTGGATAAGGTAGAAGAATTAATTAAATTAAGAGAGGTAGTTTTAAGAATGTTACCTCTTTAATATCACCTCCTTGAATGTTCCCCTAATGATCATGGAATTATTATTTTGGTGAGGAAATAAGAAATTGGACATGGGGAGTGATGGGAAGAGAATTTTTGGAAGAAATTTTTGATAATAATGGATTTTTTAGATAAATGGGGTTGCGAGGAGTGGTATTTACAATCAGGGACGCTGGTTTAAAGATATTAAATAGTTATTATTTTATATCTAAATACAATAAAATTTGGGTGGAAATAATTCCAATAAATTAGATTGATAATTTATTTATTAATGTCTGGTTGAGTCCTAGAAAAATATCAACCACCCATTTCATGTTTAATTTTTTTTCATACTTTATGATTTCATCATTCTACATGAACCCATTTCATTATTTTACCTATACTATGATTAATCTTATTTTACACTTGTAAATTTTCTATGCCAAAAAATGAAAAGGACCATAATAAGTAATTTTTATCTTATTATTGAAAATATAGAATTAAATTTACCAAATTAAATTTAAATAACATTCAACATTATATTTAAAATATTATCCGTCGACGTGGTGAAAAAGCGGGTTTTCAAGAATTATATTTTTCAAAGAAAAGATGATTTTATATTAAATCATTGATTAATAATAATCATAGTTTAAATATAAATTAATATATATATATATAATCTATAATTTTCATAAAAACATTCCTCATTAAGTATTATTAAAATTAATTAAAATGGGGAACATTATATTCTTTAAAATAGTTTTCATAAAAATCCTTTTTTTAACCCATGAAAGAATCTTAAAACATACAATATAAAATTGATTTAAATAATTTAAATGAAATAAAATTAACTAAGTAATAGTTTTTAAATTAAAACAAATTAAAAACAGAATTTAATTATTAAATTTTTCAACTTATTGAAATTAAATGGCATTTAAAAAAAAGGTATTTTTCAATATTCACAAAAAAAGCAATATTTTATAAATAACCCAATAAATTCTACAAAAAATAAATTTTTGTTCTTTTTCAAAAATTAAAATGATTTTATGAAATGATTTTTATATAATTTCTAAAATTTAGTGATAATATTTACTAAAAATTTAAATAAACCAATTTTTGTAAAAAAGTAATATTTGAAGAGTAAAATCACTTTATTAAATATTTGAGTGATTGTTTAAAAAGAATTAATTCATAATTTTTAAATCAATATGACCATTATATATATCATAATTCAATTAATATTTTTCATTCCTGATAATATAATGTCTTGTTTATGATAACCGCATTTAAATATTAAGATTCCATAGTTTTTTTTATTCTCGGTGTTATATATCATGTAAACTATTGAGCATATTCTTTCCATGAAAAATATCATGATTTTTACCCCCCCCCATAATTGGGTATCTAATGATATTTTTGTCTTAAATAAAGAGGAATTACCTCAATCAATTAATTCTAATAAATACCACATCCAATTCTAAATTGATTATATAATTGTTGTTTAGATGTGGTCTTAATTATCTCAATCGATAAAACATGATAGGGCTTCTTTAAATAATAGCATACACAAAAATTATTAAAATATTCATTATATTAATTACCTTAATGATTTAATATATGAATTATAATTGAATTAAAACTTCTATTAATCTCTTCAAAGGAATTTTTCACATTTCATACCATTTATAAAAACAATTTTATGATTCAATGTTGTTTTTTGGTTATCTAATTTCTATATGTATTTGATAAACCTTGTGGTTTTGTGGAAGGTAAAGTAGTATAGCTTCATATAATGAAAAGGTAATAGGGTTACATGAGTCAAATTAAAGGAATTTTACACATATCTTTTTGGAGGATAGAAATCATTTCACAGGGTCTGATGGAATGATAAGGGAAAGTAGCACCAGAGGATCCCATGTTTTTAAGGACATTAGTAATTTGGTTGGATTCATGATAGACATGTGTTATAATATAATTCATTGAAGGTAAGTGTCCAGAAAGTTTATCAACTAAGCAATGAGTTTCCATGATAGATGGATTTGTCCCATTCTAACTACTTGGACAAGGGTGGATGAGTAACATTCAAACCATATTGCATTCCTATTTCTTTGAGGATAAAATTCCACTACATTAAAAAATTCATCATATATACCTCAATAGTAGTCGATTGACCACATGTTCCATGAACCCCTGCAATGAAATCTTCATTGTGGTCTCTGAAGGCTATACCATAGCCAACAGGCCATGGATTTCCTCTTGCGACACCTAAAAGTTATATTTGATCAACCCTATAAAAGGTGGAAACCAGAATACCTCCATGGTTCCATGTGGTTTAGTAAAATTACAAGGATGATTCAATTTTCTCATTACTGTAAAGTCTTTAATTGAGTTGGGATAGTTAGAATCATGTAGACAATTCACATGTTGAGTTGCAATCAGCACCTCTGTGAGCGTCAGTTTGTTGTTGAAATCAGTATTTTGGTTCCTTAATTTGTTCCTTCTTATCCCTATATTATGGATGACTTCAAAACATGAAACCAGAAAAAGAATTTAGACATTATCCATGAGATTAACTATTGTAATTTTCCAGAGAAAATCCATGATATTGGATGCATAAAAGGGATTCTGCTCAAACAAACCAAAGATTGAATTCCATAGGGATGAAGTGTTCTTGCAGGACTAACATTGGTGATTAATATCAACTCGATGCAGGTGTAATAGGACGCACCTGGAGAAGAGAAATATTCTAATGTATTGAGGTTTGTCTTATACTAGAAGCTTATTCAGGTGGAGGCACCGAAGCAGTTTAAACCAAGAAGGTTGTATCCATTTTTTATTAAGATTCCCAATCCCAAAACAGTCACATTGCAAGAGGTTATTGTAAAATCTCTTAGAGTCCAGAATATATATAGAACCCAGTTTCCATATGACAATGTCTTACCTATTCAAAAAGTCATATGAGGAGACTTGGAGGGAATTTTCATGTGTCATCATATTGATCTGCTCGAGTTTCACTTTAATGTTGGAATTGTAGTCCGTATCTGGATCTTGAGTGATAATAAATTCCATCAAGGGGGATACTATCTAGTTAGCTTTATATAATTTAAGGGAAGAATACACATTTACTAGTTAGTGAGACTGAATTTTAATCTTCTCAAAAACAATTTTGAGACAGGTCCAAATTGAGGATTGTATGTAAGTTATCTTTTCTTCAATCATCCTGCAATGGAATCAGTCTCGACGAAAATCCAGGGAGTTTTATTTTTCATTAATAAGCCTCCCAATAAAGTTATCATCAATGGATTGGTTGAAAAGTTCAATATTATTGATTCCTGGTCCTCCCATATTGTGTGGCAAGTAGAATTTATTCCAAGGGGATGTAATAATTTTCACTTCAAGAATACCACCACTCAACATAATATTCCTCATAAGTGAGATGATGGTTTTAATAGTGGAGGAATTATAGGAGTACACAATGAATGATTAAACATGTTTTGGGATGATCACATGTTTAACTAAGAAAAACCGTCCTTCTATTGAGAGAGGCTTAACATTCCAGTTAGAGAGGGTTCTTCTAATTTGACTCTCCACATCAACAATGTAATAGGAGTGAGGTCTTCTAACAAACATGGGGACCCTAAGATAAGTAAAAGGTAGGGATCATTCCCTTATTCCAAGATCCTTGACCATGCTTTGTTCTCTAGAGGAAAATATATTCATCCCATAGAAAATTAATTATTTTCTCCAGTTAACCTCCTGAATAGAAACATTATCATATTAGAGAAGGGTTTTCTTGATGTTTTGGATGTTCCTCCTCTCTCCCTGAGTAAAGAGTATAATATTATCAGCAAAAAAGCAGATGGGAGGGGGTAGAGATACCTCTAGAAGCTCAAATTGTTCCAATTTCTCCTTTGTTTAATTTAGAAAGTATCAATCTACAAAGGTAATCTTCAATGATTGGAAATATACTAGTAGATTGGGGGTCTTCCTATCTCACTCCTCTAGTGCACTTGATGTATCCTTCTGGAGATCCATCAACAAGGATGATAATGTGAGCGGAGCTAATAAGAGTGTTAGACCAATGAATGAATCATATATGAAATAAAATCTCACGCAATATTCATCCTATAAATCCCCAATCAATTTTATCTATGGCCTTCCTGATATGAATTTTAAGAGTAATTTTTCCTCCACTTTTATTCTTCTGAAGGAGATTAATACATTCCGAAGCAGTAAGAATACAATCTTGGATCCTTCTTCCTTTGATATAACCAAACTGATTCTAGGAGATAATTCTCCCAGTAACATTTGTAAGATTATTGGCCATAATTTTATTAATAATATTATGTATAATATTTATAAGATCCACCAGTAACAATTTACCTATATCACTATCATTTTCCAACTTAAGAATTAATGCAATAAATTGTGCATTTTGGACTAGATAATGAGACCCTTTGCTGAAGAATTGCCTAACCTATTTACAAATATATTATTGGATGTCATTCCAAAATAATTGGAATAAATAGTGTGTGAAGCAATATGGTCTCGAAGAGAATTCCTTTTTATATCCAAAAACAGCATCCTTAACTTCAATGTATGTTAGGATTGAGGTGATAAGAATGGTGTCACCATTAGAGACATGTTTTTTTGATAATTCCCTCCATCAAAACCTCAGTATTTTGTGAACCATTAAAGAGATCTATGTAGTGGGAAACAATATGGTTAGAGATTAATTTTATGTCATCTAGATAGTGTCTCTATTCTTCCACAAAAAAAGAGGTCTGGTGACGTTTTTGTCTCTTTAGAGTGCATTAATGAATTTTGTATTGATGTTTCAATCCATAAGAAACATTACCTAGAATAGTTATTTTTTATTGTTTTCCATAATAACAAGTAGATTACTATGTTCAGAGGAGACTCGGTTCCCCTACTCATCATTCACAGGGAAATCAGTAGTGGTAATTGATTCTTGTATCCCATGAAGTAAAATTTATAGTGAGTCAATTTCTTGATCCAGAGACTATATTTTTTCTTCCTCCACTTCTTTAGTTTTTTTTGGAGAATTATTATTTTTAGAACATGAGATAAAGTATTATGTTTACGAACTTCAATATCCAACGTATCCCTGACAAGTTGAGAGAATTTTGAAAGGGAGGTTCAAGCATTGTTAAAACTAAAAGCTAGAGACTGTCTTCCACATTTATCAATGATGTTAGTCAAGATTGGATGATGGTCTAAATTATAATTCTCAAGAGTGACACATTAGATGGTTTTCCAAATCTCCATCATTTGTTCATTGAAAAAGGAATGATCAATTATGTTTCCCTTATAGTATTCGGATATATTTTTTAACAAGTGTACCTAGTCCAGAGCAGGCTGATCTCAGTCATTTTGGAGTACTCAATACATGAGCTAAACTATTTCATAGAGGTAGCACAAAATTCATGTTCAAGATTTTCATCTCCATGAAGAATAGAATTGAAATCCCCCATAATAACCCCTGGTTCTAAGATAGAGATGGATATATTGTTGATGCTTCTCCATTAGGTTCTTCTAATAGTATAGATATTTGATGCATAAACCATTGAGTAGTACATATTATGATTAGATTTGGAAAATCTAAATGTATTAAACTACACATCCCCTGAAATCATAGTAGGGTTATCTACACAGTTATGAACATGAAGCCACAACCTGTCCCAATAAGAATCCTGTATAGAACTAATCAGATAATATACCATACTCTCAAAAGAAAAACCAGTTAAATTGGCCTTGGTTTTTGTTTCCAAAATCCTAATAATCCTAGCTTTATGTTTACCCACAAGTATCCAGAGGGAAGATAGGGTACCCGGATTGGAAAGACCATGGCAGTTCCAAAATAGAATCCTCATTTGGATTTATGTTTGGGGATAAGGCCCCCTTTTTCTCATGTATCAATCACTTTATTCCTTCCATAACTCCTTAGGTCATTTTTGGAAGAATAATTAGTGGGAAATATCTTCATCAAGATAGATTTAGTATAGTCCAGATTAGTGACCTAATTGTTATTTGTAGCTTTTATTTTGGAGGGGGTTGCAACATCCACCTCGTGAGTCATGAATTGGACTAGGGTGGTGTCTATCAATTTCTAAAGAGTGAGAATGCTAGGCTTTGTAGATGCAGTCTCAGTTTCTCAGGAATGAATTATGCCAGAACTAATTAAATCTAAAGTTAAAACCTCATATTGAATATTGAGTTAAAGTGTCAAAGTATCATTTGAAAATTCCAAAAGGTCATTGAGTTCATTATGTTTATCTACTAGAATCATCTCTATTTGATCAAAAATAGAATCATATTTATGAATATAGTTTTTCCAATCTTCCTCGATTAGATCAGCCCAGTTTGTACTAGTTCTAACTGGGTGGTCACATGCAGCCTCCTTCAATGTTCTATTATCCCTTTTCCAAACATATTTTATTTTTGTTCTGGCCTTTATTTGAGAGACTTATGTCCATGATGTTTCATTTGATATAGGCTGGACTATTTTTTGAAGAATGTGGAATTTATCAATGATACGTCCATCCATCTTACAATGCTTATAGTATTTAGGAACATTCTCAAATTCAAATCTAACTTCACTTATATGTCCATTGACATCTAGATATACACGTACATGGGCTGTGGTTTCTGTAAATATCTCACTAAGAACTCTATCTTAGAATACAAGATCACCACTGATTGGTCATTGATCAATCCTTAGAGGTGTGCCAATTCCATAAGTTAAATCATTGATAATTTTTGGCTGCTAGTATATCCATTGGATTCCATGAATTCTTACCCAGACATGAGCCATGGATTTCTTCTGTGTGAATGGGTTGAAGTTTGCTTCCCACACCAATTGACCAAATACAACTACTTTCATGTTGAGTTTTCTATTCCTCAAGATCACATTCAAATATTCTTGATTCTGCATAATAACATGAATGTATCCCTTTACAAGGGGAATTACGTTGTAGTTTATGAAAATCCAACAACATAAAATATGTTGTTTAAGATCTGTGAATGACCGGGGCTTTGCTCCTTTTTTCATAAGATATATGACCAATTATTGAGAATTTTCAAAACATTAACCTTTTCTTAATTTCATTAGAGTCATCAAAAACTATAATGGCCCCTTTTCCAAAGTGCTTTATAATGAAATATTTTCTCTAGTCTACTGAAATAGAATAAGATCTATCAAGGGCTTCTACAAAGGAAATTTCCTTGTGAGGAGGAACATCTAAGTCAAAACCACTATTCTGACGAGGCGGGAACAATGATTCCCATTATTTATTAAAATAATCCATTAAGTCACAAATTAGGCCAATGTTTGGTCATCATCTGTATGGGAAATTTGAATTGTGCAGTATCCGGAGTGAGCTCTCATGATCTCCTAAGAAAACACTTTTAATATTTATTTTTCCTATGAAAACTATGAAACTCAAATAAATTCATGGTCCAATCCCATATAATCATAACATTCACATTATTAATTGATAAAAGGATTCCTTTATCTGAAATAAGATGACCTAAAATTTCCAACTACTAAATACAAGGATTCAATTTTAGAACTTTTTGGATAACAAATGTTCATTAAAAAAATCCTAAACAAATACTAAATGTTTTCATGATTGCATTTTGATCTACAAAATATATATTTTATCCAAGAATACTATAATCAATATTCCCAATTATATGTGGATGATTTGATTTATGAATCCCATGAAAAAAATAGATGAATTAGTTGTACAAAATGGCATGAGGAATAAAAATTAAGGGCCATCAAAAATTAAATGGTTTATTTAGTTTGTCTTCATCTCATACCCGTAGTTTTTGGTATCTAAAGTAAATAATATTCATAGAAACAAAACTATAAACCCTCAATTGATCAAATAAGTTATCCATAAGTTATCAATAATATTTATTCTCTAATGTTACATGATTCAATTTCTAGTGGTCTATACATAACCATAAAATAATATTTACCTTCTTACTAGTTAAGACATTTTATACCAAATATTGATTTCTCAGTCTCATGATTTCCTTATTTTCAAGTTCTCTTAGATGGTTATTTAGATCATGTTTATCCAATGTACGCATGTGATAAAAATTTATATAAATTGGATTTATTCCATGGAAAGATGAATTTATGAAATTTAACATCCCTTTTTTTGTAATGTTAATAAATCATCCATAAAAACAAATGGATACCTTTCGATTACCACAAGTATCTAGGAATCGTTACCCATATCTAATGATTCATTTTGTAAAAATAATAATTAAGAAAACAAGCTTTCATAATTCCAAATAATAGGACATATTTTACTCTTTTTAAAATATCACTTTTTATGTAATATATATATAACACCACTAGGTGGAATAAAGGTCATTCTTTGACTATATTATTTGATATGATCTTTATACATGAGAATATATTGTATCTCATAGGTTATCTCTGTATTTTTTTCATCTTAGTGGATACAAATCATGTGAGACTTCCATAGTTAATACTATAATAGAATGGGATAGACACTCTAATACAAATTAATTCCCACTACTTAGTTTAATGTGTTGTCTCATATATGATGACATTATCTATACCCAATATCTAAATATATCATTTAATTTTTTCTGATTCTACCATATTTATCCAACAAACATCCTCAAAATATATGTAGGTATAACCAGCAATATAATCTTCATCAATATCTAAATTAACATACACATCTCAATCATTTTTTTGTAATGTTTTCATTCATCGCCAACTAGGTTAAATAACCTACAAGATCTGAACAACTAATGAAAACATCATTGCTAACAAATTTCGTTATCTAAATTCCAAAAAAACCTTATTTGTTACCAAATTCAACTTTTACAAGAAAAAATCTGTTAATAATTTTATGTAATCCCATTAAGTAAAAATATTAATGAAGCCTCTCTTCCTTTATTATATTAGACCATTTATTCAACTACTTTATCAAGTGAACATGACTCGAACTTCAGCTTTGATGTTGTGTACATTCATAATAATACAAATGATTTTATATTATTATCCATACATTACATTGAAATATATAGTACAATATCACTAATAAATAGTGTTGGTATTTTTATTAAAAAATATGATATATAATAAGTTCTATGATGAAATATCGTCATTATATTCCTTATCCAGTAATTAGATAACATTCACAATCATTCTTGATATCTAAGTATCTTCATAAAAATCTTTCACCACTCCAAATAATTTTACATAATTAATTTTTATTATAATTGTTATATTTTTAAATCCATAAGAAAAAATTATATATATATATATAAATATATATTTATATTTATATATATTTATATTACCCATATATATATTCTATGTTAATTTTATGTTGATATCTATTTTATTGTTATACTAAATAAATTAAAACAACAAAGCATATTATATTTTCTATAATATTATTAAAAAAATTTGAAAGGAAACCATCATTGTGTCCTTAAACATAGAATATAAAATAATTTTTCAAAAACAATTATGTATCAATATTGTATCTTATAAGGATGCATGAAAACCTTCCCATTATAACACATCATGGAAAAATTGTTGGAAAGAAAATAATGTTTTCACCAACGTATATTCGACCCACACATCCTGGTAACTTGAAGTTCACCACAAGAAGATTTGATATATCATTTTATGGGAAAATTTTGATTCTCAACCACTATATTCTGCAAACACACTTGATATCACAATACATAATTGTGCTTTGATGGAATTTTATAATCACCCAACTCATGTTCCACAATCTTAATATCTTAATCTGGTGACAATAAAGGATGATGAATTATTATTTATCACTAATGGATGAAAACTACTCTTAAGGGATAAAATTTACCATTTTGGAATGATTTTACCCTTATAAATAATTGAATAATATTTTTAAAATTTCAATTTTCTATTAAAATTAATTATCTAATAAAATTATACTAAAAATTTATCCAGTTTTATAAACCAATAGAAAAATAAGAAAAAAAGTCTACATAAATAAGATAATTCAATTCAATGTATTAGAAAAAAACACTATGTCCATATCTCCATCATGTATATATGGCTCACTACTAATGAATAATTTATTATACTTTTTTATAGTATCACTTCCAATGATATCCACATGTCCACTAAAATTCTCAAGTCTGGGTGATCACAAAATTAGTCACAGCTCACTAAGACTACAAATTAAGCACAATTATGAGTATTCCAATTAAGTATTGTTAATTAAAGGCTTGGAATAAATTTAAATAAAAAATTATAAAAAAATTCAAAAATAAAACAAATTTTTATTAAAAAAGTATGGTGTTAATAAATTTAAAGTAAAAATAACAATTACATTATCAAACAAGCCTAGTAATAACTCATTTAAGATTGATAATCACATATGATGCCCAAAATTCATTAGTATAAACCCCTGCAAGGTTGTCAAAATCTTTTAATAATAACATACATATATATATAACTAGGGTATCAAGTATAATTATGAGAAATTTAATGGATTACAAATGTGAAAACAGTTTAACCCATTCAAGATGAGTCATCGCTCACTCTGTCACCAATATAGATAAAGTCATCACCTGACCATACACGTGATTTTAAACCGTGGAAAATTAATTAAAATGATTAGAAACATATGGTTATATACCATTAATGAAAAAATGATATATCCACTTAAGTTATCTAAAAAAATTCCAATCCATTATGAGAAAAATAATCACATGTTTTGAAAATCAATCAAAAACACTTTTACTTGTTTTTCCAAGACCTTCTTTTTTTATTAAAAAAATCCTAATGAAAAAAACATATATAAAGGATAATTTAAGTAAAAAAAGAAAATATTAGAAAATGGTAAAACATATATCAATTCCATATTTAAAATAACTTGATATCCATCTATAGAAAATAGTTATTTTGAAAAAAATGATTAATATGAAAAATGAATTTTATTATAAAAATCTTTTTTTAAACATGAAGTGTTATTAATGTAATAATTAAAACACCAAACAAAAATGGTTTTTCTCAAATAAATTATCGAAAATTTATATTTTAAAAATAATAAATAATTAATATTAATAATTTCCCAACATAGTATTATATTAGAGCCACCAACTAAAATATACCTTCGTTGGAATTTCCAAGCCCCCTCAATTTAGTGATCCTTAAACGTAAATACACAAGGCTTATCAAAATGATACATCTATAAATCACTATTTTTAACAAAATTGAATATTTTCAAATATAGATGGCACATTTGTGATGGGACCACGTCATAAATGGCTCGTTTCAAAAAAGGGCATCACAAATGGTTTTTCAATTTTTTTTAAAAAAAGTATTACGACTGCCGATCGTAAATACTATTCGCGATGGGGAGGGACTGTCATAAATAAATTTGAAAAATTAAAAAAATTCATAAAATAATATTAATAATAATATATATTTATATAATAATAATAATAATTTTAATAATATTATTATTATATTAATAATAATAACAACAAAATAAAATTAACAAATGTAAAATAAAAATATTTAAATAACAAAATAATATTGTTTATAATAATATTAATATAATAATAAATAATAATAATAAAATATTATTATTTTTATTATTAATATTAATGAAATAATAAAAAAATATTTGTAAAATAATAAAAAAATTAAAACAATAAAAACGTTAATATTTGAAAATAATATATAAGAAAGAAAAACAAAACAATAAATAAAAAAATAAAAATAAATATATAAATTTATGTTATACAATAATATATAATTAAATAAATTATATAAAAGGAAATATTCGCAACAATAAAAAACGCACTATATTGAAAAGTAAATAGTTAATATTAAAACAATTACATTCAAATATTTTATTATAAATAAATAAAAGCATCACTGTGGGGAGGGTCATCTGGAGGAGCTAAAGGAGATAGTGGAGAGAAAATCATCCCAAAATCATGAGTCATATGTTGCATGTACTCCATTATTTTGTGTTTTTACTGCTATCATTGATGAATCTCTTCCTACTCTTACTGATGTCATTAGGGCACATTCTACAGTTGTTGTTTCCATTGATACATCTCCTCCTAACCCCTAAAAATACTATTTATCAGATCACCCTGACCTTACATCTGCTCCTGATACTGTGCAGTAGATGATGATAACTCTCCAAGAGCTCCACAAAAGCTGGACGTCGACATCAAAGTGGTACCATAATAACTCTCAGGAATTAATCAAGAGCTGATTCCAACAACACATCCTTTCTCGAAGGAATATTGGTCAGCCTACATCTATGATGCCTCATCAAATCAGTGGGCACTGGTCTAACCATCGGTCTTGGCCTAACTCCCTATCTGTGCCTAAGATGTTTCAGCTTTATATGACTCCTCCAATTTCAATTTAAAATTAAAAATTTTAAAATATTATGAGGAGTTAATTTTAAATCTCAAAAAAAATTATAATGACCACAATCTGATGATGGGGATCACCTCTAATCTCCCCAGTGACTGGATTGTTGTACATACTCTTATAAACATTGAACTCTATAATATTTTGTTGTTTTACTGCCTATATGGATATAAAAAATCATTTACATTTAAATTTATATAAATTATTTAAAAATAATAATTTATGTACGTTCCCTATGCATTCAAAATGTACGACTATCGGTTCACTGTGTCACATCCTGTCTCCCCTGGTTTTTTCGACCTACTAATGATCTCCCTTGATAATGACCACCCAACCAAGGTAAACATAATCTATCCTATACTTGAGATGAGATTTAATGAGGTCAATGGGCGCAACAAGGCTCATCAAAATCTATCACTCCTACCTCCATCATTGTTTTCCTTTTCAAATTGGTAAAAAAATGACGGCAACAATCCTAGATAATCCCCTCATATGCCTTCCTGATAGCGCCATAGATGACCGCGTCGATGGGATACCATAAACCATATAAATAAATTTTAAAATAAATATTATTTATTTATTTACTATCCAATGATTGAACATGTGGTGTTGAATATAAATGGGAATCTGATCCCATATAACCCACACTTCATAAAAAATAATTACACAATATAGTGCTCCCATTTCCAATAGTTATTTGCGAAAAGAAGTGAAAAAAAGAAAAATTCATGAAAAAATAGTGTATAAATAAATTAATGAATGTTAACTAAAATACATAGGTAAGAATATCTAAACATTTTTCGATTAAAGCCAATACTTTAACCTCACTCTGTGATAGGGTCAAGAATCGTCAATCACACAAGTCCACGCCCCCTCTGAGTACTCATAGAACCACTAGCAATTTGAGGGATAGATGATCCAACATCCTACTCGTCCAAAGGTAAATGTCCTCCTACAACTGATGAAAAAAATCCTCTTCTATCTAAAACATGAAATGACTTTTTTTAGAAAACAGTTGAAAAAAACTAATATATATATATGATTATTGTCATTATTTAACCCTATTAATGTTCATCTTCAAATATGATAATGTCAATGTCAGTATATTTCTCCTCAGTATCATCAATTTCTATATGTGTTTCATTTTCATCATCTCAACTCATTTAAAATTCATTTGTAAGATCATTAACCTCATTATCATCATCGCCCCATAACTGTGCGTTCTCATCACCGTTATTCATGTCTCTTAATGAAAAAAAAATTGGTTTGGAGTATTCTCTTGAAAAATTTCAATTCTTTTCCCTTCAACAAAACCACATTTACTTTGAGTAAACTTATTTTTCCATGATTTAATTATTATTATGCCCTGCCAATCACCCAAATATTTTTTTGTAGCATAGTAATTTTCCAAATAAATTTGATGGGTCTAATGATCTAATAAAAATAGTTCATTTACTAAAAAAAATTTATATTTAATATCAACGATTCCATGGGTTGGATGAACATACAAGTCTCACTCAGTTTCCTCCCAACGACATTTAAATGTCATTATCTAATTCTATCCTTGATAACACAATTCAATAATTTCATCCAGCAATCCTTAAAAGTTAACTTCAGTTTCTCTATGATGATATAATATCACAACACCAAAATTTGTATTTAGTAGTACTTTTTTTCTTTAGCGACGTTTTAATCTGCCGCTAAATCGTGTGTCTGGTAATAATTAGTAGCGGGTTTTTAGAATAATTGTAGAATGATTTAGCAGCGGTTTTGATCCTTGCAAAAGTCCATGTCCATGAACAAGTCCATGTCAAAGTACATGCCCATGCCATATATTGAAATTTTTCGTTGGGTGAGATTTGAACCCCATACCTCTTGTTTTTTCTACAATGACTTTACCACTCTAGCAGGCTCTTCATGTGGTCAATAAATCGAATTTAATAGACTTAAACAAAGAAACACACACACAAAGAAATATATATATATATATATATATTAATTAGAAAAACATGTAATACATAACAAATATATACACAATAAATAATTTTTAATCAACAATTATTAATCAATAATAAGCAATCAATAATTAATAATTAAAAATATATAATATATAATATATAGCCCATAACATATAATATATAACATATAATATATAAGACATAATATATAATATATAATATATAAAACATAATATATAATACATAATATATAACACATAAAATATTATATAATATATAATATATAACATATAATATATAGGTAATGTATAAATAATAAATTAATTAAAAAATAATTTAATATATGATAAATAAATAACAAATAAATAAATAAATAATAAATAATAAATAGACAAATAAATAACAAATAACAAATAACAAATAACAAATAACAAATAATAAATATTAAATATTAAATAGTAAATAATAAATAATAGATAATTTATAATTAATAATTAATAATAACTTATAATTAATAATTTATCATTAAGAATTGATATATAATATTTTATAATAAATAATTAATATATAAAAATTTATAAATAATTAATAAATTATTAAGATATTATTAATAAATAATTAAAAAATAATTAACAGGTAATGAATTTTTAATAAATAATTAAATAAATAAAACATGAGTAATAAACTAATAATGAATTAATATTTAGTAAATTAAAAATAAAATAATAAATAATAAGTAATAAGTAATATATTATAAATAATCATTAATCATTAATCATTAATAATTAATTAATTAATATTTAAATTTAATTATTATGAATTAATATTTAATTATTAGTTATTAGTTATTAATTAAATAATTAATTAATTATTATTTAATGAATTAATTAATTATTAATTAATTAATTAATAATAATAAATAATAAATAATAAATAATTAATAATTAATAATTAATAAGTACTAATAAATTAATTAATGAATGAATAACTAATAATTAATAATTAACAATTATAAAATTAATTATTATGAATTAATATTTAATATTTAAATTTTAATATTTAATATGAAATATTCAAAATTTAATATTTAATAAAAAATTAATAAAAAATTAATATTAAATTAATAAATATTAACAAATAATCAATAAATAATAAATAAATGTATAATATATATTAAATAGCTATTAATAACTAATAACTAAAAACTAATAATATATAATTTATAATTAAAAATTAATTAATTAATTAATTAATAATTGATAATTAATTAATAAAAAAATAATAAAAAATGAATAAGTAAATAATAAATTAATAAATATAAAATATAAAATAAACAAACAATAAATAAATAAATAAATAATTATTTAATTAATAAAAAATAAATAATTAATGGGTATATAATAACAAAATAAATAATTAAATATTAAATATTAAATATTAAATAAATAAATAAATAATAATTAATTAATTAATTAATAATTAATAATTATTTTTTATTAAATAAATATAAAAAATATCAAATTAAATAAATTATAAAACGTTAAGAACCTCTTAAAACCCTAAAAACACAGAAATGACCATAAAATATAATCTGACACTTCATTTTTTGTTCCACAACCAGTGAAATCAAAAATCATGAAATGGGCTTCGATGTGATATGTGGTACAGGTTGAACAAATACCTGTATCAAAAGTTAAAACCGTTTGAATTTTATGAATTTGGTGTTAGTAACTAAAAAATCTGTTTCAAAGGCCTTCTAGGCCTTTCTAGTAGAATGAAAAAGGGTACAAATTTTAATGAGTTGGTACCAAACCTATGCACCATAGAGCTTATCGCGGGCATTGATTTGATATATGGTAGAGCCCAAACGGACACCCAGATTAAAAGTTATGGCCATTTGAAGTTCGAGTTAGATTTTTGACTTTTTAATTTTGAATATATTTTTTCCTTTGATTATCACATGATTTAAGTGTCACTAGGTTTTTGCGGATTTGATAAAAATCTATTTGACATGATGTGATGCTAAAATGGACTCTCAGATCAAAAGTTATGGTTATTTGATTCTGAAGTATGTTCTTCTACTTATTGAACATTTGATTTCAGTTTAAAATTTTTATTTACAAATAATTATAAATATTAATTAATTGACACATTATAAAATTATCAATAATAAACTATATTCCATTGTAAATAACAAATAATAATAATGCTAAATAATAAATAATAAATAAATTGGTTTCTTAATTTCTCATTATGTTTTTTAATTTTTGGGATTGTTTTCCAAAAAGCCGCCCCTATTTCGCAGCGGATTTTTTAAAAACCCTCCATTAAAAAATTTAATTTTTTTTAGAATATATTTAAAATAATGTTTATAAATCATTAGTTGTGGTTTTTTGTGGCGGTTTTAAAAACCACCAATAGATTTTTTATTGAAAAACATTTAGTGGATGTTTTTAAACTCACTGCAAAAAAAACAGCCACTGGAACACTATTTTCATGTAGTGTATCAAAAAAACACCACAATTCAATGAATTTTGTTTTATTCCCTATATGTACATGTATCAAATTGAAGACCATTCATAACATATGCATTATAATATTTAACCATTTCAGATGGTGGGTTACTCAATACACACAGTCGATTATCAATTTTATCAGCATATTGAGATACCTAATTTTTTTAAACAAATATCAATATAACCAGCTGTAAATAGATTATATATATTAAACCATAAATAATTCATATTACCAATTTTTGAAACCATCAAGAAGTATTATTTTTTCGACATTATTCAAGAGCATCAATTATAATTTGTGGAAACTCTTTCTTGATATGAATATCATATAACCTATAAATAAAATACTATCAATTTAATTTAACAGGGATTATAGAACATTTTATTGTAGCTCTTATAGTATAAATGCTTCCATTTCCTCAAATTTGAGAACAAAATATGTATTTGCTTTGTGATGTTGATCATCTGAAATCTATCATTCATGAACCCCCATGAAGCCATGTTTTGGATGATTAAAAATTGATAATTTTTCACCAATTTCATCATTAATATTTCCTACATTACAGCCCATGAGGTTGAGTTTTAATGGATATTTAGATTCAATACAATGGGAGTGGAAAAAATAAATTCCCTCCTTCAAATAAGCTTCAACAATTGATCCTTTAACCAATTCTTAGTTAAGTACTTTTTCATCCATTTCTACATGCATCTCTCAAATGGGATCATCCATTTGAACTATACATGAACTTCACATTTCATTTCATTCAAATAAATGTAATATCAAATTTTCCATCGAGTCAATGAAATTTAGAGGGAATATTTTTTTCCACTTTAATTAAAATTAAAACAATATCTTCTTGTAGTTTTTTAGTGATTTTTAGTCTGTTGTCTCTACATAAATGTATCGCTAAAAAAGATATGTTTGTTATCGCATCCCAAATAATTGAATTCAATAAACCTCTTCAACCAATCAGAACATGTATTTCCATTATAATATGACAATCAAGACTTTTTAATCAGTTAAAATGACCATTTCTAACACATCTACTAAAATTAGATGCATATCCATTTGCAAGCCTCAAACCTGTAATCCACTGAAAAAATATTAATCGATTTTCAATAGATAGTCTGTAAGCTTCCTTTTTCTTCCTTATCTTCTTTGGTTTGACATTTTCAAACAGTTCAAGTTTTTTTCTCTTCTAAATTTGGGAAACATCTAATAATGCCTTTATATTATCTTTTGACATACCAGGGGCCTCAAAAACTATATGAAATAAATTATCAAAATATTTTTTTCTCAACATTCATGACAATCAACACGTGGCACACTAATAAATAAGACCAATATAGGAGATCCAAAAAACTGATCTATTTAATCCAATTGTGTTCTTTCCAAAATCCATTGATATCTTTTTGGTCAATTGTGGGTCCTCATGTGGTGGGAGATAATGAAGAGACAATTGATTTTAACTCTGTTCCTAAGAAAATTATTGGAGGTCCATCTGTTTCAATTGTTCCTTTTTTGAAATGATATTTGTTCCTCCAAAAAGGATGATTGGTTTAAAGGAATCTATAATTATGGTCGAAAAAACATGGTTTTTCCATTGATGAGCATAAAAGTTTTTATATCTATCATACAATACATACCTGATTTGGGACCATGTATACTCTATCCATATAGCATTTCATATGCTGGGAAGTCGCTAATTGTCCATATAAATGCATCTTTTAATAGGAAATTTTATTTCGCAGCAACATCTTAAGTATTGACACCATTACTCCACAATTACATTAATTCATCAATTAATGGTTTCAAATAAACATCAATATTTTTTTCAAATTTATTAAAATTAATAAAGTTAAAAAAATATAGGGATCCTTCATGAACATACAAAGAGATAAACTGTATGTTGTTATAAAGATAGAACAAATGTAATAATCACTTCCCTAAGAACCAAATGGGCCTAAATTATTAGTAGAAAAAACACAATCATAGGTTTCGAGATTCTAATGAAAATTACTGATTGACATGTCTAAAATGTTTCCATGAATCACCATCAAAGGAATGATTTAATATTTCACCATTTGAAATGTTGGTTTGGTGAAATGACATTAATTCTACTATGTTCTGAGACATAAAACATATTATTATTTGGATGTATGTGAAAAATATCTCAACTATTTTACAAGAATCAATCTAGACATCCCTATTTGAGCCTCTATATATATTGATTGTCCATATGTGAGACAACTATCCAATGACACATTTTCACATTAATATAAGATGAAATCATTTGAACATGCATGAATCTTCTAATAACCAAGACCCAAATTACGAAACAACCTCTTTCTCTCTTAAAATTTTGTAGGCAACTCATTTCCTTCAGGTAACAGTGTTTTAACTAAATATATTATCTAATCTAAATAGCTATTTTTAATTCCATTATCTAATTTAATAGAAAAAAATAAACTAAATACAATTATTTTATCTTACAAAAAGGATATAAGGAATCCTCAGTAAACCTCAACAACTCATAAAATGGAGATGGTTCCAGCTCACAAGTTAAATCATTATCATCCTAATTTATAGTTCGTGGAAAATACCTATGTTCCACATCATGTACTAAATTTTGAAACCATAATGGATCCAGAACCAAATTATTAGTATCTTCTTTAGAAATGTGTTCAACATGTTAATACCAAAAAAACATAAACCGGTTGAAAACCAAAACTCAATAGAAGACCCCTAATGTTGTCCAATGTGTCAAACATCCTTAGAGAAGATTTTTTACAAGGACAATGGATCTTCACTTCTGAAACAAAATTTTGTTTTTAAGGTGCAAATGATAAGAAAGATTTACCCTCGTCAATATATCCCTTATTTATAAAAGAACCATTTGGATTCTTATATTGATTTATCCATGCACGATCATGTAATAATACATGTTTTAGACTTCTTTAATTATTATTTCTCTAAAAAAATATAAAATAATTTGTCTTTTAGAAATTTGATATAAGAAAACACTATCCAAAATAGAGATGAAAATTAAATTCAATTTTTCAGAAATTTATAATAATTTTTATTATTACATAGTTAATTAATTATTTTTTTATAATTTATACTATTATACACTAATTTATATTAATTTATACTAATTTCTATTAATTATTCGCAATTACATATATTTTACACATATTACCGCTAATTATGAGTGGCATAATTTCCAATGGATTAGCGACAACTCTTTTTCCAAAGAGCTCATCTACTTGCATCTTTCTCCTAGTAAAATCACTATGAAAAATCTACTCAGGCATACACATATTTATTTCATATGCACGAGAATAGAGAGAAGTGTGGTGAGGTCTCCCTCCTCTCCATTATCATGTATACACAAATGGATATTCGTATGTCCCAACTGTTTTTTCATAGTGATGTCATTGGGAGAATGTTAGCAGGTGATGAGTCGTCAGAAAAAAGAGCCTCTTTTTCCCGATGACTCATCTCATAGCAATTTTCTCTGAAAAAAATTAGTATGAAAAATCTGCTCTGATGTACACATATACATTTCTGTATTCACGAGAATAGAGAGTAGGGAGGCCTCACTGTGATGCTCTCCATTCCCGTGTATAGAAAATGGATATTCTTACATGAGAGAAAAAATATTATAGTGATTTTATTTGAAGAATATTGTATGGAGATGATCCGTTGGAAAAAATAATTGTCTCCAGCCAACTGAACATTATAACAATTTGTTACAAATTATTACTCCACTCGAAATTGGGCATATTTATTCTAATTATTCAAATTATTGTTAAGTATTCTAATTATTACTAATTATTCTATTTATTTCTATATATTATTAATTATTACAATTTATTCTTAATTATTGATATTTATTACTAATTATGGTTAATTGTTACTAATTAATGCTATTTATTCCTAATTATTGATATTTTTTACTAATTATTTTTATTTTTTACTAATTATTCATATTTAGTAACAATTATTCATTTTTATTCCTAATTAATCATATTTATTCTTAAATGTTACAATTTATTACTAATTGTCACAATTTATTGAAATTTATAACAATTTGTTAATATTTATTAGTAATTATTACTAATTCATACTAATTATTACTATTTATAAATAATTATTACAATTTATTGCTAATTATTACAATTTAATACTAATTACATCTAATTACTACTAATTATTACCATTTATTACTAATTATTCCTAATTATATCAATTTATTCCTAATTATTGATATTTATTCTTAATTATTTCCAATTATTACTAATTGTAACAAATTATTTATAATTTTTGTTAACTATTACTATTTTTCACTAATCATTATTAATTATTACTAATTATTAGATGTTATTGCTAATTATTAATAATTATTGTTAATTTTAACTAATTATTCCTATATATTACAAATTATTACAATTTATTGTTAATTATTATTAATTATTACAATATTACTAATTATTACAACTTATTACTAATTATTAAAAATTATTTTAATTTATTACTAAATACCACAAATTATTATAAATTATTTCAATTTGTAAATATTTAATATAATTTTGTACTTATTACTGCTAGTTATTATTTATTTTTAGAATTTAATTATAGTTATTAAAAATTATTTGAAATTATTACAATTTATTACTAATTACCAATAATTATTAATAATTATTACTAATTAAGGATATTTATTACTAATTACCACTAATTATTACTAATTATTAAAATTTATTACTATTTATTATAATGTATTACTAGTAATTAAAAATTATTACTAATTATTACTAATTATTGTAATTTATTACAAATTATTATAACTAATTTCCAATTATTACAATTCATTACTAATTATTAATGTTTATAACTAATTATTACAACCCATTACTAATTATTACAATTTAATTCTAATTATTACAATTCATTAAAAATTAGTAAAATATATTACTAATTACTTCAATTTATTACTAATTACTACAATTTATTAAAATTTATTAAAATTTATTACTAATTAATACCATTTGTTAGAAATTATTACAATTTATTACGTATTATAACAATTTATTACTAATTATTAGTATTTATTACAACTTATTATAATTTATTACAATTTATGACAATTTATTACAATTTATTAATAATTATTACAAATTATTATTAGATGTTACGATTTGTTATTAAGTATTATAGTTTATTACTATTTATTAGAATTCATTAGTAATTATAATAATTTATTTCAATTTATTATTTATTATCACAATTTAATACTAATTATTACAATTTATCACTAATTACTAAGTATTACAATTCATTACTGATTACTAATTATTAAAAAAATTCCTAATTACTAATAATTACAATTTATTACTAATTACTAATTACTATAATCGACTACAAGTTATTAATTATTACAATATCTTAATAATTACTAAATATTACAATTTATTACTAATTACTAGTTATTAAACATTATTACTTACTATTACATATTATTACAATTTATTTCTAATTATTTCTGTTTATTACAATTTATTTGTAATTATTTGTAATTATTACTATTTATTAGTAATTATTTTTAATTGTTACTAATAACAAATAATTATTACTATTTGTTACTATTTATTAAAATTTATTAAAATTTATTAATAAATATTAAATTTTATTAATGTTTATTACTAATTGTTACTAATTGTTACAATTTATGACAAATTACTGCTAATTGTTACTTATTCCTGCAAATTATTACTAATTATTACTAATTTATACTAGTTACTATAAATTATTTCTAATTGTCACTAATTATTGGTATTTAAAATTATTTATAAATATTTATTTCAATTAATTTCTAATTATTTATAAATATTACTAATTATTATTAATGATCTCTAATTATAACTATATATTAATAATTTTTCTAATTATCACTAATTTCATCTAATTAATAATAATGAATATAATAAATATTAATTAATAATAATATATACTAATCACACGTAATTATTTCTAAAAATAAATAATGATAAATAAAACTGTCAAAATCTAATTTAATTTAATAGCAGATAATTAACAATAATTATAACTAATATAAAATAAAATGATTTAGCTAAAAATAAAAATAAATAGATTAATACAATAAAACTGATTCTTTTGGAGGATATAAGACCCGAATATTGATCTAATTTAGTGTTTTGAACATTGAAATTTTTTGAGATAAAATAAGTAAGTAGTGTGGGAGATGGGTAGATAAAGGAGTGGAATGAGAAAAAATGAATGACAATATATATAGGTTAGTTTATTTTTGACAGTTCTATTTAGAATGAGATTCCGATCTCAAATACCAACCTGCCGACATACTTTTTTTGTGATGGAAGTAAAACTAATCGTAAAAACTAATAAAAACACCATCGGGTATTTGTGACGGCCTTATATGCCCGTCACAAATACCCTCCCAGTGGATTGGTGCACAACTTCCGCCAACCCTATTGCGATGGGGAGCATCTCCCCATTCCAAATATGAATATTTCCCATAGTGGAAACCAAAGGAAATAGAACTTCTTTTGGTGAAATTTTCCATGACATGTGCACATTTGGTGTGGCTCCCATTCCATGGTTGTGAGGCCCATGTGATTTATCGTAGTGGTCAGGTGACAATATATTTAAAATCACTATGAATCTCAAGACTATAACAAACCCTATAAAAATCCTATATCCCATTTTAACTCTCATGTTTCAAGTCATATAAAAATATAAAGATGTTGTTGGCGAGTTATCGAATATGGGGAACAACCATTGTTTTAATTTTGTATCGGTCATGCCAAATTGTGTAAAAAAAAATTAATGCCTTAAGTATAATTTTTTAAGAATAAGTGTTTTACAATACAAAATAATAGTTGAAGAAATAAAATAATTAAATTAATTTAACTAAATTAATCTACACCACTATAGGGTCCCCAAAACCTCACAAATGGATGAAAGTACTCCCACAAGCACATTGTAGAAGGAAGAAAGCATTCCCATTGGACCAACAAAGAAAATGGATGAAAATTGAATTGAAAACATGGGTTGAAACTTGATGAAATTGAATTTCTGAAGAGTTTTAAGTGACCTGCATACCAACACCTGGAAGGGTTTGCGAAACACATAAATCACAAACCACTGTTTCGAGGAAGGTCCCACGAGGCTCTGGCCCACAGGGCGATGGACCGAGAACCCAGGAAGCTATGAACCGCATCGTTAGAAGAATAAAGACACTTAAGGCCATCCGCATACCGTTCCGTAAACTATTTAGTTCACAGATGAAGAAAATCAGCAAGGTTCTGCGAACCATTACTCACGAACCAAAGTCTATTCATACCATGGTTGACCGATTCTTCCATAGGTTGAGATATGTCATCATTGGATACCACAAATGGTGTTGTGTGCCCATAGATATGATTTTCCCAGTGCATTATAAAAGGAGGACTTAAGGAATTGAGAAGAGGACAGATGAAGAAACAACAGAAAAGACCCTAGAGATTGGAAGAAATAATTCAGAGATGATTCTAGCTTCGATTTCGAATTATCGACAAAGTTCAAAGCATGAACTATGTTTTCAGTGGTATAACCATATGTGAAACATAAAAATAAGGAACCTAATAATTATGGGTAATCCTTGAACCAAATTGGTTTCATCGCAAACCACAAATTCATCGAATATGAACTCCCTGCGAACAATAGGTTCCAGGACCCTTCTTCAATATGGAACTCTACATAGTGCATCGCTATACACATCAAAACTTGTGCCTTCGTAATGCATCAATACATGGATAAAACCTGAAGCTCCATGGAAGACTGCATCCATGACCACTTACCGTACGGGTATGAGGTCATCCATGCTTAGGCCCGTGTACTACTTCAGTACATGGACGACCCCTCTACCCATATACCAACACAATTTACAGATCTCCCCCCATCCCACGTGAGAAAATAGTACCAAGAATGAGGCCTCTTCAGGATTCCATCCCTTCAGCTCTAATATCTACCCTCCATTATCGTCTATCCATCTATAGCTCCTCCGTAATCTAATTCCCCGGCATCAGGCCAAATCCTTATCTAAATCCACCGGACTTATATGATCAAATCATTAGGCACATCAGCATGGCCCTTTGAGTCTACATACCCATGATAAGCGGAGTCACGAAGTCTCTCCACACAACGGTTCAAATTCTCGAGATGTTTGTATGTCTACATTCCCATGGTAACCTAGATTCCAACCATGGGATGCATTTGTGAACCACCCCTATTCTAGTGATTATGTGTGATCACTTTATTTCCCCATTCAATGAGGAATGGTGGTCCGCCAAAGGAATCATGTTCTCTTCACCTTTTGACGAGAGGAGACATTCCTCCCATTTTCTAGAGCGCATTCTGGGTCACTCACACTACGGTATGTCCCTAACCATCTGAGAATAGATCTGCATGACCTCCAATGTTATCCAACATTGAATGTTTCATCACTCTGCACCCTCACCCACCGTCTCCTCAACTTCTTCCACCATAGGCCCACCCACTCCCATCTGTGGGAGAGAAGGTGATTGGTTGGTTTAATCTCTCACATCTTCTTGTTTCCCACACTGAGTATGACTCACTCGGGCTTATAGATTTGTGATGATTACAAAAACCACACCACTAACCCATCTTGAACTATGAGAAATCTATTACATATTCAATCCATGATATGTAGGACACCTTCTCTAAGGCCCGAGCTCAAAAAGGGTTCCCTTCAAAATTGGTTCACCCAATCATGTCCCCTCAAATGGGAAGCTTCCATGCCTAATCCCCAACCCATCTTGAACTATGGAAACATTGATTCCTATTCGAACCAGGACACATAGGATGCATGTTTGAAGGCCCGAGCTCAATAGGGGTTCCTTTTCAAAAGGTTTCACCCAAATTTTGTCCCCTAAAATTGGAACATTTCATGCACAAGCCCAAACCTGTCATGAACTATGAGAACTCTGATGTCTATTCAAACCAGGATATGTATGATGTCTTTTTGAATGCCCGATCTCAAAATGGGTGCCCTTCCAAATGTATCCACTTCAATTATGCCCCCAATAAATGTTACTCCTCCCAGGTCCAAGCCCCAAGATAACCGAACTATGTGGGCTCTAATTCCACTCCCTAGGATTTGTAGGAAACCCATCTTATGGGCCCGACCCAAACATAAAATCACTTTCCATCCCTCTTAGATGATGATAAACTCTAGAGATCCTTATTGCATGGATTAGGTTAACATTTACCCTGTTTAATCAAACCCATGTATATCCATGATGGTCCTACAAACCATGGGTATCTTGTAGATACACTCTTCGAGAATGAAATGAGGATTCACAAACATATCAACATGACATAAATCTATAAGATGGCGCTAGAATAATAAATAATTCCCCCTAAAAAGGGTGTGATGAGCCCGACCTCTAATCCTTTCCACCAATAGAGTTGTTATGCTTCATTATCCAAATATTCATCCAATGATAACCTTCCTTTAGAAATCTGGTCCATGAATCATGGATAACACAGTTGTTGGGTGTTTCTGACTACACGAATAAACCCATCTGCAACCATCTGAGGAATTCATATACTAAGAGGACCGATTTCACAAATATGTAACCCCATGAAATATCCTACTCTAACCATTTGAATATGGAACCTCATCTAATTAAAACAAAAGTGATAAACGGCCTAGTCCTTGTGGTGTCTACCTATTTCCTCCTAAAAGATAATGATGTAAATTGGGTCAAAACAAAGACATGGATAGGAAAGTATCTATAATAACATACGAATGCTCATCCCCAATTGGAACTTTCCTTGCATTTTCACCAAACCCATAAGCATGAAGCTTCATAGGGTGAAACAAAAATGGGGAACCCAACATGAATCCTCAACCATGGTGGTTGTTTTACCCCTCTCAATCCCATCATCTCACAAAAAACAAAAGTGGGGAAAGGGAAAATATGAATCACCAAATATCAATATGTTCAAGAGATGCTACTTTGATGGGGTTTTGTTGTTTGTATGTGTCATATTTACATATTTTAGGTTTCCACATAATATCTTTAGAACCAAATAGAATCTTTAAAACCAATGCAGACACTCACCTCAATTATCCCACAGGCTATCGAACCCCCGATTAAGAATAGGACCCCCTCGCCTACCCAGGGTCTTCAACGTTTGGTATTAAACATAATGATTTAAAATTTCCACTAAAATGAAACACTCCACATAGTGGAGGCCACAAGACAATCCCTCTTGTGGGATAAATGTTTCCAGCCTCTTCCTCATCTACGACCGCCACCTCAGCAGCTCTGGTGGTTGTCTCAAACCATTTTAGGAGTCTATCCCAAAAGCATGACCACAATTGCCTCTCTTATCTTAGGGGGCATATGAAGATAATACTGATTAATTCATCTTAACAGCACACGGGTCCTACTCATGGGACCCTAATAGAGAGAGTCGCCACCAACATCAAATGACCAAGTATCCTCATTATGAAGAGGATCGTATGCTGAGGGAACCTAGTGAAGTCCAAAAGACATGGGCTCCTCGGGCAACCCACCGAGGGCGGCATACATGAAATAAAAAGTAGGATGTCACCCTAAATCAGGAGGAATAACTCTATCATACAAATTTTGAATCATTCAACAAGAATACACATTTCTCTTCCCCCTCAACTCAAGCCCATCATAGAAATAGAGTAAAAAAATATGAGCATGTGCACATTCCTGCCAGCGCTCACTAGTCCAGCCATGCAGACATAATGGAAAATTATAGGAAGATGCAGATATTTTTTAACACATGTGAATCCCATCATCCAAATAAGATGGAAACTAGATATAGGAAGGAAACAAACTAGATGATTCATATCCTTCCCATCGTCCAAATAGGGTCAGAAAAAATTATGATCATAGTCAAATTATTGTGGATGAATACAAATCCCATGAGACAAATTTAGCGGAAAGAGAGAGGTTGAAAATTCCCACTAGTTAATTTGGATCCCCCAATGAAATACAGTGGAAACTAGTGAATGAAACCAATGTCAGACTCGTTCCTCTATCTTAGAACAAGATAACTACCAATATCTACTAGAAAACTATAGTGGATTGGAGCAAGTGAAACCTCATGCTCTGAAATCAGAATGGTCCTCCGTATCCATTCCAGCCAAAGATATATCTTAGAACATTTTTTAATTATGGATGACCAGACGTCAATTCTTGACCATATCCTCCTAACATTACAATATATCATTAAATTGATGGAATAGGAAATGAGCAAGGCCCATGACCTGGTATCGTCGTACGAATGACAGAACCACAAAATCGGTTAGTCACTTTGGAGTAGTTATGCATCCCTACTCTAGTCCAAGAGGGTCAATAGTAAAAAATGTGATACACAGAGAACCAGATTAGTACCAAACACTCATTCCAACTAGGAGACATTGGTCCAATGTGGTGGCTGCTCCCGGGTAGGCATATATCTCTACCAAAACCCAAGATGTCTATCAGTGTATCTAGGCAACATCACGAAACACAACAAGATAGGTAACCATGTTTGAAGGTTGTCACCAACAGATGACCACCTCGGTTACCCAGAAGATACTTCAAAAAATGAAATTCTCCAAAGGAAACAATTTAATGAATATCACATATATGACCTTGATCTTTTGAAAGCTAGAGTTCTTGGTAAACTCGAGCATATATCAATAAAGGCTCAAGACCCTATCAGTCCATTACCAAATAATGCAAGTGGTTGTAGCCGGTTTGAAGGCCCTTCCCATAATTTTTCTACCAACATAAATTAAAGTCCTCCCTAGATCACCCAAAGGTGCTTACTCCGTGGACTATGAATGATTAATCAAGAGAGAGCCCTCCCCTCGAACTGATTATCAGAAAGATAGAATGTATTCCTATTTCTATCTTCTTCCCTAATGGTCCTCCCTAAGGTATACACAGCAGATATGCCTATCCAAGAAGTTGGATGTCGAGTCATGATGGTATTCCTTGTTGATATTATGTTCATTACGAACCCCCCCCCACTAGAAGTTGTTGTAAAGTCTCCCCCATAGTAACATCAAGAAATGAGAATGTCCACCTCCCATTGTAGTACATCGTAAAGGCCCTCCCCATGATATATAGTGTAGAAATTATCCCTACATCTAGATATAAATTTGTGACAGTAGTCCTTGGCATCATAGTATACATTGAGAAGGTCTTAACCTCAGTGACATCAAGAAACAAGATGGTCCTCCTCTCTCTATAGCCCTCCATGATGGTCCTCCCTAGGGTATATGCCATAGGGACATTCCCCATGGTAAGGAATCAAGTTGAAATGGTTGCCCACACCATTATAGCACCTATTCCAAAGGTCCTACCCATAATATAAATTTATACAGGAAAGAAATCCCGCCCCTTGTGGGGACAAATGTAAAAAATCCCTCCTATGTTAAGTCACTCGGAATGATGGATTCATACATATCAAAAACTCTTCCTATGATGAGTGATATTATTTCTCAATCAGAGGATGGGCTGGGGAAATGCTCATCTTCTAAGAAACCCCTGCGTCGTTCACATATCATTGAGTCTTCTACCAACCAGACTGCTTGGAATGAAATTATTAATAAGCAG
Organism: Viscum album; assembly: GCA_963277665.1. NCBI lineage: Eukaryota > Viridiplantae > Streptophyta > Magnoliopsida > Santalales > Viscaceae > Viscum > Viscum album. The sequence continues at coordinate 142,329,308 of OY728161.1, read as the reverse complement.
TCCACATAGGAATATCAAGTAGGGGAGTCCCCAGATGAACAAAAGTAGGATATATTGCTCATGAGAAGACCAGTAGCTATGGATAATAAATAAGTGATTTATTGGACCATAACCACTTCTCCATTTGACATTCCAAGGGATTTGTCTGAGTAATGTATGCATAACATTCACATCAATATCTTGATGAATCTTATCTAACTAAAACAAATGTTCTTTCCTTATGAAGGGTATGCCTACCATGTAAACATACTAGGGGAGATTTGTTGTCTAATTGACCTGGAATCCATCCCATATGCACATCGAACAGGATAAAAAAGACGAATGAAAAACCTGGACATGACCTACCTCCACCCAGTGCACAAGTTGGGTAGCCTCATTGGAGATGACCCATCTACAGTTCATATTTGGGGATGCAGAGATCATGGAGTTTTATACTTCACCCCACAACTCATCTTTCAGAACTCATTGGAAATGACATCTTGCATTGTCATTACACAAAGGCATCAGTAAAATTGCATCCCTACTCAGAAAAATATGGAATACTAAACAAAAACAAGCTCGGAGTAAGTCCTAAGAGCTTCAAGCCTAATGAGATCAAGCCATAAAAAAACATCTGAGCCATGAAACTGAAAACATCCACCAGGCTTCCTACCAAAGGAAAGAAAATAAGAATTTAGTGATCATGTATTCTAAATCTAATAAATATCATTGGAATCCATCATCATCATTAGTTCACACCAACATGGGAGAGCATGAAATTAAAAAGGTGGAAATAGTAGTGGCTACCACTGCAATACGAGAATAGCCCCATCCCATTGGGATATGGGAAATTTTAACTCAAAATGACCCTGTTATACCACCACATCCAGGTCATAGTGCATCTGTTGAAGAATAGGAGCAACAGAAGCCTACAAGGATGGGGGAATTATACCTCATGTTACCATAGAGCAGAGTTATTTCTTCTCCCATCGGGGAAGAATGATGAGTAGAGAGGACACCCATTCCAACATGCCTCATGGTTCATACCGACCGAGATGAAGGCACATTACAAAGTGTGATCAGGGCTCCCTTTTGGTCAACTTTCTCCTAGAAACTTGTATAATACCACAGAATGGAAGGATAAATTCTATGAAAGGATGTAGAAATCTTTCCTATTATTCGGAACTGGGTACACCACTTCCAATGTAGTACACTACGGTGATCATGGTAAACGTCAACCCCAAAAACCTCATGGTAAATGATACAAAGGGAGAAGACGTAAGAGAAGATGGTTCCCTCCCAGAGGCATCCCACACCATGCCTGATGGTGTGCATACTCGGAACTAGACATCTATACTAAAATTGAGAACCCCATAAAATAATCCTTCATTACCTCGTGCAATAATCCCCAACAATGATAGTAATAAATCCCATGCCTTTTATGACCCACCTCCTCCACCTTGAGAATGTGTCTCTCACTCTCGATGAATGATTTTCCAAGTAGGGAGACGCAATGAAAGTGATCAGGAGATTCAATGACAAGATGAATCATAGGATATATCTTGCCAGATGTGTTACTCAAGCAGAACGTCAAAAGGTTTTCCTAAAAAAGGCTCCCCTACCACATGAACTTATCCTGATAAATGTATTTAATCTCAGTTTCCCATATAATCAAGCATCAGGACTATCATACTGCATAAATGTTTCCCCAGAAGGACATCAATCCATCCAACCAATTGGAAAGCAGCTGGCGTATATTCAGGCGAACCCAAATAGGATACACATGGTGGGGTATTCACCACAAATTCTAGAAGTGTTGGCACATCCATATTTTCCCCCTACTACACCGGCCAATGCTCAATTCTAGCAAGATATGCATCAAAGGATCTTGAATATTGTCGAGCAATTGACATCTTGACAAGAATCCATGGAAGGGATGCACACTCTGATACCACCAGAGCCCCTACCCTACCCTGAATGGGTGAGAAAAGTTCCTCCACCTCCAATCTTCAAGAACCCCATATTACCAGTTTTCAATGGTTTGGGATACAGAGACCAACTCCTAATACAATATTCCTATTACTATTATCCCATAACGGGAACCCTGGAGTAGCAAGAAGCGTTGAAACTCAGGTGTTTCATGTGAACCCTCTAGGGGTCTGGCTTCGTATGGCATACTAGCTTTCTATCTAACTCAATCATAGTATAGGAGGACCTCTGGTGATTGATTCTCTTCTAATTTAGTTCGATATTCCCTAGGGAAATGGTTAGTGATCTCATGAACAAAAAGAATCAAGAGAATGAATGAGTTTTAGAATTAATTTCCAGATGTAATGGTCTAACTTACTCCTGAACTGGATGCTCCCCCAGGATAAAATTCCTACAATGTGCATCGATAACATCCATGATGAATTTTAAACACTGACCATCCGAGTGAATTACACTAGTGATTCTCAATATTTCCATGACATTTCAAAAAGTATTATAGTCTCAATTTATTGCACCAATATCAAGTTCTAGGTGGCCTCATATTAGCTGAGAAAATGAATGGTGAAAGATGATGTGGTTTCTCACACGTTTAATCCACCTCCAAAACCAGCACCAGTTTTGAGGCCTCCACCAAACCATGTGAGACCCCCTAGATGCCAATAAAAACCCCAACCATGGAAACATGAGTGAAGGGATGCTAAATGATCAGTTTGATGAATGAAGAAACAATGTCTACTCGTTCTGAGAGGACCAAGTACAAATACATCATAGCCACCATGAATTAAAACTTGCTCTAGCTACCAAATCCAAACTGACCAGATAAATTGGTTCTCGACGACCATCCAAATTAATGTCCCTATCACTAGATTCGGGGGCACACCATCTAGGAGTGATTCGTCATCAAGGATATCTTACAAAATATGGTGAATTATGAAAACATTAATTTGGGTCTACCGCTAGCACAAGTGTCTTATGTCCACACCATAGACCCAAGAGTCGAAGAGTAATGGAAAGATGTTACTAGAAAAAAAGGATAAAATATTTTATAGTTGGATGAATCAGAAAATAGTCATATGAGATCATGTTATCCTCCACGCATAGTTGAAGATACCAACCGTGCCCTCAATAAATTATGATGCAACATGAACATCATCCTCATCCCCACAGCCCTCTAAGAGCCAGAAGGGAAGAAATAGAGACCAGGAAAGTGAGATGGCACCAGATATGAAACTATTCTCGACACTTTAGGACTTCAAGATAGCATACATGGGAAAATGGGCACCACCCTACTAAACAGGAAAATGGGAACCACCCTGCCAAATATGACAAGGGGCACTGCCCCTCTAAATGGGACTATGGGAACATCCCCTTCAAATGGAAAAATAGGCACTGACCCACTAAATGGGAAAACATGCACCACCCCTCCAGATGACACCATTTGATGAAAATAGAAATATAGAAGCATTGTCAAACCAAGAACTGGTCTTTGGCTCTATTACAGAAATTCAATAGATGGACCACCTCTTCGAGGGAGACTATAGACACAAACCTGAAGTTCCCATGTCCAAAAAGAGATTCATAGGAAGTGGCCATAGAGAATGAGGGTTTCCTGGAATGCATGGTCACGGAAGGAGTCAAATTCATGGCCACGTGTTAGCTCAAACCATTAATATTGTGGAATACCATAGAAGAATCTTCCATCAGATGCAATAGGAACCAGAGTGTTTCTATTACCCCACTGGAAAAAACCCGGGCCTGATCATCTGGGAGTATATGTCCGAGGATGAACGGATTTCCAATCAACAAAGGAATACATGAAGACCAATTCAGCCAAACTTGGAAAGCACACAAATGCCATCATCTCCTACCATAGATTTGAGAGCATATATGTCCAAAGTATAAGACCATAAATCTCCCTCGAAAGAGAATCCTTGAGCTAGGAGGCATAATCCTTTATAGAATAAATATGATATTATGAAGCATATAGCTTCATTACTAGAATATTTATGGATCAAAGAATCCATGTTTCTATCTACATACCTTTGGAGGCAACCATCGAAGCCTTACTATGTACCTATGATTTTGAGGCCAATGTAGCAGCGTTTGAAGTATATCTGATGGAGACCAATCCCAGATAATGTTTCACTATCATCTCCTTCAAATACAAGGATGAAGAATACTCCATTCAAGGGCACATCAAACCCTTATATGTTTTTATATCTGTAAATGACATTGATTTATTAAAATTTTCATCGACAACAGCTCAATATTCAACCTCCTCCCACAACGAACACATCATCGGTTTGGCTATGATGCAGACAGTTTAACACCTTTCACCAAAACTCTAGTGGGATATGACAAAAAATGAGAAAATTCTATTGTAGAGAAACATACATAAAACTTGCATTGGAGACCTCATGTCTAATTCTGAGATTTCAATAGTGAGAAAAAGTACAGCCTTCAACATCCTGTTAGGGAGGCCCTATCTGCATCATCACACTATGATTCTGTCATCATACCATCAGAGCATCAAATATAGAACTAATGGAAAAAACTAGGCATTACACAATGATAAATCTGCATTCAAATCTTGGGAGTCTCATTAAATCAATGCAGAGTTCTATGAACCCAAAGACAATAAGTCTTTGGCCAAAACAATTGATAGGATCACTTCCCCAAATGGATTGGAAATGTGTCTCCCTAATCCCCTCTAATAGCTTGGGGAAGAGTATGTATTACCCATCTACCGGGTTGAGTGCATAAGTTCAAGCTCGAAAACAGACTCAGTTGTTTTCATGATTACCATTATGGCCTCCAAGGACAAAGATGTTAAAGAAAGCACTGACTATTATGTTGTTAGGGAAAGCCCAAACAAAGATATTCCCTACCCATCTTTAGGACCCATGATTGTTCTTACCTTACTCACTGTGGTAGAAGACATTTTCTCTCCCAACACTAGTGATTTCATCTCGAGATTCCCCTCTCCATCATTAGAGGAAGATGATGATGATGAAAAAGAAGAAGAAGAAGAAGAATACATAAATTATGCCCCTCTGAAATTTGAAGAAGGTGTCTCCACCATAATAAATGAACTTTGGGATATAAAACTATGCACCAAATATGCCCCACGATCCACTCTAATTATTGTTGCTATGCCTTACAAGGAGAAAGAGGCATACACATCCTTTCTAAAGAATAATCAAGATGTGTTTTCCTAGAACTACACAGAAATGCCCAACCTTGATCCTGAGGTCACCAATCATCATATTCGTATGCTGGAAGACCATTGTGGCTATAATAAGGCATCCAGAAGGACCCACCCCATGTACGATTCCAAAATATAGGATAAATTGACAAACTAATCAAAGATAACTTTATACCATAAGTACAATATGTGATTTGTCTGAAAAACATAGTCCCTCCAAAAATAAGAATAGAAAGATTAATGTCTACATAAACTTCAAGTACCCCAATCAGCACTACCCGAAAGATAATTTCATGTTCTCAATCACTTAATTTTTGATTGATTCGACCGCCAGATATGGGTCCCTATCTTTCATGGATGGTTATTCTAGATACATCCAGATCTTAATGGCCAAATGAGATGAATAAGCTACCAATTTCAAACCCCCCAGGGATTATTCTTCAATAAGTTGATTCCCTTTGGTATAAAAAATATCATCGCTACATATCTCTGTGTCATGCATCACATTTTAAAACCCATTCTAGGGAAAATTAGTCTAGTGATACATTAATTATGCATTGGTTCAAGCAATATAGTTCTCAAACCACCTGACATGTCATGAAACATTCTTCAATAAATTAAACTAACAGTATTTAAATATGAATCCCCTCAATTATGCTTTTAACGTTACAACTAAGAAATTTTTTATCTTCATCGTACACAATTGCGTCATTAGAGACGATCCAGAGGAGACAAAATCCATCCTTGGAATTTTTCCACCTCGTAACCTTAATGAGTTGAGGGGTAATTAGGGTCACCTGGTCTAAATCTGGTGTTTCATCTCCAACCATGTGGGTAAATGTGTTCCTTTCACCAGGTTAATGAAAAAAGGCGTTTCATAAGAGTGGGATAATGATTATCAAAAATCGTTCGACAATAATAAAATTTATCTCTCAATCCCACTAGGGCCGAAGCATCTAGTCAAATGGATACCACTCATTTTTTACATAAACACCTTTTAACTATCATTAGTAACTTTACTCGTGTAGAAGAATGATTTTCGTTGTGAGAAAACTCAATATTACCTCAGCTGAATAATGATCGATGCATAGACTCGATATTAATGAATCAAAAAAACATCATATCCCTAATATTCATCGTTCAAAAATTCAGGTATTACCTGTAGCACCACGAGGTCTATATGGACTCCCACTCTCAACTACTCAAGTATATCCTCAGCTATACCATTCTTACTAGATTCCTATAATGGGTGGAATACATCTCTCAACAATTTGACATATGATATGTACCCCATAAATCCATCAACCAAACGTTAGTCGAATTCCTAGTGGAGAACTCCTCAGAGTAAATGACCCCATTGGATACTAAATTTCGGGATAAAGAAGTATTCTCTTCCCAAGAGGGTCCCAAAGAATGAGAAATTTGCATCGACTGTGCTTCTAAGAGACTAAGAGGTAAAATGATGGAGGATTTCATGCTCAAAAAAGTGGGGTTGTGTGTTATACTCATATCTCTAGAAAAGGATGTTTTGCATTACTCCTTCCAACTTTCAGAGGGATTCACAAATAATGAAGAAGAATATCAGGCACTCATTGCAGGCATGGAGATGGCACTTCATGCACGAGCTGAACAACTGATGATAAAAGGTGATTCATTATTGGTAATAAAGCGGTTCAATGGTTATTATTTCATTAAGAATGAAATATTCCCCCTCAATGAACCATGTTCGATAATTTATGGTAAAATTACATTCAAATAAAACACTGAACTATGTCCTCCTATCACAAAATTCTCAAGCCAATGAATTGGTTAATGTGGATACAACCTTGGATAATCCAGACTAGGATAAAACAATCCTCAATATTTCCCACTATCGTATGGTATTTCCATTAATTTATAACAATATGGAGGACATAAATGAGATTGTCCCTATTATTGAGCCTCAAAGTCACACCACGAGCTAGATGACCCCCATTGAAAATTACATAAAGATGAGGGAACTCTTGATCAATATATATGAAAGTGAATAGATCCAGAGGGAAGGAGTCAATTTTTTTATGTACAATGGCACAAAAGAAGAAATGGTTCTCTAAAAATGAGGCCTCGATGGAGTCCTTCATAGGTGAATAAATGGATAAGAGATTGCTTCCATCATGAAAGAAGTTCATGATAGATATTATGGAGCACACCAATCAGAAAGCATGATCTCCCATCAAATTCGAAGGCTTCAATACTATTATCCCACTATGATAAAGGATTTTTACACATTCACCATGAAGTTCCATTCCATCCATGTTAATTTCAACTTTATTCACCAACCCCCAGAGCTACTTCACACATCTATGTACTCTTGGCCATTTTTTTATGAGTGATGGATGTTGTGGGACCATATCCCCCTTACACAGCTAGACAATATCTATTCATCATCACTGCAATGTAATTCTTCTCCAAGTGGTCTGAATCCATTCCCCTTAAGGAGGTAAAATGCTTTGTAATATTTTTAGAGGCCAACATCATTACTAGATTTTGTGTCCCTCATACAATAATAACAGAAAATGGCACCAACTTCTGCTCTAATGAGTTGGACAAGTTATACCCAGTGTATGGAATCCCAACCAACTTTTAATCCTGCTACCATACAACGGCCGACTGGTAGATAGAGGCTTTCATCAAGACTATGTCCATTATACTCTAGATGAATCTAAATAATTATTTGAAATCTTCTCTTGTAATGATCTTGTATGCTTTATGTCCTCATAATACCATGACTGCACTGCCAACTAGGCTACCCCATACTCACTAGTATACGAGGTTGAGGTGTTTTTCCCATTGAAATTCAAGTTTCATCACACCATTTGGACATTTATGATCCACTATCCATTAATAAGAAATCCCATATATGGATTGATTCCTTCCTATGTAGGATATGTAGTGATGACCAAATTTGACATTCTGACCCAGCCACAAATTAAAAAAATTTCCCTATCATATCCCTGCACATGGACCAGTCCTTTATTGCAAACATTCAGAACTACAAATGGCTTGATTCCCATTCATTAGTGGGATACATAGTGATTATGGGATCCTTTACTTCGTTCAAGCCGTCAAAAAAAATTCCCCAACATCTATGTATAGGTAGGAATTCCATGTGGGAATCCATAAAAAGTTTTAACCACATGACTTTCCACTACAAGGTTTCTCAAGATTCAGGTATAGCCTGTTTCTCAATGTTACCAAATCCCAAACATGCCTCAAATTTCCAACACAAAAAAATATAATGAGATTGCAGAAATTCCAATGTTTGAATTCCGACACTCATAAGGAGTTAAAAGATAATTCTTCCCCCTACATTGGAGTCAGATCTCTGTATAATCCTCAAATGTTCACAGCTAATCTTAGTTTGGATAATTATTACATTCCTAGAAACATCTTTCGGATTTAAAAACCCCATTCTCCGAGAAAACATGGGTCCCCATAATCATTCAGGGCTATCGAAGATGGAAGGCTGGTGTCCTGTATACACCTTTGTTTTACTATTCACATCATGCCTTGGTGGCTCTGCATATGTTGCATACAAAACGACCATCAACCAAAAAAATCGTCTTAAAGAGTTTCCTCTCCATCCTCAGTATGCCTAATGGCTTACAGGCCCCATATCATTACTCTTGATCCAAGGTCCCCCAGGACTATCGTTTACTCATTCTATTATCACTCATGTATATGGAGGCAATAATATCCTGACCATGATCAACTCAAATCTATTTATGGTCATTGTGACAAGAAGTCCATACTACATGAAGTTAAACTGGATAGTTTTGGTTTAAGAAAAAATGATCCCTACCATAAATTAAAATATTCTTACGTGTTGATCCATAATCATCATAATCTCATGTTTCTCACACCGAGCATAGAACATTTCAGCTTAGGGTCCTCAGTAGGGGATCCACCGTGATATCTTTAAGAATTAGTCTAGAAGATTTGGTCCCAGAAGCACGACCCTAAAAGGCATGGTACTGTTCCTTTAACCATAAGGATCCTCGAGTCCTAGCCGCACGACATTAAACAAAAGGGTACTCGAAATATGGGATTAATTCCTCACCCTTCAAATGAGTCATGTCTATGTAGGGGTTACCTAATCCTATGATTGAATCATAGCCTGAATGTTTCTAATGTATCCAGATACACTCCCTCCAAACATCAAACTCCATGCTTCGAGTAATCTTGAATATACATAATCATTAATTGTCATCAGAGATGGATGGATAATGTCCAATGGACACCTCTGTTTGTCTATGCACATCTTTCCTCAATGGCTCTGCATATGTCCCCTACCAAAAAATCATCAACAAAAGAAAAATCTATCCCCATTAGAGTTCTCTCTTACCACAGTATGCATAACGGATTTCAATCCTCATGACAACCCTCCTAATTCAATAAACCTCATAGTCATGGTTTACATTCTCTTTCATACCAAAATAATAGATAAATCAGAAAATCTTGGCATGATTCACCTATAGTATCTTCTGAAGCTTATGTAAAATAAAGATACCCCATCCAAATGTGTGAAGTTGATCTTTGCATGAAAAATAGAAACCCCCACTAATTTTCGAGTATCCCAATTAATTTTAGCGAAATAAATTCCCCCTTTAATACTTATATGCACCCTCTTTCATAAGACGTGCATCGTTTCTAGAAAGGTCTGAATATTTATAATCCTCCACGACCGTCAGAGATGGATGGTTGTTGTCCTACGAACACCTTTGTTTGACTATGCACATCATGCCCCAATGGATCTGCCTATGTCGCCAATAAAATGGATTTCATCCAAAGGTAAATTCATCCTCAGGAGACTCACCTCTAGTTTTGGTATACCTGCATGACATTTATAACCCATCTAAATCCCCAGATTCGGATATCCCTGGGATAATGGATTACATATCATTCCCTTTTCAAATGTCTAGATAGGAAAATCTTTTCTAATATAACTAATAATTCACTAGCTCTCCCCTATACAAAACAAATCTTGTGGGAGAAATTTCCCATTCAAAGACTATACCAATTACCCAAATCCTTTGAGATATTATCCCTAAAAAAGGCCACCCACTATGGTCCTGAACCATAAAAAAACACAAAGTGTTATAAATCTTCCAAGGCCATCAGAGATTACAGCACAATGTCCTATGAATAGTTTCTTCTGACTATGAACATCATGCCCCAATGGCTCAACATGTAATGCCTATAAAAAGCCATCAACCAATGGAAAATGACCATTTAATAGATTCCTCTCCTACCATTGTATTCCTAACATGTATCTCAAGCCTTGCGTGCATCCAAAACACACAAATTAATGGCCATGAAAAATCATTCCTTAATATGAAAAAATTTTACTACATTTCCAGTTGATGAATCCCAAATTGCAGCCCATTCCCCATCATGATTGGTCAAAAATGTTCGACATATAATATCAGTAATAAGTCTGAGTGGTAAGACTATAAAACATCCTCAAATAAGACACAATACTAACTAGATTGAAAACCATAAAAGGATTCCCTGAATAAAGTTGAGTACTAGCTCGTTGAACCTATACATAGTATGGTTTGGGAAAAAATAATGTTGAGATATCAAATAATCCAAAGGGAAGTAAATATTAATATGTCAAAAAATCACAAGGAGAGGCCTAAAAAAGTCATTTTATACCCACTAACACTATATCGAACAAGCTTAGGAAACAATTTGGGTAATAATGTAAAAGACACCAATGTTTATGATGATTTCCATAAAACCCCAGGAATATTTGGTCTAAGATCATTAAGTCCTACAACTTAGACAAAAATTAGATATTCATTCAATTATTTCAATTTAATGATTTTGAATCACAGTTTAAAATTAATCCCAAATCGAAATGATGATTATATGGTAAATTGTTATTTATTAACATGACATGAAAAGGAAAAGAACTATTGAAATTCAAATTAGGTCCATTATGTTCAACAACCAAATGGAGGTACATCATCATTTTAGAGCCTCTCCATAGCGTCAAAATAAAATGAGTACATCATAATTTGGAAATGTTACAACAATGATCGGATCTCCCTTTCCCAAAAATGGAAAGGTATTGTTGTGGGCCATCAATGGAATTCTCTAAAGTAGATCTCTCTTCGGCCTTGAATTCGACCATCTTATGTAAACATTATATAACGTCTTTAAGGTCCCACATATTCTTCTTGATCGATTCACAATTAGCACCTGTAGAGTCCAGTTAATCCTTTACCCTTTCCACGTTATCCTCACAATCTTGGAGCTCCTCCTTTTAGGTGATCACTGAATCTTGAGCCTTCTCTTCCTTATTTGTGAGATGATCAAGATCCTTAGAGAAATCTTGGAAGTTCATTACCAAATGATTTGTAGAATTAAATTTTTCATGTTTATCCTCACAAAAAGTGAGGTCTTCCAAGGCTATGAAATTCTGGTAAATGAGAAGGTGAAGATTCCTATAATCAATTTCACCAGAGCCCAATTCAGAAATTAACAGCTGTAAGTTGTCTATCTCATGAATTAATCGAGCCAGAGGTGTTTCAATGGGAGTGACACATAAATATTTCCAGTCCTGTTTTTGCACCACCTGAAGCCTCCTCACGACATTAGGGCCATGATCTTCCACCACTGGAATGTGTCTATTGGAAGGATGTATCATTACGGCAGTGGGAAGGTACCTATGATAGGTTACCCAAGAAGGGGAGGGGGGATCTCCCTCCCCTCAAATTGTTTGACCTTTAGAGCTTGACACAAAAGACTAGAGGCATCTTTCAGGTTATCCAGTTACACTCTGTTGAGGCCAGCCTTTTTTGGGACACGGGCAGTATCCATAGAGGGGAGTAGTCTGAGTAACGCCCCATCAAGATAGGCCCAAATATGAATCCCCTTCTAGACGAATCTAATGGTGGATCAAGAAACTTCTCACCACAGGGGAATGAATAGAAGGTGTAGCTATTGTGGCCACCACTGGAATAGGAATAGATGGGTTGATCGTCTGGGATAAGATGGGGTGAAGGACAACTAATGGCTTTTGGACCCTTCGAATTGGTCTTCACAGCACCCCATCAGGGTAACATCCCACCCACAATTTAGCATATTCCAAAAATAGAATAGTGGATCCCATTTTATTAGGGATGATAACCTCTATGGAAAAACCTTTCGACATCATCATAAGCCATCATTACCGAAGAATTATGGGATGAGACTCTCCCCATATCTAAATGGAACGAATAAGCACAGTTTGTTGTAGGAACCCAAATTTTCTAGCCAAATGATAAGTGAGGTATGGCCACAAATATCCACATGATCTATGCAATCAGTGAGCATCCCATCCCTATGTTCGATAATGTTTAAAAATTCCTCTGAATAACCACTGCTGTCACAAATTAATGACCCATGATGGGTACGGTGCGGTGAAAATAATAATCGAAAATAATAATTTAGCATCTCGACTACATATATAATGCCTAAAGTCATAGGAAGAACATCAGAAATGTTAATAAGGGTGGATTGAATGTTAGAGCAAGGAACCCTCATAGTGTGTAGATATTCATAGCAAGGGATGTGTTCTTTTATCCCCCATACAAAAATTGAAATGGCCTACTAAGACGATGCAGAGGTTTACCTTCTTGTATATTCCCCAACAACTCTTAAAGATAAGATAGTGTTGGAATGGCCAGATTAATCGGTCGACCCTCTGCTAGCACACCATACATCATTAGGGTGAAATCCCTAACCTGGGTATATATGTCATAGGATGGGAAGAGCCATCTGCACAAAAACATGGAAACAACTAGTAGTTTAAGCACAAGTGGCATGTGTGATTGAAGCTAATATCTCCATGTAGTATATCATCCCACTTAGAGGGTGGCTCAATATGACCAAGGAATTTTTCGGGACAGATGGTTTGGATGTGTTTGAATGTGGCAAGCTCTCAGCTTAGGCCCATTCACCTATAAAAATGAACAATTCCAATCCTCAAATGGGATAAGAGAGTGAGCCTAGAGTGGGTGATCACGTAATCCCTGTTCCATAACATGTTGGCTCCTCATAAAAGGTGACACATGGTTGGTATCTCCCTAAGTGACATCTACTATATGAAATTAGTCATACATATTTACAAGGATGGGGAGACCTATGAGCTGGTGGATTTCCCATAAGATGTTTCCCCTAAATCAACAAATGGAATGTATTGGTTCTTGAACACCAGGGGATGAGCAGCACATGAAGGACTTTTTCTAGACAGAAAGCTGATAACGGAGAGACTCAGGCTTCCTGATATAAGTTCACAACCTCCAACTGATCAGTGGATTATAAATAGGTTTGGTGTACCAAGAATTCCCAAGAACATTCATCATAGAATCATCCTCTAGCTCGTAGGTCCCATTTTAAGCTCAACCCACCATTAGGATTTCCATCAGAAATGCTTATAATGGATAGGTACTCCTAGAAGACTAGTCTCAAGGTAGTGTTGTGACACCTATGATTTCCCTGAGTCCACACCGAACCTTCTAATATGAACACATTCTCTTGAATCACAGTAGTTATGAATTCTAATGTTGTGGAAACATTTGTCCAATCATGACCATGTGGTTCCACTAGGAGAATGAAAGAAGTATTAGGGTTAGCTAGTGGAAAAAGTATCATACTCAAGAAGACCAAATCCATAAAGTTGAAACTACACAAATAATGTGTAAGCTAAGAGCTCTGGCTTAAGAATAACTTTTAAGAAGTTGTGTCAAGGGACATATAGGCTCAAAGATGGTCCTCAATGTCCTCAACCACGGTTACCCTTATCTTTGTTCAATTCCATCAAATTCTATGGAAGAACTATTACATCCTGCACAAAAATATCCAAAAGCCCCCAAAAAGGTAGTCTAATGAAAAAATTGTTCGATAAAGGTTAGAAAAATGATAAATGGACAAAAAAGTGGTTCTTCAAGGGGATCCACATACTGCACCCTAAAATGGTCCACAAAACCCATATCCCATGAACATCATGTTACATGGAAGCCAATTTCTGCATACTATAGGGCCATGTGGAAGGAATATATTGCGTACAACAGCGGTATGTGAATGTCCCGTGAGGTGTTGGACCACGGAGCATTGTCTAGCAAATAAAAGGATTCACGAAATGAATAAACCAAAAACGAAGTTCCTTCCATTCTAATATTCAAATAATTATGATTAAGAGTTTATGTTCAAATTATTAAGGCTTAAATTTTTGTTCACCGGTTCAAGTTCGGTGTGCATTGTGTTTTCCTATGCAGATGTCTAGACATTAGTACTAAATTCCACAATGCAGTTTCCGAAAAACAAAATTCAGTTCGTGGGTAGATGTAATTGTGAATATTTTAGATAGTGGGACATACATGGTGGTTAATGATTATGAATTTCATAAATGAGGTGGTAAGAAGATGCGTAGAAATTTTAGAGAGAGCAGAGAGCACTTTTTGTCTTGAGAAACGGTAGAGGATTAATGACCTAGACCCATATTAATAGGTTTGGACCCTCATAATGGACCTAACTATTATACCAAAAACCACTTTAGTCCAAGGGTACTTCTAAATTGGAATAGTATCCTCTTATATCCAAACAGAACCCATTCTGATAGCATCATTTGTAGGGTCCTGAAAACTGCACAGTCAGAAAAAAATACTCCCACAAGCACATTGTAGAGGGAAGAAATCATTCCCATATGACAAGAAAATAAAATGGATTCAATTTTAATTTTAATATTATAATGATACATAATGAAATTTAATTTTTCAAGAGTTTTATGAGACCCATGAACCACCCCCAATAAGGGTTCACAAAACTCTTGAATCGCGAACAACCAGTACACAGAAGGACCAGTAAGGAGCTGGCCCATGGGGTGATGGCCTACGAACCCAGGAATCTATGAACCAAATTTTTTGTCTAATAAGGACACTGAAGGCCATATACATACCATCCGACGAAATAGGTAGTTCACAGAAAAATAAAATCAGTAGGGTACTGAAAACATTTACTCAGTAATCATAGCCTCTATAAACCCCGTTTGACTGAGTCTTCTACGGGCTGAGAATGTCTTCATGGGATTCTAAAAATGTATCAGCATTACCATAAATATTATTTTCTCAGTTTTCTATAAAATGAGAATATAAGTAATTGAGGAGAGGATCAATGAACAAATCATGAAGTAGACCCTAGATATTTGAATGAAATATTTTGTAGAGGATTCTGGCTTTGGTTTCAAATCAACGATGAAGTTCAAACTAAAAACAATGTTTTAGCAGGTATAACCATCCTTAAACCATAAAAATAAGAAACATAATAATAATGGGTAAAACAAGAACAAAATTGGTGTCATCGCAAACCACAACTTCCATGTGGATGAACTCCTAGTGAACAATAGTTACCAGGACCCCTCCTTCAATATAGAGCTTCAAAATGTGCATCTCTATGTGGATCAAATCTTACAATGCATGTTGCATCAGTATGTATACGGAACCCAATGTAGTGTGGATGAAAACATCCAGGACCACGTACCATAGTGGTAAATAGTGGTCCATGCCCAAGCCCACATACTTCTTTGGTACGCGGATGACCCCTCTACCCGTACACCACTATGGTTTGCAAAGATCCCCCCATCCCACATAAGAAAATAGTACACAGAATGGGGAATCTTCAGGTTTCCTTCCCTATAGCTCCAATATCACCCTTCAGTTAACATCATGTCCTCCATATCTCCTATGTGAACCATTCCCCCGATATCAAGACAAAGCCTCCTCTAATGCCACTGAATCTGTATGATCTGATAATCAGGCACATCAGTTCACCCCTTGGAGTATACATATCCATGCTTTGTAGAGTCACAAATTCTCTCTGCACAATGGTTTGGACTCTCAGTATTTTTGCAAGTCATTATTCCCATAGTAACCCTAATTCCAACAATGGGACACACATGTGAACCAATCCATTCTAGGGATTAAGGGTGATCACTTTCTTTTCCATTGAATGAGGAATGGTGATCAGCTGAAGAAGCCATGTATGCTTCTCCTTTTGATGTGAGGGGACATTCCTCCCCTCTCCCGAATCACATTTTGGGTAAATCACACTGATTTAATTCCCTAGCCTTCTAGGAGCTGAGTGGCATGACCACCAATGTCATCCCACATTGAAAGGTGGATTGATTTGTGCCCTCACCCACCGTCACCTCTGCTTCATCCTCCATAGGTCTGTCCTCTCCCATAAGCAGGAGAGAAGATGTGTGGTTGTTTGAATCTATCATATACTCTTTTTTCTCACACCGAGTATGACTCGGGTGGGATTAGAGAGTTGTGATGATTACAAAATCCACCACACCAACCCATCATGAACAATGAGAACTTCTATTCCGATTCAAACCATGATATGTAGGATACCTGCCTGAAGGCTTGAGATCAAAAGGGGTCACTTCCAAAAGGGTTCATCCAATCTTGTAACCTCTAATGGATAGCTTCCACATGTAATCCCTAACCCATCTTAAACTACAAGAATAGTAATTCCTACTCAAACATGGATGTGTAGGATGCCTGCTTGAAGGCCCAAGCTCAAAAGGGGTGCCCTACCAAAAGTGTTTACCCAATCATGTCCCATCAAATGGGAAACTTCCATGCTTAATCCTCAACCCTTCTTGAACTACTATAACATTGATTCCTATTAAAACCAAGATATATAGGATGTATTCTAGAATTCCCGAGCACAAAAGGGGTTCCCTTCCAAAAGGGTGTACTCCAATTATTCCCCTAACAAATGGGCCTCCTCAATGGTATAAGCCCCAAACTAGCCAAATATGTCGGATACGATTCATCTCCTAAGGATACATAGGAAACCCATCATATGGGCCAAAACCCAATATCAAATCACCTTCCATACATCCTAGATGATGATAACTACAGAGCACCTTATTGCATAGATTATGTCAGTGTTTCCTCTGTAGCATCAAACACATGTATATCCACGATGATCCTTCAAACGAGGGGTAGCCCATAGATACACTCTTGGGGAATGAACTAAGGATTCATGAACATATGAACATGACTAAAATAAATAAGAGTGTCCAAAAATAGGAAATAATTCTCCCCAAAAGGGTGGTATGAGACCAACCTCCCATCCTATCAACCAATGGAGTCCATAAGTGTCGTTGGACAAATCAACATTTGATGAGAACCTGCCTTTAGAAAGGAGGTCTGTGAGTCAAGGATACCAGGACCGTTGGGTGTTTCTATCTCCTCGAATAAACTCATTGGAGTCAGTCTGAGGATGTCATATCCAAAGAGTACTAATTTCACAAATAATTAACCCCATGAAATCGCCCGCTATGACCGTTTGATTTTGACACCTCCTTTATAATGCAGAAGGGATAAATGGCCTAGTCTCTATGGATTCAATCCAGTCCCC
Organism: Viscum album; assembly: GCA_963277665.1. Lineage (NCBI taxonomy): Eukaryota > Viridiplantae > Streptophyta > Magnoliopsida > Santalales > Viscaceae > Viscum > Viscum album. Next base: position 142,311,676 of record OY728161.1, on the reverse strand, counting down.
CCTAAATAATAATGATGCAGATTGAGTTTAAATAATGTTGGCGATGAGAAAGTCTCTATAATAACAGATGAATGCTTGTCACCTGTGAGACAATTCATTTCATTTTACCCAAACACATAAGTGTGCCACCTAATAGTGACAAACAACCTTGTATAATGACATATTTGAACATAACTTTGTCATATGATCACCATAAAAAAATTTTCCACCTCTATATAAGGTGAAGAAAACAGAGAGGATCAAGAAGAAGGGAATGTTTGGTTTTTCAATATATATAGAGTAATCCATATAACCCTCTACTACACCATCTTTAAATTTCATTTATAGTGAATACTACCGCATTACATCCATTAATTTCCTATTTCAAACTTCATTAAAATCCCCAAATTAATTATCAGGGTTTAATAACCTTTATCCATCTAACATAACAGCTTTGAAAGACCCTATAATTTATTTTTTGATAATAATATCTTTATAAAAAGTAATATTTAAGATTACTATAATTCAACAATAAATGATCTCATTTACCAAAAATTAAACCATGAAACATTCTCTATATAGCATGTCAAGGTTCCCTGAATTAATTCCCCTAAATTAATTCTTATGTAATAATATCCATAGTGGACTACCACAATAATTACATGTCATAGGAATTTCAAATCCATTAAACCCTCTAATATTTTCACCATGACTACACTAATGGAAAATTCACCTATATCCAAGGTTTGAGAATATACTTATTTGTCCCATGGCCATGGTTGTATGTTTGGACCATGTGTTGTACAACTGTAGAGGCTATTATAATTGAAATAACATCCAATGTTAGGCTTGTAGATGAAGAGCATGAATATATCCACTACCATGGTGGATGAACCATTAGGCACCTATAGCCACATTCTACAAACCGTGGATATAGAATAATTTTTAAAAAATGATTAACCCCACCTTTTGATCGTATCACCTCACAATTATAATTATGGACCTTTACCAATATCATATTGGGTTTTTATAAATTAATATATTAATATGTTTATCTGTATACATAATTAAATTTACAAACTATTAGAAAATACAATTTACATAAATGACCATAGGGATAGGTTGGGGGCATGGCCTACAGACACGATCAACTAAAATTGTGGATATAAGGACATTTTTAAAAAATAATACAGACATAGTCACTTAAAAACATGTCAATTAGATATTTTTAAATCCAAAGACCATGGTAGACCAATGACCTTGTTGAAATGGGATCCAATAGCCACAGTTAGTCCATGATTGTGTAAATAGGGTTAAATTATGATTTCAATAGACACAGTCATCCTAGGACTATAGCCATAGGGGAACCAATAGAAATGGTATTCTTGTGACCATGTCCATAGGGGCACCTATGCCCACGATTGTCCCTTGAACGTGGAATTAAATCATTCTCACACCATTCTAGAATGATATTTATTTCCCACATTGGGCATAAGAAGCCCCATCACCACAGTCATGGGCATAGTATTGATATACATTCCCCTCTATCCATGGTCATTAGACAACAATTTTTAACATAAAAAGCAATAATTTTTATTTATGGTATTTCCCTTCTATTTATATGAATGTTTCATTTGTAGATATTTAGTATTATATACAGAGCCTGAAACAAATAATGTAAATGAGAAAAAATTTATTATATTGACTTAGAAATTACATTTTGTGAATAAATATAGCAATAAGAATTGAAAATATTATAGTCGGATAAGAAATATAATATATGATATATATTATTTTAAAATTTGGATCTAATCGTTCCCCTAGAATGATCATACTCATTAAAAATAGTGTAGAAATTAGGAAAAATATTATAATAGTAATATTTATTTAAAAATTGACAATATTAATTACTTTGGAATAAATTCCCAGGAATGTAGAATGAAAGAAATATATTGTATTTATAGAATGTAGGGAACCCATTTGACCGTTACAAAAATCATTGGGAATTGTAATATGACCACTAAGAATATCAACCTAACCATAAAAATAGTAATATAAACAATTTAATTATTTAATAATATTTACGTATCTTATAAAAAACATGAAATATTTTTATCATGATGCAATTAAATAAATGTTTTCAAAATGACAAAGTAATTTGTTTTTTTAAACACATGTATTAAATTTTTAGGTTCTATAAAATTTATTTCCATAAAAATATTATAAAATATTATTAGGTTTCATTATAATTATAATATTATTTTATAAGACCACATGAACATTTTCAATACATTTGATAAATGACCATAAAATAAAGATTCCTATATTTCGAAGGAATTTGGATTTAATTTAAAAAATAAAATACAAATTGTTAGAAAATTATATTTATAAAAAGAAATTAATTTTTTGAATGTACATGTTAAAATATAGTTAGAGTTATTTTCTTATTTTTTTAAAATAGATTAATTTCTGATTGAGTATTGAAATACATAAAACTATAGAAATTATTAAAATAAGTAAAAGACAAACAAAAATAATTCATGGATGAGGTAAGTGATCATTGGATCACCGTGACATTAAACAATTATTGTTTATAGTAATTATATTAATCAATATTGTTATTTTTGAGCCAAAATAATAATGAAATCAATATTATAATAAAAACCCCTCTCATCCCCTTATAAACACCGTCCATTTTCCTCAAACATTGAAAGACGTGGTGTATTAAAAATTTCTCACTAATTCTATTCCCAACTCCTCTAACCAAATATTCATTATTATAGTCTCACTAAAAGGAAAATATAATGTACCTTAAGGTGTATTTCAAGAGATGATATTCAAGAGGAAATATTTTCAATCTATGTCTCTTAAATTTTATTTCTTCTATATTCTCCTCAACTTCTGCATCCAACATGACATACTGAATATAGTATCATAAAAATAATATAAATTTTCTAATTTCATATCTATTAAACAACCTCCATTCATATAAAAATAACGAAATATTTAAATTATGGTGGGTATACCACCTCCATGAATAAAATTCATAGTTTTTCTCCACTAACTTCATTGAAGGTTTAAATTCACATTGTATGGTTTAAAATGATACAAATATGTTATTTTGTTTAATTTCACATTATAGAATGCTTATATACCCATAATATTAAGGGAAATATAATAATATTATTTACACTAAAAACCCCACCTAAATGAAAAAATTGTATATCTATAAAACCTTTACTCTCCTATTCATAATTTTTTGGGGAATAAATTTGGTATTAATAATTTTTTTAACTTATAAAAATAGATTTACTCCATTAAAACAATCTTCTATTATAATAGAAACATTCCATAAGATGTTATTTAATTATCGACAACTGATCTAACCACGGAACCAAGAAACAAACACCCTTATAATAATGAAGTTAAACTTGATATCCCATATAAATTGTTTAAAATAAATAAAATATAATTATAATAAAATAAATTTATAAATAAAAGTTTATGAATTAATTTATTTATTAAAATAATATGATTATTTCAGATGTTAAGGGAATGTACATAATGATTCTAGACATTAGTTAAGGGATCTCATCGAACTACCCTATTTTTGTTGGGATATGATGTATCTATCTTTAACTCACTGTATCTATATATTCTTATTAGTTAATTCATATATATTATATATATATATCCCAAAAATTTATTACTAGTTTAATACACCTTTCCTCAAGGGAGATTTACATCTTTTAAAGGATCCATTTTCAATTTATTTCATTATGATAAAAAAATTAAATTGAATTTCTCTATTTTCATTAAACATTTACAGTACCACTGAATGATATTTTTTGACCTTACATTTTTATTGAAAATTAATTTTATTATGAAAACCATTTATGTACATTTCTATTTTTAGGAAAATTATTATTTTTTTACCCTCTTCAGTGATTGTTTACCCTTTTTCACCAAACCCCACTTAAAAGAAATATTTTACAAAATTATTTCCATACTCCTTTTTAGGTTTCAAATCACATCAAATTCATTTAAATGATTCATTATTTATCTAATAATTTTTCTAAAAAGGAATTAATCCCTTATTTTATAGAATTTATTATGATATTCCATTTGAATATGTTATAAGACATAATTACGTAAATCGTTTCATTTTCACATTTTCTTCTAATGATTACGCCTTACGTATTATTTCCTTACATGAAACACATATTCATATAAATGTTATTAATGATTTTCCCATATATTAATCATATTCATTATGTAATTTTTATGTCTCATGAGATAATATGCATGGGATTAGCTAGTAATCCTAATTTATTATGAGAATTTCTCCACCATGGGATATAATATTAGTGGTCTACCAAGACTTATGAGTATTTCACAATTAATGGTGTTTCCATATTCATATGTTTCCATGTAATTATTAATCAATATTATTTATAACATGATCCCATATTATTATTCATGATCTGTGTGTTCTATGATATCATGTTATTCCTTTTAAGTCATATGTTGTTTCTCTTCAATATATTTATTCACTTATTAGTATTTATATATCACCAATTTTTTATGTATTCATTAGGTTATCATTTACATTTTTATGGGTTCAATGACATTTAAGATCTCATTATGGTGATAAAAATAAATATAATGTGTTTTTAACCATATTTTTTATGTTTTATGTATCATGCATTTGAAATATATTATGCCTCTATATCAATGGATTGTTTTTATTGGATATTTATTTAAAAAAATTAATAATTTGTGTAAAAACTAGGGCCACTATATATATTGAACACCTAAGGCTGTGTGTAATGTCCTAGTTCCAGAAGCCACCCAGATGTGCCCCATACCTGGTTGGTCATAAGGCCTCAAGAACATTTCCCCGAACGCCATAGGCTACTGACTAGCAGCGAGGGAATTAGGTGTAATAGTGGGGAAACAATGCCCTCATTAGTAGAGTACACATCAGATGTAAACAAATATATACAAGAGAGGAAGCAGTAATAATGAAAATCAATAGTAATTGCAGAAAATTGAAGGTATAAACTAGAGAACATATATAAAATGATACATGATACATATGTCTAGGAAAACATCCAAAAAAGTGGAAATGATGGAATACAACAACGATAACCCAAAGTGAAAAAGAAATCACATAAACACCAAATATTCACAAGCCATATCCTGGTCCCATGCTCTAGAGCTCCACAACAAATCATGTTCCTGTAGTTGAAGGGAACTTGAAATTATCTATACCTGCAACAATATAATCTATTTGGGCCCAAAAGCACGGCCCAAAAAGGGTGTGAGAGTAAATCTCAGTAGGAAATCACCCAAATATTTGTGCCTAACAGTCAGTGAATATATGGAAGGTAAAAGTACTGAAAAAAGTAAATAGGAAAGTGCTCAGCAGTAAACAATAGATAGTGTCAATATAAAGCAAAAACTAAACAAACAGCTAAACCTAAAATAGGTAACCCTCTTGGAAGTACTCAAAACCATCCCCTATGATACCACCTAAGAAGTACAAGAAACCCTTTGGGAAGTGCACTCAGCCTAACCCTTCTGGTTCAGTCATAAGAATATATAAAGACTCTCTGAGGAGTCGCTCATAGTCAATTAACCTTATAGTCAAAGGTAAAGCAAGAATCTCTGAGGAAGCTCACACATTCAATTCCTCATATAGTTTAAGGTAGTAAAGGACTCTCTAAGGAAGCTCAAACAGTTAATTCCCCTTATATCCCAATGTTCTATGACTCTAAGAGGAAGCTCACATAGTCAATTCCCCTTATAGACCAACTCGTTCCATTAAAACAAAGGCTCTTTGAGGAATCTCACTCAGTCAATTCCCTTTATAGTCTAAAGCAGTCACGTACTCTCTGAGGATGCTCGGACAGTCAATGCCCTTATAGCCACAAGTGGTCCTAGGCTCTCTATTGAAGCTCACTTGGTCAATCTCCCTTATAGCCTAAAGTGATCAATGACTCTCTGAGGAAGCCCAGTCAGTCAATTCCCCTTATAGTCTATTACACCAGGTTTTCAAGACCCTATGTTGGTCGAGGAGCATAGTTGTGCAATATGGACAAGGTAAACCTATATAACTACTTAGCTAAAATGTCTACATCATATCAAGCAGGTCAGAATACAAACTCTCCATCCTATAGCAACAGGCATGGAAAACTGGAAAAGCAGCCAAACTTGTTAAATAGGACCAAACAGTAGTAAAAATAACATGCATGGGAAATACATCCAAGGATAGCAATCAACCCTATCATCTCCAGACAATGTATACGCAAACATGCGAGCATGGAAGGCAATCAACAGGGGTAAAACGGTAAACACGCAATACCCCATACAAGGGTATTGGGGGAAATTTCACATAATACTCAATGACATTGAACGAAAATGAACAAACCACATACCTCGACATTGTGAGATCAATATTCTCTAGCGTCAGCCCTTGGATCGACCTAGAATGTGGTAGATCTACAAAAATGTATAAAAGTTTCAGCAAAGAATAACATGAGGAAGAAGAGGAATCATGAAATAAAGCTCAAGAAGAAGAGAGAGCATACTGATTCGTTCCCAACGCAATCAATGATGGTCGAATCAGATATCAGATGGAGACTTGGGGGCTCATCGAAGATCCGTGGTCGTACGAAGCTCTCGGTTGAGTAAGACCTAAAAAGAGAGAGCTCTGGTGATTAGATGTGACCCTAGTGCGTTTAATGAAAAAAATAATGTAAATGGCGTGTACTCGCATTTTCTATACTCCGCTTTAAGTATCCTCCAAGTAACTCCCACATGGTCGTGTGTGTGGATACTACACGTCCAGCACACGACCTCCTGCGTCAAGTTGGTACACGGTGTCAACTCATAAAGTACACGGCATGTACTTCGAAAATTTCCATAATTTCTTTTTTTCATCAAAAAACAACAACAAAAAAGGAAAAAATTCCATAAATGTTGATCTAGGTTCTTATAAACATACCCCTTAATAAAATTTGTCCCTGAATTTTCCTATCATGGCCTAGAGGAAGAAACCCTGAATAGCTCCGGCCACACTGATCGTACATCATCCTCCCTCTCTCAAGTCTCGTCCTGTACTCACCCATGTTGTTATAGCACTCATATGAGTGCAATAGACCAGCCATGAAGATCCTTTTTACTAAGATGGGAAATCCGGATAGGATGCTCCTAAAAAGATGCGTCCCCTTCAAACTCATCCTCCTGAGGTTGGAAAACATGATACAGGTATGAAAAGTAACGTCGAAGCTAAGAAACATGGAAGACGTCGTACATAGCCTGGCGCCTCTGAGGTAACGGCAACTGATAGGAAACCATCCCAACCTTCTCCAACACCTCAAACGGCCCGATGTACCTCGCTGAAAGCTTACCCTATCTCCTAATCCTCTTGGGTCCCAACCTCGGTGTGACACGCAGGAAAAACTGATCCCCAACGTTGAACTATAGAGGTCGTCTATGCTGATTAGCATAAGACTTCAATTGATACTGTGTAGTATCCATCCTCTTCCGAATCAACTCCATCTACTCTGTGGTCTCCGTAACATGATTAGGTCCCTTCAAAGCTGCCTCTCCTACCTCCAGCCAACATATGGGTGACCGACATGTTCTACCGTACAAATCCTCATAAGGTGCCATATGAATAGTTTCTTGAAATCTATTTTTATAGGTAAACTCCACAAGAGGTATATTATTCTCCCAAGATCCTCCAAAATCTAGAATGCATGCTCGGAGCATTTCCTCAAGCACCTAAATTGTACCCTTGGACTGGCCATCTGTCTGGGGGTGGTCTGCTGTACTCAAAAGTACCTCTCTACCTAAAGCCTTCTAATGCCCCTACCAGACCGGAGAAGTAAAAGGTGCATCCCTGTCCGAAACAATGGAGTGTGGAACTCCATGGATACGTACAATCTCTCATATGTACAACCTTCCCATCTCATCAACAATAAATATTTCCTTCATCATAAAGAAGTGAGAATACTTCGTGAGTCCATCAATGACAACACAAACAATGTAATTTTCTCAAGGAGACCTCAGTAAACCTGTCACAAAATACACCACAACATCATTCCACTTCCACTTGGGAATGGGTAACTATTGTAAAATACCTTCTGGTTGATGATGCTCTTCCTTCACCTGCAGGAAAGTGGAACACCTCATGACAAAACCAGAAACATCCCTCTTCATACCTGGACACAAATACAGATGGAGTAGATCATGGTACCTCTTGGTGATGCTAGGATAAACTGCCCAAACTGAGGAATGAAAATCTTGCATCAGCTCCTCACCTATATATGATGGCACCCATATGTGCCCCTGGAAATGAAAGAAGTCATACTCACCAACGCTTCATCTAGGAATAGGGTCCTCTCCTAACAAACTCTCCCTTAGTAAGATGACTTCAAAATCTGATAGCTTCCTCATTTGAACTCGATCAAGAAGAGTAGAGGAAACAGCTACAAAAGATAGAAAATTCTTCCCCCTGTCTGTCGTGAACCTCCAAATACATCTTAGAGAACATAGACATAAGCTTCCACTCACTACTGGCCTCATGAAGTGCCTATATATGAGTCCTCCTTCTCAATGCATCCGCCACTATGTTGCCTTTCCCAGGAATATAGGTAAGCTCTACGTCAATGAACATAAGGCACTCAACCCACATTTGCTGTCTGAAATTCAGATCACACAGAGTGAAGATGTACTTGAGACTCTTGTGTTTGGTGAAAACCACAAATTGCCCTCACAGAAGATAATGTCTCCAACAACGTAGGTCCTGAACAACAGTTTCCAACTCCAGATCATGCGTCGGGTAATTCCTCTAAAATGGCCTCAACTACTAAGACATGTACGCAAGGACTCCATCTCTATGCAAAATCATAGCTCCCAGCCCGGTACTTGATGCATCATATTAAATAGTATTTCTCTTTCCTAGCTCTGGAAGGACTAGTATTGGTGCTGATGTCAACCTCTCTTTTAGCTCCTAAAAGGCTAACTCACAAAAATCATACCATAATAAGTTTTCTCCCTTCTTAGTCATTCCTGTCAGCGGTGCTTCTAAGTGTGAAAATTCATATATGAAATCCTTATAGTATCCAACCTACCCTAGATAACTCTACACCTCAATGATGTTCTCAGGCTTCTCCTGGGAAACTGCAGCTCCCATTTTCCCTAGGTCTACTGATACTCCTTCCTCTGAGATAATATGACCTAGGAAGTGAATCAAATCCATCCAAAAGTGGCACTTTGAAAACCTAGCATATAGCTGATTCTCTCTCAGTGTACTCAAAATGATCTCAAGATTGGTAGCATCGTCGTGTTGAGTGTGAGAGTGCACCAAGATATCTTCCACTAAAACAACCACTAAGAAATCCAAATATGGATGAAACACTCGGTTCATCAGTTCCGTGAAAACTGGTGGCACGTTCATGAGACCGAACAGCATAACCACATACTTGTATAGACCATTTCTGACCTAGAAGGCTGTAAGAGGTATATCTGATGGTCTAATGCACAAATTATGATATTTGTACATCAAGTCAATAATTGAGAACACTCAGGCTCCTCAAAGCTGATCAAAGAGGTCATCAATCCTCATAAAGGGATACTGGTTCTTGACTCTCAACTGGTTAACCTTTTGATAGTCCACACAAAGCCTTGAGACGCTGTCTTCCTTCTTCAGAAATAGGATAGGCAAACCCCATAGAGAAGTATTGTGTTGGATGAAACCCTTTTCCAAAAACACATCCAAATATTTCTTGATCACCTATAGCTCTGGTGTAGCCATCCTATAAGGAGGAATGGACACAGGTGCCACTCCTAGCACAAGCTCAATAGAAAAATCTACCTCACCCTCTGAAGGAAAAACTGAAAAGTCCACTGGAAAGACATCTCTGAAACGATACACCACTGGAGGAATATCTAATTGTGAAGTCCCCTGGTCATCCAGATATAAAAAATAAATCTAGGTTGTAACTCCTCCCAACCCATGATGCCCTGGACCCACCCTGCTCACCTAGAAAACCGATTTTCCCGTATGATGAAAAGATTCAACTTCTGGTGACGTGAAACTCACCTTGCAGCGATACCAGTTGATGAATCCCTAGAATGAAACTAACCAGTCCATCCTGAGAATTAAATTATAGCCTATCATCTCTAGGATATAGAGGTACCATAAAATGTGACACCCACCATCCTTTAGAGAGAAATATCTACACTGATGTACACTAGCCGTTCTAAACCCCAACAGATTGTCTAGTGTCAAGATAACAGTAGAAGAAAAGATGCAGAGACCAAATATCTCCACGATAGCAGCAGATATAAATCTATGGGAATCCATTGTATCAGAAAGAGAAGAAGCTAAAAATGAGGCTACTAAGATTGTTCCTCGAACGGTAGATGGCCTGAGATCCTGATCCTATTGGGTCTGATCCACTACAAAAGTATGGCATGTACCATGTCCCTATGAACAATCATGACCACTCTAAGCTGATCCACCCCGATGTCTCTGAAAACCGTGGGAATGCATACCATGACCATGACCTCTACCTCAGCCCGAATGGCCGGAAGAACTCCAGTTCACAGACTGGTGAGAAACTGGTGGCACTGCTCTCAAACGAGGAGTCATAGAAGAACCCCTTTAACAAACTGCTAGTGAGAAGAACTGACAAAAGTGTTGAAGGTGACCCATCTGGACACATGATCGGCTCCCAACCGGGTCCCTAGGGCAACGTGGACTCATATGCACGCTCTTCTTTCACTTGTATCACACCACCTGGCTACCAGAAGATGCATCCCACCTATTATAATCTCCTTGTGCAGTCTCACCGTGGAACTTCCCGCTATCTGCTAGAAAATCACTAACTCTAGATGATGAACTTCCTTGGGTCACAGCTCCAGAATCCCTCATATTGCTCTTTGATATCAGGTCCTAGTTGATAATAGAATATATCGAAGTCAACTTGATGATTTACAACTGAGACCAGATGTCATGCCTCGTACCATCCTAAAACTTTCGTGCAAGGAACAACTCGTCAACTCATAGAATAGGCATGAAATTTTGTAGCTCTGTGATGTGTGAGGAATACACTATAACAAAAAGAGAACCCTTCCCTAGAATCATGAAATCTCGGGCTCGATTGGCCCTCAAGGTCTCCAGATAGAATTAATCATATAAGATGCACCGAAGCTCTCCCCATCCATATTCTACTAGTATCCCGCCTGTGAGATCACATCCCACCGCCTCTTGGTGGAGTCTCAAAACATGTAGGTAGCGAGAATCACCCTCTTCTCTAGAGGTATCTCCAGATGCTGGAAAATCATCAGCATAGCTTCTAGCCATTACTCTATAGCATGGGGTCCTCCATCCCCTGGGAGAGTTGGAGGATGCAACTTCTGAAAGACCTGCGTCAATTCTGTCATTGATGGGGTAGGAGGGAGTGCTATCTCAAAGACATGCATCATTACCAAAAATCCCTACCAGAACTATGAATCAACAGATATGTCAAGTACAAGAGCTGGTGCTAAGGCTGGAACAACAAGAGGATCTGCAGGTAGTCCCTAATCAGCCATGTCTGGTGTCTGATCCCCGGTTGGAAACTGGCATACTATCAAAGGAAGTCTTGGGGACATGACTCTGCAAATTCAAGCACACACCTTAGATCAAGATTATCAAGGATTGAAAACTAGAAGCATAAGAAGTGATCATGTTAAAGAAATCATTCATTTTTTACAAGGCATTACTACACGGTGTGTAGATTTCTTACATGGACTGTTCACTTAAGTCATTTACATGGGTGTGTAATCCTGCCTAAACTGGTCGTGTATAACCCCAAACAAAAATTGGGCCTCCCTGACACACGGTGTGTACTTGAAACCTCTTCCTCTTTCCGAGTCCTTCTACATGGTTAAGTAACACGACTCTCTTAAAGAAATACTATACGATGTTTTCCAGATAGACACGACGTGTAATAAATAAGTTTCACCTAGCCCGTGTTGTTAGTTACACGACCTAACACACAGCTCACCCTAAACAGTGTGTTCCAGAATGATAGGGTGTGTACAAGAAGGGATAACACCAACCAGTGTTGTTCATGACACGGCCAAGTACCTGGTTCAGAATACACAACGTGTTCCAAAGGGCACAATGTGTATATGAAATGATAACACCAACCTATATTGTTCGTGACACATCCAGGTACATAGGTCATGCTACACAGTGTGTTCAACATGGACACGTCTTGTATAGCTTATGTTTTATCCATCCATGTTGTTAGTTACACGAGTGGAAAAATGTTCGACACTACCTGACGTGTTCGATTGGTACACGTCGTGTTCCCACCAGAATCTCCCCATTTTGTGTCTCTACCCACATGGCGTACAACACTATTAGAGACTACACGGTGTGTACATAATGTACATAGCCTGTACTCCTGAAAAATAGTTTCTTCCTGAACAGAAGAACACATGACATGTACATAACATTACACGGTGTGTATTTTGGGTTTTTCTGAACACTAATCCTCAGAAACTACTCTGGAAGCCTAAAATCAATGAAACGAGCACTGAAAGTGGAAAATTCCAATTCCTGAGGTCCCATACTCCCTACGAATCCATTTTTGGCATCTTTTACAAATTATAACATGGAAAAAAGGCAATTAACCACCAAATTCCGATCTATGAGGGCCCATAACACCTCAAGAACCAATGTTTGTCATTGATTCAAGAAAATCTCTACACAAAACAATATCCAATCAAACAACATGTATTTTTATCAAGGAAAGAATCACAACAACATGCATATTTTACACATCATCTATCACAATAACTTGTAATAACAAATGCATCCTAGATGGCATGGAAAAAATGCATGACATGAGAATTCTAGCAAGTTCCTATGTGATGAATGAGATGGAATACCCTCATCTCACTGGGATGCAACAGAAATATAACCTCAATAATATCTACAACAACAGCAAAAATCATGTGAATAACTCAAGGTGAAATAAAATCAATTGTAATAATTGAAAAACCAAAAAAAATTGCAATTAAAGGGGCAGATTGGCTTTTCCCTGTACCCGGGTTAGCTACTCCCAGACACATATTATTAAAGAGTACCTATTCATTCTTATCCCTGGCTATAGGCTCCAAATAGTAAATCAAGAGAAATAATTCCTCTGATACCACTTTGAAATGTCATGGCTTCGGAAGCCACCTAGTGGCACCTCGTAACTGGTTGGTCACATAGCCTCAAGTGCATTCGATGAATGCGAGAGGTTGCTGACTAGCAGTGAAAGACTTGGGTGTGATAGTGGGGAAACTATTCCCTCATTTTCAAAGTACACATTAAAAGTAAACAAATACATTCAAGATAATAAGCAGTAATAATGACATACAGAAGTAAGAGATGAAAATTGTAAGTCTAAACTGGAGAACAAATAAAAAATAAAGCATGATACATACGTCTAGGAAAATAGCCAAACAAGTCACAATGCTGGAATACAACAGTGCTAAACCAAAGTGAAAAAGAAAGCAGATAAACTGCTCAGCATCTCTAGACATATCATTGTCACATGCTCTCCATCACCATCACAAATCAAGTACCTGATGTAGATGGGTGCCTGCCCTTATCTATACCTGCAACAATATAATATGTTTGGGCCCAAAAACATGGCCCATACAGGGTGTGAGACTGAATCCTAGTAGGCAACCACCTGAAGATCCGTGCCTTATAGTCAGTGAATATATGGAAGGTAAAAGTATAGAAAACAGTAAATAGAAAAGTGATCAGCAGTAAACAATCCACTGTTTCAATATCAAGAAACAACAAAACAAACAGCTAAACCTCAAACAAGTAACCCTCTAGGAATTACACATAGACATCCCCTATGGTCCTACCTAAGAAATACAAGCAACCCTCTAGGTAGTGAACTCATCCTAACACCTTTGTTTCAGTCATAATAATATATAAAGACTCTATGAGGAAGCTCTCATAGTCAACTAACCTTATAGTCAAAGGTAAATCAAGACTCTATGAGGAAGCTAACATAGTCAATTACCCGTATACTCTAGGGTAGTCAAGGAATCTATGAGGAAGCTCACATGGTCAATTCCCCTTATATCCCCAAGGTCAAGGACTCTTTTAGGAATCCCACATAGTCAATTCCCCTTATATCCCAAGTCATTCAATTAAAACAAAGACTCTCTGAGGAAGCTCACTCCGTCAATTCCCCTAATAGTCTAAATAAATCAAGGACTCTCTGAGGAAGCTCACGTGGTCAATTTCCATTATAGCCCTATGTGGTCCTAGGCTCTCTGAGGAAGCCCACTTGGTCAATCCACCTTATAGCCTAAAGTTCTCAAAGACTCTCTTAGGAAGCTCACAAGGCCAATTCCATTAATAGTCTACTACACCAGGTTCTCACGGCCCTATGTTAGTCAACGAGCATAGTAGTGAAATATGGCCTAGGTAATCCTACAGAAATACTTGGATAGAAAGTATAAAACATATCAAGCACGTCAAAATACAAACTCTCCATCCTACAATAGCAGTCATGGAAAACAGGCAAGGGATCCAAACTAGTTAAATAGGACCAAGAAGTCATAAATAGAACAATCATGGGCAATACATCCAAGAATATAAATCATCCCTATCATCTCCAAATAACCACTACAAAAACATGCAAGCATGGAAAGAAATAAACAGGGGTAAAACCGTAAACACTCAATACCCCATTCAAGGGCATTGGTGGAAATTTCATGTAATACTCAACGATATTGAATGGAATAGAACAAACCACCTACCTCAGCATTGTGAGATCGATATACTCGGGGGTCGACCCTTGGATCGACCTAGAACGTCGTAGATCTCCAAAAACGTCTGAAAATTTTAACGAAGGATAACTTAAGGAAGAAGTGGAATCAAGAAACGATGCTTATGAAGAAGATAGAGCTTATGTAGGTGATCCCAATGCAATTTATAGCAGTCGAATCAGACATCGGATGGAGACTCAGGGGCCCATCGAAGATCCGTGGCCATATAGAGCTCTCAGTCGAATGAGACCTAAAAGAAGAGTGTTCTAATGATTAGAGGAGACCCTGGTGCATTTAATGAAAAAAAGAAATTACATGGTGTATACTTTTGAATTACATGGAGTGTACTAGCCTTTTCCATACTCCACTTTAAGCGGCCTCCAAGTCACTCCCACACGGCGGTGTGTGTGGCTACTACACGGCCAGCACACGGCCTCCTGCGGTAAGTCAGTACAAGGCATGTACTCATAAAGTACAGGACGTGTACTTAGAAAATTTCTAGAATTTCCTTTTTCCTCAGATACGACCAGATAATGAAAAACATACGTAAAAAGAAGATCTTGGTTCTTACACTATGATCACGATTGAACATCACAATAGGTTTGTGGTTGTATTTCTACTTTATAATAGTTTTATTATAATAAAATTCATGTCATCATCCATGAATTATGATAATAGTGTTAATTGATAAAGGAATATTCCATGTATGATGAACCACCAATTTAAATGTTATCTCCTTAAAGATATATAGAATATAAAATTATAATACTTCTAAATCATAATGAACCAATTCTAGTGATGTATCCAAAATTTAGTATAAATACAATACCGATGTCATATCACCAAAATGCACAAATTAAAACAAAATATGTTCTTTTGTAAATGATGAATTTGAATGAACACCACTAGACATAAATAGAATTATAAAAATACCTAGAAATTATATGGTATATAATTTATCCCTAATTCATAAGTGAACACACTAAATTTTCTATTCCATAGAAAAAAACTTTTTTGTTATGATGGATCAATGTTTTGGTACCCTACCCATGTTAATGGAAGAATATTTCCCAACATTATCAATGGAAATTTTCTGATGATTGCACTCCCACTATGATAACCCCAAAATGGTATGATGAGGATATTTATAAAAATCATCAAACTAGGTTTTTCGTTTCAAATTCCTCTACCCATACTTATAGCATATCATCTTTCTTGATTGCATCCACATACCTTCAAAATTTGGGCCTTCAACACTATTTTACTATTCCCCAACATACGCGAGAAAGTTACCTCAACCCATTATTTTAAAAATAATCTCTCCATTACAAACTAGTCATTTTAATTTCTCTGATTTTTGATATTAGTGAATGATAATATTCTTATATCAGAAACATCATGTGATATCCACTACCTCAACTAGTCATTTCAATAAAATGTGGATGATTTAAAAAAACACTACATGTTTACCCTTATATAGACTTATAAAAAACACTTATTTATCTCTTATAAATATAGATAACCCTTACATAACCTCAAATGTATACTTTACATCCCCTAAGGGATGACCCTATCAAATGAACTTTTAATCTCTAAACATTATTCTCACCTAGAAATAGTTACTGCCAATATTTACACTTACTCCATTAAATTAATTACATTTTTAAAATTTCCACTCTATTTACATCACTATATTCATTAGAATTTGGTTTCTCTCCATGTTCATGCATCTAGAAAATCATAATTTTTAATTCCCACAAATAACACCCTTAATTTCAATTTATTTTGGATAGATTGACTCTAAACAAATATATGGAAGGTGAACCAATCCCCATATCATTTGGCCATGTTTAATTCCCAAACAAAAAAATCTAAAAATTACAAAACATAGCCAAAAGAATGTTTTACTAAAATGTGACAATATCACAGTTTCAAATTTTTTCCAAAGTTAAGGTAGTAAATATCCAAGTCAAAGTACATTCTCATGGTTTTATCTAGAGATAACCAAATACAAATGCATCATAGGAAACAACACCTTCCATTCTTCCTACCTTTTCAGTATTATAATTAATCCACACTATAGTCATGATTAACTAATACCCATTGAGAAAAATCCACCTTAGTTATTCGAAATATGAATACTAATTTCATTCCTATGTAACCTTATGAATAAAACCATGAAATTTCTCTAATAAAAATTTGAATTATATATATCTAAATTCTGTAATTTCCCATCATCATGTTACATGATATTTTATGTTGATGGACCTTCTCTTTCTAGAATCCGATACATTTTATGATCTATAACCAATATTACCCAATCCAAGCGTGGAATATTATATCAAACTCAAGTGATACATCCATAAATTAAATTCATTTAAAACATAACATAATTTTTATTATTAATATATTGATGAACTCACAATAAAACAAGCAATCACCTTCAGGTCACCATTACTTAGTGAATCCAAGGAATGTGAGGTCTTTTTTCCCACTACTTTTCTATTTATTTCTAAAAAATTTATTTCCCACCCTTATTATATAAGTCCTTATAAAACTATAATAAACATATAAAATTAATTACCAGATATTTTTTTAAAAATTGCAATGTCTTTAGTGCCACTCCATTGAAAATCAATAAGCCCTGGAATATGTGTTGTTTATCTTCTATTATTGATATGGTTGTTGTCAATTTTTCAAAGAAAATATATATTTATAAAAAATTCATTATTATATTAATGAAGTGTATATAAAATATCCTACAATATTAAAATAAATCATCAACACCAAGACACCTTCTTGTTTTCTAGGTTTATTATCTATAAACTCAGGGCCTCTATTCGAGTGAATATTTCGAATCACTCAAAAATTATAAACTCTCACACCATAGAACTATTATCTAATCATTTTAATTATATTATTATATCACCAACATAAAATTGTTATAATTCTATAATTATTAAAAAACACCTCACACATATACATAAGGAAACAAATCCTGCACCATAATATTGGATCCCAGAGGAAGTTAACAAGTAAAATTTCAATATAGCAAAAATTGGTATATGCTTAAATTCAGATTCATTGGTACCTCTCCATTCATAATAAAAACACATCTTCCTATAACAACCAAGTGAACAAGATTCCCATATTATAGCCACCATCTACTGAATGTATAATTATATGGAATTCAATTATCCTTAATAATTTTTTTATGAAAAAATAAATATCAAACATTCAAATGTAGTTAGAATATTATTCTCCTGTTTAAATTTTATGGCATCCACATATCTCTGTTCTATATTCGTTTTGATAATTATAGTCCCCTTATAATTGATTGGGACTATTCCTCACTCCTTGTTTATATTTATTATCTCGAATGAATTCACTACTCCTCCAATAGTCAGAGGAGCTCCTCCAACAAAATTCTATGGAAAAAACACCTTATACTTTCTCAAATATTATGTTATAAGAACCCTAAATCTATTAATCTACACCATGAAAACATGAAAACACATGGTAGAAAGAAAATATCCCCCTCATAACTATAGTATGTGATTAACATGTATAATTTATTGTTATATAATAGAAAGTTGGGTCCAAATATGCCTAATTTTATATTCATTATCCTCTACAATTGTAGATGTAAAATCAGGGAATGATTCAAATTTCATTGAGATTATCATATATCATTTAAATTTTATTTTTTGTGTTAGGATACAACATTAGATAAATGCACCTTTTCAAATTTCCACACCTCCTAGAAAATTTCTTTGTTATAATTTTTCAAGGTTTCTTGTTCAAAAAACAACATTTCTTTTAAAAAATCCACCATAAACGAAATTACAAAACTCTCTAGGAGTAGAATTATTGATATCCTCCATGGTTTTAATCTTACACCATTAACATTAAATTTAATAATTACCCATTTTGATACCATCCTATTGAAATAATTAACTCCCACTTAATTTAAAATGTCTAATGGATAAATAATGTCTAATAGAATTATTCTATATGGATGAGAGAGAATGACGTTGTTGAACTGATCTCTAAAACACATAATGCACGGTTCTTCCATTTAATAACCCTTATATAACATCATAAGTAGTAATTATGTATCCTTATGCATGAACCTCTCCAAATTCCTTTGTGTGACATTACTTTATCCACAACTAGAAATAATTGCTTTGGATATTTACCCTTTTCTTAAAGCTTCCATGCCACATATGAATCATCCATTCTTATTGGTCCACTCTGTACTCCAAAATGTGTTTTCTTGAATTTTTCATTTTTATAGGTATCTTACTACATTCCAAAAAATTAACATTACATATTCCACTATTTATTAGACTGTGTTGCTTCCTCTAACATTAATATAAACATCCAGGATGTGGGTGAACCTATCAATATCTTTTTCCACCTAGTATAATTCATAAAAAATAACATCTAAAATATAAAATACAAAATAAAAATATTTTCTCCATTAAAACATAATAAATATTACCCACATTAGATAGTTAATATAATTTAATTAATTAGTTATACCTCTAATAATTCTATTTCAATAAATCACATATCATGTGATTAAATATTGAAACATAAATAAAACATTTATCTGAATTATTCAAAAACCAAAATTAATCAATTGATTTTAATTAATTAATTTTATTAAATACTCATCAATATCATCATAATAATCCTAATTAATATCTAAAAATTTGTTCATCCATAAATTAATAAAATAATCTTCATAAACAAAAAATATAATTAAATAATTATTATCCCAAATAGAACGGATTCCCCCAATTCCCTTATAACATCACTTTAATTAATTAAATCATATCAATCAAACATTCCATAAATAAATAAATAAATAGATAATATATTTTTTAGGTAATTGAATTTTCTTTTCCATTCCATTACACTTCCGGTTTTTATGTTATATGTGTTTAAAATGATTCTTCATGAGGGTTTCTAGTGTTTGGTGGTCCAGCAAAGCATCCATAAATATATATTGTGTAATGCGTACAAAACACAAAAGATTGGTTCAGGCCTTGTGAATATGGATGGTTCATGGATTATAAATCAGCTTAGGGGGATCCCTGAAACAAATGAACATTGTGAAAAATCAATTCATTATGAGTATGTAAATAAATCCATAACAACATACTTTTTGGCGGGATTTAAAATATTAGGAAACCCATGGCTTAAACACTGTATAATGTTTACACTACATTATGGAGGTGGATTCCAGGTTATTTTATAACCCATTCAGTGTAATTTCCATTCATTTAGATACTCTCTCCGTCCCATATTTTTTAGAGCCCTAGTCTCCTTAATTGGATCTTCTCACCCCTTATCATTAAATAAATTGATCATAGTGGTTTTTGGTTGATTATCCTTAGTGGGTGATTTCACATTTACCTGTGGATTTCTCTTGATATTATCATGGGAATTCACTACTGTGATGTTTTTTGTTTCACGGATGTCATTTCGGATAAATAGTATTATTCTTTGGGTGTGGTGTTAGTTGATCCCTAGTTTCCCATTTGTAGTTGTGGTTATGAGAATTTATTCTTCACTTAATAGTGCATAGTGAGTTACAAAAGCATCTATATAGTATGGAGTAACTTGGTTGTCTTTATTGTGTATCATACGGAAGGTGATTTTCATTTTTTATCTTAGGGAAATAGTATTCTTGTATTAATAAAATATAAATAATTGGATAATTGTAATTTAATATGAAAATCGATAATGATTAAATTTCATTTAATGTTTTCCTATTATCATGATATGATGGATTGTATGAGTTTAATGCCCCACATGAAATTGTGGTCCTTGGGGATTTTATTTCATTGGATTATATGTGATATGAATTCTATGTATTTTGTGATTATTGTGACTTAAACCTAGAATAGAATTTTTATAACACTTATATTTTGAGAATTAATTGGTTTATCCAAGATTATGGATTGTGTGATAAAACCCCTTGAATAAAGTTAATATAGATAAAATTCACCTTGTTAAATAAGTTAAATGGCCTTTGATGAACTATGATGTGTGATAATTCTTATGGGGTAGGAATGTCTATTTTTGATATAATGTGGGGCTGATGGGTGAGATGTGGTCTGGCTTTTGGGGTGGTTATTTTGGGGTCATTTGGCCATGATTTTGGGTTATTGAGGTAGTGGTTTTTGGGCCAGGAATATGGAGTAGAGAGGTGGTTGTTTTTTGGATTTGATTTTGGGGAGGCGTGGATATGGTTCGAAGGAGATTATGAGTTTCTTACGATGTGTGGCTACATTTTTCAATATTTCTGAGTGGTGATAGAATAAATAATTATTTAATAATGTTTAAAATGGTTGTGGTTGTTTTTGGAAAATTTAATGGAAATGAAAAATGATAAAATTATTTTTTTCGGAATGTAGTTAAATGGGGTTGATGATATAATGAAATGAATGGGTTTGATAATGGAATTTGTTTTTTGGGTGATGTTGCTTTCAATTATGTGGTGTTTTGAATTTAAATATGGAAAATAATGTAGGGATATTTTGGAGTTGGAATGATTTTGGTTGGGAACCCATAGGTTGGGATTGTGTGTGGGTATATTTATATACTAGTATATTCTTTTTGATTTCTAAAAGCACTCTACTGACATCATGCTCTATGTGATGATACTCTTATATTAACATAGGGGGTGGGGTGTTTTCTCAACATCATGTTGATGAGGAATAATGGATTTCTCTATACATTTATATCTTTCGGAGGGTATATACTCACCATATTTGATTGCTAGAGGTCATTTAGTGTACTAGGTCTCGACCTTGGTGTTTTTGATAAAGATGTGATATGACAAAGTTGTGGGGGATGTGGCATAGGATTCTTTATGCAAGCTATGATATGGAAAGGTTGCAGGGAGGAGACCCATGTGTCTTCTGGGGAGACGTGCTAGGCATCTCTCTGGGGAATCTTATGGTGGGGTTCAGGAATGGTAGGAGGAGGGGATGATGTTTATTTTGTTTAGGTTCATGATACCCTACTACTCTAGTTATGGTTGCAAAGTTCTGGATTAGGTTTCTATGGGTTTGATGAGAGGTGACCATGATGTATTGTAGTTGACATGAAGTTTACATGAATGTTGTGATGTGACCATGTTGTGGAGCGGTGGAATATTCTATTATGATGATATTGTAATACCATGACATACGACGTTGGGATTCCAAAGTGGAAAATTAGGTAAAATATTTTATGGAGAACCCTTTATCAATATAATTTATATTATGTTATTATACTTGGATTATGGTATATTTTGTGCATGCCTTGTTGATTTTTTTATTGGTAGTTGACCAGTTTAGGTGTTGTCTGTTCGACTGTTTGATCCTGGGATTATTAGTATGCTTTATTAAAACATTTGTGAGATGATTTTTTTCTAATGAGAAAACTCATATGGTCACCCTATGTATATCAACTAATATTAAGGTTTTAAAGAGGACTCTTTTGACCATATTGGACATTACTGGCTCATATCCATTGATAGGTGTTGTTTCTCTACATTATATTTTCTTTGGGGTATTTACATTATAGACTTCGATAAGTATCTATTTTACGTATACATTCATTGTGGAATTATTTTTGTTTCTTGTATATTATTTCATAGATTTCCTTATGAATGATTCATCTTATCTATCAATCATTTATTATTATATAGGAAATTCCTTCCCATTTCATGAGATTTTTTTATACCCTCACTTGAAGTCGACAACCCTTTTCCTACTAGATGAGGGACTGGGGGGCTCATTGTCTCACTCCAATCATTGTGTTATCTTTGGAAGGAGGATGGTATAGACTGGCATCATAGGTTATTCATGACGTATAAGATAGAGTATGGAGTTAGGAATGGTGGGAATTATATGGGTTGGTATGGAAGCAATGAAAATTGACCATGTATCATGACATAAGCTACGGGGGGTTATTAGGTTATGGTATTTTTGGGCCCCCAGATCTATTGAACAAACTTTGAACTTATAGAATAAAAAAGTAATGTGGCCCTTTTTTCAATGATGATACATAGATAGTTACATGGATATTTAGATCAAGTGTTCATATTTGAATTAGGTATCTTTGGAATTGTTACAATTAATAAAATGAATAAAATGAATCCTAATAAAATTTCATTCTACCTGGGATAAGAAAAATATTTTTTCACTTTTAGTTATGGATCATGGACATAATCTTTATGTGGTTTAGGATGTATAAGTTTATCAAGATGATCCATTTGATCATCATAGGGTTTATCTAGAATAGGAGGATGATGATTAGCAGAGGTAAAGACATGCTCTTTTGTGGAAGTCTTTGGGGATGTATGAAGGTAGTGTTTTATATGTGGATACAGATAGCTAGATGAAGTATCTTGAGATCCCTTTTATTTTTATCAAGTACCTAGTAGGACATTGGTTCCCATTTGATGTTAGTCATATGTGGGGAGTTTTGCTTCATTGGTGGATGTTGTATCTGGTTGGGCAGAAGGAGGATGATGTTTCATCAATTAACATTTAGAAAGAGTTTCGAGTAGTGTACTTTTAATAGACCATGAAGGATCTAAAGTTGTAAGGAATAATTTCACTTAATTTTCAGAGTATGTCAGTTTCTAATATTGGAATAAAGTTCAAGTATATTCTAAAATTTGTTTAATTTTGTTTCCATATGAGTAGTATTGTGAACAATGTGTTGAGGAGGAACTCCTTCCTTATATATGTTATACAGTTACTCCCTTTACATTGGATGGGTATCTAGAAGTTCATAGGAAGGTAGAGGTGACTGGGAAGATTAACTGAGGAGGAGTTTTAACATGATAGGTAAATCAACAGGGTTCCTTCAATAGTTTTATTATCAGTGGCCAGTCATAGGAACCAAGACCTTCATGGTTTAGACCAATGTAGAGTTGACCTTATTGAATCACCATTCGAAATTATATTAGCAGTGGTTTTTGTTTTTTTATTGGGGATATTAAACTAGTTTTTTATAGGGTTCGTATTCACCCCCATAACTACTTCCTAGTGCTTTTTCTGGTACATTTTGCTGGAAGTAAAAAGGTTTATCACTAGCCTCAACCATAGTTTCCAGTGATATCATTTCAGTTGCAAGGTAAATAGGTTTTCTATCTGCCAAGGGGATATGGTTCTTGTATATGTTTACCTATATATGTTTCTCATATGTATGCACCTTGACTTTATAATTTTCATGGAGTTGTCAATAGTATATAGGTAGAGGATATGGGTATCAATAATTACATTGAGTAGAGGTAGTAGTGCTAGAGGGGCCAGAGATCATTATAGGCACCCTTAGTTTTTAATGTACCCATGTGTGTACTAATTTTATTCAACATCTTCACACTCATTTGTATATACAACCATTTTCTTGTGCTTTGGGACTAGACAAAGAGAGTTTTCATGTTCTCTTAGTGTTGACTACGTTAGTAAGAAGCTATAATAGATTGTTTTATTTTTTGTAGAGGTGTAGACTGATGATGGAAACACGTCAATAATGTGAAGATGTTTTCATTCTATATATTAAGATATATTATTAAATCCTAGTCATTTGTTTTTTGTATTATGTACATGTTGTTATTATAATTCTTATAGGGGTAGTTGTGTTTTTCAGATGTGGATTGCCAGTGTGTGGTTTTCTTTGGTGAGGGGAGTTGTTGGGTGGGTTGATTCCATGTGGATCCACTTATTTATTTTATGGTAGATTTTTTAGTGTAAAAAGTTATTTCTAGGGTATTAGAGGCCCATTGGGTCATTGGGGAGTTTCAGGATGTTTTCATTTAAGAGTTTGTGATGATACCCCCTTTACATGATGTTTAGTTCAGGATAGAAATGATGTATGGTGCTTCTCTAATTTTGATGGATCCTTTACGGATGGAACCTTATGAGTTGTTCAGTATGTGGATTCAGATAGTTGATTTGATACATATGGTTTTTATTTATAATAGTGTGTCTCTATGAGGTCATCTAGTGTTCTTTTCTTAGAAGAAGGATGATATTATGAGTTTGTGGATAGACTATGGGAGGTTTAATCAGGTGATATCCAAGAACTATTAAACTCTTCTGAGGGTGGATGATCTCTTGGACCAATTAAGTGGGGAGAGTTGGTTTTCCATTATAAATATGTTGTCTGGAAATGACCTTTTGAGGGTGGAGGGTGGTATCTTGAAGAATTCCATCAGATGCACGTATGGGAACACTGAGTTCATTATCTCATAAATTGGGGTTATGAATTCCTCAACTATGTGTATATGACCTATGAACTCTATGTTACCTGAGTTCCTAGACAGTTTCATCATCATATTCATCAATTATATCTTCATTTACTCAATTTAAAAGGAGGCTCATGTCAATCATATTAGAGCTATCTTATAAGTTCATTAACACAAAAATGTATACAGAATTTAGTCTAAGGGTTTGTTTTTTACACAATAGGTTCATTTTATTAGGAATGTAGTGTCTCTTTAGTGTGTGGAAGTAGAACCCTCAAAATTATAAATAGTTTATTCTTGGGGATAACCTAATGACATAAAATAGGTTCACAGTTTCTATTGTCTTGTATTATACTATTGAAGGTTTTTTCCCAATATCACTTATGTTGAAGCCTCATTTAAATTAGTAACCAAGAAGGACCATATTTTTATGTTTATTTATCAGTTATAAGAAGTGTTTGTTTACCTGATAGGTAATGTGTTCAAGGATCACGTGCTTCAATTTCCTAACGAGGGTGTGATGTTTGAGGTTTCTTATGATGCGTCTCATTTGGGATTAGAATGTTTGTTGAAGAAGTAGAGGGAAGTGATCTCTTATGGGTCTAGTAATTTATGTTCCCATTATTAAAACTAGGACACCCTTAATATAGATAAAATAGGATTTTATGTTTCGATGATGTTTTGTGGAATTATGTCAATGGGGAGTGATTTGTGGTCTTCAAAGATCACCAAACGTTTTTTATAGGGTCTCAAAGTTTTATTTGGATTTTTTAAGGTGGATGTGGATGTAGTTAATTAGGATTATGAATTTTAGATCTACTATAACTCATTAAATGGGAATGTTGTGGAGGAAAATCTAAGTAGGATGTCCTGAAAGGATATTGTTCGAGATTCTTGGGATTCCCGGAGAGCAATTGAGGAGATGGTACACTTGAACCTAGATTCTAGGGTTGATGATATCAGAGGATAATTTTTTCATATGATTCATACAAATTATCTAATGCGACAGGGGGAGGAGACTCGGAGGGGATACTTATATGAAGAAGTATTGTGTGATCGTGTTGGTTGTGGTGATGCTCTAAAGGGATGGTCAGAGGATGGTCGAAACCGGATAATGTGTTTTGGAAGGTTTTTTTTATTATTGTCATGCATGAGGGATTCCATCCTGAATTTCATAGTGGAACTTTTCCAATTCTCTCAAGAGTATCCAAAACGTTCTGTGGCTTGTGGGTGTTGTTTTGGGGAACTGGTATTAAATGGGAAGTGGCAGAGCTCATGACAAGGTGTTTGGTTTTCCATAAGTTAATGTCTGAGAAATGTGTAATTTCTATTTTTTGAATCTATTTGTTGTTCTTGAGTGTAAATGAGATGAAATATAAATTAATTTTACCATAATGATACCCCGAGTCATGGATTTTGTGATGATATCTGAGTGATCATTGATCGGTTGACAAAATCAACCCACATCATATTGATCTGGCAGTGAGGCTTAGTGGATGCTTTAACTAAGTGGTATGTGGATGATGTGGTGTAGTATAATTAAATTATGAGTTATATTATCTTATATTGGGATAAAAATTTTACATCATGAATATGGGTGGAATTATTCATTCTTTTGGAACTCAGTAATTATGTATCACTTATTTCGAGCCTCATATGGATGTGTAGATGGGCCACAATATCTGAAAAAAAAGAGATTATATTTCTTGTATGGATCTTGGTATTTTTTGGATCTTGGGTATGACACCTACCTTTGGATGAGTTTTCATAGAATTTAATCTATTAATCTTAACTTGTAAATTCTAAATTTTAGGATTTTTTAGAGACCATTTTGTAATCCTTTATGTTGGATTGAGGTTTCAGAGGTTTTATTTCATGGACCTAATGTGGGGAAGAGTTCAATAGATAAGTTTTATCTTGTTTATGATGGGATACATGTTTTGAAGTATGAGAATAATCCTTATGTTGATTGCGGGAGGAGTCCCTTGGATTTTGATGTTTGGGACCACATTTTCAAGAAGGATTCCCATCGACGTGGGTAGTAGAGGTCTGTTAGAGGAATTAATATTTATCCTAGTTCTTTTTGGAACTTTTAGGTATTGGCGTGAGCTGGAAATTTGGCGTATTAGGTTTCATTGCCACCATGGTAGGAGAGGATCCATGATGTCTTCCATGTCTCTCATCTTCTTGAGTATCTTCATGAACTCTCCCATGTCATTGACTGGGGAGAATTGGATATTTATGATGACATGGAATACATGGAGCACCCAGTAGAGATCATGTATTACAATGATAAATAACTACATGGATGGACCATTCCTTTTGTTTTTTTTGTTTTGGTGGGATGGTGGCCTATAGGCTAGTACATTGGATGTGTGTGTGTGTGTGTTCCAATTACTTTTATTTGTTTTGTGTTTTTCATTGGTCCATTTTTTCAATTTTATATTATTCATGGATCCTTCAATTTTAAATGATGTGATTTTTTCCTTAATTTATAATGTTTGAAAAAGTTATTACTTATGAAAAGGGGGAACCTAATTCCTAATCAAAAAAATTTATACCATGATCCACTAGAACATGTGTAGGTGAGTTAGTTATTCCTAGAGAGTATCATATATAGACATGGAATATGGAATTCCTATATTCATATGTTCTAGGAAATATGGTTTTTTAGTTGATATATTTGTTGGTTTTGGATGTATAGAGCTAGAATGGTTGTGGTTAGGAGGTTTTGTGGTGATTGTTCCATAAGTGTTGTTTTGTGGTCATTTGGTTTGGGGTTTTATAATAGTGTTAGTGTTTGAGGAATGAAGAGATCTTTGAGTGGTATCTCATGGGGTGGTTATTCAGACCCATTTTCTTCTAGGTTTTTTTTTGATTCTCGATGGATATAATCATTTGAGATGTATCTTATGTAATGATTTGTGCCTCCCTAGTTTGTTACCTTTCCATTTTCGGGTGTCGGAGCTATTTTGTAAGGGATTGAGGTGGATACCTGGGGGTAGGAGGTGTTGTAGTTCTACTGTAAAAAAGACATATCATACATTGTTTACATGATGCAAAATTCATGTTCATGTCTAATTAAGATGACTACTTCATGTCTTGTAAATCAACTTAGGGGAGTTGTGAAAAAAATACCATCATAAAAATGATATTCAATAAATTTACTTAAATATATCATAGGTGAGGAAATGATTGGTGGAAGTTAACATTTAAGAAAAATATGGATTTCATGTCATTTAATGTTTACATTATTTGAAACAAGGGGATACCATGTTATTTTATAACCCTTCCAGAAAAATTTCCTTTCATTAAGCTACTAGCTCCCTCTAGTGTTTGGTATATCCACACACACCTTTGGAGGATCTTATATCCCCTTCCTCCAACATTGATCTATGGGTTCCAATGGTTGTTTGTGGATGATATGTGGTGACTCATATCTATTTTCCCCAGTTTACCTCTTGTTCTTTTCCTGTGGATTCATAGTGATGATGTTTTTTTTGGTTTTGGGATGTTATATTTTCTATATTTTGATGATCTTTTAGGGTGGTGAAGGTTGATCCACGGTTTCTCTTCAATAGTTGTGGTTTCCAGTCATTTCCTCTACACCCTGTGGTGTTTAGTGAGTTGGAAAATCCACTTTGAGTTCAGGAATCCCACTTTTATCTTTATTATGTGTCATGTGGGTGGGGTTTACTCTTTTTTATCTCTTTGATAAGGTTTTTAAATATTAATAAAAAAATAATTGGATAATTCAAATTTATGTGGAAATGGGGGAAATATTTACTTGCTTTTATAATATTGATATTGTTGTGAAATGAAGGATTGTGTGGGCTTCATTCCCCACTCAAGATTGTGGTCAATGGTGGGTTTTTTTATATACGATGATAGGTGATTTCACTGATGGGTCTATTGTTATTTTTTGTGATATCACTCTAAATTGAATATTCACTAACCTCTTATACTTTGATAATGAAATGGTTTCCCAAGGATTATGGCTTCAGTGATAATGCCCCTAAAACAGTGACATAGGATAAAACCCCCTTGATATATATTTAAAATGGACTTTATTGTATTTTGATGGGTGACCGTGCATGTGGGTGGTGATTTGTGTTTACGATGTGATGTGGGTATAATGGGTGAGATGTGTCGATTATTTTGGGCTGATGAGGTTGTAGTTATTTGTCCATTTTTTGGGTGGATAGGTGGTTGTTTTTTTGGACATGCTTTTGGATCTATGAGGTGTTGATTTTTTATGGTGATTTTTTAGGGGAGAGACAATAGTGTTATGGAGATGATAATTATATTATGTTGTTTGGGTTTTTTTACTAGATAACTATGTAGTGATAGAATAAATGAATAATTAAGAATTTTTGAATTGGCTGGTGTTTGGTTTGGTTAATTGGATGGAAATGAAGAATGAATAAATAAATTATGGGATGTGTTGTTAAATATGGTTTATTCTAAATATTGAAAATAATGGTATGGACAGTGGAATTGGTTGGTGGTGTGATGCGTCTTCTGATTTGTGTGGTATTTTTTAATTATATGTGCAAGTGGAAGTGGTGATGTTTTGAGTTAGTTTGTGTTTGGTTGTGAACCCATAAGATGGGTGTTGTGTGGATATATAAATATACTTTTATGTAAAATATGATTTCTCTATTCACCCCACCCATGTAGATATCTATTTTCTAACACCCTTATATTCCCAAGAATGGTGTTTTTTCCAATATCTTGGGGTTAAGGATGAATGGATGGCTAACATATATTTCCCAATATCTCTTTTAAGATAGTACATATATCAAGGTTGTGATAGATGGAGGTTTATAACTACAGTAGGTGATAGCCCAGTTGTGTTTGGGTGAGATTAGATATGACCATGTTGTCTGGTGGTGGTTGAGGTGTCTTTAGATGATCTATGATACAACTGTGATATGTGGAATTGGCCCAAGTGTATTTGGGTAAAATGTGATATGTTTTTTATGGATTTCCTAATAGTGTGGGTCTTGAATGGTAGAATGTTGTAATTAGGTTGGTTTCTTTATTGTTCTTAATACCATACTATAATTGTTATGGGTTTGATGTGATAAACCATGTGTCTATGAGTGTGATGAGATGTAACTGTATTGTGGGGTGGTGGACAATGTGTATTCGGGATTGATGTAATTTGACCATGCTGTGGAGTTTTTGTATATGTTATTTCAAAATGATGGGAGCACCCAGATATACGATGTTGGGGTTTGAGAGCAGAAAATCATTAAGAAATAGGTCTGGGGTGCCCATTCTTGATATGATTCTTATTATGCTATTATACTTAGTTTTCATTATTTTTCCATCATACCATAGTAATGTTGGCTTGGATTGTTGAAATATTTAGAATCTTTTTGTTCATCTATTTTCCAATGATTACATTATTATGATTCTTTCAAATGTGATTGAAAGACTTATTAATTAATACTATGTATACTTGTATGTTCACCCAATTCCTGTAAATTGATTTTCATGATTCTCATGTGACTATTTGGACTGTGTTGGACATTAATAGCTTAGATTTTTTGATAGATTTGTGTCACTAATTGTGATTTAAATTTTTATATTTACTTTAGGGAATATTATTAGAATATATTTTATTTATACATGTATAGTGGGATAGTTTTGTATTATTTGATAGTATTTTATAGAGTTTCTTGTGGATGGTTTACCTTATCTACTAGTCATGTATTTTTATATAGGATAATTCCTCACATTCAATTATATTTTCATACCATTCGGTAGTCGCCTACCCAAGGCCTACTAGAGGTGGGACAAAAGGGTCGTTATCTCTCTCCCATCTTTGTGGTATCTTTCACTGGAGTTTTTCAGGACAAATAATCTTAAATTCTATTCATAAGAAAATTTTATATCCATTTTCATCAATGTGGTTCACATTAAATTGATAAAAAATTCATAAAATATATTACCTCCAACTTGAAAGGAATTATATATCATTATATTAATATTTCATAATTTATAATATTCACTTTTTAGGAATACATTATCATGATATTTTATTATGACTATAAATATGTAAAATTATTTGGTTTATTAAAATAATTTTAAATGGGTATAATATCATGGTTTTTTAAACAACATTACTCCAATGATGTGAAACATTTTCTATGATTTTAATTTTATATAATTTTATGATATTATAATTATTAATTTTAAAATAATTATTTATATTATATGTTATAGTAATTGATCAGTTTTAAATACCATGTTTATAAAAAAATATCACACTTTTCTGTAATTCCATGAAAATGAAATTTTACAAATTCATTTAATATTGTTGAAAAATTAAACCATTGTTTTCATAAAACATATACAATTTATTATCTCCATCTAAATAATTCTGAATATATGTTAATATATTTTTATCATATTATTTTATTTAAAAAAATATATGTTATATAACATCTAATTGTATAATTCACATATTTTACTTCCATGACGAAATAATCCATTGATTCATGACACAAATTTAAATTTATCCAAGGTCACAATAAATAGAAATCTCAATAAGTGAATTGATCCATCACTATCACTTTATTTTTTGATAAATAGATATGTATAATGATAACCTTTAATCTAATTTAATTCCATTCATAGTACCGTGTACATAATTTTTCTAAATGAAGGGTATTCACCTCCCTAATAAAAGAATTCTATTGATTGGGGAAAACAATTTATATGAATATAAATTCTTTTATTATATAGGGGAATCATTATAATCCAATCATCAATTGATAAGAGATTATTTTATATGTTAATTGGAATTCATTGTATCATCCACTTTATTTATCTGGAATATCTATTACTATATACCTCATGAAAATTATTATGAAGAATTTTATATTTACATAGAATAACCATCCTTTGAATTCAGTATATGTATTTTTTTATGTAAAACACATAAGTATGGATACATCATTAGGTGGAATGTGGTCCCAAAACAATATATCCCTAAAGTATATAAATTATTGATATAGATCCCATGATATTAATATGTTATTAGACATGAATAGATAGCCCAGTCCATTATGTTATGTATCTTAACTGGTTATCTTATTCCTTAATGATATGAATAGCATTTTGGATAACTTTGAAATGTGATTATGATATCCTATGATTATGTATATGCCACATTTCTATGCCAAACTAAATTCTTATTTCATTTCATATTCATAATTTAAGTTAAAATGGGTTATTATTTTTGTCTTATGATTTCATAATTTTATTTCGTGGTATATATTATATTTTCATGGTCATCAATCATGAATTATTTAATATTAATTTTTACTATGAAATCATTACTTTGAATCACTTATTATGATTTCATGATCTTATTCCATTAATATCATCAACTCTCTCATGATCATTTCATCTTTATTTTTATCATCTATTTATAAATCCTCTATGCGTCTTTGATATTTTTTTACCCCTTACTACATATTTGGGATCACTTTTTTTCTTTTTCCACATTTACCCAAGAAAGATGGCAGATATTTGATGGACAGATTCAGGTGTGGATAATATTGGTGAAATTAGTGAATATTGTAATGGATAATATGATGATTATATTTCAATGACCCAATGACAATAAACCTTTGGATTCTATTAGTGCGATTTATATATGAGCTATTATATGGTGTCATATGAAACAGTTTAAACTATATATGTTTTTTTTTCAGGTTATCAATATACATGATAACATTAAAAAACATTTGATTCATATTTTTTAGTGCCTATTATATGATTTTATCCAAATTCCTTGTATGTATACCTATATAATTTGATGAATTTATTATGTAGTCCTTACGGATGACCTAATCAACTGTGGTTAGATATTTCCTTGATCATGTAATTTTTTTACATAACCAATATGATGTTTTTTGTCCTTTATGGATCATGTAATATATGGGTCATTGATATAATAAGATAAAGAAGATATTTGTTAATACCTTATTAATATTAATGACATGTAATTATTTATTGAATAAATTAAATATAATTCATTCATTTATCACTGTTATAATTTACATGGAAAATGAATAATATTTAAGTTGACCTATTTGATATTCATATATTTTTTGTCTCGTGATTAGACTTGTTAAGATATACATTGAAAATTAATTTTCGTGTGTGATGTATAGAGATATATTTGGTGGATTCATCTATAGAGTTACATGTTTTTAATATAGATTTCAAAAAATTCCATTATATCTTGAGTTTTAAGGAATCATTGACAGATGATATTTTTTTTATTTCTATGAATTTGGAATTAGTATTCATTTTCTTCATTAAAAAATACCATACAGTCAAACATAAATTACTTATGAATAAGGATTTAATTTTTTTGTAATTATGAGTCAAATATTATGGTAGTTGATATAACAAACCATCTAAAGGAGTTTGGAATATAATTGAAATGATTTTTAGGTATGGTTTTACATATCGTTACATTTAATGTGATATAATGGGAAATAGGAATAATGTATATACGTTTTTAGTGCATGTAATAGATTTAAATATATATCATACTAAATAACATATCACATTGTATAATAATTGTTATATATATATTTTTTATATGAATATATATCTAGGAATGATATACTTCAAACATGTGATATTGGAAATCACATCATTAGATATACGATGTCAAACCTCTAATTATATTCTTATCATAATTAAAATATGAAGATACTAAACTTGAATCACCAATGGGATTGAGAATGAAAACCCAATAGCAATTTAAATAGGACATGGTATGAAATATAGTTTTATGAGTACAGTAAAAAAAAGAAAATAGAATTTACCTTAATAAATATTCATTTTTAATATTATTTTAATTATAAAACAATTAATCCAAATTATTAATCAATTCATTCCATGATAACAAATTCTATGTCAAAAGCTATAGAATACCCACAACTATAAAATTCCATAATACAGAAATATTATAACATAAAGGTCTGTAGAACTAGTGAACTCCATGCACATGGACTAATTCTGTAGGAACTAACTCAAATCCATCCCATAATTCTGAAAAACAATATACAATGTAAGAGTGAACATACAAAGACACTTAGTTGATTCCACCCATGGAACCCTTTTATGTTAATGATAATATATTATAATAATCATTTATTAATTAAATACCAAAACTAATATAATTTATCACGTCTTAAGGGTGTTTCAACATTTATCCATAACTCACATCAAATTTAACTCCTCATAAGAACATGATAAATATATAGTATAACTCAGAAAATTGGAAACACATTAAAAATGGGACATTATAAACCATCACTCATTAAATTCATACCCATAGGTCCCAATGATATACTTCTTTAGGTTCTCACACCTTTCACAAAATCCACCATAATATAGAAATTATTAACATAACACATTATAATTATCCATATATACCACATAATAAATCCGGAATAAAACATCCCTCTTGGGAGAGTGGTAAGGAGAATGTGATCAGTTTTACATAACTATATAGATTTTGAGTCACACATGATAAAAACATGGGTGGATATAGTGATTGGAAAAATAAAATATCTCTAAAAATTTAATAAACAATATAATATAATAATTACACATTACCTTTTACCTATGTAAAGATGATGGTTTTCAAGTGAGTGATTAATACATAACTAACCTAGTATAAATAATATGAAAACCAAATTTCTAGGATCCACCTCTCTTATAAATCATTTGAAAATATAATGAAGAAAAATCATATTTTCTACCTTACACTTAAGATTATCAGAGCCACCTTGTTCTCTCAAGTTCTTAATGATGATCACTCAATGTTAACCATCAGACTCCATTTTCAATAGTGTATCCACAAGTAGGTTGAATTAATCAATTTTTGGGTGGGATGTCCCTTATATATTTTTTATACTAGTAAATCACTAGAACATGGGAGGAAAAATAGAGTGCTTAGTTTTTTTTGGAGTATTGAAAAAAATGAAGACATATGTGAAGACACAAATCATAATTATAATGTCTCCCTTATATATCCCACGGTATATTCCTGATTTTATTTCATTAACTCATTCATTAAATAATGTATGAGTTAAGGCATTCGCTATACATTAATTTATCACATGAATTCATATATCAACCCATTAATTTAGTACAATTTATTAAATATTTTAAGATATGATAAATATTTCGTATATCTTATTATGGATAGATTATGTCGGTAATGATATACATATAAAAACATTTCAAACATAATAAATCTATAATATAAGTATATAATTATCAATATAAGTATTTTTAATGATATATTATTACCCACATAAGCAATCCTTAAAGATATAACATTTCCAACCAAATCCTTCCTTACTGATATTCCTTTATATTTGACATTACCCATATATGTATATCATAAAAATCATAAATATAATTAAGAATATAGTTAATGATAATAATATGATAAATATATAAAATAATAAGATTTTATTATGTGGTTAATTATTCGGACATTAAAATATTAAGGGACATATACAATTGAATCATATGTTGTTATAGTGATTCATACAGTGTGATTATACTTCGGAAACATCCATAGGAACCATCCTAATATTGTAATATAATTAATAAATATTTTTAGGGAAATATATATTTCATTCCTTATGAAATACACAAACTATATAATATGATATAGTTTAAAAACATCATATGTGTTTAAGGATTTAAAAAATATTTCCTTCAATATCTCACTTGGACCAATGCCATATATGATATGTGTCATTCCCCGTATATTTTATCACAATAAATAACATATTTTTATAAAATATGATATTTTAATAAAACATTGTGCTTGATAGGCTATTCAATGGGTGATAATGAGTGTAAGGGAATAATGATATAATATTAAAGTATTTTTATTCAAACATGAATGACATAAATAATCTATCTAATTGGTGGATATAAATACTATTACTTACATTATGAAATATATATAACTTTACTAATCTATATAAATTTATTTAAAAAATTTAAATATTCATGCAACTTTAATAAAGATATTTTATTATACAAATAATATATTACCTTCAAATATAATTTTATTTCTTTTTAGTGGGAAATTATTACAATTAATTTTTTTTGAAATCCTTGAAATTTTATGTTGTAAACTGTAATATATTATTGAATTTAGAATATTTGATTTAAATTAGTTTGAAATTTTGGGATTTTTAGAAAATATTTATTCCCCCATGAATAGTGAAAAATACTATGTTTTGTAAAAACTGACGTTTATTTTTAATAAATTAAGTATTTTAAAAGTACCATTATGTTTAAATATTATTTCAAAGTAACATAAGTATTAATTTTTTATCTTTCATCTAATTAATAACATTTAAATAATCATGGTACTATATTTTATTTTTTGATTATTTTATCCCTTTAAAAACATATGTTTCAAAAAATTGGGTTATAATGCATAATGTGTCTCCCCTGTAAATAATAGAAATACCCCAAATGAGAAATTATTTAATATATATATATATATATATGAATTTAATTACAATTAACTTTCATATAGTGAATGTTAGATCATCTTATCCTTAATGAATATATTTCTTGAAATAACTATTTATTTGGCATGTTTAGGGGTTAAAATTTCAATAAAATTAAACAACTATTGTGAGTTGAAATTATAAAAATTGATTCTATTTATGGAATCATCATAATTTATATTGTCTTATAATTTTAATTTTTTACAATAATGAATTTTAAAATTAGTAAAAAGTAATTACAGTAGTTAAGTTACAAATGAGTTTACTGAGGGTTAAACTAAAAATATAAGGGTTAGAACTAAACCCAATTTTTTCTATTTTTAAATATGTGGTCATATTTAGACCTGATATATTCTAATTCTGTAAACGTTTCATTTTATATACTTCTAGAATAAGAAAAAAGATGGTATAGTTATTTCTCTTCAAAATTTCAATGTATGTCCTCTCTCACACTTATAAAGGGTCACCCAGTATCTTATCTCTTAAATATATTAAAAAACAATTGGTTAGGCCAACACATACCTAAATATATTTTTTAAATACCTAAATACATACTGGAGGATTTTTTTATCATAAATGTAAACTAGGAGTGCTTGTTGTGCAGACATGAAGAAATTGTATAAGAAATGGTATCATTATTAACACATCATTTTATTTTATATTGAATTCCACCTCTTTAAAATATATTTAAACCATCATGATATAACATTCACCATATATTATATATACTGAAATGTTTTTATGTTAATGTCATAACTAAAATCCATCTACAGTTCCATAAAATTTGAAATAAAAATGTTGATCCGGTGTATGGAAGACTACCCCCTACTGAACCAACCTAATTCATTTTCCATCAACACTTCTCAGAGAATGATATTGTGAATTTTATATTTATTATATAT
Organism: Viscum album; assembly: GCA_963277665.1. NCBI lineage: Eukaryota > Viridiplantae > Streptophyta > Magnoliopsida > Santalales > Viscaceae > Viscum > Viscum album. The sequence continues at coordinate 142,274,105 of OY728161.1, read as the reverse complement.
TATATTTATGATATATTTATACTTATGTAATAATAATTTTTCTTATAACTTCTTAAATTTCATTCTTTATTGAATATGATAATGTAACTCCTATGTTTGGGGGACTACTGCATCGCGAAGTGATGTGACTCATTTTTCCCTTATTCATTAAATTCCAAATAATACAGATTAAATTTATGTTTATATATTATATTAATGAAATTTCAATTATTTTGGAAAATAAATATGTATACTTTCTTACCTTACTATCCATTGAATTAATTATAACATCATTCATGTATACAACAAACTATAGTCCCACAAAGTGATGTGATCCATTTTATTACTACATCACATAGACAGAATATGTCAGTTTATATAAATAAATAACATGATGAAATCACTCATGTGTATAGTGGAATATTGTCTCGTGATGAAATGTGATTCTTTTATCACTTATGCTATATATGGAAGGTAAAAAAACATTTATTTAATGTGTACATATGATATTAATGAAATATTATTATTTCTTGAAAATAAATATATCATTCACTTTATTTACTTACCATCCATTGAATAAATTTTAGTTTCATTCATGTTGCGGTGGACTATTGACTCACGTAGTGATATGAATAGCTTTTGTTACTGTGTTCCATGGATGGTTTATATAATGGTATTTAGTTAAATGGTATGATATTGATGATATAATTATCTTATTGTAAACATAATAAAACTATAACCTTATTTCCATAATGATTATAGAAAAAGAGAAATGTTACTCATGTGTATGTATAGAATATTGTTTCCATGATTGTAACATGGACCATTTTTTATAATCATATTTTATGTTATATATTAATATTATAATTTATGTAAAAATTTATAATCATGTCACTATTACCATTCTTTTTATGGTTAAAAAATAATCTTTTTGACCTTATTCAACTAACCAACGTGTTTATGGATATATGATCTGTTTATCATTAAAACATCTGAAATGAAATAAATTGGTTTTATAAATAAATATGAACTGGAAAAAATTTAAATAAAAGGTATAGTACTCAAAAATGTTATAAATAATGTTAATAAATAACAAAGGATTATTTTTCATAAATATAATGAATTAATGTGATGATTCGGGCTCATGTTAATGGTTTCATATCTCACATTTACTTTTCCGAGTCATATTCAAAATTAAGCACTTATTTATTTTGTGTGGTATATATACGTTCAAATTTATTGGTAATATCATGAATATATTTATCATCAATGTTTTTATTGTAAATTTTTTTATATTTCTTTCATGGGACTTATGATTCAAAAGATACCATAATGGTAAGGATTTATGTTATAATTAAACTCTTTAATTGGATTCTTTATGATTAAGTTTGAAATGATTAAATATTATGATCTACATCAGAAAAAACTCATCAATTTCATTCTCCTATGGCTATTAATTAATTTTTAATGTAATAGAACAATTTTACTCTCCTTTTTAGTTAAAATTATAGTGAAAATGTTTTTAACTATATCCTACATTATTACTCTCTTCAGTCAAAAATAACTTTTCTTCCAAATTAATGTTTTCTAAAATTATTTTAAATTTTTTTTACAATGATTTATTAATTTCCCTTTTAACCATAAGTTTGTTTTTTAAATTATAAGAATCTCTTTTTTTCTGAATAAGGTGCTTCTTTATTTTTTACTGAAAATGTGAAGTATCATTATTTTATCATATATGAAATGAATGTTATTTTTAACCATCATTTCCCTTGATTTCATAAAATATTAATTTATAATTCCCAAATAATATATTCAAATAAATGTATTTCCATAATTTTTAATGAATTTTATTTTTTCAAAATGTTTTTGTCAATGTAAAAAGTTTTTTTCCTCAGGATTTTTTTTTATCTTTTTAAAATTAATTTTATTCATAATTGAAACCCACATTCAATGATATTAAATTATTATAAATTATATATATATATATATATATCTCACATATTTTAATATCTTATTATATATTCCTTTTTGGGGGTAATTCAAGCCTTTTGATCATTTCTTAGACTCCTTGATTATAAAATTTCTTTTGTTTAAGATATAAATCATGATTTTGAAACTCATTTTTTTCCATGGTTAATTCTTATGTAATTATTTATAATTGATTTAATTTATTAGGAACACATCTATCATGAACATGATATGTGTATTATACTCATAAAACACTCTAATTCATTGGGTTAAGATTTAGTTTCGGGTGGTATCATGTATGGGATTATGGAGTAATACTAAATTTTTATGTGATGTTCTCTACCATGTGATATTTTATATGAAGTTATATCCAAATCTTGTTTATTTCCTTTTTTTGATACTTCCACATTTCCTATGACGTCACAATATTATGATAATTTGGAAATTATTTAAAGTTTATCTATTATTATGGATATTCCTTCCATTTTATGATATCATGTTATACCTTTTACTCACCTGTTATTCTACTTTATCAGGTTTATTTACTTATTGTTATTTTTTACTTCATAATGTTTTTCTAGGTATTCTTAGGTTATCCCATATAGGTTCAGGAACTTGAAAGGATTTAAGAGCTCATTGTGGAGAATTAAATAACACAGTTTTATTTTATCCTTCCTATTATGTAATAAATTAGTAGTCTTCCAAATAAATTAGGCCTCATGATATTTGGTTTTTAATTAATGTATTTTTATGGGACAAGTAATGTAAAAATATTTTTAAAATTATTGGGTCTCTATTGGAATAATATCAAAACCCTTTTAGATATTTAAGAAAACACTTTTGGATTGGTGTCTTAAATTCACCTTGAATATCATCATATGAAAAACATCATGAATAAATATAAAAATCATATTGGAAACTAGTATAAAAAAATTAGAGAAGATATCTAATAATTAAATCATTCCACATTCATTTAACAACAATTTTTTAAAATATATTCCTTAGAATAATTGATAAATAATATTAACTCATGTATCTATATATTCAAAAAGGGTATCTTATAGTAAATCGTTAAAAATTAATAAATCTATAAATAGATATATAACGATATCCATTAAATAGAAAGTTTATAAACGTTGTGAATACCAATTTCATCTTATGTAAGAATGTCATTATATATAACCCCTTTTTTAAGAAACTCAATAGTAATGTGGATTTGAGTTTCTCAATACCATATAACTTCCTCTTATGTTTATTATTATTTTATTATAGGCTTACCACATCTTTGGAATCATCACTTTTCATTCACCAGTATTTATGATAACATCATGTATCCCTCACTCAATACAAAAGAACATCATATGACTTATATTTGTAAACTTTACAATCCCATATTCTTTGTCAATCAAGGGACCAAGTCTCATATTCATCATACGAGGGTAAAACCCCTTCACATATAATAACCAACCAATGACATGATAAAAAATACCACACCACCTCTAATTAGTTAATCATTAATGATTTCATAATGAAGGTATTAATATATCAAGGTTTTCATGATATATATCTCTATAACCTCAGGTGTAGGGATTCAAATATGAACCATGAACATCTGGTTTACTAAATACATATTTTATGGAACTACATGTAGTATTCTTCAGGGGTTACCAAGAAAAAAAATTCTATTTTCTGGCTCATGATCATATTCTATATACCAATATAATAATTCTACTTATATTACCATTAAAATTAATTAAAATAATATAATAATCCATGATGAACATCATATAGTGATAAATTAATGTTCTACTTTTGTTGACAAATCAACATTTTACATTATGTTTATATGTTATAAACATGAATAAATGATAAATTATTGTTTTTATTATTTATAACATGATATTTTTTATATTTTTAAACTCATTTAGGAATACATTACCAAATCAACCATATGTTCATATTATACCATATCATATATAATTGAATATTAAATAATTAATAATTTTTCCGACTTTTTATGGGGTTTTAAAACTAATATCTTATTTATGTAATTCCTACCACATATCTATGTGACAAATTATTGAATCCCATAAACTAAAAACATGAGTGAGTAAGATATATTGCAATATAGAGTTTTAAAAATGTTCCAACTTAGGAATCATATTTCAAATATTTAAGACTTTGAACAAAATTATAAAAATACTTAAATTAACAAGATCAAAAGTTATGGTAACAGTTCATTTTTTCTACCTGTACACTTATTATTTTTCCCATGATTGTTATCCTGGGAGACTATTCTATCAAAATTTTCCATTGAAATCATTTTTAAAATAATGAAAATATTTAAATTAATAATTTCCCAAAACATTATAAAATTATTTTTGTTTTAAAGTGACATTGAATTTTTAATTTCACTAGATTAATATTTTATTTAAAATCTTTGAACTTATAAAATAAAAAACATACTAACTTTAGTCTCATAGAATCTATATATTTTTTAGAAAATCTGGCTAGAAAAAAACTCATCGTGTTACAAAATATCTCTTTTTTAATTTTAATTTTAAGTTTAATGAAAGAAAATATTGTCTCCATATAATATATGGTATTCCATGCATTTAGAGACATATTATGAGAAAAATATTATATTCATTAATATATTCTATTAAAGGTGGTTTGAACAAATCACATTTATTTTAAAACAAACTATATTGAATATTTTATCTAGGATAAAAAGTTGTTTACCTTATATTATTCTCAAATCATGTTAGGGAATCTGATGAATCATTAAACATTTTTATTGAATCCATCATCTCATTTTAATATTAACTACTAATTTTTTTAAAAAATGTATCCTATCATATGATAGAAATGAGATGATGATATGCATAATTTACATAGATCCATCCAATCATGATAAATGCATTTTCATTTATTTTAATGATATAGAAATTCATTCTCTTGAAATTTAAAAAAATTGAAATCTAGAATAATTATATCCTTGATATTTTATTCTTTTACACTTATTTTTTTAAGAATACAATTGGAATCTCAGACTCCTAAAAACAAATGAATTGAATTATATAATAAATTTACCTAACATTGAAATTAAATGGTATTTTAAAATTAATTTAGATATATAGGATTAGTCTATAACATGTAATTAATGTATTTGTTTCTTGACTTTTAGCACTATGTTTCATTAAACTTTATTGGATTCTAAATGAATCGATGTTACACTTTCTGGCTAATTTTTTTATTATTATATTTTAACATTTTACCCATGTGTAATTTCAATATAGAAATAGTAATTATAAATCTCATTTCAATGTCATTAATAATAAAAACATTGAGAAAATAGGGTAATAATTTCTTAATATCATTCAATTTATCAGAATATTTCCAATGATTCTTCCTAAAAGAATTCCATAAACAATACAATCCTTAAGTGAAAATATTCGTCGCACTATAGTCATTGAGACACTAAATCACATTTTATATATTATTATACTTAAATTAATTATTTTATATTATATATAATTACATTAAAGCCTTAATTTTTATCATTACATTCTTCAATTGAGCATTTAAATCCATTGGTTTCACAACTTCAACAAATGGTCACTCCAAAAGTATTTTTTTAAAGACATTGAAATTTTCCATTCTAAATAAAATTTTTATAATTAAACACAACTATAAGAACCTAATTACCTTAATAATATAATTTATATGGTTTAGTATCTTAGTTATGTATGATAATAATGATGAAATTTATCTAAAACATAATATGTTATCATATTAGAATCATTTTTTCACTCAATAAATAATTAATTTTATTATATTTACTATGAATAAAATGAAGATCCAATTTATATTCCATCACATCCATTAATATTCCAATATATATATTTAACTTTTCAATTATTCTTATTCTTTTACTCAAAACTTAATTATATTGGTAGGTCATCACACTAATCATATCATATATGACACTTGACTAGTTGACTAGAAAACTCTTTTTCCAATCGATCATATGGATACACATACCACCATTACTCATGTATCCAAACTCTTAGGTTTACTCATCTAAGCATATCGAATTGAAAATTCCAAAAATAATCCACCTAATTCTTATGTTTGCTTCATTACATTCTTTTCATACACAAGATAATTCAAGAGCACCCAAAATCATCAAACCCTACCCCATAAAATGATAATGGTTTTGAAATATGTTTACTTTAAAACAAATAAGACACATATAATTTTATAGTATATTTAAACTCATCCTATTATCTTGGGATATTCCCTTGACATGTATGTATTATTCTAATTAATATGTTCAGACTCATATTCCTTCCACCAAATCAATATTCCCAAAACATATAGATGTGTAACCCTTTACAAAACCCATCACTTATATTTGTTTTTAATAATAAAATCCAATTAAATTAATAACTATCAATATTAATCCCATTAATAAGGTAGATAAAACTATTTAAATTAGAGGATTCTAATAATATGAAATCAATAATTCCCAGAACAATATTTTTTGAGAAACAGATAATCAACCCTCACTTTTCTAGACAAAGTATAAGCCACCTACCCAGGGTTTACTTAGACCAAAATTCCCACTACCCAATGATTATTTACTCAATAAAGATATAAATACCATAAAAAATTTAACACATAATATTTATAAATGATAATTTAAATTTCAAAATTTGGATCATAACCTAGTATAATCCAATATAATGGTAAACGAAAAACAAAATATATTTATTTAACTCCTTCAATTCATTAATGGAAATTAATATAAGAATTTTAACTCTTTAAACTGAAGGATATATCAATAAAAATACAATAATTATAGTCAATATTAATAAAATCGGAAATAAATTAATAAATGAAAAATTCATGTATTTGGACATGACATAAAAATTTTATGAACAATTCATACCATTTATTTTTTGGGAGTAAATTACAATGGAACAAAAATATAGGCACACAGCGAGAGGCTGTGGAGGATTGGTGATATCCCCCCAACAAATAATACAACAACCCATCCCATTAAAAAAATTTACTTCATCGAAATCTTACTAGTTTAATGCTACTAAATCCCTCTTCATCATGGACCCAAGCCAATTCATAATGGATCAAAGGCCATAGGGATTTTAAAACCTATTTCTAGTCCCAAAACTGTATTTTTTTGGCCTAAAGGACACTTCGACGAATCTCACTACAATAGAAACTAGGATGATATTATACTGCCGCAACTATAGCAGTTCATATAGTTCCTTTCATCGTTATAGTGTCTTTAGTTAGAAAATTATGTTGTTCCTACCATACTGCTATATTACATCTCCATAATGATTTTTAAACCTCCATCCTTCAATATAGTATTATGGACTTCTTACTCCTGATCAAAACTCTAAAATAAATTTATAAACAATTGAAAAATAGTGTAATATAAACTCTTTCAAATTTACCCTTTCTTTACGGACATTCCATATTTATATTCATATAAACACATTATATTTATTTATAATATTTATTCACTAATATTATTCCTAATATTACATTTTACATTGAATATATAATATTAAATATAATATAAAAATTTATATTCAATGTCAATTATGAAAAAAAAATTACATTATCTAAATAAAACACATTTAATAATTTTTAAAGGTTGAACACATAAATTATCAAAACTCCATTTTATATAATTTAAATAAATTCACAAACAAATCATCTCAATTTATACAATTCAAATGAAACAATATAAACATTTCATAACATTTAATATAAACACTTCATTTTTCATTATTTTTGTAGTTTATAACCCCTTTATAAACTACCCTTTAAATATTAATATTATATAATATATAATTCCTAAATGTTCCATAAACATTTAATAAAAATTATATACAGTTTACAATTTAGTAATTTATAAAAACATTATAAATTGAATTGATATACCAAAATACCATTTTATATAGTTTATAACTAAATTATATTTTATTCTATTCAATTAATAAAAGTAATAAATTAAAAATGAATTATTTTATGCCATATCAAATTGTATGATATACCACATATATCCTATTTTACACTTGGTAGGTCATGGTGTACCTAACCCTTCAACACTATCTACCATATTTTATGAATAATAATCTCGGTAATTGATCATCAATTGCCTACATAATATTTGTAATGTGTACTATGTAACAATATCCTATGATATAGACTACATGTATCATAAAGATCACCCATATAGATTTACCTATGAATAAATCACATTGTACTTTAGAAACATAGCTTATGATATCTATATTCTGTGGTATCAATTCTGAACTATGTAATATTAAGTCATTCAAGAAAATAAAATTATTTTATTAATATCGACATCAGAGAAGTGGTAAAATTCTATTTTTTGGCACTTATTTAGCACCATCATACAAAATGGCTGGCTATAACATGCACTATGATTTATTGAAAATTAGAATAATCCAACAACATCATTTCTTCTGATATACCATTACATGTGGAATGACCCAATAACATTTTTTAGGCCAAAAATTGTATAATAAGGCACATAAAAATCCTCAATTGAATATCATGATAAATATTATAAAAACAAAATAATATGAAATAAATTTATTTTATAATATTATTTCTTATATCAAAGAACATGGTGTGATTCTAATACTATGGATGGGTTTATATTGAATTATTAACACTAAGTCAGTGTAGTGTGAATAAAAATATTTAGAAATTTATAATATCAAACATTATTGAAATAGAAACCATGTAAAAATATATTAAATGGAAATCATGTGGGGTACCTTACATAGTAGATTGGATGAGAAAGCATCTTCACCCAAGTGCTTTATGAATTTCACTCAAAGGTAACAATAAAAAATAATTCTCTATGGTTAATCCCCGAGCAGTATGAATCACCCATAAATTATATAGGATCACACAAACATCCTTGGTATTCTATGAAATTACATGGAAGAGGAAGGATGAGGAGAGAGTTTCGTGGTGTGGGATGAGCGAACATAATCTAGACAAATGTGAAATCACCCATCACTATAACATCGTGAGTATTTATGGACCTTTTTCAAATAAATTATCACTTTTATCTTGAAATGAAATAATTAAAATATTCCTTTCACACTAATCATACATTTCCTACATTACACACAATATTTAGTTGGTGTAAGATACAAGAAACACTGAGTTGGCATATGATACATGCAATACTGAGTTGGAGTATGATATTTGAAACACTGAGTCTTAAGAAAAATTCATTTTTAAAAAATGATAATCATAACCTAGATATTAAACATAGTTATATGAATAGTAATCACTAATTTTGAATTATTTTCTAATTTTTTTTATAAATCATATTGATAAAGAAAGAAATGATTTTTGGTAAAGTTATTGTGTGTCTAAAAATACTATTTTTAATGTACTAATAATAAAATTAATTTTAAGAACATTTATAAATTTAATTTGATAAAATAAAACCGGTTTTTTAATTTAGAATGTCAAAATTATCTTAGGGTATAATTTTGTGCTTTTTCTAACAATCATTATTTTTTGAAGAATAATGAAAAATATAGAATTTTAATTCAAACTTTCTTTTTAATTTAATTTATTTATAAGAATAAAATTTATGTTAATTTTATTTCAATGTTTAATTATATAATTTTTTTATCATGTATTCCAATTTTGAAAATTATAACCATTTCCAGATTTAAATTTGTTATAAAGACTTAGCAAACTTTTGATATTTTTTAATATAAAAAACCCCGTAGTGTCCTCCCGACAATAGTATTATCTTTAAATTAATTTCTTCCACTACTGTGATTCTAATTTTCTAAAATGGATTCCATATTTTTAATCATAATAATTTATAATGTCTAATAAAGTCATATTTTTTTTTGGACAAATAATATTAGTGAAGATGATTAAAATTAATTACATCAGTTAAGAGAAAAATTAGATTAATAAAGTTTTAATGCAGAAATTTAAGACCCAAAACGTCCTATAAACATGTAAAATGAACATTTAATGTCAATAGTTCTTCCATAAACCTTACATTAGTTAGTTCGGTTTGTTTTTTAAGAGTTATTTTCGTAAGAACTTGTGCGCATCAAACTTGTTTTTAAAAATTCCATGTGAGTCTTTTTCCTCCTTTTCAAAAGGCCCCCACCTCTACCCATTCCTCAAGCCTATCCAAAAGTTTATGTTCATAAAAATTATTCCAATTTAGGATTCTATGGAACCTCCCTTTATCCTTATGTCGAACCTTTGGGAATAAATTGTATCATGGAATCCTTTTGGCACAATTCAAAAGGAGTTACCTAATTTAGAGGTACTGCCTTTTCTCACGTTCCTTTCCATTATTCTACTTCTTCAACTCCTACACTCTTTTTATTAAATTATTTTGTGATAAAAGTATCATTAAATTAATATTAATTTATTATGAAAATATTTATACCAAAAAATTTACCCACCTCTATCAAAGGGATATTGAATATTCAATTTCTCTGTACCTCGAACTACTATCTCCTGAAATGATGATTGTTCATTTCTCATTTACGACCAACCATGGTGGAAATTATGATGGTAAAACTACATATATACGTAATATATTATATTTATATTTTATTTAATCTTATTAATTCCTTTTACAAAACATGTATATTTACTTTCTATTTGGTGTTAATACGATAATCTTGCTTGAGAATGTGTGGACTGCCGCCTCTTCAAAGCAATGTGATTCGCTCACATGCCACATGGTATATATTACAGATGGGTTTAATGATAATTAATAATATATATGATTTATTAATGTTTAATGTAATTATTAATATAATATTTTTATAAATAAGTTGTTGACATACTTTCTTTCAATACGACAACCAAAAAGGGAAACTACATTCATGCATACATACACCTTACCGTCACCATGAATGATGTATTTAATTTCATAATTCATTATAATATATATTATTAATATATAAATATAATAGATATGACTTATATTTATATCTTCTTATATATTTTGGTATCCTGATATAAGTATATAGATCAACGATATGACAAATTAAGATTCATATGAAGAACTAAGAAAATATTCCCTAAATTAAAACATTAACAAAGGATCGTTAACAGAAGGGTAGCCTATGGTAATATTAAAAAAAATATGATATGATGTATAATAATATTTTTTTTAAATATTCATAATAAACATATATTTATTATACAAGAATATTGTATGAGTACGGAGAGAATCAGGACACAATGTTAGGGGAATTTCATCTCACTTTAAATTTCTATAAGATTAATGTTAAGTTGACCACTCATTAATTTTTTGCGGTGTATGTACTAAACATGATTTAATTCTATGTATATTATAAATAAATTTATTGTTATTCACTTATCCATTCATTGATCCTTTTTTCATGGGGTTTACCTTTCAAAAGTTAATATTTCGGTAAATTAGTTTTTTCTCAATTTGTCGTCTTTGAGATTCTCATTATCTTATGCACCTAAAATATTTTTAAAGGAGTATATAATTCCATTTTACATTTTATATAATTAATCTCCTTATTTTATGATATTTTATGCTTTATTTAATTTATTTTTCTTACATGGAGAGTATGATCCCAAGTTATTGAGATATAAGTTTTTATTGAGACAGTCTCATCACTATCTGATTTTGTTTATGTTTATGCTTCCCTTGATGAAATTGTATAATAAATGATTCAAAAATATTCTTTAATTTTCATCCCCTTTATTTATTCTTCATATCATCCATTTTTAGAACCATTATTACACTCCTTGGAACTTAAGATATTATTTTATATGTAAAAGTTGATTGCCTCTCTCTTCTATGAGAAATTTATTGTATTCAAGAACAATGATTTAAAACTGTTTTCAAAATTATATGAAAAGATCCACGATGATCATTTTCATGGAAAAGTTAACTTAAAAATGTTTGATTTTTTTCAAATCATTCTTTATATTTTTTCAAATCAATATTCAATGATTTTTTTTCAAAAGGTTTTATTTATAAATAGATTTTTTTGAAGAGGGAAGGATATTTTCTTGAAGAAATGATTTTAAACTATCATTCAAAAATATTTACTATATAATATTACATCAATTTGTGTTAAACACGCATTTATGTAGAAATTTATCAATTTTTAAACTCATATTCTTTCTTTAAACGGATTTTTATTGATGTAATGATTCTTGTGAAGCATGTATCCCCTAAACAGGTTATATTTTTTTGAAATCTAAATCTTTTTTCTGGTTATTCTTATGATGAAATTATTAGGAAACCTATATCTTCCCTAAGGATAAGATACATTTAGATATTTATGAAACCCATTTCATTTCATGGGTTATGATATGCATACTTATGATCTTTGGGAATTTGTATATTTAATTTAATTATGTAATGGGTGGGACCTGTCACGAACCGAATCTGGTCACCACCAAACCCGGCACCAAACCCAGCCCGTGACATGACCCTAAGGGTGTTCCCTATCCCCATGGGCTGGCACAAGTGCCCGGGTATCATTAATATAGGTTTGGGAACGATTTACCCGAGTATGAAAGCATAAAACATTAAAAACAATCCATAATATAAATCTGAAATTTTTGAGCCAAACAAGACTTAAGTGAAAACCAAAACTGAGTAAATTGGTTTAAAGATTATACAAGTGGTCCAGATAAAAATAATTATAGCATTAAGACAGCCCCAAGGACTCCACACGACTAGGGGTCATCGCCCCCAAGCTATCTCCACAACTCCGCACCAAGAATGGGAACTAACACCATGAACCGCCATCACCCTTAGCCTTTCCTTTACCTGAATCAAACATAACCAAGTCTACTTACACCCAAGGGGTGTAATTAGGGTGTGAGCCTAAGCCCAGAAGGATACCACCCAATGATTCCAAAGAGTAAGAAATACAATGTGAAAAAGCAAGCAGTTTTCAAACGCAAGGAAAAGTAGTGTTCAAATTTCAAGAAATGAAACCTCTAATTGAAAATAGTTTTCAATCCAAAATTTTTAGAATACTAACACATTAAAATAGAAATGTTAGATATTGTAATTTACTTCCAAACACACCCTAATACATGGGTAGATACTACAAATCCAATGAGAAACAACATTGGGAACACCCCTAGGCACTAGGTTGTCTTGGGCCCTATGTACCTCGTACCTCGGTGTAAAGTAACCATAGCAAAATCCTTTCTCGTGCACGAGCCACTAGTAGGGAACACACCCATAACCTAGTGGTCCCCAATAATCATCCACATAGTTTAGTTAGAGTTGTCGTTACCCAAATGCTAAGTGAAACAGGGACAAAACCCATCCGGTCCACCAGCCGTACTAGTACAAATCCGCCCCACCTAGGTACCAGGGCTTCCCCTTTTGTGCTCAATCAATTTCAGCATGCAAAATAAATGAATTTTCATATAAAACACCATTAATGGTCAATAATAACCAATACAGTAGCTATCACATTTTATTCCACTTAAAACACCCAACAAAACACTTAGATTTTTCATAAAACAATTCCTCAAAAATCTCGTAGTGTTTCGGACCCAAAACACCTTATAAACCTCACTTGCATACTATGTGCACATATTTAAGTTTCCAAAACATAAAGGAGATCCAACTACATTTCATTTAAAACACAAAATCATTTTTAGGGCAACCCTATATAGTTCACGAACCAACATCATTTCAAAGTCTCCATTATTACACAACACAACTCTTAGAATTTCATGTGGTTCACAAACACCATTAAAACCAGATTTTTCAGCAACAAACACAAGGGACAATCATTAAAAACAGTATTTCTATCCCTATTATACATCAATAAAATCAACTAGTTACTTATAGGGTAGCCCCAATTAAACTAATAATACATTTCTATGAAAAACCCCCAATTTCACATGAAATTGCCTTTTAGGATTCATTTTAAATACAAACACCACTAAAACTATATTTTTCAGAAATAATAAAATTTAATAAGCATGAAAATACCATAAAAACAGTAGCCAATTCACAAAGATTTCATACACAATGGAATCACCTACCAAAACCAAGGAAACCCTTGAATCCTTTGTGCGAAAACTCAAACGCACCACCGCCGCACCTCAAGAAAGCTAAACCAGAACTAAAACCAGAATTTCAGACCATAAAACACAATATAAAACCTTAAATTTTAACCCCTACTTCCTGGACATTATGAACCACAATTATAATGGAAGAAACCCTAACTAAATTGGATGTAACCCTAATTAAATTGAAAGAAGAAAGGAGGAGAACAACTTACTTAAAATATCTTGTTGAAATCACCCCCCAAAATACCAGTATCTGATTTCACAAATACTCAAACATTCAAGGTCGGTTCGAACAACAATAGGTAGATCATTTAGGTATTTGAATGGGGGAAAAAGAGTAAGAATCGAAGGAGTTATGAAGGAAACAAATTACCTTTATAAATCTGCCCGAAATTTGAGTTCTTAAGAACTTTCGACCTAAACCGCGATTCAAAGGAGCTGAAACGAGTGTGGGAGGATATTGTACGCGCGTCTGGGTTCCAGGGGCGTGTTTGGGGCTTGGAATCACCGAAAACCCCTTAAAAATGAATAAGTTATTAACTAATCAAATTTTATTTTTAAAATTGGAATTGGGCTTTCGGGCAGGCCCAATCCGTTAAATAAAAACTCATATACACCTTGGTTATGGATTTCCAAAGGCTCCAAATTTTAATTGTGGTGTTAATATATTAGGGGAGGACATTTAGGAGTTGGAATGTGTGAACAATATTAAAAAATGAATAAGTTATAAAAGAAACAAAATTTATTTTTAAATCTGGAATTGGGCTCACGGTTTGGCCCAATTCATGAAAACTCACCTATTCTCCATAAAAACTTTGGAAACCCCCCAAAACAAAGAATTAATGGAAATTAAAATAAAAATACATTTAAAATAATCTATGTATGTGACAATTCTCCCCACCATAAACCTTTTCGCCCCGGAAAGTCACAGTAAGGCCAAAGCAACAACTAAACCCAACTGAGAAACCAAGTGGTACTCTCTTGCCAGGTTTCACCCCCAAAGGCCATAAAATCTCCAGTGATCAATGAAGGAAGGAATACTCTCACTAACCTGACTTACACCACTTTCCTGAATGAATAAAGCACATTCAAGCTTTATCCCAAAAGAAAACTCCTCTAACACAATGTGAACAACACTCAATCAATTTACCCAAATAAACGACAACATCGAACATGGTTACACTTTCCCGACTATAAGTAAACCATTGGTCACTCTCCAATATCCATTTTTACCAAAGAAAGATGTAGGTAGTTAGATATATCCAAATGATAATAACTACTTCCCATACAATCCAAGGAAAAATATGAGTTACTCGTATGAAGAGACACAAATGGGCTCCCCACCATAAGAGACAACTTAATTTTTTTTTCCGAGACAGAATCAAGACACTAATAGGGGGAGGCCCAAACAGACTCCCTAGTACAAGGGGTATACATAAATTATAAATTTAAAAAATAATATACATGATAACCACAGTGGGTCTTCCCACCACAAGAACCAACCATCTTAACTGACCAGCATGGGCCGACACAAAAAGACCAAATTTTTTTTTTAAGATTTGGAAAGGGTGCAGGGTCAGTCCGCATGGTTTGGGAAACCATGCACTAACTATGCTGATCATTATTTAAACGTGGCTTCCTAGCACACTGACACTACTAATCATGCACAAAATGTGCGCTCAAACTTTCTAGCCAAATTTCCAACCATTCTCCAATGACTCAATGGAAACCAACGTGGGAGGGAAAAACATTAGGCGATGACATGGGTACAAGGCCCTCTACCTATTTCCACCGAACGAGAGCAACAGAAGGAAGATGATGAAAACATAGGTTTAAACTGTTCCTATCTTTCATACTGAGGATAGGACTTTGTACAAGTGTTTAAACGACACTGGTGTTTCCCCTGACTACGCGCCATCTTCTCTCCAGGACCTATGGCTGGAGCTCAAAATATTGAAGCATCTTCGACCACACAGTTAGGCTGTTGAAACCCCTATGTGGAACTTCTTCTTTCGGTGCCACAAAAAACTACACTGCATACCCTAATGGGTTTATCAAGACATAACACACTCCATAACCCACTTTACCGAAACCAGACATTTCATTGAAACAAGGGATCAGAAGATGCACACACATCGCACCTTGTTTCTTTGGGTGAGAAACAATAGAAGGGAAAGAAACGTATAAACACCTTCCTCTAAGATAGAGGATTTGATGTTTTTCCCAAGGGAGACACAATCCCAACATAACATAGAACCTTAAAGGATTGTGTGACCTTCACCTTTATGGTCAAAAGAGCACACAACATCACAATGCGTCATCGAACATGACCCTGACGATTGATAGAAACAATACATGGAACGGGACCATATTCAAAGTCCATAAACAACAGATAAGTCCAAAAAGTGGACACAATATCATATCATGACCTAAATCTCAAAATTGGTTGTTTAATAATAACTCTTTCTTCAAATAAACTATAAAGAACCCAGAGGCCCTCTTAGACACCATCAAGACACTCATTTGTACTAACAACGAAAGAACACTCCCACCTTTGGTGAATCAGGAAACTTAAGAAACTAAGGTCTCTTTCAACCTTCCCCAAGCACTATCCCACTACAAGAGGATCCACAAATCAGAGAAATGAATGGGTGTAGACTCAATAAAAGAAATGTTAGATAAAATATTATTTATATTGATCAACTGGAGGATTTTCCAATGGCGAAACAAAACGGGTTGCACTTCAGTTGTGCATTAACCCTTAATGGGGGCGTACCTTATCCAATGAGAGAACCCAAGGACCCAACCAAGCTGGTCCATTGGTCAAAACATGCCACAAACCAGATCCAAACACATTGATGGAACCACCGTAAAGGCATCCCAATTTTTTTTTTCAAAAGAGACCACTAATCGTCCCTACAACACAGCTTACCGACCAAACACAAACCCAAAACACAGTTCAAACAGAAGGGGTTCTTGAACTTAAAACCTCCCACAACATCAACATTTTTAAAAACCCATAATACAAACCATGCCAAACTATTCATCAAGACATCATGTTTTTCTTTAAAACCAATTCTTTGAAAACAAACGGTTTAGCAGTAAGTGTATCCACCAATGGTACCCCATGGGCCTCACACATGCATGTTTTTGTGCCACACCGGGCACCCTCCTCATATCCGTCCCAGAACTCATCCAGTCGTGCCATCAACCATCCATCATCCCATATAACCCCATGCATGGGGTCACTAATGGAAATACTAAAGGGTAAAACAAAACTTCCTTCCACTTTTCAAAAACAAAATGGTCAACCAACCCAACCTTTTTCTCAAAACTGCTAACAATGAGATCGAAATCCCAATTCACATCTTACAAAATATTTCATAAGGAAACAACCATTTAGAAAAGAACTCACTTTTAAGTTATTCACATCAATTTCGAAACATATCATCCCATTAAAACACACTCTAATTGTTTAGAAAACTCTATTGGAAACGCTTTAAAAAAAACAAATTCAATATAGTTCCTGCTTTCAAAGAGGTGTAAGCGCACCATTTTACATTTCAAAGCAATTCTGAAAATTCAGTTCCACTATTTCATAAACCAAACTATTCCCTCTTTATTTGAAAATAATTTCATAAAAAAGTTACGCTTCTTAAAACCAAGTCACCTTAAAACCAAAGTGTTAAGATTTCAAAACTAAAGCACAAAACAATGCAAGAGGAAACTAGTTTCGGTGGGTGACTTGGACATATGGTTGGCAGCCATATTCCAATCACTTCGCCGTCACAAAGAGTATTCTAGGGAAATATCCATGGCTCCACATGGCTTGCTAGGCCCTGCGAGCTCACTGAGATTATTCTCCCAGCTCTCTTTTCATTTCCCATAGTGATCATTAAACGAAGAAAACCAAAGCACTCAAATAAATCCATACTTACCATGGTGACCTGAATCCCTTCATGAGGTGTGCTGGCCAGGCACACTACCCATGACTGAAATTTCAAGTCCCAAAAATCCTAGCTCCAGACTATGCTGACTCTTCCCCAAATAACATGACCCAAGGAGCGAACCTCCTCTGATACCATTTTGTTACGAAATGAATCTGGTCACCGCCAAAACCGGCACCAAACCCAGCCCGTGACATGACCCAAAGGGCATTCCCTATCCCCACGGGCTGGCACAAGTGCCCAGGTATCATTAATATAGGGTTGGGAATGATTTACCCGAGTATGAAAGCATAAAACATTAAAAACAATCCATAATATAAATCTGAAATTTTTGAGCCAAACAAGACTTAAGTGAAAACAAAAACTGAGTACATTGGTTTAAAGATTATACAAGTGGTCCAAATAAAAATAATTATAGCATTAAGATATCCCCAATGACTCCACACGACTAGGGGTCATCGCCCCCAAGCTATCTCCACAACTCCGCACCAAGAATGGGAACTAACACCATGAACCGCCATCACCCTTAGCCTTTCCTTTACCTGAATCAAACATAACCAAGTCTACTTACACCCAAGGGGTGTAAGTAGGGTGTGAGCCTAAGCCCATTAGGATACCACCCAATGATTCCAAAGAGTAATAAATACAATGTGAAAAAGCAAGCAGTTTTCAAACGCAAGGAAAAGTAGTGTTCAAATTTCAAGAAATGAAACCTCTAATTGAAAATAGTTTCCAATCCAAAATTTTTAGAATACTAACACATTAAAATAGAAATGTTAGATACTGTAATTTACTTCCAAACACACCCTAATACATGGGTAGATACTACAAATCCAATGAGAAACAACATTGGGAACACCCCTAGGCACTAGGTTGTCTTGGGCCCTATGTACCTCGTACCTCGGTGTAAAGTAACCATAGAAAAATCCTTTCTCATGCACGAGACACTAGTAGGGAACACACCCATAACCTAATGGTCCCCAATAATCATCCACATAGTTTAGTTAGAGTTGTCATTATCCAAATGCTAAGTGAAACAGGGACAAAACCCATCCGATCTACTAGCCGTACTAGTACAAATCCGCCCCACCTAGGTACCCGGGCTTCCCCTTCTGTGCTCAATCAATTTCAGCATGCAACATAAATGAATTTTCATATAAAACACCATTACTGGTCAATCATAACCAATAAAGTAGCTATCACATTTTATTCCACTTAAAACACGCAACAAAACACTTAGATTTTTTATAAAACAATTCCTCAAAAATCTCGTAGTGTTTCGGACCCAAAACACCTTATAAACCTCACTTGCATACTATGTGCACATATTTAAGTTTCCAAAACATAAAGGAGATCCCACTACATTTCAGTTAAAGCACAAAATCATTTTTAGGGCAACCCTATATAGTTCAAGAAACGACATCATTGCAAAGTCTCCATTATTACACAACACAACTCTTAGAATTTCATGTGGTTCACAAACACCATTAAAACCAGATTTTTCAGCAACAAACACAAGGGACAATCATTCAAAACAGTATTTCTATCCCTATTATACTTCAATAAAATCAACTAGTTACTTATAGGGTAGCCCCAATTAAACTAATAATACATTTCTATGAAAAACCCCCAATTTCACATGAAATTGGCCTTTAGGATTCATTTTAAATACAAACACCACTAAAACTATATTTTTCAGAAATAATAAAATTTAATAAGCATGAAAATACCATAAAAACAGTAGGCAATTCACAAAAATTTCATACACAATTGAATCACCTACCAAAACCAAGGAAACCCTTGAATCCTTTGTGCGAAAACTCAAACGCACCACCGCCGCACCTCAAGAAAGCTAAACCAGACCTAAAACCAGAATTTCAGACCATAAAACACAATATAAAACCTTAAATTTTAAACCCTACTTCCTGGACATTAGCAACCACAATTATAGTGGAAGAAACCCTAACTAAATTGGATGTAACCCTAAACAAATTGAAAGAAGAAAGGAGGGGAACAACTTACTTAAAATATCTTGTAGAAATCACCCCACAAAAAACCAGTATCTGATTTCACAAATATTCAAACCTTCAAGGTCGGTTCGAACAAGAATAGGTAGATCATTTAGGAATTTGAATGGGGGAAAAAGAGTAAGAATCGAAGGAGTTATGAAGGAAACAAATTACCTTTATAAATCTGCCCGAAATTTGAGTTCTTAAGAACTTTCGACCTAAACCGTGATACAAAAGAGCTGAAACGAGTGTGGGAGGATATTGGACGCGCGGCTGGGTTCAAGGGGCGTGTTTGGGGCTTGGAATCACCGAAAACCCCTTAAAAATGAATATGTTATTAACTAATCAAATTTTATTTTTAAAAGTGGAATTGGGCTTTCGG
Organism: Viscum album; assembly: GCA_963277665.1. Lineage (NCBI taxonomy): Eukaryota > Viridiplantae > Streptophyta > Magnoliopsida > Santalales > Viscaceae > Viscum > Viscum album. Next base: position 142,253,661 of record OY728161.1, on the reverse strand, counting down.
GCTGGCCCAATCCCTTAAATAAAAACCCATATACACCTTGGTTATGGATTTCCAAAGGCTCCAAATTTTAATTGTGGTGTTAATATATTAGGGGAGTACATTTAAGAGTTGTAATGAGTGAAAAATATTAAAAAATGAATAAGTTATAAAAGAAACGAAATTTATTTTTAAATCTAGAATTGGGCTCACGGTTTGGCCCAATTCATGAAAACTCACCTATTCTCCATAAAAACTTTGGAAACCCCCCAAAACAAAGAATTAATGGAAATTAAAATAAAAATACATTTAAAATAAGCTATGTATGTGACAGGACCTATATCTTCCTTAAATGTATTGGATAAAGTTTTATATCTCATGAGATAAACTATGATGGTCATGGGAGTGAACCTTGACTACAATTATTTCAATGGGAGTGAACGAGGACTACTAACATGTTATGATGAGTGAACTCATTATACTATTATGGTCATGATAGTGAACCATGACTACTATGACTGTACTTGGAGTGAACCTGTAACACCCCAATGTTATAAAATATAAATGTAATTAATGAAACTTTCTTTTGAGTGGAAATTTATAACTACCTTTCAAACATATTTTTTTTATTGTATGTTTTGAATTTCAAAAAACGTTCATCTGCAATTGTGTTCATTAAGTTTTATGGAGTCTAATGGAACCAACTTATTTTTTTGGTGAATAGTAACATACCCATGTTAATAATAATATGACCCTGATGAATACTGAATTTTATAATTTTTTTATTTTTTTTATTTTTTTAAAATAATGATATCTTGGTTAATTATTCAATGTGATATAAAATTAGTTATATTTTTAAATTTGTCAATTCTTTAATAAAGTAATATTTTATTAAAAAATCAAATTAATAATATTTATAAAATAATTTTCAAAAAATGGATTTAATTTTTCATTTATACACATTGATAAATGGTTAGGGTGAATTTTTTTGGAATTTTATAAAATTCTAGAATTGTTTGTGAATATTAAAATACAATAAATTATGACAAATGATAAATACCTGATTTACAAAATCATAGGTGATGAAAGAATGAAGTAATACCACATGGTTCAAACTAACATGCCATTATTACTATTTGGGGTCCCCTGAATTGATATTATTCATATCATGGTGCAAAAAGATTATAATAAGGACTTAAATAATGTAAAATACCTCCTCTCCTCCACTAAAAATACCACCATCATTTCCCTCTTCATCCTACACCACTCAAGAATTTTTCATTCTATAATTTCTACTAAATCCCCTCCCTAATATAATTACCCGCGTCCAAGACCTTCTAGTCTAACCCAAAGGCCAAAACCAAAGGCCTTAAGGAGGATCTCAAATAGAAGAGATCAAGAGGTAAACCACCTCTTTTGTTTTCTTTATTTTCTTTCATTTTATGTTATTATTTTTAATTTTCTTTATAATATGATGGGAAATGTCAATAAATATCCCCAATAATTCCCATATAATGTAATAATGATGAGACACTCCTTTTATCTCACCAGAATATTTTATGAAATTTTATGCGACGTTGCTAGGCTCTCGAATTTTCATAAGGGGTTTATCAACTGTTATTTTATATCAATTTCCTTTATTTTATTATTCATTCCTCACCTCTTTCAAAGAAATGTGCCTTAAATATAGTTAAATATTCTATATTCGGGGTCTTCTCATGTTCATGGAAAATTCATAATCATTTTTCTTCACCTCTCCCACTTATTCATGAAATGAAAATACTGTTCGTGATGTGTAGAATTACCAGCATTGCAGACGATGTGATTTCAATTTTCTTTAATTCCATAAAGTATTGTAATGAAACCATTTTTATGGATTAAGTAGTTTATAATATATGTATTTTTTATCATCTAGTGTTTAGGAATTATTTTTTACACAAGTTTTTAATTTTTAAAACAAAATAAGGTCATTATTATAAAAGAACCACTAAAATGATCTAAACAAGCATCATTAATGTCTTAACATATGAATCATCCACATTTCAGAACTCAAAATTATAAATGGTATAATTTATGGTACTATAAATATTTAACTACCATTCTATTATAATTTTAGAGTTTCACTTCAAATCGACAAGAACATCCATCTTGAACCGATCATGGAAAACATGTAAAGAAAGCACCCAAAACAATGGAAGGAACCAAATACTAATAATTAAATTGTGAAATGATATTATAAAATGATCATATAAGGTGTTATAAATATAAATATGATTCTCTAAGATATTAACAACACTATTTTACCAAATATACAGTAGTTTTAAACACATTTGAAGAAAGATGGACCCAATGGAAGGTAATTTTTAACCTAATTTCCATTCATTGGGTTAAACTTCATATTTATTCATTATATGGAATTAATATTGTTGGTGTGATTAATTTTTGTATATATTATGTTGAACTATGTGTATTTATAGTGTACACACATATCTATTCCATTCTATTAATTCTCAGTCCAATTATATTTTAAGGAACTTTCCTTTTAAAATCCTTTTAAAACTCACATTAATAAATTTCAAAAGGATTGTTTTTTATGTGTATGGCTGGAGTAGTTTATCCCGATTTCAAGAAACTTTATTACCATGATATTTTCCTTGTACATATTATTTATAGTGTATTGATCCTATTATTTCTCACGATATGTTGGGTTGATCCCATTATAGCTCAAGATATGTTGGGTTTAGACCATTATAGCTCAAGATATGACGGGTTAGGCCCATTATAGCTCTCTAGTAAATTGGGTACTCCATAGATTGAAGATAAAAAAAGGTTATTCCTTGTGTAATTGTGAATGTATGCGTGATAATTTAAATATGTCCCAAGGAAAATACATGATGTTTCTATGCATATGTGTTTTTATGATTATGGGTTTTATTGGTTTTTCTGTTATCACATGACTAACGCTTTCTTTCCTTATATCCTTGATTGAGTTTTATACTAATCCCATGTTTTTTAGAAAATATTTCTTGATACAATGATGGGTAAGAGAAATAAGGTAATCGTGATGTTTGATATGGAGTGTTGTTAAGGAAATCAGGATTTAAGTTTTAATGTTTATTATTTTGAAAAAATGGATATTGTTTTAGTTGTATCCTCTTGTATGAATATGGTATTTTATGTTTGTAAGATATCCTAATTCTTTTAAACTCACAACCCAAAAAGATCCTCAATGTGTAATAACGTATCGCCTTCTGTAAAATCCATGATTAAGTAACTTTTTAAGGTCGGTTCCTTGAAGTTGGTATCAGAGTATGGTTTAGATAACTTTAGGTTTTGGGATGACATTAAAATAATTCCATAAATGATTTTTACTCTATGTTAATTTGAAATGTTATATAATTTAAGGATTACCAAGTTTCTTCATCTATGTTATGTTTGTACAGAATGGTTTTTCGTAGAATAAATAGGGATGCTGACGTAGGAAGGCATCAAGAAGCCGATGTCTATCTGAATCTACAGCCCAAAATGGTTGGAATAAGAACTAATTAGTTTGCGAAAACAATTGCTCAATTTACTCAATAAATAAATAGGGGTGGTATCCACTCTAAATATAAACATGATCTACCATGAATAAACACGTCTTTTGTGGAGCATTTTATGTGGCAACATCATCCTCCATTCAGTGGAACCCTAGATCCAGTGAAAGATGAATGTTATATCAATGATATAGAAAATATAATTGATGTTATGGGATGTTCAAAACATGAAATATACATAATATTCATTTATAGTTCGGAAGGTGAAGTTGATCAATGGTTGTATCTGGTTAAGAATAGAGGAGAAAGATACAAACTTGATAGTCTGGAATGGGGTGATTCTAAGAGTCTTTTTCTGGAAAAATATTTTCCTCACACAACTAGAAAATGAGGATACTACCATAGGCCTATAGCCACGGTTTTAAAACTATGGCTATAGCTGGCTATAGAAACTATTTTTGTGGCCTATTTCCACGGTTTTATAACTGTGGCAGAAATGCCAGTTATCATGGCCTATGGCCACATTTTTCAGATCCGTGGAAATAGGCTATAGCTATAGCCACGGTTTTATGGCCTATAGCCATGGTTTTAGAACTGTGGCTATATGTCAATTTTTTCAATGTTCTATCACCATAGTTTTTCAAAACCTTGGCTAAAGGGTTCCTATGCTTTGGCGGGGAAAACATTTCCCTCCAAAAAAATTGGAGGGAAGACCTACCTCTATGATTTTGTGGAAATTCCCATGATTTCTATTAATATATATATCATCATATATATATATATACCCCAGATGTCTCATGGTGTAGTTGTATGTACTCTAGTTCATAGAGAAATGGTGCAGGGATCAAAACTTCCTGGTGACATTTAGTATTAAGGCTATTTCCATGGTTTACCAAGGCTTTAGCTAGGGTTTAAACCGTGTCCATATCTTTTTATAGCCATTATTTAAACAGTGGACATAGGTCATCTTCCACAGTGGTAGTTTTTAAGACCTATTACCATGGTTTTAAAAATCGTGGCCATAGGCATCTATTTCCATAGTTAAAACTATGGAAATAGGTTGGGACCTACTACAACTGTGATAACAGAAACGGTTGTCCAAAAATATGGTCATAGCCTATGGACACGATTTTGGGGAAAATTTCCACCATTTTGAACTGTGGAAATAGGTATTTTTTCTAGTTGTGAAAAACCTTTCGTCAAATAATGGAGAAAAAATTATTCGAACTAAATAAGAAAGATGAAGATGATGTGGCTACATATGAATCCAATTTTATAGGACTGGGAAGGTATGTACCAAATTTTACTCGAGATTTTGAAAGTAAAATTAATAGATTTTACTCTGGTTTGAAATCATTATTGTCAAGAGGTTCAGCTTCCTGATAGTTTAAATGCTATGAAAATCTTCTTCATTATTATGAAAAAGTTGAGTTGGAGTTTTCTGTCCAATATGCGCCTCATAGTGAAAATAATAAGAAGTGGTCATGATGGTAGGAAAATGGGAATAACATGTCGAGGAAGTATGGAGGTAAGAAAATGAATTTCCCTTATTGTGAAAATTGTGGTAAAAGGAATCCTAGTGAATGCCTTGAAAATTATGGGAAATGATATCGATGTGGAATGTTTGGACACATGTCTCTTGAGTGCAAGGAATAGAATCCAAAAATTAATGAGAAACCGATGGAGAGATTCAATAACTATAAGGAATTGGGACATTTTGTTAATGTTTGTCTTAATCTATTTACTCATGTAGGGAATTAGCAATATGCGAAGGACAAGGGTTTTGTAAAATCATTTTCTACCACTTCAGCAGATGTTGAGACGTCAAATGAGGTTGTATCAGCTCAAACGAGTGCAACATTTTTTGAAGGATGACCTGAGGTTGGGGTACCATCTATTGAAAGAGAAGGATGGAGACATCTAGAGGACTGTGTTCCATACTAGATATGGTCATTATGAAATTTTAGTTATGCATTTTAGGTTTACTAATGCACCTACTGTATTCATGGATATTATTAATATAATATGCCATTTGTTCTTGGATAAATTTTTTGTTGTGTTTATTCATGACATCCTGGTATATTCTATAAGTAAATAGGATCATGAAAAACATCAAAGGGTTGTTTTGAAAATCATAAATGAAAAAAAACTGTATGGAAAATTCAGAAACGTTTAATTTTTGTTTCAACAATTTTTTTTCATTGGAACATTGTAAATAAGGATGGAATAATAGTTGATCCTACCAAAAAGGTGGTTGATGAATGGCCAAGACCTACAAATGTTATAGAGATTCATATTTTTCATGGATTAGTAGATTTTTATCAGCGATATGTTAAAAAAATTACAGTTATCTATCCCGCTAACTATGTTAACAAAAGGGGTTAAATTTATATGGATATAAGAATGTGATGGTTATTTTTAGGAACTAAAGATGAGATTAGTTAATGATCCAGTTTTGGACTTTCCTTCCAGAATTGTTGTGGTTGTTATCTACAGTGATGATTCATTGAGGGGATTTGGTTGTGTTCTCATGTATAATGATCGGGTAATTAGTTATTCTTCAAGACAACTAAATCCTCCTGAGTTAAATTATCCCACAATTGAATTGGAATTTGAATCCTTGGTTTTTGATTCGAAAATTTGGAAGCCTCATTAATATGGATCAAAATGTCAAATATATACTGACCCTAAACATTTGAAGTATATATTCACATAGAAGGAATTAAACATGAGGTAGAGAAGATGGATTGAGCTGATAAAACATTATCATTGCACGATCAATTTTCATCCAGGAAAAGAAAAAAAGTGGTGGATTCCTTGAGCCGAAAACATTATGCATCATTAACCATGTCACATTTGGAACATGATCAGTTGATTAATGAGTTGATGAATTTTCTCTTAGATTTTTTCATTGTAGGGAATACATATATTCTGTTTCATATTTCAGTATAGTGATCATTATCAGATAGAATTAAGCTATCGCAGATGGAATATTGTGAGCTAGCGAAAAATGTATAATTTGTTAAAATCGGTAAGTTTCTAGAATTTAACCTTGATAAAGACTGGTTTTTAACATTTGTAAAAAGGTAATGTGTGCATTTTAATTCCCAATTAAATAAATATTAGCTGTGTGAAGTGCATAGTTATCCATTTTTAGTTCATCCAAGAATTAAAAAGATGTACATAGTCCTTCGGGAGTATTAATGGTGCGTTGGAATGAAAAGAGATATTGCAGAATTTACTGGGAAATGTTTGACATGTCAAATGTTAAAAGTAGAGCGGAAGTTACCAAAGGGGATGATTCAAACTTTTCCAGTTCTTGAGTTCAAATACGAATATATATCCTTGGACTTCATCATTGGACTACCAATGACTTCTCAAGGTAATAATGTGATTTAGGTAAGTGTTGATCGGCCGACAAAATCTACTAATTTCCTTTCTATTCAAGATACAATATCGTTGGAACAACATTCTCAACATTACCTCAGTGATATTATTAGGTTACATAGATTTCTTCATTCCATTTTATATTACCAGGATCCCAGGTTCGCTTCGACTTTTTGGATGGGGCTTCAGAAGTCATTAGGCACAGAATTAAATTTCATTATAGCTTTTCATAATAAATTATATGGGCAGTTAGAATGAACGATTCAGACCTCAGAGGATATTATTTGAGCTTGTTCAATGGACTACTAGGGAAATTGGGCTCAGAATCATTCTTTAGTTAATTTTTCATATAATAACTGTTTCCATTCTAGTATAAAGATGGAACCATTTGGGGTATTTTATGGGAAATGGTGTCAAACTTCATCTTTTTGGGATGAAGTCAGTGAAAGGATTTTTATGGGACCATAATTAGTAGAGGAAGTGGCTATGAAAGTAAAGATAATTTAGCATCCTATGAGGATAGATCAAAGTAGGAAAAAAAGGTATGCAGATAATAGAAGGAGATACTTATCATTCGAGGAAGGTGACTATGTTTTCCTTCAAATATATCCTTGGAAAAGTGTGAAGAATTTTGGTAATAAAGTAATGATATGTCCATGATTCATCAGTCCTTTTTAAATCCTAGATAAAGTTAGACTAGTTTCATACCGTGTATCATTGCCTCCGAGTTTTTCTCAGGTACACAATGTTTTTTATTCCTCAATATTGAGAAAATATATTCCAGATTCAACTAATGCCTTGAGCCGAGAAGTAGTTTAGGTGAAAGAGAAGCTTTCTTATGAAGAGAAAGGAGTTAACATTATTGATCATCGAGAATAGGTATTTTTAAATAAGGTAATCCACCAGGTAAAGGTTTTCTATAGAAACCACATTGTTGATGAACCATCATGGGAATCTCAAAATACTATGAGGTAAAGGTTCCCTCACTTGTTTCATTAATAAATAAAATTGCAAGGTCGCATTGTATAGAAGGTGGGGATAATATAACACCTCAAGGTTTTAACAAATAAATGAAATGAATGAAAATTTGTTTTAAGAAGATATTTAAAACTAGCTTTCAAACATAGTTTCGTTTCTTCTATGTTTTGAATTTTGGATAATGGTAATCTATAATTGAATTTATTAAGTTATTTGGAGTCTAATTGAACCAACTTGACTTTTGGTGATTAGTAACATACCCTTATAAATAGTAATATGAATAGTAATATGAACCTAATGAATATAAAATTTTATTATTATTTTATTTTATTAATGCTTTAATATAATGAAATCTTGGTTAATTTTTCAATATGATATAAAAGTACTTATCGTTATAAAATTGTTTATTTTTCAATAAAGATTGATTTTATTTAAAAATTAAATTAATAATATTTAGAAAATTATTTTCAAAAAATGGAGTTCATTTTTGAATTCTAAACATTAATAAATGATTATAGTGAATTTTTGGGAATTTTCTATAATTATAAAATATTTTATGAATATTAAAATATGATAAAATATGATAAATGATAAATACATTATTTTTTGCATCGTAGGTGATGCAAGGATGATGTAAGACCACTTGGTTTGAACTCACATGCCATTATTACTATTTTGGGTCACATGAATTGAGATAATTCATATTCTTGAGAAAAATATTGTAATAATTATTTAAATAATGTAAAATATCTTCTTTCCTCCTCTATAAATACCACCCTCATTTCCCTCTTCCTCCCACACCTCTCAAGCCTTGAGAATTTTATAATTTCTACCAAATTCCACCCCAATATTTTTCCCCACGTCCAATACCTAATGGTATAACCCAATGTCCAAAACCAAAGGCCTTAAGTAGGATCTCATGGAGAATAGATCAAGAGGTAAACCTCCTCTTTTGTTTTTGTAATTTTCTTTCATTTAATGTTATTATTTTTAATTTATTTTAGAATATGTTGGGATATGTAATTCTATATCACCCTTAATTCCCATATTATGTAATAATGATGAGATACCTCTTTTCTCTAATTAAAATATTTTATAAAATTTTAAGCGGCGTAATTAGGCTATCGAATTTTCGTAAGGGATTTCCCAAAAATTTCGTTTATTTTTATTTCCTTTCATTTCTTATTATTACCTCAACTTCGCTTATCCAAGAAGAATATAAGCACCCTGAAACATCTATATTCATTATTTTCTCATGTTCAATGAAAATTTATCATCATTGTTCTTCTCCTCTCTGACTTATTCAAGGAATAAAAACATTTTCTGAGATGTGTCAATTTATTGGCATTCAGAATGATGTGATTTCAATTTGATTTAATTCCCTCAAGTCTGGTCATGAAATAATTTTTATGGTTAAATTAGTTTATAATATATTTATTACGTCTCAAACATGTTTCTAGAATTATTTTTTTCACATGTTTGTTATTTATAAAAAAATTGAGGCCATTATTATGAAAAAACCACTAAAATTTACTGAATGAACATCATTAATGTTTTAACATATATATCAACATAATTTCACAATTCAAAATGATAAATGTTATAATTTATGGTTTTTTAAATTTTTAACTAACATTCTATTCCAATTTTGGAGTTTCACTTCTAATATAAAATAAAATCCATCATGAACCGATCGTGGTAAATATGTAATGAAAGCACCCAAAAATAATGGACGGGACAAAATACTGATAATTAAAGGGTGGAATGATGTTATGAAATGATAATATAAGGTGTTATAAACATGAATATGTTTCTGTAAGATATTAATAACACTATTTTAACCATTATAAAGGAGGTATAAATTTTTTTGAAGAAATAGGAACCCAAGGTAAGGGAATTCTTAACCTAATTTCCATTCTTTGGGTCAACCTTGTTATTTATTCATAACATTGTATTAAGATTATTGGTGTGATGAATTTTTTTATATGTTATGTTTCACTTTGTGTATTTTTAGCGTATACACATATCTATTCCATTCTATTAATTCTCACTCCAATTATATGTTTAGGGACTTACCTTTTAAAATAAATTTAAAACACTCTATAATAAATTTCTAAAGGGTTGTTTTTTATGTCTATAGAATGAGTATTTTCTCCAGATTTCAAGATACTTTATTAACATGATATGTTCCTTAGACATTATTTATGTTTTTTATCCCAATACCACTCAAGGTATGTTGGTTTGATCCCATTATAGCTAAAGATATGTTTGGTTGATCCCATTATAACTCAAAATATGACGGGTGATCCCCATTATAGCTCTCCAATGAATTGGGTACTCCGGATATTGAAGATGACCAAAAGGCTATTCCATTTTTAAGGTTGAATGTAAGAGTTATATTTTAAATATTCCCCAAGGATACTACGTGATGTTTCAATGCATATGAGTATTTATGATTATGGGTTTTGTGTGTTTCTATGTTATCACATGAGTAACAATTTATTTATATCCCTTACTAAGTTTTATACTCATTCCAGGTATTTAAATTTTTTTCATAGCATATAAGGATGGTTAATAGAAATAACAGAATCGTGATTTTTGATATGGAGTGTTGTTAATGAAATCAGGTTTTATGTTTTAGTTTTTTATATTTTAAAAAAATGGTTACTCTTTCAGTAGTATCCTCTTCTATGAATAGGGCATGTCTTGTTTATAAGATATCCTAATTGTTTAAAACTCTAAACCTGAAAAGATTCTCAATGTGTAATAATGTATGGCATTGTGTAAAATTCATGTTTATGTAACTTTTTATGGTCTAATACTTATAGAACCACTATGACTATGTTTTTTGGGTTAGTAATGGCTTGGATACTATGGAAATAATTACATGCTTATGTGATTTCCACAATTCAATGTCTTATTTCTATGTTATTTATTCATTTGTAATTTACATTACATTCTTTTTATTCATTTATTATGAAATTTCATGTTTTATGGCATGATTCATGTATAAAATCATTGATATGCAGGGTATGATCTTATATATTCATGATTACATTCTCATACCACTATGCTAGTTTTTATGCTTACATGTCTACCTTGTTTACCCTTACGATGCATTTGAGATCACCCCTTTTATGTATCCTCCCTAGTTTGTGAAGATATTTATTATGTTTGATGTGTCCAAAAAGGGTTCTAGTCACGTAAAACCAAGTGGTAGATAATATTGATCACATATGTATCAGTGTTTATGTTTCCATATTTCCAAAGGCACTATACCCACTACAGTCTTTGGGCGTCTATTTGTATTATTTTTATGTATTCCACAAAATTAATGTAATTTTAAGGTTTGAAAATAGAGGTTCACTATAGTTGGAATCATATAAAATTCATAGTTATCCTTTGGAATATAGGATGATAAAACCATAGTGAGAACACTAAGAACATGTCTAAAGGATAAGTCTTTGGATATGAAAAAGTATAGGAACATTTCTTGGAATTTTGGTGAATGATAGAGTCTGTGGCTTCCTGGAAATACATTCTTTTCTAAATACTACAATTGGATGTGGATCAATAACAAATATACCTAGGGGTAACAACATTAACAAGATGTTTTGGGTTTGACTCAGGAAAATCCGGTACACCACAATGAGACTTACTACACACTTGGTTTAACACTCTCGGGGGATATTATTTTGGAATTAAAAAACATTTCATAGACCATTATTAAGGATTTCAATATATGTTGGCTATGAATAATCTAGTATAACCCTACTATGTCATAGATTATGGAAGGTGTCATAAGTTAGATGTCCTAAAGGTGAATTTTAATTATTATGTCATTCCTCATTGTGATAACTATTCATTACTCTATGCTTTTCATTTTAGATAATGGTTATAACCTGAAGGAACTGTGTTAATTGGGATTATTATGGATAAGTCCATGATTTTTCACCTTAATAACCAAATTTGATGGGATATAGAATGAATAGATTTATTTTTATACTTCCTCATCTTTCTCTAGATATGAATCATGGTGGACTTCCAAATGAGCAAAGGAGGGAACAAAATTCGATAGAGTCTTTTATGAGGAAACATCCAAATTTTCTAGGGGTGTCATGATCCACGTGTTTCTAAATAGTGTATTAGTACCAATGAAATGATATTACCCATACTTCATTATTCTAACCATGAGAAAGTCATTCTAGTTGTTTATTGGTTAAAAAGAAAAAGCATATCAGTGGTGGAAACTAAATAAGAATATGAGGCATCAAGAAGATATTGAATCCATTGTTTGGGACTAGTTTAATAAGTAATTTCCTTGAATTATTAATACCAAGATAGAGAAAGAGTATCTTGACTTGAAGAAATGGGATGTTGAGTTTTTTCGTACCTATGAGGCTACTTTCACAAGACTTGTGAGTTACACTTTAGGAATTATCATCTAACCTAAAATTAAAGTAGATAGGTCATTCAGTGGATAAAAGCTAAGTATCATAAGAGAGTTTTCCATAAAATACATTAGAAGCTATGAGGATATTTTTTATTGTACAATCAATGTTGAAATATTGGTTGGAGTCAGACATCAATGTCATGGATTTCATAAGATGTAGAAGATGGAGTTTAATGGTAACACTTAAAAACTTAGAGAAAAGAAGATGAACTTCCCATTGATGTCTATGTGTGGGAAGAAGAATGGAATAAATTTCCTTATTGGTTCTAATAAAAGTTTTATGTGTTGAAAGGAAAGCCGTCAAGAAATTTACTGATGAGTTGATGGGAAGATGTTAGTTCAAAATGCTAATGTAGAAAGAGCCTCAGATAATGAACCTTCAATGATTAAGTGCTACAAGTATAAGGAGCATGGGAATTATAATAACTACCACCTAAAACCAAGGTTTGGTGATCATGATCGTCTTCTGTAACATCTTATTCTATGGGATAAGGGGAAATCTCATCCAATTTAAATATTTGATGAGGGGTGTGATAACGACATTATGAAAGGTACACTTTCCATCCACTCTAGAACTTCTAATGTCAAATACGATTCTTGATATACCCATTATTTCATATCTATTGAATTTTATTAGGGTGTTAATATTCCTCCAAAACAATTAGAGGTTCAATTAGAAATGAAAACCTGAAATGGTATGATGATTTCATCTCAAGTATATGATTCCTCTCCAGTTGAAATTTGTGGGAATGTGATTCCTATAAATATTTTTATTCTTCCTTTGGTCGAATTTGATGTCATATAAAGAATGTATTTCTTCTCCCTACTTAAATCCCACATCAATTGTTAAGGATGTAAATTTTTGTTCGATATTTCAAACCATTCTATGATCATTCATCAATGTGACAATTTGTCTGAACTTCTTATGGAGATTACATTAATTTTGTGGGTCTTAATTCTTATTCCAAATGGTTGTTTATCAAAAATGTCTATATAGAAGGTTGACGACGATGATATTACTGTTTTTAGGATTTTTTGAATGTATTACAGTAAGGGTTACCTAGTCTCCCACCAAAATGTAAATTTTATTTCATGATTGAACTTATAACTGGTTCCACACCAATATCAAAGACTCCTTATATAATGGCCCAGGCAGAGTTGTAGGAATTAATGAAAGAACTCAAACCAACCCATGATAAGGCATTCACTTGGACAAGTGTGCCACCATTGGGTGTACCATTTATTTTTTTTGAAAAATAATGATAGATCAATGTGACTCTACACAAATTATCAAGAGTTGAAAAAATCACAATCATGATCAAGTGTCCACTTCCTCATATTGATGACTCATTGGATCAACTGTACGGATCTCAATACTTATCCTAGGTTTACCTTCATTCTAGATATCATCAATTGAGGGTCAAGAAGGATTATATACCCATTATGGTATTCCGTACAAGGTATGGTTACTATGAATATACAGTAAATTTTTTGGACTTATATATCCTCATATTATCTTCATGGATTTAATAAATAAAGTCTTTAGAGATTACCTCTACCAGTTTATGGTATTCATTATAGATGGTATAATTATTTATTCGAAGAGTATAGAAGAGCATTAATATCACTTGAGAATTGTATGGAAGACCCAATGGTTGGAGAATTTATATGAAAAATTTATAAAGTGTTACATTTGGCTATAAAAGTTTTCATTTAGGGTCATATAATCTCAAGGGATAGTATATAAGCATATCAACTAATGACGGAGGGTATTGAAAGATTCTCTAAACTAGAAATGTTTACAAAGATCCATAGTTTTCTTGAATTAGCTATATATTTTCGACAGTTTGTGGAGAATTTCTCACCATTATCTAGTCCTCTGACTAAGTTTACATGGAAGGGTGTTAAGTTCAATTGGATAGATTAATGTGATGAAACATTCACGGAAATGAAAAAAAGGCTGGTTGCTGCACATGTGCTTACGTTACCCTATTATGGATACGGGTTTTAAATTTATAGTGATGCATCCATTAAGGTATTGGAATGTGTTCTTCTGAATAATAACATAGTTATACCCTATACCTCATGAAAGTTTATGATTCATGAATAAATTTCCCAACTCATGATTAGGAGTTAGCAGGTGTAATTTTTTAATTAATGTTATGGAGGAATTATATTTATGGGGAAAATTATGATATATATACTTATCATAAAAGTCCAAAATATATATTCACATAGTTGGAGTTTCACATGAACCAGTTAAGATGGTTGGAGTTAATAAAGTATTATGACTGCTCAATATATTACCAGCCTAGGAAAGGGGACAAGGTGGTCGATTCATTGAGGCAAAAAATCATTCTAGCATATCTTTGATGAAGATTCACAAAAGATAAAATATTTTTGGATTTTTAAAATATGGATCTAAAAATCCTAATAGAAGGGGAAAATATTGTCTTTATCAGATAAATGTATGTCCCTCTAGTAAATTGAATATTAAGGTTGTGCATAATTAAGGGAAAGAACTGAAAAAGGAGGTTAGAAATGTTCCTAAGTTTAACCTTTATTAGGATTGAATGATAAATTTTAGGAACCATGTATGTTTTTATTCATTTCATGATTTGAGGAAGGATCTATTAGAGGAATCTCATAGTTTTTCATTCTCTATTAATATTGGAAGTATGAAGATGTATAGTTACTTGAAATAATACTAATTATGGGATGAAAAGAAGAGAGATATAGTTGTGTTTGTTTCTCAAGAATTGTTATTCCAATGAGTTAAGGCTAAAAGACAACAGTCTAAAGGGATTTAGCATCTATTACCCATACCATAATGTAAATAGGAGAACATCACTATGGATTTTTTTGGACTAACCAAAACCTATGAGGTGTTTAATACTATATGGGTGATAGATGATCACCTTACTAAGTTATCTCACTTCAATGCTATCAGTGACGATTTATCACTTGATCATCTTGATAGGATATACATCAATGAAGTGTTAAGGTTTCATGGTGTACTGCATTTTTTTGTATCAGATTGGGATCTATGGTTTACCTCAAATATATAGAGAAGTCTCTAGAAATTAGTTGATACATAATTGAGTTTCAATAAATCATATCACCTTTTGGGAAAAAGTTGAATAGAGAAAAAAGTAATAAGATTTTGTAGTTAAAGAGTGTTGTCTTTTGTTATCAAATAAGATAAATCAATTCACTTTTTAAAGGACTTTCAAATCAGACAAAGATTTTATGATTTTTATTTGACTAATATCATAAGTTAAAAGGACTTTTGATGCAATATGTATGAAGGAAAGAGGGATTAAAGATGTTTTCAGTAGAATACAGTTTTGATTGGAAGAAAATATGTTGGTTGAAGATATGGATGTTATAATACTTTCTATGGAAAATCTGACAATGCAAAGGATGATATATCAAAGGATACATATAATGATAGTGGAGTTCATGATGAATGATGAATAATGGTTTTAGAATGGTTTTTGGAATCTTGTGTAGAAGGCACGATTTGGGGTCCAAACATCGAAAAATGGAAAATGAATGAAATGCTCAAAAGTTTCAAGAAGTGTGTGAAAGATGATGTTGGTGCGAAAGAAACATACGCGCATGCATCGTCAATGGGGTTTTTCACGCACAACATGATTCAAGGATAAAACAAGGTTAAATGTAAATGAAAGGCAGTGAATGAAAGATTCAAGATGTTTGTGAATGATAAGGATGATTAAAAAGAGATTTATCCACCCAATACGATGTCAAATGGGGATTTTCATGATGCATCAGGATCTTTCATGACACATCTGGGTTTTTTGTGCGCTGGGATTGAGAAGGTATAAAAATAAGAGGTGTCCCCATAAAATATATTAATCTCAAAAATTCGAGTAATACCAAGCTTAGAGGTGCAAAAAAATATTAAGAAAATGAGATTGTGTGAAAGAAATAGAGTTGAGAGAATGAATAAGAAGAATCATGCCATAAGAGAGTTTCATGCAAAGATTGAAGTTGCGCTCATGAGGTGTTTCACACAAAAGACAAATCTTATGCACATGTAATAAATGTTGAGTGCTAGACAGCTAAAATGGTGCTCAAATGATTTGGGGTCTTCTCACGTATTCAGTTGTTCATAAGATAGTTCTTATCAGCTTCTTGGTAAGAAAGTGAAGAATTTTGCTTCAGAGATTACACATATTCAATTATAAAGATGCACTGAAATACTGTAATTCTTTATTTGTGATTGGAGAGTGCACACACACATGAAGATTGTTTTCCATGTGCTACATTAGTGTAAGGGTATATCCTACTCATTTTATTCCACATCAAATGATTTTTTTCTAGTGGATAGTGTGGTACTGGATTATTTCAGTACCATAACAAAGATGTAGCTACTCTTATGGAGTAGTGAATGCTGTAAATATTGTGTTCTTATGGTTATTTGTGTTAAACAGAGAAGAAATTTTTTAATAGGAGGTGGAGGTTGTTTCAAAGATTAGGAAACATAAAAAAGGAAAATATATCACTCATTCACCCCTACCCAACTCAGTGATAATTAGATCCATATTGGGAACTTCATCGTCCCCAAATAGATGGCCATTCTGAAATAAAAATTCAAACCCTAGAGGACATGATGATATATTTTTCTCTATATTTCAAAGGTGTTTGGGTTCAAAAATTTCCTATGGAATAGTTTTCTTAAAAATATATATTTCAATAAAGAATTATGATGGCACAGTATGAAGCCCTTTATGGGAAGCAATGTTGAGCTCCATCGTGTTGTGATGAATTTTTTGAAAAGAAGCTATTAGTTATTGATATTTCTAATGAAATGTTAGAGAGTTTTACAACAATTGAATAGTATATCATGTAAGATCAAAGTTAATAGAAAAGTTATGGTGATAACATTCAATGTGATATATAATTTGAAGTTAGTGAAATGGTGTTTCTACGAATATTTCCATGGAACGAAGTTATGATATTCAGGAATTAATGGAAACTAAACCCTAGGTATATCGACCGCTTTGAAATTTTTGATTATATCGAGAGAGTAGAATATCAGTTGTAACTTCCTCTAAATCTATCTAATGTGCATGATGTGTTCTATGTATCTCTACTATGAAAGTAAATACCTGAACCTTCACATATATAGAACTCTGAGTTCATACTGCTGGAGAAAGATCTTTCTAATGGGGAGAATCCTAGAGAAGTTTTGGAACAATCATAGAAATTTCTAAGAAAAAAGACCACTCACCTAATAAAGGTTTTATAGAGAAATCACTAGTAGGAAGAAGCTATATGGGAACTTGAAGAAATGATGAAGCAGAAGAATCCTCTTTTGTTTTTACCCACATGATGAATTTCGAGGGTGAAATTCATTTTAAGGGGGGTAGAATGTAACACCAGGATTGATATGGACCTTTTTTGAATAAATTAAAATTTTCATCCTACAATGCACTAATTCAAAAATTTCATTCACTCTAAACTGACTTGTTGTATGTTACATGTAACACTGAGTTACAATATGATACAGGAAACATGGAGTTGGTTTACGATACGTGCAACACTGAGTTAGCCTACAATACAGGAAACACTTAATTAGTCTATACAAAAAACATTTTATTGAAGAATATAATCATAACCTAGTTTCTAGACATAATTATATGAATTGTAATAAATACATTTTAAATATTTTCTATAAATATTTTATATAATTGAAACATATTGATAATGAATGATATGATTTTTAGTAAAGTCCGTCTATATCTAAAAATATTATTTTTAATGTCCTTTTAATTAAATTAATTTTTGTAATAGTTACAAATTTAATTTTATAAACTAAATCTCATTTTTTGATAAAGTATCCCAAAATTATCTTAGGGTGAAATTTTGTGATTTTTTGACATACTTCATTTTTAGATTAATAGTGAAAAATACCAAAAATGTAATTCAAAACTATTTATTAGTTTTTTTTATTTTTATGGTTAAAATATATATTAATTTGATTTAACTGTTTAATTAGATAATATTTTTATCACGAAATAAAATTTTGGTCATTGGAACCATTTCCACATTTATATTGGACAAAAAGACTTAGCGAACCTTTGAACCTTTAGACTATAAAACCAGGAATGTTGTCCCGACAGTAAGATTATTTTTAAATTAATTTCTACCAATTATAAAATTTTATTTTGAAAAAAATGCATTCCTAATCAGAATATACATTATTATTAATTTTTAATTAGGATAAATTCTTTTTCTACAAATAATATTTGCGAAGGTTATTAGAATTAATTAAATCGGTTAAGAGAAAAATTTGATTAATCATGTACTAAAACTTAAATTTAAGACACAAAATAACCTAAACACATGTCCAACACTCATTTTCTATATAGTTAGTCCATACACATTAAAGTATTTAGTTTTTTTTTTCTGGTATGACTTTTTTATATAACAACATGTGTACACTTATCTTGTTTCTATAAATTCCATGTGATCCCTTTTCCTTCACTATAAAAGGCCACCACCACTTCCCATTCCCCAAACCTCTAAAAACTTTTGTGTTTCTACATTATATATCCAAGTAGCATCCCAAAAATCCTCCATTAAACCTTGAATCCTCCCTTTGGTATTAAATCTTCTCATGGAATCCTTTTTCCATAAACTAAAAGGAGTTACTGAATTTAGATGTAACATCTTCTCTCGAGCACATTACCTTTATTTTCATTATTCACCCCCTCTGCTAACATTATTCCATTATTTTGTGAAAAAACGAGTATCCCAAATAAACAAATATATTTTTATGCAAATATTTTTACCTAATAATTAGAAAACCTCCATCAATTGGATATTGAACATGCTGTTTATGTGTATGGAGAACTACTACCTCATTAAACATGGATTTTTCATTTCTACTTTTCCACCAATCATGGTGGACATTATGATGAAAAATATATTTATATATTTAATATATTATATTTATTATGTATTTAATATTATTTATTCTTTTTTCAACACATATATCTTTACTTTCCATATGGTGTTAACACAATAATCTTGTTTCAGTAAGTGTGGACTACCGCCCCCTCAAATCCATGTGTTTCACTCACACACCCCATGAAATGTATTAAGGATGGGATTAGTGAAAATATATGATTTTTATGATATATTAATTCTAATATAATTATGATATATATATATATATATATATATATATTTATACAAATTTCATTTACATACTTTCTTTCAATAAGACAAAAAAAATGGAACCATCGTTCATGCGTATGTACTGTTTACCTTAACCATGAACAGTGTACTAAATTTAGTAAATAATTATAGTATAGATTGTTATAATATAATATTAAAATTTATAACTTATATTTATATCATGGTCTAAATTATGGAATCTTGGTATAAGTATAAAAATTAACTATATAAAAAATTATGAAACATGCATTTATCAAAGAGAATATTACCTGAAGTGAGACATTATGATAGGATCATTAGAACGTCAGTAATGTAAGGTCATAATAATAAAAATATATTTTATTACTTATTAGAATATTATTATATAAAATATGTATAATAAACATATATTTATTATACAAGAAGAAGAGGACGGAGAGATTCAAGACACAAGGTAAGGGGAATTTCATCTCCCTTTTAATTTCTATGAGATTTATATTATGTTCACATATCACTCTTTTTTTGGATAATTTAAATAAAATGATTTAATTATAGTTACATTATAATTAATTTTTTTTCATATACCAATTCAATGATCTTTATTTCATGGGGTTAAACTTTCAAAAATTACCAAATTGGTAAAATAGTTTTCTCAATTTTC
The DNA here is from genome assembly GCA_963277665.1 of Viscum album. Classification (NCBI taxonomy): domain Eukaryota; kingdom Viridiplantae; phylum Streptophyta; class Magnoliopsida; order Santalales; family Viscaceae; genus Viscum; species Viscum album. Next base: position 142,233,482 of record OY728161.1, on the reverse strand, counting down.
CTTCATTGAGATTCATGTTATTTTAGGAAACTAAACTAATTTTCAAGGTTTATATAATTCCATTTTACATGTTATATAATGAATATAATTATTTTCATGATAACTGAAGATTTTTTTAATTTACCTTTCTTACATGGAGAGTATGATCCCAAGTAACCAAATTATAAGAGTTTATTGAGACAATCTCATCACTTTCCAAGATTGTTTATATTTATGACCTTATTGATGAAATATTATGATATATCTTAAAAGATTATTCATGAGTTTCATTCCCCTTTGTTTATTCATAATATAATCTATTTTCAGTACCATGTTTACACTATTTTGTACTTAAGATAATGTTTTTATGTAAAATCGGATTGTCTCTCTCTTTGGTCTGAAATATATTGGCTTCAAAAACCATGGTTTTGAAAATGTTTTCAAAATGATTTAAAAAGATCCATGAAGATAATTTTCATGTAAAAATGATTTTAAATTTTTTTTGTTATTTTCAAAGATTTGTTTTATGTTTTAAGATCTATTTTCAAAGAAAAAGATTTTTAAAAGGTTTTATGTTATAATAATCATTTTTCAAATAAGAAAGGATATTATCCGACAGAAATGTTTTTAAAATATCAGTAAAATTTATTTCCAATTTATAATTACATCCATTAGTGTTACTCATGTATTTAAGGGGAAAATATTCAATATTTCCATTCATATTATTTCATTGAATGTGTTTTTGATTTCATAATTCATATGAAGCATGTATCTCTTTCATGGGTTATATGCTTTTGAAACCCGCTTATTTTTACCGGGTGTTCTTATGATGAAATGATTACGAAACCTATCTGTTTCAATATGTTATGATATGTTTCCATTTTTAGGATACCCATTTCATTTTATCGGCTATAAAATGATTATTTACGATCTTGTGGCACCTGTATATATTATTTCATTATCTGCAATGTAGGAACTACATCACCCTCCAATGCATTTGGTAAAGTTTCATATCTCATGAGATAAATTAATATGGTCTTGGGAGTTAACTATGACTACTATGATGGTCAAGTAAGTGAACCATGAAAACTAAGATAGTATGAGGATTGAAACCGTGATGCTATTATGGCTGTGAGAGTGATCCTTTACAATTATGATGGTGTGGGAAGTGAACCCATAATACTATTATGGTATTGGAATAAATTCCTTGGATACTATTGAAATCATTATTTGCATATGTGTTTTCCACAATTCCATGTCTTACTCTAATTTTATTCTTACATGTATTATGTCTATTACATCCATTTTATTAATGTCTTAGGAACATACAATATTTATTCCATGATTCATGTATATGATTGTTGATATGTAGGGTATGATATTCTTTTATCATGATCACATTATCAAACCCTTTGCTAATTTTTATGCTTACATCTCTCCATTATTTACCCTTAGTGAGCATTTGAGCTCTCCCCTTTTTATGTTTCCTTTCCAAGGTTGTGAAGATATATATTATTTTTGATTTTTCTGAGACGGATTCTAGTCAATAAGATCCTTGTTGGAGATAATGTTTCTCACATATATAAATATAAATATATCAGTGTTTATATTTCCATGTTTTCAAAGATATTATAATAACTACAATCATTGGGAATTAGTTGGTATAATGTTTAAGTATTCCAAAATAGTTATGGAATATTACTATCTAAAAAGGGAGGGTCTCTGTAATCACAATGGAAATGGATACCTTATATATCCCTTGACGCAATCATGAATTTTAATACATTAACAAATACATTATAAAAAATGTGAGTTAATTATTCAATAATACATGCATCCATCACTCAAATCCATCAGTTTTCCCATATTCTTCACCCAATGAAATGTTATATTAATATTATATTACGTGTTTAATGATTTATTCATTACCTTATTATAATTTAGATAGAACAAAATCATAGGCTCATCAACTAAATTATGACATTTGATTTTACTCAGTGCATTTCTATATGATTCAACACATTTTTATGTTAACACTGGTTATGTTTTTATTGTTACTGATACTTTTAATAAAAATATATTACATATTATTATATTAATATTCAATATACTTTACAAATAAATTTATGACCATAGTGATGGTTTATATTCATTGGAAACATCGATTCATAAATAACCTGTTTATAAAAAAATCACCATTTTCGGCCACATATTTCTTTATAACTAGTAGCCTTTTTAGAAATAACATACATAAAATATTTCTTTATAAAATGGGGAAAAGAAAACATAATAAAGGGTGAAATTTGATTATTTGTAATGGTAAACATGTGAGGTATCAATGATCACAAAAAATTACATTATAATAAGCGTATAAGAATATGAGTATAACAATTGAGAACCATACCCTGTAAATCCCAGATCATATTCTTCAATAATGGCATAAATATTATAATTTAATAATACAGAAATCATAATTGAATAATAAAACTCAAACCATGAGAGCATAAAATTTTAATAAGTTATTAATTTTTCGAATGCACATATGCAAAGAAAAACATTTCCATGGTATTCAGGGATCACTTATAAGACTATCATAGTGGATTTGGTTTACTCCCTAAATAATTATCAAAGTTAATGTTCACTCCCAATTATATCATCGTGGAAAGTGTTACTAAATTGGGTTCACTCGCCATTATATATTTTATCTCATGAGATATAAATTATTACCCAATACATTGTAGAGCTATATAATTATAGTACTAATCATATAATAATGAAAATAAGACATATATTCTTCACAAGTTCAATAAAAATTCATTATATGGGAGCCCAATAAAATAAATGTGTTTCAAAAACATTTCATCATAGAAAAAACTATGGAAAATAAATTTGTTTAATAAAATTTTCATTATACCAGCACAATATAACCTATGGAAAAGTGATATGTTTCATAAAAATATTTTAATCCAAAACAAAAACCAAAAAAATAAATAATAAGGATGGTATCATTGTATCATATCCCATGTAATGAAAAAGTAAAAACAATTATTTTTTTCATTGATATATAAAATTACCATTATAATGTTTTTAAAACATTTTTAGGAAAATACCATTATACATTGAAACCCATATTTTAAAAACTAAAATTTAACAAAATATTGTCAAAGAAATTTTCCATGAAAATACCATTGGAAATTAATAATGGAATATTTATAGTGTTGAGCAGTCATGGTGGTGGGAAATTCTCTTCATGTCTTAGAAGGTAAAGCAAAAAATTTCTTTCATGTTTTTGTGAAAATTTGAAAAACAACTCCTAAATAAAATTAGAATATTATTCCTTATACATCATTTATTAAAAACTAAAAAATGTGTAAAAATAACCTTGAAAATCATATAATATTGACAATAACTTCATTGAAACATTTTTAGAAAACATGCACATGAAAAAAAAGTTTTTCATCTAAATAGAGAAATAAATAAATAAGATTTCCCTTAAATATATTTTTGGATTATTCAGTAAATTAGGTGAGGAAAATAAAAGTAATATATGATTGTTCATGAAATATCCCAATGATAATAAAACTCAACATTTTCTTCAGAGATATATCATAATATTTTACCATTATAATCTTACTTATAATAAATGATATTATGAAATAAAACCCATACAACAATTGAATCATAATCCCAATGGATGATATAAACACAAAAATATATCTAAATCCCCATAAAATTCATAATAACCATCATAAATTATATTCACATTATGTATATGAACAACATAAAATAAATATTTTCTGAATATGAAATGTGTCTCACAAAATTAAATACGAGATGAATATCCCCTTCCATTGGTATGACTTCCTTTATACAAATTTTAAAATCATATATAATAAATATATATTTATTATTAAAATATTTTTCACCCATAATGATATATATAATACCATATATGATGTACTAATAAAACTTTATCACTTTTTTCTTAATAATTCTTCATTAAAATTCGTGATTCAGGTGATATATTCTTTGTTTTTCATGAAGGTTTTGGTTCGGTTGTTTTGGTCCTTATACATTGATCATTATTATTTCATGTAAATAATGTTAATAATGGTATAAAAATAATATATACATATTATTTAAATATTTATAGTCATCTATAAATATTATATATAGAAATATGAGTTATATTTTTTATGGAGACAGTACGTCATATGCACGCATAAACATTGTTTTTATTTTTCGATGAATGGAATGAAAGAATGATAAAAATTATTTTCCATTTATTTAATAATTATTATATAATATATATAATATACACTAATTATATATATATATATATATTCTTATTACCATCTATGTAAAGCTTAATTGAAACATGAATCAAATTGCTTCAAGGAGGTGATAGTCCACACTTACACACATGTTACATTTTCATTCTCTAACAGATTGAAAGGAAAGAAGGTAGATGTAGTATTCTAATTAAAGAAGTATAATTATTCAATTTTTACCATATATAAAAATTAAACCCATTTTAAAAACCTTTCAAGAAATATGGTGGAGTAAAATGAATTGTATCTCTACGTGGAGATGATAAGCTGTATGTTTGCACAAATCGTACATTCACTTCTGATTTGATGGGGAAGAGGGTAATAATGGTTATTTAATAATAATAATAAAATGTATGTATATTTATTATACATAATATATTATTTTATTATAAATATCATACACTTATAAGAGATAAATAATAATTTAATATGAATGTGATCAGCTAAGATGAGTACATATTTATTGATACAACTCCTTTAGATATCCCTTAAAGGATCCTAGGGATGTTTTTTTTGAAAGACCAAAACCACTAGAATGTGGATAATTATTATTATAAAGGATATTTTTAGGTTATTTCTAATATATATTTCTCAATGTTTTGTTAATAAGATAATGGATGGGTTAAATTTTATAATTGATGGGATGCATACTCTTGGGATTTATGAAAACATTAAAATATAATAAATTCATTCGATAGAAAAATGCTTCAAAATGGATATAACATCAATGTTAGGGTATTATGGGTGGAAATAAAACTATCCAATTAAAATTTATATGTTTTAATTGATATTTTAGACCATATATTATTTATTAACCTCCTAGTTATCCTATTTTAACAGTAATCATGGTAACGCCTTTTTCACTCATAAAAGATTATAATTTTAATTATAAGTAAAAATTGTTTCATAAATTTATATGGGATAACATATTTTACAATTTAACGTCAAAATTTTCAACTTTAAATCTTTTTATGATTTTTAATTAATTTAATAAAATATTATTTTGGTAAAATATTATTTATGTCAATTTAAATACTATTCATTTAATTTGATATAAAAGACATAAAGAAAAAAATAAACTTAAAAAATAAACCTTTACAAATAAATAATTGGTTATATTCATCTATTAAATTATTATAACACTATAAATCACTCAAATTATGTTACTTTTAATATGTTAAAAATCATTTATTTTCTTTTTCTATTAATTGAACAAATAATATATTTGTTTTACGCAAGTATTTAAGGTAATTTTTTTTCACTAAAAATTAAAAATAAATTAACATCATGAATATAATATAATTATTCAAAAAATAGTAATTTATATTTGTTGAAAAAAAATCATTTATTGTTACACGGACACATAATAGATATTTAAAAGTAATAAAATAACATTTTGTATTTTTCTTTTCATTAAATATTATTTAAGTCATTTTCACTGACATGTATCCATTAAACAAACCAATTTTTATCTTCAGGTTTTAAAGGTCAAATTTAATACATCTAATACAAAAATTTACTAAACATTATGTCTATATCACTTAGTTTAATCCTAGAATAACCCGATTTACCATTTATAGAGGTGATAAATTTTCCATAGTTACTATTCATATAGATAAAAAATAAAAGGGTCCAATTTACCAAATGTTAAAATCATGATTACAAATATGTAATATGTTTTTCAGGATAAAATTTCTATAAGTGGTATAATTTAATTTTCAAAATAAGCATTCAAAAATTGATGAAACCCGCTTTCAAGAAAAAATACATTTGTAAGCATAGAACGCGGTTTATTCTTATCTCATACATGCAAATATTAAATTAATTGTAAAAAATTTGATTGAATATATAATATATACATTTATATAAAATAATTCACCAATATTTATTAATTTTTTTATATAAAAAACATATTTTGTGCATAAATGGTTTTTTAGGAAAATGCCTTTTTATATATAAAAAATGATTTTATACCAAACGCAAACCTAAAATTGATTCTAATTATTTTAATTGGACAATTTAAAAAATAATACAAATAATTTTTAATTTAATCTAATTTAAAACCATATAGAACATTTTACAATATTGAAAAAAAATATTTCTCAATAAAAAATTATTATTTTTTACTATTCACTGGGAAATCAATCTTTTATAAAATTCATAAAATTAAACCTATAAAAAATTTGAAATGATGATTTAAAAAATGTGGTTATTTTTATAAAATAAATTCGTTAAATGTGTATAAAATTAAATTTAATATTTTCACAAAAAATCAATAAATATAATTTTTGAAAGGAATGAATATATGATTTATAATAGAACTTTTCTAAAAATTGAATTATTATTTCCCATGAATTAATAAAAAAAAATATTGAGTATGATATTTCTATATATTTCATAAATTAGTTAATACTATTCATAAAGTATAATTTGAAGGCTAGATTGTAATGGTCATATTAATATTTCATGGTTTCATTAAGTTCGTTGTTGCATGCTTTATATGGTATCGAACATGATGTTATAGTTTTAAAATATCATGGATTCACATTCTATCACCCTTAATAAATTATTTCCATGAAATTTTACCTTTTTCATAGAAATCAAGTGTTTTTTATTTGAAAGTTCTATTATTGAAATCCGACATCATAATAATTCTTAATAGAAATTTCTATTGAAAATATTGAAAGATAAAGATGTTACTTATCAAGAATAATAAATATATAGGTTTCTAGATAGGATAAAATTAGTGAAACGTGAAAATATAGACATTGAAGAGATAAATAACTCAAATGGACTAGTAGAGATTGTTAAGAAATGGTTATGGTAAAGTAAAATAATACAATACAATAAATGTATAATATGTGAAATGATAATAAATTCATTAGAAATGAGGTGGATATAGAAAAAAATCACAATCTTTTTTCATATATTTGAAGAATTAATGAACTATATATTGTAAAAACAAGAAAATATTTTTAAATTGTAACTATAATCTCTTCATTTATTTTATTTCTACCACAAAATCATATTTTTCTCCAAACTATGAGTATTATAGATTAATTTTTTTTAAGACGGGAGAATTAAAATCAACATCATAATCCACAAAATGATAATAAGTGTAACATCCCAATATTTTTTGAATTTCTTTTGTTAAATAAATTTAATCATTTCAATATTTTTGATACATGAAATTTCGAGTTTAGTTTTTTTACACAAAACATCAAGTTTAAACTAAACATGACATACTATTAAGAAGTTATTATTTATATGATACTTATCACTAAAAAATTTGAATATAGGGATTTAATTGTATTAATTAAAGTATATAAATATATGGTTTATAAATATATATATAATTATTTCTATAGTGACCTATTAATTGGAAAAGAAAATAAAAACTATTAGAAACAAAAGGAAATATTTTTCTAAAAAACTATTTGTATGCAATCAAATTTGTTTTAGATAAATAAATTTAAAATATGAATTTGGATGATTATATTTTATTAAATATATATATTATATATTATTTAATGTTTTAAATATTTATCTTAGGTGTTTTGTAGACAAGAGATAATAATAAATGCAATTTTACTCGTAAAAATTGTACTTTTCAAAAAAAAACATTTCTACTATTGAGAACTTATTTTAAATTTAATATTTGAGAGTTTTATTGAAACATTAAAAAAAGTATCCTAATTTTTTAAATCATAAGTTTACAAATGTTATGGTGAATTTTCTTTTATTTTTCTAAAGAGATTAATTTTTTGATGAATTGTGAAAATACTGGTTTTTATTAATAATTTCTAATTCCATTAATGATTATAAAAACCTAAAATTATTGTTAAAATGGTTTTAAAAGTAAAATTAACTAATATATATATCTAATAATACAATTTACTTAATTTTATTTATTTTCATAGTGAATTTTGATATAAAAACATTTTAATCTTTTCATTATTTTTACATTCAAAATGAGTTATCTAATTATGTCTGTGAGATAAATTTAAAATAAAAAGTTTCCACTTTTATCAATTTAATTTGTAAAATATGCTTCCATATTTTGAATAATAATAATTAATGTTTTTTAATTAGATAGACATAATTTTTTAAATTAATTAATAACAAAAACTCTAAAAAATATTTATCATGGTTAAGATACAAATTTGTTTGTTAGGGATTAAACTAAATTATAAGGGTTAAAAATTATCCAAATCATATTAAAAACCCATTTTTTGGACAGTTTTAGACAATATATCTTTAATTATCTATTATTTTAACTTTTTTAGACTTTTGGAATGTGAAAAACATGGAGAAACCATTTTCATTTCAAAAATTATAAGTGTGTCACACACCTCACTTATAAAAGACCACCCCCTCTCCTCTCATATTCGCACTTCCAAAACCATTTTTATTTACACATACCTACCCAAAAAAACATTATTAATTATATAATATCATTATATAATCCTATTTTTGAGTCAAATCAACCATAAGAATTATTTTGGTTTAAACCTAAGGAGGTTACTTGAAGAATAGTTAATGTCCTTCAACAAGGTTTTTAAATTATTTTATCATCCAAATACATAAAAAATTATTGAAACATTGTTATATTAGAAAATAATTATATTAAATGTATTTAACTATTTTTTATGTTTTTTTCTTGACCTATAAATATATACTCTTTCATAAAATGTTTTATGAAATCATTATTCATCTCTACGACGGAGTATCATCTCGCGAACTATTGTTTTTGGATTTTCCATTACCACATATCAATGCTAGATATAATGAGGAATTTATTGTTTATATACTATATATATGATAAACTTAAGCTTTTTCATTCATGATTACATATATTCCTTCTTACATTATATTCCATGAGAATACGATAACATCAATAATGTCTATAGTGGATTACTGCCTCATGAAGTGATGTGATGTGTTCACGATTTACATAAATGGTAATAAGGATGGGTTAATTGATAATATGTGATATATATGAAAAAAATATATTTAAAGTTAATATATTAATTAAATTTCATACATTACTTCCTTTTTGAAAATAGAAACAACGTTCACGCATACCTACGACCCACCGTCTCTATGGACTATATAGTTAATTCTCTATCTCTACGTTTTAGAGATCACTATAAATACATTAGTAATTAATATATATAATATTTATTTCAGGGTTATAATTTTTGAGATTAGGTAAGCCATATCTGGGAAATATTAACAAAAATAAAAAATCTATACATTCATGAAAAATAGTAGTTATTCCCAAAATGTGGCTTTAAAATTGAACTATTAATTAACGTGTGATAAAATATAATAAGTAAATTATATATTGTAATATATATATATATATATTTGATTTTGGAATATATTTATAATAAACTTATATTTATTATTATGGTGGTTTTAATGTGTATGAAGGAAGCTAAGACTCGCGGTTATGGATTTCCGTCTAACTTTTAATTTCTATGAAGCAAAATTCATATTCATCACCTATTTCTTTTATGAGGTGTATATACTGACCATCAATATATTAAATTATTTTTATAATTAAAATTTTTTATATTTACATTTCCATTGGAGTATATCCCTTTCATGGGGTTTACAGTACAAAAGTTTCCAATTGGTATGGGATTTCTATCTCAAATTTCCATCATGGGGACCTAAGTTATGTTAAGCACCTAACTTCTTCAAAGAGGTTTATATAATTTCTATTTGATATATAATATCACGAATATAATTATTTTGATGATATTATATGTTTAATTTTATGTTATCATTTAATGGGAATTATGATTTAAATTTACCAAATTCGTAAGAGTTTTATGTTACAATCTCATCATTTATTAAGATTGTATATGATTATACATCCAATTATGAAATTTAGATATATATATATATATATATATTTATATAAATAACAACATATTTTTTATAATATATGATTATTTAAAATGAATATATGTTTTTTATTTATTTTACTCTCTTAATATACTCAAGAGTTTAAAATAATTGTTGTAAGAAAAATCATCTTCATTTCTCCCTTCCGTTGATAACTCTTTTTATTCCAAAACCATGTTTTCTAAAAAAATAAAAAATGTTTTTAAAATTATTATAATAATTTATTAAAGACATTATTACCTATTTCTGACTTTTTATTGAAAATTAAAGTATTCTTCGTTACGTTTTTCAAACAATGCATATTTGGATTTTACGAAAAATGTTAATGGATTATTTGTTTAAATGTATATGAAATTAATGTAATTTTAATCCATTATGGTAATTATTTTCATTGATGATTCATTTTTTTTATTTTTTTAGGTTGTTTTAAAAGAAAATTATATTAACAAAATTGAACTTTAAAAAGTGTTTCTCAAATTATAAATGATACATTTTTCTAGGAATGTTTTAAATTATTTTTAAATCATCTTTAATATGCTTCAGAGTTTTTTAAAATTAAGAAAATTTATGTATAAAAAACCATGAAAGGTTGATTTTATCAAGAAATGTATAAAATGGTTTTTAAATCTTCCTTTTAATTTTCAATTTTTATTTTAAAGGCAATGGATTTTGAAAGTGTATTTATGTCTTAAAGTGTGTTTTTAAAGTGGAAAATATATTTTTCTCAAGAAACATTCAAATTTATTTTAATTTTAAAATCATCATCTGTATAATTTGAAATACTTTGAGGTTAATTATTCTTTATGATGGATATGATCGAAGGATACTATTATAATTCTTTATCTAACTAGTTTATGTTTATTATAGCTAAAACATTTTAAATATTGTTTAACATACATGGGTTATACCATAGTAGAATTATTATAAAACCCTCTTCATTTTCCATGGGTTATATCGTTATAAAATTCTTATAAAAGCAACTGATTATTCTTTGGGGAATACCATGATAAAATGATAATATTATTTTGAACGAATTTTTTTTCCATAGATAATTATACAATGAAATGTTTATGAAACCCATTTATTTTTATTGTTTTTAATATGATAAACGGTTTGGGATGTTTTGGAACATATTTATACGATTTTCATTATTTGATGTGTGGGACCAATATCTACCTTTAATGTGTTGTGTAATGAGAAATTTTATATGATCCCAATGGGTACATGGGAGGATATCCCAAGCCTAGAAGAGGGTATATGAGGGGTTATAGAAATCCCAAAATAGGGTACACGAGAGTTTATATCAATACCAGAGAAGGTATACATGTGGTTATCCCAGGAAAAACATGTTATAAATTTCATGGTGGGTAGACTTGACATAATATTTTCTATTGTTATGTATATTAATCAATTATTTATAATATTTAATTTTTATTCAATCATGGATCATATTAATTTATTCCCTCTTCATTCATGTCTTATCAACTACCAATCATTATTCCAACTCTCATGATTATGATCTTTTATATAAATAGTGTTTTTTTAATGTTAAGATCATGTTATAATACCCTTATGGTCATTTCATGCTTATGTGATCCTTGATATCTCACATTCATACCCTTACAGAGAATCTAGGCTCACACATTCTTAGGTTTCCTTTACCAAGGTTATAAATAATGGTTTTAATAAGGGTATATTTTGTAAGAGTACTATAGGGTAATATCTTTATAATAGATGTTGAAGATCATTCACCAAATTAAAATATTGTGCACCTAGTCTCTTAAAGTCACTGAACTATTATAGACATCATATTTGTGTTATTATTATGTACTAAATATTCATTTAAAAATATGTAATATTGATGTATGAAAATCATGTTCCATTATAATAATATATTATTTATATCTTTAAATATTAACAAAAACTGAATGGTTTTAACAATGTATGATAATATCAAAAGCATATAAAATTGCTTATTTATATTCAAAATTTCCCTAATAAAAATAATTTATTTACTGAGGTAATTTTATAAATATCCCTATATCATGGATAAACATGATAACACCAAAATTAGATAATGTTTCAACCTCATAAGAGATATCATAACTTTCATCACACATCATTATAAATTTAATTACATTCATCCTATTTAATTTTTCATTTTAAATCACATGTTAACCCAAATAGTTACATATTCCTCAACCCAATATAAAGCTTTAAAATATATAATTAGTCGCCTAGATAAATCACTACATTATCTTTTAATTTTTTGAACATCCACATAACATCATGCATTATGTTTAGATACTAGTGTAAAATGTAATTATTAACATGAACATAATTATCTTTAAAAATATCTCTGTACCAATGAATCATCATTAAACCATCAATATTATAAATGTCCTACTATCCAATATACCATAACTAATATAAAAAAATAATATATTGATCAAAAGGTTTATTCAATCTTCAAAAGAGTATATTTCCTAAACTATTGTAAAATTTTGAAATAACTTCAAAATATCATCACTTAAAACATTAAAAAGGGGTGATGTTTCCTTTGAACCTCTGGTCAACATTAAAATTATAATCCCATGATGATATCCATAAATTTTATGTTATCCTCACATGAAAAAATATATTCTTTTAAAATCATCAAAATACGTATTCCTAAAATATCATCATGGACTATGGAATATATACCATTAATCCAAAATGTCATTAGTTTCATCAAATGTGACCTAAATAACTTTGTCATAAAATCATTAACTAATATCTAGATCTAAAATACTATCCCACTAATTTCAATCATCTTTTTATCCCAAAAATATGTTGTTATTATTCTTGGTTATTTTTTCAATTCAATATAAGATTCTAAATATTAATCTAGAAAAATCCTTATATGATTCATGGTCTTTATATTAAAAATATCTTTAATATAACAATTCAAATCCTAATACATAAAAACATAACTAATTACAATTCAATAAATTGTGACAGTATATTTCATTCATTAGTCTTGGAGCTATCATTTAGAAGAGATGATTGGCTAAAAACTGTCATGTTAGCCCACCTTTTTAATAATTTACAATGAATGGTACCTTATAATGAACATCATATACCTCCATAGAACTCTTAATTTTTACATGGAAATTTATTATTTTATTCCCTAATTTTCTACGCATAAATAATTTTCATATTCTTTTTGTGATATTATCCTAGGTCTCTCTTTTCACATTTCTCATATGATGGAAATTGATCATTTTTTCTCCATCATCATCACCACCTGAACTCTCTACGAACTCCATCTGTAACGTACTTGGAGATTCTGAGTGTACAACAAGGTTCATGTTTTTAATCATATAATATGATAATTGATTACAAATAATCACAATATCTTCCTCTCCTATCAACATATTATTTGGTTTCAAATAATAACTACATTGTCTGTCAAACTCAGTTTTAAAATTATTTTTATTTGGTTCGTCCATTGACTAAAAATGAAAACTATATTGTGAGAATCAATAATAATAGTTAGAAAACACATAATCAGGATAAATAATCCATAATATTTATAAATCAAGACACCTTATTTTCATTCATTGAAACATTTTGTAACATCCTGACCTAGGTGCCCCATGTCAGTGCCCTGAGTCGGTTTTCTACGAGACCTCATGTGTTCCTCCCCATATGCCTGAGGATACCGACTAGCAATGAATGACTAATTTAAAATTTGGGGAGAATACACCCTATTTATCAAAACAGCACAATAATGGAAATCATAAACATCAACCAAAAGATATAACAATTAACCATAATAATTCTATTATCACATGATGACCAAAATATGAATACAGTATTCGAAACAATAGTATTAGATATGATATGAAATATACGTTCCAAGTATCAAATGAAAAAAATAATGACATACTAATAATTCTAATAGGTTCCCGACACCATTTCTGGTTCCCTCATCCAAGATCCTTCAAAATTCATCAATCTAGAATAGGCCAATTTCCCTTATGCATTCTACAAAACATGAAGTCTATTCGGGTACAGAACATGTATCTCAATTAGGGTGTGAGTATGACATAGTTGGCCACCATAAAAGGAATCTAAGAAAATATAAAATATATAATTGTTCATGAATTTTTATAAAAAAATAATGTTCAATAAACTAATTAGTTATCACATTGCGTTATTCCATGATTAACCAAATAAATTACTTGAGTTGGCGATGACACCAAAACCAACAATACATACTTCAAGACTTGATGGAATCAGACCCATATAACATAAGAAAATTAAAAATTCATTATAAAATGGGATTCTATTATCCATTTAATATAAATTCATGCCATGGAAACTAGGAACCATAGTCCAATCCAATCATTTTGGGGCTAGAACATCTTGTCTAACACCCTGTTGGTAATGAAGCATCACCCCTATCTCACAAATCATTTTTATCACATATTGGAATTCGAAGCATCAGCATGTGTCCCACTCTCATAGTTATCACATATGGGATATTTAAGCATCATTATCCATCCCACCCACATTAATACCATATATCACAACATCTAATATATCTCATATTTCAAATACCATAATTTCGTACACATAAAGGTTAAGTATCATTTACCTTATTTTGAAACATTCTCATTAAAAGTGTCACATTTCAGTTATTAATTCAACGATAGAATAATATGAACAATTCATTAGTAAAATATTTATCAACATTTAATCATATAAACCATTAAACCTCCAGGGTTATTCTGACCAACACTTAATTCCCATTAATCAGTCAATTCAACAACCCATTATTCATCAAATGGATAATTACAATTTCAACCAATATCATGATCATCTCATTCCATAAATTATATTATTTAATTATTTAATTATCCAATTAATTAATTCAATTTATAGATGTGTAAATTGAAATTATATAATATATACACCAATGTATTATAAAAAATAGGAATTGATATTTATACCACCCAACTCAAGGTCGTTTTTTTAAAGGTTGGGGCGGAAGCCTCAATTTATTATTTGAAAGAAAAGACCTCTTTAGACTGGGTAGAGGGAGACCCATTATATAGCCCGAAGGCCCAAGGCCAAGTGGCATGAATACAAGGCTTGAAAGCACATTTTTTTTGCCCAAAGGACCCCTCGGTGAACAGTACTGCTATATTACCCGCGCTGCTACAGTACCTGCTACAGTACCGCCACTGCTACAATATCTTCTACAGTCCCTCCGCCGCTACACTGCTGTCACTTCTATAGTGCCGCCGCTGCAACAGTACCTGCTGCAGTACTACTACAGTACTTTTGAAATTCGCCTCTGCCCGGATTCGATCATGGGTCATTTGGATTCCAAGCAGGAGCCTGTACCACTAGGGTACAGGCTCGTTGGCACCCAAATCAAGGTCTTTGATGGATGTTCACCAATCAGAAAATCCCCAACCTAAATATTGAATTCCAAATGACCGGAAAGACATAGAACTAGATCATAGAAACAAGATAAAACATATCAAAATAAAATAAAATTGATATCTAAACCAACTCCAATAGGGAATAATAAATTTCACTTCATCTGTAATGATATATGAGAGAGATTAGAAACTACACGAAAATACATTATGTATTGGAAGAGGTGTGTCTGCTTTATTCAGACATTCTGTTCATAAAAAATAGAGTTATACTAGTATTGGAATCCATTCACAAGATCCAGAAATATAGCAAATAGTTTTATTCTTATTAGGGTTGATTGGGGGATAATACCAGTTCATTTGGGAATTTAAAAATAATTTTTTTGGGAAATACAAATTGCACACATGTTTTCCTAGGATAGGGAGAATGGTTTTCCAAACTATGCACCAATTCTAGGGGTCACATGGTTACTACTATAAGGGTTCACAATTCGATAAACCAATTTTTGAACCATTCATTTTCCCTCTATTTCAAAATTCATGGTTTTATGTGGAAAGGTGCATGATTTGGGAATTCCATGCACTAACTGTGGACTTCCCAAAACCTCTCTAAAAGAAACCATAATTCTTATATTTCACCCAAAACGCCCCTAAAGTAATTCCCAAAAAATTCGTCTTCAAAATAAGGGTAGAGAACCTAAAAATGAGTAAGTTACATCTCCATAATTTGTGGGATCTTACAGTCTCCCCACATTAAAATAGCTCATCCTTGAGCTATACTCCTAATCATCTCTATGATTTTGAGGAAAAAATACTAGGAAACAGAGCCCACATATCTACTTCTATATACCATGTTTCCTCCTGAACATGACCATGTTTCCGAAAAAACATGAACTATCTTCACAATCTTTACCATAAACATGTTATCACTATCATCTAGAACACATATCAGAGGATCGTCAAAGGATGATAAATCTCAAGCTCAACATCATTAACATCAATCACATGAAAATGGTCACAAATATTCCATTTAAAATGATGACTAATGAAAAACATCATGCATAGTAATATACATATTTGGAATAGCGAATCAGTATCCCACTATCTAGATTCTCTCCGCGGTCACAAAATATCCAACAAACCATGGCCCTAAATTTTTTAGTCTCCAAATCCTATGATTACCCAATCTTGCTAATAAACAAAGGAATACATGACCACCAAATATAAAATCTCAAGGTCTTTGATGTATATCAACATAATACTTCTTTCTACATTGATCCATAGCCATATATTTCTGAATTAGTTGAACCTACCCCGATGTATCTTATATAGGACTCAATCCTAATAGCACTGACTTTCCAGCATCCATCTAGCATATGGGTGATCTGCATGGCCTACCATAAAGATCCTCATATGGTGTTATATGTATAGTTTAACAATAATGGGTTTCATAGGTGATCTATAAAAGTTCCAAGTGTCTCTGTTAATATGAATTAATGTCTAGAAGATAGGCTCATAGCATATATTCCAATATATGTATAGTACATTCTGACTAACCATATGTCTATGGGTGGAAATCCATACCTAATAATATCGGTGTAACCAGTGCCTTCTATGAAAATTTCTTGAAGAGTGAAGTGAAATATGATTCATGGTATAAAACTATACTCTATAGAACCTCATATAGAAGGACTATCTCCTGAACATACAAGTCCCCCAACTGATCCATTGAGAATATATCCCGTATAAGCAATAAATGTTCTACTTTTTTCATTAAATCAATAACATTCCATATAGATCCATTCTTCTAAGCATCCATGGGAGTCCCACCAGAAAATCCATGGTAGCATTGTCCCACTTCTATTCTTTATTGAGAAATGTATGAAGTAAACCACCAAGACATTGTTACCTAGCCTATACATGTTGACTAGTGTAGCATCATATCACAAACCCTTCAGTATCTTTTTTCATGCTTGGCCTCAAAAAATGTTGAGGTAGGTTATAGTACATTTTGGTAAAACACAAAAGCACCTCCCACTTTAATGCATCAATTTCACGCATCATCTCCTCTTTCATACACATAGGCACAACTACACAACACTGAAAATAGATGATCTCATCCTAATCTACAGTCCAATCAGAAGGTGACTCCCCACTTTCAAGGCATTCCCTCAAGGATAAAAAATCTAGATCTGGATGATACCTCACTCCGATAAAGATAAAACGTGTATACTCTATTGAAACTGATATCAGGGTCATCTCTTCCTAGAACACTTGAACCATGGCAAGAATCTCAACTAGAAAATTCAGCATCTAAAACACTAAATAAGTCTCCTAAACAACATGATTCTGAGTTTTCCTTCTTATTGTTTCAGAAAATTTATTTTTCTTCTTGCGCATATATGCTATCTCAAAATCAAAAGACTACATATATTCCTCCCCTCTATACTGTTGTAGATTCGTGTCTCCTTAAGAAAATATTTAATTTATGATCCAGTTGTTGGTATACATTGTAAACATTTCACACCACATATAATGTAACCCACTACATCTAACTCACAATCATGTATAGGGTTATTACATTTACATAGCCTCAAATTCCATGATCCATACACCACAAATAGATCCCATTGAAACAAAACTACTCCAAGTATAATCATAGAAGAAACACAAAACAAGGTATACTCCACACCTAGATTGGGTAGGATCAATAACAGTGTAGTAGTAAAGCACATCATTAACTCATAGAAATAATTATCACATTTCAAGACCATAAAAAATTATCTCCCTTATAGGTCAACCCCAGAATTCGTTCTTCCAAGTATGTAAAATCATGGATGAAACTTTGATAATAGCCCTATAAACCCATAAATATATAGATATCATAAAAATTCATGGTATTCTCATAAAAACCATTGTTTACACCTTCCCTAGATCTACTCACACATATCTCTGAGATTCGATGACCCATGAAATTTATATGGTAGATCCCAAATTGACACTTAAATAGCTTAGCGTATAGTCAATGTTGTGCATGATCATTATGAGACTTGGAGTGACTAAGATTTCATACAAAAATACCTCTACAATCAGATTTGGATACAGGTGTAAAATTTAGTTCATCGATGCCATAAACATAGCAGGAGAATTCTTCATCCTTAAAATCATCATAATGAACTCAAATAGTCCATCACTATTTTTGAAAGTAGTCTGTGGTATATCAAAAGGTCAAACTCTCAACTAAAAATATTGTTATCTGAATTCAATTTTTGTAGAAAACAATTGCACCCCTTGAATAGTGAAATAGATTTTTGATATGTGGAAGAAGATTTCAGTTAATTATTTTCATCCTGCTCAACTACTATGAATCAACACATATGTGCAAGGATCTATCATCCTTCTAATAAAATATGATTGGAGAACCCCAAGGAGATGTTATTGGATGGATAAACCCCATATCCATTAAATCAATGATATGATACTTTAGTTTTGGAATCCATAATCGGTAAATTATAAAATTTGGAATGTAAATTGGCTCTACTCCATGCATGAGCTCAATCATAACCTTCATATCTCTCTTAGGTGGAATACCTAATGAGTCCTCAGGGAACATATCCTGAAATTGATCTATAAATGATGATATGTGAAGACCTTGTCCCTAGTTTCCTAGAGTTGGTACCTTATTTTATTACATTGAAATATTTACAAGGAATATGTATCCATAAGGAATTAATAGTTTCATAGAATTGAAAAACCTGATATGTACATGATTGTTATATTAAAACAAGAAATGAAATACAACATATCAACTTCACATAAACTTCTAGATTATCTTTTCTAGTCATTTATAAAATACTTCTTTGCATCCTATGGAAAAATAAAACCTAATAAAGGGGTGAGATTAGATTCTCAGTAAGGGTAATTAATACAGTGGAAACATAATTAATAATTCATGGTGAATAAATAAAAGTATACATTCCATTAAAACATAATCATGAGGATAACATGACAAGAATAAAAGATGAATAAATGATTCCATAATAAAACATAACCATGGATAATCTAGTAGTATAATAATCACATTTACTATTAATTAAAACTTTCATAATGAGTGTATTCATAATGATTGATATCCAAGTTGTACCATCAATGCCCTGACCAAAAAACCATACATAATGGGTAAAAACCCAGACTAGTTTGTCTCATGAGAACTACTGATGCATCCAAATATTATAGAGGGAACCACCCAAAACATAATAATTTTAATTTCTTCCTCATATCAAATTGTAGAATGGAAATCAACATGTATATTCATATTGAAACAATCTTTTTAAATGTAAATTACTTTCCCTGATTAGTAAATGTAAACACTAACCATTCTGAGTAATATAGTGAATAGTATCAAGTTAAAACATCCATAGTAAAACTAATAATAAACTATTAAATAAAACATGGTCAATGATATTAAAATTTATTAATCCCAATTAGAAATAATTATCAATAATAGTGTTGTAATAGATGAAAATACTCTTATAAAATCATCGGTGAATTCTTGAAAGAAATACTCTTTTACATAGCTAAGAAGTGTTCTTTTGGAATAATAATTTTATAAAATCACAACCTAAGTAAGATAGTTTTTCATAATTAAATTAGTGATTTTATTAAAATAATTATCTCTTAAAACAAATTTTAGAGTACACATGAAAATAGGTAAGAATTCGAGATTTTCCCTTGAATTAGGATTGTTAATCGCGAAGAATTTAAGAATGATATTTTTAAAACATATAAATCCACATAAAATAAAAAATGGATTATGATTCTTAAAAAAATATAATTGACATTAAGAAATTATTACTATTACATAATAATACTAAAAAAATTCATTGGGGTAAAGAGAGAAAAATTTATCCCAAAAGAACATGGTTGTTCGCGAAGAAATCCTTACATTATGTTCGAATAAGTTTTTCACTTTACCTTAAAGCCCATTGTAATCAAATTAAATCCAATAATTAACTAATTAAGAACATTATACTTATATATTTGATTCACTGTAGTTTTATTAAGTTCATTTTTCTCCTTATTTAATAGTTATAAGATTAAATTCTGTTGTTTCAGAGTGTTCTTTTCCTTGATTTCATGATTTGATCACTTGATTATATGTAATGGAGTTCATGTAAAATGGGAATAATTATAAAGAATTGGAATTTCATGTTATCCCTGAAATAACAGAAGAGTAAATTTTGTTATGTATTGTTTGGTTTCCATAAATGAGTTTGAATCATTATTTAACATATTGATGATAAACCTTTATCCTAATTTTAGCAGGTTTTTGATCATAAGGAACTAGTTTTTTTCCATTATTTAATATAACGCAAATAAAATGGTTACAAAACCTTTTATAAGATATAATTAATATTTAATAATCTGTTTCAATCATAAAAATGGTATCATTACCATCCATGAAAGAAAAATTTAAGAATGAAAGGTCAATTTTCACAAAGGTTTTAAATCGACACCTCCTGGATGTTGATTTCATTTTAAAAATGAAAGAGACAGAGCGTAAGGAGATAGATTATGGATAATCCATTAACAAGATATAATTTCAGTGTCTTTGATACTATTTTTTCATGATAATTTAGATAGAGGAGGTGAGAAGAAAATAATAGAAGAAAATAAATTGAAAATAAATTAAATGAAATAAGAAGAGGGTTTATGCACATGAGCCTTGACCCGGTTGGTGAGGACTCCTTAAGTGTATCCAAGAGACCTATGATCAAATCCAGGTGGAGGATAATTTCCAGCTACTGTAGCAGTACTGTAGTAGTACTGTAGGAGGTACTGTGTAGAACTATAGCAGGTAATGTAGTGGGAACTATAGCAGGTACTGTTTGGCACTGTAGCAGCCGAGAATATTCCCCCATTTGGGCCTTCGGGCCACCGATTTAGTCCCCGAGTCCTTTAAGGACTTCGAGCCACCCAGGATTTCGGGTCAGTAAGGCTTTCGAGCAACCTCAAGGCATTCGGGCCACCTTAAGCATAGATGCCAACCAGACAAGATACAAGGAACAAACATCAAAGGAGGAGGAAAAAAGAGCTTTCACAATAGAAGAAGCTAAACGGATTGAAAGAATGAGAGGGTTTCACACCTACCATAGGGACAAGCCTATGCATTCATGTGAAAGCCTAGTCGAACAGCCATGCAAAGGTGGAGATCTGATTTCACGATGAAGATGCTGGGGAGGATCAGTTCCAAGTAGTTAGTCTGGGTTGTGTGTAATGTTTGGAGCCTAAGGGAATTGAATTACTCTATGTCATATGGGCCATGTAATACTTACACCTACATGCCTTGTAATGGTTCCACCTCACCCCTTGAAAGGTTGATTATCAAAATCAATAAAAATAAAGGCCTTCAGGCCATTGGAGGAGGTGGGTTTACCACTTGAATTACCCTCCTTGAGAACCTCCTTAAGGTAAGGGGTTTTGGTCTTTTGGAAAGACATAGAGATCCTAGAAATGGGGATTTAATATTCAAGATTATTTGGGAAGAACATTAAAAAGCTTCAAAGCATAGTGGAGTGAAGATATGAGGGGTTGAGGTTGGTTTTTATAGTACAAGAGAGGGGTAATTTCTCATTATTTTATTAATTAATTTATCATTTTTCTCAAGACAACCAATGGTTTTTATTATTGTGACTAAAAAAGTAATAAATTCATGTGATTTCTAACCAAGAGTTCTTACATCATATATGACTAAAGGAATAGTGTATTTATCTTATAATGTATTAATATTATAAATTGTCGTACTTTTCTGTTTACTAGACATTCATGTTTTTCATAAAAATACTAAAATATCACCATAACCATTTTTGGATTTGTAAAATTAAAAAATTGAATCCATTTAAACAAATTAATTTTTTAAATATGGGATATTTTATTTTTAAATAAAACCTATATTTTCTTGAAAAGTACATATTTTAAATTTAATGTTGATTTTACAACACATTCAAAAATTAACAAAGGTCTTATAAAATTATCCTAAAATCATAAGATAATAAAATATTGGTTTTTTAATCCCTTTTATGTACATTAATTTTAATTTAAATAATTTTATTCATTATAAAACTATAATTAAATATTTATGAATTAAAAAACCAACACTTAAATGTCAATTTTTAAAATATCCACTTAATTTTATTATGATTTAATTATATCATAATTTCAATTATGATATGATTAAGTTTTATTTATACTTAATAGGTGAGGTTACTATTAATTAGGCCAATTTTCTAATGATAGGGGTCATCTTAAAATTCATATGGAAAGTTACTATTTCATTGTTATGGGTTTCTTAACGTCTAGAAACACTTCTTATTTCTTATATTATTCATTTATAATGTAACAACATATTGTTTTTTCAACGGAAATTCTTTCTTATAAATATGTCATTCAATGAAATTGAATCACAACAAAATGAACTAATAAGTACAACGTGACCTTTACAGATAATTTTTTCACTTATGTGGTTTGAATTTCAAAAATCATGAAATACACTCTTGCAACCAGTATAATGTTTGGATTCTGATAAGAAAAAGTTAATTTTTTGATGAATAATAGCATACCCTTATGAATAGTAATGTTAGCCTTATTAATAAGGATATACTGAACATTAGCCTCTGCCCGATTGGTGACGTATCCTTACATGCATCCATGAGACCCAAGTTCAAAACGTGGTAGTGTAGTATTTCCGGCACTGTAGTTGTACTGTAGCAGGTACTATAGCAATAATATAGACGAACTGTACACTGTCCGGGTACTGTAGCAAAGCTGTACACAGTATAGGTACTGTAGCAAAATTGTACAGTGGTCGTTTACTGTAGCAGTTTCTGTAGCAGGTATTGTTCGGTACTGTGGCAGTTGGAACTATTCACCTTGGGCCACCTATTTTGGGCTTGGAGTCTTTAAGGCTTTTGGGCCACCACGCCCTTCAGTTCAGTAGGGATTTTGGGATACCTTTATGGCATGTGGGCCACCTCGAGGCCTTCGAGCCACATGTAGTTTCCCCAGATAGAATCTACATAAAAAGAGCAGCCCGGGAAGAGGATTCAGAGCAGGTTCACTCACAAGAGCCGAGCCAAATGGATTTTTCATAATGAGAGGGTATGGAAATTCCATCAGGGCCAGCCTGTTCTTACATGGGAAGCCTATCCAGATGGCCATGAGAAGGTGGAGAGATACTATCATGATTCAGATGCTGGGAAGGGGCAATTCCTTGTAGATAGTCTGGTTTAATTCTCTTGGACCTTCAGGTCATGTAATATCCTAAGCCTACGGGCCGTGTAATCTCTGAGCCTATAGGCCTTGTAAGGGTTCCCCCTCATCCCTTGAAAGGTGGTTTATAAAAAATCAATCAAAATGAAGGCTTAATAGTGATATACCCTAATGAATAGTAACCTTACATATGATAGTATATAAATAAGATTTATGTGAAAGTATTATTTACCTATATTTTGGAATAAGTAAATAAATGTTTTAAAACAGTTTTTTTAATAAATTATGATTTTAATTAAATATTAAATTTATCATAATTAGAAAAAAAAATTGGAAAATTTATTTCATATTTAGATTATACACGTTGAAAAATGGTTTGGGGATGTTTTTGGATTTTTCTGAAAAACTTGAAATTTTGATGGATAGTAAAATACATTAATTTACCGTATAAATACATTATAATTTAAATCCACTATTTCTGACAACATAAGTGATGTAAGAACCGAAATCTAGAATTCCCATTTATGTATTACTATCTTATTCGTAGAATCATCACTATTTCTTGTCTTATAGAAAAAAATAAACTAATTATTATAATATTATGAAAACCCTCCTATCCTCCACTATAAATATCACCCATAAATACCTCTTCTCTTCACTCATCTCAAGCATTGTTCTTAGCCTATATTCTAAAATAATATCTACTAAATCTCCTCCCCCACATCAAATAACCTTTGGTATCCTTAAAAGACCAAATCCTCTCCCCTTAAGAGCCTCTCAAGGATGTATGAATCAAGAGGTGAATTCATATTTTATTTTCTTTCTTTTTCTTTTCAAGTTCATCGATTTTCTTTTCTATCCTTACCTATACTCATAAAATTGTTAGGAAAACTCCATTACCTTACATGTAAGTGATTTTTTTGATAATGTAATATGTTATTATCATCTCTCCTTTACTCTTATTTTATTTTTGTAGAAAAGTCACCATCCGAGATGTGTTAATTTACCACATTCAGGGATGATTTGTTTTCAATTTTTATTACCATCTTCAATTATGGTCATGATACAATTTCCATGGTTTAAAAATACCATAATATATTAATTATAACTCATTTATTGTTATATAATCCTTTATTACACATGGTTTTTTATAAAACAAAATGTGTTCATTGTGGTAAAAAACAACCAATTAACCCAAAAGGTTATCACTAAAGTTTTACATAATGATTAATCATCACTCCAAGTAAACAAATAAAAATTTCAACCATGTAACCTTATTTACATTCAATAAAAAAAATATAACTTCAATTCTGGTAAACCAACATCATCATAAATGTTTATCTAAACATGAATGGATAATTAAAAAAACAAGAAAGCAAATGAACCCGAACAATGAAATTGAACCTCATAACCAATCAAAATGGTTTTAAATGAACATTAAAATGTTATAATAAATATTTTTAATATAGAATATGTTATTTACTTATTAATTAATACACCTAATTTTATTATTCATGTCACTATTCTTAAGAAAAGATCACCATCAGATTTAAGGTAAGGGATCCTCTCTATTTTACTTTTCTTTGAGAATGTCCTCTATGATATTCCATTTTATGTGTAATCCCATATGATGGGGAATGAATTATAACCTTTAAAATACATCCCATATTATTTATAAGTGATGATAAACCACATTATCACCCATTGATCCCTCTTAAGTACACCTGATACCATGTTGATAATATGTATGGAATTCTACCCGAATATCCTTTATTTTTTCAGGTCGCCTTATACTTCTTTCTACCCAATTGAAGTTATCTAATATATTTATTTGCATCATATAAATTATGTTTAAATGTAAAATATTAATTTATCAAGACCCTTCTATTATTATCGCTTTTGGATATGCATGTATTTAAGTGATTCCCTCCTCAATACTTCTTCATAAGAAAACCTATTTTACAGGAAATTCTCGAATTCTTATCTGATTTCAAGTTCACCATATCTTCGTATTTTAATAAACTATTTTCTTTATCACATCTTTCATTTTTATTATGAAAACATTCTACATTCAATAAAATTTTTTATAATGTATTGTTCCCTTTTCTATTTTAAAGGCCCTATTGTATTTTCCTTCAAACATATAAAAAATGTTTTAATGTTATAATTTTTTAAATACATTTATTATATGTTTTCACTTCTACTTGAAATCACACACCATGATACATGACTATTTTAGCTTATGAATTTCAATATATATTTTAGTTCCTTTTTTTCATGGATAGATTTATGATACGCCCCTTTGTTGTGATTTAAATCATGATTCTGGTACCAAATCCTTTCCATGGGTAACCCTTATGCTTATATATAAATGATTATGTATGATTAATTATGTAGAAACCATATTTATGGAATTTTAAGATGGGGTTTTCAAGATATCACTCCATTGTATTGGGTAATGTTGAGTCTAATGAGATGTTATGTGTGGTTGTCGTGGCGGTTAGCCTTGGCTTGTGATACTATGTGCAATAGTCTTGGCAGTTATCCTTGGATGCTGCTACTATGGGAAAATGTGTTGTCAGTTATCCTTGACTCATAATAAATATATTTTTTATTTTTTTCTACGTTACTATGACTTCATATTTATATGATTCCATGTTTATATGATATGATTCCATAAGTTACATTCCTTTTTTATGTCCTAATGTCATGCTTTATATCCCATGTGTTAATTATTTAATCTTATGGACATTCCCTTACAAGGATATTAGCTCATCCCATTGTTCATGTTATATCCAAGTTATCCTATGTAGATGTATTAGAACAATGGAAGATATGAGCTCATTATAGATTTTAAATAAAAAGTTGTTTTTATAATCTTGATTATGTACCTTGTCTTCCAAGACACTAGACTTTATGATTATTGGCATGTACTATGATGTATAATTATGCCTAAAATCATGAAATATTATATGTAAAAGGATTCAGTCTCTATAATTGGTATTATAGAATGGGTTAGTTTTTTGGATATTAGGAATAGAACACTTATTAATAATCTTGAAGATGCAATTAAGTATAAAAAAACATCCCTAAAATTCTGGTATGTATAGAGTTAGTGGTTTATCAAGAAAATAAATCTCTGTCTGGATACAAATAGATTGATGTGCCTCTAGAATAGATGTACCTAGGACTGAAAACTCCATCAAGGAGTTTCAGGCCTGACCTAGGGTATCCTGGTACATGAAAATGGGCCTTTCTTCACTCATGGTTTGGCACACCTTGGGTATATGCTTGTGTAAATTCATGAGCTTAGTACGAACCATTATTAAGTTAATAAAAATTCTCATAAGAATATAATTTATGAAATAGATCAAGGATAACCATGATTTAAACATATGTAATCACAAGTTAGGATATAATTCTATTTTACATGTTTATCCTCTTATGTTCAGAGTTTTTTTATGCTCAATAACTAAGCTTTCAAGCCCTTTAATTGTACATTATTTTTCATAGTTAAAGGTGGGAAATAAAATAACATGTGATAAAAATCAATGTGATAATGAAAGTGAAGATTTCTCTAATTATATGATAGATGTTATGGAAAGCGGTGCTCCAAAATTCATGAAAAT
Organism: Viscum album; assembly: GCA_963277665.1. Taxonomy (NCBI): domain Eukaryota; kingdom Viridiplantae; phylum Streptophyta; class Magnoliopsida; order Santalales; family Viscaceae; genus Viscum; species Viscum album. Next base: position 142,205,927 of record OY728161.1, on the reverse strand, counting down.
ACTTTCTCATCTAGCTGATGTTATGAATAATAACATGAATAATGTGGAATACCCTCCACCTCCAAGGAAAGAGCATGTTTTCATATAAATATTCATACAGAAAAGGCCTCCCATGTTTAGTATATCTTCTGACCCCCTCCTCATGGAATATTGGATTAAATCTATTGAAAAGATTTTATTTGTCCTCTAGTTCTTGGATGAAGAGAAATTTGTATTGGTGGTCTGTCATTTTGATGAGAATGTTGATTAGTGGTGAAAACTAATCATGAATACAATGTCATAAGAGGAAATTTATTCAATGGATTTGGAGTAATTCAAGAGGATGTTTTTCAATAAATATTTTCCTTGAACCCTCTGTCTCATGATTGAATGATTGTTCCATGGACTCAAGTAGAAGGAAGATGAGTCAATTTGGTCGTATGAAGAAAAAATTAAATGGATTGAAAGGTAGACCTCTATAATTTTCATGAACATTAAAATCAAGATGAATCACTTCTTTAGAGGAATAAATCATAGTCTACAAAAAGTGTTTCCAATTAGAGGTGTTGACAGTGACGAAGAGGTTGTATGTTGTACCCTAAAGGTTGAAATGGAGATTGGATACTTTTAGTGTTCTTGTGGGCTTGGTTGTAAGAAGTGGAAAATATAGAACTATGTGGGTGGTTCGACAAAAAAAATCTTATAATGGAAAGAATCCCAAATTTCAGGCATGTAAAAGTTGTGGGAAAAATCATCCTCTGAACTGTTTAATGGGACCCAGGAATTTCCACAAATGTGGAAAGCTGGGACATATAGCTAAAAATTTCCAATGTGATATAAAGAATCACACTAATGTAGATGAAGAAATGAATTTTCAGATCAACACTCAGCATGTAATGTATTTTTACAACTTCAAAAAGCATGGTCATTATGCAAACAATTTCGCTAAGAAAATGGTTGGCAGAAGAAATCAACAATGACCTCTAAGGAAACAACAGTGGGCCTATGTTATCAGTAATACTGACGTGGATCGAGTCAAAAATATGGTTAATGGTATGCTATTTATTATTTCAGGAATAGATAATGTACTATTTGATTCTGGTTCTATGCATTCATTTATATCTTTCCTGTTTAGTAGAACTATTCAAACACCACCTGAAAATTTAGAGGATAAGTTATTTGTGAGAATAGAGAATGGGGAAATTATTGCATCCATGGTTTATAACTCATCCTTATTTAATGATTGTGTACTGAACCTCCCAAAAAAATCTCATCATACATCCTTTAGTTGAGATCGATTCTATAATGGGCGTGGATTGGCTATCTTTATTCAAAGACAACATCAAATATCAAGAAACGGAGATCACTCTTTACATCCCAAAGCGTCCTCTGGTTCGTTACAATTGTAAGGAGGAAGATGAATATCCTTTTAATCATGGTCTCACGTTTGGATATTACTTTCTTTTGAGCAAGCATGTATAACTCATATTATTGGGACAAAGGAGATAATCATGCTTGAATACATGCCCACTGTGAGGAATTACACTGTTTTATTCCATGAAGAGTTTCATGGTCTTCCTCCTGACCGAGAGGTTGAGTTCTCAATTGAACTTATTCCTAGATCTCAACCTATATCAAAAAAACCTTATATAATGACCATTATAGAGCTATAAATTCTGATGAATAAGTTATATGAGAATATATAGAAGGGTTTTATATGCCCGAGTGCTTCACCAAGGGTTGCGCTGGTCCTCTTCATCAACAAGAAGGATGGATCAATGTACCTCCACATTAATTATCACGAGTTCAATAAAAACATGATCAAGAACAAGTATTACCTTACTCAGATAGATGACTTGTTCAATCAGCTTCATGGGGCCAGTTATTTCTCTAAGGTGGACCTTCTATAGGGATATCACCAATTAACGATAAGGAAGGAATATATTCCCAATACTTCCTTTTGAATGAGGTATGGACACTAATAGTTCATAGTTATTCCATTAAGATTCACTAATGATCAAAAAAAATTAATGGATTTAACGTATAGAGTATTTAGAGATTACGTTGAAAAATTTGTGGTAGTCTTTATTTATGATATTCGGATATATGCCAATGGAAAAGAGGAACATGAGGATCATTTTAATACTGTGCTAAAGACTTTGCGAAGGGACAAACTATATGAAAAGTATTCTAAATAAGAGTTATGGATGGAGGAATTATCAATCATGGGGCATGTTATCACTAGTAAAGGGATATCTGTGGACCCTTCCAAGACAATGGATAATGATGAGTGGCCCAGTACAATATCTGTAATGGAGATCCATATCATTATGGGTCTAGATTGGTATTATCTACACTTTGTGAAGAACTTTTCACAATTGACAACCCCAATGAACAAGATGACGTGGAAGGAAGTAGTGTTTTCCTGTACTCAAGAATGTGAAGAGTTTTTGAAGGACTTGAAAAAGAGGTTAATTACTGCACCAGTACCCACAGTCCCAAAATGTTGAGAACTCTTTGTGGTGTACAGTGGTGCTTCAAATAAGTGCTTAGGATCTATGTAACACCCCAAGATATTATGGAAAATATTCTTTTTTAATTTCATTGATGTCTTTTTTTGTACGTTGCACCGGAAGGATCTTGCACTACATGTATCCCTGACTTGACTTGCATTACACGCAATCGCGACCTTCCATGATAACGTGTGTTGTACGCAATACCGAGTTTCACTAAACAATGATATTTTACTAAAATATTATATAAACTACTCGTTATGAATAGTAATACCCACTTTTTGAAATTTTATTTTTCAAAATGGACATCATTTTTGGATTCCGAATATCGAAATCAGCCTAGGGTGAATTATTTGTAATTTTCTGAAAACATTTAATTTTTGATGAATACTGAAAACACTGGGTTACTATTTAAAAACAGACTTTTTATATAAATAATTATTTAATTTATTTAAATTTAATTTTGGTCAAAATTGATACATAATACCTATGTAATTACAATGTAATTCATTGGAGTCATTTTATAATAATTTTAGACATATACAAATTTTATTGAATTTTTCACCGTCTTTTACCCACCTCCTAGTAGAGTTTGAATATTTACATAAAACATAATTTTACCGCTTCTATGAGTGGAATTTTAAAAATCCGAGAGACACAGTTAATATCATGGTGTAAATTTTTGTTCCATAAGATAAAAATAATTTTGGGTGAATAGTAAATTTTTACTTTTATTTACCACGGTTAAAAGTAATTAGGGTAATTAAGGGTAAAATGATATTATTATTACCCTAAAACATGTCATAATTCTATTGGAAAAGTGTAATTCGACCAAAAACAAACTTAGGAATAAAATATTACCCTTTAGCTCCACTTGTATTATATTAGGACATTTATTATTATTTTATTTAAAGAAGAATTAAAATAGATAAAATCAAAGTTTAATAACTAAAAAAATTTTAATATAGGGTTATACATAAGAAAAATTAGACTATAAATATTCATTAAAATTAAAAAAATATTTCCAACATAATGGAAATTTATTTATAATTTTTAGACCTTAAATAATTTATTTTATTTATGACACAGTGATGATGCAATCATTACTTTATTAATGAAATATTTACATCATTGATGTTATAAATACCCAAATAAATTTAATTTTAGACTTTTTATGAATTCCACAAATTTTATAGGTTAATATGACATGTTAGTATTGATTTAATTAATTTTTTTAGAAATAATCATGATTTTATGATTTTCACGAAAATAAATTACCAAATACTGTCAAAATTGACATAAAATAGTTTTTAAAACAAATATTATATTATTAATTATTATTTTATTCCTAAAAATATATGGTTCGGAAAAATTTCTTAGATAAAGTTATATATATTAATAATGAACAACTTGGGGTTATTTTGGCTTGTTATAGTTTGTTTATTAACCATATATTGTAAGAAAACAAGAAGACATGGTAAAAGTTAAATTATTTATCATAGAGTTAAATCTAAATGATAAGGTTAAAATAGTAACGTAAACTTGTCTAAAACCTATTGGTTAAGAGGATTTTGACCCATCACAACTTTAGCTTCGAAATAAATCAATTTGGAGATATTATAAACCAAATATGACTTTATTATAAAATAATATTTTATGTTTTTCCAAAGGTGCCCCTCTCCTCCCTTTTCAAAAGGGCACCCCTTCCCTCTTCTCTTCACACCCTTTTGAGCCTTGAATCTTGGCCAAACCCTGCCAATTCCTATTCTAAACCTCTCTAGTTATATCATAGAGGTTCTGTTATTCTCAAAAGACCAACTCTAGTTCCTTAAGAAGATGTTTAAAAGAGGTGTGTCGAGGAAGAAGTAATCTCTTCTACCGACTCTTTCAATTTTTTTCTTCTTCTACTTCCTCTTATTTAATTGTGTCACTATAAAGTAATAACATCAGTATTACTTATATACTAATATGTTATTATAAATATGAAACAACCCAATTCACCTTCTATCCATCCTATGGAAAACTAAATAACTGTGCGTGCATACGTACGAAATACCGTCTTCAAGCTGTGGTGCAATCAATTTTCCACCACCACCCTACTTGGATGGGTATAATGGTGTAAAAAAATAATATATATGATTATTATAACATCATACTTATTCTAAGATATTATATCATCCACTCCACTTCCATTCAATAACTATGGGAACGATATCATCGCTCGTGCATACGTACGTATTACCTTCTCCATGACGCGATTAGATTCATTTTCACAGTTAACAATTCAAGAATGATTATAATGTATATATAATAAGTAAGCATGAAATATATGAAATAATAATTCTACTGTATTTATTTATATATATATATTTTTGTCATCTACTTAATTCCATTCAAGTCAATAAGGAAAGGAAAACAGCGTTCATGCGTACGTACGGCCTACCGTCTCCATGAACGGTGTATTTCATTTCATTTATCTATCTATTATATATATATATATACTGAATATATATGATATATAAATCATGATTTACATTTAAGTAGTAATTAAATCATGATATAAGTAATGATAATATCATGAACAACAAGTCCAAACACGTATGATAAATAAAACGATTTTACCCAAAACGCTACTTTAACATGGAATTTACAAAAGAACGGGTAATATAAAGTCATAAGTGAACCATATATGATATCATAAGAATGAATATGATTCTACAAGAAGTCAATTACATTATTTAAATCATTATACAGGATTTTTGGAAACACATTAAGCATATCGGTCCTAAGGTGAGGGATAATTATTCCAATCTCAATCTTATCCGAGATTATGTATTCGTAAGTATTTACTAGGGTTATGTTTATTATCCATGTCCATATGTTCTCAAAATGTTTTTATAAATTTTTTTCTTTTCTTCCATGTATGTTTAAAGTAATTTTTACCCTTTTTTACATATTCTTCATTGTATGGAAGGAATATTTCTTTTGTTTACCATACAAGGTACTTTTTGACTTTTCCAGCAAAAGTACGAGAAGAATGTATTTTAATCTTATAGGGCATGAACAAATTTTTGTGGTTTCATAATGCCTTATTTTCATGAATCTTACTCTACAATATTTATGAATATTTTCAACACAATCTATTTATTTTAAAATTTAATGGAATTTTGTGAAAAGAAAATGATTTTGAAGAAGAATGGATATTTTTCTCAAGAATTCTTTTCAAGTGTTTTATCAAAACCATTTTCCATTTAAGATGACATTATTTCATATATGTATGTTTCAAGTATAATATCTCTATGAATTACATGGATTCACATTTATTATGATGAAACATTATCCATTTGTTTTATATTGACTGTGGTATGATGGGATAATGTTTATGAAACCCATTTTTATTTTTTGGGTTATGCTGAATGATTAATGTTTATGTTGTGGAACAAGTAAGAATGATTTCTTTGTGTGATGGGTGGGACCTATATCTCCCTCCAATTCATTGGGTAATGATTTAGAAAGGGAATTAGTCCACTAAGATGGTATTGGAAGCAATGCCTCGGATACTATAGAAATCATAACGTGTTCTTAATGGTTTCCACAATTAAATGATTTATTCCCATGCTATTTTATCATCATTGATGATCCATTATGATATATGCCTTACGTACTTCCATGTTTTATGTCATTGCTCAAGATTTTGATGTTTAAAAATTATGTTCATGTTTTTAAGTTCAAATTTATATAGTTTGTTTTATTTTCTCCATGATTACCCTTATTGAGCATTTGAGCTCACCCTTTATATCTTTTCTTTTCCCCTGGATATAAAGAAAGGTTTTAGGTAAGAAAAAAAGGGAAGATCTTTAAGGGAGATATTGAAGATCATTCACCACAATTAGAATATTTTGTTCCGAGTTTCCAGCGACACTAAACTATTACGGTCCTTCGGTTTTTTTGTCATGTATTAAGTATTCCTCCAAAGTTATTTAATTTTCATGTACGTCATTCTTTGGGTCTCTATAGTTGGTATCATAGGTTCAATTTAGTTAACCTTTGGAGACTAGGATGTGAAAACTTTAGTGAGATCCCCAGAGATATTTCTAATGTATGTCTAGGGATGTCCCTGAGGTTTAGTATACATATAGGTTAGAGTCCTAGAATTATGTTGATGATCATGAATAACCTACGGTGAACTTAAGGTGTCATGGATTAAAGAATTTTTGATAAGTTAGGCATCCCATAAGTGACTTTTTATGATTATGTGGTTCCCCATTATTTTAATTGTTTCTTACACTATGGTTTCTGGTCCTAGTCAATGGAGGAAACAAGAAGGAATTCAGTTAACATTGATTCCAACAGACAAATGGGTGACAATGATCAACAAAATTTTTTAATGCCCAAAGAGAAAGATATTTTTATTATTCCAAATCATTCATCTCGATGTATGATTAACAATGTGAACTTTAGTTGTATTCCTAAGTCATCATATAAGAGGAAGATGGAATTTTATGCATGTTCGCATGGTGAGGAGCATAGAGAAAGGTAGATTGATATTTATAAAGAAGGTATGGAGAACCTTGGGGAATACCTCAAATGGAGGGGAAGATTTTATCTATGTGGAGAAAAGGGTCATAGTGTGACAAACTGTTATGGAGTCCAATGTCTTATCTGTGTAGAACATGGGCATTACCCAAATCAATGCCCTGACCTAAGAGGTTACTTCTAAATCAATTAAGGTCTTATTCCACGACAATAATTGAAGAGGATGGATTGAAGTGTTTATGTATTTGTATTCAAGAATAATGTTTTTGGGGGTACTTTTATGGTATATTGGAATATCTATGTATTGGTCCATTGTGATTTTCCACAAGAATATGACATCGGTAACCATGAAAATTGATTGAAATATTTTTAGAAAGCAGATGATATGCACATTATAAAGGGATAAATTGAAAATAATATGTTTGATAGTATTCAGGAGCTCATAAATAATATAAGGAAAATCTTATTTCATGGATTGAGTATATAGAAATTTTGGGATTTTGGTATGTGGAAAGTGTTAAATTTTGACAGCATTCATGTTTTCACTAAGATTCAATGGGTTTTCATTTTTCAAGAGAATACATGATTAAGGTATTCACATGTTTGTAATGTGACCAACATGATATATCGTACGATATATGGGGGATAAATTATGGTATTCACATGCTCGGTAGATGACATTTCTAGTAATTGTTTTCTTTGTACTATGATCTTGGATAGAAGTATTTTGGATAAGCCTAAAGATTTGAATGAATTAAGTTATACATAATATATTATTGTTTATGGCTAGAACATTTTTCTATTTTATTGTAGGAATGTTATTATAATGTAGTTTTAGAAAAAGGGACAACCTACATGACAGGAGATAACCCGTCGTGTCGGACAAGGTTGTGGGAATCGAACCCACAACTGAAGTGTGACAGGACTTTATTGCCTACCACTAGCCTACAAGATGTCCCTGGTTAGTAGAAACTAGTTTTATTATATTATGTTGTATAATAGATGAAGTATAAGTCCATTTTTTGAATCATATATGATTAACCTCACAATATATGGACTTATATATATTTGATAACTTTTTATAACCTTTTGTATGAGACATATGGAATGACCCATCATTCTATCACATGATCTACTAAAACCTCACGAATGAAAAATTCAACTTCATTTCTTTAAGAGATGAAGTGGAAATTGTTCAAGGCACGAAAAACGGTGAGATTATACCGAATTAAAGTAAGTCTTTCTTGTAATTAAAATTCTTCAACTTTAGGGAAATGATCTTGAAAACCAAAAATGTTGTCCTAGTTCCCTTATATGAGATGAATTAGATGGTACCATAGATCATCACAAATTTATGGCTTTGTTATTGTTTGGTTTTTCATATCCATGTTCTCTACACCTCTCCATAAGAACTTGATGGTTATATTTCTCTTCCATATCCATATTTTCACCTATGTTCTTCTATGTGGAAACCCAATGATTAGTTAATTTGGGTAACCGTTGCGTTTCATACATTAGTTTTTAAAGATAAGTTTTGGTATTCCTTTTTATGATGTGGGTTTCTATTAAAGAAACTTTCGACTGCTAAACCATTTATAACCCCGATGAATTTTGAGGCCGAAGTTCATTTTAATGAGGGTAGAATGTAACACCCCGAGATTTTATGAAAAATATTATTTTTAATTTCATCGATGTCTTGTGTTTTGCGCTACACCAAAAGGAGATATCACTACACGCATCCCTAACATGGCTTGCATTACACGTAATCACGACCTTCCTCGATAGTGTGTGTTGTACGCAATACCGAGTTTCACTAAACAACGATATGTTATTAAAATATTATATAAACTAGCCTTTATGAATAGTAATTCCCACTTTTTGAAATATTATTTTTCAAAATGGACTTCCTTTTTTGATTCGGAATATCGAAATTAACTTAGGGTCAATTTTTTGTATTTTTCTGAAAACTTTCAATTTTTGATGAATAGTGAAAACACTATGATACTATTTAAGAACCAACTTTTTATATAAATAATTATTTATTTTATTTACATTTATTTGAGGGAAAAATTGATACATAATACCTATATAAGTTCAATTTAGTTCATTGGTGATATTTTATAACAATTTTAGACATATAAAAAGTTTATTGAACTTTTCACCGTCTTTTACCCACCTCCATAGAGTGTTTGAAAATTTAAATAAAACATATTCTTACCGCTTCTGTGGGTGGAATTTCAAAAATCCGAGAGACACAATTAATATCAAGGAATAAATATGTTGTTCAATAAGATAAAAATAATTTTTTTGTGAATAGTAACTTTTTACTTTTATTTACCACGGTTAAAAATAAATATGGTAATTAAGGGTAAAAATGATATTATTATTACCCTAACACATGTCCAAATTCTATTGGATAAGTTTAATTCGACCAGAAAAACCTTAGGAATAAAATATTACCCTTTAGGTCTACTTGGATTAGATTATGACATTTATTATTATTTTATTTAAAAAAGAATTAAAATAGTTAAAATCAAAGTTTAATAACTAAAACATTTTTAATATAGGATTATACATAATATAAATTAGACTATATATATTAATTATAAAGATAAGAATATTTCCTACATAATGGGATTTTATTTATAATTTTTATACATTAAATACTTCAATTTATTTATGACACAATGATGATGGAGTAATTACCTTATTAATGAAATAATAACATAATTGATGTCATAAATACCCAAATAAATGTAATTTTAGTCTTTTTAGGAAATAAACTAACTTTATAGGTTAATATGACATTTTATTATTGATTTAATTAATTTTTTTTCTAAATAATCATGATTTTCTGAGTTTCACAAAAATCAATTACCAAATAGTGTCAAAATTGACATACATTTTTTTTAAACAAATATTATATTAATAATTGTTATTTTATTCCTAAAAATATATGGTCCGCCAAAATGGATTAGATAAGGTTATATATATTAATAATTAACCAATTGAGGTTCTTTTGTCTTGTTATAGTATGTTTATTAACCATATAGTGTAAGAAAACAAGAAGACACGGTAAAAGTTAAATTATTTAACTTAAAGTTAAATCTAAATGATAAGGTTAAAATAGTAACATAAACTTGTATAAAACCTATTGGTTGAGTGTATTTCGACCCAACCCCACTTTAGATTCAAAATAAATCATTTTGGAGCTATTATAAACCGAATATGACTTTATTATAAAATAATATTTTATGTTTTTTCAAAGGTGACCCTCTCCTCCCTTATAAAAAGGGCACTCCTTCCCTCTTCTCTTCACATTATTTTGAGTCTTGAAGCTCTTCCAAACCTTGAAAATTCCTCTTATCGACCTCTCTAGTTATATCATAGAGTTTATGGACTTCTCAAAAGACCAACACTAGTGCCCTAAGAATAATTTTAAAGGAGGTGCGTCGAGGAAGAGGTAATCTCTACTACCGACTCTTTCAGGTTTTCTTCTTATTCTACTTCCTCTTATTTATTTGTTTCATTATAAAGTAAAAAACATTATTATTACATATATAATGATATGTTATTATAAATATTAAACAACCCCATTTATCCTTCTATCCATCCTACTAAAAACTAAATCACTGTGCATGCGTACGTACGAAATACCATCTCCACGCCGTGGTGTAATATGTTTTTCCACCACCACCCTACTTGGATGGGTATAATGGTGTAAAGAATTAAAATATATGATTATTATAACATAATAATGATTCTAAGATATTATATCATCCACTCCAATTCCATTCAATAAATATGGGAACAATATCATCACTCATGTGTACATACAGATTACTGTCTCCATGAAGCGATGAGATTCATTTTCCATGTTAACAATTCAAGAATGATTATAAAGTATATATAATAAGTAAGAATGAAATATATGATATAATAATGCTACTGGATTTATATATATACATATATATATATATATATATATATATATATGTATCTCATCTACTTAATTCCATTCAAGTCACTAAGGAAAGGAAAATAGCGTTCATGTGTACGTAGGGCCTACCGTCTCCATGAACGGTGTATTTCATTTCATGTATCTATCTATTATATATATATATAATTAATATATATGATATATAAATCATGATTTACATTCTGGATGTAATTAAATCATAATATAAGTAATAATAATATCATTAACAACATTTCCATACATGTACGATAAATAAAATGATTATTCCCAAAACACTGCATTAACATGGAATTTACAAAAGAATGGGTAATGTAAAGTCATAAGTGAACCATATATGATATCATAATAGTGAATATGATTCTGTAACAAGTAAATAACATTATTTAAATCATTATATAGGAGGTTCGGAAATGTACGAAGCATATCAGTCCTAAGGTAAGGGATAATTATTCCAATCTCATTCTTATCTGAGATTGTTTATTCGTTAGTATTTACTGGGGTTATGTTTATTATCCATGTCCATATTTTCTCAAAATGTTTTCATAAAATGTTTACATTTATTCCATGTATGTTTAAAGTCATATTTATGCTTTTTTTACTTTTACCATATCATATGGTAGGAATATTTCTTTTGTTTACCATGTGAGGTAATTTTTGACTTTTTCGGCAGAAGTACGAGAAGAATGTTTTTTTTAACATATACAGCATGAACATATTTTTATGGTTTTATAAAGCCTTATTTTCATGAAGCTTAATCTACAATATTTAATTTCTATTTTCAACATAATCATTTTCTTTTAAAATTTCATGGAATTTTGTGGAAAAAAATGATTTTGAAGAAGAAAGGATACTTTCCTCAAGAATTCTTTTCAAGTGTTTTATCAAAACCATTTTACTTTTAAGATGACATTATTTCCTATGTGTATGTTTCAAGTATAATATCTCTATTATTTACATGGTTTCACTTTTCGTATGATTATATGATATCCATTTGTTTTATATGGACTATGTTAAGATGGGATAATGTTTATGAAACCCATTTTTATTTTTTGGGTTATGATGAATGATTTATGTTTATTTTGTGGAACATGTAAGAATGATTTCATTATGTGATGGGTGAGACCTATATCTCCCTCCAATGCATTGGGTAAAGATTTATATCTCAAGAGATAGACATGGCTGGAATGGTATGTTAATCTGGTTCAATGATACAGGACTGGAACGAGGAGTGAACTCGATTCAGAAAGGGACTTTGTCCACTAAGATGGTCTTGGCAGCAATGCCTTGGCTACTATAGAAATCATAACATGTGCTTAATGGTTTCCATGATTACATGATTTATTCTCATGATATGTAATCATGATTGATGATCCATTATGATCTATGCCTTACGTACTTCCATGTTTTATGTCATTGCTCAAGATTTTGATGTTTAAATATTATGTTCATGTTTTGAAGTTCAAATGTATATGGTTTGTTTTATTTTCTACATGCTTACCCTTACTGAGAATTTGAGCTCACACTTTGTATGTTTTCTTTTCCCTAGGATATAATGAAAGGTTTTAGGTAAGAAAAAAAGGAAGATCTTTATTGGAGATGTTGAATATCTTTCACCAGGATTAGAAGATTTTGTTCCAAGTTTCCAAAGACACTAAACTATTACGGTCCTTCGTTGTTTGTTTTTCTCATGTATTAAGTATTCCGCCAAAGTAATGTAATGTCCATGTACATCAAGATTTGTGTCTCTACACTCTATGTTGATGAAAATTATATATTGATAGCCTATGCCTCAAGGAAGCTAAAATTCCATGTGAAATACTATCCAAAGCATGATCTGGATATGGTGGCTGTGATATTTACGTTGAAAATATGGAGAAAATTTCTCTATGGGGAGAAGTGTGAGAAATATACTAATCACAAGAGTCTCAGATATATATTCACATAAAAAGAGCTTAAAATGAACCCAAGAATATGGATAGATCTCATCAAGGATTACTACTACTCAATACAATATCATCCTAGTAAGGAAAATTAGGTGGAAGATGCTCTAAGTTGAAAGGATCAAGCATCTTTATCAATAATGATAATTGAATTGGATCTGATCTAATTATATTTTCATAGGATGTACATGGGAATAATTAAGGGATGAACTTCATCAATCCTTTCTCAAATGATTTCTCAACCATCCCTCATAAAGAAAATAAAGGATACTTAATAAAAAGATATGGAAATTATAAAAAGGGTGGAAGCTATTAAAGATGGGAAATCTTATGATTTCATGATTTATGTGGAAGTAGTTGCATGATTTGGGTCATAATTATGTGTACAATCTGATCCAAAGATAAATAAGAGCTTCTAAATGATTTACATAGCTTGAACTTCTTTATCCACCTCAGGAGAACCAAGATGTATCGAGATCTTTGAGAGAACTTTTAGTGGGAAAATACGAAGAAGGAGATTGTGAAATATACATAAAGGTTCCTGGTATTTCATGAAGGTAAGACACAAATATAGAAGTCTATGGGGATGATGCATCCATTACCCATACAAACATAGAAGTGGGAAAAATTCACCATGGACTTTTTCACTAGACATCCAAGGACATCCATAGGAAACAATGCTATATGGGTCATTATAGATCATATTAAAAAGACAACTCACTTTTTCAAAATTGTGGAGGACTTCTCATTGGATCAAATTTCATGGATATATATCAAATAAATGGTATGTTTTCATGTATTACCACTATATTTTTTATCTGATAGAGATCTAAGATTCACCTTGAGGTTTTGGAAAAGTCCCCAACATGCTCTAAGGACAGAACTGAAATTCAGTATGGCCTATCATCCTCAAACTAATGGCCAATCTGATCGAACAATTAATACACTTGAAGACATGTTGAGAGCATGTTATATGAAATTCCAGGGGGGATGGGACCAACATCTTCCACTTGTTCAATTCTCCTACAACAACATTTTCCACTTGAGCATATGAATGGAACCATACGAAGTCCTTTATGGTAAAAGGTTAATAACACATGAGTGTTGGGATTACGTCGATGAGAATAATCTTCTAGGACCTAAAAAGTATGATCAAATGGTGTATAAGGTAAAAACCATTTAGTAGCACATCATGGCATCCCAATGTCGATAAAAAGAATTCTGAAGACAACTGTCGATGAGACATTGAGTTCAAAGTTGGATACATGGTATTTCTATGCATATCTCCATGGAATAAGGTATTGATGATTGAGAATAAAGGAAACATAAGTCCTAGGTACATCTGCCCCATCAAGATTCTTGATTGTGTCAGGGTTGTGGTCTATTCAATGGAACTTATGCTTACCATTTCAAAAGTACGTGGTGTCTTCCATGTATCCCTCTTAAAGATGTACATACTAGATCCTTCACATGTACTCCCTTCAAATGTGGTACAGTTTGAAAATGATCTTTCTTATGAGAAGAAGCTAGTGAATATATTAGATCGTAGAAATAAGGTTCTACATAACAAGAATAATCCCATAGTCATAGTACTAAGGGGGAACCAAATGAATGAAGAGGCAACATGGGAAATGGAGGAGGAAATGAAGGAAAAGTACCAAAACCTATTTTGGTCCTAGAATAGAAAACGAAATTTCGAGGGAAAAAATTATTAAGGGGGTATGAATGTAATGACCAAATGTTTTATCAATGGAAATTTATTTCCTAAAAATATTTCATATACTCACCTGAAATCACAACACAATGAACCAATATGTATTATGTGACCTTTAACCAAAATTTTTCCACTACTGTGATTTGAATATCAGAAATCTGACATACACGGTTGCGATTAGTAAGATATTTGAAGTTCGATAAGATAAACATAATTTTTAGTGAATAGTAGAAAAACTTTATGAATAGTAATTTTACACTTATGAAATCTGATATACCCTAATGAGTAGCAGTCTTCACTATGATAGTATATAAATATGATTTAAGTGAACGTATGATGTACCTATATTTTGGAATAAGTAAATAAATTTTTTAAAACTATTTTTTAAGAAAAAAATGTGATTCAAATTAAATATTAAATGAATCATATTTGTATAATTATTTTCGAAAAATGGATTTCATTTTGGGATTCTAAATGTTGAAAAATGTTTATGGTGAATATTTGGTACTTTTTTGAAATACTTTAATTTTTGGTGAATAATAATATATCTTAATTTATTGTATAAATAAATTATAATATTAATCCACTATTACTGATACCATAAGTGATTTAAGATCCCAAATCTAGAAGTCAAATGCACTTATTACTATTTTTTCTCATTTAATCATCACAATTTCTTGTCTTATGAAAAAATAACAAACTATGGATTGTAATATTATGAAAACCCTCTTCACCTCAACAATAAATACCACCCCTCCTTACATATTATATTCCCTCCAATGGAGCCTTTTTCCTTGCCTATATTCTACCCAAATATCTCCTAAAGCTCATCCTCCATTTCCATCAATCATTGGTCTCCTCAAAATACCAAATCCTTTCCCCTTAAGAAGATATCAAGGATGTTTGAATCATGATGTAAATTTATCTTTTCTTTATTTTTTAATTTTTCTTTTTAAGTTCATTTGTTTTATTTTTTATCATTACCTCTCCACATCCAAATGTTATGATATCTATATTACCATATAGTTTCTGTATTTTTTTTATAATGGAATAATTTATTACGATCTCTCATTTACACTTCTTTCATTTTAATATTAAAGAGGCCATCTGAGATGTGTTAATTTACAACATTCAAGTACGATGGGAATAAAATTTCTAGTCCCATTATCAATTCTGGTCATGAAACCATTTTCAAGGTTTAAACAGACCACAATATATGTATTATGACACATTTAATATTCTGGAATTCATTTTTACACATGGTATTGATTTATAAAACAAAATGTGTTCATTGTGGTCAAAAACACACCAATTAACCCAATAGTTATCACGAAACATTTAAATAATGATTTATCTTCAATCAAAGTAACCAAATGAAATTCTCATCCATGTAACCATCTGGATGTTCAATAGTCAAATATAACATCAATTCGGGACAATCACCTTCATCATACATGTTTATCTGAATATGAACCGATCCTTAAATAAATCGACAAGAAAACAGACCTGAACAATGAAATCGATCCTCATAACCAATAAAAATGGTTATAAATCAACATAAAAATGTTATAATAAATATTCTACATATATAATAGGTTCTATAATTTTTAATTAATAAACCTAATCTGATTATTCAGGTCACTATTCTCAAGAAAAGATCACTATCACATTTAATGTAAGGGATCCTCTCCATTTTACTTTTATTCAACAATGTCCTCTATGCTAAGACATTTTATATGTAATCCCTAATATGGGGTATGATTTTTCACCTCCACCATAATTTACTCATGTTTTATAAGTGATGAGAAACCCATTTATCTCTCATGAGGCCCTATTAAGTACCCCCAATATCATGCTGAAAATCCGTAATGAATTTTAACAGAATCATCTTTATTCCATCGGGTTGACTTATCATTATTTCTACTAAAATAAATTTATCTCATCTATTTATTTTCCTATTTTAAATTTTGTGTACATGTAAAAGATTAATTTATCAAGACCCTTCCATCATTTTCTCTTTGAGATATACATGATTTTATGTGTTTCCCCCCTCAATACTTCTCGATAAGAAAACATGTTTTAAGGGAACATCCTGAATTCAAACCCAGTTTCAAGTGCATTATATCTTCTATTTTAAGAAATCATTGTATTTATAAAATAATTTATTTTTATTATGAAAAACATTTGGGCTTTCTTCTGGTTTTTCATTAAGTATTGTTCGCATTTATATTTTAAAGGATCTATATTATTTTTGTTAAAACCTCTAAAAATTGTTTTAATGCTAAAATTTATTAAATACATTTCTTACATTTTTTCACTTCTAATTGACATCAAATACCATGATACATGCCTATTTTCCCTTATGAATTTCTATTTATCTTTTAGTTCCTTTATTTCATACACTTTCATGATACGGACATTTGTTTTTCATTAGGTCATGATTATGGTGCCAAATCTTTTTGATGGGTAACCCTTATGATTATATATGGTTAGTTATGTATTATTAATTATGTTAAAAAATATTCATGGAATGTTAATATGGTTTCACCCAAGTATATCTCGAATTCTTTGGCTAATGTTGAGCTTCATGATATGTTATTTCTGACGGTCTTTACGGTTATCCTAGGCTTGTGATACTACGAGAAATGGTCATTGCGGTTATCCTTGGCTTGGGATACTATGGGAAACGGTCTTGGAGGTTAGCCTAGACTCATACTAAATACATGTCTTATTTTTATCCCACATTACTATGACTCCATATTTATATGATTCAATGTTCATATGTTATGATTCCATATGTTTGATGCCTTTTTTATATCATCTTGTCATGCCTTCAATCCTGTGTGTTGAGGATTTGTTCTTATGGTTATTCCATTACTAGTCTTTTACCTCATCCATTTTTTCATGTTATCCCAAGGTTATCCTATGAAGATGTATGAGAATAGTGGAATATTGGAGATCATTATGGAGTTTAAATAAAAATATTTTTTATAATGTTTTATTATGTACCTAGTCTTGAAAGGAACTATAATTTATGATCCTTGGATTGTACTATGTTGTATAATTATTCTAAAAGTCATTTAATGATATATGTAAAAGGATTGGGTCACTATATATAATTTTTTTATTATTTTATCTATGTGGTTTTATATGATTAATACAATAATTAAAACCTACGAAATGAAATATCATTGATAGAATTTTGGGTCGTTACATTTTCCCCACCTACAAATCATTCATCCTAGAAATTTTCCAAATATCACCTCACAAAAATATTTTGATAGTTCTTTATCATAAACACTGTAGGCTCCCACATCACCAATTCAATTTATTGATTCTTACAATGTCCCTTTACCATTGTAGTAATCTGATATCTCAGAACCAGTTCTTTAGTTTCCCGAATCTGGATAGGCTCTTTATAGTAAGATAAGCCATGTTTAAATTTTATACCTTCATATGTCAGTACATGTGTTGTTTCTGGAATGTACTTCCTCTACAATGATATGTGGAACACATTGTTTACTTTAGAAAGACTATGTGGTATCGCCAAATGGTAATCCATATCTCAGAATCTCTCCATAATTTCAAAATGACCAATATACATGGGGTTCAATTTCCATTTCTTACCAAATCTTATAACACCCTTCCATGGAGACACATTTAAAAAAATATGATCTCCCAATTGAAATTACAAATCCTTCTTTGATTATCATCATATCTAATTTTACTTCTTTGAGATACTTTTATATGGTTTTTAATAGTCTTTACCTTGGTTGTTTTTTCCTCCATAAGCTCTGGGACCTCAAGCTTCCATTCACCAACTTCATCCGAACAAGTTATTGCATGACATCGCTTTCCATACAATGCTTTATATGGCTCCATTTGAATAATTGAATGGTAAAAATTATATTAGGAAAACACTTCCAATGTTCTATATTAATCCCATGTACCTTTAAAATCATCTGATCACAATCTCAATATGCCTTCTAAGGTTTTAATCATCCTTTCTGACTACCCATCAGTTTGAGAGTGATATGTAATACTCAAATGAGGATCTGTATCCAAATATTTAGGAAGACATTTCCAGAATCATGATGTAAATTGTGGATCACAATCAGATAAAATAGAGAGAGGTACTTCATAATGTTTTTCAACTTTATTAATATAGATGTGTTCAAGGTGATTTAGTGGAAAATCATCCCTTACTATGAGGTAATTGGTAGATTTGGTATGTCGATCTATACATAAAAATATTGAATCATTATTTCCTAGATATTTGGGTAATATAGTGAAAAAATACATAGTAATGTAATCCTATTTCCGTGTAGGACAATGAAGAGGTTTCATGATTCCCCTAGGATGTTGTCTTTAAGCCGTCACCTATTGACAGACTAAACATATTGATACATAATCAGTAATTTCAAGCTTCATGTTGTCCCACAAAAAATATTTCTTAAAATATATATACATATTTGTGCTACTAGGGTGTCTAATGATATTTAAGCTATGATAATAATCCAATACATCCCTTTATAGCTCATGGATAGAGGGAACACATAGCCTCCTCCAAAATTTTATAATTCCACAAAAAAGTTTGCCTAATTCTCATCATTCGTAGCATTGATTTTCTTTTGAATATTTCATGATCAAACTGAGAACATCTAATCCATTCTAGTAAAGATGGTCTGAAAAGTGTTTGAAAAAGTAGTTATGCTTCCCCTCCCTTAATAATTTCCATATCCATCCTTACTAGATCCACGCACACAGGGGGTTTATAAATCTACATTTTGTTCTGAACTCAGTGATCCTTCCTCCTCGATGCATCTTCTACTTTATTTATCTTTCATAGGTGGTAGTGTGTTGAAAAGCATTATCTTTGAGATTCTCGAGCCATCTCCTTTTCCTCATGTTGATTTATTTCTAAGGGAATATATATTTAAAAATATTTTGATCTATATGTGTCTCAAATATTTATCCATAGATATAATGTCTCCATATCTCCAGAGTAAAGATTATAGGTGCGACCTCAACATCATGAGTTACATAGTTCTGTTCACGATTTATTAACTGCCTTTATGCATAGGTAATAACTATATCATAATTCATAAATAAAAAACCAAGTCATTTATTTTATGTGTCACTATATATCATTATTCCACAATTTCCCGATAGTAGATTCAATATTGGAGCACTCATTAACCTCTTCATAAATTGTTCAAAACAATATTCACATTCTTTTTTCCATTCAAACTTATCCCCTTTATGAGTAAGCTTGGTTAATTGGTTGTCTAATCAGGTGATTTTATGAACTAAATTCCAATAACAAACAACTATTCTAATAAAAATACATACCTATGTTATGTTTGTTGGTTTAGGACATTACTTAACTTCCTTTTTCTTTATCCGATCAACTAAGATTCTATCTTTTGAAACAATGTGGACAAGAAAAGAAATTGTCTGAAGCATGAATTACCACATTCTAAAATTTCCTTATAATACATTTCATCTAAGAGTCTCTAGAACAATAGGAAATTGACTCCCATGGTATTTTTATATTTTTATGTATACCAAGATATCATTGATAAATACCAAAAAAGTCATTATGATATTCCATGAAAACTATATTAATTAGATCTATGAAAATAGGGGGTTCATTAGTCAATCCAAAAGGTGTTACTATGAACTTATAATACCTATACCTGGTTTTAAATGTTGTCTGCGAAATATCATCTATCTACAAACACAAATGATGATATCCAGTTCAATGTTCAATCTTTGAAAAATATTTGGATTTATGAAATTGATCAAATAAAATATTAATCCGAGGAATATGATACTTTTTCTTTATCATAATAAAATTTATCTCCCTATTGTAAATGTATAGCATCATAGATCTACCATTATTTTTAGGAAAAATAATATGATCTCACAAGGGAGAAACACTATGGAAAATAATCCCCTTACTACCCAACTCCTCTATTTTTTTCTTCATATCCACTTATTTGAATATGGCCATTCTATAAGGAGTCATTGATATGTTCTCTAAAAGAATAATTAAATAAATATAAAAGTCAATTTTCCCCTACAAATGATTTCTAGGTAAACCTTATATAATGACATAAATGTATTCTTAAAAATAGGTATATACTCAATTTGAACATTTCTATCCTCACCTGTAGATATTATGTTCTATTCCTCTCCAATAATTTAATTCAGTATAGCTACTGGAGTTGAATCTAGATAACAATCAAATGATAAATATTCTTCTTTATGGATAGGGATTCTAAATCATTCTCAAAAATTGGAAATTCCTTCTACTTGAAATATATTTCTTTATCATAACATGAAATATGGTTCATACAAAGAATTAAGTCAAATTCAATCATGGGTATGATTATAAAGTCAGTGACTAAGTCACTTTTATGTGTCATAAGGGGGACTGATCAACTCATCTTTGTTGAAATGATACATCCCTTAAGATATTTGACTAATAACTCATTCATTAAGTCAAATTAGAAATGTCTAATTTTCATGGAAAACTAGGAAGATATAAAAGAATGTGATGATCTAAAATCAAATAATGCACATGATATGTTTTAGGAAATGATCACAGTACATGCCACTATATCATTAAAACATCAACTCCAGAAGTTGTTACCACATAAGATTTTCCTTTCTCCCATGGTCTTATCTAAGGAATGTTTCCTTATCACTTAAGATATTAATTTTAATAATATCAGTTAGGGGATTAAATATTGGTAGAGACTTTATTTTCATTTCAATCATGGGCTTGCTGGCCTTCTCCTCCACACTTGTTACAAATACCCATTCCATTCAGGCAAGTGTCAGTGTGTTTCTTCCCATAATTATCACATGATGTAAAATTAACTCTACACTTATTTCCTTCTTCAATATTTCCTTTTCTAGAGTGTTAAGAACCCCTCTTATTCTCTTTTATGATTTTATGGTCATAAGACTTAGATAATTATTTCTTCAATATTTATTTCACATGAGACTATATCTACCTATGATGATAACATTTGGGAAACGAGTTACCTTCAAAGGAATGGTTTTAAAACATCAATGAATTGACAAATAATGCTCCTCGAATTATGTATGTAGTATGCGACATGCCTTGCTAGCCTGGTAAAGTGGGATCCATATAAGGAAACATTATCATCCTCATTTTCCTCAAATTAAATAATTGTCTTTCCATATCCACTAGTTTTTCATGAGGAAAATATTTTTCATGGAAAAGTTCATTAAAATCCCTTCATTCCATATTTCAAATATCTTCCTCTTCCATTGGGTTTTAGATTTGTGGCCACAATTGATCATCATCTCTCGATAGACGATAAACTGCCATGATAACCTTCTCCCTTTTGTTACTTCCCAAAGTAATAAATATCTTCTCTACGTAAATTATCCACTCCTCCGCTACTAATGGGGTTGTTTTCCCATTTAATGATAGTGTTTTTGTATCATAAAATTTCCTAACATTTCTCCTCAATATTGTGGTTCATGATGCTCTATATGGGTAAGTTTATTATACATAACCGAATTCAACTATCTCTGTACAGTTATAAATTTCTCATCACCATTCTCATATCCAAAACCAATATCATTATCTTTTCTTATAGGGAAATCCCTACACTCAATACATGTGTTCATATGGCTTCCAATACATACACTAGGTACCATTTCTAAATAATGTAATAAAATAAATCAGGTTATGAGTCATAATATAAAATGGAAAACAAGAAAAATACTAAACATAAATTGAAATCTTATTAAGATATAATCTCATCATTATTATAATTAAATCATTCATAATGGTTTGTAAATAAATTGGGAATTATCTTAAGCATATCACCACAGTGTGTCAAACCAACTACATAGGGAGACCCATTTTCATGTACTATATTACCTCGAGTCAGGCCCAAAACAACTTGTTGGAGTTGTTACTCATAGGAACATCAATGAAAGAACCACATCCACTTGTAATAATCTGATAGGGATGTATTTTTTATAAAGATCAACATGATCTCTACCTTACCAAGATTATGTAATTTTCTTGTATTCTTATACTCAAATTTTATCTTTGGGTTCTATTCCCTAGTCTACATTTTCTAAATCTTGTTTCCAAAGATTGTACTACACTTCATCTCATACCGACTATAAATACCCCAATCCTAGTTTCCCAGAGCTAGTTCCTTATTTTATTAGATTATAATATAAAAAATAAATTAGTATCCCAATGTAAAGAATATTTTAGTAGCATTGGAAAATAAGATACATAAATGATTTTTACATTAAAATATCAAAAAAATACAACATATCAACTTCACACAAACTCATATTTTATACAAACAATTAATTCATAATATACATCTTCACATCCTAGGGTAAAATAAAAAATAATAAAGTGGTTATCTAAGAAGCATAGTAAGGGTATGTTATATAGTGGAAGCATAAGTAATAATTCATTGTGAATAAATAATTGTACACATGAAATTAAAACAAAAACCTAACCATAATATGGTAGGAATTAAAGTTGAATAAAAAATAACAGAATATAATATAAACTTGGATATTCTATAAGATGAATAATCAAATAGACTATAAATTACTAATTTTATAAGGAGGTAATGTATTATTTCAGACATCATAATCATATCGTAAAGGACTTGGCCAAATAACCATATATAATGGGTAAAAATCTATGCTAGCTTATCTAATGATACTTACAGATGCATCAAAAGGCTATAGTGGGCCCCAACCATCACTTACTAAGTTAAATAAATTCTTCATATGAAATGGGATAATCATAATAAATATATGAATTAATATTGAAACTAACATATAAAATGTTAATAACTTTCCCCAATTAGTAAACATAAACACTGACCATTCAGAGGAAGATGGTGAATGGTATCAAGATAGCACATCCTTAATCAAACTAATAATAATTAATTCAATAATATATGTTGGATGATATCATAAAATATTAATCTCAGTTAGACAAAATAATCAATAAGAGTGTCGACATAGATGAAAATACTCTTATAAAATCATTGTGGAATTCTTGAGAGAAATACTCTTTTACTTTGAAAAGAATAGTTCTTTTCGAAAAATCATTTTATAAAATAAGAAGTTAACTAAGATATTTATTCATAATAAAATGAGTTATTTTATAAAAATAAAGGTTTCTTAAAAAATATTATAGAGTACACATGAAAGTATGTTATAATTCTAGATTTTCCCTTGAATTGGGCTTGTTTATTAAGAAGAAGTTTGGAATGATTTTTCTAAAACATGTAACTCCTTATAAAATAAAGAAGGATTATTATTGGGATATTTATTTAGAAAATTAAAAAATAATTCATTAGGATTAAAAATAATAATAATAAATAATTTTATTAGGTTAACAAGCGAAAAAGTGTATCCTAAAAGAAAATCGAGCTTCGGGCAGAAATCCTTACCTTCTGTCCAAATGTGTTCTACAAGTGACATTAACGTTATAGATAATAAAATTAAATACCTTAACTAATTTATTAAAAACCTATATTAATATATTAAATTCATTGTAGTTATAATATGTTAATTTATTTCCTTATTGATTAGTTATAATATTGAATGTAGTCATTTTGGAGTGTTGACTTCTTTGATTTCATGATTGGTTCGCTTGATTATATGTAATGGAGTTCATGTAACATGGGTATAATTAGAAATAGTTTTAATTTATTATTATTAATTTAAAATAATCTGTGTAATTTTTGTTATGTCATATTTTTTCCCATAAAATAGAATGATCCATTAGATAACATATTAATGGAAATCGTTTAGCTTTATTTTAGCAGTTTTTTATCACAACGAACTAGTTTTGCTCTATTATTTAATGTCATGTATATACAATGGTTAAAACCCATAGATAATATATAATAAATATTATATAATCTATTTGGACCATAAAAATTGTATCATGACCTACATTTAATGAGAAATTTAATAACAAAAGTTCATCATCCATGAAGGTCGTAAATCGGCACCACCCAGACCAAGATTTTGTTCTTAAAATAAAAGAGAGAGAGAGAGTAATGAGATTGATGATGGATCATCCATTAACATGATATCATTATAGTATATAAAGGATACTAGATTAATCAGAATCTTTTGGATAGAAGAGATGAGGATATAATAATAAAATAAAATAAATTGAAATTAAATTAAATGAAATTCGAAGAAAATTTACATCTTAAATTAACCTCCTTGAGAACCTACATAAGGGAATATTTTTTGGACTTTTGGAATAACAAGTGCTATTTGATGGGTTAAGATACTAGGGAGGAGGATTTGGGAATAACTTTTACTAGCTTTAAGTCTTAGAGTAAAAAAGATTATAGGGGGTGAGGGGGGTTTTTATAGTGGAGGAGAGGGGTAATTTCACATTATTCTAGTCATTAATTTATTATTTTTCCCATGAAAACCAATATTGTGGATTCTTGTAACTAAAAACTATAAAAAGGGAATCTTATAGTGAACAAAAGGTTTTACATCATACATGACTCAAGGAATAGTGTATTTATCTTATAATGTATTAACACTAAAAATAACTGTATTTTACTATTCACTAAAAATCCAAGTATTTCATAAATATAAAAAAATATTCCCCCAACCATTTTTTGAGGTGTATTATAAAAAAAATTAACTCCATTTTATCAAAAAAAATTTCTAAATATTTGATATTTAATTTTTAAATAAAATCATTATTTTACTTGAAAAATAT
Organism: Viscum album; assembly: GCA_963277665.1. NCBI lineage: Eukaryota > Viridiplantae > Streptophyta > Magnoliopsida > Santalales > Viscaceae > Viscum > Viscum album. Next base: position 142,180,480 of record OY728161.1, on the reverse strand, counting down.
ATATTTTAAATTTCAAACTGATTTTACAACACCTTGAAAAATTAACTATGGTAAAATTATCCTCAAATAATAAGAAATAATTGTATTTATTTGTGAATATATTTTATAATCCTTAATATTCGTTTAAATAATTTTGTTAACTATAAATTTATAATTAAATAATTATGACTTATAAAAATACAAACACTAAAATTTTAATTCATAAAATATTTACTTACATTTATTATGATATAATTATATCATACATTCACTTATGAGGTGCCTTAATTTTATTTATAATTTCATGGATGAGGTTACTATTAATTAGGATAATTTACTATTCATAAGGGTTATATTTCTATTTCCAATGGCAAGTTACTATTTAATCTATATTGGTTCCTTACTGTCCTGAAATTCCACTTCTTTAATTTATTTTTCATTTAAAATGTTTTTATTGTGTTCTCTATGTGTTTCTATATGATTCATAATATAAAATAAATATTAAAAAGGAAATTTCAGTGATATAATTTAGGGTCGTTATAGAATAGACATCCTAATTCACACCCACATCCTCAAACAAAAGACTTGAAACTTGGGTGGTGAGATCCCCGTGTTATTGATGAAATTGACCTTCATGAAACAACTTCATATCTCACTCTCCATGATTAATATAATTTTCACCCTCATGATATTTAAAGTTCACTCTCTGGTGGTAACAGTCTATGTGGGATAGGTATACTACTAGGCACTCCATACCCAATATCAAGTCAAAACCGAACATGTCAAGCATATAAAGATCCCAATAGAAATAATACTCCCAAACCATGATATGACACTTGTTTCGTAAACAGGTGTTTCTCCACCATACTCTAAATTTTGTATCAAGCATCATAACCCCACTCACGTACTACCTGGCCAAACTAATACCATTCACAGTTTTTGAAGATAGAAATGAATGTGAGACATCAGTATCAAATAAGGTCCTAGCTAGAGTAGTGGCTACCAGAATAGTACCATTAACTATTAAAGGTCTAGTCTAGTTGCCCCTATGTGTAGGATGAACTGCATGAAAATATATTTCCCCTCTTCTCTATGATTTATTTTGAGTCCCCTGAGCCACACCACACTACTGGTGTAGGCGCTCTTTTCCTAGAAGAACCATGTCCCCCTGTCTCGACCAACACATCCAGTTGAACTCCAACTTCCAGTCTAGTATGATGTAGATGATCCACTTTTAAACTATGATTCTTCTTAGACCCTCCTTCATTACCCACCTATAGTGGGTTCCTATAAAACCATTATAGATATCCTATTCTGTCATAACCTTTTAACTATACTGGTGGTTGTGGGAAATGTCTATGAATGTTACTCGACATATAACACTGCTATAAGATCACCCATGTAATTTCATAAGTGATTGATCCCCCCCCGATCCATTATTGTTTCTATAACCATGGTTGAAAATTTCAGAGCGACACTAACAACTATCAAAATACATTCCTCTTGGACATCCATTAGAAACTATATGTTAACCACTAGAACACTTATTTATGTTCCCCTCCGATATGAGAGCCCGATTCACCACTTTTGATAACATATTCTGCAAAAAAGATATTTACCTGTGACATAATTTCACATTTAATCCCATCCTGAAAAAAAATTCACTATAGTAGCTTCATCCCATTCAAAAGACAAAAAAATATATCATTAAATCAGTAAATAATCCTCCATAGTTCATATGTACAGGCTCCCATCGGTCAACCTCATAAATTCAAATGTCCTCTCCTAAATGAATGTCTTAGGGTAAAAGTACATCACCAACGTCTCCCAAAAGTCTTTGCACTCAATATTCTACATATGTGCATCCCGAGTCTAGATTTCCCAACAACGCATTACCTAACCACATAACATGTATGAATACAAATGGACTATCTTTAGAGTAGGAGTAACTATCTATTCATGTACAATTTGGATAGATTGAATCCATAACTCAGCTGCCTCAGGTCCCCCCTCTCTGGTGAATGTCTGAGGGTGTTTCAACTAGAACTCCTGTGAAATGTCAAACATACTTTTCCGAACCTTCTTTGGGAATTTTTCCATAAATTTGAAAATGGGAGAAATGTTTCCATGGGTCTTCTCTCCAACTTCCTCACTCAGAACTACCACAGCCTCATGTCCCACGACTAGAGGAACATTTCAATCCATTTTCTCATGTCATCATAACAACAAATGTCATCATGGAGGCATATCTCTATAGTTGAATACATTCCTATTAGGACCCAAAACACAACATTAGGAAATTTTCATAAGCGGGATTCACATAAATTCATAGAAATTCATCCCCCATATCCCACAACATGGTCAACACCGATGAACTATTACTACCATAAACCATCCCTCAACTAGCTCATAGATCACATGGGGTAAAAAATTTCACATTTTAAGTTTCTCATTAGACACATAATTACCCTTTTCAAATATGAAAATTGTTCATCATTTATAATTTCTAATTAGGAAATATTTTCATTTATATTAAGTAAGAAGGAAAATAATTTTTATTGTTACAATTCCCCCAAAAAATTCTTTTTTTACTTGTCTAAAATGATAAATATAACGTAGAAATATTATATTCTTAAAATAATTAATGTATTATAAAATCCTATTCTATATCAGGCCATGAATACAAATCCTTGAAACCATACTAACATCACCTAACAAGTCAATCACTCAAGGTAAAATAGCATTAATCTATAATAGAAAATATCAATAATAAAACTCCCACCCTGGGTACTTGGTTTTACACTATTACATGTGGTAGCTAATCCCATGAATGAGATATTGAACAAGGCCCAAATCATCTTAATCTCTTGAATACCGTTCCAAAATGGTAATACAAAAGAAAGGAAAAAAACATACCTATGATAACACTTTGTAACGTCGCATATGAAGTTCAATACGTTAGTGCCTTAATTCGGTTTGCAACATGAACTTAGGTGCACCTCAACATATTCCAAAGGATACCAAAAATTAGTGAGATTCTATTATATAACATGGGGAGACTATTCCCAATTTATCAATGCATAAAAACTATAGGAATAAGTATAAAAAACTATATAATAAATAAAAAAATAATACCAGTATCACAAGATGACCAAAAGAGGAATAAAATATCCAAAACTAATGTAGAAGACTTCCCTTATAATAAAATTGGAAAGTGTCAAATGAAAACCCAAAATAAATACCCATTAACACTCCCAAGAAGATCTCAACACCTATGTCTATTTAACTCATCCAAGCTCAATCCCAACTCATCCACCTAACATAGGCCCATTTCCCTTATATTGTCTTACAAAGATGAAGTCTATTCGCATATCGATCTGGAATCCCATATAGGGTGTGGGGACAAGTTAGAAGGACCCCACCAACATACAACAAAATAATATCTAGTCCATAATATTGAATTAAGTTGTATAAAAATAATCTAATTTTAAGTAAATAGTTATCACATTTAATTATTAATTATATTAACCACATAAATTACCCTGTCTCTTGATGACACGTGAACCATCAATACCTGCTTCATCTCATGCCAAAATTGTAAACATATCACCTACGGAAAATTACAATTCATTACATCATGAGATTCCATTATCCATTTAATTTCTATTCATATCAAAACTACTTTGAATCATAGTCAAATTCCAATTTTTTGATCATATAATTCCATCTGTGGAATCCCATTGATCTTTGAAGCATCAGCCCATGTCCCAAAGATCATTATTATCGCATAAGGGATTTTGAAACAACATTATTCTCTTGAAAACATAGTTATCACAAATGGGATTTTGAATTATCATTCCTTGTCCCACAAATTTTCATCACATATATTACATACTTTATAATATCACAATTCCATACACATCATGGTTAAGCATCATTAATCTTAAAATCATTCATTCTCAAAGGGTACCATTTCAATAATCAATTCAATCATGATTCTTCAATATAATAACATGGAATAATATGATCAACTACACATTAAACTAGTTAATATAATTTCATCATATAATCCATTAACCATTTATAGTAAATCCAATCAACCCATAAATCCCATTAATCAATCAATTCAACAAAACATTATTCACCAATTGTATAATTTTAATTTAAACTAACATCATAATCACTAAATTATATATATTTTATAATTCTGTTAAATAATTAAAAAATTATTTAATTAAATTAAATATTCTATTTAAAAATTTGGAAATTGAAAATCCATAACACATATACGCAATTATATTGAAGACTATGGTAATTGTAATTTAGACCACCTACTCAAGATTGTTGAAGACCATTACCCAAATTGAAAATCCACAAATTTAAGTGGAATGACAAATTCTCAATGGTGAGGAAGATCTATAACCAAATCTTAGAAACAACATCAAATAGTTAAAATCTAAGAAAACAGAAATATAAACCAATTGTAATGGTTTATAAAACATTCATATTTATCTATAAATAGATACATGTGATAGAGGAAACCATACAAGACTATATTACAAACAGGAAAAGGTGAGTATCCATCAATAGAATCATCAATTCCTCAGTAATGGATTTGTGGGAGCCTTATAATCCATCCAATAGCTTCCAAAATCCTATGAAATTGTGTTTGGACAAGTAGGGTGGAATTGGGGTTAATATCGAGGGGTTTGGTTTTTTAAAAGAATTTTTTGGTTAAACAAAAACCATGTTAATGATTACCTAGGCTATGTTAATGGTTTTTAAAATCATTCACCTCTTATAGGATTTTTATAGTTACTACTATGAGGGATCATGGTTTGAAAAACCGTTCTCCAACCATGAATTATCCCTCTATTTGAACATTCATGATTTTTTGGGGTAGGATGCACAATTTGGTAAAACCATGTTCCATTCATGAACAACTCAAAACCCCTAAAAATATCCAAAGTTCTCATGGTTCACTCAGAACAGCCCTAATGTAAAACCCATCATAGTCATGCTAAAAAAGATAAAAGTGCAACAAAAAAGTTGCATGATACATCCCCAAAAATGTGGGTATCATATTCATTAGGTTTGAAAATGGATATTCATGATCATTATCAAATAATCAGGATGTTATCTTATAATTAGACTCATTACTATGTTTTTCAATAGAGTTATATAAATTCTATTCTCCAAAGGTTCAATAGACCTCTCCAGTGATACCAACTATAGAAAACTATAATTTTTATAAACTGATATTACATCTTATTAGATGAATAATCAATTGATTTTCAAATACATTCTTGAGGAACATAAAGGTTTAGTTCTTGGATACATAATGTTATAGTTCATAAAATATATACATTTTATTCCAATTATTTATTCACAACTAGAATCCATATTAGACACAACATACTTAATAAAATTCATAGCCTAGGGAAAAAGAAACATATGAAATGTCGAGATCTAATGCTCACTAAGTGTAAAAAAAGGGTGATATCAATGATAATTAACAACTAAAATTATCATAAGGGTATGCGAGCATAATCATAACAATTGAAAACCATAAGATGTAAATCATAGATTATAATCATAAATCTTGGAATATAATTGGTCTATTTATAAGACATGAATCATAAAAGAATCAATGAACATGATCCATGAGAGTATAATATTGGAGTAATACATATGTTTCTACAATACACATAAGAATAGAAAATAATATCCATAGTAAACAAGGCTCACAACCAATACTATCGTAGTGGATTTAGATCACTCCCCAAACCACTGTAGTAGTCATGGTTTACTCAAAATTCCATCATAGTGCATAAAGTACCTTATTAAACAAGGGTTAATCCCCATTTTAGTCCTATTGTTATCATCAGTTATCATCCTTCACCCAATTCAATTAAGGCATATAAAATTTCAGGCCCACCAATCAAATAATGAAAATCAATTAGATGTGTGTGATGAGATTATAAAACATTCATCATATCAAAGCCCCAGAAAATAAATGTGTTTCATGAACATTTCATCAGGAAAGACCCCATGGAAAATAAATGGGCCTCATAAGCATTTCATTTTTTTAATAATAGAATAACTCTTGGAAAAACAATGGGTTTCATAAACATCATGTAATGAAAAAAATAAACCATACAGTGGATGAATAAGGATAGAACCCTTAAATAATATCTATAGTAAATCATAACTGAAATATAGGGATGTATTCTTTGAAAATTATAAATACTATTATAAGATTACTATTTTTTGGGAAAATACCCTTTCCACTTTAAAAAAAATAGTTCAAAATTTAAAAATCACATTATATTGTGAAAATACATTTCACTGAAAATATCAATGAAAACATATAAAATAAATTTTATAGTATTGGGTGGTCATGATGGTTGGAAATTACATCAAATCCACATAAGTTAAAATATAACATTCATTTCACATTTGTTGTGAAATGTAAAAAAGTTCATCATTTAGAAAATGATAAGAATATTAATTTAAAATCATTTAAAAAAAATAAAACATCCGTAAAAATAAATTTAAACTACAATAGGATGATAGTTAAAAAATGTTCTTCAAATTTTTTTATAAAACATGGATACTAAATATAAATTTTTTATAACTGAAGACAAAAATTAAGACAATTTTCTTTAAATATATATTTATGTCTCTTTTGAACTTAAGGTAAGAAATATTAATGGGAATAAAATTATATAAACAACTATAGGATAATAAAAATAATTAATTTCTGGAGAGGTTGATTATAATATTTCAACCTCATAAACATAATCCTAAAATCCCAATAAACAATGAGACTAGGTCTAAAACCCACTAATATTATGGTAATATTAGAATCATATGCCACATGAAAGAAATAATATTATATGGAAATGTAAATAAACATAAATTTAATGATAATAATTATGAAATAAATACATTTTCACTATAATCACCTCATTAACTAAAAGACTTGTGAATATGGCATGTGTCTTAAAAAAATAATATGAGATTCAAATCCATTACCTAATGTACGACTCCCTTCACACTCATTAGAAAAAACCCATATAATAAATATATATTTTTTATTAATATATTCCAGTAACATAATAATATATATAATACCATATATGATTTACTTTTATCCTTTTATTACCCTTTAAATAACAATAATATATTAAAATCATTTTTCGAGTTATATACACTTCAATTTTCATGTATGATTTGGTTTGAAACTTCTGGTCCTTCTACATTGATCATGGTTCCATAATATGAATAATTTTAATCATAATATAAATATCATATATATTATTTAATTACATTTTTAGTTCAATTATTATAGTGTAGATATATTAAAATTAATTACATCATTCATAAAGATTGTAGGTCATACATATGCATGAGAGTTAATTTCATTTTTTGACGAATTGAATAAAAAAGAATGAAAAATATTAATTCAAAATTAAGTATTAATTATTATATCATCAATATCATATAAATTCATTATATCTATCCTTATTACCATCCATGTCAAGTGGAAAAGAAACTCGAATAACATCACTACGTGGAGGTGGTAGTTCACACGTAAGCATGAGTGAAATCATCATTCTACATCTGTTTATTAAGAAAGAAGTTGGATGTAATATTATAAATATAAATTTATAATCATTTAATAATTTTCATATAGGACGATTAAACCCAATATAAAAAATATACACTAAATATGATGGTGTGAATGAAATTGAATTTCTATGGGAAGATTGTAAGTTCTATGTATGCATGAATGATACTTTCACTTAACCTTTAATGTGGAAGATGGTGGATAATGGTTATTATATAATAATTAAAAAATATAACTATATTTAGGATAGAGAATTATTTAATTTATGATAAATAACATATATTAATAGGATATTAAAAAGAATTTAAAAAAGAAAGTTATCGGTTAAGAAGATTAAAAAAAAATTTATGCAAATTCATTAGATCTTCTCTTTTGGTTATTAGGGATGGCACTTTAAGAATAAAATCACATATATAATGTGGATACGAAAGTTTATTAGGTATTTTTGTAGGTTATGGTTAATCTATAATTCTCAATGTGGTGTGGAGAAGAGAAAGGACAGGAACACTTTTAACATTGAGGGGAGGGGAACTCTTGTGATTTCATAGAAGATTAAAATATAATGATTTAATTATCTAAAAAAACATTCCTAATGTATATAGAATCGATTATAGTAATTTATTGGGTTTTAATTCCATCATCAAATAATATTTATATAATATTATGTTTTTTTAAACCATAACATTTGGTTTAACCACTAGTTAACCTATTTTAACATTGACTGTAGTAATGTCATGTTCACTCTTAAATGTTAATAATTTTATATATAATTTTACAATTTCTTCACAAATGGGGAAGTGATAAAATTTAATACCATATCCTATCCCCTTTTTCCTCTTTCAAGTATTTTTAATGATTAAATAACCTCATAAAATTTTATTTTTTTAAAATATCATTGATGTCTATTTTGATACTATTCATTTCATTTGAGTTAACAGACATAAATACAAAGTTTTAATTCAATTATAATCCATTAAAACACTAATAATTTATTATATTTATCAAAAACATAATTGGATACTATAAACAAAGCAATGTATATTACTTTAAATATTTTCTAAATCATTTATATTAGTACTCTATTCATTCAACAATACTATATTTGGGTTGCACAAAAATTTAAGCTAATTTTTTATTCCATAAAAATTATAAATAAACAACCATCATGAATATAATTTCATTATGAACAAAATTTTAATTTATATTCATTGATAACATTAATTTTCCCCAATGTGGACACATAAAATATATTTAAACATAAGAGAGTGACATTTTCTATATTTCTTTTCATTAAATATCATATTGGTCATTTTCCTAGATAAATTTCCATTAAAAAATAAGATAATAATGTAATATGGGTAAAATTATATTCATCCAATAATAATTTGGATGAAAACTTATGGCCATATCACTTATATTAATCCAAGATCAACTCGATTTACCCTTTACCAAGGTAATAAATATTATCATTATTTTTATTCATATTGAACAAAAATAAAAGGGACCAATTACCAAATTTTAATCTCATGATTCAAAGTATTGAATATATTTTTCATGATTCAATATCTATATGTGGAAGGACTTAATTTTAGAAATTATCATGCAAAGCACAATGAAAATGTATTTTTCAAAAAATATTTTTATGCATAAAGCAAAGTATATTCTAGTTCCATGAGTAGAAAAAAATAAAATTGATGTTAAATTTTTTAATTTAAAATAGAGTATTTAAATTTTATTAAAATATTTCTCCAATATTGAGTAATTTTTTAAGATAAAAGCACATTTCATGTCACAACCCATCCTTCGTGGCCCGTGCCATGACTACTCAAGCCCACATTCCATTGGCATGTGCTTGACAACTAGCACCAGACTAGCATATCCCTAAAACAGGGAAGGCATTTCCTTTTAACCTAAAAACCCACAAAGTCCAAGAACACAGCAAGATCTAAGAACTAACTAAACAATATAGTAAATAGGGAAAGTACAATAAGTAAGGGGGGCTAGAATAAATGCCCAACTGGAAAGTACAAGAAAAATAGAAAATTGATCCTATGAACACCCGCCAAGGATCCTACCTGAAGGGTATGTATAACTATTGAATAGTCATCTCTTTGGTTCATCTCATCTAATGGTCCACCTCTGACCAGTCTCTAGTCCTGGAACCCTCAACCTCGATCAATGATGTCTGTCCTCTGCACAATACACAACAAGGTGCAGGCGTAGCCCGTGTGAGGGTGAGTATAACAATAATCAGTAGGGACCCTGAGACCCCCGAATGTCTCTTAGGATCCACATAGGATAATCCAAAAAGAAAAATCACAATTAAAATGCATGGAGAAACAATCAACCATACTTATATATATTCCCATACATATTCCTAATTTATCATGTATCCCAACTCATTCAAGAGGAACACGTAGCCTAAAGTTTTTGAAAAAAGCACAACGGTTCCATGAAGGAAACAATACCACGTAGGAAGCACCACATATGAAACTACCACAATGGTAAAGACTCCATTCACACTAGGTATAACATAATTACATATGTATATATGATTGGTTGCATTGCTAGATCAGCTTACTTCGTCGAAAATCTCTACTATTAACCCACACAGGATCGAAGATGACACACACAGGATCTGAAGATGACCCACACGGGGTCTGAAGATGAACCACACAGGATCTGTAGATTATGACCCACATAAGATCTGAAGACGACCAACACAGGATCTGAAGATGACCCACACAAGATCTGTAGATCACCCACACATGATCTGAGGATTCTTCAAGTACAGCCAGTCATAGGGTTCCCGCACAATGTACACTTGATTCCAGAAAGATCCACTCCTCAATCCATCGTTCCATAATTCAATTTCCACAAAGTCCCATGAAAATATATCACCAAGGTCTGTCACTTCATAAGGGACCCAACATGACATATAGTGTGTCAACTGGACACCTCGTCTGTAAGTTAACAACATTTTCATTCTGAGGGCCCTGTTGGATTTGGGTTCGATCCAATCCGGCCAAAAACCAAAAAAAATCCAAAACTCAATTAGATTATAGAAAAATTTAAATATCTATCCAATGATTTTGGAACTGTAGACGGTTCACCAAAGGGACGTCCGGGTCTCATGATATGGCCAAAATGGCGTCTCTAGGTCCAGATGGGCCCCGGTCCGATCCGACCCGGCCTAGGTTGACCCAACCCAATTGGGGTGACCCAACCTGGTCCAGATCTGCTGGGAAGGGCCCACTCAATGTGGACCACTGGGCGCTACCCACAGGGCTCATCCAATAGTTGGGTGCGGTCCACCATGGTGGGGCCCGCCCTAACCGCAACCCGGGGGAGGTGCTCCCCCGGGATTCCCGAATGGTACCGTTAGACAGTTCAATTTTGGCCAATGCGGGGGCACCATGTGGCTCCGCCTATTAGAACATGGGACCCGACAGAGCGGGTCCTTCTCGGATGCATCGTGGCGGGCCGGGGTGCCAGTCGGGGCCTCTTCCAACAATGCGATGGTGCTGTTGCTCCTACCGCGCCCAGCCGGGGGCCTACCGCCTTCCTAGTGCGATGCGGCTGAGCAGCCACTGCCCCACTCTCCAGAGGTGCAGTTGCACCTCCTGAATTCCATGCAGCTGGCTGGTGAGCTGGATGCTACACTCCACTACCCTGGCAGACAGGCTGCAACATCCTTCGGTGGTGTAGTTGCACTGCTGCCTGTACCCCGCCGGTGCCCGTCACCGGTGTACTTCCGCGGGTCACTATGTGAGCTCCAGTGGCCCATTCTTTAATCCTAATATATCATTGTGTGTCCTGGGATTTCTCCTTTAAATCTATCTTGTCATGGTTGAGGTCATCTCAACCTGGGGTTTCGCTAGTGAATAACACGTCAAACAACGAAGTTGTGGACGAATCGGGCCATATTAGTTTTGGCCTCCACCCTCCGCATTAGACTAATAGCATGAGACTCAATAATATTAAATCAATTTAAATCAATGAATAATATTCTAGAACAAAACCTACATCAATCGTACATTATATATGGAGTGAGGAAGAAGGTGAAGACGATGAAGACATCGACATTCATCGCTCCCACAACACGCTTCCAAACCGCGCTCCAATTTTGGTTCAAAGTTCTTGATCTGAAGAGATAATCATTCATCATTTGATCTTCCAAGTTCCTTCCACTAAGAGTTCTCCAGCTAAATTACAAGATGTTGGACAACCCAATTCAAAGACATGGAGAGGTGAGGAGCCCCTCTAATTGAAGTTAACTTATTAGATTTAACTTAACCATTAATGTCACCGCATTAAAAGATGGATTTCAAGGTAGGGTGGTCCCCACCACCAAATTAAAAAATTGGTGGAGAAATTTCAAATAAAAATACAACTATTTTTTTATTTTTATTCCTCCATAAAAACTAAGATTTCCAAATTCCACAATTGAAATATTGCATTTGAAGGTGAAGCCTCTCTTAAGAGAATATCAGCAATGTGAGTTCAATGGTGTCCTGAGATTTCAATTCAAAGCACTAGTTTAAAAGTTACAAATTCCAGCTTTCATTTTAACTGAATATACCTTAAAGAATGATTGGAATTTAATTATGGGCACTCTAGGGCTCAAAATCACATGCCTTCAATTTTTGTAGACTAGTAATATTTCCATATAATTAAGAAAATTACCTGGAAAATTATGGTTCTTTACATTCTCCCAGCCTTAGGGCTTTGCATCCTCAAAAGAAACAATACAAACAAGGAAAACAATTGGGGGTACTGAGCATAAATCTAGGCCACCAACTCCCATGTTCTCTTCGAGAGGTTCTCATGTATCCAACATATGCATACCAGAGGTATCGATCTCCCATGAAGGACTCTCTTTTGTCGATCCTCAATCTCTACTGGAAGCTCCAAAAACATCTCCCTATCCTCGATGTCCATATTTCCCTAGTCAATGATGTGTGAAAGATCATATACGTACCTCTTCAAATGGAATACGTGTAAAACATCATGCATCCGATTCAACTGAGGGGGAAGGGCTACGCAGTAAGCAACCAAGCCAACTCTATTGAGGACCTGAAAGTGTCATATGAACCTTGGAAATAACATGTCGCCCTTGAAAAATCAATGCAAACCTCATCGAGGTGATACCCGTAGAAAGACATAATCACCATTCTCAAACTCCAGAGGTCTCCTTATGCTATCATCACAAGACTACTTCCTGCTCTGTGCAGTCTTTATCTACCCCTGAATGATCTGAACCTTCTCTGTGGTAGCCCATACCATCTCTGGACCAATGATTTTTTGACTCTTCTAGGTCATTCCAACACATAGGTGATGTGAAAGGTTGACTGTAAATGCCTCAAATGGTGTCATACTGATGGTGGAGTGATAGTTGTTGTTGTATGCGAACTCCACCAAGAGAAAGTGATCCTCCTAACTATGGTCAAAATCAAGGACGGAAGCATGCAACAAGCCCTCGAGGGTCTGAATGTTCTATTATATCTATCAATCCATTTGAGGATGAAAGAAAGTGCCCAATTGAAGCTATGTCCCAAACACATCCTGCAACCACTTCCATACCCAGGAAGTAAAACGTGCATCATGGTCAGAGACAATAGTCGAGGGCACTCCATGAAGCCCTACAATCTCATGTACATAAGGTAAACCCATGATCTCTACTGATCCCATCTATCTAAAAGGTATGAAGTGGGCTGACATGTTGAGTCATTTAACAATCATCCAGATGGAATCATGTCCCTTGGACGTGCGTGGATGTCCTATCATGATGTCCATGGAAATTCTATCACACTTCCACTCTGGCACCACAAGTGGATGAGCTATACCAGGTGGAACCTGATTCGTTGCCTTCACTTACTGGCTACTGAGGCACCGTGAGACAAACTCTTCCATTGTATTCATCATTCCCAACCACCAATACTGATGTCAGAGGTCTTGGTACATCTTCTCCACTCCGGGAAGTACCATTAGAGGGGACGTATGGAACTCCATCAACACTTCCTCCTATAGTGCTACATGTACCATATTAAGTCCCCTAGAGAGGATGATGTGCTTCCCACCTACAGAAAATCTATCAGGTTCCTATCCTATGGATATCTGATCATGTCGAGCCACTCAGTCAGTCTCCCCAAGCGCTGCCTCCCTGACTCATTGAAGGAGTTGGGGAGTGACTGTCAGAGACGGAAGATTAGCTGCTCTATCTCGATCCACGTGGGACATCTGCAAAGCAGCTAGCTACTTCGTCGCATCACTCAAAAACTGTATACCAGATCTCCTACTGAGTGCATCTTCTACTACATTCCCCTAAACAAGATTATTGAATATCTCCAATTCGTAGACCTGAATGAACTCAAGCCAACACCGATATCTCAAGGTCAAGTCCTTCTGAGAGAAGATATACCTCAGACTCTTGTGATCATAGTAGACTATAAAAAGTTCACCCATTAAGTAATATCGCCACATATTCCATGAAAATACCATTTTTGTTAAATCCAGGTCATGGGTACCATAGTTCTTCTCATTTTGTCTCAGTTGTCGAGAACCATACATGATCAATACTAGCTCCTACATCAGGACACATCCGAGCACGGTCCTTGATGTGTCGTTGTAGACTACGTACCCAATGACCTCCTCTTGTAGCCTCAAGATGGGTGCACTTTTTAGTATCTATCTCAGCTCTTAGTAACTCCAATGGAATCTCTCTGAACACATGAAGGGTTTCCTTTTCTTCTTCAATGCTGATAAGGCTACCACAACTCAAGAAAAGTCAGGCACCATCCTCCGGTAGTAACCGGCCTAACTCTGGAAACATCATACCTCTGTCACACTCGTGGGTGGGTACCAATCAAGAACAACATAAATTGTTTCTGGATCAAAAGAAAATCCATCCTTCGAGATAACGTGTCTCATAATGTGATCCTCTCTGTTCTTGAACTGGAACTTCGAGAGATTACCACAAAGATGGTGCTCTGAGAGTGTGTCCAAAACTATCTGCAGATGATAGGCATGCTCCTCCTCTGTAGCTAAGTATGATAGGATTTTGTCGATGAAGACTACCACAAAGTTATCTAGGTATGGTTGGAATATGCTATTCATGAGTCCCATGAACACTTCTAGGGCATTGTTCCCGCCGAATGGGATAACCAAGAATCATAGTGGCCATAACATCATCTGAAGGTCGTCATCTACACATCCTCATCTCATACCTTGAATTGGTGATAGCATAAACTTATGTCTATCTTTGAAAACCAATGTGCTCCCCTCTGATGATCAAAAAGATCGTCAATCCTCAGTATTGGGTAATTGTTTTTCACGGTCATCTGGTTCAGGCGCCGATAGTCCACAAGAGTCTCAAACTCCCATCCACCTTCTTGGTGAACAAAATTGGGGCTTCCAAAGGAGAAAAACTATCCCTAATGAACCCCTTCCCATGAATGTCTTGCAGCTATAATCGTAGCTCTCAATGCTTTTCAAGAGCTATCCAATATGATGTAGTAGATATCGGTGTCGTCCCGGGGAACAGGTTGATATAAAAGTCTAATTCTCTTCATGGTGGTAGTCTCGGAACATCATTAGGAAAGACATCGACATATTGTTCCACCACTATAGGATAGCTCAGACTCTCAACATCAATCGCTCAAAGGGTAAGGATAACAAACAGATGTATGATCGACCGCACCCTCCTCCTGGTAAGTCCATCCTGTACTGCAAAGGTTTCCTTCTCACCGTTGAAGAAAAACCTAGTCCCATCCTTGCGGTCACACTGCTCTTTGCACCTAATACAAGCAATCATAGAATAGACTGTAGATAACCAATCCATACCCAAGATGAAGTCATAAGGCTTTGCCGCTACTACTAGTTGATCCCATCCAAATCTCTCATATCATTGAGTAAGCTCACACTGTCAGCACCAATGTGTAATCGTCAAATCCTCTCCCGTAAGAGTCTCTGGCCGTAAGGATCGATCCAACGGCTCCATCATAATCTATGAGATCGTAATGAGGGTCATGGAAATAATAGTGTGACTAGAACTTGTGCCAATAAGTAATATATCTAAGGTGGATTAGACAGAGATCGTACCTCGAATATTCTCTGGAGATCCATGGTCGTAGGCCTTAGTTACCAAGATCCGAGCTCGTCCCTATTCACATGCTCCCTATGGTCGAGGTGGACCACCTAGAGGTGGCAGTGTTATAACCTCGAATCACCTCCCTTCACCAGCTGCATGACCATCACCTCTACCATGTCTGCCTACAACCTACGGACCACCTTGATCGAATCTTATCCTCTTCCTAGGCGGTCCTTCAATAGTCTTCTGGCTGTGCGTATGGTGGGTCGGGCAGTTGTGAGCCATGTGACCCTGCCCACCACACGAGTAATGTTGTCTGCTCCTCGCATGTCTTGCTCTATCTCGAGAGACTCACATAACCGACCCTATATCCTGCAGTCTTCCACCAGTAGTACTGGGCCTCATGGACCTCTACATCATCTTTCTGCTTCCAGATGCAGATGAATCTGCTACGTGATGTCCAGTGGTGGGTCTCGTTGCCGGTGGCTACTCAGTAAGAAAGCTCTCCACCAAGAGTGCTCGCTCTAACACCCCATCCTATGTTGGGATGCTGAGAGATACCATTGAAACATTGATCTCCCTTTTGAACCCTGATTTAAGGTCTGGTCCCCGAATAAAGTGTCATGCATGATGTCAGTGGAGTAGCGTGAGAGGTTAGTGAACCTCGCTAAATACTGATCCAGAGTCATCCTGCCCTACTTCAAGCGGAGAAGCTCCTATATACGGAAAGGGAATAAGGTCACTGGGACGAACTCTACTGTGAAATGGATATTGATTTCCACCCATATGAGATTCACATAGTCATGAACATATAGCATCATTCTCCACCATATCCCCGCTGCAGTATGAAGAAGACTGGCTGTAAGGATGACCATAAGATCTGACGGTGTCCCTACGAGTCTGAAAACTCTATCCACGACCTCCAGCCAGTCCTCAACCGCCTATGGATCCATCTTTACCAAGAACCTCGTTGGCCACTAGAGCTGGAACTCATGAAATGCGTGCAATTGGCATCCACCCTCTGCTTCTAGGGCTAGTGGTATTGGTTTCCCAATGGGTAGTGGTGCAGCTGGTACACCACCCGATGGTACAACTTCCAAAAGGGGGCCTTGAATCGAAGACTCATCACTCGGTGGGATTTCATCCCATACTCTACCTGGAACCTTGGCTGGCTATCTATATGGAGGCATCCTGAAAAGAAACAGGTGCGCCACAGTCAATAAGTAATACCTGGTGAGATGACTCAAAGAAATCGCAAATAAATTTTTCAAAAACTCACATGAAAATAGTGTTTTGTGCACTATGTCAGAATCGTATGTTACTGTCCTGGTGTATGGATACGTCATCCACCATAGCAACACAAAATTCTCCAACCTAAAAACCAAACTCATTAAACATAACACTATCACCGAATAAAAATATCAGAGTACAATTTTTCTCGTAGAAACAAATCATCTAATACAAATTTTTCATGACCCGTCCCCTAGGGCCCGAGCCGTGACTACCCCAAGCCCACCTTCCATTGGCCAGAGGCCGTTGACTAGCATTAGAAAGGCATATCCCTAAAACTGGTAAGGCATTGCCTTTTAACTTGAAAACTCACATAAACCAAACACACATCAAGATACAATCACAAATTAAACTATATATTAAATAGGGTTAGTATAGTAAGTAAAGGGGGCTGGAATAAAAGCCCAACTAGAAAGTACAATTAAAACTAAAAACAACTCATGTGAACACCCTCCAAGGATCCTACCTGAAGGGTTGGTACATCTCTTGAATGGACATCTCTTCAGTTCATCTCGTCTAATGGCCCACCTCTGAGAATCCTATAGTAATGGCACCCTCATCCTCAATTAGGGTTGTATGTCGTCTACATAAGACACAACAGGGTGTAGGCATATCCCGTGCAGGGGTGAGTATAACAATACTTAGTAGGGACCTCGAGACCCCTGAAGGTCTCTCAGAATACACAGAGGATAACCCACAAAGCATAACAACAATTACAAAGCACGAAGAAATAATAAACCCTACCTAAGTATATGCCCATACCTATACCTATGTTATCAAGTACCCTAACTCATTCAAGAGAAACACATTTCCCAACTCTTTAGCTAAAAGAACATCTATTCCAAGAAGGAAAGAATACCATGTAGGTATCACCACACATAATAATACCAAAAAGATATAGACTCAACTCACACAATATATAACTTAAATAAGGAATTATTGATGATTTTCGGTATTGAATGATCATATCACTTTGTCGAGAAGCTCTGCTTTTGACCCACAAGATCGTAGATGACCCACACAGGATATGAGGATGACCCACACAAGATCTGAATATGACCCACATAGGATTTGTAGATGCTGACCCAAAAAGGACCTGAAGATGACCCACATTGGATCTAAAGATGACCCATAGAGGATATGTAGACGACCCTCACTGAATCTGAATATTCTTCAAGTACAGCTAGCCACAGGGTGCCCGCACTAAGCATACTTGATTCTGGTAGTATATGCCCCTCCAGCCATTAGTCGATAATTCAACTGCCACGAAGTCCAACTAAGAAGAATCCCCACCTTCCATCACATCTTAAGAGACCCAACACCACAGACGGTGTTTCAATCGGACGCCTGGTCTATAAGTTACTTGTGATTAGGTTCCGAGAGCCTGGTTGGATTCGGGTTCAATCCAACCTAGTAGTACTCCAACATAATCCAAAACTCAAGTGGAGTATACCAAAAGGACCGTTCCGGTCCAAGGATTCAGGCGCCATTGACGGTTAATCAAACAGATGCTCGGTTCTCATGATATGGCCAAAAAGGTGTATCAGGGTCCAAGTGGGCCTGGGTCCGGTCTGACCCAGTCAGACCGACCTGGTCAGACCCGGTCCGGGACAACTATTTGCGGCCCACAATAGGTTGCGATCTTCTGTAGTAGGGCCACCCTAACCATGGCCTAGTGGAGGCACCTCGTGGGATTCCATAATGGTTCTTTTGTACCATTCTGTTTTGGCCAATACGACGGCGCCACAGGGTGCCGCCTGCTGGCCCGTTGGATCCACCAGAGCGGGTCCTGCTTTAGCACATCGTGTCCATCCGAGGTGCCAACCGACGCCTCTTCTAGTGGCATGACAACACCACTACTCCATCTAGGCCAGCTGGGGGTCAGTTTCCCTCAGGGTCCACCGCCGTGGCTCAGTAGCTGCAAACCCTATCTCCGGTGGCACGGTTGCGTTGTCCAGCTTCCACGCGGCGGACCACCACCCTCCTCAACCACGTCCAAAGGGCCACGGTCTCCATTGGTAGTGTGGTTGCACCACAGCCTCTGTTTCGGCTATCCGGTGTGTTGTCCACTGCTTGTACCATGCCTGCACCGGTCGCCAGCGGACTTCCACGGGAAAATGGGTGAGCTTAAATGGCTTATTCATCAATTCGAAGGAATAGTTGTGTGTCCCGGGTCGTCCCCTTTGCATCTATCCCATCAACGTCGAGTTCCTCTTAACCCGAGGTTTCACCCATGAAGAACACATCAAAAAAAAAGTAGAAGAGGGATCTGGCTGTGTTTGTTTGGCATGCACCCTCGGTGTTAGATCGATAGCATGTGGTTCAACATGATTAAATGATCATAATTCAAGGAAGAATATTCAAGAACAATCACTACATAAATCAATCTTCAGAGATGGAATGAGGAAGAAGATAAAGAAAATCAAGATTCCAATGTTTGTCACTACCACAACATGCTTCCGAACCGCGCACCAATGTCGGTTCAACGTTCTTGATCTGGAGAGATGTTCGTTTTTCAATGGAGCTTCCACGTTGCTTCAACCAAGAGTTCTCCAGAAAATTTCAAGGAGGTTTTCAAACACAATTCGAAAACCATAAGTGGTGAGGATACCCTCTCATTTATGTTAATTTATTATATTTAACTTAACCATTAATGTCACCACATTAAAAGAGGGGTTTCAAGGTCAGGTGGTTCCAGACACCAAATTCAGATTGTTGTGGAGAGATAACAATTAAAAATAAAACTATTGATTTATTTTTATTCCAAGGAATAAAATGGGTTTCCAACATCCACCATCGACCTACTTCATTTGAAGGTTATGGCTCCCTTATGTGAATATTGGCATTGTGAGTTCAACATAGTCCTCATATTTCAATTTTGAGCACTGGTTCAAAAGTTAAAAATTCCCACCCATATGTTAACTGAATGTACCTTAATGAATGTTTTTAAATTCATTTCGGGCACTCTGGGCCTCTAAATCTTGTACCATCAATTTTCTCATACACGTAATAATTCTATATAATTAAAACATTTTACTTAGAAAATTATCCGTCATTACATTTCATTAATAAATAATGTCCTTTATAAAAAATTCCTTTTTTACATATAAATTTTTTTTTATAAAAACTAAAATAGAAAATTGATTCCGATAAACATAATAGGATTATTAAAAAATTAACAGAACTGATTTTAGTTTTATTTTTTTAAATAATATGGAAATTTGTAATGTTTTTAAACAAAAATGTGGTTTTCAATAAAATATTGTAATTTAGAGTATTCACCATAAAACCAATATTTTTAGAGACATAATTTAAATTCACATTAATATAATTTATATATGATTATTTAAAAAAAATTATTAATTACATTAATAAATATTTATAGTTTGAAATGATAAATTTAAAATTTTCTCATAAAAAACAATAAAACTAAATGTTTAGGGAAACCTATTTTTTGAGTATAATATTACATTGTTAAAAATTGAACAAATACTTTCCATGTAATGATACATAAATTTATATTGAGTGGGTTATGTTAATATATTTTAAAAATATTTAAATCTTATTCATACCCACCAATTTAAATGAAAGCTTATAATGGTCATAATAATATTTCAGGTTTAATTTATGCTTGATATTGCTTTTCGTATATTTTATCGATCTTTATATTATTATCATAAAATCATGGGGTGTTATAGATTTGGAATGAATTAAATAATTATTTTCATATGACCTACCAAAATCATATAATTTGGTATAGCCTAAACACATCATATTTATTTATAGATTTAGGAAATATCTTGTTCAAAATTCATACTATAATCCATCCAAATGGAAATTAACTCATCAATGAATGTGACCTACCATCCATATAAAATAAGTTACCACATTAAAATTCCTAGGAATTTACAATAATAAAAAATTTCATATATCCATGGATTAGGAAAAAATAAGTTGAATATTTCAAACCTTATTTTTTCAAGATTTATTTTCCATCTTATGTTCTATATCTCCACTAACTATATCCCCCAAATTTGACCATTTTAAAACATTGGATACCACACTAGAGGTAAACTCCCAATATTTTTCCATTAAAATTAATTAAATAAAACTTCATCCATTGTAACACCCTCTGAGTTATAAATATTTCAACACTATCCAAATATATCATTTGGTTCTTCAATACCTTAAAATCCAAAATATTTTCTCAATCTGTTCATCAATATAATGATTTGATTATATCATATTCTCTCCCTTAAATTTACAATGATTGAAATAAAACATATATATATTATTACATATTAAAAAAATACAATTATTAAATTCTATTTAGAAAATACTATATTCATTCATTCTATTTTGGTATTAACATTTGGAATTCAATTATCCAAAATAAAAAAAAAATCTGGTGGTATGCCTACACTCCTAGGACTAGTCAATAATATTGAGAATATGATAGACCTTATATTTTCTACACATTGTTTTTTATTACAATGTTCGATCATAAAAAAACTTCATTCACTCATATAAAATGTATAAATAATATAAAAATATGAAATATTATATCTTTTATTAATCTTATAATGAATTTTTTTAACAATCTATCACATATAAATGTGGGAAGTTATCCCCACAAAGAATGAAATATGATGATTATACACACCTACTATAAACTACTTCAATATGACCTATGTAAAACTTATTATACAAACATCTTTTTTACTTTTTTCTAAATAAATTACTATATTATGTTGACATCCTAAGAATTAGAAAATGCTAATTATGGTAATTATTATTGTATATATGGATAAATAAGGTTCTTAATTCAAGAAATATTTTGAAAATATATATCCCCAAAACCCTATATTTGTGAAAAATAACATGGTTTCATATTAAATTAAAAATATTTAATGAATTTATAAATGTTAGACCTTATAAAATCTTTAATAGTTTATTTTCTCTAACTTTTACGTTATCTACTATATAGATCTTTCCCATATCATCATTGTTAAATCAATTAAATTAACTAAATATATCCACTAACACAATATCAGTTCCAATTAGAAAATCATATTGGATATTCTAGATCTTCTAAATTGGACTCAAAAAACATGTTTTGATTTTTTATGGCATCATATTATCTAAAATCAATACAATTCAGAAAATATTTTCAATAACTTACGGGTTATCAGCTTATTGTTTTTCCCCATAGAACATTTACCATATAAAAATAAAACGAAATAGTAATAAATGAACATTATATTATCATAAAAAATACATCTATCACTATTTCCTATAAAAATATCCCATAGTGTTAAGTAACTCATTCCCACCTTAAAGAAATTATAGGAAAAATATTATTAGATACTATATCAACTAAGATAATAATTCAACCCCTTAATATAAAACATAAAATTCCCTCTTAATTATGCAAATTATTGCATCTCAATTTATAAGAATTAACATTTCCCATTCCCATAAAACATCACATCCTCAAAAATCCAAAAATCTACTTAACAAATTAAAATTATCTCATAAAATTAATAAAAAATTATTTAAAACTAAAAATCAAAAAATCCAAAATAATAATCAAAATATCTCAAGGAATAGAACCAACATATGAGACTCAAATTCCCATGTTCTTAATTTAATTCCTAACTTCATATATTGAACTATTATACAACTAATAATAGAACAATGTAGTCAATTCCTTATATGATACTAAATCTCTACTTTACCTTCAACATGAGTCAAATTATCTTAAATATTTATATCATTCTAGTCAACCACATTTGACACATAGTATTGATACTAATAATATAAGATATTTGAGAAAAATGACATGTTCTCTTTAATTATTGATTAATATCCAATAAATATGCCACCATAATGTTTTATTATAACATCATATGTGGTAAAATAAATCGAAAACCAATATTACTACCTCTTCCAATTTTTTGTTCCCAAGATGAGCAGAAATTAAAAAAAAATCATTATCGCTAATTAATTACTCTAATAGTCTCTTACACTAGTATGTATATAATTCATTGTATAATATAAACCTTCCATATATATTCTAAAACCTATTAAATTGGATTTTTTATAATATGAACCAATTAAGGTCAAATAATTGGTGATTCTCTTAGGTCAATCTTACAAAATGGTGATCAGAAATGTTATCCATACAATATAAATTGTGGTTCTGTATCTATATCTAAATGATGAAATATATTATAGGAAAAATCATGTGAAGGTAAATTAACTACCCATTATCCACTTATATATAACTATAAGATATTAATATTTACTTCAATGTTTGAATCAACCTCTAGGTTGGTCATTAGTTTGTGGATAAATATTTTAATAAGGTGTAATTATAAACCAAAACAATTATGATATCCTCTACACTTTGTATATGTAGACAAGGTATCCTGTATAGAAATAATATTTTTTGAAACACTTTGATGTTTTACCAATTATACTAAATTGATTATAATTTAATTATCCACATAACCCAACTCCATGATTAGTATGAAATTAGAATACTTCACTGTATATATTTTTAACAACCTTGAAAATATTGTTAAAAATCCTATATAAATGTCACCCCCATCAACTGATAAGTAATCAAAGGTTATAATAATATTACTAAAACTTGGATCCCAACATTTAATTTTGATTGGTAAGAAATAGTTCTATAAATTCATCAACTGATCTATTCATTATTAACCAAAAATATTTCATCGTTAATGACTGATATACCAATGTTATACTAATATTCAAGTCCACAAATGATCTTTGAAATATGTTAAAAGAAAAACATTCTATCCCTGAGGAAAAAATATATACATAAAATAACATTTGGAATTCACCATCTTCATATCTAAATGAATCTCTATTAACTTATCTACAATATTTCACTCCTAACGCAATTCAATGAAATTATTAAAATAATATGTTTGAATAAATTAATAATATAAAACATAACCCTTTATATAGGTAAACATTCCCAAAATTCATAATAATTTATAACTCCACCCATTTCCAATAACAAAAACATTTTGTTTTCATTGGTAAATTATAAAACACAGATATTAATAGTTAATAATGAAAAATATAAACTCAACATGAAAATAATTCATCAAAATTATGAGGAAAACTCAACTCTACAAGTTCAAGATCATAGGTAGTGTAATTATGTCTAAGAGGACATAATGATCTAAACCCATAAGAAATATTTTATGTCTTCTACACCAACAATATTTCCACAAACATTTTATAGTAATCACAATAATCTTCAAACATAACTCCATTATTACAAAAACAATGAACTATATAGAAGGAAAAATTTTCATTGAGATACTTAAATGATATATAATATATATTAATCCCATAAAATAATGACTCTTGTTAGATAAATATGGTAAATGATTCATAATTAGATATAAATTAGACATGAATATCTCACCATGGCATACATAACCTAGCATATTATAAACATATTCTATATTCTCTCCTCCACCCTCAAGAATCCCACTCATAAAATTTTCTTAT
Organism: Viscum album; assembly: GCA_963277665.1. Taxonomy (NCBI): domain Eukaryota; kingdom Viridiplantae; phylum Streptophyta; class Magnoliopsida; order Santalales; family Viscaceae; genus Viscum; species Viscum album. The sequence continues at coordinate 142,155,935 of OY728161.1, read as the reverse complement.
ATCCATGACTAAATTATACTAACAAATAATAATTACAAGTAAATGAACTTATCACATTCATAAGTGATGCTTCAACATCTTTTCATATATTTTTTTGATAAAGATGTCATAAAACTATATAAAATTGTTCAATATGTTCTTACTCTACCTTGAATAAACCATGATATCATTAATTTAACTAAAAATAACCAAATAAATATAAGTTAAAACACTCAATGTATTAATCTTATAGATATAATGATAACATTAATAATTCCATAGGTCATTATTATAAAGGCTTAAAATTTTTAATGACATATGGATTTTTTATTTAAAATTAAATCATATTTAGTCCTCATCTGATGATTCCCTAAGAATAATAAAACAATAGAGATCCATATTTAACCTTTTAATTAAAAAAATAATTCTCCAATCAAGATAATAGGATAATATTTTTTTCATGGTTCAATTATTGATAGTCGATACAAAACCATAAAATCTCAGTGGCCTTTTTTATAAAATAATATCAGTGTGGCGCATGAAAATTGACTTGATCAAATGAATCATATTTTTAACATCTCTAAATTTGAATATGAAACTTCAGAACTTCTATGTTTGGTGGAATTAAAATTACTAGATATAGAATTTATTGATTTAGAAAGTCATTTTTATCATTTATTAATCAATTTTAAATATTAATTTTTTCGTAGTAAATAATAAGAGAAAAAATTTATGAGATTTTCATTGAGATTGAGATACGTTTTTATCCCGTTTTGAGAATTTTAGTATGAATTGGATTAGTTTTTACTCCCAATATTTACATTAAATTTAAATAATTATTGTTCAAATGGAATAATAAAATTATTAAATTTTAAATAAAATAAGTAAATCTTGAATATATAACGTCATATTAAAATTCTCTTAGTAATTTATTTCATAATTCTTAGTGATTCATCCAACATAATCAAAATTTGTTAGTAGTCCATAAACCCATCATGTCCAAAATTATTAAAAGAATATATTTCTTTAACTCATTGATAATAATTTATCATCATAACTGATGGATAATTATCAAAAAATTTACGATGATAATTGCAGGTTATGGGAGTCCCCATGCAGTAGTGTCCCAAACACAATCATCAATCTCTTTTTAATAAATTAAAACATAATTTATAGTTTTTAAATAATAAATCATGTAATTCATATTTTTAAAATGAAATTAACTTCATGATAATAATTGTTTTTCACTATGTACCTTATTTTTAATCATTCAGTTGTTTAGTACCCACAATCATTTTGGATGATAGTCGTAATTATCCCCATAAAATCAAAATACTACCATTTATTATAGTGGCAGATGAATAAATGAGGAAAAATAAAGGGAGATTTATTGGATTTTCCATGGTTTTACAGTGATTCAATTCTATATTACATGAAAATAAAAGCCAACGATGGTGAATAAGAGTTTGGATTATATTGGAGATGGATCTTCAATGTTGTGTGTTGATAATCATTTATACTCTAGATATGATATCAGTGAAGAAAACAAGAATGATATGACTGTGTTGTCTTGTTGAGGGACAGTGTGAGTATAATAGTGGAGATAAAAAATTTATTAGGAAATGTTTGTTGTAGGATTTGGAAATGTGTGAGTGATGGATGGTATTTTCTTATAGAAATGGAACAAGAAGGTGTGGTTTGTTATGACGGTTTGGGAAGTATGATTTTTAGTTTTGTTTTAGGTAACATTTGAAAATTTCATCATTATAAGGGACTCTTATGGAATTTAAATGGCGAATGTAATGTAGAGGCTTTACCAGTAATGCAGTGGTTTGGTTTGGAGGATGTCTTCTATAACATATCTCTAGACTGAAAGAAAAAATATTTGTGAAAATGGATGTTGCGATCTAAAAGGAGAGGGATAACCCTATAAGGGATTATTTTGGTAAAGTATGGTAAGGATTAAGAAATTTAACCCAGTAATGGTGGGGGATATAGAGAATTGTCTGTATGGCCAAAAAATTATAATATATATATATATTATAAATTTTAATGTTATACATGTGTGTGTCCCAAAATTATGAAATATATTTTCATCACCTTGGATCAAAAAATTTACCAATAAATTATCAATTTTATTCAAATTTTCATGAAAATAATGATAGTGATATTTTTTTGCCAATGGTGATCATTTAAAAGATATTATTTGTAATTGAAATTATTATACATAAAAAATTTTGTAGTTTGGCCATTGAAAATTTTAAGGGAACCATTTTATTGATATTCTCAAATAGAAAACAATTTTTCTATTCATTGAGTGATTTATATCTTCTAATATGATAAAATTTAGTAAATTATTTATGGATAAGAGTGTATCCATGGAAACACCAATAAATTTCATGACAACTACTATAAAAATAATCCTTTAATGGGACCCATTATAGTAATTATATTTATAAGTTCTGACATTTATCAGTGAATTAGTATGATACTAGGATATCAAAATGATATACTTGATGGTGAGAAGTGGTAAACCTACAAAAACAGTTATAAATCAAGAAATTTGTATCATGAATTTTGAGAGGGAAAATGTGATTAAAAAATATATATTATGCTATAATACATACATTATTATCATATGAGAATGGGGAATTTTAGGGAAATTATTTGGATTTTATATAGAAATGAATAGAAATTTCATGTATTAATGTTGTTAAATTGGTTTATAGTGTAGTTTATATAGAAATTAGAATCATGTTTTGTTGTATTATGTATGAATAAAAATTATGATTTTCATATCATTCTCTATTTTTTAATAACTATGGGTTCTACACAGAGGGTGTGCTTATAAGATAGGTGGGGTATTTTCTGATGAATCATTAAATACCATGTCAATATAACCAATTGTGAATGTAACTATAATTACATTACATTTATTGTACTGTATTATAATATATCAATAACCAAGATAATTTTACGTTCTATGATTATCATTGGTATATTGATGTGGACTATCTATGACAATGATGAGGATTTTCCCATGATAATGGCATATACTTTTTGTGTTGATAATTCAATAAGATAGAGATGAGGTGGATGATGTTGATGACATAGGTTTCATGATAATGTTGATATTTTGAGTTATTGATGATGAAGAGGATGATATAATTATTGGTAAGGTTGGTGGTTAGAGAATGTAGATGGGATTATATAAGTCATTCACTATATTATTTTGCAGTTATTTTTATAATGGGAGTTCCATTCACTATGCAACCACCACCAATGTGTTTTTTATTCAATGTGACCTAACTTCTCATTAGTGATACAGAAAAGTAAATATACAAATTAGTATTCCCTACCACAACTACTTCTGAGTATGATTTATTTATTTTCATTATTAATTTGGTTACAGTCACTGTGATATGGTTATGATAGTGGGTTGTTGAAAGATGTTTGATGTTATGGATGTGGATAATTCTGGAAATTTATTTATAGTTCCTCTTTCTATATTTTTATGGATGATATTATATTATTTATAACTTTATATTTTGGGAGTAATATGTATATAGATATTAAGAAAAAATCAATTTCACAATTTGAACATATGAATTATTACATGTAGTCTTTTGGAATGCATTTGACTCATAGTATTGGAAATATATGTTACGTATATAGTTTTATGGTATGGATATATCCCCCAAAAATACAAATAGATGATTTATTCATGGATTACCCAAAAGAGGGAAATTACTCTTTTTTTATATTTCTACAACCATAGATCCAATGAATTAAACCTATTGTTATTTATAGACATGATTATTAAATTAATGATATAATAGTTTTCCAGACATTTCAATTAATCTTTTGTTATAAGGATATTTTTAAAATTGAAATGGCCAGACCTGCTTTATAAATATCACAAAATAGAAATTTAAAAAAATGAAATAACAAATTTCTAAAACATTAAAAATATAGTGGTTGAACCATTTTCAATATCAATAATAATATATCTTTTAATTATTATAAATAATAATTTTCATTCAAAAAATATCAAAAAAATAACATTTATACAATAATTTATATATTTTATAATACAATTCAATAAAAACAATTATATAAAATTGGAAAAATAATATCAAATAAAATAATTATAAAATATAATTGATTAATATCACAATTTAATCTCTCGTTACCCTTCTCACTAATACCAACATCACGTAAAGTTTTATCTTCAAAAACATCATCAATTGGACCATCATCTTTAGGAACATCAACTCCATAATCACCAACACCAGAAACATCATTTTCATGATCACCATCACCAATAACATCATCACCACTAATAATAGATTCCAAATATATCAACATCATTATTAAATTATTTGGAACCATTTTACTGTTTGGAAGAAGTGACTAATAGAAAACCCTTATAAATATTATAAACTTCTAACTCATATTCTTATTTATTTGAAATAATTTAACTTCAAACTATTAATTATTATTACAATTATTTTTTAATTAACTAAAAGATATGAACAACTGGAGGGTCTAATAGTATTTCTAGGTCGATAGTGAACCCTCCCTTTGTTCACTTCACCAAAGACCAAATAATGATATTTATCTACTCTGAAGATATCATTTTCCTTCTCATTGATAAACATTAATGGAAAATATTCATATTATTCATGAAATATTTTTTTAATAAAAATATATTTAAATTATAAAATAACACAAAAATTATAATGACTTTCTTTTATATATGGATATTAATTCTAGTTCCATATGTTTTTTTTTGGAATTGAAAAAAATATCAAGGAACACAAACATTGATATTCAGTGACTCCTTATATAAAAAATTAAATTAATAATAGGTTTACATAATCATACTAATAATATTATAGTTACCCATAATTTTCATAAATAGATATTACATCTTAATTGAAAAATATTCTTAGATAATTTTTTGATACACACTGCAATATTTTTGGTATAGTATCATTGGAAACACAGAAACCAAAAAAAATATATAAAAATATATATCTATAGCATATACCATAAATTTTATTTTAACTTTTACCCCTTTTAGTACTATCATACATAATACTATTTTTCATAACCCAGGGAAAGAGAACATAATAAATTGGTGAGCACATAGGCTCGGTAAGGGTAAACAAGGGATATATCAATGATAAAATATGCATAATATGAGTATAAGGGTATAAAAATATTTTCCTAACATTTGAATATTTTACCATTCATATAAAATATAATAATCTTACATCATGGAAAAAATATTTTCAGATCATAACTCATGAATTGTAAAAGAGTAAAAAACAAGAACCATGATATCATAATATAGGCATAAGACATGGGTTGTCTCACCAAAACCATCAGATTTTTCATGGTTCACTCCAAATTATATCATATTGGACAGGGTCCCTTACAAAACAGGGTTCACTCCTCATTCAAATCATTTATATCTCACGACATATCAATCTTTACCCAATACATTGGAGGTAGATATATGTCCCGCACATAAAATAATAAAAAACATATGTGTTATATGAAATCATAAATCATTGAAAATATCAAAACTCATGAAATGATTATGGATTCATAAGAAATTCATTAGAACATAACGACTGGATAATAAATGGGTATCATAAGCATTATATCATAATGTAACCCATAGAAATGAAATAATTTTCATAAGCATTTCATATTTTCATTATAATGATAAAACATCTTGAAATATAATAAATATGGTATACCTAGTTCAAATACCAATTAATGAATAACTAACATCAAAGAATTTCATATTTTTTAGAAATTGAATTTGAAATATCAAATAGAGTAATTCTTGATGAAAATAACCTTTCCATTTAGAAATAATTAATTTTCAAAAATAAATTAAATTACGAAAAATAATATTTTCTTAGAAGAGAAGCCAGTAAACAATTAAATAAAGATTCAAATAAAATATTATTCACTATGGAAGAAAAATAACTTCATTTCCTATAAGTCAAAAAAACATTCCTTCTATATATAGTCGAAAATTAACCAAAGTAACTCATTCGAAAAAAATGGTTCATTTCAAACTTTTTTATAAAAAATTAAATTTGGGTGAAAATAAAATTTCAAAAATCTAAGGATAATGTAAGAAAAATTTGTATAAAATACTAATATGGATTAAAAATATTCCTTAGTGGGGACATAAACATTAACAATCTCGAATATTGATGACATTGTAAAATAAAACCTTACCTCAAGTTTTACTTGAAGAAAAGTACTCTAACCCATCTATAAGAAATTTAAATTTATTATAATTCTTTATCAAAGTAATTTTTATACTTATGATATGATATATTATTCATTTATATCATTTAAACATTCACAATTTTCAATATTTCCTTATTAAAAATTTTAATTTCAGGTGTTAACTATTTTGTTTAAATGAATGTATAAGTTCAGTAGTTCAATTACTTTTGAATTAATATTTATTCCATCATCCATAGAATATTTATAATTATATATATATCATATAAATTAATTATATATATATTCATACTTATACATAAATGTTAGATATGTAAAATCGACTTACACCATTAATGAAGACGGTAGGCCATATGTACGAATGAAAGATGTTTTCATTTTTCAAAAGATGGAACAAAAGAAAGTTAAATATTAATTTAGACATCCAATATTTCTTATATATAATATATATCACATATATTAATTATATTCATCCTCATTACCTTCCATTTAATATGTAATGGTAAAAAATGAATCTCATACATTCATGGATGTGGTTGTCCACATATAGGCCTGAGCGATATTATCATTTCTCAAAAAATTAGATGGTAAGAAGGTTTAAATTTTATTATAATTCATGATGTATAAGCTTTTAATTAATATCATATATAAACATTAAAACCATAATAATATCCATCCATAAAATATGATGATGAAAAATTAATAGTATCGCTACATGGAGATAGAAATATGTATGTACGAATAAGAGATACTTCCACTTATTGGCTGATGGGAAAGAGAGTGTATAATGGTGGTTTCATAATAAAAAAACATTTCATTTTATTAAGTATACTGAATTTATTATTTTATTATGCATACCATGTATTTAGAGGAGTGAAAGAAGAGTATAAAATAATGTGATTGGGTAATTCAATTACCTTTTCTTAGAAATGGCTCCTTTAGATGTCATCTAAAGGGTACTAGGGATGGTATTTTTGGAATACAATCACCGCTAGAATGTGTATACTAAGGTTTTGATGTTAAATTGGTATTTTTTGGTCAATATATATGGATAAATGTAAGGTAAATAGGTAATGTAGGTGGTTCCAATCTACATATTAGGTGATGTCACTTTTGGAATTTATCCAAATATTAAATTATAAAAAATTCATTCTTAATCCCAATGTATCCAAATGGTTAGGGATTCAAAGATAATGATAGTGTTTTAATTATATCATATAAGGTGAAAATTGTATCAGTAATGGTCAATTTATTACATTTTCGACCATAACATAACTACCTTGTCTTATTTCAATATTTTTTATGATTTTTAATTAATTTAACAGAATAATATTTTTATAAAATATCGTTACATTCAATTTTGATTTTACATATTTTATTTAACATTAAGTACATCAATACACAGGGGGAATTCAAATCTAATGTTTTTATAACATGCTAATATGTCATATATATCTATAAAATTCATGGGACAGGTTAACTCATTAAAATTATATCATTTTAATTATTTTTATAATCATTTATGTTTTTTAATTAAATGGTGACATATTAAATAAATGTTTTACAAGAAATTAAGGTAATTATATAAATAAAAAAATTAAAAATACATATTTATCCGGATATTAATTTTATTATTCTCAAAATGAACACTTAGATTTATTCATAACTATTTTTGTCTCTATGTTAACTCATAAATGATATTAAAAACAAAGAGAGTGTAATTTTTCAACTTTCATTGATTTGAAATATATATAAGTTATTTCCATGTTAATGTGTCTATTAAAAACATAAATTCCAAGAATAGGGTATTAAGGGTCAAATTTTTTTCATCCAATAATAATTTTGATGAATAATTATATTCTTATCAAATATTTCCTTTTTAATATTAACTAAATTTACCCTTTACTAAGGTGAAAAATTTCAATACGGTTCGTATTCATATTGGCCAAAAATAAAAGGCGATTGTCTAAAAAATTTGAGCATATTCCTTTTAAATATTTAATTTTTTTTAACTAATCCAATACATATAAATGGTTTAAATTATATTTAATGTAAGCACACAAAATGTGACGAAATAGATTTTTGAAAACATACGTGTTTAAGAATTAAAATTTATTTATTATTATCCTATGACTAAAAAATTATTTGGTGATTATTTTAAAATTTTGAACCAATCAATAATATGAAGATTTATTTAAAATAAATTATAAATAGTGATTAATATAATTTAGTATTATACAAATATATTACATGCATAAAACCAATTTTTCGTAAAAATGATTTTTTTTAATTCAAATGATATTTATCTTCATTTATAATCAATTGATAACCAATTAATTAATTTTATATATATATTTCATTAACTGTTTCATAATCTAGTTATTCCAATTGATACCTTAGAATCGAATAGCTAGGATGTAATGATCATTTTAAATAATATTATTTTAATATTATATTGTATTTTGTTTTAAATTGTTGTTTCATAATTAAATAAAAACTTAATGTGAAATATTTCATTAAATTTTTTGGGGTGTTAAATTAGACCCCCCACTAATATGTTTTTTCCATAAAAATTTATCACTGTGATTCAAACAGATGATGATACTTATGCCCGAATTATATCTTCATGTTCTCACCTAGCTTCTTTGAATAGGTGGAATCACCACACAACTTTGACAGGTGAGGGTTTTTATTTCATATCACCTTCTCTCAATGGTATATAGTATCTACTAGTTGTTATTTATGAGAAATATCATGTTCTACTAGTATGAAATCTGAGTTTAGTATATGTGAAGGATCCAGAATATACTTCTTCAGGAGAGATACATTAAATACATTATGATTTTTTTGAATGATTTCATGAAACATCCAATCGATAAGATACTATCCCGATATGATCATGAATTTCAGAAGGAACAATATACCCAGATATTAATTTTTCCTTCTTTTTAAATATTATTACCCTCTTCCTAAGAGATATATATATGAATACTATTTCACCATCATTAAACTCTACCTCGATCTGATTGTTGTTAGAATAATATTTGTCGACCATGAGATGAAATTAAGTTTTTTTAATGGATATGACATGATATACTATTTATTTAGCTATATTAGGTCCCAAAATATCTATTTATGCAACTCCACTTTACCATGGTGGAGATATTCACTTCCTACCATAGAGGGATTCATAAAGATCCTTCTGAATTATATACTGAAATATATGGTTGTAAGAGAAACCTTATAAAAGAAGATGTTAACCCAAAACACCATGGAAATTCATATAAGAAGACCTAAAAATTTATTTTAGTGTATGAATTATCCAACCAGAAAGAACATCTATTAGATGATGAAAATAATTTTTTAAACATAACTCTATATCCAAAGCCTTCTGATTACTTCTCTGGAACACTGAGGTAAACCTCATATCTCGATCAGAAATTAATTATCTTGGTACACAAAGTGATCCTAATATTTCAGTAATGTATGATTGACTTGTATGATCAATTGATAATTATTAACTAATGGAAATTAATTTTAGAGACTTCATAAGCCAATCCACTACAACCATTATAGAATTATCTTCTTTAGATGTTATGGAAAGTCTGATGAAAAAAACTCCTTGGGATGTTTTCATATTTCCAATATATTATGGGTAATTGTTGTCAAATCATCTTAAAAATATGTATCTTATCCATAACATAATTACGTGATTAACAACGTGAAACATACTATAAAATAACTCTATTCATATCATCCCACCCAAAAAAATATCTAAAATCACTATACATGTTATATAATTTCACAGTGAATAGATAATAAAGAACTATGAGATGTATCCATCATCTATTCCTTAAAATATTTTTCTAATGGTACACATACATGGTTCTTAAACCATAATCTCCCATTATGATCATGTTTTAACTCTATAATAATTCCCAACTTATTTTGTATCTCTACATATTCATTTTCTGCCTCTTTAATTTTCATGTGGATAGATGGTTGATCACTCATTTGATAAAGATAAGATTTAACCCCTTCCTATAATATTTTAGGATCCATAGTTTTAAAGTCCATAAATATAATATTTTTTGTGCTTATTATAACAAAAAAACTAGTATAATCATTTAGACATAAAAAATATACCACCTGGTTCACTTTCACAGAGTGGAAATGTATTGTGAAATTATACATCTAATCATCTCAAACCATCTTATATGACAATTTTTCTTTAATTTTTGAGTGAATATTTACATTTAATGTTTCTTATTATTATATATGATACAATTTTCTCCAAAGATATAATTCCTAAATATATTTAATGAAAAAATACTACAGCTATCTCTAAATCATGAGTAGGGTAATTTTTCTCATGTCATATACATTCTTATGAGGAATAATTTATAACCATATTTTTCAATAGTAGGACTTGTACAAAACCCTTCATTGATGGATCAACATATATTACAAGCCCCTACCCACTACAGGGTTGTGCATGCATAGGTGCACTAACATGACTTCTCTTGAGATGCCTAAAACATTCCTCATATTCATTCATCCAAAGAAGCTTTGCTCTTTTCCAAGACAACATAGCGAGTGTATTTCATTGTAATTAAAAATAATCCACAAATCATCAATAATACCTAACTAAACAATGAAAAATGTGGATCTTAGTCATATTTTTATTTTGTGTGGGCCAATGGTTAATAACATATATCTTTAGATGTTCAACTTATAAAAACTCATATAAGATTATATAAACCAGAAATGAAATTTTCTGAAGATAGAATTCCCATTTTTTAAATTTCTCATAATTCAACTTCTTCCTTTGGGTCTTCATCAAAATTATCAATTAATATTATTTCTATTCCTTGAACCATGAATATATTAGAATGACACCATAAAATACTACTACAAACTAATTAATGTAATCTATCAAAATTTCATTCATTAAATACATGCAGTTAGTGGAGGAATTAATTAGAAAAAGTTGAATCACTATATATTCACAGTGTATATACCATTTATGGAATGTTTTCTTGGGTATGTACTTCTTCATGACTCTAAATTAATGATATCTAGAACAAGGATCATTCTTCTAAAAGTATTTATCTCTGAAAACATTATCTAAATAAGTCTTCAACATGCGATAGAGGATACTTTATCTTGATAGTTATCTTTTTATGTTCTCAATAATCAATTAATAGTCACATTTATCCATATTTATTCTTAATAAATAAAATACATTAAACCCAAGGTGATGATCATTCCAGAATAAATACCTAGTAAATATTGTTCTATTATTCCTATTTAATCCCTATTGCTCAATTGGTGATATTCTATATGTAGTAATGGAAATTAGTGTAGCACCAAGTATGAGTAATATTGAAAATTCAACTTCCAGATTCAGTGGAATTATAGGTAAATATTTTGGGAATACATCGATAAAATCTTTCAAATCTGTTATATATTTGATGTTGAGTTTCTACCAAAACATCTTATATAAAAATCCTTCTGAATAGAATCACAAATCATATGATGGATGTAATTTCCATAGAATTTTTTTTTTCAATGACACTGATAGGAGATCAAAGGTTAGTTCATAATATCAAATGTAACATCTCTTATTCATCAATTAATTTTGTATATATATATATATATATATATATTAAGCCCATACATTACAAGAATAACATCGAATTCAACTAGAGGGAGAATTAACCGATTTTTTGAAACCCATTCCCATAATCTAAAACTAGAGGAGACTTACAGATTTGTGATGCAATCATCATTCCATTATGGGTTTTAGATATAACACAATGTATAATTTTTTTGGCGGTAATGTGATAGACATGTAAATTCTATTAAATATAAAAGAGTGGGATGATCAAAAATAAAATACAATAGTATGTGTTCTAGATTGGATGGTAGGTGTACCTTTCAACTCATTGTTTTCATGCCAATATTCATAAATAGTGATTTCATGATAGTTCCCTTTTCCACTATGATTGAATGGTTTTTTACTTCAATCATCATCATTATCCTTCAGATTTAAGAACATGTTAGAATAATGTCCATACTCCTTGCATTTAAAACATTAGAGTGTGGGTGATTCATTATGTGGGTATTTCTCCCAATTCGCTTCATTAGATAACATTTTTTATCACATATGCATTTTAATTCTTGATGAACTTCCTTTCCAAAAATTAAAAATTTACCAATTACCTTAATTTTATTTCCCCCATATTTCCTTCCCAATTTTGAGGGAAAACAAAATATCATATTCTTCTCTCCATGGTTTTTTTAATTTCCCTTGAAATCCATTTTTTTATTTCTTTTCAAAACCGTGATATTGATTGGTATATCAAATATCCATCTCAAACATGATTTCCCATTGAATTATTTCTTCAAATATATCAATTTCCCATATGGATAAATCCATTTGGAGACTTGGTATTAATACACTAATGAATTGACTAATTGTATTCTTAAGTTGGGTGCTATTAATATAATTGTATCGCATAAGTCTTATGAAATTTTTCTCAAATGTATCAACATATTCATTATCCTTATTCTTTACATTATATAATTATTTCTATATTTACATATGAATAATACGTGGAAATTACTTGTTGAAAATAATCTTTTAAATTCCCCCCACACTATAGATTCAATTTATTATTATTATATCAAGTTCTTGATAAGATTAAAAAAATTATTTTCTTCTCCTTACAATTGATAAATGAAAAAAATAAGTTTTTTAGGTTCTTAAAACTTGAGAAAAAATATCTTTTCTGTGATATTATTCCATTTCACATCAACTAGTTTATTATAAGATCTAGTAAAAGATGGTGGACATTTCTTCCAAAATGAAACCACAAAATTTAGTTCCCTCCTTTTCTCATTTGGATGATCATCGAGATTCATAGCTTGATAATTTTGTGTGATCATAAAATAATACTCTAAACTTTATCTCCCATAACATTTGTTTTCTTACAATTAAAATCATTTCATTTTCCATCACATTCAACATTTACAAAATTCAATATGGTTATAACCATTTACTAAAACCAGAAATCATTGTTTAAGAAATAATAATCATAGCGAGACACCATATAATCATGAAAAATATTTTATTGGTTATTAAAATATTTAGACCTTGTTTTATGATACCTTAGGTTTAACATAGGTTATTCATGATCCTTACCAAAACTTTAAGATACAATCATATACTTATACATAACCATATCGTTCTTATAAATTTTTTATCATCCTTGTTTCTAATGTATAACTAAACATTTATATGATATCAACCATAGTGACCCATACATATCATACAATGATATTAGTTCTTAATTTAGGAATATTCATTACATATCATTTTGATCCATACAATAATATTTTTGGTCTAGTATCATTGGAAATGAGAAAACAAAAAAAAGTTTTATAAAATATGTACATTATTTCCCAATTATTTCTTCATAACTATCATCCATATCAGTAATATCATACGTTATAAATTTATTCGTAACATGGGGAAAGTAAATATAAGAAAACTTAAAGCTTATTTTCTTGCAAAGGGTAACCAAAGGAGATATTGATGATCAAGAAATAATAACATGATCATAAGCGTATAATAATATGATCTTAATGTTTAAAAAAAATATCCTACAAGTCCAAGATTATAATATAAATTCATTTCACAATTCATGTAAGTTAATTATAAATGAATCATAACATGATAAATGAATATGAACAATGAAATCAAAATATAGGTATAAGATATTGAATTTTAGAATAAACATAAGCATATAAAATAATTTCCTTAGAAGTCAATGATCATTGAAAATATCATCATAGTGGAAGGGTTTCACTGCCCAAACAATCATTGTATTCAAATTTCTCCCCCAATTCTATCTTAGTAGGCAAATTCCCTTACTGAATTGAGTTCACTCTCAATTGATTCCCTATTAGTCTAATGAGATATCAATATTTACTTAATTAAATTAAGGGTGATATAGATACCACCCATCACATAATGAAAATCATACATATTTGTTCCACCAAATCATAAAAAATTAATTATATCATAACCTCTTAAAATAAATGGGTTAAAAAAACAATTTATGAAAACATAACTCATGGAAATTAATGGGTTTTATAAACATTTCATCAAAACATAATCACTGGAAAATAAATGGGATTCATAAACATTTCATCTTTTAATCATAAAAATAAACCATCTAGGGAAAGAAAAAAAATTGTATACTGGGGATATATCCCTATAAAACCATAATTAAAATTTATAAAATTATATTTAATGGAAAATTATTTTTAAAGATCACATAGAATATGTCTTTAGAAAGATACACTTTTAATTTTAAATTAATTTCTTTTTAAAAAGATCTGCAATTATAATAGAAAATAATTTGTTTGAGAATAAATTTTTAAACATTTAAATAAAAATTTAGTCATGATGGAATTAAAATCCATTCATTTCATATAAGATAAAACATCCTTCTATATTAATTTGAAAAACTGAAAAATATCATTTTTTAGAAAATGTAAAAAAGATTCATTTCATACCATTTTGTAAAAAGAAAATAATTGATAAAAATTATTTCAAAAACCATGGGTAAAAGTTGATAACGTTTATGAATGTTTTTTAAAATAATGGATACGAAAGATAAATATTTCATTGTGGATACTTAAACATATTCAATTCTAAATATTAGTGATATTGTGAAATAAACCATTACTTCGAGATTTCCTAACATCATAATAACTTTAACTTAATATATAATAAATTTATATTAATTATAATTATAATCTATGTTCATTTTAATAATTATAATATCATATATGATCCATTTAAAACATTTATACACCACATTTTTGAAAAAATACTTATAAAAATTGTTATTTCCATGGGTAAATTGTGTCTTTTATCATGAGTGTATCAATTTAGAAGTTATGGTTCTTGTATATTTATATTGGTTCTATAATATTTATAATGATTTAAATATAATATATATTCATTATATACATATTCAGATTCATTAATAAAATTTATAGATAGAAAAAAGAATGACACCATTCATGGAGATGGTTGGTCATATGTATGCACGAACGTTGTTTTAATTTTTCATTGGATGGAACAAAAGAATAGTTAATATTAATTCACCTATAAAAGATCATTATTATATAATATGTATAATATATATTAATAAAATGTATCCCTATTATCAAATAATTAAAATAAAAATACAAACAACATACATCACTTCATGGAAGTGGAAGTCCTCTTATATGCATGATCGACATTATCATTTTATCAAAGGATTTAATGGTAAGATTCTAGGTATGAAATTAAAATTAAAAAAGAATAATTGTGTAATTAATATCATATATAAATATTAAACACATCCAATTACCAATCTATAAAAATATATCTATGAAAAATTAATTGTATCACTACATGGAGTCGGTAAGACGCACACACGTAAGATCTATTCTTTCACTTCTTATATGATTGTAAGGAAAATGTATAAAGGTATTTTCATAATCATAACAAAATTTATTAATATTTGGGATACATAATTTGTTATTTTATAAGAAATAAAATATATGTATTTGAATTAACTATGATTTGAGGAAAATGATTAGTTAGTTTGATTACATCAACAATGAAATGACTCATTTAAATATCCTCTTAAGGTTTCTAGCATTGTTTTTTTTGGAAGACCAGCACCTCAAGAATGTGTCAATGGAAGTTGATATGGGAAATGATAATATTATTTTCAATCTTGATTGATCATTGTGATGTAAATAAGTGATATATATGGTGGCATTTTATAATTTAGGTGTGGAAAATATATTAAATTTCTCAAAAGGAAAAGTTATAATATATCATTTCCCAATCCAAATGGACCTAAATGGAAATGGATTCTAATATAAGGAAGGAAACGGATTTAATTTTCATATATAAGGCTGAAATTATACCATAAATGGTAAATTTATGAAATTTTTTCTCATATCTTAACCTCCATTTCTTTTTTCAATAGTTTTATGGTTTATAAATAATATAATAAATTATTACACTGATAAAATATCATTGTGAATTTTGATACTATTCATTTAATTTAACTTCAAACATAATAGTTAAAAGTTTTTATTAGAATATAATGATTTATAACCATCCTAATATGTCCTATAAATATTGAAAATTCATGGTTCACATTAAATCGTTCGAATTATATCACTTTTAATATTTTCAATGTCATTTATTGTTTTTTATTAAATGGATACATACTACATCAGTCTTCCATAAGAAATTAATTTCGTTATATAATTACTAAAAATATAAAAAAATTATACCATGATCATAATTTAATTAATCTCAAAATAAACTCTTAGATTCATTTATAAATTATTTTCCCCAATCGGGATATATAATTGATATTAAAAACAAATATATTGACATTTTGTAACATTCGTTGATTTAAATAATACAATTGATATTTCATGTTAAATACTATCTTAAAAAAATAATTTCTATAGTATGGTGTTAATTTTAAAATTTACTTCATAAAATAATAATTTTAATGAATAATTATATACTTATCACTTATTTTTAATAAAGATTAACCCGATTTATTCTCTTCCGAGGTGACAAATTTCACTATGGAAACTATACAAATTGGAAAAAAATAAAAGGGGCCTGTTTACCAAATTTAAACATCCAATTTCTAAATACATAATTCATTTTATCTATTTCAATAACTATAAATGCAATAAATTAATTTTCAGGTAACTCTAAAAAAATTAAAAAAACAATTTTTAAAATGAATATATTTTTATGCATAAAACTCAATTTATTATTATAATACACCTAGAAAAAAATAATATTGTTTAAAACATTTGTTAAATTATATATTATATACATTTTAATTAATTAAATGAATAATATGTATTTATTTAATTTATTAATATAAAAATTCATTACAATCATAAAAACCAATTTTTTGAAAAAATATATTTTTTTCTTTCGAATGATTTTAATTTTAAATTTATAGTCAATTGATAATAGGTGAATTAAATTTATACATATATAAAAATTCAGTTTTTATAATTTATTTTTTCATATTCATACCCACCAATACAATGTAATGGTGATAACTAATAATATTTCAACATTATATTGGTTTATTTACACTTGGGGTTGCATGAAATCCAACCTATAAAAATTATATAAAGATAAATACTACATAAAAGTCTTGGTTTGTCACAAATATTATCAAATTAAAAATAATTATTTAATAATAAATTCTTATATGTCAACTCAAAAAATTAACACTTATTATTCCATTATTTTTAATATAAATATCTATTAATACAAAACAAGGATTAGAAAGGACTACTATCTTTTGAATACTGCATTTATAATACATAAAAAGTATATTAAACACGAAAAACCTATTTAATTATCCATAATGATGTCCTAAATAAATTTTAACTCCTAATACTTCATTGGATAACTTATGGAAAACATAAAGAAATGGGTGAACTAAAAAATCCCAGTATGGGAATATACATGAGTAGCAAACATAATATGTGAGTCAACAATATATCATGATATCAGAAAAGAGAATGCTCAGGTATAATCACATAGAAGAAAAATATTAATAACATGGAATTATAAAGTCATGGTAACATATGAAATGCGACAGAAACATATAACATTAAATAAACATGATCCAATGTTAACTACCTAGACTATATCACATAGTTCGTAAAGTCAAATATATCATTAGGTTTACTCCTTAATCACATACATAATGTGTCATGAGAATAATGATTTACGCAATGGGTTGGATTTCTATCTCAGTGCACCCTTCATAACATCTTCATGACTATTTTCTTCCAAAAAATGAAATCAATCAAAAGGCACATCTCAATACTTATCCATGGAAAAAATGGAACTCGTAATTTATCCTCGTATCAAAATCAATGGAATTTTTATAATGGATGCATTTTAGAAATGAAAATAAGGAATATATTTCCCAATTAAAGGATAATAATCTAGGTTTATATGATTGAGACATATATATAATCTATTATAATTTTATAGCATTAAGTAGATAAAAAAGTGAGTTAGAGAGAGATTGGTCATAAACTAGAGAAAAGTGCTATTTAGAGAGACCTCGTACCTCAAGTGTAATTCATCATGTGTGGTATTTTTCTTCTTAAATAATAATATTATATTAATTATTTACATTATCAAAAACATTTTAACATTTATTATTCCTCTAATTTTATTTATTATCATATAATATTCTATTTTTTAACAATTTAGTTGATAGTTAAATTTTTGGACAATGGTTGGCTAATATGTTCAAAATTAAATTTAAATTTGACTAATGTAAAAGGGATTATTATTTCATCATACCCAGAATAATATTTAATAAATAATAATAATTTTTATACATTAATTATACCTAGAATACCAATCATTAAATATGGTTAAGAAAAATAAACTATGTAAAAATCATGAAGACAATTGGTCATATGTATGCATTAGTAACATTTTCATTTGACAAAAATAATGACCGAAAGAAGGTAAGTGTTATTTAACATTTTATAACAATAATTATATCATAAATATCATATTATTTAGTTAAATACTGTAATATATACCCTATATGATATTTGGTTGTAAAAAATGATTCGTATCGCTTTGTAAGGTTGTAGTCTATTATACACCCGAATGACATTATTACTCATGAATGGGTCATAAGGTAAGAAATAATATGATATATTAATTTTTCAGAATTATTAATATGACTTTAATATCATATATAAACATTAAATCTATCATCATTAATATTCTTGAGAGGTGATGATAGAAATGAATTACATTGGTTCGTAAGGTGGTAGTCTTCCATACACATGAACGACGGTTTTGTTTCCCATTTTAATGAAGTAGAGATGGTTTTTTGTTTTTTAATTAAAATAATAAAATATTGACATATGTTATATCATTAATTTATTATATTATAATAATTTATTCTTATTTTCTGGAGTTATAAAAGAAAAATAAAACAAATATTCTCAGTTCAGAATGTTATCTCTTCTTCAAACTACCTCTACAAGACAATAACTAATACCACCCTATATTGAATTTCAGATCTAAAATATTTACTATAAGATGTTTAGGAAAGTATAGAAGAAAATTTCTAAGGTATTGGATGAATCACAATGAATTACAAGTGTAAATGGGAGAGTATAGTGGGTTCCCTTTTATAAATTATAGAGAGGAACAACATGGAATTTTTAAAATGATAAAGTTATACACACATTTTAAACATTCCAATATGATATAAAATTGATCTTTATCAATCCATAAATTATTTAAGGTAAGCATAAGGCTATAAAATAGGTTTAAGGTAACTTTTTAATTTATATCAACCATTATCTTTTTAGGTTAACTCCGAGGCAAACATGTTTTAACCTTAATAGTGGTAATTAATTTTTACTATTTTTACAATTAATTATGAACAAACAAATATGTTCAACATATTACATAAAAATAATTATTCCACATCCAAATATGGAATCAATTTTTAAAAATTCAATTCACAAATAGGTATAATTTAATTTAGAATTAAACAACAGAAAAAATGTGAAAAAGTACAACTCAATATAGTATTTATTAAAAAATGCAGTATTCAATGAAAAGTAGTATTTTCAATATCCATTAAAAAATTAAAATATTTTGAAAATCCAGAAACAATATTCATAATATAATATTAAGTTTTTTATTTAAAAAAATTTATTAATTTTTTAAAATAATTTTTCTAAAAATGGAATATTTTAGTTTTATTATTTTTTCAAGAAGAAATAAAAAATCATTTATTTTTGAAATAAAGTATTTTTAGAGCCGATCACGACACTTCAAAAATATAATTACATATTTAGTAATATATTTTAAATTTACATTAAATATTATTTTTAAAATGTGCTTATTAATATTCATACCACAAAATATAAGTTCTAGGATATAACGTTATTGTTTAAAAAATAATATTAATAGAATATTAGTGTTTGTTAAAACTTAGTGTTGTGTGTCGCAGATGATATCAAACATAGACTTTTTTAACTGTGGTTCTTTCATTATTCCATCCTTAAATAATTTCTTCCATGAATTTTAAAATATATATCAATGTGGAAATAAGTGATGGTACTTCTACATCATTTCATCCTCGTGTACTTAGTTTTATTCATTGTATTTATCATTCCACTATATTACTTTGACCAGGTGAGTTATCTTATTATATAGAGCTTTATCCTTGTTGCCCAAGATCATCACATGATGATACACCTAAGAGAGATCATTTTAAAACTACACCACCTCTGAATTAATTACATTTGAGGGCTCTAGTATGTACTTTCTAGAGTGATAAATGGAATACATCATGATCTTGAGAAAGGGTTGGTGGGAATTCTAGTCGATAAGCCATAGCTTCGATGCTAGCAATAATGTCAATGGGGCCAATGTAAATAGGTCTTAATATTTCTCTTATTCACAAATATCTTGACTATTTTTAATGGATATATGTAAAGAAGTACTTTATTCTAAAAATCAAACTCTAGTTCTCATTGATAATGGATATCATATCTCTTTTCCCAAATTTGGATAATCCAGATGTGTTGTTGAATGTTCATGACCTTTTCATCCATTTCATCACCCATTGGGTGGCCCGAAATATTATGCTCGCCAACTTCATCCAACATGATCGTGTTATACATCACTTCCCATTATGTGTGTCACAACAATCTAATTGGATTCATTAGTACAACATATTATTGTATATGAATGTAACTATTGCAATAAGATGATCCCATCCACAATTTAAGACCATCTAACATGCTATCAAAATGTATTCTAGAATATAAATAATCTTGTAATATTGGCCATCATTTTGGGGGTGATAGGACTTAATTATGTTCGAATAAGAATTTAGAGCATGATGAAGTATCTTCTAGTACATTGAGGTAAATCTTGGATGATGGTTAGATACAATAAATATTTGTATTTAATTCATCCTTACCAAATCTCTAATTTGCATCCTTTCAATTTCATTAGGTGAGAAATCCTATGTAATTTTAATGAAGTGAGAAATATTTTTAAGATAATCCACCATATCCTATATGTAATTATTCCCCCTGATGTGTTTTAAAGATCAGTGAAAAATTCCTGGGTGATGTTTTTGCCATTTTTTTATAGGTATGGGAAATGGTTTCATTATTCCCATAGAGTTATTCTATTTATACTTCACATTTTTACATATTGGACACAATGATGTTTATTCCCATATCTCCTTCATCATATTTTCCAACCAATAGTCCTCTCAGAGATATCAGTACATCTCCATGCTACTTTAGTGGATACAAGAGGTAATGTTATGTGCATGATTCAAAATATCATTATTTATATAAAGATTTTATGGTACACACAATCATTAACCAAATCATACTACTAATTATTCATTGATTTTTAACTCCTAGGATTTCTATTTTGTTATGGATTCCGCATTCATCGGAATTTATAAATAATATATTTGAAAATTATTTAACTTCTAAAGAAGGGATGGTTGAGATATCATTTGAGAATGTAATGATTATGTTTATTACTTTATGATTCTCATGTCCATCCATTAATTTTATTAAAATGATTTGAAGAATCTAAATTCTCAACACTGAAAAAGTAGTCAAATATTTCTACTTGTAACATCTTCCACTTTGATTTCATAACTAGAATGGTAATGGATTGAGTTGTCATAGTAATTGATATGTTATAACCATCTTCAATAGTTCATATTATGATCCTTATGTGTGAATATATATATATATGAGGATCTTATTTTTTCATATAACTAAATCTTATCCTTAGTGAGATAGTGTTTTCAGAATGTCAATGAAAATATCACTACATCCGACTCCAGATCACGTTTGGGATAGTTCAACTCATAAAATATAAAATTCCTTGAGTAATAGGCTATCACATTATCATTATTCATCATTACACAACCCAATTCCATATTTTAAGTATAATTTAATACCAAAAAATGTTCCCCACTTGTGGGAAGTTAGAGGAATGGTTATGTGTTAAGCCTCTTTTTCAAATCCATTAAACTCTATTCATAGTCATTGGGACATTGAAAATTTACTCCCATCCATGTTATCTTAGTCAGTGGGTTTGGCAATCTTAATATGTTTCAAAAAAATTATTGATAATAGCCTGCTCATCCAACCGAACTACGGATCTCCATTACATATATTGGTATAGTATAGTCCTCAATTTCATTTTTCTTAGAAGGGTCTATAGATATCCAATTTCTAGTTATCATGTGACCAAAGAATGGTAATTCCTTTATATAGAACCCACATTTATGATACTTTTCAAATAAATTATCCTTTCTGAAATATTTATGAATATAATTAAAATTATATTCATGATCCTCTGTTATTTTAGAGTAAATCAGAAAATAATCTAGAAAGACTACCAAAAATTAATTTAGGATAACACTAGATATTTGATTTTTTGAGTCCATAAATATTTTTGGAGGGTTATTTTGTCTAAAAGTTTGCACAGTGAACTCATATTTTTCTATCTTTTTAAAAGTTATTTTTGGGAATATCTTCCTTTTTTAACATTAATTAGTGATATCTCTATTATAGGTCAGCATTAGAAAAACCCTAGTATCTATGTAGTTGATCAAAAAAGTCATATATCCATGTAAAAAAGTACTTTTTCTTTGTAATATTTTGTTTCAATTCAAAATAATTAATATAGAGGCACATTGAACAATCCATATTTTTTATGAAGTGGATCGTCACACCCCACAGTGAAGTACATAGGAAAACAAATCCACTTTCCAGATTCTCTTGTAACATCATTCTCATCTCTTCCAACTAAATGGTGGATAATATTTAAGGATTATTAGATATGGGTATACATCCTAGTATAAGTTAAATTGTGAACTCAAACTCATGTAAAGTAGGAAAACCATGAAACACTTCATGGAACACATCAGTATAATCCCTCTCTGAAAGGTTGATATTTGATTTATATACGGATAGAACATTCATTCCTAATATATAATCAAAATCCACTAAATTAAATAAGACAATATTTTTTCAAATATCTAGTCCATAAACATTTGCTGGGGTGAATATATAAAAATGGGATGAAACAATTTCTCAATTTTTTGTTCCCACAAATATATAAACGCCTATGTTTTGATGTGGTGATTGAATAGTTCCACTAAATGTGAAAGATATAAAATAATTAATATAACCATAACAAAATATTATGTTCACTATTCTAGAGTAAATAACTAGCATATATGCCAGCACATCAATTTCAGGATCCACTTCTCCAAGAGTGATAAAATATACTCTTCCTTTATCTTTAACGCAATGTGTTTTTTATCATGGATTTTCTCTAACACCCCTAAGAATTGGGTATTCAATTACATGATATTCATGTTCCTTGTAGTTGTTACACCAAAGTATAGTTTGAGTATTGATCTTAACATTCTTTACATCTTATACATTAGTGGTTTTGTTAATTTTACTCCTGCACTAATTAGCCTAATGCCTATATTTTCCATATTTTAATCATCACCCAACTCCAAATAGATAGTTTATAGGATTAATCTTCCCAATATCATAACAATTGGGATGTTGGGTTTTCTTTTCTCCATGGGATATTTCTATTGATACCACCATGGAAAAATATTTTTTTAATTTTTTTTCTCATGTCCCACAGGACCATTGAGAGGTACATATTTATATCATTTCCATAAAGGAAAAACTGAAAATAAATTCCTAACTATAAAATTATATAATCTATAAAACTTTTCATAGACTTTTTTTTAATCCACAAGAGATGTGGTCCACCTTACTTTCATTCTTGAAGAAAAAGTTGAATGTGTATTGTTAATGCCTTGTGAGGTTTTCCTCACACACCCTAATAGACTCATAATCACTTTCATTTCTTCCAAATAACTTCCTTTTATTTTTAAGAAGGATATTGCATGGAATTTATTTATTGAACATTATTTTCAGGAAGACCTATCATTCCATGGAATCAATTTCTTATATGGACTTTGTGTTTAGGCTCAGTTTCCACCACCAGTTAGATTCCCCCATAATGTGATAAATTGGAACAACAAACTTCTCTTTATCCGTCAATTGGAGGAAATGGAATATCTTTGGAATGGATTTAATATATTGTTTCATGATGAGAGGATCAAATATCCTTTAAATTTAATTGTCCATTTTCACATAAAATAATTGACTACAATATGTTATTTCTAAGGAGTATGTGATTTCCCGTGTTTCATGTTGTTATTCATATCTTGGTCTAGATGAGCTAGTACTACCATGATTTGTATATCTCTAACTACCATAAGTAAAGGTATATCATTGTAGAAATCTTGAAAATTCTTATCATGATGGTTTTTGGAATCATTTCCCATATTTCCCACCACTAAAAAAAGAAATAAAAACATGATGACAACACATTGACATAAAAAATGGAATTTTAAAAATTTGGAAGGAATAACTTATAAATTATAACTATATCCTAACAAATGGGTATTTAGGTTTAATTGGAGGATATACCTGGTAATGTTTCATATTATTTTTTCTAACTTAAATTTTTTTCCATTCCCTTCCTGATGGTTTGTAAATAGTTTTTCAATTTCTGAATCATATCCCATGGGAGTGCCAAACAAGGTGTGCGGCAAGGCTCATTTTTGTGCATTAGGTAGCATTCAAGTTAATATAAATACACACGTTTCAGATTTATTACCCCTAGGTATAACTTATTTATAGCAACATCCACCTTTATTATTCATACATGGATGTAATTTCTTGAAAGCCACTCCTTCTATATTTCACCAATTATATGTTATTTTGTTAAATATATAATTTTACTTAAACTTATTTCAATGGTTCACACAAAATTATTCTATTCATAATCCCAAAAAATAACTAAATAATCCTCTAATTCAATATATATAGTCTCAATACTTCTTAAATATAGTATTTCAATTTTTTAACATATATATCCATTAATACAAAATAAGGATAAAAAAGGCCTTGTGTATCTGGTAGACTATGGTCATATTACATCAAATGAAAATTAGGAAAGAAATATATATTTTTTATTTTCCTTAATGATATCATAAATTCATTTGAGATCCTAAATCTACATTTAATAACTTGTGTAATAAAAAAATATAGGGTTTATCTAAAAACATTATGGTAATAAACCTGATAAAGAAACATAAGCATGTGTGTCTATGTTATTAAAAGATATAATTAAAGAGATAGATCAAGAGTAATCATATAGATGAATAACATAGAAAAAATGGAAACCTAATATCTTGGTACCATAATGAATTCCATAGTAATATATAACATCCCATAAACATTATTCAATGCTAACTTCCACAACTATGTCACATGGTAGAAAAATTCACAAATTGCATTAGGTTTACTACCTAATCCTAAACATGATGTCTCGTGAAAGTAATTATTTCAGAATGAATAGGAGTGATGTATAGTCCCTAGAATCATAACATGTTCATGATTTATATGTTCCATGTAAAAGAAATCAATCATTTGGCATTTCATTAGAATTAACCATGGAATGAAAATCTGTTTCATAATTTTCCTCATATCTTAATCAAATGAAATTTCATAATGAATGCATTTGAGGAATGAACATAAGGCATGTATTACCAAATAAAATGAATGTATAATAATATATTTATTCATGTATGATAAATATACATATAATTTATAATAATTTTATAACATTAAATTGTGATAGATTGTGAGTTTGTTGGATATTGGCCTAACCTGATGAAAGGGGTGGTTTAGAGAGATACCTTACCTCAAACATGATTCTTCACATGCATTCATTATCTTTCTAAATTAAAAATTTATGTTAATTACTTAAATTCTTAATAAAATCTGGTTTATTATTGAATCTAATTTATTTATTATCATCTTATATTCAAATACATAAAAATTTATTTTCATATCGGATGGTTTTGATAATGTCTAGATCATATGTCTAAAATCAAATTGAAAATTTTACTATGATCAAAGACATTATTATTTTTTCATATAATTAAAAAAACTAATGAAATAATTATTATTTTTAAGAATTATTTATACTTTTAAACCCATTCATGATGTTTGGTTAAAAAATGAACTCATTAATATCACAGAGACGGTAGGTCCAACACACGAATGACTAACGACTCCATTTTTCAATGATCATGATGAAAATAAGTTAAGTGTTATATAATATTTTTATAATCATGGGTTTATCTAAAATATTATATTATTTAGTTTAACACACTTAAATATTCCATTCATGTGATGAAATAATAAAAATTGAGTCACATCTCTTCACAAGTTAGTAGTTATCCAGACACATGAATGACATTATCATTATCTATGAATAGTAAGGTAAGACAATATATGATATATTAATTTTAAAAATTGATTAATATTTTATTAATATCATACAGATACATTAATTCATGCATCATTAAAATTAATTATATCCCTTGATAGAAAATGAATTACATTAGCTTGAAAGGCAGTAGTCCATCATATAGACGAACAAGGGTTTCATTTCTCATTTCTCATTCTCAGTTAAGATTAATGCATCTTCTTCAACAACCTCTTTAGGATTATACTTAAAGACTCCCTAGAGTGCCTATATAATCAAACCAAGTACTCTATGATATTTGAAGGGAAGTAAGGATGTAATATTTTGAAGTATTTTATGAACCACAAGGCATTTAAATTTTAAATATGATAGGATAGGGGATTTCCTTTTATAATTATGGGAGAGTACAGAAATATACTTTTTTGAAAGAAAAACTCATACCCACATTATACACATGTAATAAGGATAAAAAATAGATCATTAACTAACTATATAATATATAAGGTCTATATATTCCCATAAAATAGTATTTTTAATTGTTTTTAGGCCATTTTATCCCTTCTATTTATATTTTATATTCCCCAAGAAACCCATTTTAACTATAACAATAGTAATTAGTTTTTAGAGTATTTATTATTCATTATTAAAACATTATGTTAAACTTATTATATAATATCAATTATTATAATTCCAATATATGGAATCTAGTTTTAAAATTTTTATTCATAGAATGAATATAATTTAGTTAAAAATTATACACTCAAATGAAATGAAAGAACGATTTACAGAATAAAATTTTTTCTTCAGTATAAAATGTTTTTGTATTATAATTGAACATTAAATTGATTCCAACGACCTAAAATGGATTAATAAAAATATTATTGATGTTATATTACTTTTAAACAAATTTAAATTAAAATATATAATTCAATTTTTTTAATGAAACAGATGTTTTCAATAAAAACTAGTATTTTTTATTATTAATATAAAAATAAAACTTATTAGAAAAATCATAGAAAACCGTCCAAAGATAATTATTAATTATTTATTTCAAAAATTAAGTTTATGTTTTAAAATAAATTTCCTAAAATTGAAATAAATAATTATATTATGTGTTTATAAAAATAAATAAAAATATTTGTTTAGAAATATTTTTTTTCAAACCTTATAATGACTTTACCAAAAATTAATTACATATTTATCAATATAATTTAATTATCATTCATAATTAATTTCCAAAGTTTTCTAATTAAAATTCATATAACGTTTCTTAACATTTAAATTATAATGTTCATATTCAAAAAATAATATAAATATTTTACTAAGGATAATTTAAACAATGTGTTCCATATCACATAAACAATCAAAAATATACTTTTTTTAAACCATGGTGTTACTTGTTATTTTAATAAAAATATTATTTATTAAAATAATATTAATATATATATATATATCAACAAAAACATTCAATGTTAAAAAATATTCATATTTAATTAATAAAATAAATATTGTTTTTACAATGCTAAACATAACATAATTTTTTATTCTTTATAGTATAAAGGTAATTTCTTCCACAACATGATAAAAAATCAATATTTAATCACCTAAGAGTTTAAAAAACATGTATGGAAACATTTTCATACAAAATAATAATCTTAACCATTTTTAAAAATGCCCATAATTTTTATTCATTTCCTTATTTTATATTTTTATATTCAATGGAGAAAATAAATAAAAATGTTTTTGTAAGATAAGTTAAAACCATTATTAAAAAAAATTATTAATTCTATAAAACTCTTACTATATTATGATCAAATTTCATTATGAGAGTTAAATAACATGTCATAAAAATATATACAAAATATTTACCTAATTAAATTTTTAGAAAACATGTTGTTTCCAATTTTTGAATACTACAGTCCTAACAACCTAATATGAAATAAATGTTACATTAATATACCATGTTTTTTTCATGTATATATAAATATTTTGATCCTAATATATGAAAATAATTTCCAAACCCATTGTTTTTTATTTCAATTTTAAGGATACTATAAGTAAAATACCTTGTATGTACAAATTTAGTAATAATAAATAAAAATCATATTTTGTGAAAAATATAATATTTAAATATTACTTAGACTCCTAAATCATTTTGTAATATATAATCACTTGGTAATGTGGAATTAAATAATCATTTTCAGAACATATACACTCAAGTTTAGTGGAATTTTTTTGGTCTTCATATTATTTAATTTTTTACTACATGCTCCCCAAAGTTCTTGAGAATAAACTAGCTTCTCATCCGTATCATCATTACCGTTGGAAAAATAAAATAATGGATATAAAAATATTAAATTATAGAATATTATAATTACATGAATTTTAATTTATAAAATTATACTTAAATATATCTATACCAAGTAAATTTATAAAATATGACCACCAAAATTTATCTTAGGGATAGGGTGAATGGAAATAATATCATTGTTTTTAAAAAAGTTCTTGTTAAACTAATACATTTTTTACCATTTTTTACTCTTTCCTTATCTTTGTTATAAACAATAATAAATTCAATATATTGGCCCCAAACATCCCACATAATAGTATCATCACACCATTTAATAGTATATACATTTATTAGGTACTTAAAAAGTATCTTAAATTTTAACATGTATTAACATAAATAATATTATACTGAAAAATTTCATTAAATTTCAATGATAAATCCTAGATAATGATGATTAATACACATTAAGGATTGGTATGAAATATAGAATAAAGATTCTTTGAAGTGTCATTATCCAAAGCATGACTCATAATCATGGAATGGACATTGGGCTTAGGAAAATACATGGAATTTTCATGAAAGTAAAATATCCATGAGATGGATGAATTAAGAAATAACTAAAGAATAAAAATAATGGAAAAATTATAGTAGGTTTGTTTATTCCTAATAAAAAAAGAATATATTCATAAAAAAATTATCTTATTAAAAATCTAATGTTTATTAAGTAAAAAAATTATAACAAATCATTATTTTTAAGTATTATTTTCTAATTAATTATAATCAAACATATATATATATATATATTATTTATGATTATATTTTTGGACTTTTATGTGATGTTAGGAACAATTATGGGTGAATTTTATGTGTACATGAAAAAATGGTGTGAAAAGGTCCATGGGGTACTTGTGGGATAGTTTCTAGGTACCTAGAGCAGGTGGAAGAGGGGATCATGTCATGGAATACCTATTGGGTTGTTCGTGGCCAAGTAAAAAAGTAAAATATTTTCATATAATTCATTTTTTAAATAGGTTTGTTTTGTCATTTTAATAGACATTAATTTTCAACTAAATAATATTTTTTATCTATAGGATTATTACAATATAATTTTTTCTCCTTAATTACTCTTTTTATTTTGTTAACTGATTTATGTGATTTATTTTTTAATTCCAGACGAAATTTTGATAAATAAATAGTGTTAACCCTTACCTGTTTATGCTTTTAAATCCCTAAAACATTATATGTGGGCATAATGAATTGGTTAATTTCTTGTTTTAATTCGTATTGTATCACTCTAGTTTAGTAACATTTTTAAATATTGGTGTTTTATGAGGGGTTACAGTTTCATTCTTGTGTAGGTCCCTTGTCTATTATGTGAAAGGTGACTAATCTCACTTTTTAACCTTTAATTGAGTGTGTTTAAAGAAATTTTAAACTATTATTTTAATTTTATATTATGAGTTAACATTATATATAAATGAATACTTTTCATTTAAATGAAAATTTATTTATAGGTTTTGTTTAGTATTAAACATGTTATATATATATATATATATATATATATATATGAAAAAGTAATTTTTTTTTTGGATTATGTTGATATAATGAGAGGAATTTAAGATAACTTATTTAATTTTATTGTAATAATATTGAATTGATAACTAATGCATTTTATGTGAGAAAATTGGTGTTTTGGAGTTTTTTTAAATTGATATGTTATTAACTACTATATAAAATTCATAAGAGTAATTTTATAACTTAATTGATAAGGTTCGGTTTGAAATAATGATAGTGAGTTGGAAAAAATTTCAATTGTGTTTGGATAAATTTCTCTTCCAATATTTTTTTTATAAAATTATTTAAATATGCTAGAAATTTAATTTTAAAATTGAAAATATGTGAAATTAATGGGGAAATATATGGTTATTTAAAATTTTATATGAAATATAAATTTAAATTTTCAAAACTATAATTTTATATCAATAGTTATTTTCTATAATTTTTTATAACACATTAAATGTTTTTTTAGGAATTAAATATTTGAATATGTAATTTAAATATAAATGAGTTGTCTAGATTGGGTAATTATGGGATTATTGATGGATTATAGTTTTTTATGTTTTATTTTTTATTTTTTTTTTGTAGCTACATATTTTTAAAAGAAAACCCATGAAGATCGTTAAATTGTTAGGATTATTGGGTTGGGCTACAACAAGGGAAAATAATATATGAGCTATAGGTTTTTGGGTGGGATATCATTTAGACACTAGATTATATCACATATCATGTGTTTATCATAATATCCAAATGATACATGTATATGGTTAAAATATTCATTAGATGATTATATGATCTTCCACATGATTTAGTAAAATTTGGTATATGGTATCTTAAGTGACTTTCTTAATACAAAATACATTAAATTTCTTAATAAAAATGATATTATTAAATAATTTAAGGGATTTACACCAATTATATATGTCGATGTTAATATCTATGGGATTTTTGGAGTTATGGTTCCTTCCACTAAGAATTTATTTCTCACTCCCTTTGCATACAATCCTCATTTAAGAAAGATTATATGCGTGAAGTTTATGGAAAATAAAAGTGGCCTCAATTTCTTGGAGTTTCATTCATGAGAAACTATAAATTTGGTTTCTTATAATTTTATAATGTTAATAAATGGGTTGTCTATATTTCTTATTCTATTAGTTATAATATTTACTACATAATTTTTGGGGTTTATTGTAATAAATTGTTTTATTTTATGTACATTTGGAAATTTATAAAATATTATATTATATTATAATATAGTAATTATTTCCTATTTCCGTTGTATTTATTTAATGAGTTATTTACATTAGTTTTTTTTAATTATCCTTTTTAGGGTAAATCACGCATCATGTGATACATATATATCCTTGGTTTTAGTCTCGATTCATTTGTGACTCACGAGCATAGATAAGGTTATGTGATACATCACCTATGTGGCATGACCATTCCATGGTGGGATATTATATAATGTTATAAGAGTGGCAACTTTTTGAGGAATTATAATTTGGTATATGAGTGAAAAGTATAATATGATTTGTTACATATTATTGAAGTTATATATATGTGTATATATTTTTCAATAATAGTATAAGTCCATTTTTCTTGAAAAGAATAGAATTTTATTTTACTAAGTTTATAAATAAACTTTTATGGTCAGATTTTTTGTTTACATTTGTGCATGTAGTGGGTTATATAAACGTCATTTTAGTACATAATGACATGAAATATGTGTTTTCTCATGTGATCATGTTTTATTGGTTAATTTATTTGTATTAAATAATTAAAATAAGAATAAACTAATAATTTTTTATATTTAATCAGTTAGATGACATCCATGTGATGAATTTATTTATGTAATATGATTTGATTGGATTAACTAATTTTTTTATAATATGCATAGAAAATGGTTTATGAGGTGTCTAATTGGTAAAAAAATTAATAATTTTTATTATTATTTATAATTTTAATTCAATCATAGTAACAAATTAAATATTTCTGAACCTCACAGAAAATATGATTTCTTAGATCCATCATAATTTGGTTGAAATCTTAGAAGGAATACAATTAAATGAATTGTATGTGTATTATTAGGGGTTTATATATATTTCAAATTATTTGTCCAAAATTATAGGATATGGTAGGCCTCATAGTGAAAAGGAGTAACTAGAAGGCATATAATCGATATCTTATGGGACCAACATGACACTTGTGGGATATTATGGTGTAAGAAAAAAGGACTAAATTATTTCAATTAGGTACTTTTCTGGATCTTTTAATTCATTAGTTATACTAGAATAAAATACATATTGACTGATTATAGGATTTTATTGGGATAATTCATGAAAATATGTGTGTTATTTATTAAGCCACCATGTTTAGAAATCTACTCTATTTCTCTCTATCCATTTGATTTGATGATATTTTTTAAGCTCTTTATTTTAAATATTTCATTAAATTGGATATTCAATCATTCGAATTTCATTTTTTATTTCTATATTTTATAAAAATGGTAAATAAATCTCCCATGGAATATAAGGATTTGGAAGGACACTGGAGTGATTCTGTGGGTGGTTGTGGATCTTGAAATGTAAGAAGAATAATATGGATAACTATAATTGAGATGGTGAGTGAATGGGAGTCAGTGGGAAGAATTTTTCTTATTTTTATTCTTCATCTCGTTGTCTTTATTCTTTTTCTTCTTATAGAGTAACCATGTTATTAGGGTGATATCTAGTGTCAAAAAGGGATATACTTAAGTTGTATATCCTTATTAGATAATGGAATTCCATTTTTATTATAAAAATAAGACATATTAGTAAACTATTCTAGAAAGGATATTAGAGGGGTATGGGTTGATATTATACTTCTACTCCAGAATCACGTGAAGGTAAGTTCATATTACAGAAGATAACTACAAATATACCATCTAAGATGCTGGGTCATGAGAGTATGAGGGCTTCTGTGTGTCAGTATTACTAGAGAGGAGGAATGTAAAAGAGGTTAGA
Source organism: Viscum album (assembly GCA_963277665.1). Lineage (NCBI taxonomy): Eukaryota > Viridiplantae > Streptophyta > Magnoliopsida > Santalales > Viscaceae > Viscum > Viscum album. The sequence goes on along the minus strand of OY728161.1, from coordinate 142,122,292 downwards.
AATCCAAGGGCAAGATCAAGGTGTAGAGTGTGAACAGTTATTTACTATAGAGTGGGTCCCAGTGGATGTTGGAAACAAGTCTTTGACGGTGATTGGTATGGTTCTAGTTAACTATACCTTGGACAGTGTATTATTTGATATTGGTGATTCTTATTCTTTTATTTCGTATTAATTAACATATGATATTTCTTTTCATGTTGGGTTTTTTCTAATAGTTATGATTGTGAATAATCCTCTAGAATGAAGAGATAAGTCTATTATAATATTTCTATATTATGTAATTGATATTTGTGTATATTAATATCTTTGAGAAATATTCAATTAAAAATAAATTGATTTCTAATTTATTACTAGAAAATATTAGTTGGCATATTTTCAAGCACACATTTAATGTCATTAGATATTCTTAAATTTTAATTAATATTGTCATAAATCTAATTTTTTTATGAATGTTGGGGACTTATAATCTAGTAGGGGTGAATATGATTTATAGTAGTTGAGGTTTCTCAAATAACTGGTAATTTGGATGGTTATTGTATTATCAATGGTGGTAGACAATTTATTTCACTATAAATTGATAAAATAATTATTTCACTCCCGAGGATTTTAAAGGATTTCTTCTGAACAAGGAGGTTTTTATCACCTCACATATTTTTGGGTTGTTACCTTTTGAGAATTTTGGATTTTTTAATTTTGGTGGATGGTTTTTTTATCAATGTTAATATGAATGGGATTCTAAGAGTTTTAGTATTTATAATAGGTGTGTTTTGGATATTTTTTGGTTATTAAATTTTTAGGATTTGGTTTTTTACATTATAGGACATTTATACCATGAATTATGTAATTAAAAAGTTATTTTTAAGGTATATTACTATGATTACACTTTTTATGTGGTACAAGGAATAAACCATTGGTTCCCACTATGAAACAGTAGTGGTCCCTTTTTAAAAATGGGCTTGCATCCTTTTCCCCTTGTCCAAGGAATGTTTTCACTAGAGCTCTGATGGTAGGGCCCCCTCTTCACCCACCTTATATCTATTTGGGGACATCTTGGTTGTGATTCAATAGAATTCATGGGTATTTTATTCCTTCCCATTACATTTAGGTTGTTTTTTCTACATATATATATATTTTTGGTGATTTATTTTTATATTTTGGTGATGATTTCACCGAATCATGGTGGAATGAACCACATGTGATGTGTATATTTCTAATCCTACGTAGAGGATTACCCAAGTAACATTATTGAAATCATTGGAACTAGTTTAATCAAATTTATGTCATCATATTATTTTTATTATATTTTTAGTTAAAGATTATGAAATAAGGATTTGGAAGGATGATATTAATTGGGTTGTTTGTGTGGTATAGGTTCAAGTGCATGGCGGTAGTGAATTGAACCTCGTTGCTCAATTTTTCAGTGAGGGTATGATTCTAGGTTTTTTTTTATGTGATTATTCCTATCAAAATTAAAATTTTAAATTAATTATAAAATTTTATATCTATTTTTTGTGATATATAGAATGATATAGGTGTTCGATAGCATGGATAAGACTCGATGGGTATGAATGATGGTTTGAATCCATGTTTGATGTGGTGTATCCTATAATACGAAACCATTTTTTTATTTATGGTGGTTCGTGACTATATAATTTTATGGGTTAGATAATAGGTTACACATACCATTACAACACATAGATTAGATTGAGGGGTCTCATTAAGCCTCCTCTGATATGAACTAGTGGTATTTATCACTTGGGGTAATTCATGATCTACCAATGACTATCTCGCCCCGGGATGAGGGCGTTGATTTTTCTAATGAGAGGCCTCCAATTGTTATTGCGATTATATATGAAACCCAAGTTAGCCTAGTTTGGGTAAGAGGGTATATTGAGATGGTATGAGAGTCTTATGGACAAATTGTGATGGGTGGGATAAGTGAATGTCTCGTGAGTAATAAAGAACTCCCTCCTAATGATAGTGGTGATTATTGATGTGTTATTAGAGAAATAGGTTCAATTTTATTCTTGGTATTTGTATTCTAAGGGTATATTGGTCAAGAGTTTAACATGTCTAATTAAGGTCTGGGTAAGGTTTCAATGATTGTTTGAAATAGTCCCTGTGTAGAGGGAACATGAGTGTTGAGGTACTGTAGCATTGTTAGACTGGACCTTCAGACTGGTTTTGTGGAATGAGACTTTAGGCAATGATATCAACACGATTAATATGATTAAGATGGTTTTAAAAAGGATATTACATGTAGTTCTATATGACTCAGTGGTTGACGTGATAAGTATGTTGATAAGTGTTCCAGTGAGGGTTTAGGTCTTTAATGATTAACACACTAGGATCATATGGTGACCTATGTGATGGGTTTTTTCCCTATGTACATTACCTTTACTTATAATAACATGAATTCATAAGAATATTTTAGTGTGATTAGACGTCAATATAGTATACAAGGACCACCCCATATACTGTGGGGATAGGTTAGTGTAATTCTTGACACCACAAAGTCTATAGTGATGGATCGATGTTATTATTGTTTCCTATTCCATCGGTTTTTAGTTTGAGGACCTTACCAGATAAGGATTGGTTTTGTGAGCATTAATTAAAAATTTCCTTTTGTTGGCCAAGGTTAAAGACCACCTTGTAGTATGGTTCATGGTGTTACATGAGACTATATTGATGGGCGAGAATATATAAGTCAAGGGAACTAGATGTATGACCATGCCTAGTGAATATATTTTTTATGTTGAGTATTTGGATACTTACTCCCTAGATTCCTCACCTACATGTTGGGAATATATTAAAAGTTTTATGTAATGATTCCACATGTGGATTTCATCATGACAATAATGCAGGTATGGTTAGGTACATGGTAGCCTAGTTATCACCTAATGACCTAGCAGATGTGTGTACCAAATCTAGTGTCATGGCGGACAAGTTATGACAATAAAAGTGTAAAATCACGTTTCTATATGTTTTTTTTCATATATACACAGACATTTTTATGTGTATATTAAGGGTTCAGGGTGATACCAAACGTAGTTATATTCTCACACCATGAATAGGCTACTCAATGAATGTGTAGACCTTTTTTATACATTTTATATTAAAGAAAATGATATGTGGTGGATGGAGATGGACAATCTCGATGCGTATCAAGGTTTTGATTGAGTCATGGGGATGCATGTAGGTCTAATGTGCATGTTTTTTATTTTTATGTAGTTTATATTTTGGATCAGACTTTTGGGAGACCAATTGAATGTTTTATATGACTCCATCAGGTATGTTTTTTGTTGTTTTTATTAATGTTGTATACACTTATGTTTTTATGGATGTTAGTTATTTATGATATTTTTATCACTAATTTGAGGGTATATTCTCCTAGCTACATGTTTTAGTCCCTCTCCACTAGTCATCAACCTATATCATATGTGTAGTCATGCTATAGGCCACCTGGAAACCTCAACCCATAAACCATTAGATTGGCCCCAGGTCTAGCCGTCACAAGGTAGATTTTGTGATTTAATTAAAATAAATAACCACAAATTTTTCCCTAAATTATAAATGTATCATTCTAAATTAACTTGAGGATTTGAAAACTAAATTATAATCTCTTAATTCTAAATAATTCAATAAGAAAATTGTGTATTTATATGGTTCTCCAATACTTTTATCTATAAAGGTGAATGAGAGTTCAAAATTTTTATTTATTAACTAAGGTTGTATAAGGTTTATAATATGAATTTATATCATTTTTAATGGATATGTTATTTCTTAGTATTGGAGACTCATTCTTTCTCAATAATAAATATTTGGTCATATTACCATCATCTAAGAGTGTGAGTTGGGGATATGCCTAGGATATTTTTATTAACCAGATATTCTCATTTTTTATTTTTTAATATCATTTTGTATAATATGTTTAACAATAATTTTTATAGACATAATGAATCTGGACTTCCATTATTTTTTTCATTCATGTTTATATTTGTTGATGATATACTCAAGATCATATGAGTAGCATGGGGAATATTTTGAAATTATCATGGAAACATTGAGGCCTCATTAACTGTTTTCTAAAATGTACAAAATTCATTTTTGGACCAGAGGGGTAATCCTCATTGGGTTTTGTCTTAGAATCTATAAAAAAAGTGGATCATGAAAATGTAATACTGTTTATATCTTTGTGGAAACCCATGAATTCTTTTGAGATCATGAGTTTCATAGGTCTTATTATTAATTATATTTGGTTCATCAAAAAAATCTCTTTCCAAGAACCATTAATGAAAATTTTGAAAGGTGATGAAGTAAAGAATTAGTGGTATGATAATTGTATTACACTATTTTAAAATCTAAAGAAAAATTTAACATCAACATCTATTATCATTTTATTAAATAAAGGATAACACTATGAGGAATATTGTAATGCCTCTTGTGTGGGATTAGATTGTGTGTTAATTAAAGAGGGAAAATTTAAAAAATATGGTTTTAAGTGGGATAGTTCATTTGTGAATAATTATCTTACCCCTACTTTCATGTTTTTTGTGCTGGTTTATATACTTAAACACTGGTGGAATTATGTGTTTAATGATAACATTATGGTATACACCAATCTTAAAAGTATGAAGTATGTATATATTTTTTTGTAGGATTTGAAACATTAATATAGAATATTGGTTGAATATCTCTATTTATTTTATTTTGATAAAATATACAATCTAGAATAAATTAATGTTTTTTAAGAAGGTTTAAGAAAGAAATCTCATGTGGTGTTGTGTTTAAATAGATGGACGATTCGTTTCTTATATAACTTTTCTCTACATTTTATCTTAATTTTTTTAAAAATTTATTTTTATTGTTTTTGTATCCTTTACCATCACATAATCATTAATAATGTGAGTATAGAAGTGATATATTTTACATTTTGAGTAATTTTTTTCTGGATTGAATATATTTTTTTGGAGTAGTCACTTTAGTGGACTAAAAGTGAATGTTATCTCTTATATTTTCATGGGTATATTTTTATTTTATCAACATTTTAAGAGGAAGTAATAAGGTATTTATGTATTTTCTGATGGTATGTTAATCATATTTTCATAATTTTTTACCATAGTATTTGATAAATCTATTTCTTTCTTTGAATAAAGTGGTACATTACATGATCTATATTGAGATTTTTTGCCTATTAAATGGTGAAAGATGTGCTTTAGATATTAGTGGTTATGATTAATTAATTACCTATTATACAGTGGATTTGAGATAATGTTATCATTTATTTTATAATTTTTTCTCAAGATTACCAAAGTGAAAAAATAATGTATAGGTGAATATCGAATGTTTATCTGATAGTGGCCATTTTTTTAATCGAATAGAATCATATTATTGATAATTTTGAGAAGTGTTATGTTTGGATTTTTAATATTTCATGAATACCAAACAATATTTTATCTGATCATGAAGTGAGGTATACATATCTATTTTGGTATGGATTGAAAGGTATTTAGGTGCTCTAGTGAGGTCAAGAATGGATTATCATCTATAGCCATCTTATTAATATATGTATACTATATAGATTCATGAGGATATTTTTTGTGAAAATGTCCATGATTTTTGTGGTATGTGGGAAGATGATGTGGATGGTTTGAATTTATTTATAATATAAAATACCAAGAAGCATCATGTATTCGATGCGTCTCAATTGAGTAAAAATAAAAAACATCTATCATAAGTTCAATATTATAATGATGTATAATTTTAGTAGGATGTATCTTTTATTTGGAGAATATTATATATTATGTATCGTAGTGATAAGAATTTATGGGGAAATGGTTCACCACTTGTATATTTTCTGTAGAAGAATGAAAATGTAATAGGGAAACATATGAGTGATAAATAATAATTAGGTGTCAATGGATAAAGATTTTTATTGGAGATTCTTAATTATACTTCTCAATGAACTAATGCACTAATTTTTAGAGTTTGTAATATCAATAAATTTTATATATTTTTCTCTATTTTTATTTAAAATATATTTAGGATATTTTATAAGGATATATTTTTATTTTTTGGGTTGAATAATGATTTGAGTAAAACTTATTAAAAATATGTTTACAGGAACCTTGGGAACCTTTTTGTTAATTATTAGGTAATTAATAGAGGTGGGACAGTGTCTGGTGCCTATGAAAAATCATTGGGCAGTCTATGGTTAAAAATTGAGAACCCAGTGTATCTATAGTTATTTTATTAATAGTGTAATTTTAGTAATATACTAGTTGTGGTATTTTTATTAAAGGTTTTATTTTACCTATGAAGGGGATCATTTCATTTGAAATTTATCTCCCTAATTTTTCTCTTTTCATCAATATATTGAACAGATTTATATTTGATTCTACTTAGAATTACTATCAGTTGGTGCCATTAGAAAATAATCAATAAGATTTTCAAAATAAACATTTCACATTATAGATAGGAATCATGGTTTGGTTTTTGAATCAATATAATTATTCATCAAACCTTCTAGTTCAATGACATTCTATATTCCTTAGTTTTTATGGGAAGTTATAGGTATGTTTTTCGTGTAGATATTACTTCAATTAAGTGTTTTGTGACTAATAAGACTCTTTAACATCTAATTGAATATATTTTTGAAATTATAGACTATTATCCTATTGTAAGATTATAATTGAACTTAATTTGTTAATAATTTACTCGGTTTAAAATAAAAGGACTTCCCATATATTTTTAATTGCTAAAAATATTATATATATGTGTGTGTCATTTATAGATGAAAAAAGTATAATTACATAGGGTTAATATTGATCTAATCTGATAAATAGTGGATAACGTATTTAATTTCATGTTGTCGTTATTGAAGGGATTAATAATGAATTTGACTTAATCAAATTATTGTTTCAGTATAGTTTTGTTGTGTTATAGCATTACTCACTAATTTTTAAAATTCATATTATATATTTTTTAATTAGAATGAGTCATGGTAAGTAAATTGATTTAAATTATATGTGTTTTTTCATGATTTAGTACTAAAATAAGTTTATTTTTGTATTCTATTAGATGAGGAATGGTTAAGATATATGTTAGCGGGTTATTGAAAATCATAGTGTGTTCGGACGATTTTTCTATGAAATATTAGTGATTCAAATTATTTATCAAAGCTTTGAATTTCTGTTTAATAATTAAAAATGGTATATAAAAGGGTTAAATTTATATTATTTATAATTTAATAGGTAATATTTATTTTATGGTTTATAATGGTGGATAAAATGTAAAATTTTCATTCATGTAATTTTTTATTAGACAATAAAATTTTATTTAGGGATTTAGTGTTTTTAATATTGAATTAAAAAAAATTTATTTATTTTTTTCTTATAATTAAATAATGATTGATGTCTTGGAATTCTGAATTGTAAATTTTTTTGTATTGTTACAGGATAAAACATTTATTCTTTAAATTCATGATGTTGGCCAACATATAGGGAGATTGAGGTTAGTCTATAACATTGTTTAATAATCTATTAGACATGGGATTTGACTAGTTCTTATGTTAGTATAGGGATTTTAGTATATAAAATGTGTTTAGTATAAAATGAACCTCATTTATTCATTTTTATTTTTTTCCTTAGATAATTATAAATTATGTCACCATCTTTGGTTTAAGTACGTATATATTGTCTTAGGTGACTTTTTCCCACCAAATAAATTATATTACTTATTAAAAATGATATAATTAAATCATTTTACATACATTCACTATTTAAATTTGATCTTGTTATACACTAAAAAATATTTTTCATGAAATTATTACAAATTAGAATTTATTTCCCACTTCTTTTGAGAACACATCTTTTGTAAATATATATTATATAAATAATGTCATTGTTAAAAGAAATTGGACCCCATATTTGTGATTGATTTTATGATGCATCACAGATATGGTTTCTTATGATTTTATAGTCTTACAAATAAGTTTTACATGTGTTATTTTTGATTATTTTATTTTCATTGTTTATGGAATAGTGTTAGGGACATACTTGATGATTTATTTAATTAAATGACTCCTTTGAAAAGTTTTTTAAATATTAAATTGAATATTATTGTGCTTATTGTCTCTTATTTACACTATTTTTGTTTATTGAGTTATTTTATTGGAATTTTTTTAAAAAGTGAACCATTATAGGGTAAATCTGCACACGAAAAATATTTATATATATTTGGGGCTAGTTTTTAGGGTATAGGAATTTGAGAGTGTACTTGAGGGTCATGAAATGATTTTCATCAGAGGAGAAATCATGTTGAGATGGGATGTTAACATGAAAAAAAATATACCATAAGGGATTTGACCAGAAGGGTTCAGGTCAAGTTCTAGTGATGAAATCTATGTTCTAAAAACCCAATGTCTCATGTGAATTGTATAATGAGAAAGAACATTTGAAGGTATATGAGGTGAATGGTCTATATGAGATAGTGTATGGTGATTTCTTCATGAACCTATACTATTATCCCTTCTTTATGAGTAATTCCAAATAACACTTCCCCTAGCACAACAATGTGATGATATTCACCAAGATGATGGTTCTTGGATAAAATTCAAATTTTATAAAAAATAATAATTTTTTTAATAATTGAAATAAAAAATTATCAAACTATACTCATATTTTTGATCATAAGAACCAATGCAAATTCCCAAATTCGAATATCAGTTTATGGTATTCTTACCCTTTATTTATCCTCTTATTGTGGCATATTATATATAAAAACATTTTTTTCTTATTATTAGACATTAAATTTTTTAAATAAAATTTTATAATAATATAATTGAAAAAAATAAAAAGAAATACTTTTTTAATTAATAAATTCATAGTAATAAAATAATTGATAAAAAAATTATAAAAGTGTTATATTAAATTTTCCACATATTCTAGTTAATAAAAATTATAAAAAACTATTACATGGCTCGTGTATATGCACGAATCCATAAATAAAATATGAATTTAAAAATTACTTAATAATTTGAGAAGAGATCAATGAAAATTAAAAATAATTTTTTTGAAATTACAATTCCAGTTATAATTCTTGAATAAGAATAATTAACAGTAATATTGAATTATGTAAAATGAAATTAAACATAAACTAAATATGTAAAAAGAACATATAAATAGTTGATGTTGATGAAAAATTTAAATAAAAACATGTAAACATAACTCCAAAATGTAAAGAACGATATGGTTCGTTGTCAATAATGAAACATAACTCTAAACTATTTTATCACCATGGAAATAGAACAATGAAATGTTATTTCACCATGGAAAATGAAATAAAATATAGTTTCAGTAGTAGATATATGAATGATAACAGTAACAGGAACCATGTTTTTCAACTCTGGTAGGTTTTCCCATCAATGTCCAAATCGTGTCATTAGAATGTGCATTCAATAGCCTGCAAGTACTGACATGATCCATCGATGCAAAGGAGCACCAGTTCGTTATGATGTATATAGTTATATTGATCCCAACAATAGGTAATTAAACTTTAATGTGATTAAATGAAACATATTTTTATTAAAAAAACTAGTGACATAAAACATAAGAACATAATAGTTTTTACAATTAGAATAATTGCATTGGGAAAAACAACTGATGTGTGTATCTTCATATACATATCTGTGACATGATGTTGAATTGCATCCCCAAACCTGAATGTTGGATTCACATTATACTCTTCAATTAGAGTAGGAAAAAACACGAGATATCATATAATAGGATAACATTTTTTATATAATGAAACATGTATAATCATAAAATGGGAAATATTGAAATAAACATCATTATTTAGAAAATAGTTATTCATTTTAACAGTAAGCGATCATAAGAATTCATAAAAAAGTAATTATATTTTATTGGTGGGAAATATGACTATTCTAAATTTATTATGTCAAGTAAACTGGAAACAATCATGTTATAATCATATGGGTATTTTTTTTACAATAATGAAACATGAAAAATCTTCTTATAAAAAATTTTGACTTATTTTTTATTTTACAATTCACAAAATGGGAAATCAAAAAAAATGGAAACACACCATAGAAGTCATAAATTGGGTACACTTTTTATAGGAAACATACATCAGAAATTACAAATAGTTAAATCTTTTTTAATAGAAAAATTATTCAAAATAAAATTATGGATTATTATTTTAACTGGAGATGTACATAATAATTCAGAGTATTGTAATGATTTTATATAGAAAATAGAAATCTTAAATCAGATAATTAGAAATGTGTTTTACTGGAAACAAACATGAAAAATCATAAATTGGGAAATCTGTTTTACTAAAAAAAACAATGAAAAATTTTAGAATGGTAAATCTGTACAACTGGAGAAAAATTGAGATATCATAATATGTGAAAACGAAAGTTCTGTAAACTATCATTACATATCAGAACATTGAATACTTGTTTTAATGTATACAATTTTCCCATCACAAAAATTTATTTTATGATTTTATAATTTCCTTTCATTGTATTAGTAAAGTACAGTATATGTAGACATAATAGTAGAGAAATTATTTGTAACAGGAAATTTGAAACTTACAAATTATTGAAAATGTGTTTCCAAAATGGGTAAGTACAGGTATATTTATTAATGAATAATATTATTATATTTTTTTCTAATTGTAAAATTACTACAAAACATAAATTTAAATTATATAAACTTATCTTTATGATCATCTTCAAAATGAAAAAATGGTGAATAGGTTGATGATGTGGTGTCAAATTAAATACTATCATTTATTTGATAAATTATGTAAGGAATAACTTATAGAAAAAACAATATATGTACTGACAAAGTGAAAAGTGGAGAAATAATTTATTAGTGAGATAATATTTTATTTTAAATGTGTTTTTTAATAATGTGAATAATATTTAAATGTTTTCCATTGCTGAAATTAATCATACCTCAATAACTTCATACATAATTATCATTATTTTTAATATTTTGAAAGTGGATAATTTTTTACTTTAATAAAAATATTAAAAAAACAAAACATATTATAATTAATTAATAAATCAAGACAAAATTTTCCCTTTCATGATATTTTCTTTAATTTATAAAATATTGATTAAATTGAAATAATTTCATCAATTAATGCATTGTAAAATTTTTCAGCTCATTTTTTTTCAATAAAGTATGAATCTGGGTGTATTAATGTATTATCCAACAAACTCATATATACTTAATTAATTGTAGAAGAATTTTGAAACATGCATGTTATTTTTACATGTACATGAAATAGAGTTTCAAACAGCTTATGGATCATATGACTAAATTTTTGTAGTACCTGAATATCATGCCATAGTAAAAATCTGAATCCCTGAAGAATATTAAATAAAAATTTGAAAATATTCAATAACCAATTAAAATTTAAATAATTACCATCTCATAATAAATTTAAAACTTCCAATTAAATTATTAATGTTAAAAATCAATATTGTATCAATGATGAAATTGAAATTCTTATAGCAGTAAGATACCACCATGGAAAAGTAGAGTCACACAGAGAAAGAATAAATATTTTTCATGGTAAAACATACGTAGTTCATTATAGCAGTAACATAACTTCACATCAAAAGCATTAGATGATAACATTTGTACCACATGGTATATGCAGATAGATTATTTCAAAATAAGACGTTTACCAGTCCACTGATGAAAGGGGGGATTGTCATAGAAGACCAATTCTGATATAAAAATATCATTTTTTGTTCTGTAATTTAAAATACATAATAATTTAAAAATTAAATTTAGAGTTAGTAGATTAAGATTATTGAATACGGAGATTGATGATAACATAATAATGTGTAGGTGAATACCTCAAAATGAAAATTGAGTGCAAGACTCTTCATTTTTTTCATCTGGTTATCAGACAACATATGTATAGAATGTTCCCATGATGATGACCCTGATTATCCTAGAGCTCCCAATAAATGTGATAAAATGAAATACAATTCCAATATAATTTCTCTAAATGAATCACTTAATATTGATGTCCTCAAAGAGGTGGAACACCCGATGAGTAAAGATTTATGGAAACACTTACCTACCACTACCTTATACAACTTCAAAACAAACTACTCTACAGATAAATTAAAAACATTAACAGATCCTAAAAAAGAAATAGCTTGTATGAAAATGACACAATGAAAATAAACACATATTCTTCCATTCGGTAGAGGATTAATTCAAAATGATTTAACAACATAGAAAAAATGTCAACATTATAAAAGAAATATCAATAATTTCTAATAAATTGATAACATAAAAAATATAACATGATATGAAAATCTATTTCAACCAAACCGAATATACAAATCTAGAACATGTGCTATAGATAAATGGGTAAAACCATTTTTGGATAACCAAACTAAGGGAAATCATAGACACACATTGGGACCCTCATTGATTATGTTTTCCAACCAACCGAATTAATGGTCGACATTTAGATAAGGTAATTTAAGTGTCAAAAAGGGAAAATGATATGAAACATGTATGCAAAAAAACTCTTTATGGAATCCAGGCACTCCGAACGTACTCATCAAAGTAAGAAATCGGACAATAATCGTGAACAGAATCATTGTACCTATATGGAATAAAATATGGACCTGTTTGAAAAACAATATGAACAAATCAAGAAATAATTTGAACCTGTTAACCCTATTATAATAAAAAATACATAATAAAACAATTAAATACATTCATCCAGAGGTGTTACATCCTTACACACTTGTGTATGATATGTTTAATACCAAATCCATAGATTCAGATTTAAAAATTTATTCTGAAACATCTATATTGTTAAAACTATATAAAACACATTTAATGTAAATATATTATTAATGCATATCATTGAACAAATATACTCATATTATATATGAATATATATTAATTTAGAAGTGTTAATTTTTCAAAAGAAAACTGTATTATAAATGTGTAAACAGACGTAATCATTATTCTTCTTGATGAAAAAACTTAAGTATAATTTAACTTGTTCGATTTTTTCGTTTTATATCCCTATGCACAACACCAAATATGTGAAAACAAGAACTCAATTGGAATTAAATAATCCATAAATTATTATGATCCTAGGAAAATTATGAAAAGTAAAATATAAAATAATTTCTACAGAGATATATAATGATTAAAAACCCAACACATCATAACTTGTTGTAGTTGTATCCAATTTCTCATGATTTTACGTGGTTTAAATGGAAGACAAATCCATTGAATCTAAAAATAATTTTCTGTTTTTTCCAAGCCCCTTACGTATAGCATAGAAATCACCACAAATATCATGCTTAGTGAACCCCCAAGATTGATCGCTACTATATGCCAATTTAATATAAAGTGTAGTATAATGTAAATAGGAAAAAAAATAAAAATAAAATAAACAATTACTATAATGATTATAATTTAAATAAATAGAATGATATACAATACACATAGGAAATCATTGAATATGGAAATAATATTAAAATGGAACATCATTGCATACCCGAGTAATTTTCTTGAGGCATAGATTTATTTGATTGTCAAAGAATGAATCCCTCTATGTCAATTACATGATTATTAACCTAACGATTTTTGTAGTGGTATTAATTATCTACAAAAAATACAGTGTCTGAAATTTATAAAATGGAATCATATTTGGAATAATCTATATGCCTCGCCAGTTGTATATCCTCATCTTGTAACACTACAAGGTTGCCAGGATGCGATTCATGTTGAACCATCCCTAATCCATTCACAATATTTTTAGATCAAACCAATTTTAGAACCTTACCAAAAAAATATTAACTAATTATAAAAAATTTATAGCACATATTTTTTTCTTCTTGGGAAAAGTAGGAATCCAGTTTATAGCACTTATTTCGGATGCACGAATGTAAGATTCAAGATAACATATGATCGAAATTGGTGGTAGTAGGAAGACCAGGAAGATTCTAGAGTGGAAAAGCATGAACAAAAGGAAACTGTGTACGTAGAGTTTGATTACTTTAAATAAACTAAGACTTTTTCACCTGGTTTAAGATCTTTTTTAGGAACCGAGATGAGCAGCCATGGTTTACCCTTTTGGTTGACAATTTTGCAAGGAAGAAAAAGGCACACCATAACATTCAATTCAAGATGGTCTCTTATTAGTCCAGAGTTAGAGATGTAGGAAGAGTTGAGAAGTCGGTAGGTAGAGGTTGGTATCCAGAAGGTAGAGATGGGTAGGTAGAGGGAAGAGGCAGAGGTAGAGGTAGAGTAGAAGTCAGAGGCGGGTTTCCAGTCGGTGGAGTCGGGTAGGTGAAAGGAGGAGGTAGAGGTCGACAGCATGATCCAGGTCAGAAATTGTAGTGCTGGAGTGGGGAGCTAGCATCGGAGGAGCGGAGGAGTAGGGGAGGGGGACGAGACTGTGGGGAAGTAGAGGTGATGGAGAGGGAGACGTAGACAAGTATAAGAGAACGATGGAATGAGAGGGGAAGCAGGGAATGAAAATAATGTTTTCTAGAGTAGGGTCGTGGAATAATATGGTTATGACATGTGGCCTATGAGTAATGGAGAGATGACACTTGGAAACAGGGGTACCCATGATTAGAATAGTTAATAGGTTATTTTGTTTTCCACATCAGATGAAATATTTTGGAAAAATATTGTGGACTCATTTATGAGGTCAATTTCCGTCACACTTCTATCCAAAATATTTCTTTGGATAACAGTAATAATGACACTGAATTTTAGAATTTAAAGGATATTTTACCTAAAATTATATTTTTCTCACTGATTCCATAATATATGGATCATAGATAAGTAAAATGTTATCCATGTCAAAAATTTAATATCTACAATAATCTATATATGATCTATTTCATTTCATTTAATCAAGCAACTTAATTTCATCATAACAACCTGATAATGAGAGTAATAGTCCAATATAATTATTTTATCTTCAATAAATATTAATATAAAGTATTATGTTCAAATAAAATATAATAATAATATATAGTTTTCTTAAATGTAATATCACGAGGAACAGTTTTTGTGTTCACTTCACATTAAGATATAGTTAATTTATACTACCGATGATCATGTATTTTTATTCATACATCAAATTTTTCAAATCAAACTGCACTATAAATTATTCAAGTGATAGATTATTTTTTCATAATATTATTTTTATAAATATATGGTGATTTAAAATTTAATAATGTCTTATAAATAATTATTTTTATAAGATATGTGATCTTACATTTTATTTCAATAATGTGTGAAACTCTTTACTATGAAAGGTATATCTCATTGTCAATGCTTATTAATTTGTGTTTATAATTTCTTAATTTCCCCAAAATATGTTACACTAAAATGTTTATATATATGTAATATATATTATAAGATATTATATATATATATATAAGTTAATTAATTACTCTTTATAGTCATCAATCACATTAAAATTGAATAATATTGTGTGATGTGGAATCGCCTTCTCTTCATTCCTAAAATTATGAATCCAATATGATCTAATAATTACCCCAATTTAAATATGTGATTGAAAAGTACGATCAATTATCTCATTTATCTCATCATCAGTTCTCATTGGGCGATTACATCTAATGTAGAAGTCACTAAGAATCATTTAATATAAATCCAGGATTTCTGTTGATTAAAATACTATTCAAAATTAATAAATTTTGATGATTATTTTTCCTAAAAAAATAAATCATTGTTTACATATTCCATTCAATTAAATAAATCTAATGAGAAGTAATAAGATCACTATGAAAATATTCAATAGGAAGGTACATAGTTATATGCATCTAGAATGTCAAGAAAATGGGGGGGGGGGATTTTAAAAACTACCAATGAATAATCAATGCCTCATATTGCATTTTTCTGTGATGGTTTTACTCAAAATTATATCAAATATATATCATTAAATATACCAAAAATCAAATCACTGTTACCCATAAATTGTATTCTATACATTATAAATGACTATAGGAGTTAACTCTTATATAGAGTTGTTCCAATCGTGTGTTTGCAACGATTTTGTCTTAGTATATATTCAAATTATTATTTTGATATATATTATGGATAAAAATATAGAACATTTAGAGACTTTAAAACTCTTAGAATTTTTTTATAAACATTTCAATGTGTAAAAAATATAATGCAGTTTCAATTTATTATGAATGGGTAACTCATGAAGAAGATCAGCTCTTTTAAACCAATCTATCATGTTTCAATAAGATAATTAATCAATAAAAAATTCTAAAAAATTGATATTATGAAGAACTAAAAGTAATAATTCCCAAAAAAAATAAATATTCATTATATCTAATAAATGGTGTAGTAAATTTGATGAAAAATATGCAAATGTCATGGAATATGTTTTTCTCTACTTTTAATTAGATTCCTTACAAGAAAAATAATTCCATTTCAAGAATTTATCTATCCATTTCCAATGAAAAATTTGACATCTTATAATTCATTAATTATTACAGTTTCTGAAATACTTTTATTTAGAATTTATTTCTCAAAAAATTGGTAAACTTTTGATGATTATTTTTGTATGGGTTACTCAATGTTGAGGATCAATAATATCCCATGAAGTTGAAACTATGTTAAAATTTAAGAAATATACATCTTGTATTATTAATATAAATATGACATGTTTTTTGGACCTTTGATACTCAAAAATATATCATTAAATAATTTGGAAAATAATTTTTTAACCACATCCCAATTTCATGAATTTAAAATAAATTTTAAAGAAACATAATATATTGAAAAAATTTATTCTATATTTATTTTAGCAATTTATTTATGATTCTAGGTACACAAATATATGTTTTTTAGGATCACGGGTAGTAAATATCTGTATATTAATGATACTTGATTTTTTTTCATACACATCCATTGGTGAGCGTTTTAAATGTGAATTAAAATAAGCCATGTGTGGTGTCAATTAATCATCTAAAAAATGAATTGAAAGCATCATATGACAAACCCAATATCATTTGTATTAATTTAGTGGAAAAATAATGATTTTATTTATTAAATTTAGTTCATGATCATACATCTGTAGGATACACCAATTCTTTAGTACCCATATTTTTTCATCCACATTCCATCACATATTTGATGCAATACGTTCTGATATAAAAATATTTTAATGTCTTGGAATCATATTAATGTGTTACATTACTATTTATGGAACATAATATAGTGTAACATGTGCATTGGAATTATATAAATATCCACCACATAGTTTTCACCCATATAATCCTATAGTTTCTTCAAAAAAAACTAGGTTAAATCCTTCATGAAATAATGGATTTTAGTAGTTGATAATTGAAACTATACAATTAAATTTGATTCAATATAATGATTTTTTGGAATAAATACAACATCAGGAAGTAATTTAATTAAAAATACAAGAATATAATCCATTAGAATATTATAAAATTCATACATAATTAAAAATTATACAATCACATTAAAAATTACATTTTTTGTTTTAGCATATGCCTAATATAATGGAGACCATGACACATACATTAACATTTTCACTAACTCAACATAATAATTCTAGTTAAATTTCTAATTTAAAATTTTTATTAATTTATCTTTCCATTGTTCTGTATTTATTTATATCTAAATGGTGAAATGAGACAAATAAAATATAAAATTATTCATTCTGATCATTTTATTTATATCATTAATGTTCATATCCAAATTTTTATCCAAATTATGATACTATAAAAAATATCATTTTAAACCGACATTTTCTAATATGGTAACTTCCTTTTTAATAGAATAACTATTTCCTCACAACACAATTATAAAAAGGGGAAAATATTTCCTCCGCCATAAGATTTATTATATGGTAATTCAAGAAATAAATCCAAATCAATATAAAAATTAGTTGAATTTGGTTTAGAATTTTTCATCTAACATTTATCCATATAGGTATAAAAATTAAAATTTTTATTAATCCTAAGATAGTATAATATAATCATATTATTTATACAAATAATAAATATATTTTGAATAAAAAACATATGAACTATGAAAATATGGGGTTTAATCACATATATATTAGTGAGTCGTTGAGAATCAAATTTTTACATAATATATATTTATATATATAAAATATAAATGAATCATTTCCCTTATAAATAAAATAAATTTTATATAAAAAATTAAAATGAAATTTAAATATATTTCAAAATATTTCTACATTATTTATACAAATAATTTTTAATCCACAACATTTTATCAATTAAGAAACACACCGCAAATTTAATCCTAATATATATTATTAAATTGAAAACATCTATTTGTATAAAAATCAATAACTACAACTCCTCTTGTGATTTTAAATTACTTGTAGAACAATTCAAGTATGGAGTTACATGTTTTTTATCTATGAAGTTATTTTTATAATTTTATATCCTTATTAACATATCCATCAATCCAAAATCTTTTATCTAGTTAATCATTTATACTATCAATATAATCAAACAAATTATATAAAATCCTAACATATTTCAGAAAAGCTACTCTATATTAATTAACATTTATCTATAAACCAAATTTGGTGCATATTCCACCAAGAAAAAATAGTAAATTTGAAAAATGAATAAAAAATTAAATGTTGATGTCAATCACATATATGTGAGAGATCCACTGAGATTTAATAATAGTTATAGTGTTAAATCATATAGAGAATTCCTCACTACATGAAAGGAAATATAAATGGACTGGACTTTAGAATAATTCTGTCAAATTAGATGATCAGCCAAAGAAAGATTGAGAGATCATGAGTGTTTTTATTAATTTATGATGGCCATTAAATTTTCATGTATTAGAATATGTGGAAATAGGGAAATAGAAATATACGAGAAAATTTAAATAAGATTAGGAAAGGGGTGAGTGGGTTAGGAGTTTATGTGATTTTATACCCATAGTTTTTTTTTTGAATTTTTTTAACGCATACCCCATTTCCATGGTTTATAGATATCATGTCTACAAGTTCCCCTATAAACACTATTCAAAAAAAATGAGCAAAGCATGGCTTCATTATTTCATGGTTCATATCCTCTCACTCTGGACTCTACTTAGGGTTTCCTCTTAAAACTAGTCGCTTCGGGGTCAGCGGTAGCGTTTTCCCTCTTCCTTTGTTTCATTCCTACCCTTATTTTGCACGTCAATGTGGATTATCCATGATTCATTTTCTTTGGTCCATCTTTCCACCTTTTCTCTGGTGAAGGCACTTCGGTCGCCCTCAAATCTACATCATCTTCTTCAATCTCCCACAAATCGAAGACATCATCCTCTATCGTCCTATAATCGATGACATATTCTTTATTCTACATGAAATAGAAGACATCTTCTTCACTCTCAGTCAATTTGATGGAATATTTTTCAGTCTCCCTGAAATCGATGACATCTTCTCCGGCCCTCTTTATATCGATGACATCTTCTTCATGGGTTGACATTATTTTGTATTGATGGTTCCCAATTTTTCTTCCTCGATGTCAATGACTTCATTCTGATCCCTTGGTCTCTTGAACCATTGTTATGACCTTATGTTCTTATTCTCCTATCCCAATCAGATCTAGAGTGGGGGTTGCAACGTGGATCTGGGATGTGTGGTTCAACTACAATCAATGTTCCAGGAACAAGCTCCTTGACTTTAGATTTTTTTTGTTTTCTTCTTCAGGATATCTGTAAAGGTTCATTTTATTATTCCCAGTGGTCAATAAATTTGATTCATGTTCATTAGTATTACATTTTGTGGTTTAGTTTTTGATTAGTCTATGTTTGGTTATGGTAGCGGTCATCTGTGTTTCTCACGATGTTGTTGTGCCAATGTTTCATGATTTGTGATGGGTGTTCTATGGTGGATTCGATAGACTCTAATGTCTTCGATGACTGGTGTGGTTTCTAGAAGGTGACAATTATTTCTGAAATATAATGGAATTGATGCGAGTGGTGACTCATGGTGACTCATGTGCATGAAATGATCGTTGATGTTGGTGAAATTATTTTGGTTGATTCTGTTAATTTTGGAATAAAAACACCTCAGGTGTTGTGTTTCCTACGAATTTTGAATTTTTAATGGGCATCCCTGTTTTTGGTTCTCGCCTATAAATATAGCTCACCCTAAAAGATTATTTTGAAAATCCAATAAATAATGAACGTTCAATCAAAAAAATTAGGATATATAATAATGGAAATGGTTTCATTTAGTATTATTTTAAGGTTCAGTATCCAAGATCGTTTTGAGAACATTGTCTTTTACCTGGTTTTTGACCAAGTTTACTCTTAGGTGGTTTAGGATATAAGGATATGACTTTTTATAATGATTTTATAGCCTTAATTATCATATATCCATTATATTGACATGGATATTCATCATATAGAAAAATTATATAGAGTATGTTAATATACATTCCACTAAATTCATATATAGCATTATAATATCATATTTTTTGAGGTATTAGGTGATGTTATATCAAATACCATGGTTGATTATAGGATATTGGTTATTGTTAATTGATTTATATATATTTAGGTATATTTGGTGTCAGGGTATTTTCTACATGATATGGGTTAGTGGTTATTTTCTCACTTGTAGTTATTATTTTGCTTATTTTTCTACTTGACATTTAGACCTACACATGGGTAAGGGGACCCACATGGCCCGATAATCTCGGCACAAAGAAGGTCTTAATATGGACACATTTTTTGGACTATTAAATGACCCAATATTTTAAAATAATGATTAATAATATGGTTGATTTTGGCATTTAATAAGTTACATAATACTTGGCCCCCCAAACCAAATTATTCAATATTATAAATATATTTTTTAAAAAATTACAATATTATTAATTTATTATTTAAAATTAATTATTTTTAAAATTTTACCAGATTATTTCCTATCATTATTAGTAAAAAGGATGGGTCACGGTCATTCTGGACATGCCTAATAAATAAACATGTTTTTTAAGGATCGATTGGTAAATAGATTGGGTTAGGGTTGGTCTGTCCAGTTCTAATTAACTAATTGGTTTTGTTTTTTAGATCGAACCAGATATGACGGACCCATGAACAAGTATAATGAAATTAATAAGTTATACATTATTTAAAATACCATTTTATTTCATTTTTCTTATTTTTTTGGTTTAATTGTATGTATTTTTTTCAATAGACTTGTGCAGTGTTTTTTGGGGGGAAATTCCTTTTAATTATGGGTTTAAACCCCTTGATACTTGTCATAAAACCATGTATTATTGATGGTGTTCATAATTCCGGGATCGAAGTCTCAAAAAAAAATTAGCATACGTATTAGTGGATCTGAGTTATAATAAATTTATTTCAGAGAATTTGGTTGAGATATACGCTAGATTTTGGATTGAGGCCCATATGTGTTTTTTTGTAATACCCCATACATCATATAAAGAATGAATCCATTTAAATTTTTCTATAACCCCTACAGTTTATCTTCTTTTATGTTTTTTGTGGGTTATAATTTGGAAAAGGTGATTCTGGAAAATAGGGATGTTTTCATCCACAGAGATGCAGACTTTCATTTATTCATATCATGGAATTATGTTTCATAGCATGAACCGACATTCAAAACTATATATCCCTCCTATGTTTATTTTTTTCTATTTTTATTATTAAATAATTAATTTATTTAAATTTTTATGAAATTAATATAATGAATAGTGGGGTGGTCCATTACATTATTACAAAGTAAACTCACCAAACATTGGTTTTATCCCTTGCATCAATGAATTCATTTTCATTTTTCAATAGATTATTGAATACTTCATCATAAGACGTATACTAGGGTATTTTTAATTCTCTGTATCCATACTTATTTGGTTGATCTTGATTAAAAGATGTTTTATGATGCTTAAATTTCTTTTACGTATTTTCATTATTTAATATTCTTTTATATTCTCACTATTTAATCACGAAAAATTTGATTTTATGGAATGAGTAGGAATATATGATTATAAGGCTTGTTTTTACATGATTTATCTTAAATTAATTTTTGTTTTATGTAATACATGGTAAAGGGTAATGAGAATGACGATTCATGTGAGACTATGTATATGATTCTTATAGTATCTGTGGATCCTAGGAGATATGAAAGGGAAGTCTCATGTGTGGAATGGATCGGTTGATCCTGGTATGGAATATGGGGTGTGATTTGTGACATTATAGTTGATTGGAAATTATAACATTGATTATCAATGTTTTTTCACTATGTTGTTGGTGAGATGGTTTTTTGGAAATGTGTTGGGCACGAATTTTATTACTATTGGTGATATAGATCACGAGAAGTGGGGCAACATGGTCCATTTGGATGGGGAATATAGTTTGGACCATTTATAAAATTTATTGATATATTTTATTTGTGTAAATAGAGGTTATTTGGAAATTTTTCCTTCTATTGTTCTTAATTCCTCTCACTATGGTTTTTTATAGAGTCTTTAACGTCATGTTCACACATAATAGGACCTACCAAGGTGTAGTTTACAACTCAATCTGGGTGGGGGCCTATGAATATTAAATGGAATATAGGATGGTGTTTTTCATCTTTAAGTTGGTGGTGATCGTTGTATAAGGTCAAAATTATTGGTTTTTTATACCACCATATGTGAGCTGAGGCTTTCCATTTAGGTTGAGTTATCTGGTTGAGAATTTTTGATGGTCAGGAATTCTTATGAATTATGTTCATCAGGATATAGAGTGTTTGGTTTGTTTAAGGATTTACAATCCTATGGGAATTTTGATATGCCTTATGGGATTGCATTTTGGATGTTCTTCTGGCCTAAATTGATTATGTGGGAATTTTTGTAAGTTGTTCTATTTAGTATATATGGTTTTGTTTACATGTGGTTCTATGTGATTTAGAAATTTTTTGAAGGAATAATTCTCGTCCAATATAAAATATCATAAAAGTATCATTCCCTATTTTAATGTTTTATGTAGTTTATGTATACCCAATGGGTTTTTTTAGGATAACTGGTGTGGGTTATGTGGTAAGTGCTTATTTTTTTATTTATGTTTTTTATAAACTAGTTTATATATATATATATATATGCTAGGAACACATTTAGTTGTGGCCTATGGAGTTAATACTCACACTGTGAATTTCCCCATAAGGATGATTTTTTAATTTATGATTTTTCGTATAGGAATTGTACAAAGATCGATGAATGGGGATTAGTTAGTATGGGCATGCAGAGGTTTGATGGGATTTATGACAAGACTATTTATAGACAGGTTGGGTGGTTCCTTAGTATTGGGTTGGTGATATTTTTTTTATTAAATTCTATTTATGACCATTCAACATTTGATCATATTTACTACTGTATGACTAGAATGATCTCAAGATATTATATGGTTATTAAAACTTGTTTTTGGATCATTAGTACCACTATTAAAAAATATACACTATTTCTACATTATAATTTCTACATTATTATAATTAATACATTTACCATTAGAGGGTATATTTTCCCAAATATCACCGAACATAACATCACAACTACTCATTAGCCTTTGCGGTATGGGGATGCATGCCTATGGTCTTGTGGTGACTGTCAGTCCAATAATTATTACAAATGAACTGGGATGGAAGGATGTTATAATGTAGTATTAGAGCCATATGGGTGATATGAGGTAGTATAAAAGCGCTTAGGAATTATATTAAAGTATTATAAGAGGTTGAATAAAATTTGGTAACAATGATTATCATAATTTTTGTGGAAATGAAGTATGGTAATTAAAATTGTTTTCTTATTTGGGATATTGTATAATTTAGTCGAAGAATTTATTAGAACATGAAAAGGATGTTATGTTGAGTTTCTGTCCATCACTTTATTGAGATAAAATCAATTTTACTAGGCACAAGATAATTATTTTCCTGGATCCTCATGGTTATATTTGAGTTATTTTATTTATACTTATTAGAAATTTATATTTTTGAGATTTTTTTCAACACTTAGCTTGAGAGTCAATAGTAATTACTAATGAATTGTGTTATGAGCTCATGAAACACATAGAATATGTCTGTGCTTATGATTATTTATTTGGATATTGAAAAAAAGAAAGCTATAAGGACCCAGCCTTAAACATTAGATAATCTTAAATTAATTTAATAATTCACAATGAGGATCTTTTCAGGTTTATTAATTCATATAATTATTCCATGACTTATACATAACAAAATTATTATTAAAAATTAGACACTTCTACTCACTATCCATTTTCATTCATAAAATAAAAAATTTGAAAAAACAACATGGTTTTGTTTCAGGATTAAACATCACAAATTATCCTTGATCCCACCCTTGACTATATTCACCCTTAAATCCTATGAAAAACATTTAAGAACATGGGATGAGCGTTGAAATCTCAGTAAGGGATACAAAATGAATGAAAACTGTAAGTTTTTTAAAACAACATTTAAACCATGAATACTTTACCATTAAGTAATAACTTCTATCTTTAATAAGTAGAAAAAACACTTCACCAAATATAATCTCATTTAATACCCTTTTTGTAATAGAAATATTTCAATAAATCCCATAGAAAGCAATAGATATCACATAACAGGTAAAAATTGGACATAATTATACTTAAATGAAATAAACATATGGTTGATGTCACGACCCGTCCTCGGGGCCCGTGCCGTGACTACCCCAAGCCCGCCTTCCATAGGCCAGGGGTTGGCGACTAGCACCAAAGGCGTAAAATCCCGATAACTGGGAAGGCATTGCCTTTATAAAGAAAACAAGCACCACAGAGTACAAGCGGAAGTAAAACACTAAGTACAAAAAGAAGAGCTGAAAAGTAAAAGGGGCCGGAAATACAAGCCCAACTGTAAAGTACAACTCAAAAAGGAAAAACAGCAACTGAAAAGTAAAGCTGCTACGCCGAGCTGTCCACTGGAAATCCCACCTGAAGGGTGGGTACAGATAGCTCCTCTGCTCCTCGGGTCCCGCCGTCTGCTCCGAGTATATCCCGCCCAGTGGTCCACCTCCGGGTACCGCCTCGTCGTATTGTCCACCTCCAGATACCGTCCAGTCCTCGAACACTCGGCCTCTGTCAGCTCTGTCCGTCATCTGCAACCAACACAACGAGGTGCGGGCATAGCCCGTGCAGGGGTGAGTATAACGATACTCAGTAGGGACCCCGAGACCCTCAAGGTCTCACTAAAACCAACAAGGATAAACACAAGAAGATCTCAACAGATAAACCCTACTTAGGTATATGCCCATACATATACCTAAGTTATTAAGTAACCATCTCAGTCATGAGGAAACACAAGGATCATGAGATCAACGGATAACCACTACCCAGGTATATGCCCATACATATACCTAAGTTATCAAGTAACCCATCTCAATCATGAGGAAACACAAGGATCATAAGTCTCAGCTCAAACCAGGATTTTCATTATCGAAACCGTAACTGCTGAAGAGCTCCGTCTCTAGAGTGTACAGTGGTCCTGTCACGACTCCGAGGCTGCCGCTCACTAACCTAGGACTGCTGAAGTACTCCTCCTGTCGAGTACTGCGGGTCTGCTGCCAACTACCAGGCGCTCCGTCCGCTGAGGGTCTGCTGCCAAATACCGGGCGCTACCCAGATAGCCTACTGAGGTACTCCTCCTGTCGAGTACCGCGGGTCTGCTGCCAACTACCAGGCGCTCCGTCCGCCGTGGGTCTGCCGCCAAGTACCGGGCGCTCCGTCCACTGGGCTAGTCGACTCACTCCAAGTCGAGTCGGTCAAGCAGTCGTCAGGTCTCAGCCGGCTACACGGTCTCCGTACACTGCACGCTCGTCTCCGGGAGGGTCCGCTCCACGAGCTACTGGTCGATACTCCAAGTATCACAAAGTCCCACGAAGAAGTGTCTCAAAGGTCCGTCTCGTCACAGGGGTCTCAACGCAACAGACGGCGCGTCGATCGGACACCCGGTCTGTGAGTTAATAGTCTTTTCGTCCCAGGGGCCCGGTTGGTTTCGAGTGCGAACCAATCCCGGCCGTATCTCAACTGTACCCCGAACTCCCATAGGGTAAACTCAAAGGGACCGTTACTCAACGTAACCACCAACGCCGCTGACGGCTCGTCAAGCGGACGTCCTGTCTGAAAGATATCAGCTTTCCCGTTCCAGGGGCCCGGTTGGATTTCGGGAACAATCCAACCCGGCCATACTCCGACTGCATCCAAAACTCGGGCGGAGTATGTCAAAAGTTCCGTCTCATCAAGAGGAAGTCAACGAAACAGACGGCGCGTCAATCGGACGCCCGGTCTGTGAGTTATTGGCATTTTCGTCTCCGGGGCCCGGTTGGTTTTTAAGGAAAAACCAACCCGACCGTACTCCACCTGCGTCCAAACCTCGGGCGGAGTATGCCAAAAGATCCGATTCACTAAGAGGAACACAACGCGACTGACGGCGCGTCAATCGGACGTTCGTGGCTCAAGATATGAGCGTTTCCGCTCCGAAGGCCCGGTTGGTTTCGTGAACGAACCAACCCGGCCGAACTCAAAGTAACCCGAAACCTTGAGTGCGATATATCGAAACGACCGTCTCGATCCAAGGATCGCGTTGCCGTAGACGGTTCGTCATTCGGAGGTCCGAGGCTCAAGTTATGAGCCAAAAACCAAATCAGGTTCGAAACGGGGGGTCCGGGTCCGGGCCGACCCGGCCCGACCCCCCCCGGGTGGCGCGGTGGCCGGCGGCGGCGGCCGGCGGCGGCGGTGCGGAGGCCGGTGGCGGCGCGCGGCGGCGCGCGGTGGCGGCGCGGCGGAGGCGGCGGCGGGCCGCGGTGGCGGCGGCGGCGGGCCGCGCCGGCGGCGGCGGCGGGCCGCGCTGGCGGCGGCGGTGGGCCGCGGTGGCGGCGGCGGCTGTCGCCGCACGAGGGGGCGGCACGCGGGGCTCAGCCCCGCGGTTCCTGGAAACAAAACGGCGCGGCAACTGCCGCGCCCTTAAAAGAAACCGCCCCACGTGGGGCCGGTTTATATAAAAAAAGCCAGGGGGCCGGCTGCCCCCCCCCCCCCTCCTTCAAGAACCGCCCCCCTCTCTTAAAGAGGGGGGTTTTAAAATACCATCCGGGGAATTAAATTCCCCGGTTTAATGGCATCCGGCCGGCCAGCTGGCCGGCCGGTCTTCTCCAACGGGACCGGATAATCCGGTCCCCTCTTCGGCTTCCGACACCGGCGGCCCGGCCGCCGGTCTTCCCTTCCGCCGCGGCCCGGAACCGGCCGCGGTCTCCTCGTCCCGCCGCGGCCCGGAACCGGCCGCGGTCTTCTCGTTCCGCCGCGGCCCGGAACCGGCCGCGGCGTTCGTCATCCGGCGCGGTGCGTCGGCACCGCGCCCCTTCGTCGTGCTTCGATTCTTTTTAACGCGGCGCGACGGCGTCGCGTTCTTGAAGATTCTCCTCGGCGTAGCGCGACGGCGTTGCGTAAAATAAACGCACAATCATCCGCGTGGTGCGACGGCACCACGCCACTTGCTTCCACCCGCAAGAACAAACAAGAACGTTGGAGGGGGTTCGGCCGTGTTCGTACGGTCCGGCCCCCCCTCACGTTAAATTAATAACGCAACTTTAAATAAACAACATCATCACGTTAGTTATACGAACCACGAGCAAGAATGAGATAATTAAATATTAAATCAACATTCCCTACCTTGGGTACAAGATCGAGGATTCGACTATGTCCGCGGAAGACGGCGTCGCGGAAGTCGGGCGTCGCGGTCGTCGTTCGTCAAATCCGTTGACGAAGAGGCGCGTCCGAAGAAGCACGTCGTTGGCGAATCCTTGTACGCCGACGAAGGTTTTTCCGAGGAAGGTGCGGTGTTCTCTCTCGTTGACACCGAAGACGAAGAAGAGCGGAGCGGCGTTCTTCGTCGGAAAAAGAGGGTTCCTCGTCAAGTCTTGAGGAAAGTCAAATAAAAAGGAAACAACAAACTCTAGAACCCCTACCTCGATAGTCGCACGTGACGGAGTCGTGGAATATCGGTGTCGATTCCTTTGACGTCGGAGGAAGAGTCGTTGTCGAAGGCGTTCGTCGCGGAAAACCGTCGCGGAAGGGATGACGCGGAAGAAGAACGTCGCGTCGCGGATACGGCGTCGCGGATGGATCGTGTTCTTCGGCGGAGAAGTTCTTCGTTGAAGAACGACGTTCTTCGCGTTCTTCGTTGAGGTTGAAGAAGAAGAAGAGGAGCTCTCCACCTCTCAAGAAGACAAACGATCAACCCAAAATAAAATAAGATAACATCTTATTTTATTATTACAAAACATAAAAGAATTTCAAAAGTTTGAAATTCAAAATGGCTAACCCCAAAATTAACTCACTTATTTAATATACAAGAGTTGTATAATTAAAAAGAAGTTAAGTTATCAAGCCATTAAGAGGGAGAGTGGGGAGTTGAAAAGGTGTGGGTTCGTGTGGGCCCCACCACACTTAATCCTCCCAAGGGAGGTTAAGTGGGTGTGGGTCCCACTCCCAACCTCCTTAGATAGGTTTTAACAAGTTAAAAATAAAATTGTTCTACACAATTTTATTTAACTCAAACTAAAAACCCCAAAACGAAACTCTCAACCCGCAACAAACGCAACTCCCGAAAAGGACTCTTTAAGCGAAAATCGGCGCTGCGAGTTCATCGGTGCCCTCGGATTTCAATTCCGAGCACTGGATCAAAAGTTAGGAATTCACGCTCGTTCGTTCACTGAACGTACCCGAGCCAAACTTCGGAAATTAATTCCGGGCACTCCGGGCCTCGGAATCAGGTGCCGTCTGAAACCGCGCTCTTGTAAAATTCTAAAGAAAATTAAGAAAAAAATTTCCTTGAATTTTACGGGTCTTTACATTACTCCCACCTCAGGGCTTTACGTCCCCGTAAAGCTACATCAAAAACTAGGGAAACAAAAGAGGGTACTGAGCACGCATCTGAGCCTCCCGCTCCCATGTGCTCTCCTGGAGATTCTCGTGCCGCCATCTGTTGCGCACAAGAGGAATCGATCGCCCATGTAGGACCCGCTCCTGGATGACATGGACCTTTTCTGACGTGGCCCGGACCATCTCTGGTCCCACAAGAGCTGTGAGATTTCTTCTTTGCCGATAAGAGAAACCTGGTCTCATCCCCTGGATGAACCACATTCTTTGCCTAAAACAGTCAATCCTAACATGGATGATACTAATCCATACCAAGGATGACGTCGTAAGGCCTCGACGCTACTACTAAGAGATCCAACCGTTACTCTCGCCTCCAAGGGTTGAGTCACACTGTCGGCATCAGTGTGTGGTAACAGGGTCTCCTCCAGTAGATGTCTCACAAGTGAGGGTCAAGTCAACAGTCAACTGGAACCTCTTAGTAACATCACAAAAGAGGACAGGAAAGAAAACATCACAAAGGATGCGTCTTTTATTATTGCAGCTCATAATACAAGACGCTACACAAAAGCAACATCAACATGGAACTTGAAGTACAAAAGACGTAACCACAAGTTCCTCCCCTGTCCACCTGCTCCCAGAGCTCCAGCATTTGTCGCTGCCTCAACCTCGGTGGCTCTCCCAAAGCCTGCGGATCGGGAGTCGGACAGTCACGTGCCAGATGTCCCTTTTCGCGGCATGAGTAACACAACCTTCTCCTTGCACGGCTAGCTCTGTTCCCACTCCGGGTGCCCTGCACCACCGGTCCTAAAACCCGAGTTCGCCCAACTGCTGGTCTGGTCCTCCTGGACCTCTGCATCATCTGTCTACTGCCCACAGATGACTCGGCTTCTGATCGAAAAACACGCGGTAAAGGCAGAATCTCCTGTACACGCTCGGGGTGTAGAGATACTGGCACAAACTCCACCCTGAAGAAGGTCTCGAAGTCTTCCCATGCGAAGTTCATCTCATCGCAGAACTGAAACAAGTGGCTCCACCACCTACCTGCTGCTGCGTGTAGTAGGCTCGCAGCAAGGATCACCATGAGGTCTGCTGGTGTCCTCACTAGCCTAAACACTCGTACAACTGCCTCCAGCCAGTCCTCTGCAGCCTGGGGATCCGTCTCCCCGCGAAACCTGGGCGGTCGCTGGCGCTGAAACTCATGCAGTGCGCTGAGGCGACGTGCATCGTCAGCGGCTGCTGCTGGAAGCATCGGGGGCTCGGCGGATAGAGCTACCGCCGGTGCCACTACTGGAAAAGGGCCCTGCACCGAGGCCTCGTCGCTCGGTGGGCTGTCGTCACGCTCGATTCTCGGAACCCTAGCTGGCTGTCGTCGTGGGGCCATCCTAAAAGAAACAACGTAACACGATCAAACGATTATACCTGGTGAGCTGACCTGGTTTGAGCTGTTTTAAGGGGGAAAACCTTTGAAGACACACACGCAATCAGTGTTTTCGTGCACAAAGTCGGAAATCAGTTGTCAGGGTCCTGGTGTATGGATACGTCGGCCGCCCGCACCAACACTGGACTCCCTGAACTGAAAACCACACTCGGTACTCTCAACACTATTGCTTCACAGAAAGAAACATCAGAGTTATAAGTTCTGCGGTAGAACCGAACTCCTCTGATACCAATTTGTCACGACCCGTCCTCGGGGCCCGTGCCGTGACTACCCCAAGCCCGCCTTCCATAGGCCAGGGGTTGGCGACTAGCACCAAAGGCGTAAAATCCCGATAACTGGGAAGGCATTGCCTCTATAAAGAAAACAAGCACCACGGAGTACAAGCGGAAGTAAAACACTAAGTACAAAAAGAAGAGCTGAAAAGTAAAAGGGGCCGGAAATACAAGCCCAACTGTAAAGTACAACTCAAAAAGGAAAAACAGCAACTGAAAAGTAAAGCTGCTACGCCGAGCTGTCCACTGGAAATCCCACCTGAAGGGTGGGTACAGATAGCTCCTCTGCTCCTCGGGTCCCGCCGTCTGCTCCGAGTATATCCCGCCCAGTGGTCCACCTCCGGGTACCGCCTCGTCGTATAGTCCACCTCCAGATACCGTCCAGTCCTCGAACAGTCGGCCTCTGTCAGCTCTGTCCGTCGTCTGCAACCAACACAACGAGGTGCGGGCATAGCCCGTGCAGGGGTGAGTATAACGATACTCAGTAGGGACCCCGAGACCCTCAAGGTCTCACTAAAACCAACAAGGATAAACACAAGAAGATCTCAACAGATAAACCCTACTTAGGTATATGCCCATACATATACCTAAGTTATTAAGTAACCATCTCAGTCATGAGGAAACACAAGGATCATGAGATCAACGGATAACCACTACCCAGGTATATGCCCATACATATACCTAAGTTATCAAGTAACCCATCTCAATCATGAGGAAACACAAGGATCATAAGTCTCAGCTCAAACCAGGATTTTCATTATCGAAACCGTAACTGCTGAAGAGCTCCGTCTCTAGAGTGTACAGTGGTCCTGTCACGACTCCGAGGCTGCCGCTCACTAACCTAGGACTGCTGAAGTACTCCTCCTGTCGAGTACTGCGGGTCTGCTGCCAACTACCAGGCGCTCCGTCCGCTGAGGGTCTGCTGCCAAATACCGGGCGCTACCCAGATAACCTACTGAGGTACTCCTCCTGTCGAGTACCGCGGGTCTGCTGCCAACTACCAGGCGCTCCGTCCGCCATGGGTCTGCCGCCAAGTACCGGGCGCTCCGTCCACTGGGCTAGTCGACTCACTCCAAGTCGAGTCGGTCAAGCAGTCGTCAGGTCTCAGCCGGCTACACGGTCTCCGTACACTGCACGCTCGTCTCCTGGAGGGTCCGCTCCACGAGCTACTGGTCGATACTCCAAGTATCACAAAGTCCCACGAAGAAGTGTCTCAAAGGTCCGTCTCGTCACAGGGGTCTCAACGCAACAGACGGCGCGTCGATCGGACACCCGGTCTGTGAGTTAATAGTCTTTTCGTCCCAGGGGCCCGGTTGGTTTCGAGTGCGAACCAATCCCGGCCGTATCTCAACTGTACCCCGAACTCCCATAGGGTAAACTCAAAGGGACCGTTACTCAACGTAACCACCAACGCCGCTGACGGCTCGTCAAGCGGACGTCCTGTCTGAAAGATATCAGCTTTCCCGTTCCAGGGGCCCGGGTGGATTTCGGGAACAATCCAACCCGGCCATACTCCGACTGCATCCAAAACTCAGGCGGAGTATGTCAAAAGTTCCGTCTCATCAAGAGGAAGTCAACGAAACAGACGGCGCGTCAATCGGACGCCCGGTCTGTGAGTTATTGGCATTTTCGTCTCCGGGGCCCGGTTGGTTTTTAAGGAAAAACCAACCCGACCGTACTCCACCTGCGTCCAAACCTCGGGCGGAGTATGCCAAAAGATCCGATTCACTAAGAGGAACACAACGCGACTGACGGCGCGTCAATCGGACGTTCGTGGCTCAAGATATGAGTGTTTCCGCTCCGAAGGCCCGGTTGGTTTCGTGAACGAACCAACCCGGCCGAACTCAAAGTAACCCGAAACCTTGAGTGCGATATATCGAAACGACCGTCTCGATCCAAGGATCGCGTTGCCGCAGACGGTTCGTCATTCGGAGGTCCGAGGCTCAAGTTATGAGCCAAAAACCAAATCAGGTTCGAAACGGGGGGTCCGGGTCCGGGCCGACCCGGCCCGACCCCCCCCCCCCCCGGGTGGCGCGGTGGCCGGCGGCGGCGGCCGGCGGCGGCGGTGCGGCGGCGGTGCGGTGGCCGGTGGCGGCGCGCGGCGGCGCGCGGTGGCGGCGCGGCGGAGGCGGCGGTGGGCCGCGGTGGCGGCGGCGGCGGGCCGCGGTGGCGGCGGCGGCGGGCCGCGCTGGCGGCGGCGGTGGGCCGCGGTGGCGGCGGCGGCTGTCGCCGCACGAGGGGGCGGCACGCGGGGCTCAGCCCCGCGGTTCCTGGAAACAAAACGGCGCGGCAACTGCCGCGCCCTTAAAAGAAACCGCCCCACGTGGGGCCGGTTTATATAAAAAAAGCCAGGGGGGCCGGCTGCCCCCCCCCCCCCCCCCTCCTTCAAGAACCGCCCCCCTCTCTTAAAGAGGGGGGTTTTAAAATGCCAGCCGGGGAATTAAATTCCCCGGTTTAATGGCATCCGGCCGGCCAGCTGGCCGGCCGGTCTTCTCCAACGGGACCGGATAATCCGGTCCCCTCTTCGGCTTCCGACACCGGTGGCCCGGCCGCCAGTCTTCCCTTCCGCCGCGGCCCGGAACCGGCCGCGGTCTCCTCGTCCCGCCGCGGCCCGGAACCGGCCGCGGTCTTCTCGTTCCGCCGCGGCCCGGAACCGGCCGCGGCGTTCGTCATCCGGCGCGGTGCGTCGGCACCGCGCCCCTTCGTCGTGCTTCGATTCTTTTCAACGCGGCGCGACGGCGTCGCGTTCTTGAAGATTCTCCTCGGCGTAGCGCGACGGCGTTGCGTAAAATAAACGCACAATCATCTGCGTGGTGCGACGGCACCACGCCACTTGCTTCCACCCGCAAGAACAAACAAGAACGTTGGAGGGGGTTCGGCCGTGTTCGTACGGTCCGGCCCCCCCTCACGTTAAATTAATAACGCAACTTTAAATAAACAACATCATCACGTTAGTTATACGAACCACGAGCAAGAATGAGATAATTAAATATTAAATCAACATTCCCTACCTTGGGTACAAGATCGAGGATTCGACTATGTCCGCGGAAGACGGCGTCGCGGAAGTCGGGCGTCGCGGTCGTCGTTCGTCAAATCCGTTGACGAAGAGGCGCGTCCGAAGAAGCACGTCGTTGGCGAATCCTTGTACGCCGACGAAGGTTTTTCCGAGGAAGGTGCGGTGTTCTCTCTCGTTGACACCGAAGACGAAGAAGAGCGGAGCGGCGTTCTTCGTCGGAAAAAGAGCGTTCCTCGTCAAGTCTTGAGGAAAGTCAAATAAAAAGGAAACAACAAACTCTAGAACCCCTACCTCGATAGTCGCACGTGACGGAGTCGTGGAATATCGGTGTCGATTCCTTTGACGTCGGAGGAAGAGTCGTTGTCGAAGGCGTTCGTCGCGGAAAACCGTCGCGGAAGGGATGACGCGGAAGAAGAACGTCGCGTCGCGGATACGGCGTCGCGGATGGATCGTGTTCTTCGGCGGAGAAGTTCTTCGTTGAAGAACGACGTTCTTCGCGTTCTTCGTTGAGGTTGAAGAAGAAGAAGAGGAGCTCTCCACCTCTCAAGAAGACAAACGATCAACCCAAAATAAAATAAGATAACATCTTATTTTATTATTACAAAACATAAAAGAATTTCAAAAGTTTGAAATTCAAAATGGCTAACCCCAAAATTAACTCACTTATTTAATATACAAGAGTTGTATAATTAAAAAGAAGTTAAGTTATCAAGCCATTAAGAGGGAGAGTGGGGAGTTGAAAAGGTGTGGGTTCGTGTGGGCCCCACCACACTTAATCCTCCCAAGGGAGGTTAAGTGGGTGTGGGTCCCACTCCCAACCTCGTTAGATAGGTTTTAACAAGTTAAAAATAAAATTGTTCTACACAATTTTATTTAACTCAAACTAAAAACCCCAAAACGAAACTCTCAACCCGCAACAAACGCAACTCCCGAAAAGGACTCTTTAAGCGAAAATCGGCGCTGCGAGTTCATCGGTGCCCTCGGATTTCAATTCCGAGCACTGGATCAAAAGTTAGGAATTCACGCTCGTTCGTTCACTGAACGTACCCGAGCCAAACTTCGGAAATTAATTCCGGGCACTCCGGGCCTCGGAATCAGGTGCCGTCTGAAACCGCGCTCTTGTAAAATTCTAAAGAAAATTAAGAAAAAATTTTCCTTGAATTTTACGGGTCTTTACAGTTGACTTCCAAAAATAATTAATAAAAAAGAAATAACCATACAGATGACTTCAATACCCATTGAAATGGAGGTTATAACTTAACCACACATCCTTGGTTTATCACAGAACCACCTGTCATTTCTTTTATCACATAAACACCCTTCAAATGCCCAAGTACCATTATATAATCATCACACATAAAATTTTCCAAATATCATCTTTTCAAAAAAAATCATTTTCAATCACATGAAATAATTTAAAGATATTGAAATAGAAAATAAAATTTCAAAACCATTTTCAATAAAAAAAATATAAAAAAATGTTATATGGTATTTATTTTCCATTTAAAAACATCATGGCTGGTTAAAGAATCCAAATATCAAATAATGATCGCAGCGGCAGAAAGGTTGTTGTCACCACATATGTCAAAAACATTCCTTTTTTCTTTTAGTAAAAACGTCATAGAAAAATGATTCCCTTTGTGTTAAAGTAAAATTCAAATGGGTATATTATGCACCGTGTAAAAGAAGTAGGTGTATATTATCAAAACATGCCTCAAGGAATGGTGATTGAGACGGAGTCCCTTAACTTGTGTCAGACTTGTCTTGCTTGCTATTTATCTCCATAAATAATAAACTTAAGTTAATTTCTACTTTCTTAAGAAAATTTTTAATTTTTATTATTTCTTTTATATCACTTATTAACTTTCTATAACAATCATATAATTATTTAAGTTCATATCAGTAGTTTCTTCAAGGTTCGATACATGAGTCAAAAATGAAATTGTTATAATTAAAAATTGTCCATGTGGTCAAAATTACATTATCTCTATAATGATAGAAATGATTTATATATCGTATATATCATATATATCCATTATATATGTATTTATAATTTTCCATAACATCTGGAGAAAAGA
Organism: Viscum album; assembly: GCA_963277665.1. NCBI lineage: Eukaryota > Viridiplantae > Streptophyta > Magnoliopsida > Santalales > Viscaceae > Viscum > Viscum album. Next base: position 142,086,494 of record OY728161.1, on the reverse strand, counting down.
AATGAAATGCACTGTTCATGGAGACGGTAACCTGTACATAGACATGAACGCTACTTTCAATTATATTTCATATTTAAAGGAATGAAAGCATAATGATAAATAGGTATATTATAATTAAAGTATAATATAATTATTTATTTATGTCACAGAAGATCATTATTTCCATCCTTTATACGTTACATTTATAGTACGATTGAGTCATATCACTTTGAGGGGCCGGTAGTCCTCACATCCTCAAATGAAATTATCATATTTTTACAACATGAAAAGCATAATGCTATGTTATAAATGGGAATTAAAAAATCATAGAGATAAAATAAATATCATATAAATCATATATAATTACATTTAAATCATAATGTTCACCATGAGAGGTGGTAGGGGAAAATCTATCAATCATCATTTCGTGAGGAAGTTCATCCACAAAAACATTATGTTCTATACCCATTAGACAAGGTTCTGTGTAAGTGCATATCTAATACATATCTTAAAAACAACATAGTATATTTATGATATGGATGTTTTTATATAAACAATGAATAATATGATCATAGGGTGTGGAGAAGAAAAAATAATGGAATGAAATTTGTGAGAATAGATTACCTAAAATCGGGTAACATTATTTGATTTGAGCCAAAGTGTAAGAACACGGGTTTTTAGAATGGGTCAAAATCCCATCCCTCTTTTATTTTTTGACTTGTTTCTGAGGAAACTGGAGAAATTGGGCAGTTTCTACAAATTTACAGATTACACACCTTGTACATTAAGTACACGCCATGTAAATGTTAAGAGAGTACCGGCTGTATGCTCGCAGAGTACACGTCGTGTCCACCTTGGACACGCCGTGTAGTATATCCGTGTATGAGGGTTATACATGGCGTGAGGGTAAGTCAGTGAGGAAGATAAGGAAAATCAATTACATGCTTTTTACCCCTAAGAACATGCCATGTACTCATGTCAAGGGGTTCTGGAATGTATGTCGGCGGAATTCCATCCACCATATGAACAATTAAATGACATACACGGCTTGTAGTCATGAAGTACACACCATGTACTTTTCTTGCGTTAAAATGGGATGTGTCTTCATTTTGATGTAGAAACCAAGTTCTTTGTTGGGTTGAGAGGGGAGAGCTAGCTAGAGCTCATTTTTTCTCCCATTCCTACATCTGAGAACCCATTCTAATGTTGATTGATATGTTGGAAACCCCTTGGTAATGCCTCGATTCCTCTTGAGTCATTTGGTTTGATTTATATTCTAGAACAAGTTATAGTGGTTTGAGTGGTTTTGACACATTTGAAGATCTACCATGTTTTAGTCATAATTGGAGGCTGTTACCAGAGGAGTAGCTTCGTAGGAGTTTCAGGTAGGTGGTGTATACCTCTTTTTGTGTTTTCATGGTCATTTGGGTGGCACGGCCTTCGGCGCGTTTTTGGGTATTTTGATTGGGACCTGTTTTATCTCATGTTTCATATTGAATTGATTGTTTGACCAATGGGATGCCTTTGGTTATTCAATGTTACCAGTTTTTCTTGAACATGTCTTGGTGAGGGGTCATTGCTCATCGAGGCGTTTTGGTTGGGGGATGCCAAAATGGTTATGTTTGAATTATAATTCTTTAAACTGTTGATTTTAGTTTATTGAACTTGATATAAATTTGTTAGTGGCATTCAAGTCCTCATTGTTGTTGATTGATAACCATTGGGTTAGTTAGAGGAATTCAAGACTTCGGTGTTGTTGATTGTTAACCGTTGGGTTAGGGAAATTCAACTGTTTAGAATGTTTTTCATATTTATGTTTTACGATTAAATATGTTATATATGAAATTCCTAGCATTGATTGTGATGTTACCCTTCGTGGCTAGTTAAGTTTATCATTGGGTTTATGCTCACATATTATATGACCCAATGAGTTTGTTTTGATCAATCATTTTAGTTAGAGTAATCCATATATTATATGGAATATGGTATGGTTTTAACAATTAATAATAAGGAGGTGGTCACCATATAGTTACAAGGATTTTCGTGTGTGAGGCCATCTGATAGGATCTTTGGAATGTTATTTTGGATTAGTTTGGTGGACTAGAATTATTATAATATGGGAATTTTCATTCCTTCAGTTCATCAGGATATTAAGTTGGATATTACTCGATGGAAGTAGAAGTATTTGGGACTTGGGATATGATTTTTCGGTGTGCCTTTAAGACATCTGGTAGATTCAAAAGGATTATATGGGAATGTTGGAAGGTGCTTCCATATTGTGTATGTTGTTGTGTTTGCATGTAACATCATTTGATATAGAAACGGTTCGATGGTTGATGTCCTTTCTAGTATAAAAATCCATGTATGTATCATTCCATTTTGGTATTTGTAGAAGAATGTTAAGGATCACTTATGGCTATAAAGAACAAGTGAAGTTGGTTATGTGATATGTGTTTTTTATAGTTTATTTACATTTTGTTTTACATTGGTACATGTATGTATATAAGTTAGAGACAATGTTATTGCTGGAATTATGTGTTTATACTCACACAATGGATGGTCCATTTTGGATTCATGCTTACTTTATGGTTTTATGTATATTAAAGGTATCATCCTTGATGTCTGGTACATAGTGGGTAAAAGTGTGTAGAGGGTGCACTAGGTTGATGAAATGAATTTTGATAGATAGGTCGGGAGGTTTCATAGTGTTAGTTCAGTGATATTTTGGGTTTTTTTGTTCATGTACATATATTTTCATCCTCGGGTAATCTTGTTTAATCTTATCTTACTGGCATGACAATTTGATATTATCTATTTATTAGCAAGTGTTTTTGGATCATTATTTCAATTATTAAAAATTTATTATCTTGTGTTTTATTTACCATATTGGTATTATTATAATTACTACAATTATAACTAGAGGATATATTATCCCCACATTCACAAAAAAACCCTCAATGGTATTGGATACTCATTATCATATAAGGAGGAATGTGTAAGGTCACATTTTAACAATCGGTCCAGTTATTTTTCTGAGTGATCAGGGGAAACATGAAAAAATAATTATTTTTATTTAAGAAAAACTAGGGAAACTATACCATCTCATGATTTTAATAGGAAACACTATGAGCATAAATGAACCACTAAATACATATTTACCTTTATAAAATAACCATTAAACATAAATTTTTAGATTGTATGTTTTAATATCAAAAAACAGCCATCTACAATTGTGATTACTAAGTTATTTGGAGTCTAATATATCAAACTTAATTTTTTATGAATAGAAACATACTCTTAATAATAGTATGTTAATAGTAATATGACCCTAATTAATAGTAAATTGTATTATTATTTTATTTTCTTAAGGTTATAAGATAATGAAATGTTGATTAATTTGTTAAGGTGTTAAAAATGAGTTGTTGATTTATAATTGTTATTTTTGAATAAATTATTATTTTATTTAAAAATTAAATTAATAATATTTAGGAAATTATTATCAAAAATGGAGTTAATTTTGGAATTTTTCACATTGAAAAATGGTTAGGGAGGTTTTTTGGAATTTTTCTGAAATAGATGAATTTTCAGTGAATAGTAACTATATAGTTTTGAGTTTTCAATAAGTTTATTGACATCATTAATGATTTAATAATAATGTATTAATTTTGGTCGACTCTTGAAAAAGAAAATATGTTATGAGGTGTCCCATGTGTCCAACACCATGGTCAAATACCATTATAAAGCCCATGGATATTCAAATACCACTAATGAGGTGTCACTTGAAAATTAATAAAATATTCACTAAATTTTTCTATAAATAGAAAACGATTACTTCGTTTCATTCATTACAAAATCATCCTTTATGAAGCCCTGGTATTTTACCTCAAAAGGAGTCCTCTCAATGTTCCCTTAAGCCCTCAAGGTCCCAAACATCATGTTTTATGAGTCACCGTACAAGGTGAGGGAATCCACCACCCTTCTCTTTTTCAAGATTTCATTTTACGTTATTCATTTTAATATACATTGGATTATGTTGGGATATGTCATTCCATATCCACATTACTCTAAATATTATTTATGAATTATTATATACCCTTTTTCTCTCATCAAAATATTTTTGTAAATTTTAATTGACTTCGTTAGGATACAGAATTTTTTGTAAGGGATTTCTCAACATTTCTTTTATTTTGAGATTCCATTCATTTCTTTTTCATTCCAAACCTACCCGTATCTAAGAGTAATGAATGATCTATTATCATAAATACATATTATTTAATATTGTTTATGGATAACTAACCATTATACTTATATTCATCTTCCACATATTCAAGAAATTAAAACACCGACCGTGATGTGTCAATTTACCGATATAGTGGACGATGTGATTTCTATTTATTTTACATACTTCAAGATAGGTTATGAAACCATTTTTATGGTTTAATAAAATTATAATTTATGTATTATATCGTATATAATGTTATGTAATTATTTGGTATGCTTTTTTTATTTAGAAAACAAAATGAGTTCTTTACGATTAAAGAATCACCAAAATAACCTCAATGAATATCAATAATGTTTTAAATTATAAATCGTCCTCATTTAAAAATTCAAAATGATAAATGGTATAATTTATAGTTTTATAAATATTTAAATACCATACCATTTAAATTCTATAGTTTCACTTCCAATTGACATGAATATCTATCATGAACAGATCATGGAAATCGTGTAATGAAAACACCCAAATCAATGAAAGTAAGAAAGTAATAACAAAAAAAGGGAGAAATAATGTAATTAAATATTCATATAAGGTATTAAAAATAGTAATATCATTCATTATGTTATTAGTAACACATTTTTAGCCATTAGACCAAATGTTTAAACACATTATATGTAAGAAGAACCCAGAGTAATGGAAGTCCGAACCTAATTTCCATTCATTGGGTTAACCTTCTTCTTCATTATTTATGTCATATTCAAAATGTTGGTGAGATGAATTGTGCTTATTTTATGTATAATTATATTTATTTATAGGTTATATACATATTCCATCCACTCTATTAAGTCTCACTTCAATTATATGACATATATAAAGGACTTTTCTTTAAAAAATCACTTTTAAAATTATGTTTTAGGAAATTCAAAGGAAATGTTTTTATTAAATTATTCATGTTGTATGACTTTGTTTTAGTTCTTGGTAATTGTTTTTAATTAATTTTGGGACCTGTTTCTCCCTCCAATGCATTGGGTTTATATATGTTGCAGGTTGGTAGTATGGTTACTCCATGTGAAACCGTGATGGTTACAAAAATTGTAAGGTAGTCGTGACGGTTACAAATTTTAGGGTAGACAAGAGGGTTAAAAGGTTATTCAAGTAATTCCCCAAGATAACTTTATGGTTATATTTATGTTCTTATGTTGGTGGGAATCTTATTGAATGCTCATGTTTCACAAAGTATGTATATATGGGTGACAATTATGTCTTTGGAAAATGATTTCAGATGTTACAAGTATTCATGGACTAATGTTTTATTTTCTTCTTTTTATACCCTGTTCTAAGCTATTTTTCCCATCGAAATTATTTAAAATGTTTTTTCACAAGAATATTTATAAGTTTAAAGGGTATTTAAGGTGCTAATGTAGATTAATCCAGTTATTTATATTAGATATTAATTTATTGTAATCTCGGATTCAATATATGTAAATTTTTGTCTAATTTTCCAAAACCTAGACCGAAAATGTTCCTCATTTTTATAATGTACTATGTATATTTCAATAATCTATTATACAAAAAAATACACTTCATATTTTAGTACTGAATTTTGATGTGCAGGTTCAGGGATTAATAGTTGATATCAAAGGAATTGTCTAGACAAAATTGGAGATTAGATGTTGTTGTTTTTACAAAATAAGAGTGATAGAATTTACTTTTGAACATATATTTAATTATGTAGACATAATAAAATAGTTTTTCATAATTTTTGGTGTTTATATTCATAATTATAAGTACAATGAATGAATTGTGAGGGCCCATTTCATATAAGGAGGGGATAATGTAACATTCTGAGAGATTAAAAGAAATAATTATGAGCTTAAATTTACTACTAGATACTATGTGACCTTTATAAACTAGCCATTAAAAATAAATTTGCTGCTCCTATGTTTTGACTTTTGAAAAATGTTTATATTCAATTGTGATCATTAAGTTATTTAGATTTTAATGGAACCAACTTCATTTTTATGGAATAGTAATTGACCCTTATGAAATACAAATGAATCATTTCCCTTATGATTAAAATAAATTTTATATAAAAAATTATCATGAAATTTAAATATATTTCAAAATATTTCTAAATTATTTATACAAAAAAAATTTAATTCAAAACATTTGATCAATTATGAAACACACCACCAATATAATCCAAATCTATAATATTAAATTAAAAACATCTATTTGTAGAAAAATAAATAACTACTACTCCTCTTGTGAGTTTAAATTACTTGTGGAACAATTAAAGTATGGTGTTACATGTTTTATATCTATAAAGTTATTTCTATAATTTTTTATCCTTATTGACATATCCATCAATCCAAAATCTTTTATCTTGATTATAATTTATACTATCAATATAATCAAAAAAATTATATAAAATCCTAACATATTTCAAAAAATCTACTCTATATTAATTAACATTTATCTATAAACCTAATTTCGTGCATATTCCACCATGAAAAAATAGTAAATTTGAAAAATGAATAAAATATTAAATGTTGATGTCAATCACATATATGTGAGAGATCCACTGATATTTAATAATATTTATAATGTTAAATCATATAGATAATTCATTGCTACATGAAAGGGAATATAAATGGACAGGACTATAGAATAACTCTATCAAATGAGATGATCAGTCAAATAAGGATTGAGAGATCTTGAGTGTTTTGATTAATTAAGGATTTCCATTAAATTTTCATGTATTAGAGTATGTGGAAATGGGGAAATATAAATAGATGAGAAAATGTAAATGAGATTAGGAAAGGGTTGAGTGGGTTAGGAGTTTATGTGATTATATACCCATAGTTTTTGTGAATTGTTTGTAACCCATACCCCATTTCCATGGTTTATGGTTATCTTGACTACAAGGTCCCCTATAAAAACTATTCAAAAAAATTTGAGCAAAGCATGGCTTCATTATTTCCGGGTTCCACTCCTCTCGCTCTGGACTCCGCTTAGGGTTTCCTCTTAAAACTAGTCACTTAGGGGTCAGTAGTAGCGTTGTCCCTCTGCCTTTGTTTCATTCCTACCCTTATTTTGCACGTCAGTTTGGATTCTCTATGTTTCATTTTCTTTGGTCTAGCTTTCCTCTTTTTCTCTGGTGAAGGCACTTCGGTCGCCCTCAAATCTACATCATCTTCTTCAGTCTCCCTCGAATCAAAGATATCAGCCTCTATCTTCTTATAATCGATGACATATTCTTCAGTCTCCATCGAATCGAAGACATCTTCTTCAGTCTCACTCAAATTTATGGAATCTTTTTCAGTATCCCTCAAATAGATGACATCTTCTTTGGCCTTCTTTATATCGACGACATCTTCTTCATGGGTTGACATGATTTTTTATTGATGGTTCCCAATTCTTCTTCCTCATTGTCAATGACTTCATTCTGAGCCCTTGGTCTCTTTAACCATTGCTTTGACCTTATGTTCTTCTTCTCCGATCCCAATCAAATCTAGAGTGGGGGTTACAACATGGTTCTGGGATGTCTGGTTCAACTACCGTAAATTTTCAAGGAACGAGCTCCTTGACTTTAGATTTTTTTTTCATCTTCATGATATTTGTAAACTTTTGTTTGATTATTCCAAACGGTCAATAAATTTGATTCATGTTCATTAGTATTACATTTTCTGGTTTAGTTTTTGATTATTCTACGCTTTTTTATGGTAGTGGTCGTCGGTATTTCTCATGATGGTGTTGTGCGAATGTTTCGTGATTTGTGATGAGTGTTCTACGGTGGAATTGATAGACTCTGATGTCTTCGGTGACTGGTGTGGTTTTTAGAAGGTGATGATTATATCTGCAATAGAATAGAATTGATGTAAGTGGTGATTCATGGTGACTCAAGTGGATGAAATGATCGTTGATGTTGGTGAAATAATTTTGGTTGATTCTATTGAACTTGGAATAGAAACACCTCGGGTGTTGTGTTTCCTACGAATTTTGAATTTTTAATGGGCATCCCTATTTTTGGTTCCCGCCTATAAATATCACTCACCCTAAATGATTATTTTGAAAATAAAATAAATAATGAACATTCAATCAAAAAAATTAGGCTATATAATAATGGAAATAGTTTCATTTACTATTATTTTAATGTTCAGTATCCAGGATAGTTTTGAGAACGTTGTCTTTTAGCTAGTTTTTGACAAAGTTTACTCTTATGTGGTTTAGGATATGAGGATATGACTTTTTCTAATGATTTTATATCATTATTTATCATATATCCATTATATTGAAATGGATATTCATCATATAGAAAAAATATATAGAGTATGTTAATATACACACCACTAAATTCATATATAAGATTATAAGATCATGTTGTTGGAGGTATTAGGTGATGTTAGATCAATTACCATGGTTGATTATAGGACATTGGTTATTGGTAATTGATTTATATATATTGAGGTATATTTGGAATCTAGGTATTTTCTACATGATATGGGTTAGTGGTTATTTTCTCACTTTTAGTTATTATTTCACTTATTTTTCTACTTAACATTTAGACCTGCACAAGGGTAAGGGGACCCACATGGCCCGATAATCTTGACACAGAAAAGGTCTTAATAGGGACAAATTTTTTTGAAATATTAAATGACCCAATATTATAAAATAATGATTAATAATATGGTTGATCTTGGAATTTAATAAGTTACCTAATACCTGGCCCACCAAACCCAATTAAGTAATATTATCAATATATTTTTTAAAAATTTACAATATTATTAATTTATTATTTAAAATTATTTATTTTTAAAATTTTACCAGATTATTAAATGTCATTATTAGTAAAAGGGATGGGTTAAGGTCTTTCTGGACATGCCTAATAAATAAACATGCTTTTTAAGGCTCGATTGTTAAATAGATTGTGTTAGGGTTGGTCTGTCCAGTTCTAATTAACAAATTGGTTTAGTTTTTTTAGATCGAACCATATATGACCGACCCATGAACAATTATAATGAAATTAATAAGTTATACATTATTTAAAATACCATTTGATTACATTTTTCTTATTTTTATGGTTTAATTGTATATATTTTTTTAATAGACTTATGCAGTGTTTTTTGGGGGGAAATTCTTTTTAATTATGGGTTTAAACGCCTTGATACTTGTCATAAAACCATGTATTATTGATGGTGTTCATAATTCGGGGATCGCAGTCTCATAAATAATTTTAGGTTATGTATTATTGGAGATGAATGATAACAAAGTTATTTCAGAGAATTTGGTTGAGTTATAAGCTAGATTTTGGATTGAGGCCCATATGAGTTTTTTTGTAATACCCCATACATCATATAAAGAATTAATCCATTTAATTTTTTCAATAACACATATAATTTAACTTCTTTTATGTGTTTTGTGGGTTATAATTTGGAGAAGGTGATTCTGTAAATAGGGTTGTTTTCATCCACAGAGATTCAAACATAGATTTATTCACATCATGGCATTATGTGTCATAGCATGAACTGACATTCCAAACTATATATCCCTCCTATGTTTATTTTTTTCTTTTTTTATTATTAAATAATTAACTATTTTAAATTGTTATGAAATTAATATAATGAATAGTTGGGTGGTCTATTACATTACTATAGAGTTGACTCACCAAACATTGGTTTTATCCCCTCCATCAATGAATTCATTTTCATTTTTCAATAGATCATTGAATCCTTCATCATAGGACGTAGCCTATGGTATTTTTAATTCTCTATATCCATAATTATTTGGATGATCTTGATTACAAGAGGTTTTGTGATGTTTAAAATTTTTATTACATATTTTCAATATTTAATCTTGTTTTATATTCTCCCTATTTAATCATCAAATATATGATTTTGTGGAATGAGTAGGAACATGTGATTATAAGGCTTGTGTTTTCTATATTTCTCTTAAATTTATTTTTGTTTTATGTAATACATTATAAAGGGTAATGAGAATGATGATTCATGTGAGACTATGTGTATGATTCTTATAGTATGTGTGGTTCCTAGGAGATATCAAAGGGATGTCTCATGTGTGGAATGGTTCGGTTTATCCTAGTATGGAATATCAGGTGTGATTTGTGACATTATAGTTGATTGGGAATTATAACATTTATTATCAATGTTTTTCACTATGTTGTTGGTGAGATGGTTTTTTAGAAATGTGTTGGGCACAAATTTTGTTACTATTGGTGGTATAGATCACCATAAGTGTGGTAACATCATCCATTTGGATGAGGAATATAGTTCGGACCATTCATACAATTGATTGATATATTTCATTAGTATAAATAGAGGTTATTTGGAGGTGTTTCCTATTATTGTTCTTAATTCCTCTCACTGTGGTTTTATAGAGTCTTCAACGTCATGTTCACATATAATAGGACCTACCGAGGTGTTTTTTACAACGCATTCTGGGTGGGGGCCTATGTAGATTAAATGGAATATGGGATGGTGTTTTTAATCCGTATGTTGGTGGTGATCACTGTATAAGGTCATAATTATTGGTGTGTTATACCACCATATGTGATCTGAGGCATTCCATATAGGTATAGTTATCTAGTTGAGAATTTTTGATGGTCAGGAATTCTTATGAATTAGGTTCATCGGGATATCGAGTGTTTGGTTTGTTTAAGGATTTAAAATCCTATGGTAATTTTGATATGCCTTCTGGGATTGCATTTTGGTTGATCTTCTGGCCTAAATGGATTATGTGGGAATGTTTGTAGGTTGTTCCATGTAGTTTATATGGTTTTGTTTACATGTGGTGCTATGTGATTTATAAATTATTTGAAGGAATAATTCTCTTCCAATATAAAATATCATAAAAGTATCATTTTCTCTTTTAATGTTTTATGTAGTTTAAGGATACCCAATGAGTTTTTTAGGATAAGTAGAGTGGGTTTTGTGGTATGTTTTGATTTTTTTATTTATGTTTTTTATAAACTAGTTTATATATTTATATATTCTATGAACACATTTAGTTTTGTCCTATGGAGTTAATACTCACACTATGAATTTCCCCATAAGGATGCTTTTTTAATTTATTATTTTTTGTATAGGAATGGTACCAAGATCGATGAATGGGGCTTAGTTAGTATGGGCATGAATATGTTTGAAAGGATTTCTGACATGACTATTTATAGACTGGTTGGGTGGTTCCTTAGTATTGGGATGGTGATATTTTTTTTATTAATTTTTATTTATTACCATTCAACATTTTATCATGTTTACTACTATATGACTAGAATGATATCTATATATTATATGGTTATTAGAATGTGTTTTCGGATCATTAATACCACTGTTAAATAATATCCACTATGTCTACCTTATAATTTCTACATTATTATAATTAATACATTTATCATTAGAGGGTATATTCTCCCAACTATCACTGAACATAACATCACAACTAGTCATCAGCCTTTGCAGTATGGGGATGCATGCCTCTGTGCTTGTGGTGACTGTCAGTCCAATAATTGTTACAAATGAACTGGAATGGAAGGATGTTATAATGTAGTATTAGAGCCATATGGGTGATATGAGGTAGCATAAAAGAGCTTAGGAATTATATTAAAGTATTATATGAGGTTGAATAAAATTTGGTAACAATTTTTATCATAATTTTTTTGGAAATAAAGTATGGTAATTAAAATGGTTTTCTTATATAGGATATTGTAGACTTTAGTCGAGGAATGTATTAGAACATGAAAATGATGTTATGTTGAGTGTCTATCTATCACCTTCTTGAGATAAAATCCATTATAATAGGGACATGATAATTTTTTCCCTGGCTCCTCATGGTTATATTTGAGTTATTTAATTTATACTTATTAGAAATTGATGCTTTTGCGATTTTTTTCAACAATTAGCATGAGATTCAATATTAATTACTAATGAATTGTGATATGAGCCCGTGAAACACATAGAATATGTGTGTGCTTATGATTATTTATTTGGATCTTGAAAAAAAGAAAGTTATAAAGACCCAACCTTATACATTAGATAATCTTAAATTAATTTAATAATTCAAATTGAGGATATTTTCAGGTTTATTACTTCATATAATTATGCCCTAAATTATACATAACAACATTATTATTAAAAATTTGACACTTTTACTCACTATCCATTTTCATTCATAAAATAAAAACATTTGAAAAAGAACATGGTATTGTTTCATGCTTAAACATCACATCTTTTCCTAGATCCCACCATTGAATGTATTCACCATTAAATCCTGTGAAAAACATTTAAAAACATGGGATGAGCATAGAAATCTCAGTAAGGGATACATAATGAATAAAAACTGTAAGTTTTTTAAAACAACATTTAAACCATGAATACTTTACCATTAAGTAATAACTTCCACCATTAATAAGTAGAAAAAAAACATCACCAAGTATAAGCTCATTTCATACCCTTTTTGTAATAGAAATATTTCAATAAATCTCATAGAAAGAAACATATATCACATAACAGGTAAAAATTGGACATAATCATACTTAAATGGAATAAACATATGGTTGACTTCCACAAATAATTATTACAAAAGAAATAACCATACAGATGACTTCCATACCCAATGAAATGGAGGTTATAACTTAACCACAAATCCTTGGTTTATCATGGAACCACCCTTCATTTATTTTATCACATAATCACCCTTCAAATGTCCAAGTACCATTATATAATCATGACACACAAAATATTCCAAATATCAGCTTTTCAAAAAAAATCATTTTCAATCACATGAAATAATTTAAAGATATTGAAATAGAAAATAAAATTTCAAAACCATTTTCAATACCAAAATATTAAAAAAGTTTATATGGTATTTATTTACCATTTAAAAACATCATGGATGGTTTAAGAATCCAAATATCAAATAATGCTCGCATCAGCGGAAAGGTTATTGTCAACACATATGTCAAAATCATTGATTTTGGATTTTAGTAAAAACATCATAGAAAAATGATTCCCTTTGAATTATAGTAAAATTCAAAGGGGTATATTATGCATCATGTAAAAGAAGTAGGTGTATATTATCAAAACATGCCTCAATGAATGGAGATTGAGACGGATTCCCATTACTTTTGTTAGACTTGTCTTGCTTGTTATTTATCTCCATAAATAATAAACTTAAGTCGATTTCTACTTGATTAAGAACATTTTTAATTTTTATTATTACTTTTATATCACTTATTAACTTTATATAAGAATCATATAATTATTTAAGTTCATATCAGTAGTTTCTTCAATGTTTGATACATGAGTCAAAAATGAAATTTTTATAATTAAAAATTGTCTATATGGTAAAAATTGCATTATCTCAATAATGATAATAATGATTTAGATATAATATACATCATATATATCCAGTATATATGTATTTATAATATTCCATAACATTTGGAGAAAATAAATGAAAAGCATCGTTCATGGAGATGGTAACCCGTACATATACATGAACAATACTTTCATTTATATTTCATATTTAAAGGAATGAAAGCATAATGATAAAAAGGTATATTACAATTAAAGTATAGTATAATTATTTATATATGTCACATAATTTACATAATTCTAACATTTATACGTTACATTTATAGCATAAATGAGTCATATCACTTTGAGGGGCCAGTAGTCCTCACTTCCTCAAATGAAATTATCATATTTTTTCAACATGAAAAGAGTAATTCTATGTTATAAATGTGAATTAAAAAATAATAGAGATAAAATAAATAGCATATAAGTCATATATAATTACATTTCAATCATAATGGTCACCATGAGAGGTGGTAGGGGATAATCTAGAAATCATCATTTCGTGAAGAAGGTCATCCACAAAAACATTATGTTCTATACCCATTAGACAAAGTTGTGTGTAAGTGTATATCTAATACATATCTTAACAACAACATAGTATATTTATGATATGGGTGTTGTTATATAAACAATGGATAATAATATCATAGGTTGTGGGGAATAAAAAATAATGGAATGAAATTTGAGAGAATACATTACCTCAAATCTGGTAACTTCATTTGATTTGAGCCAAAGTGTAAGAACACGGGTTTTTAGAATGTGTCAAAATCCCATCCATCTTTCATTTTTTGACTTGTTTCTGAGGAAACTATATAAATTGGGTAGTTTCTAGAAATTTCCAAACTACACACCTTGAACATTAAGTAAATTCCGTGTATATGTAAAGTGAGTACCGGCCGTGTGCTCGAAGAGTACATGTCGTGTCCACTCTGGACACGTCGTGTAGAATATCAGTGTGTGAGGGATATATATTGATTGAGGGTAAGTCGGTGAGGAATAAAAGGAAAATCAAGTACATCCTTTATACCCCTAGGAATACGACATGTACTCATGTCAGGAGATTCTGGAAATTATGTCAGCCGAATTCCATCAAACATATGAACAGTTAAATGATATACATGGCATGTAGTCATGAAGTACACACCATGTACTTTTTTTGCATTAAAATGGGAAGTATCCTCATTTGGAGGTAGAACTCAAGTTCTTTGTCGTGTTGAGCAGGGAGAGCTAGTTGGAGCTGATTTCTTCTCCCATTCCTTCATCTGAGACCCCATTCTAATGTTTATTGATCTGTTGGAACCCCCTCAGTAATGCCTCGATTCCTCTTGAGCCATTTGGTTTGATTTATATTCTAGAACAAGTTATAGTGGTTTGAGTGGTTTTGAATCTATTTAAGATATACCATTTTTTAGACATAATTGGAGGCTATTACGAGAGGAGTAGCTTCGTATGAGTTTCAGGTAGGTGGTACATACCTCTTTTTGTGTTTTCATGGTCATTTGGGTAGCGCGGCCTTCGGTGCATTTTTGGGTATTTTGATTGGGACCTGTTTTATCTGTTGTTTCATATTGAATTGATTGTTTGACCTATGGGATGCCTTTGGGTATGGGGCATTTTGGCCAGGGGATGCAAAAAATGGTTATTTTTGAATTATAAATCTTTAAACTATTGATTTTAGTTTATTGTACTTGATATAAATTTGTTAGAGGCTTTCAAGACATCATTGTTGTTGATTGATAACTGTTGGTTTAGTTAGAGGCATTCAAGACTTCAGTGTTGTTGATTTTTAACCATTGGGTTAGGGAAATTCAACTATTTAGAATGTTTTTCATATTTATGTTTTCTGTTTAAATATGTTATATATGAAATTCCTAGCATTGATTCTGATGTTACCCTTCGTCCCTAGTTAACGGTATCATTGGGTTTATGTTCGCATATTATATAACCCAATTAGTTTGTTTTGATCAATCATTTTAGTTGGAGTAATCCATATATTTTATGGAATATGGTATGGATTTAACAATTAATAATAAGGAGGTGCTCACAATAGAGTTACAAGGATGTTGGTGTGTGTGACCATCTGATTGGATCTTCGGAATGTTATTTTGGTTTGGATTGGTGGACTAGAATTATTATAATATGGTCATTTTCATTCCTTTAGTTCATCAGGTTATTAATATGGATATTACTTGATGGAAGTAGAATTCATTGGGACATGTGATATGATTTTTCGATGTGACTTTAAGATATCTGGTAGATTCAAAAGGATTATATGGGAATGTTGGAAGGTGCTTCCATATTGTGTATGTTGTTGTGTCAGCATGACACATCATTTGATATAGAAATTTTTGGATGGTTGATGTCCTTTCTAGTATAATAATCCATGTATGTATCATTCCATTTTGGTATTTTTAGAATAATGTTAAGGCTCACTTATGGCTATAAAGAACAAGTGAATTTGGTTATGTGATATGTGTTGTTTATTGTTTATTTAAATTTTGTCTTACATTGGTACATGTATGTATATAAGTTAGAGACAATGTTATTGGTGGAATTACGAGTTTATACTCACAAAATGGATGGTCCATTTTGGATTCATGCATACTTTATGGTTTTATGTAATTAAAGGTATCATCCTCGATGTCTGGTACATAGTGGGTAAAAGTTTGTAGAGGGTGCACTAGGTTGATGAAATGAATTTTGATAAATAGGTCAGGAGGTTTCATAGTGTTGGTTCAGTGATATTTTTGGGTTTTTTTGTTCATGTAAATATATTTTAAACACTGGGTAATCTTGTTTACTCTTATCTTACTGGCATGACAATTTGATATTATCTATTTATTAGCAAGCGTTTTTTGATCATTATTTCAATTACTAAAAATTTCTTATGTTGTGTTTTATTTACCACTTTGGTATTATTATCATTACTATAATTTTAACTAGAGGATATATTATCCCCACTATCAAAAAAAACCCCTCAATGTTATTGGATAATCATTATTATATAAGGAGGAATCTGTAAGGTCACATTTTAACAACTGATCCAGTTATTTTTCTGAGTGATCAGGGGCAACATGACAAAATAATTATTTTTATTTAAGAAAAACTAGGGAATCTATACCATCTCGTGATTTTAAGAGGAAACTATATGAGCTTAAATGAACCACTAAATAAATTTTGACCATTATAATATAACCATTAAACATAATTTTTTTAGATTGTATGTTTTAATATCGAAAAAATGCCCTCTACAATTGTGTTTAGTAAGTTATTTGTAGTCTAATATATCAAACTTAATTGTTTATGAATAGTAACATAATCTTAGTAACAGTATGATAATAGTAATATGACCCTAATTAATAGTAAATTGTATTATTATTTTATTTTCTTATGGTTATAAGATAATGAGATGTTGATTAATTTTTTAAGGTGTTGAAACAGATGAATTTTCAGTGAATAGTAACAGTATAGTTTTGAGTTTTCAATAAGTTTATTGACCTTATTAATGATTTAATAATAATGTATTCATTTTGGTCGACTATTGAAAAATAAAATATGTTATGAGGTGTCCTATGTGTCCAACGCCACATTCAAATACCATTATAAAGCCCATGGAAATTCAAATACCACTAATGAGGTGTCACTTGGAAATTAAAAAAATATTCCCTCAATTTTTCTATAAATACAAACCGATTACTTAATTTCATTCTTTAAAAAATAATCCTTAATGAAGAACATGTATTTTAACTCAAAAGGAGTCCTTCCAATGTTCTCTTAATCCCCTGAGGTCCCAACCATCATGTTTTATGAGTTATAGTACAAGGTGATGGAATCTACCACCCTTCTCTTTTTCAAGCTTTCATTTTACGTCATTCATTTTCATTTTCATTGGATTATGTTGGGATATGTCTTTCCATATCCCAATTACTGTAAATATTATGTATGAATTATTATATACCCTTTTTCTCTCATCAAAATATTTTAGTAAATTTTAAGTGACATCGTTAGGATACATAATTTTTGTAAGGGATTTCTCAAAATTTCTTTTATTTTGAGATTCCATTCATTTCTTTTTCATTCCAAACCTACACTTATGTAAGATTAATGAATAATATTGTATCATACATATTTAGTATTTCATATTTTTTATGGATTACTAACCATTATACTTATTATCATCTTCCACTTATTTAAGAAATTAAAACACAGTCCATGATGGGTCAATTTACCAACAGAGTGGATGATGTGATTTCTATTTTTTTACATCCTTCAAGACTGGTTATGAAACCATTTTTATGGTTTAATAAAATTATAATTTATGTATTATATCTTACATAATGTTATTTAATTATTTGGTATACATTTTATTTATCTAGAAAACAAAATGAGTTCTTTACGATTGAAGAATCGCCAAAATAACCTAAATGAATATCAATAATGTTTTAAATTATAAATCTTACTCATTTAAAAATTCAAAATGATAAACGCTATAATTTATAGTTTTATAAATATGTAAATACCATCCCATTAAAATTCTAGAGTTTCACTTCCAATTGACACGAATATCTATCATGAACTGTTCATGGAAATCATGTAAAGAAAGCACCCAAATCAATGCATGTAACAAATTAATAACAATTAAAGGGAAAAATAATGTAATGAAATGTTCATATAAGGTATTATAAATAGTAATATATTTAATTATGTTATTAATAACACATTTTTTATCCATTATACTGAATTTTTAAACACATTATATGTAAGAAGAACCCATGATAAGGGAATTCCTAACCTAATTTCCATTCATTGGGTTAACCTTCTACTTCATAATTTATGTCATATTAAAAATGTTGGTGAGATGAATTGTGTTTATTTTATGTATAATTCTATATATTTACAGTTTATACACATATTATATCCACGCTATTAAGTCTCACTTCAATTATATGACATATATAAAGGACTTTTCCTTAAAACCCCTCTTTTAAAACTCTGTTTTATGAAATTCAAAGGAAACGTTTTTATTAAATTATTCATGTTGTATGATTGTGTTTTAGTTATTGGTAATTGTTAAAAATTAATTTTGGGACCTGTTTCTCCCTCCAATGCATTGGGTTTTTGTATGTTTGAGGTTGGTCGTATGGCTACTCCAAGTGCAACCATGATGGTTACAAAAATTGTAAGGTAGTGGTGATGATTAAAAATTGTAGGGTAGCCGAGCGGGTTACAAGGTTATTCAAGTAATTCTCCATGATACCTTTATGGTTCTATTTTTGTTCTTATTTTCGTGGGAATCTTATGGAATGCTCATTTTTCACAAAGTATGTATATATGGGTGACAAGTATGTCTTTGTAAAATGATTTCAGACGTTACAAGTATTAATGGACTAATGTTTTATTTTATTCTTTTTATATCCCTTTCTTAGCTATTTTGATCATCCAAATTATTTAAAATATTTTTCACATGAATATTTATAAGTTTAAAGGGTGTTTAAGGCGCTAATGTAGATTAATCCAGTTATTTATATTAGATATTAATTTTTGTAATCTCGGATTCAATATATGTAAATTTTTGTCTAATTTTCCAGAACCTAGACTAGAAAAGTTCCTAATTTTTATAATGTACTATGTATATTTTAATTATCTATTATACAAAAAAAATAAACTGCGTGTTTTAGTCCTGAATTTTGATGTGCAGGTTCAGGGATTAATAGTTGGTATTAGAGGAATGGTCTAGAAAAAAATGGAGATTATATGTTGGTGTTTTTAAAAAAGAAGAGTGCTAGAATTTACCCTTGAACATATAGTAAATTATGTAGACATAATAAAATAGTTTTTCATAATTATTTATGCTTATATTTATAATTATAAGTACAATGAATGAATTATGAGGGCCCATTTCATTTAAGGAGGCGATAATGTAATATCCTAAGAGATTAAAATAAATGATTATGAGCTTAAATGTACTATTAGATACTATGTGAACATAATAAACTGGCCGTTAAAAATAATTTTTCAGCTTCTATGTTTTGACTTTCGAAAAATGGCTATATACAATTATGATCAGTAAGTTATTTAGAGTTTAATGAAACCAACTTGATGTTTGCGGAATAGTAACTGACCCTTATGAATAGAAGTATGAATAGTAATACAACCATAATGAATAGTAAATTGTATTATTATTTTATTTTCTTATGGTTATAAGATAATGAGATATTAATCAATTTTTCATGGTGTTAAAAATGAGTCAATGATTTAAAATAGTTATTTTTGATTAAATTATGATTTTATGTTAAAATTAAATAAATAATATTTCTAAAATTATTTTAAAAATTGTATTTCATATTTGAATTCTCAACATTGAAAAATTGTTATGGTGATTTTTTTCCATTTTTCTAAAACAGTTTAATTTTCATTGATTAGTAAAAACAGTTACGAGTTTTCAATAAGTTTAGTGACATCATTAATAATGTAGCAATGATGTAATAATTCTGGTTGACTCTTGAGGAAGAAAATATTTTACAGGGTTCCCCCAAGTGGATAATCCCATGGGAAAACACCATGGTCAAATACCATGTTCATTCCCATGGTTTTTCAAATACCACTATTGAGGTGTCCCTTGAAAGATAATAAAATATTTCCTCACTTTTGATATAAATACCAACCCATTTTTTCATTCCATTCCATCCAAATTCCTCATCAATGAATCTATGGTATTTTTACCTCCCAATATGGACTCCTTAGTCCCCCTTAAGACCCTGAGGTCCCAACCTTTATGTTTTAGGATTTACTATACTAGGTATGGGAATTTATCACCCTTCTCTTTTTCAAGCATTCATTTTATGTTATTATTTTTAATATCCATTGGATTATGTTGTGATATGTAATTATATATGCCCATTAACTTAAATATTTTTTAATAATTATTAGATACCCTTTTTCTCTCATTAAAATATTCTTAAGAAATTTTATGTGACGTTGTTAGGATGTCAAATTTTCATAAGGGATTTCTAAACTTTTCATTTATTTCAAGATTTTTTCCCTTTCATTTTTCATTCCTAAACTACCATTTTCCTAGAGGAATGAATGATAAAGTGTCATAAATATTCATGATTACATCATTTTTATTTAATAATTACCATTATGCATCTTCTCCACTTCCACTTATTCAAGAAATTAAATCACCATCTGTGATGAGTTGATTTACAGACATCGTGGACGATGTGATTTCAATTTATTTTAATTTATTAAGGACTTTTAATGAATCCATTTTTATGTTTGAACCAGATTATTATTTATGTATTATATTTCATATAAGGTTTTGTAATCATTATTTACACATATGATTAGTTTATAATAAAAAATGAGTTCTTTACGATCGATGAATCGCCAAAATTACCTAAACAAATATCAATAGTGATTTAACTTATGAAAAATCCTCATTTCAGAATTAAATATTATAAATGGTATAATTTATAGTTATGACAATATGTAAATTAGAACTCATTCCAATTATGATTTTTCACTTTCAATTGACATTAATATCCCTCATGAACCAATCATCTAAATCATGTCATAAACGCACCCAAATCAATGCAAATATCAAAATAATAACAATTAATGGCTGAAATGTTGTAATTAAATGATTATATAAGATATTATAAACATGAATATGATTATTTAAGATATTAATAATACTATTTTAACCTTTATAAAAGAGTTTTAAACTCATTTTATGTATGAATAATCTGGTGTAAGGTAATTCCTTACCAAGTTTCCATTTTTTGCTTTAACCTTCTACTTTGTTATTTATGTGGTATTAAAACTGTTTGTGAGATGAATTTTGTATATTTTATGAATTAATTTATTTATTTATAGTTTTTATAAAAATTAAATCCACTCTATTAATCCTCACTTCAATTATTTGACATTTATAAGGGACTTTTCTTTAGAAAACCTCTTTTAAAATTCTTTTTTATGAAATTCAAAATCAATGATTTTAGGAAATTATTCTTGTTGTAAGACAGTTTTTTGGTTTTTCAGAATTATTTATGAAGAAGGGTTCGACATATATCTCTTTCTAATTAATTGGGTATTTGTATGTTGTATGTTGGCCATATGGTTACTCCAAGTGTAACTACGATGGTTACTCAAACAATAAGGTAGATGTGAGGGTTACAAATTGTAAGATAGGAGATAGGGTTATAAGATTATGAAATTAGTTCCCCGAGATACCTTTATGGTTCTATTTATGTTATTATATTATTTGGTAATCTTGTGAAAATCTCATTTTATATAAATTATGTATATATGGGTGACAATTAAGTCTTTTTAAAATAATTTCAGACATTAAAAGTTTTCATGGAAAATTGTTTCTTTTTCTTCTATTTATATAACATATTGAGATATTTTGATTGTCCCATGTTTTTAAATTGTTTTTACATGAATCCATAGAATTTTAATGGTATTTAAATTTTTTAATGTAGATAATCCACAAATTTATATTAGATATTAATTTTTGTAAACATTGAGTCAATATATTTATGTTATTTTCTAATTAACTATAACCTAGATCGGAAACGTCCTCATTTAATAATTTACATTTTATTTTTCAGTTATATATTATACAAAAAAACACAACATGTTTTAGTACTGAATCAAGAAGTGCGAGTTCAAGGATTTTACAGTTGGTATCAGTGGAACATTCTAGAAAACATTGGGGATTATATATTGGCGTTTTTTACAAATAATTAGTGATAGAATTTACTTTTGAACATATATTTAATTATGTACACATAATAAAATTGTTTTTCAAAATTATTTATATGAATATTCATAATTATAAGTAAAATGATCGAACTGTGAGGGAACAATTCATTTAAGGGGGATAATGTAATATACAAATATTTTAAAAGGAAACACTATGAGCTTAAATTAACTCCTAAATAAAATGTGACCTTTATAAACTAACTATTAAACATAATTTTTTAGCTTTTATGTTTGGAATTTCAAAAAAATGTCATCTACAATTATAATCAGTAAGTTATTTATAGATTAATGGAACCAACTAAATTTTTGGTTAATATTAACCTAAAATTATGAATATTAAAATGAACCTAATGAATAGTAAATTTTATTATTATTTTATTTTCTTGGGTTTATAAGATAATGACTTGTTGATCAATTTTTCATGGTGTTAAAAATTGAGTTAGATATTTAAAATTGTTATTTTTCAATAAATTATAATTTTATTTAAAAATTAAATTATTATTATTTAGAAAATTAGCTTCAAAAAATATACATCTTTTTTGAATTCTACACATTGAAAAATGGTTAAGGTGAATTTTTGGGAGTTTTCTGATATAGTTGAATATTTGGTGAATAATAAAAATATATGTTTTGATTTTTTGATAAGTTCAATGACATCATTAATGATGTAAAAATGCTGTTCAAGTCTTGAGGAATTAAATATGTTATGAGATGCAAAAAGTGTCTAATACCATGGGCAATCCCTTGGTTTTATAAATACCACTAATGAGGTGTCCTTGGAAATTAATAAAATATTCCCCCACTTTTGCTATAAATACAAACCCATTCCTTCATTCCAATCATTCCAAATTCCTCCTCAATAAATCTCTAGTCTTTTTACCTCCCATGTAGTTCTCCCAATATTATGTCAATCCCCCAAGGTCCCAACCTTCATGATTTAGTAGTCACTCAAAAAGGTGAGGGAATCCACCACCCATCACTTTTTCAGGATTTCATTTTATGTTATTATTTTTAATTTCCAGGGTATTGTTTTCGGATATTTCATTCCATATCCTACTTAAATTCCTTATTACATAGTAATTATGAGATACACTTTTTAACTCATCAAAATATTCTAAGAAATTTTATGTGACGTTGTTAGGCTGCCGAATTTTCTTAAGGGATTTCTCAACTTTTATATAATTTCGAGATTCCTTTATTTTATTTTTCTTTCCTCACCTTCCCTTATCCAAGAGGAATTAATGATATAGTACCTTACATTCAATTTATTTCATAATTATTTTGTATGACTAACCATTATACTTCTTCTCATATCCCACTTATTCACGAAATTAAAACAACGTTCGTGAGGTGTCAATTTACCGACATTGTAGACGATGTGACTTCAATTTGTTTAACATTCTTCAAGACTGGTCAGGAAACCATTTTTTTGTTTGGAAAAGATTATAATTTATGTATTATATCTTATATAATGTTATGGAATCATTTTTCACACAAGTTATTAATTTATAAAACCATATGAGTTCCTTACGATCAAAGAATCACCAAAATGACCTAAACAAATATCAATAATGTTTTAAATTCTGAATAATTCTCATGTCAGAATTCAAAATGAAAAATGGTATAATTTATAGGTATTGAACTATTTAAATAACATCCCAATCAAATTCTTTATTTTCACTTCCAATTAACTTGAATATCCATCATGAACCGATCATGGAAATCATGTAAAGAACGCACTCAAAACAATGCAAGGAACAAAATACTAACAATTAAAGGGTGAAATGATTTAATGAAATTATCATATAAGGTATTATAAACATGAATATGCTTATAAAAAATATTAATAACACTATTTTAACCATTATAAATTAGTTTTAAATGAATGTGATGTAAGAATAAACCTAGGTAAGGGAATTCATAACATGATTTTGATTCATTGGGTTAACCTTGTACATCATTATTTATGAGGTATTAAAATTTTTTGTGAGTTTTGATTTTGTTTATATTATATATAATTATGTTAATTAATAGTTTATATACCTTTCCCATCCACTCTATTATCTCTCACTTCAATTATATGTCATTTATAAGGTAGTTTTCTTTTATAAACATCCTTTAAAATCCGGTTTTATGAAATTCAAAAGAAATGTTATTGTGAAATTATTAATGTTGTATGATTGTGTTTTGGTTCTTGGTCATTATTTAGGATGAAATGTAGTACCTATATGTCCCTCCAATGCATTTGTTATGTGTATGTTGGAGGTCGGTCGTATGGTTACTCCAACTATAACTGCAATGGTTACAGAAACTATAAGGTAGCTGTGAGGGTTACAAATTATAAGGTAGCCAAGAGGGTTAAAAGTTTATGAAAGTAATTCCCCAAGATACCTTTATGGTTCTATTTATGTTCTTATGATTTTTGGAATCCTATAGAAGGTTCATTTTTTACAATTTAATTTTATATGGGTGGAAATTATGTCTTCTGAAAATGATTTCATACGTTACAAGTAATCATGGACTACTGTTTTCTTCTATTATTTTTATATCCCTTTCTGATCTATTTAACTCGTCCCATGTTTTTAAAATGTTTTTCACAAGAATCCTTTTAATTTAAAAGGGTAGTTAAGTTGATAATGTAGATGAATCTAGTTATTTATATTCTCTATTAATATTTATAAACTCTAAATCAATATATGTAGGATGTTGTCTAATTCCCCCGAACCTAGACTGAAAAAGGTGTTCATTTGTATAATGTACTATGTATTTTTCAGTAATATATTATACAAGAAAGTACACAACATGTTTTAGTACTGAATCCAAAAGTGTGGGTTACGGGCTTTACAGTTGGTATAAGAGGAATGGTCTAGAAGATATTGAAGATTAGATGTTGGTTTTTTTTTAAAAAAATTATTGATATAACTTACATTTTAACATATAGTTAATTATTTACCCATAATAAAATAGTTTTTTATAATTCTTTTTTAAAAGGTTGGGGTCGAAGCCTCACTTTATTATTAATGCAAATCAAAGACCTCTTTTAACTAGGTAGAGGGAGACCCATAACATAGCCTGAAGGCCCAGTGGGATTGTAGCCCATTACATAGCCCATAGTCCCAATTTTTTGGCCCAATTGCCATTCTGTGAATAGTAACTCGGCCGCTACAGTACCCGCACAGTACCACCACAACTATAGTGCCCTGCCGCCACTACAGTACCCTCCAATCTATAGTATCTCCACTTCTACAGTACTTCTACAGTACCGCTACCTTTTTAATCTAGCCATTAAGAATAAATTTTCAGCTTTTGCGTTTTGAATTTCAAAAAACAATCATATACAATTGTGATCATTAAGTTATTTGGAGTCTAATAGAACCAATGAGATTTTTGGTGAATAGTAACCTACCCAAATGAAAATTAATATGAATAGAAATATCCCACTAATGAATTGTAAATTGTATTATTATTTTATATTCTTAAGGTTGTATGATAGTGATGTGATGATTAATTTTCAACGTGTTAAAAATGAGTTATAGATTGAAAATTCTTATTTTTGAATAAATTATGATTTTATTTAGAAATTAAAATAATAATATTTAGTATATTATTTTTAATAAATGGAGTTCATTTTTGAATTCAAAATGTCAAAAAATGGTTAGGGTGAATTTTCGGGTTTTTTTAGAAATATTTGAAATTTCGATTTATAGTTAAAATATAGTTTGGAATTTTCAGTAGGTTTAATTACATAATTAATAATGTAATAATGATGTTATAGTGATGGTAGAATCTGGAGGAATAAATTATGTTATACGGTGTCCCAAGTGGCCAATACCATGGTAAAATACCCTGGGGAAGCCCATGGTTTTTTAAACACCACTAATGATAAGTCCATTGGTAATTAATAAAATATTACCTCAATTTTTCTATAAATACCCACTCATTTTGTCATTAAATTCAATAATAATTCCACATAAACAATGCTCAAATATTTTTACATCCCAATAATTCCACTCAAGGTGCCCTCAAACCCCGAGGTCTCAAACTTAACATTTTTGAAGTTACTCTACAAGGGAAGGGAATCCACCACCCTTCTATTTTTCAAGCTTTTATTTTATGTTATTCTTTTTAATTTCCATTAGATTATATTAGAATATTTCATTCCACATCCCCCTTAATTTCCATATTATTAATGAATTATGTGATACCCTTTTTCTCTCATAAAAATAATTTATGAAATTTAAGGTGATGTCGTTAGGCTACCAAATTTTTTGTAAGGGATTTTTCAAGTTTTCTTTTATTTTGAGAATCATTTATTTGATTTTTCTTTCCTTACCTCCCCTTATCTAAGAGTCATGAATGAAAAATTATCTTACATATTATGTATTTAATAATTTTTATGGATGAATAACCATTATACTTCTTCTCCTCTTCAACTTATTCAAGAAATTAAAAGATCGCATGTGATGGGTCGATTTACCTATATCATGGACAATGTGATTTTAATTTCTATTACTTCCTTCATGACTGGTAGTGATACCATTTCCATGGTTGAACCAGATTATAATTTATGTATTATATCTTATATAATATTCTGGAATCTTTTTTTACACATTTTATTAATTTATAAAACAAAATGAGTTCTTTATGATCAATGAATCACCAAAATGACCTAAACAAATATCAATAATGTTTTAACTTATGAATCATCCTCAGGTCAGAATTAAATATGGTAAATTGCATAATTTATAGTTATGGAAATATATGAAATACCATCCCATTAAAATTTGGTATCTTCACTTCCAATCAACAAAAATATCCATCATGAACCGATCATAGAAATCAGAAAAATAACACACCCAAATCCATACAAGGAACGAAATACTAAAAATTAAAGGGGGAGATGATGTAATGAAATGATCATATAAGGTATTATAGAAATTAATATGTTTCTGAAAGATATTATTAACACTCTTTTAACCACTATAAATGATGTTTAAAGAAAATTTAAGTAAGAAGAACCTGAGGTAAAAGAATTCCTGACAAGATATCCATTCGTTGGGTTAACCTTCTACATCATTATTTCTGTGGTATTAAAATTGTTTTTGAGATTCATTTTGTTTATTTTATATATTATTGTATATATTTATAGTGTATATACATATTACATACCCTCTATTAAGTATCACTTCAATTAGATGACATTTTAAGGGACTTTTCATTTAAAACTTGCTTTAAAATTCTATTTTATGAAATTCAAAAGCAATTATTTATGAAATTAATCATGTTTTATGATTGTGTTTTGGTTCTTAGGAATTTTTTTTATGAAGGGAGAGACCTATATCTCACTCCATTGCATTGGTTATGTGTATGTTGGAGGTCGTTCATATGGTTACTCCAAGTGTAACTACGATGGTTACACAAACTCTAAGATAGTTGTGAGGGTAACATATTGTATGGTAGATGAGAGGGTTAAACGATTATGAAAGTAATGACAAAAGATACCTTTATGGTTTTATTTAGGTTCTTATGTTTGGGGGAATATTTAGGAAATCTCATGTTTCACAAATTATGTATGTATGGGTGAGCAGAATATCTTTTGAAAATGATTTCATACGTTATAAGTATTCATGGACTAATGTTTTATTTCCCTCTTTTTATATCTCTTACTGATAAATTTTACTCATCCCATGTTTTAAAAAAACACTGGAATCCAAATAATTTCAAAGCGTAGTTCAGGATCTAATCAAGTTTAATATAGTTCATTTTATTAGCTGTTAATTTTTTCAAACTCAGATTTGATATTTGTATGGTTTTGTCTAATTATCTAGAACCTAGACAAAAAAATGCCTTCATTTATTTAATGTACCGAGTATTTTCAGTTATCTACAATACAATAAAAATATAATACATTTTTTAGTACTGAATCTTGAAGTGTTGGTTTAGGGCATTACAGTTGGAATCAAAGAAAAGGTCTAGAAAACATTTGAGATTAGATGTTGGAATTTTTAAAAAACTAGTGATAGAATTTACTTTTGATCATATAGTTAATTATGTACACATAATAAAATAGTTTTTTGTAATTATTGATATGTATATTCATAATTATAAGTACAATGAACGAATTACGAGGGCACAATTCATTTAAGGGGGGATAATGTAACATCAAGAGATTTTAAAAGGAAACCCTATGATCTCAAATGAAATACTAAATTCTATGTGGACTTTATAAACTAATAATTAAAAATAATTTTTCAGCTTCTATGTTTTGAATTTTGAAAAATGGTCATCTACAATTGTGATCAATAAGTTATTTGGTGTTTAATGGAACCAACTTGATATTTGGTGAGTAGTAACCTACCCTTATAAATAGTTATATTACACTAAGGAATAATAAATTGTATAATTATTTTATTTTCATAAGGTTTTAAGATAATTAGATGTTGATTAATTTTCTAAGGTGTTAAAAAATTAGTTATATATTTATAAATTTTATTTTTTTTATAAATTATGATTTTATTTAAAAATTTATTTAATAATATTTGGAAAATTATTTTCAAAAATTGGAGTTAATTTTTTGATTATAAACATTTAAAAATGGTCAGAGTGAATTTTTTGGATTTTTCTTAAACAGTTTTATTATCAGTGAATAGTAAAAATACAATTTTGAGTTTTCATTATTTTTAATGACATCATTAATGATGTAATAATTCTAGTAGACTCTTGAGGAATAAAATATGTTATGAGGTTTCCAAATTTTCCAATACCATGGGCAAATACCATGGTCAAGCCCATGGTTTTGAGAATATCACTAATGAGGTGTCCCGTAGAAATTAATAAAATATTCCCTCACTTTTTCTATAAATACCAACTTATTCCTTTTTCTATTTATTTATAAGTTCCTCCTAAATGAATATATGGTTTTTTACCCCCCCCCCAATTTGTCCTATCAAGGTTTCATTAATCCCCTGAGGACTCAACCTTCAGTTTATAAGAGTTACTCTACAAGATAAGGAAATCCACCGCCCTTCTCTTTTTAAAGATTTCATTTTTTCTTATTCTTTCTAATTTCCTTTGTATTATGTTTGGATATGTCTTTACATATCCCCAATACATTCCATATTATGTAATAATGATGGGATAACCGTTTTCTCTCATCAAAATATTTTTTGAAATGTTAAGTGACATCGTTAGGTTGTTGTATTTTCTTAAGGGATTACTCAACTTATCTTTTATTTCCAGAATCCATTATTTTATTTTTCAATACTCACATCCCCTTATCCAAGAGGACTAAATTGTCCTGTATCTTAAATATTCTTAATTTAATTATGTTTATGTGGGACTGAACATTATACCTCTTCTCCACTTGCACTTATTCAATAAATTAAAACATCATTTGTGATGAGTAGATTTACCGACATCATGGACGATATGATTTCAATTTCTTTTACATCGTTCAAGACTGGTCAATATACAATTTTTATGGTTGAAAAAATTTATAATTTATTTATTATATCTTATATAAGGTTGTGAAATCAGTTTTTTAAACATTTTATTAATTTATAAAACAAAATGAGTTTTTATCGATCAAAAAATCACCAAAATGACCTCAACAAATATCAATAATCTTTTAACTTATGAATCATCCTCATGTCAGAATTAAAAATGATAAACAGTATAATTTATTGTTATGTAAATTTATAAATACCATCCCATTACAAATCTTGTTCAAATCTTCCAATCTACAACAATATCTATCATGAACCGATCATGGAAATCACATAATGGACACACCCAAAACAATGCAAGGAAAAAGTTACTAAAAATTAATGGGTGAAATGATTAAATTAAATGATCATATAAGGTATTATATACATGAATATATTTCTTTAAGATATTAATAAAACTCTTTTAACCATTATAATAGTTATTTAAACACATTTTAAGTAAGAATAACCTTAGGTTCGAGAATTCCTAACTTAATTTCCATTCATTAGGTTAACCTTCTATTTCATTATTTGTGACATATTAAAATTGTTTGTGAGACTTATTTTGTTTATTTTATGTATTATTATGGGTATTTATTTTTTATATACATATTAAATTCACTATATTAAGCCTCTCTTCAATTATATGAAATTTAGCGTGGGCTTTTCTTTTAAAATCCTCTTTTAAAAATCTATTTTACGAAATTCAAAAGAAATTTTTTTATTAAATTATTCATGTTGTATTATTGTGGTTTAGTGCTTGGGAAGTATTTATGACCAAGGTTGGTACCTATATCTCCCTCAAATAAATTTGGTATATGTATCTTGGAGGTCAACCGTATGGTTACTCCATGAGTAACTATGATGGTTAGAGAAACTGTAAGGGTGTCGTGAGGGTTTCAAATTGTATGGTAGCCAAGAGTGTTACAAGATTATGCAAGTAATTATGAATATACCTCTATGGTTCTATTTATGTTCTTATTTTTGTGTTAATCTTATGGGATGCTCTTATTTCACAATGTAAGTATATATGCGTGATAAGTATTTCTTTGAAAATGATTTCAGACGTTACAAGTATTCATGGTATAATTTTTTATTTTCTTATTTTTATATCCATTATGGAGTTATTTTTATCATCCCATGTTATTAAAGTTGTTATCACCATAATCCTCATAAGCTCAAAGGGATGTTAATGTGATAATGCAGATAAGTATACTTATTTATATTAGCTATTAATTTTTGTAAACTATGAACCAATATATGTAAGTTATTTTCTAATTATCAATAACCTACACCAGGAAAGGTCCTCATTTATATAATGTACTATGTATTTTTCAGTTATCTATTATACAAAAAAAATCCAGAGAAACTTTTAGTACTGAAACCGAAAGTACAGATTTAGGGCTTTATATAAACAATGTTAGAGGAATTAGGGTTTAATCTTAAAAAATCTAAGAAACTAATATAGGTTGTGACTATCAATGAATTTCTATACAAGGATTTCATTTGAATATTCATTTAAATGGGTAAATAGATCAATTATTTTAGGATATAGTTATATCGGTACATGAATTATATAATGTTATATACATGATGTATGTTTGTACTTTTTGGTGATTGGGGAGCAATTATAAGATTAACTATTTAAAAATTTAAACGTTATATATTATATTTTTCTCCTAGTTATAGTTTTTATATATCAATATATGAATATTCTTTTAAATATGGTATCATACCATGTTGGAGATTTAATGTTATTTTGTATTCTATGAATAATTTAGTCTTCACCAATCCAAATTAAACCCATTGTTTGTCATGAAGAAGACGAGGAAAAAAAATTGGGGCATAAGAAATTAGACTATATACCCTCTAAAAAAAAGAGTATTATGATCACTATTAAATTCATTATTGATTCTAACATATATCATATTTCTAAGGTGTTTTATTGGATTCATTTCATGATGTTATCCAGGTTTTTTTTTGATCCCCTTTCATTTATTGAAGTTATGTTGTGGAATAGTGTCATTTTGACATTGAAGAGGAGTACTCTGGCATATATATATGGAAAATATTTTTTTAACATAGATTGGTTATTTTAATTTATTATATATGAATTTCTTGATTTATGTTATTTATTAAATTTTTCATGTTGTATATTGACAACATGTTTTTATATATGAGATTTTTTAGTTTTAATGAGGTTTTTTGTGATGATCTTTTAAATAGTAATCAGTATGAACTTGGGAACATAGAAGATATCAATTGATAATATCATTGTTCGACATACCATGTGGTGTTATGATAAATTATTTTGATTGTGAATAATTCAATTTCCCAAAAATTTACATTTTCATTAAATCTATACCAATGTGATGTTGATTTTATATATAGACATAAATATTCTAACTATATTCCAAGATTAAAATATATAGTCAATAATTTTAATGAATTATAACCTAAACATTTATTACAGGAGGATGTATGTCTTAATTAAATACATGTAATTATTTCCATTATGAGGGAATGAATCTAATTTTATTTGATTTAGTTTTAATTAGAGTCCCTAACTCATTTTTGTGATTTCTGAGGTTCTTTTCAATAAATTTTAAAATTATTAGGGTAACTAGGTCCTTGTTTATGTAGGATTTTCATTGAATTGGTTCCCAATGGGATTTATACTTAAGAAAAGACTGAAAAATTAATTTGTATTATTGAAACAATTTGATAGAAAACGTGTGAATCCCCATGAGTTAACATAAAGTGATATGGCATCAAAAAAAGATCCAAAATCATTAAAAACATGTTTAATTTTAGGAGAAGAGTTATCCCTATATGAAATCCTTCAGAGAGTAGATACTTTTGTACTAGGGTCATCCTTGAGGATATCTTCAAAAGTTTTGGATATCTTGTCCATAATTTGAATGTGGTCTTCAATAATTATTTTTATTTCGTTGAATCCACAAATCAAGAAAAGATATTTCTTTCTAATTTACCCATATTGATCTTTATTTGCAGCAACATGAAGTATTCTATCATACATCCTGTCAAAATCCTCTTCTAAGGTGTTAAAATGGAAAGACTCTGGAATTTATTCCTCAGAGTGTATAATACATTCTAATTCCAAATCACTATTTTTTCCCCCTTACGTACTTCATGATTTAAGACATTGAGCTCCTCCTAAGTGGGAACCCCCAAATCAGTGTTGGGAGCAATGGGAGAGACATCCACATCCACAATACTGCCCTTCATTTGGCTTCATGCTTCCCTAACGTCAATATCCTGGTCACTAGTAGTGTAAATTCCATCCCTTTAATCAGATCTTATCTTCTCTGTGTGTGATAATGAAGGCTTCTCTAAACCATAATTATATTTTTTTTCTTTATAACCACTTCCATAAGAGTTAATATAATGATTGAAATGTTTGTCTTCTGAAACTTTTGTTATAATAAGATGTTATCAATTTTAAGGTTGAGATATTAATTATCCTTAAGGATTGTATGGTATAAAGTAAACGTATGAATATTTATTTCCTAGATGACATGAAAAAATTAAAATTACTAGAATTAATCATAGATTTTGTAGACCTGTATTGTGAAATTTATATTTTGTTGACCTTAAAAGATTACTAATATCCTAGTATCTTATGGAAAAATGTTTAAAGAAATGTATCATCAAATTTTTTGAAACTATTTGTGGAAAATAAGCCTTGTAATGGTGTATTTAGGGAGTTTAAAGAACATAATTTAAGGTTTTATATAAAAATATTCTACCTTAAAAATAAATGGTAATGTTAAATAAAATAAACAAGTGGGTTTTAAGTAATTTTAATGGGTTGATTGGTGGAACACTTAGGTGTTTTTTGGACATACAATGAGTTATCTTTATGAAATTATTGTATAGAGTGAGTGATAATCAATTTATAAAAAATTATATTATGATAATGTAAATATATAGTTATTATAAATCATAGTGGTTGGTAATATTTGTTTTTGTATGCAAATAAGGTGTTTTGTAGCACTGTGTTACATAAATTATAGTAAGAACTATCTCTATTATAGATACAGTGTTTCTATATATCCATCAGTTTTATTAAAAAGGTATATGAAATCTTTTACATCACTTGAAAAGTTTATTATTTAAGAAAGAATCAAAAAATTACAACAAGGGTTTCAATTTATGCCTTTAATATTAAAGGATATTATGATTACTCAAATAATAGGATAAGTTATTTTATATTATTATATTATAATGTATTATATTGTATAGGATCCATTTGGTTGAGATAATGAAGTAATATATAGTTTCATTAATGGTTATGTAAAATATGGGACTTTGTTTTACTCCATGATTGATTTAGATGTTTTGAAATAAAGACATGTTTCCATTCGTTTTTGTGAGACCCTTTCAAATCTAAGATGATATTAGGAGATAATAATTTTCATGGAAAAAATGTCACAGTTATGATAGGTGTACGACATAATTTACATATCATCTACGTGTGTGTGTATACATGATCCTAATCATAGTGTTCTATACAAAGAGTTATATTTTGAGATGGATTATACATTCATGGAGAAACCTATTGTAATTCATGATTTGTGGTAGAATGATTGGATCATAATTGGTAAGTCTTTTAGAGTGTGGATGATTCATTTGGTTCATGTTTTCTAGAAGTAAATATGTATGGAGTAAATTTATTATAAGTGAAGAAGTCATATGATAAAATATTATCCAGAATTTTAACTTTTAATTTCTCTATTAAATACAGTCATTGATTAAAATTGTTTTTATAAATAAATGGAATGGAGGTTTTATATTTTCATTTTAATTTTGATAAATTTTTCATACAATTATGGTTTGATATTTTGGAGGTGAATCATCTATGGATATCATTCATTATGGATTTTGGTAGTTAAGGAACATAATATATTAACTATTGTAGGGATCAACTTTTTTTAGGGTAATGATTTTTATGGTATATCCATTGTATATTCTAAAAAAATTTGAAGCCTTGGATTTCATGAAATTCCAAGGGTGTTTTTTTCATTCATAACCTATTGGGAAAAATTAAATATTCAACCTCATAAATGACCTCAGATAAAAAATTAGGGTTATTTTGTTTTTAGTATTCATTTTTTATCATTGTAAATTTTTTTATGGATCAAAGAAACTTTAATTTGAAATTTTCTAATTATATTCAGTTACAAAATTATTTAAATGGTACTAAGAAATAATTTTTTAGGGAAAAATATGGATATATTGTATATGATACCGTACGTTGAATGGTCATTGGAATATTATTTCTCAAGATATTGTTTTACATTTAATTCATCCATAATGAAAAATATAATTGTCACATTAAATTCCATGTTGGGGTGATGGCAACTCACTGGGTGATTCTGCTTCGACATCAAACATTACAAACCCAAGCTCGCCCATTTGATTCTATCTAATTCTTCCATGGCCAGCTTCAATTCACAATGGGAATTTGCTCATGAGGGCAAGAATCCTGCGTTTCAAGATGCTAGAACCCTTGTCACAAACCCATAGAACCCGGAGATTCTACATTGACCAAATGCGGTATTCTTTCACGACACACTCAAAGGATCAGACCTATGTAGCATGAAGTAGACAAATCCTCCAATATTCAAAAGACTCGACGATGCTGGTTTCTTTTTTGATGTTGATTTGGATGCCCTATATCAATGATCTCAGATGTGCATGTATTCCATCCTCGGCTTGGTCTCATATAATAAATGTGATCATACTTAGCCCTTAACTGATATTAAATCCCGGATTTCACACTGTCAGGGCTTATTAAATTGGAAGATAGTGCTAATTGGTAAATATTACAATCAAATACTTTTCAAGACACAAGAGGAACTAGAATAGGTATGGAGAACTGGGAATTTACCACTATGACCTATTTTCCTAGGAAACTCTGATTGGGATGTTTCCTTTAGTCCACAAACCCACATGAATTCAATGGCATAGATTTGGGTAAGATTACATGGACTGAATTGGTTTTTTGGCACCCCAAAATACTTAATGATAGTGTTTCTTGTATTATCATACCTATATAATTTATCAAAGAACCTTAAATGATGAATAAGGACTTTTTCTAGAGTCCTTGTTGAAGTGAATGTAGACTCCAATTTTCTTAATGTTATCAATTTTAGTTCTTCTGATTATAAAATAGAAATTAAGGTTTAATATGAGAGAAAAACCCCATTTTGTGTGGTATGTAAAATCATAGTACATAACCTCTATAATTGTATAGTGGTTATAACATAAGTGGTTCCCCCACTTATTAAATTTTTTAAGGTGGTTAGATACAATAATAAAGGTAAATCACAAGCTGACATACCTGAGACCTCTGGAAATAAACAAGAAGTTTGGGATAAAGAAAGAAATCCCTTTGCCCCAATAGAAGATAAATATTGGGGAGAATTAGTGGAAATGGAAGAATCCCTTCCCATGGAAAATGACTTGGCTAAAGAAATAGATAAAATATTCTTTGATATCTTTCATGCTCATCATGCCAATGACATTAGTAAGAATAGTACCAATTTATCACATGCTTCTCTATTGAAACCCAGTGAAACTTTTTTATGTGAAACAGTCCACAGTAAAGTTGCTTACATGGATTAGAATGTTTCTGAACAAATTAACCATGTTGATGAGAACATGGAGAATTGTTATCCCAAGTACATGAGCTTGGATAATATGACCATTTCGAAAGAGAATTCCACTCTAGATCTGGATAAAAACTAGGTGAACACATTCAGAAAACCGAACAAGCCTACCACTCTCACTCTGGCTCGACCAACTTCCCATGTTACCTATTCTTCTGATGCTGCAACATTTGATGAACCTCAAGGTAACAAGTGAAATAATGATGAAGCAGGTACATGTACTCTCCCTCCTATTACAATTGATAACTCTCAATGATCAAATGATGTGGTTTAATTCCTAGATAATTATTTTAAAACTAATTATAATTCACTTGATAATAGTTATGTTTCATACATGCATGCTTCTTATTTCAAATTATCCACTATTTCCACGGTTATTATGCATGAAACAACTAAAAAAGTTGATCCTTGGCCTATGGAATCTTATGATGTTTCAGACCCACCTATTTCTAATCAAGGACTAGCTATTAGAGCTGATTCTCTTACCTTTGTAGCATCACATAATTTGGTTTCGGAAAAAAAAAATTAACCTGGATTTAGTGACACCTAGGCTAAATAATGCTACCAACTCACCTGGACACATAGTGAACATACCTAAAATGTCTTCATCACCTATTAATTCTCCTTCTCTTGTGCAGAACAGAGTTATTATAGTGAGTAAAATTACTTCTCCTAGATTTAAAATTATTCTACAAGAAAAAAACCCAAACCAAACTATTCTAATGTTTTCAGAAGATCAGAAAGGAGGAAAGGCTCAGGAAAATCTAAAAATGGGGGTTCTATCCAAAAACACAAGTTAAAATGAATCTAAAATTTTGGAATTGTCAGGGTATTGAAAACTCTAACACTTTGATGTTCTTAAGTATTTTTTGAAAAAACTAAGGCTAAAATAGTATCTATATTAGACCCTAATGTTAATTTCACTTCTAAACTTATGAACATCTGCTCTCTCAATTATAATTTTTGGGTTTCTTGTATGGACGGTTCCTTGGTTGATTCGATGTGGATATTTTATCACACATCTCTCTAGAATATTATTATTATCAAATGCACTAAACAACAGTTTAATGGATATTTCTGATGGGATAGTCAACACACTTTTTGCGTGATGATATAGGCCAAAAATATATACAAAGAAAGAAGAACCCTCTGGCATGATAATTTTGGGTTGTCTAATAACATTCATGACCCTTGGATTGTGATGTGAGACATTAATTATATTCTCACCTACAGTGACAAAATTGGTCCCTATAACTTATAAGTATATTCAAGAGAGTTTAGAGCATCTATTGATGACAATAATCACGTGGAAGTTAACCTCACTGGTGTGATAAATCTGGTACAAAAGAAATTATATCAAATTTGTTTCTAGTAAACTGGATAGAGAATTTGATAATATGAAAACTTTGGATAAATGGGGCATTATATCTAGCATCACCATCAAGTGGTTAAACTCATACCATCATTCTATTCTGGTCAACCTTACCATTAAGAACCATAAACCCATTCTCCCCTTTAGATTTAACAATGCTTGGTCTATGGACCCAGATTGTTTTTCTTTTATCAAAAATATTTTGGAAACTATGAATCATCAACATGATAATTTTTCCTATATCCTCAAGCTTAAAACATTAAAACATGCCCTTAATGGCTGGTGTAGAAATAAAAGTAAACAGATTGACATAGACATTTTTTCTCTGGAAAAGGACCTGCTTTATTGGAAAACTCATAATACCAATTCTGATTTTAACCTTGATCCTCAACCTGAAATAAATATTTCCATGAAACTCAATACTCTTCTAACATTCAAAGACAACATGCACAAACAAATTTTCAAAACAAAATGGCTCTTTGATGGTGACAGGAACACTAAATTCTATAATTAGCTTCAAAGAGTTAGAAAATCCACCCGGCCTCTTATTAAGCTTTTACATGATTATTTTATTATTGACTAAAAGAAGGCCATTTCCAATCATGTGGCCTCATACATTCATAACATTTTTAATGGTCTGGATGTTAATATTGACCTTTATCCTAATATCATCCCATCGATGGTCGATGAGATTGACAATGCTTTTCTCTTAAGAATCCCTTTGGATCATGAAATTAGAGACAATTTTTTCAGTCTAAATCCAGATAGTGCCCCCGGTACTTATGGATTTAATAATGGATTCTTTCAACATCACTGGGATGTCATTCACTTGGATGTGTGAAAACATTGGTAGGTCCTTCTTTTCAAATGGATTTCTCCCTCATGGTCTTAATGCACATTTCCTTACTTTAATCCCCAAAGTGGATAATGCCTCTGATATCCAACAATTTCGGCATATTTCCCTAATAAACACTCTCTTTAAAATCATTTCCAAGATTCTTGCTAATAGACTTACCCCAACATGCAATACAATTTTTTCTTGGAATCAATTTGGTTTTATAAAAGGTATGTCTATTCGATACTGCATTTGCCTTGCCTCTGAATGCACAAATAACCTAAACAAAACTACTAGGGGGTAACGTTTCTATCAAACATGATATTAGAAAATCATTTGATACTATAGATTGGAGTTTTATTTTAAATGTTTTGAAAAGATTTGGATTTAATGATGCCTTTGTTGTGAGAATAAAAAACTTCTTGAAATAGGCCTCTATTTCCATTTGTGTAAATGGCTCCCGAAAGGGACATTTCGAATGCACCAAATGAGTTAGACAAGGGGAACCTATCTCGGCCATCCTCTTTGTTATTTCTAAAGATTACCATAGAAGATTTATCACACATTCTATCAATAAAAATAAACTTAAGACCTTCCATGATTCCAGAAATATAAAGGTCCCTACTCATCTTCTATATTCTAATGACATCATCTTGTTTCTTCAAGGTGACAAAAAGAATATTCAAGCTATTAAAAAATCTCTCGCTCATTATGAAGAGGTTTTTGGCCAGGCTAATTCTTTGAACAAGTCACATATTTTCTTGGGGAAAAATTTATCCTCATAGAGAAAAGGCTTTATCACCAACTACCATATAATTAAAGAAGGTATCTTCCCATTAACTTTCTTTGGGGTTCCTATTTTTTGGGGAAGACACAAATCCAACTACTTTCCCAGTATTTTTGACCAAATTATTAATCATATTTCTACTTGGAAATGTAAATATTTCTCCATGGATTGTAGAATTTGTCTTGTCAAATCGATCATACTCTTGAAAATGGTCTATTCTCTATTGTTATATAATTGGAATGACAGTACTTTTCAAAAATTTAATACCTACATTAAAAATATCAACTGTATAGGAAGTATCCTAAAAAAGAAACTTTTCACCATTCCTTGGACGACCTATTAAACATTTAGATAAAGACGGTATTAGAATTAAAAACACAAAACTCTTAAATTATGCTCATCAGGATAAACTTACTTGGAGATTAATTAATAACAACTCTAATGCTATTGACTTATTCAAACACAGATTTCTCACCAAGATTAAGAAAGGGAACTTAAATTATATTACTTCTTCGATATGGCCCTCCATTAGGCATTATTTTCATCACATTATGGAAAATTCTTGATGAATGGTTAAAGCTGACTCCAACATGAATTATGGCTTGATAATTGTACAGGTACTCCTTTAATTTCCATTCTAATTCCTAACTATCCTCCTAAGAATAAAAATTACAATATTTAAGATGTAATTCACTCTCACTATAATGAGATCCCTGATAGAATTTCTTAGATCATTGATAACTACCCCTACACTAGCTCTGATGACTTTCTTGTCTGGGAGCAGGCTTCAAATGGCATCCTTGACTCAAAAACTTTCTACTATCACAATTTCATTGGAACTAAATCTAACTTTCAATGGTTGATTTTTTTGACATGGCTTGGATAAAGCCTACAAGACTCGCTCTTATTTGGTATATTGCTCAAACCATATTTTCCACTGATGTTTGTCTTCAAACTTTTGGTATACAACTCTATTCTAAATGTCACCTATGTAACCAACATAGGGAAGA
Source organism: Viscum album (assembly GCA_963277665.1). NCBI lineage: Eukaryota > Viridiplantae > Streptophyta > Magnoliopsida > Santalales > Viscaceae > Viscum > Viscum album. The sequence continues at coordinate 142,045,970 of OY728161.1, read as the reverse complement.
TAATAACTGTCTTTTTATGTCACATGCTATAACTTATGCTCTATAGATTTATATTTTTGAAATTTTTTACTACTGATGGTTTATTCCTGACTCTATCTAATCTCTTTTAATGAAATGTGTTGATCATGAGGCTTCTCATCATATTAAAAATGTTTTCTTCTCTACCGTTTCTGAGCTTCTGCAAGTAATCTGGTATGACAGAAATGATATTCTCCAAAATAAATTCTCATTAAATCTTAATGCAGAAAAATACCATATTTTCATTGTGGTCTATGAAGCTGCTTCTATTCAAAAGACCCACTAAAACAACTATGTTTGTGATTTTTAGTTTCTACACAAACATCGGGTTGATGGCCTCTACTAGAAACCCAAACACACCTTTGAAGTATTCTAGAAAACTTCAATACGAGGATGGATCAGAGTGAACTTTGATGGTACCTCAAGGGCAATCCAAGTACTGCAGGTTTTGGTGCAATATTTAGATATTATTCTTTCCAGTGTCATGGTTACTTCTTTGGAAGATGTGGTATAGCTTCATCACTGGAAGCTGAAATGATGGGTGTAATTCATGCCATCAATTTTTTCCTTCAAAAAGGATAGAGGCAGCTCAGGATCGAAACTGATTCGACCACCATTATAAAGTCAATTTGGAATGGTGTGATCCATCTGGCCTGGCCTTATACCACCCTTTGGGTAAAGTGACTGTATTATCTCTTATAGATTAATTATATTTCCATACACGCCTTTCGTGAAGCGAACACTATTGTTGATGCCATTTCAATCAAAGGTGTTCACTAGGATTTGAATTGGCTTAATGACCTTCCTCTTGATTTATTTCATCATTTTGACAAATATTGTAAAAAACATCATTCCTTTTGACTCCTGTAACTTTGTTTATTTTAATATTAAATAAAATGTGTTATGGTCTTTGACCAAGGCACTACCTTCTTTAATAAAAATTAATGTTTCCATAATTCCTTATTAGTACTATGTCATATCTTATGAATTATTTTATATAAATATTTTTAAATATCTCATTATTTGTATTTTAATGCATCAATTTAGGGAGGATGATCAAGATAATTTCAGAGAGTTGTATAGGATATGAAAATACCCTTTTGGTGAGAGCACGAACACCATATCCAATATTATTTTGCATCTTCCATAATCTGAAATTATCTATCATCATCATCATCATTCTCATGAAATAAAAACACTTCCATAGATCATGGTAGAAGTTAGAATTGAAAATAGATTTATATAGGGATTATAAGTTTTGGAAAATGTGACTCAGTGATTCTAGTATATATTAGAGAGAGGGAAAGATTATGGATGGTGAAAATAGTTCTATTGTGGAAATGGTTACTTGTAAATGTGGTGTTTCATGAATAATTTTTATAGTTTAATTGGATTATATATGATGTATCTGGGTGAAACAACTACATCATTGGGATAGGGATAAAAATAGTGTAAGGAGTAACAAATAGTAAAAATATGGTGGTGGTTAGATCCACTGGGGTAGGGGATACGTATAGTGTTAGGATGTAGCAGTAGTGTGAATGGGGGTAGATTATAGTAATTGTTATGGATGTGATATTGGTGGTATTATTTAAATAAAGGAAAATGATAACTGTGATTTGGGGGTATTTGTGACATTTAAATGACAACGCATACATAATATATAGAGATTTTATATTATTATAACCAATTTTAAAGAAATAATCATGATTAAAACACACTCCTAGTACATAAATTATTAATATCATTAGAGATTAGATAAAATAATATATTTTTACAGGAAAATTGTATAAGTTTATCTCAGAAAATTTATCTCATTTGAATCAATTCATGACATATCATCACATATGAAACCCAAGTGATTAAAAAACAAATAAAATTGTGATCTTATATCAATATAATTGAAAAACTATAAGGAATTATAATATAACTTGTATTATTGTTCAATTATTATGTTGTGATGGAATGAGATAATAAAAAACATGTACTTATAAAAACATGAACATGATACATGACATAAGAGTAAATAAATCCTAATAGAATGATCTTAAAATGAGTAGAAATTAACATGAAATTGAAATATGGAATATGTATCATCACAGGATATCAACAAAATCATGGATAATGAGGTGGCCTAATAAATTCATAGATAAATATTATAACATTTTATATGAATATTCAATACATCTACAAATAATACACACCCATGAATATAAAAATGTTTATTGTATTTGGATACTAGAAACATAATCACATTATTTCATTAATGTTATTCAACTTAACCCACAAAGTTCTTATCAAATAGTATAATTCATATACATAACATGCTTAAAAATTTTCATCATAACCTGGGTAAATGGAAACATAATAAATGTTGAGATTAGATGATCAATATGGGAAACATAAGATATTTTAATCAATGATCATAAGTGATAATATTCATAATAGTGAGAACATGATCATAACATAAGAAATCCATTCCCAATCAATTAAATATCAATATTCATTAATCGTTTCATATGGTTTTATCGTAAAAATATATATAATTCCTATGAGTGTGGAAAAATCAATAATAAATCATGATCAATGAAAATATATCAAATGCATAAGACATAAGATTTTGGAATACACATTATCATAGAAAATCATTTCATTTCTCAATGATCACTACCAAGATTATCATAGTGGTTTGGATTCATTACACATTCCATTAGTTCCTTAATTATGGATCACTATCAAGACTATCATATCATATAGTGTCCCTTACTAAACTAGGTTCACTCCAAATTGTTTTCTATATTATATCCGGAGATATCATTTTTTTCCCAATGCATTAGAGGTCTATATGATTTAGATCTCACTCATCACATAATGAAAACCCTATATATGTGTTCCACAGTATCATAAAATAATTTATCATTTCCGAAATGAATAATTATTTTTAATTAAATGGGTTTTATAAATATTTAACAATTTCATTATGTCATAACCCTTGTAAAAGAAATAATTTTCATAATGATTTCATTATAATAAAATTAACCCATCAGAAAGAAATGAGTTTCATAGAATCATCCTTAAATCATCTTTATCATTATAAATCCTAATAAATTATATGGATTTTATTATAATATCATATTCCTATTGAAGCATAAAAATCCATAAAGGATGTTTATATAGATAAAAATACCATTAAAAAATAATTTTAACATTACTCTGAAAAAAATGAAATTATCATTTTTTTGTATATTTTAAAAATAAAAAACTCAAAATATATTGGAGAAATTATTTATTTAAAAATAATCATGAAAACATGAAAAGTATTATTAAATAATATAATAGTTATGACAATAGGAAAACTAATCAATTCCATACATATTTAAAAAAGAATTCCGTCACGGTTTTGGTAAAAAGTTAAACAGATCCTTGTTTGGAAGGTGAGAACAATATACTTATTAAAACCATGAAAAAGTGAAATATGGTTGAAAATGACTATAAATAATCATTTTAACATATAAAATAATATTTTTGAAAAATATTTAAAGAACACTAACATGGAAGAAAATGTTTTTTGGCCAAAGGGGAAGTAAGGTAGACTTTTATTAAAAACTTTTTCTAAATAATTTTATATAAAAAAAGAGAATAAAATGAAAAAATTATTTTCGTATTTCATGAATAAAAATAGTATTAGAAAATATAATGGGTTTAAAGGATAATATCCCAAAAATATCAAAAAAATTAAATTTTTCCTTGAGAATCCCTAAAAAAAATTAGATTGTAACATAAACCCTTACGTAAAATATTATCATGATTTCTATGTTTTAAAACATTATATATAGTTAATATATATATTTTTTACATATTTTGAAGAACTATATTCATATACATATTACTATACTTCATTCCCATATGATTTCCAATTAACCTTTAATTAATAATTGATCACTAAAATCATTATTTATATAAAAATGGTATGTTTCCATAAATTAATCAGTACAAAAGTTTTTTTATCTACACCTTTCATGTTGTATAATCATCTCTATAATATAAATAATTTCATAAGAATTGTATTTATTCATTATATATAATATTATACCCATTTATATAAAGCGGTAACAAAAAATTAATGACATCACTTCACGGAGAGGGTAGTATGTACATATGAACAAATGATGTTTTCACTGTTCAATGGATGGGATGATAGAAATATAAATAATAAATATCCATTCCAAAATAATAATTATATCATATATATAATTTATATCTATTAAATTTATCCTTATGATATTCTTTGTAAATATTAAATGAAAATTGAATCATATCACTTCAAGGAGGTGGTAGTCCACACCTACATGGGAATCACATTATAGACTTTTAACAGATGGAAAGGAGATATAAATGGTTAAAAATTTAATATGACATTCTTTAGTATAGTGATGAAAATAATTCCATAATGATAAGATTTATATAGAACATTTTTAGGATTTTTAAGATGATATAAAAATATTAGTAAAAACATATAAATATTTATAGGGTATCCTCTATTTAAATGATCCTTAAAGACTACTGGATTGATATTTTATGAATAAAAACCCAAATTTATCTTGGTTAAGAATTTTTGGAGACAATTTTTTTGATATTTATTTATCTAATGGGATAATATGGTGTAGAGAACTGAGAAAATAATGTTTCTTTTTATAAGTGAGGGGAGTGGCACACATGTAATTATTAAGAACATCATTATATAATAATGTAACGTGCATATGAAGGTGGATTAAAATAGGATAAAATTAATATAAGGGATAATATAGGATCAAAATAAATTCATTAAATAATATTTAAAGAAGTTATTATATAATTATAACCCTTGTCATTTTTGTTTAACAATTTGATAATCCTTTTAACTTTAAAAGTGGTAAGCTAATTATTACCATGGTCATTATTAATTATGACCAAACATTATGTTTAATATATAAAAAATATAAATTATTATAATTCAATATATTGAATCTATTTTGAAAGATTTAAATCCTTCAAGTGGAAGAAATTAATTTTTAAATAAGTGACCAAAACATAACAAAAATCATTTTCAAAAAAATGTATTTTAAGCATAAAACTAAATTTTCTCTCATTACATTCCAATTAAAAACAAATAAGTGTATAATAAATAATTTATTAAAATATATATTATTAAAATTCAATTCAATTCCTCATCAATAGATAATCATTTGAATTATTATGAAAAAAATTCATTACATGCATAAAAACAGTTTTCCAGAAAAAAGACTCATTTTAACTTAAAATGATTTTATATTCATTTGTAATCAAACGATAATGAATGAAATCATTCAATAAGTGTGTAAAAATATATATTTCTGAATTTACTTATTCTTATTTTTAACCTTCATTCTTACTACTATGCTATAACTTTGACATTAGATAATATTATTTTAATCATATATCACGGTTTGTTTAAATTTGTTGTGGCGTATAATGAATTAAATAGATGCAATAAAATTTACTAAAAGAGATATATATCATAAATTCTTGGGGTGATAGATTCTATCCCATTATAATAATTTTGATCATATATATTCCATTATTTTGATATGAACAACTAAGGATACTTCTTCTGCATCACATCCTTTGGTTCCCATGTAGCTTCCTCAGGTTTATGATTTCACCAAAAATAAGTTGAATAGGAGAGTGGTCTTGTTCCATAACAATTTCTCTTTTTGAACCTAAATCTCCAATAATTTTTATTATTAATAGTAATTTTTATACTTTGTTGTGACCAATGATTTATCTACATGTGAATTATTATATATGTACTTCCTAAGAAAATGTACATGGAACATATCATTAACTTAAGACAGATTTTGTGGAATCACCAAGAGATAAGATACCATCCATTTATGATCAAGAATATAAAAGTGAAAATATATCTAGGGATCATCCTTATAGTATTTCTAAACATCATAACCTTGTTTCCATGATATATTCATAGAAATGACTCATCACCAACTTCCAACTCCAAATCTTTTCGGCCATTATCATCATAACTTTTATGTAAAATTTGAGATTCCTTGATGTGATATTGAGTAAATCAAACCTCTTATACCACTACCTCAAATAGATCATGTCTTAAGAGCATTCGTTCTCTAACTCAATCTCATCACATTTATGTTTTTAACTTCTTGGAAAAGAGGAATTCATAAAGAACCTTATGAATACCAAATTGAAAACTATTTTTGTAAGAAAAATGAACTAGTGAAATGTTTTTATCCCAGACTTCGTTAAAATTTACTTTAATTTATATTAATATATATTTTTTAATATTAATTTTACACTTATACTACCAATATTTTAGAAGATGATATTATGTAAAAAATAAAAATTCATATTCTAATAGTCCTGAAGACTTCTCCAGAGTATCTAGGTAAACATCATATCATGATTTGATAAAATATAATGTATTAATCCATGAATCTTTACCCCTTGATTGATATATATCCTGAAAATTTTATCAATATTGAAATATACCTTGATTTTAAAAAAAATACTTTATAGGGAGGTCGTCTACAAACAAAATAATATTATTTCCTTTATATGTTTTGGGGAGTCTGACAATTAAATAAATGGTGATTTTTTCTATTTACATATTGTTATAGGTAATGGTTGTAACATCCCCTTATTCATATTTCTATCATCTATATCATTTTTTCATACTAAAAAATGAGATACACACTCTAAAATATCCTTTTTCATGTTCTCCCTCCATAAAAACTCTTTCAAATATCTATACATCTTCATACTTCTAGGATGAATAAATAATGATGAATTATGAAATTCATAAAATATCTAATTTTTCAAAAATGGTAGAAATGGGGGACATATTGAATTATTTGAAATTATCATTAATTATTAATAATTTTTAAACTCTATAAAATTTTTCACCATGTTCTGTAGTTCAACATCAATATTTCCCCCCTATAATCCCAAAATTTATGAATTGTAAACATTCATTTAAGAAAGATAAGAAACAAGATCATTCCCCATTAGTTAAATATCTTCATTTTTAAAATCCACATGAATTTTATATATTTCACTGCTCATCATGGATGAACAAGTATGATCTTTTAAACTCAAAAGAAACAACTATATTGTTTACTTTCCCATGGTGGTAATGTATTGATTGGTAGTGATATCTAATCAACTCTAATCCATCCATTGGAAAATATTAAAATCTATAAATTTTAATAAATACATAAACATTTTATTATTTTTATATATATTACATTTTTCATCACATTGATAATTCCTCTATTTTTAATTCAAAATTTACCATTTCCAACTCCAAAAAATAAATCGGGTCAATTTTCTCATGAAATTTCAATTTTCATGATACATAAGATATCATTATATCATTCTTCATGAGGTCTCATAATTGTCACTTTTTGATTCATTACTGTAGATCAGAAACCCTTCTCTATTTCATGGTATTGTGTGACTGGATGCACTAGCCAACCTTCTCTTTAGTTCCTTGAAATTTTCTTCACATCCATATATCCAAAGGAACTTGGATCCCTTCCAATTAAACATGTATATTAGATTTTACAACAACAAATTTCTCCCAAAATGTGTTTTTTGTATCTATCTAACCCCAGAAAAAACTTTATCCCACCAACCATGGTTGGTATGGTCCACTACTCAATAACGTTAGTCATTAATAGATCTATACATATACCCTCTATTCAGAATATTTGACCTAAGAACGAATCATCCTATATACAAAATTCACACTTGATAAAATTATAATACAGCTTCTCCTTCCTCAGGGTCATCAAAAAAATCCTCAAATGACTGGTATGGTATTCCTTTATCATGGAATATATAATAATATCAGTATTAATGAAAATAAAAAACTGATAAAGTAAATCTATAAAGACACTATTAATTAAAGTCTTAGATATAGTCAAAGAATTGGAAATTCCAATGGTTTAACTATAAATCGATAATGAACATACCCAATTAAGATGGTTTTCTTTGGGATAACCACTTTATTATTGCTCAGTAAATTATATTTAAAATGAATTTTAATATTTTAAAAAATTTGATCCTCATAATTTATCATACAAAACATCAATATTGGGTGGATATTATTAGTTCTTAATAGTGATCACATTAAGTTCTCAATAATCAATGAAAAGATGCATTGAAAAATCTTTCTTCCTAACAAAAATAATAGGTCCACACCACGATGATCCACTAGGGTGTATGAATACAAAACCCAAATTCTCATATAATTTCATCTTCAATTAATGTAACTCAATATAGACAATTCTATATAAATTTTCTTTAATTGGTGTACTATTATGTACGAGTTATATTGAAAACTCAACATCATTATTTTATTGAAGATAAGGTCAGTATTTTGGAAATAAATCATTATATTATAAAGAAATAGGAATATCATAAACATCATGCTTCTCCCTATCCATTTGAGATAAATATCCCACTTAATTAGGAAGTAAGACCACAAGAATTTAAGTAATTATAATTGTATGTTTATATACATACTCACATATAATTACAATCATAGGTTGATTCAGAATACTAAATGTGACTTCACTTCCTCAGAAATTGATAATGGCACTGTATTAAGAGTTGTTAAATTCCTAAAATTTATTAGGAGTTAATTAAATTGAAAATAATAATATTTTCATTGAACACATTTATATAGAATAAATGTGACAACCCCAGATTTTGAGTGTAGGATACACGTACCTACTTCTTTGTTTTACATATCATAGGTCCTTCCTTTTATCGATTTCCTAGGATTTACCCCATAGCATAGGGATTGAACTTAGATAATTATCAATATTACTAAATTTAATTAATTATAAAATTAGTGATACCATAGGATAAAATTTCTTTCTCTCCATGGAAATATTCATTTTCCATCAGTAAATAGCTTATTTATTCCCTCCTTTTCCACAGAAAAAATCATTTTCCCATTCCTCGGATTTTTCCCCCAAGTGATTCTTCCCACATTCATGGGATATAGGAAATAGAATATTCATTCTTCCATAGTTTTCCTTAATGCAACTACAATAATTTCCAATTTTTATTTTATTTTGTTTTTCAGGAAACACACTTAAATTTTAGTTGTTGATAATAAATAAAGATAGCTTTTTTGGACTAATCATAATATTTTTTACTACATATTTTATCCTGATTGGGTATTCATTCAGAAAAACAATACATTATCTGTAAAATATCTTATTTATTTGTTTCCTCCTAGTTTCTACCATTGAATAAAACCAAAAATCATAGAGGGAGTATCAAACACAAAAATTAATATTAAATAATAATATGATGTTGATAATAATTTTTATGATGTGATAAATTATGACACCTTATTTAAAACCATGAAACATTATTTTCATATCATAACACTATGGATTTTACTCAGTTACCATGGTTTTTGACCTCTCAGTCATCATAATGGATTATAAAGATAATTTGAATTTACTAAAGAATTACCCATGGGAGTGTCAAACCTTGTGTGCAGTTTGGCCTCTTTATTGTGAACCATTTGAGGATCAAGTTGACAACCAAATCAATTTTTTTTGGGTTATTTTAAATAGGTACATATGAGAATTGGACTATAACCACTTATTTGTTCCTAGAGAGGGATTTCATTTCTAGGAAACAATATAGTCACTATCTTACTAAAATAGCATTAGACTATCATGTAAATAGACATATCCCTAAGGTATTCACAAAAATTTGTCTAATCCTAATCACAAAAAAATTACCGAACCCTATTATAATACCAACTAAGGTGACCCAACAATTTCATATATAAATATTACATAATTTTAAATTAATATTAAATACATTCCATATAAATACACACCCAATAATCATAATGGGATATTATATTTAGAAATTAATACATTGTCATTTTATTTTAGGAATGATCTAAAACCTATCCCGTAAATTCCTTCCCACATATTAAACTTATTATACATAACCTACTTAAAACCATTCATCACAACTTAAGTGAATAAACACATAAGAAAGGGTGAGCTCAAATTCCCAATAATGGTAAAAATAAGAGATATCAATCAATTATCATAAGTGAGTATAATAATAAGGGTATGAGAACAAGATCAATACATATTAAATTCATACCAAATTATTTAAAGATCATTAATAATGAATCATCAAAAAAGTTTATTCATAATAAATGTAGTAAGTCATTAGATTGAAGAATCATAAATAAAAAATCATGATCTAGGATAACATAACATAACATAACGTAAGAAATATATTTGTTCCATATTGATAAGAATAGATAATCATTTACATAAAAAGGGTCACTACCATGTCTACCATAGTGGATTGGTTTCACTCCCCATTCAACCATTTAATTAGTCACGTTTCACTCCCAAGACTGTCATATTGGATAGAGTCCCTGCAAAATTGTATTCAATCCCTTTTCCAGTATATATAATCTCATGAGATATCAATCTTCATTCGTTTCATTATATGGGAATATAATTTTTGAACTACTTATCACATAATGAAAACTATACATATATGGGCTCCAATATGATAAAAAATCATTATATCATCATATAATAAGTCATTGAAAAGAAACAGGTATCATAAATATTTTTTTATTTCATTATAGCATAACTCATGGAAAAGAAATAATTTTCATAAATATTTAATTATAACATTATTAACTTATGTGAAAGATACAGTTTTCATATTATTGTCATCATCATAGCCATTAGGATTAAAAAAATAAATGTTGTTATAAAATCATAACATAAATGAATCATATTTATATTTAAAGGATGTTAACATAGATGATAAATTCCTTCAAAAGATAATTTTTACATTTCATTAAAAAAATTAAAATATCGTTTTTTTCTTAAGTCATTAAAAACTAAAAATTCCCAAAATATTGTGAAAAATATTTTCAATGAAAATAACCATGGACACATGTAAAATAATCATCAAATAAAAATTTAGTTATGTCAGGTTGGGGTATCATTTAATTTAGTACATATTAAATCAAATATTCTCGTACTACATTCAGTAAAAATCCAAAAGTACTTCTTTCGAAAAATGACTAGAGCATACCTATAAAAAATTAAAAAGAAAGTAAACTATGTATGTAAATTAATTTATATAATAATTTTATAATATAAAATAACATGATTGAAAACATTTTAAAGAAAAATTACAAAGAAGTAAAAGTTCCCTGACCAAAGGGGAATTAATGTTGGATTATCTTAAAAAAATTCTCAATAAATTTATGTACCAAAAGATTAAAATTGTAATATTACATTAAAACTTATGTAATGAATATAGGACAATATAATATATGTATTATAAATTATAAGCATTATATTACTTCCATTGATGTAAATTTATCATATATAATCCTGGAAAGAAATTAGATTTAAACATAAACCATTACCAAATGTCTCATCTTTTTACATAAACATTCAATCATCCTATATATTAAATATAAATTTATTTAAAATATATTCCAAACATATATTGTTATAAATATTACTATACATACTTCCATTATAATTTCCTATTGCCCTTTTTAAAAAATATTTCTTAAAATAATTATTCTAGTGAAAAGTGTAACATTTACAATGAATATTTTGGTTCAATGGATTCTATATGTGGACTTTGGTCCTTGATTAATCATATATATAATTTTAATAATGTCATAATTATTATATTTATTCATAATATACACTTTTATAATAATTGATATAATGTATTGAGGAAAAATTAATTACATAACATCATGGGGATGGTAGTCCATACGTATGCACGGTTGATGATTTCACTTTTTTGTGGATGAAATGAAATAATGTTAAAAATAATTCACCATTAAAAATCATAATTTTATCAAAGTTATTATATATATTCATTAAATTTATCCTTATATCCATCCATGTGAATATTAAATGAAAAATTAATAACAACTCTTCGGGAATGTGTCAGTCCACACATATTAATTAGTGAAAGTATCATTTTAAAATGGATGGAAAAAAAGATTGAAAAATAGGATAAAATTAAAAATATAGATAAGAAAATATATCTCTTCATTGGGTATCCAACATTAAAAAAAAGTTAAGGGTTCTTGGATGATTATTTTAGGAAGACTATCACCTCAATTTCATGGTGAAGGATGATGGGAAAGTATCTGTCTAGAGAATAGTCAATTTAAATTTCATAAGTGGGGTACAAATGAGAGGAGAGGAGGTTACATTTATATGATAAGGGAGTTTAAAAACAGATATTATTAGCAATATTATAAAATAATAACGCCAATGTCATGGGAAAGTGGTTCCAAGTTGTCTCATGATAGTATTTGTGATAATATAGGATCAATATAAATCCAAAAAATCATATTTTGGAAAAAAAATTAGTTACTTTTAATGCATATATATGTGGATTGACCACACCTTGATTATTTTACATTTTATTATGGTAATAATATTTTTTCCCATGGTCAATATTCATTATGACGAAAAAATTAATGTAAAGACATGGCCTTCAACATTACATAATCTTGAATTAAGTTAATAATTTACATTAAGGATCATTTCAAGTTTAGAGCATTAGAGAATTAGGTCATAACATATACATAAAAATTTGAATATAACATGTAGACACTTCTACTCAGTATCCATTTTTTCATCAAATAAAATCTCTTGATAAAAAGGGTCATGTATAGTTCCATATATTTGACATCATGACTATTTCTTGATCATATCCTTGACCTTATTCATTATTAATTCTTGTGAAAAACATTTCAAAAAAAACTGGTAAGAGCATAAAAATATTAGTAAGGGATATACAAAGATGGAAAACTGTTAGTTTTTCAAAACAACAATTAAACCATGAATACTTTATCATAAGTAAAAATTTTCTCCTTTATGAAGTAGTAAATACTCTTCACTGAATATAAGATCACTACTTACCCTTTTGTAACCAATTTTTTAACTGTAAAACCCATTGAAAGAATACATAACATATAATGTTAACTTGGGACATAAACATAATTAAATGAAATAACCATATGGTTGACTTCCCCAAAGATCACTAAATGGAATAGCCATACAGCCGACTGCCATACCCAAAGAATTGGAGGTTATATCATTACCACCCATCATAGTTTATCATGGCACCACCCGTCATTTGTTTTATCATGTAACCACTTGTTAAATGTCCAAGTACCATTATAAAATCATAACACATAAAATATGGAAAATTTAAACATTTCAATAATAACATTTCATTGGAAATCGAAAAATAATAATTTCTAGATATTAAAAAAATAAATCCATCACAAAAACCATTTTCAAAAACAAAATAAGGGATTTCTTTTCCTTTTAAAAACATTAAGGCTGGTAGAGGGAGTCAACTAACGATTACAGAGGTAGAGGGACATTGTCACCGCAAATGTTAAAAACATTCCTTTTGTCATTTAGTGAAATGCTTTGTAGAAAAAATAATCCCTTTAAATGAAATTAAATTTCAAAGGTTATTATTTTATATCGTATAAAAGAAGAAGTTTTATATTATCAAAACATGCCTCAATGAACGTAGATTGAGACGAAGTCCCTTACCTTGTGACTTACTTGACTAGTTCGTTCTTTAATTTCTATAATAATAAACTTTAAGTTAATTTCTACTTGCATAAGAACATTTTTCATGTTTATTATTACTTTTTTACAACTTATTACCTTGAAATAAAAATTAGTTAATGATTTGAGTTCATATTGGATATATGGTCGATGTTCGGAACTTGTGTTAAAAATTAACATGTTGTAATTATAAATTATCCATGTTGTTGAAATTACATTACCTATAGAATTATATTCATGATTTATATATAATATAAATCAAATATATCCATAATATATGATTTTATAATAGTCCATATCATTTGGATATATGAAAATGAAATTCACCGTTCATGGAGACCGTAAGTCGTCTATACGCACACATGCTACTTCCATTTCATTTTTCATTTTAAAAGGAATTAAAATCAAATGATAAATAAGTATATTATTAATCCATTATAATATCATATTTTATATATGTTAGATATGTTCATTAACACCATCTTTATATGTTCCATATATTTTATGAACGAGTCATATCACGTTGAGGGGCGGTAATCCGCACTTCCTCAAATGAAATTACCATATTTACCCATTATGGAAACCATAAAGGTATTATATAAATGAAAAATAAAAAAGCATAGAGAAAACATAAATATAATATATATCATATGTAAATATAGTGAAATCATATTGGGCACCCTGATATGTGGTAGGAGATTTTTGAACAATCATCATTTTGTGAAGCAGTAGTTCGTCATCCACAGAAACAGTATGTTTGTATCCTTTAGATGGATGATTTTGGAAGTGTAGTTCAAATAATGCATATAAAAATAACCTATTATATTGAGGATACTAGTTTTTTTATGTAAATAAATAATAAAAATAGCATAGAGAGTGAATAAGTAAAATAAAAGAAGAGAACATGAGGGAAGACGTTACCCTTAAATCGGGTAACTCCCTTTCGTTTCACCCAAAAGGCTTTTTTGATGTCCTTTATTCCTAATTTAAGGCTTATAAGAGTAATATAGTGATATTTAGAGCTTCATGGATCATATTTTGGATTAAACAAGGGGATTTAGAGGTGTGTGTTATGCGATAGAGGTGGTGTCCATTTATAAGAGGGAGGAGAGGCTTTTTATGAAGGTTTGAAAATATTATCTAATTATAAACTGATTTTCGTTTTCAAAAGGTCCAAGAATTATTTAATTCAAATATAATGTGCATATAAGTCAAACTAAAATTTTCTAATAAGAGTTGGACATGTTTTGGATAATTTTATTATCCCTTATCATTTTTATTAAACCCTTTGTTCATTTATTTATCTTTTACCATGTTCTCTTATATATTAATATTATATAGTTAATATAGTTTCCTTAAACTAACAATAAAACCACATCTGGTTCATTAATTACATTATAAACATTATATAAGTAATTTGGAAGAATATTATATTTTTAGGAATATTATATCATTTAATAAAATATTGATTGATTTAAAAACAGATTTAGGTCAATTTAAATACTATTCATATCAAGACATTTAAAAATTCAATAAAAACATGAATATATCAAAAAAGATACAATAATTCAAATATAAGAATCCATACACATCCCTAAAATTCGTTCATGGAAAAAAAAGATACAAATTAATTAATTTTAACATTTAGAGTTTCATTTATTTAAAACATTCAGTAAAGAGGTAATCATTACCTCCTCATTGTGTCATAAATAAATTTATTTTTTTGATTTATAAAAAGTATAAATAAAATAACATGATATAGGAAATATATTTTTATTTCAAATGAATATTTATAGTTGAATATATCTCATATATAACCCTATATAAATAATTTTTTTTCAAAAAGATATATGTTTATGTTACTTTTGTCTTTATATGAAATTAATTAATATAAAGTGTCATTATCACTCCCAAGTGACTCCATGAGGCCCCAAAATCAACCCAAGTATGCTCATCGTCATACAGGTATCAACCAATAGAAATAAGCAACATTTTTGGATAATTTATTATTATTATAATAATATTTGTTTACACTTATTTAACATATTTACAATTTAACCATGGTAAATTAAATATTTACTGAAATAAATATCCATAATGTCTAAAAATAAAAGATACCTAATTACACAATAAGTACCTCCTGATTCCAAATATGGAATAAATTTTTCCAAATTCAAAACACATAAGTTGTAGAATGAAATTTAAAATTAATTCACGTTGTCCAAACAAAAAGAGTGTTTTTAAAAAATAATAACAATCAAAAGAATGACACTTTTTTATGTCCAATTTGAAAGTGAAATTCATTCTAATGACCAAAATTGTATTAAATAGTAAAATTATAATCTAATTCCACATTAAAACCAATTAAAAAGGTAACCTAACCATATAAATAAATTATATTAAGAGGCGGTTTTGAATTATAATATAGTATTTTCCACTATTCATTAAAAATGATCTTTATCATAAAAATAGAAAAAATTTACCCAAAGTAAATTTTGATGTCCCTATTCTAAATAAAAAAGTTAATTTTTCCATATAAAACATATAAAAATTAAAAAAACTATTATTTTAAAATTTTTTCCATCAAAAGGCAGTAAATAGTCCTTTTAATGAGTATTACAATATTTATGCTTAGAATTGGATTCCTTCACATTTTAATCCTATAACATTTATTGGATAAATGTAAAAACATTTAATAAACATGTGTAATCATATTTCAGTTAGTTCTATTCATTCCCTCCAATGAAATGGTTATGCATAAAATGCGATTTAAAATAATAATATTATATTTTTATATTTTAGTATAACTCAACATTGTGTAACATAAGAATTCAGAGAAACTCGTTGTCACATATCAAGTACGTCATCAAACATATCATACCCTTTAAAGTAAAATTAATAATTAATTCACCAATATTGATAAATATGAAAATTCCTTTCTCTTTATTTATATAGGATGTTACATCCTTCCCCCCTTATGGAAATTGGGTCCTCACACTTTTATTTACTTATCAAATAAATGGGGATATTTATCCCTCAAAGCATTTTTAGATTCCCAGATTGCCTCTTCAACTATATGATTTTTCCACAGAACCTTTACCTGATGAATTACATTATTCCACAACACATTCTCTCTTTGGTCAAAAATCTGGATTGGTTGTTCCTCATAAGAAATATTTTCACCCAACTAAACTACCTCTAGACTCAAAACATGGGATGTAACTGGCATATACTTTCTCAACATCGAAACATGAAAAAAATTGTGTACCTAGGATAAACATGGATATAAAGCTACTCCGTAGGAAATTGATACAACTTTCTCCAAGATTTTATAGGGTCCAATGAACCTCAGACTCAACATTACCTTCCTGCCAAAAGGCAACAAACCATTCCATGGAGAAACATTGAGAAAGACATGATCACCAACCTCAAAATAAATATCCTTCCTCCGGTTATTTGCAAAACTTTTCTGTCTTCTCTGAGCAGTTCTCATGTTCATCTAAATTAGAAGAACTTTCTATTCCATCTCAACTACCAATTATGGTCCCATTAGCTTCTGTTCACCTTCTTCATCCCAAAAAGCTGTATTTACACACCTATTTCCATATAATGCCTCAAATGGAGCCATCTGTATACTATAATGAAAACTATTATTATAAGAAAATTAATCCACAGAAACATGTTAGTCCCATCTTCCTTGGTAGTACATTGAATAGGAACGTAAAATATCTTCCAAAGTCTGAATTTTTCATTCTAACTACACATCTGATTTTTGATAAAAATATGTACTAAAATTTAATTCAGTACCCAACGAATTTTGAGGGCCTTTCTAAAAAGATAGAAGTGAACATGGGATCACGAACAGATACAATGGAGAGGGGAACTCCATGCAACCTGACTATCTCTTTAACATACAACCAAGAATTTTCATCTATAGAAAAATTATCTCGAATAGAAAAGAAATGAGTAGATTTAGTCAATCATTCAATAATTTCCCAGATTGCATTGTTACCTCAAGATTTATTTTGTAATCCCACAACGAATTCCATGGATATATTTTCCCATTTCCACTATGGCACCGATAAATACTGAAGAATCCCTTTCCATAACTTCCACACTACTTTAACATGTTGAAAAGTCTAAAACTTCACAGTAAAGTCATCAATATCTCTTTTCATTCCATACCACCAGTAATACTCCCAAAGATCTTTGTATATCTTAGTACTGGCACGATGAACTGAAGATGGAGAACTATGTGCTTTACATAACAAATCATTATTCAACTTTGAATCACAAGGAACACATAATATATTCCCAAATATCAAAATACAATCATTATAAATGTTAAACTTTGGTAACATACCATTATGAACCAATTTTAAATTTTTCTAAAACTCGTTGTCATGTTTATTCGCTTTCTTAATTTTGTCTGGTTGGGACAGTTTTACTGAATCCAGAAACTAAATAGAATAATTTACCGCACCAATAACTTTTCTGCCAAAGTTCATCAAATCATCAATAAAAGGTTCTTGTTCCAAACGTAACATGGTTAATGTAGCATTACCCTTTCTACTCAGAGCATCAACCACTTTATTTTCCTTTCATGGATGATATTGAATCATGTAACAATTTTCCTAGATTAATTCTATCTAATATCTTCTGTCTCATGTTGAATTTATTATTAGTATATATATACTTAAAACTTTTTTAGTCTGTATATATTTCACATTTTACTACATATAGACGATGCTTTAAATTTTTAAAGAAAAAACATGAGAAGCTAATTCCAAATCTTTTATAGGGTAATTTAACTCATGAGGATTTAACTGATGGGAAGGATAAGCATGTACCTAATCATTTTTCATTAGGACACAAACAATTCCATTCAATGATGCATCACTCTAGATAACAAACTCACCATTTCTAGATGGTTGTGGAAAAACTGGGTCATTCACCAATCTTCTTTTCAAATCCTGAAAACAGTCATCACATTCTTCTGCCCAGATAAACTTAACACCTTTTCAAGTTATCAAAGTCATTGGGCTAGAAAACTAGGAAACAATTTCAACAAACCTCTTTTAATAACCTACTAAACCCAGAAAACTAAATATCTCAGTTATATTTTTTGTTCTTGTCCATTTTTCGTCAACTTTTTTTATAAGGATCACCAGTTATTCCATTTTTTTAAACAATGTGACAAATGAATGAAATTTTGTTTAACCAAAACTCACACTTGATGAATTTCCCATAAATATTATTTTAATTTAATGTTTTCAAGAAAACCCTCAAATAACTTTCATGCTCCTCTTTACTTTTATAATAAACCAAAATATCATCAATAAACACAACCACTATTTATCAACTAATTCAACTGAGCCATCACTGCATAAACTGTTTAATTCTGATTCTGTCCATCTAAGGATGTTGATTTTGAAGGTTATTTCCCTCTATATGCTTTCCCAGCATAGCTTCCATGTTTCCTCTATGAAAATCCATTCTGAAAAAAGAATTATCGATGGTGAAGAAACATGGTAATATATAAATTCTATATCATTTCAATATTACAATAAATTTATTTATGGATATTAATATAACATTATTCTAACCCTAAAGTAGTCTAAACCGATCTCCAATACCAACTATAAGGAACTGGCCTCAAACTTTCATAATCATTAATGAAGTTAATAATTCTCATTGATGGTCTTTTCAAGTTTATATATTTGGAGAATTAGCTCATAAAAAATCTATAACAATTTGAATATTACAAGTAGAAACTTCTACTTAGTATCTGTTTTTTCATAAAACAAAAACTCTTGAAAATAATATTCATGTATAGTTCCATATTTTAGACACCGTGACTTTTCCTTGATCCCATATTTGACCATATTCAAATTTATGTCCTGTGAAAAAACATTTTAAAAAACATTGGATGAGCATAAAAATCTCAGTAAGGGATACACAAATATTAAAAACTATTAATTTTTCAAAACATCAAGTAAACCATGAATACTTTATCATGAGTAATACTTTTAATAGTTAAAAAGTAGTAAATACTCTTTAATTAATAAAATATCACTACATGCCCTTTTTTAACAAAAATATTATCATAAAACCCATAGAAAGAACACATAACATATAAAGGTAACTTGGGACATAAACGTACTTAAATAGAATAACCATATGGTCGACTTCCCCACATATCACTAAATGGAATAGCCATATGACTAACTTCCATACCTAATGAATTGGGGGTTGAATCTTAACCCCCAGTTGTTTTTTATCATGGCACCACCAGTCATTTGGATTATCACATAACCACCCGTCAAATGTCAATGTACCATTATAAAATCAGGACACACAAAATATTGAAAAATATAAACATTTCACTAATAACATTTCATTTTCAATCACAAGAAATAATTTCAAGATATTTATATAATAAATCCATTAAAAACCATTTTAAATTCCAAAACACCCAAAAATAGAATAAGATATTTCTTTTCCTTTTATAAACATTATGGCCTATAGAGGAATCCAACTAACTATTACAGTGATGGAGAGGTCATTGTCATAAAAAATGTTAAAAACATTCCTTTTTCATTTATTAAAACACTTCATAGGAAAAATAATCCCTTTGAATGAAATTAAATTTCATAGGTATTTATTATATACCGTATAAAATAAGGAGGTGTATATTATCAAAACATGCCTCAATGAACGGAGATTGAGACAAGTCCCTTACCTCATGTCCGACTTGACCCGTTCGTTCTTTAATTTCTAGAATAATAAACTTAAGTTAATTTCTACTTGATTAAGAACCCTTTTAAATTTTATATTTCCTTCTATATTACTCATTGCATTGATATAGCAATTATTTAGTTATTTGAGTTTAGATCGGACATTTTTTCGATGTTCGGAACTTGAGTTAAAAATGATCTTGTTATAATTATAAATTATCCATGTGGTAAAAATTACATTATATCTAGAATGATATTCATGATTTTTATATCATATATATCATATACTTCTACTATATGTGTATTTTTAATAGTCTATATCATTTGGATATAAGAAAATGAAATGCACAGTTCTTGGAGACCGTAATTTGTACGTACACATGAAAGCTACTTCAATTTCATTTTTCTCACTTTAAACGGAATGAAACCAAAATGATAAATATTTATATTATTATTCTAGTATAATATCATATTTTATATATGTTACGTATGTTCATTAACACCATCCTTTATATGATTCATGTATGGTATGAACGAGTCGTATAACTTTGAGGGGGCGGTAGTCTCAACTTCCTCAAACAAAATTACCATATTTACCCATTATGTAAACCATAAAGGTATGCTATAAATGAAAAATACCGAATCATAGTGAAAATTTTAAAAAATAAATGTTATATATAAAAACATTTCCATCATAATGGCCACCATGATAGGTGGTTGGAGATATTTGAACAATCATCAATTCGTGAGGCAGTGGTTCGCAGTCCACTGAAACAGTATGTTCGTATCCATTAGATGAAGGTTTTTGGATGTGTAATTTGAATATTTCTCATAAAAATCCTACTATATTGAGTATAATGGTGTTTTTATGTAAAATATAATAAAAAGAGCATAGGGAGTGAAGAAGTAAAATAATAGACAAGAACTTGGGGGAAGACGTTACCTTTAAATTAGGTAACTCCATTTGGATTGAACCAAAAGGCTTTCTTGAAGTGCTTTCTGCCAAAGTTAAGTCTTATAATAAAAATAGGGGATGTTGAAGGATTTTTTGAGTTGATTTGGGATGAGCCAAGGGGACATAGAGGTGTATGTAATGGGTTAGAGGTGGTGGCCTTTTATAAGAGGTAGGAGGGGCTCTTTAGGAATATTTGAAAATATTATTTTATTATAAACTGATTTTAGGTTTCAAAAGGTCCAAAATATATTTAATTCAAATATAATGTGCATATAAGTCTATATAAAATAATCCAATATGAATATGAATAGTTTTGGATAATTTTTTATCCATACCTTTTTTTTAACCCTTTGTTAACTTATTTAACATTTACCATGTTCTCTTATATATTCATACTATATGGTTAATATACAAACCATAAAATGAATATCGGACCACAAGTGGTTCATTAATGACATTATCAACCTTATATATGTAATTTGGTTGATCATTATATTTTTAGGATTATTATATCATTTAATAAAATATTGATTTATTTAAAAACTCATTTATGTCACTTTAAATACTATTCATATCGGGACTTTAAAAAATCCATAACAACTTGATTCATTCGAACAACCTACAATAATGGAAAAATAAAAAGTCATAATCCTCCCTAAAATTCTTGGATGGCATAAAAAGTTTAAAACTAAATTTATTTTATCATTTATAATCTCATTTATTTAAAACATTCATTAATGAGGTAATCATTAAATCATCATTGTGTCAAAAATAAATTTATTTATATGATGCCTAAAAAATATAAATAAAATAGAATGATGTAGGAAATCTTTTTAGATTTCCAATGAATATTTATAGTCTAATAGATCACTTATATAACCCCATATAGAAAATTTATTTTCTAAAAGATATAAGTTTATGTTACTTTTGTCTTTACTTTCAATTAATTAATATAAATTGTTATTATCACTCCCATGTGACTCCATGGCGTCCCAAAATCGACCCAAGGATACCTATGGTCGGATATGTATAAACGAATAGAAATCGGACACATATTAGGGTAATTTAATATTATTATAAAAATATTTTTTACCCTTATTTACCATATTTACCCTTTAACCATGGTGAATAAAATATTTACTGAAGTAAATATTCGTAATGTAAAAAAATAAAAGTTAACTATTTACAAAATTTGAACCTCCTAATTCCAAAATATGGAATCCATTTTTCCAATTTCAAAACACAGATGTGGTAGAAATTATTTTAAATTTAATTCTCATGGTCAAAACAAAAAAAGCATATTTTTTAGAAATAATAACTATCAAAAGATTGGCACTTTTTTATATCAAATTTCAATGAAAAATTACTTCCAATGACCAAAAATGGATTAAATCGTAAAAATATAATCTAATTACACTTTAAAACTAATTTAAAATATAATCTGACTATATTAATAAATTAGATTAAAAGGAAGCATTGAATTAAAATATAGTATTTCTCACTATTCATTAAAAATGAACTTTATCAAAAAAAATTCCAAAATTTTACCCAAAGTAAATTTTTATGTCTAACTTCTAAATAAGATGTTTATTTTGTTAAATAGAACATATAAAAGTGATGGAAACATCATTTAAAAAGGGTTCTCCATCAAAAGGTAGTAAATCGACCTTTTAAATAATATTAGAGTATTTATGATTAAAATTGGATTTGTTCAAATTTTAAGCATATAACATTTGTTCAATAAATGTAAAAACATTAAAAAAAATTGACATCATATTTTTTGTTAGTTCTGTTCATTCCCACCAATAAAATTTCTAAGCATTAACTACCATTTAAAATAATAATATTATATTATTATTTGTTAGTATAACTCAACATTATGGGAAATATAAGATTTCAAATAAATATTTTGTTGTGTATCGAGTATGTCAAAGAACATAGAATCCCCACTAAATTAAAATTATTATTTAATTCAAAAATATTAATAAATATGAAAATGTATTACTCTTTATTTACATGGGATGTTACAATTAAATTGGTATTATAATTTAATATTAATGATTATGATTACAAATATGGAATCCATTTTATTATATTCAACTACTAAAAGTGGTATAAATTCATTTTAAAATATGTGTTCAAAACTAAAAATAAAATTTAGAAAAAACTCATTTTTGAACATAAAATTAAATTAATTCATATTTATTTTTTATAAAACCCATTAAATTAATGACACGTATATTGTAGAATATATTATATATATATATTTAATTACAATCATTTATAAATAAGGATTGATATCATTTTATATAATAAAAACAAATTACATTCGTGGAAACTATTTTTAAGAATAAGATTCCATTTTTACAATAAAACACTTTTATTTTCATCTATAATCAATTGAATACCAATGATTTTTTTTATAAATTTGTAAAAAATACATTTTTATATTTTACCCATTTTTATTCATACCATTTAATCCATTTTCTAAGTGATAATTGTTGCATTAAATAATGATATTTCAATAATATATAGTGGTTAGTTTAAAATCATTTTTTCATTTAAATAAAGCTATAAATGTCAAAATAAATATCAAAAGAGAAATATATTACAGTGACCAAGAATACTTTCAATGAAAATTCCCTTCTGATAATTATGTCATATATTATAAATCAGAAAAATCACATAGTAAAACCAGATAAGTATTATTATCATAAATGAAGAATGATAAATTAATCAAAAAATAAAACAATAAGAATTTCAGGTTTTATAGTAGGCCAATAAATAGATAATAATATAATAAGAATTGGAAAATTGCATCTGCTTGATTCACTAGAATGACTGCACCTTTAAACAAAACTGTAGAAATAAAACATAATGTAAACAACAAAATATTCATTTTGAAGATGAGATTTATAATCTAACCATAACAAAAAAAATAATTGAATTAATATTGAATGAAATAAGTGGTATTTATTGATGATAAAGAATATATCCAGTTAGAATAGTAACCTAACTATTGGAATAGTAATATGGTCCTTAAAATAGTAACAACACCTAAAAAGGTATAAATAATATTTTTTCATCTTATAACTGAAAATATGATATATTTATAACATTGTATAAGTAAATAAATTTTTTTAAAATAATAAATTACTTTTCGGTATTTTTGTAAATCGTAAATGTTTATTTAAAAATTTAAAATTAATATAATCAATTAAAATAAAATATATTTTTATATAATTTATTCCAAAATTAATATTATGTTATATCATATTATAATAATAAATAATGATGCTTTAATTAATTTCTCAATGGGTTATAAAATTGATTATAATATTAAAATCATCCTTTTTTAATAATTGATTTTTTATTTAAAATATAAATATCTAATTTTTAGAAAATGAATTTCCTAAAATATAGTTTATTTTTGAAATCTAACTGTTGATAAACAGTTATGGATAATTGTTTTATTTTTTTTAAGAACTGAATTATTTGTGAACAGAAAAATACTATAATATAGCGGCGGCGACACTATAGCAGGAACTATAGTAGCGTGGGTACTATAGCAGTACTGTTCACCAAGGGTTCCTTTGGGCCAAAATAGGCTTTCAAACCTTGTATTTAGGCCACATGGAATTGGGTCTTCGGGCTATGTAATGGGTCTCCCTCTACCCCCACAAAAGAGGTCTATTCTTTAAATATTAAATTGAGGCTTCGACCCCAACCTTTTACAAAAAAAAATCTTTTAACACAAAGAAATGAATTTATGAGCCTTGGATGATGTAAGAACAAATTATTTAGAAAAATAATGAACTATTTGTTATATATAGTCATAATAATCAACACTATTTATGGTCTTGTTAGAAAATTATAAACTAATAAATATAATAATAAAAAACACCACAATCCTCCCCTTATAAATACTACGCCTTCTCCTCAAACCTTCTATGTTTTTGAGATTCCCATTATTCTTCCAAATTTCTATCTGAAACATATTTCCCACATCCTGTTCTTCCTGATATCAAAAAAATAACAATTCTAAGCTACTAAAGGAGGTTCTCAAGGAGGCGACATTCAACAGGTAAAATCCTCTATCTTTCTCTTTCAAATTTTTTATTTCTTCTACTTTATCCTCAACACCTATACAAATTGACATGATTACTCCATTATAATATATATATTTTCGTTTTAGTATTTTAATCTAATTCCTATCATAAAATCTCTTCCCTTATCATTTTAGTCTTAAAATGAAAACATTGTCCACGATGTGTCAATTCACCAACTTCATGGATGATGAGTTTTCATTTTTTACAATACCACCCTCAAGGATGGTGATATAACCATTATAATTATTAAACCGTATTTTAAAATTTATATTACAACTTTTTCATTTTCAAGAACTAATATTTATACATATTATTAAATACAAAAAAACTATTTTGTGATGACTAAAAAACCATCAAAATAAAGAAAATGTTTAACATTAATGTTTTATCTAATGAATAGTTCTCATATCTGAAAACAAAATGATATATATGTCTATTTAAAATTATTTATGTTAATTAATACAATTTCATTCCACTTTTCTAATTTTCATTCCATTAGACTAGAAATCTCATAATTATACTCAAGGGATCTAACCATAAAACAATGAAACGATCGCTCTAGGAATAATGAAATTAATAATCATAACACGTCAAAATGATCATAAATGTGCATAATAAAATGATATTAAATAAATTATATGTGGATAAATTTATTAATCTAGTAACCAATGGATTAAATTTTTATTATCCAAGACATTAAGTGAATGTTTAGAACATATTCATACATAAGGTAAGGGATATCTCCAAACCTCCAAATATACAGATGGGTTACATTTTCCCTCTCTTTAATCTAATTTATTTCATCATTATTCTTATATAAATCATTAAATTTTTTCATGTATTAAAAAATTATGAATATAGATCAATTCCACCTTTTTCATGGGGAAATTCATTCTTTAAAAAGGTTCCCTTCTCAATTCCTCCCGATAGGTAGACCCAGTTACATGGAACTTCTCTTTTTCTTTACCATTTACAAGTACACTCAATTATATATTTTAATATACCAATAATCTTATTAAATCAAACATTTTATCGTTAAAAACTATATTACTTAATTTTTTAATGAAATAATTATTCATCTATCCTCTACTAAGACTCTTTTTTAATTTACCTAATGTCACACATAAGTTGCTCATTTATAATGTTATCCAACTACTATTTTTCATGATACCACATCAGTTGTGCATAATTATTCATGATTATATCTTATTACACATTTAGTAATGTCAATAAATAATTAAATCCTCTATTTTATGGATACCATAGTTATAATCCTCTTGGTTATGCTTCGTGACCTGATTATGGTACCAATTTCTTGCCATGGGTAACCCATATGTTTATCCATTGTGTTTAATTTTTCATGTGGTACACAGATGTAGGAACATGTTTTGATGGGTGTACCTAGATTGTTCTCCAATTCATTGGATTATTTTTTACTCTCATTATACATCATGTATGGGATGAGAGAGTAAACCTAATCCATTATATAAATTTATCCACCATGTGATATATTCTTGGAAGTTATCCCTGAATCATTTTTTAACCATGTTATATGATGTTGCCACATTCCTATGTTTCCATGATATTATGTTTCCATTTTCTATGTGCTAGGATTCTATATAATTATTTAGGTTCCATTACATTTATTTTTTCATTTTATTCCTTCGAACTCACGTTTTATGCTTTATTCTCATTCTTATTATCTTGAAAGACTTTTTAGATCATCACTTTTGTATATGTATTCTATAGGATATCCTATGCATAAATAGGATCTCAACGGATGTTAGAATATCATTATGGAATAATAATAAAGAGATTTTTATTTTATTTCCATTTTCTGTACATAATATTCTAAATACATTATACTTCATGTTACATGGTTTTTATTTTATGGATAATTATTCTTAAAATCAAGTAAAAATATGTGTAAAAGTCTAGGGTCTCTATAGTTGGTATCAGATAATATTTTATTTATTTTTGTGGATTAGGATTGGATAACATTAGTAAAAACTCTATGAATCATTCTATCATCATTTATAACCTTTATTGTATCTTAGTAAATGACATGTTATGATATTATTTTCATTTATTTGTCTATCCTTCAATGTTCAAAGTTTCCTTTTTTAAATTCTTATTAGTTAAATAGTCAAGGCCCCTAATTTTATTTTATTTCCTTCTCTTAGTTAATGTTGGGAAATAAGATAACCTGTGCTAATGATAAATGTGTTGATTTCCAAAATTAGATTCCAAATATGATGGGAATGGGGTCCCAAAACATCATAATAGTACTGGCTCAATATGCTCATGTTATGAATAATAACATGAATCATGTTTAACCCCATCCATCTCCTAAGAATGTGAATGATATATTTAAATCATTTATGTGACATAGACCTCCAATTTTTATTGGATATTCCAATCCCATTATCACATAATAATATATTAACTCCATTGAGAAGATATTCTTTATTCTTCAATTGTCAGAAGATGAGAATGTCATGTTAGCGGTTTATTGTTTTAATGGGGAATCTAATCAGTTTTGGAAAATGATCAAAAAATCAAAGTCTACAGAGTAAATTGATTTGATGGATTAGTAAGGATTCAAGAAAATATTTTTTAATAATTAATTTCCCAAACTCTTGATCTAAATATTGAAATGGAGTTCCTCATACTAACCAAAAAAGAAGATGAGTCTATCAGGGAATAGGAAACAAATTTCCCAAGACTTTTATGATATTCCTCTAAATTTTTCACTAACACTAATCATATGGTGGATCACTTATATAGTTGATTAAATATGACTATATGTAAATACTTGGTGATTCGATGCGTTGACAAGTATGAATAGATAGTTCATTTTACCCACAAATCTGATATAAGTATTGGTGATTCTCAATGGTCTCATGGGATGGGATACAATAAATGTAAGATGGAATTATATTTAGTATATCCAATAGGAAAATATTACGGAGGAAAGAAAACCCATCAACCAACTTGATAAAATTGTGGGAGGGAGCATTCTAGCAACATCCTAAGGGGAACCCAAAGGTGCTTCATGTGTTGAAATGATGGGAACCCTTATAATCAATGTCATAGTAAAATGAAGAAACCCAATAATGATGATGTGGAAAAAAGTCTTAACTGAAAACTATGCATGTTGATTAGTCCTTTAACTTAAAGGAACATGGGATTTATGTGATTCAATTCCATAACCCAAGGGTTTTTAGGGGAAATAAACAACAACAACCTCTCTGGTAGAAAGAAAGGGATATTCTATCACTACTACTAGGGTAGATCTTGTAAATGATATCGTGACAGATATGTTGTTTATTCATTAAATAATAGATAATGTACTACCTGATTCTAGTTCTACTCATTATTTCATATCTTGTAATTTTAGTAGAACTATTCAAACACCACCTAAAAATATAAGGACCGAGTTATCTATGAGAACAAAGAATGGGAAAATTATTACATCCAAATTATATAATTCCACCCTAAATAATGTTTTTGGACTGAACCTCCCATAAAATATCATATTTTATCCTTCAGTGATGTTTGAATCTATATTAGTCATTGATTGGATATATTTATATAAATCCGACTAAAACTTTCAGGGAAAAAATATCACTCTTCACATCTCAAAGTATCCTCCAATTCTATACATGTGTAATGAGGAGGACAAATATCCTTCAGAAATATAATCTCAATTGTGGATATCATTTCCTAATGAGAAACCACATATAGCTCAATAGATACGTTAATTCTTGAAAACATTATCATTGTGAGGGAATACACTAACATGTTTCCAAAAGAATTTTATGTTCCTCCTTCCTCCTGACTGATAGGTTGAGTTCTTAATTGATCTTATACCCAGATATCTACTTATATCAAAGACTCCCTACAATATATACATCATTGAGATAGAGGAAATAAATAATTAGTTATAAGTGAATATGGATAAGGGTTTTATATGCCCGAGTTCTTCACCATGGGGTGTGTTGGTCCTCTACATAAATATTAATGATGGATCAACGCACCGTTGTATTGATTATAATGATCTCAAAAAAATCATGATGAAGAAAATGTCTCACATACCGTGGATATATGACGTATTCAATCAATTACATGTGGCCATGTATTTCTCTAAAGTGGACCCTCGGTTGGGATATCACTAATTAAAGGTGAGTAAGGAAGATATTCCCAAGACTATATTCTGAATGATGTATGAACACTATGAGTACATAGTGATTCCCATGAGACTCACTAATTATCTATAAATATTAATGGACATAATGAATATTGTATTTAGAGATTACCTCAAAATATTTGGGGTAGTCTTCTTAGGTAATATTCTGATATACACCAAGGGAAATGAGGAACATGAGGAGAATTAAAATACTATTGTAATGTAACGAACCGTTTTTTAGAGTGGATAAAATATGAAGGTTTTTGAACATCTTATTTTATCAATGGTTCAGTTTTAAAACCCGAGCTTCGAAACAAGGTCCCGAGTTCTGGAGTCGTTTTAAGCGGTGATATCGGGTTGCGCATGGTTTTTCAGACGGTGCGGGTCAAACCGTGCAGGTTGGGTGTGTTTTAGTTTTTGATTAAAAATTAAAAAAAAATATAAAATAAAATAATTAAAACCTATCTAACTCTCCCTCACCCTCACTCAGCAGAATCCCCACATGACGCACCCCTCCCTTCTCTCCCGCAAGCCGCGCGCGACTCCCATCCTACGGCCTCCTCTTCGATGTTGTTTCTTCCTGGTTTTCCTCCCGGCTTCTCTCCGAATCATCATGGTAAGCACTTCTCTCCCTTCTCCTACTTCATTCTAGCTTCATTTCAACCTAATCGGCGCTCGGTGAGGTGCGTCCGAACCCTAGGGCTTATAGGTGATCTGGTTTTTCTGTTTATTCTTGTTTTAGGTCCGTGAGAAGATTCTCTTGAGGTCTCTTGAGGTGAGTTCTGGCAACCGCTGCCGAAGGCAAAGCAGTTCGGGTGGTTTATGTTCATCACCAACGTTTTGAGGTAAGGTTTTATACCCGTTGTTAGTTTCAAATCATCCAAATTTGGGTCGTCATGTGTTATTGACTCCCTGGTATTTAATTGGTAGGGCATTGGGTGGTTTAACTTTATTTCGCGTTGTCGCTAAAAACGGAGGTAAGGATTTAAGGTCGTTTGTTGGTCTTGCATTACTTAAATTGGTTCCTCTTTGTGTCTTGAGTTTGGCTGTGGTAGTCTGTTAGTGTGTTGGACCTTTGGAGTTGGTTTCACCTTGACAGAGCTTAGGTGACTTGCCTTTGTAGGCATAGGTATGTATTTATATCTATGTGGGTTCCCCCGGCGTGCGTATATTTGTCCATGGTAGCGAATATACACGTACGGGGCTAGTTGTCCCCATTGCATATATAAAACGTTCCTGCACAGGTGAGCGGAGATAGGTGTTTGTGTATAAGAATATGTGTAAGGATCCTCTTGCGCACGCTCATGGCCATGCGGAGCGTGTGCATAGAGGCTAGGTTTCCTTATACGTATGTGAAATCACATATTCGTCATGGGGGGAGCAGTAGCGGCTCTTATTTATAAATTGCCCAGAGCCGGAGTGGACGGATGGATCCACCTTGAGGTAGGGTCCCTCTCTATGCCCTTTAAATTTAAGTAATGTAATAGTGAGTTTAATATTACACTTCCTTAGCATTTTAATTATGCAAGTTTAGTTCCGATTAAATGATTCTGTGCAAATGGTGTTAATTGCAGGAATAAGATAGAAGAGGTTGTTTGGTCACTAAACTAACGATTTAATAATAAAACCCCTCTTTCGAGGTGCGCTGCCTTCAATCTAGAAATTTAGCAATAGTGTTTCATGATTTACTTCCTTATTGTTTGACTTCTTAATTTTGTTAAGTGTTTATTTACATTTAAAGTAAATGCTTAATATCACTAAATGAATTTTTTGATAAAGTAATGACATGTTTTCTAATAAATCTCCTCCAATGGAGGTGAGCTTCCTTCAATATGAAAATGCAGTAGTATATTTTTTTTGTGCTCGCTTGCTTAAATGTCTTATGACTCTTTATGCTTGACATTATACTTGATAAATGACATGATTGTACTTTTACCTTACTAGTTACCTCAAATGATGTTGCTTCTTGAAAAAAAATGAGCCATGACAGCTCCTAAGTTCATGGA
The DNA here is from genome assembly GCA_963277665.1 of Viscum album. Classification (NCBI taxonomy): domain Eukaryota; kingdom Viridiplantae; phylum Streptophyta; class Magnoliopsida; order Santalales; family Viscaceae; genus Viscum; species Viscum album. Next base: position 142,014,265 of record OY728161.1, on the reverse strand, counting down.
TTAGCATGTAATTAGAACTTTTAGGGTAGGGTGTTTACCCTATTCCCTTTACTTCGGCACTTATGTCATGCCACGTCTTGTGCCGCTTGTCGCAACCTTCCGGCAATGCCTCATTATTTCTTATTGAAATTCTTGGGTGGTTTGCTCATGCCCATTGTGGCCCTCGTTTATGGTGAAGCCCATCCTGGGTGCTCACTTTACCTCTTGGACACCCCCTTGGGTGTTCCCCACCTAAACCCGCCCCCTTCTTCCATGTTCTTTATGTTATAAATGTAATGAAATAGTTTGAACTGAATGACTTGATGGAATAAGTTTTTTGGCTTGTACCTTTTAATGTCATTAATAACCCATTATTGAGGCACGTTGATGCCATACACTTTTGTTTTCCTTCTATTTCTCATGCAAGTTCCAGAATTCTGATTAAAGATAATTAATTATGAGGAATAATTAAATAAAGTTGAGAATAGATTTGGATAATTTAATGTGAAGAATTAATTATGAAATGGTAATTCTGTCAACTGATTAATTAATTGATAAATGGTAATAAATAAATGAGATTTTGGGTCCTATACATGGCGTTCTAGACTAATTCAAATTTTGTGATTGGACATTGTGTTCCTTCCCAATGGTTATCCAAGCTTGTGATATATGATGTTAGACACGGTGATATTCAACGAAGTATTATCTGGGTGTTAGACATGGCGATCTACATCAAATGTGATTCAGGGTGTTAGACATGGCGATCTACACCGAATAATTATCTAGGTGTTAGACATGGCGATCTACACCAAATTTGATTCTAGGTGTTAGACATGGAGATCTACACCAAATGAGAATTGGGGTGCTTGACATGGAATTCAACACCAAATGAATGATAATAATGATTTATGGAAAGAATGGGAGATGTGGGTAAAACCTGAGTGAATTGTGATCAAATAAAGAAAGGTAAGAATGAATGGATATCCATGAGTTGAAATGATTTGTGAATAAATAGAGTAAGTGGGAAAAATGATAAAAAGTGTTTTTATTCTTGAAACAAATTTACTTGTGTTGTTTTAAATAGGATCATGTTCCGTCTATGGGCCAAGGTAGGTATTGTTGTCAGGTGTCCTTTTTGGAACTTGGATGGGCAGTTATTGTTTATATTGTATCGTTATTGTTCGAAAATACAAGCACATTGTTTAATTATATTTCATGGTATATAGTGGGCTAGACCCTGGTTTTTCCGGCCTACTGAGATATATATCTCACACCCTACTCGGGCCTCCATTGCACTAGGGTACCCGAGTAGATTCTATTTGGTTGCAGGAACTTGTACTTGGAGTTAGGAGTAGTGTACTGAGTTGGGGATCAAGATGCTCATGGAGATCGCCCTCGGGGATTGAGAATTTTGTTTATTTACATCTGCATTGATGTGTAAGTGTGTCGCTTGGTTTAATGCTTCCATTGTATCATTTTCATGTCATGCATGGACCTCCTATATAAACTGACGGTCACCTATTTTATTCAAACCATATAAATGAAAAAAAAATTCCTCTGTTTTCTTATTATATACACTACTTCCGTTGTTGATGTATTTTTTCCTTCTTCTTCACTTTGATAATAGGCTATAGTCTCCCCCCTGACTTACCTTACACCCTCGCTGCTAGTCGGCAACCTCTGGCATAAAGGGAGACGCGCTTGAGGCCATGTCACTGGCTGACTCAGGTGACCGGTTTAGGGTCGACCCGGGTTGGTTCATGATAAAATAGTATCAGAGGACCCTCATTTTTTTGTCATACTATTTTTGGGTTTGGTAGATAGGAGACTAGGAATGTGTCAGCACTTGGGTTAATAGTAATTCTTAGGACTGATCACCCCATGTGTGGGAAATGACCAAGTGGTCAGGGCTGAGAATTGATGTTCATGTTGTTTGATGTTATAGTTGATGTGATTTCACCTTGGGTGAATGTTGTCTTTTCAACTGCTTATTTGTTTATGAAAAGGTTTTGAAAATTTTCTTTGCCCTGATACAGCAAAGAAATTTCATTGCATGAATCATATTAGGCCCTTATAGATTCACATGTCATTCATATGTGTCGTGCCATGTAGTTGCATTAGTATGATTCCTGCTAATTTTGATTGTGTGCCTTGAAAATATGTCATGTCTGGATTTATTTATCATGCCTCTTTAGAAATCATGTTTCGGTGATAGTTAACATGTTTGGGTGATAATATGTCAGGTTTTCTATCTTGATTGTGCTTCATGCTCTGTGTTATAGCATGTTTTAGTTATTTCAGCTGGGTGCTTTGTGTTAGATGTTTGTAGTGGCTTGTTAGCTTGCTGGTAAATGCTTTGTTTCTTTGGCTGAAATTGTTGGTTGCGATTACGACAGAGCCAGGTTTGCATTATAAGTTGTATGGACACCTTATAATTGGGAAAAGGGGTAAATTGTGTTTTCAAACTTTTTAAAACATGACTGCTAAAGTTTAAATGTTAAATGTTGAAGAGGAAGTTTGTTGTAACTTGCCTATTTTTTCCATGGGGCGTTGTTTGAAAACCAAGTACTTTGTCGTGAAATAGTACTTGTGGGTTTGTTAAAATCTTATTTCAAATGGTTAAAGGTTGAAATGAATTAATGAAATAGATAAAATGGAAAGGGGTTTTTGAGCATAGTAATCCTTGTTTTGCGTGACCAAGAGATAGGGTCGACGTGTGTGCGTAAAGGACTGGCCCATGCTAGGTAGTACCCCTAGAGCTTGAGCTGCATTGTTTTCGGTATGAGCTTCTGATGTGGTGATCTTAGTTCAAGGAACATCACCGTTCGTTTTAGTGTTTTAGAAATAATGAGCTGGTAAGTGGTTAGTCCTTCTTGGGATGACATGGACACTCCTGAGGTGGGTAGTGTCACATCAGTTTCGGTTTACATGTCGGTGATTGCTTGGCAGCACGACTATGATAAGGTTGGCAGTGTGTGGAACGCTTTAGAAACTCCATTAATGTGGGAAGAGTTTCAGTGGTTAAGATTTGACGAATACGAATACCTCAGGTGGTATAGGCATCAGAGTTTGGTCCGAATGATCTTCTCAGTGACCTTGGTTTAATCTTTGTGTACTCAGCTGGATGAGACGATCATGTCCCCCATATTGACGTCATCTTGAATACACTAAGATAGTGTCAGTTATACGCTGCTCTAAAGTTTAAAAGTTGTGGGTTTGTTTCATAATCTCTCTCTGGTTGTGCGTGGGATGCACAGTTTCTTAGAGTTACACTTCGTGCTGAGGAACGATAGTTTTATGATAGTCTTGTGATGGATTGACTTGAGAATATCATCAATGGTTGTGTAAGGACTTCAGTGTAGGCGTGGTTGATAACGGAACAATTTTAAAAGCACGTTGTCGGTTTAAGGGCGAGTGTGAATTTTGGGTTGGCGATGTCTTTCGAGGAAATCATGTGTGACCAATTTTAGTTGGTCGACCATGATTCGACCATTTTATTTGGATTAGGTCCCTATAATGTCCTCGGATGTGAGATCTAATTTGATGTTTTAGTTGTAACGTGAGCATTGGCTCGAGTTATAAAGGCTTAAGTGCAGTCTTCTTAGAAAATATTTAAAGGTGCATTGGGTTTTGGAAACACAATACGACCGGTTGAATGAAACTTTATGACCCTTGTAGGTCACGTGATGTTTTCGTTGTTTTCTGAAGGCTTATCAAGGACGAGAAGTTTTTAAGGTGGGTAGTTTGTAACAAACCATTTTTTTAGAGCGGATAAAATACGAAGTTTTTTGAACTTTTTATTTTATCAATGGGTCGGTTTTAAAAACTGTGCTTCGGAACGAGGTCCTGAGTTCTGGAGCCTTTTTAAGCGGTGATATCGGGATGTGCATGGTTTTTCAGATGGTGTGGTTCAAACCATACGGGTTGGGTGTGTTTTTGTTTTTGATTAAAAATTAAAATAAAAATAAAATAAAATAATTAAAACATATCTAACTCTCCCTCACCCTCACTCAATAGAACCCCCACGTGACGCACCCCACCCTTATCTCCCATGAGATGTGCGTGACACCCCTCCTATGACCTCATCTTCGATTCCATTTCTCCCTGCTTTTCCTCTGGGATTATCTCCGAATCATCATGGTAAGCACTTATCTCCCTTATCCTCCCTGTTTTTGGCTTCATTTCAACCTAATCGGTGCCCGGTGAGGTGCGGCCGAACCCTAGGGCTTAGAGGTGATCCAGTTTTTTAGTTTCCTCTTTTTTTAGGTCGGTGAAAAGGATCTCTTAGGGTCCCTTGAGGTTTGTTCTGGCAACTACCGCTGAAGGAGAAGTGGTTCGGGTGGTTTCGGTTCGTCGCCAACGTTTTGAGGTAAGGTTTTATACCCGTTGTTAGTTTCGCATCCCCCAAATTAGGTTCATCATGTGTTATTGACTCCCTGTTATTTATTTGGTAGGGCGTTGGGTGGTTTCACTTCATTTTGGGTTGTCGGTAACACCCAAGGTAAGGATTTAATGCCATTGGTCGGTCTTGACTCACTTAAATTGGTTCCACTTTGTGTCTTGAGGTTGGTTGGGGTTGTTTTTTAGTGTGTTGGACCTTTGGAGTTGCTTTCGCCTTGCCAGAGCTTAGGCGACTCACCTGCATAGGAATAGGTACATATTTATATGTATGTGGGTTCCCCCGGCTTGCATATATTTGTCCATGGCAGCGAATATACATGTATGAGGCTAGTTGTCCCCATTATATATATAAAAATTGCCTGCGCAGGTGAGCAGAGACAGGTGTATGTGTTTAAGCATATGTGTAAGGATCCTCTTGTGCATGCTCATGGACATGAAGAGCATGTGCATAGAGGCTATGTGTCCTTATACATATCTGAAATCACATATGCCTCGTGGGGGGAGCAGCAATGGCTCTTATTTAGAAAGCGCCAAGAGCCGGAGTGGACGGATGGATCCACCTTGAGGTAGGGTCCCTCTCCTTGCCCTTTAAATTTAAGTAAAGTAATAGTGAGTTTGATATTGCACTTCCTCAGCATTTTAATTATGCAAGTTTAGTTCTGATTAAATGCTTCTGTGCAAATTGTGTGAATTGCAGGAATAAGATAAAAGAGGTTGCTTGGTCACTAAACTAACGATTTAATAATAAAACCCCTCTTTCGAGGTGTGCTGCCTTCAATCTAAAAATGTAGCAATAGCATTTCATGATTGACTTCCTTATTGTTTGACTTCTAAATTTTGTTAAGTGTTGAATGAGTTTTAAATTAAATGATAAATATCACTAAATGAATTTTTTGATAAAGTAATGACATGTTTTCTAATAAAACTCCTCCAATGGAGGTGATCTGCCTTCAAAATAGAAATTTTGTAGTATATTTTTTTGTGCTTGCTTGATTAAATGTCTTATGACTCTTTATTATTTACATTATACTTGATAAATGAAATGCTTGTACCTGTACCTTACTCGTTACCTAAAATGATGTTGCTTCTTGAAAAAAAATGATCCATGACACCTCCTAAGTTCATGGCTTATCATGTAATTAGAACTTTTAGGGTAGGGTGTTTACCCTCTTCCATTTACATCGGCTCTTATGTCATGCCACGTCTTGTGCCTTTTGTCGCAACCTTCCAGAAATGCCTCATTATTTCTTATTGAAATTCTTTGGTGGTTTGCTCATGCCCATTGTGGCCCTCGTTTATGGTGAAGCCCATCCTGGGTGCTCGCTTTTCCTCTTGGCCACCCCCTTGGGTGTGCCCCGCCTAAACTCCCCCCCCCCTTCTTCCATGTTCTTTAAGTTATAAATGTACCTCAATAGTTTGAATTTAATGCCTTTATTGAAAAATTTTGTTGGCTTGTACCTTTTAATGTCATTAATAACCCATTATTGAGGTATGTTGATGCCATACACTTTTTTTACCTTCTATTTCTCATGAAAGTTCAAGAATTCTGATTAAAGATAATTAATTATGAGAACTAATTAGGAAAAGTTGAGAACATATATGGATAATTAAATGTGAATAATTAATTATGAAATGGGAATTGTGTCAGCTGATTAATTAATTGATAAATGGTAATAAATAAATGAGATTCTGGGTCCTTGACATGGAGTTCTAGACCAATTTAAAAGTTGGGTTTGGACGTGGCATTCCTTCCCAAAGGTTATACAAGCTTGTGAAATAGGGTGTTAGACATGGATATCTACACCGAAGTATTATCTAGGTGTTAGACATGGCGATCTACACCAAATTATTATCTAGGTGTTAGACATGACGATCTACACCAAATGTGATTTGGGGTGTTAGACATGGAGATCTACACCAAATAATTATCTAGGTGTTATACATGGTGATCTACACCAAATGTGATTTGAGATGTTAGACATGGCAATCTACACCAAATGAGAATTGGGGTGCTTTCCATGGCGTTCAACACCAAACGAATGATAATAATGATTTATGAAAAGAATGACATATGTAGGTAAAAACCGAGTGAATTTTCATCAAATAAAGAACGGTAAGAATGAATGGATTTACAATATTAGTTGAAATGATAAGTGAAAAAATAGAGTAGGTGAGAAAAAAGATAAAAATTGTTTTTATGCTGAAACCAAATTTACGTGTGTTGTTTTAAACAGGTTCTTATTCCGGCTATGGGCCGAGGAAGGTATTGTCATCAGGTGACCTTTTTGGAACCGGGACGGGCGTTTGTTGTTTGTATTGTATCGTTATTGTTCGAAAATACCACCGAATTGTTTAATTATATTTCATGGTCTAGAGTGGGCTAGACCCCAGTGGTTCCGACCTACGGAGATATATATCTCACACCCTACTCAGGCCGCCATTGCACTGGGGTGCCCGAGTAGATTCTATTTGGTTGCAGGACCTTGTCGTTGCTATTTCTTATAATTGGAGTTAGGAGAAAAGGACCAAGCTGGGGATCGGGACGCTCATGGAGATCACCCTCGGGTCTTGAGACTTTTGTTTATTTACTTGTGCATTGATTTGTATATATGTCGCATGGTTTAATGCTTCTATTGTATCATTAGAATGTCATTCATGAATCTCCTATATAAACTGACGATCGCCTATTTTATTCAAACCTTATAAATGAAAACTGTTTTCCGATGTTTTCTTATTATTTACACTACTTCCATTGTTGCTGTATTTTTTCCTTTTTCTTCAATTTGATAATAGGGCATAGTCTCCCCCCTGACTTACCTTACACCCTCGCTGCTAGTCGGCAACCTCTGGCGTAAGGGGAGATGCGCTTGAGGCCATGTCGCGGGTCGGCTCGGGTGACCAGTTTAGGGTCGACCCGGGTTGGTTCGTGACATGTAAAGACTTTGCAAAGGGAAGAAACTTATGAAAAGTATGGAAATTTTAGTATCGTATAGAGGATGTATCATTCTTATGAAATTATATCACCAGTAAAGAATATCTATGGACCCTTCCAAGATCATGGAAATAGAAGAGTGGCCTAGGACAACATCTATATTGTAGATCCATAGATTCCTCAGTCTATTTGGGTATTACAAAGGATTTTTAAAAAACATCTCATGATTTTCAAACCCACTAAATGAGATGAAATAAAAAGGATTTGTGTTTTATAAACCAATAATTATGAAGAATACTTTAAATATTTGAAAAAGAGGCTTATCATTGTACATGTAATTACTCTTGCACTATGTGAGGAACCCTCTGTGGTATACAACGATGATTAAAATAGGGTATTATGTTTTATACTATTGAAAACAGATAAATTGATAACATACGCCTTAGGGTAGTTGAAACTTCATGACAAAAACTGTATCATACATGATATGGAGTTGGTGGATTTCATATTTATGTTGAAAATATAGAAGCATTATCTCTATGCTGTAATTTTTGAGATATGTAGTGATCATAACTGAATAAAATATATATTCAAATGAATGGATCTTAATATTCACCAATGAATATTTTTTTAGCTCATTAAGGATTATGACTTCTCAATATACTACCATCCTGGTAACTCATATAATGTGGTAGATTCCCTAAGTAGAAAGGATCTCACGACATTATCAATGATAAGAATTGAGAAGGATCCAATACTATTAGTCATGAAAAGGATGTACATGGGAATCATCATGTAAGGTACATCATCTTCCCTTTCAAAAATTATCACTCAACCATCCCTTTTATAAATGATAAAGGATTCTCAAAGATATGATGTGAAAATTCATAAGAAGGTAGAAACTATCATAAAATAGAAATCCTCAAAGTTCAAAATTGATGAAGAAAGAGTCATGAAATTTGGTTCATGACTATGGGTGCCATCGATTCTTAAGATAAAGAAATAGATTTCAAATAATGAACTTATATAAACATTTTCTATTCACCCAAGGTGAAAAATATTTTATCAAGATCTCATAGAGAACTACTAGTGTTAAAATATGAAGAAGGAGATCACTGAATATACATCAATGTGCTTGGTATGTCAGCAAGTGAAATATGAAAGAAAAAAGTATAATCGGATGATAAAACCATTACCCATACCCACACAGAAATGGGAAAACATCACCATGGACTTATTCACAAGATATCCAATGAAATACCGATGAAATAATCTTATATAGGGTTTTTTGGATCATCTTATAAATGCAACTCACTTTATTGTGATTCAAGAGGACTTATAACTCAACCAAATTGCCAGGATATACATTAAAGAAGTGGTGTGGATACATGGTGTACCATTATTGAATACAAATGATTGTGATCCAATATTTAACTCTATGTTATAGAAAATTCTACAACATGATATAAATACTGAGTTGAACTTCATTATGGATTATCAACATCAAACAGATTTCCAATCTAAGAAGAATATTTATAGTAACACAATCTTTTTACACATATGATTACATGATTTTTAATAAAATTAACTATTAAAATACAAGGTATGGATTGTAAAGTCTAGTGTCTAGGATGACTAGGTACATAAAACTAACAAATGGGACTAAAAACATTTCTTTATATATCATCCATTATGAGATCCTTACTTCTTTCCAACCCATACATATAAATAAGATAACATGGGGATAACATGAATAAAGGGTTGAGCTGAAAATCTCAGTAAGGGAATAAAAATGAGAATAAATCTTACCACATGAGTTAGAAATAATAAATTAATGATATAAAAATTTATGAACAAGATTAAGCATAAGGAATCATAACATTGGATCATATAATGAATGATTAATAGTAATGTAGTAGCACTATAAAACATTAATTTTGAATGTGTTGAGGCTCATTGCACTTAGAGGAGCTTGATTCAAGGATAACCATGATGGCCATTACACATAGAGCATAATTAAAGGCTAACCACCAAGACCGCTGCATATAAAATCTCATGAGACAAAACATTACCCAGTGTATTGGAGTAATATATAGGTGCACCCATCATTACATGTTCATGAATATGTTTACCACATATTAAATCATACAAAAGAAATCAAACATAAACATAAGGATTGCCTATGGAAGGAATTGGGTATCATAATAATGTCATAAATTATAATAAATGGGGGTATCAAAAAATTCTCCAAGAAAGAAAGGAAATAAATCATACATGGACATTCATTATAAGGACCCGACCTTATTACGTTACATAATCTTAAAATTTAGTCAAGAACATACTTAATTTCACATTGATAATAATTTCATATTTATAATTTTAGAGAATTGGGAAATAACACATACATAACTTCCCATGTTTATATATTGAAGATACCCCAAAAACAGTATCCATTTCATCCAAAATATATAACTTTTCCAATAATACACATTTTCTTTGAAAACATATTCATAACAATTAACATGGATTACTTATTTGTCTTAAACATCCTTATAACCTATGGAAATCATATAAAAACATGGGATGTGCAAAAAAAATTCAGTAATGGATATAAAAATAAAGAAATAAAACATTAGTCCATGAATACATGTAATGTATGAAATCATTTTTAGAAATACATACTTTTCACCCATATAAAACTGCTTTGTGAAACATGAGATTTCAATGAGATTTACAAAAAAACATATAGAAAATAAATAGAACCCTAAATGTATATTGGATAATTAAATACATATATTTTAACCCTCACATCTACCTTATGTTTTGTAACCCTTACAGCTACTTTAAAAGGAAACCCTCATGGATAACTTATGGTGTAACCATCATAGCTACACATGGAGTTACCATATGGACGAACTACAACATACACACAACCAATGCATTGAAGAGAGATATAGTTGCCACCCTTCATCATAAACAACTACTATTAACTAGAACACAATCATACAACATGAATAATTTGATAAAAAGTTTCTTTTTAAATTGGTAAAATAGAATTTTAAAATCAGATTTTAAAATAAATGCCCCTTAAAGTATCAAATAATTGATGTGAGACTTAATTAAGTGTATTAAATATGTATATAAATTATAAATACACCTAATTATACATAATATAGCCAAATTAATCCCATAAATAATTTAAATACAATTTAAATAATGTTGTAGAAGGTAAACTCAAATAATAGAAATCACGTTAAAAATTCCCTTACCTTGGGGGTTTCTTACTAAAAACATGATTAAACCTCCTATATAATGGTTAAAATAGTGTTATTAATATCATATAGAAACATATTCGTGTTTATAACACCATATATTCTCATTTTATAACATCATTCCATCAATTAATTAATAATTTTTTATTCTTTCCATTGATTGGTGTGTGTTCTTTAAAATATTTCCATGGTCGGTTCGTATTTGATTTTCCTGTCGTATGTAAATGAAATTACATAGGTGTAATGAAATGGTATTAATATGATTAAATAATATTTATTGATATCATAAATCATTTTTTTATCAAATATTATGATGATTCATTAAATAAAACATTAATGATATTTGTTTAGATCATTTTTTTTGTTTCCTACATAATCCTGATCTTGTTTTATTACATAATATAATGTCATGCATTGAAGTTAATTAAATAATATAAAATAGGTCACATGATACACTTTAAATTAGGTTTTTATGATCATATTTTAAGGAAGTAATGGTAATTGAAAACACATCTTCGATGATTTTGGTAAATCTACACATCACAAACGGTGTTTTTATTTTTTAGAATAAGAGGGAGAGGAGAGGTAGAAATATGATGAATTTTATTAAATTAACTTGAAAACATATATAATATTTAAGATTTCGGTTTTTTCATACCTCCTGGATATGTAGAGGAGAAGAGAGCATAAGAAATTAAAGTAATTTAAAATAAAATACATGAAAAGGGAAGAGTATTCTTACCTCTTGATCACATCTCATAGAGATCCACCTTAATGCCTTTGGTTGTGGAATTTTGGTGAGACCAGTAGGACTTGGAATTGGAGAAGTGACTTGGGGATGGTATTTAGAAGAACATAGACAATCCTAAATTCATTAGAGGTGTGAGAGGAGGAGGGGAAAGAGGGTGGTATTTATCACGGAGGAGAGGAGGGATTTTACATTATTTTAATCATTATTTTAAAAAAAAATCTCAAGAATATGAATAGGCATGATTCATGTGACCCAAAATAGTAATATTACCATGTGATTTCGAATAAAGTGGGCTTACATCATCCTTACATAAATTATGATGCAATAAAACAATTATATTTCATTTATTGTAATTTGTCGTATTTTAATATTCATAAAAAATTCATGAAATTTAGAAAAATACAAAAAATTCACCTTATCCATTTCTCAACATTTAGAGTTAAAAAATGAACTCCATTTTTCAAAAATAATTTTCTAAATATTAGTAGTTTTATTTTTAAATAAAATCATAATTTATTCAAAAAATAACAATTTTAAATCTACAACTCATTTTTTGACACCTTGAAAAATTAATCAACATGTTATTATTTTATAACCTTAAGAAAATAAAATAATAATATGATTTACTATTCATAAAGGGTCATATTACTATTCGTATTATTATTCATAATGGTATGTTACTTTTCACCAAAAACAAGTTGGTTCTGTCAGACTCAAAATAACTTACTGATCACAACCGTAGATGACTGTTTTTGGAAATTCAAATCACAGAAGAATAAAAATTGTGTTCAAAGGCTTGTTATAAGTATCTTATTAAAACAAATATTCATGAATTTCAATTTATTTTTAAAACTTGGGGGTGTTACATTCTTCCAATCTTCTATAAATTACATCATCACAATTTCATTTAATTATTAAACAAGTGAGTTCACCTTTCACTACTAGAAATAAAGGATTTAGCCACACCTATATAGCCATGGTTTAAAAAACCATGGCTACAACCTAAGATATCCCCATGGGTATTAACTTACCCATGGCGCTATGCCCCCAACCCTCATGATTCTACCCAATATTGATGTCTCCTCTACGATTTGGCAGACCTCGTCACTTGATGCTGCCACCCACCTACCTATCTCCTCCAATGATGACGCGGCCACCCAACCTCGATCCTCCTTCAATGACGCAACCACCTTACCTCGAGACGATCCTCCTCCAATTACTTGGCCACCCTACCTCCTCTCAATCCTCTTTAAATAACATAGCTCTACCTCGGCCTCCACCTTCAGGGCACCCTCTTCCTTGTCTCGCATGTTTTTTTAGTCTACACACACTACTGGAAATCTGACCTTTCCCAACGCTTCTATACCAACTGTTTGTAAAAACCGTTGGTATAGGTCCTCTTTCCCAATGGTTTGGCCACACCGTTGGGAAACATGGTCACAAATTGAGCTTTTCCCAATGGTTTGTCCAAACCGTTGGGAAAGGGTATAACTATCCCAACGGTTTGCCAAAACTATTGGGAAAGGTACCCTAAAGATCAACATTCCACCCAAAATTGCTCCAGAATCAAGGATCTATACCAACGGTTGTCAAAACCGTTGGTATAGATCTTTTGAATTTTTATCAGATTTTCTTACCGAGAACATTATATAAATAAAAATTTAAAATAATTATGAGAATACCTATATATATTTATGTAATTATGTTCACAAAAGTAATATTAGGTTACTGGTTAAGTCGTTCAATGATAAACTAGGGGTCCTGGGATCAAATCCTAGTGAATGTTTTTTTTTTGAAATACATATACCAATGGTTCCATAACCATTGGTATAGATTTTCATATTAATTATACCAACGGTTTTCTCAAAACCGTTGGTATAGACCTATCCCTACAACTTACTTGGCTACGGTTCTCCAAACCATTGGTATAGGGTATACCAACGGTTTGGAGGCCTATACCAACAGTTCCAAACCATTTGTATAGGTTATTTTTCTAGTAGTGACACATTCTATGCACCCATCCACATCTCACTGATGGGTGGTCCATGACTCACGGCTGGTGAGTGGCCTGCGGTAGGGTGTATTAGGGTTTGTTTTCTATTTCCTCAAATTTTTATTCTATTTATGCTGTAGGAATTTCAACTATATATGAATTTATCTAATACACATCCACATACATATAAACAATGAAGTTTCTAATTCTTCACATGCCCTCTAATTTCTTCCATAGATAAGGGTTTCTTTGAATTCTGATTCACAGCCTCTTCATTTTTCATTGGGTTAGATTTATTTTTTTAGATTTCTTGTATTCTTGATTCTAACATTTTTCTTTGATATGGTATATTTATTTTCACTTATTTCATTGGGTATGAATTATTTGATTTTATTTTCTGATTTTCATTGGTTTTGATTGTCTTATAGAGTTTAAATCTTCAAATGCTTGAAATCAGAAGGTATGATGATATGATTTTAATATGGATGAATGGTCTATGGTGAGTTATAAAAGAAAATTTCATAAATATATCATATTCATTGATTATTATTACATTGGTTATTGTAAATCTATGTTTCATAATGATGGATATATGAAATATCACAATATTGTTCTGAAACCTGGATATGATAAGCACATATGAAAATTTTTCCCCATACGGTTTTATTCATTTCCCATTAGGTGTGTTTAGTTTTATGTTTTTATATTAGAGGTTAATCCACACTACCCTATACCTCCCTACCAATTCTTATATAAATAACACTTTGGGTTAATAATTGGTTAAGATAAGTGTTTAATCGAGCCTTGATTTATAAATGTGTTTAAAATAATAAGGCATTTTCCATATTGGCCTTTTAACTCCTTAAGCTTAGAACCATGGTCTGTCAAAGTAGATTTTTGATTACCTCGGTACTCCATCTATCTCTACGGGTCCATCATGGATGGATTTATAATTTTTCCTTAAGTTTGGTAACATGTTGAAGTTTGAGAGTTTTTTATTTCCTACTAGAAGTGTGGGGGATGGTAAATATATTATAAAATCTATTAGAAAGGTTATTTGGATTGATATTTCATTCCATATACATATGAGACTATTTAATACTCCTTGAAACCTTGATTTTTTAACCACAATTTATGGTCCCCCATCAAGTGTATGAACTAATATAGTGTAATCTATAAATGGTATGATAAAAAAAATTTCTCTGGTTGGATATATATATTTTTTTAGTCATACAGTTTTTTTTGACATGTATGAACTGAAAAATATGATGTTTTATTGAAGGTAATTGGATAGAAAACTCAATTTCCATTCCTATTTAATTTTTATTGAATGTCTTAGATAAGACTTTGTGGAACATGAAGAAATACGAGGCTATAATTCAGATTAATAATTCATAGGAGAAGGTGATTGCACAGACCTAAAGCCACGGTTTATTGCTCTGTGACTATATCTTTCTAATTTCCATGGTATAATTAATCCACTGTGGCTATACCACTTCCATAAAATTTTTCCCCTATTCTGTATTGGGCTCGTCCTCCCCAGATCCGCTACGCACCTCACACTACTCCTCCTCGACGACTTCTCCTCCCTGATGACTTCTCCATCCCCGACCTCTCATCACTGTGGCGCCTCCTCACTTATGACTTCTCCTCCCCGACCTATCCTACCTGACCTATCCTCACCTCTGCACCCCCTCCCCAACGAACTCTCTCACCTCGACCCATCCTCCCTGATGAACTCTCTCACTACGGCACCCTCCTCCCAGACGATCTCTCTCACAATGGAACCCTCCTCCCCAGAGACCTCTCTCACCACGGTACCCTCCTCCCTGAAAACCACTTTCACCAAGGCGCCCTCCTCCACGACACTTCATTTCAATGTAGTACATCCCTCCGTGGAATTTTATACCATATTATTTCATCAATGATCTGATTTTAAGGTTGTACTATGATTTGAATTTCATGTGATGGTTATTTAGATCTCCCTTACTCTTGAATATATTTAATTTGGGGTTCGTAAAATCTATCTATGAAGTATTTAGATCTACCCACTCAAGGTATGGATTCCTCTTGCAATGAATTAAAATAAGGATTTTAAAAACAAAATTCAAGGTATGGCCATCATACCATTTTTTCATACAATACCATCCATTCCACAAGATGAAATTTTGTAATATTTATACTATAATTTAAAGAGTATATCAGTATGAAAACAATAATAAATCATTCCCATTATATAAAATATTTCAAAACCATCACATGGAACACTTATATACTAAAACCGGTAAGAATACAAGCTCTAAAACTGGCTCTAAATGCTAGACCTGTTAGAGAGACAAAACAAGTTCTTGGAAGAATGGGAATATTTCATATATTACCAAAATAGGGAAGTCCCATGTGGAAGAGGCATGTGAATTAATGGTTAGTGTCAAGGAATATAATAATTTGTATAAGGAAAATTAATTTAGGTAGAATTTTTTGAGAGAGAAAGTTCTTCCGATTTTAAAAGGAGAACTACATTTTGGTAAAATATCCCATGGTAGATAATGTTGTAAATTGCGTTGAGTAAGAGAGAATAATCCTAAAATATTTAAAATGGAATTTGATTCCCTTTAAACTATTTAAGACCTAAAGGTAAACTCCAATGTTAATGGTAAAGGGAAATTAGTGTTCCTTGATGAATCACCATCCTCATAAAAATGAAACATACAGAAGGTACCCCCACACCTTAAACATTAAATGATACTAAAATTTCAATAGAGGTATAGGACTCAGGGGGATACATAATACTTGGGTTAATTATGCTCAAAATAACATAATATATAGATGGAATCAGATTAAACATTAATCAAAAAAATTCATGTAGAAAGTGATATTTAAGGTATTTCAGGTATATTTTGGTATTAATATTGAAGCTGTGTGAATGGTATATGTTTTCATACTATAATTTATAATGAAATTAATAGTTTAGGATCAATCTGATGGTATATGACAAACATTATTTAATATGTTTTATCACAATGATTTATACATATAAAAAGTTGTTTTATGCTATGTAGAATGTGGAATGAATCTACTAAGTGAATAGAATCTAATAGGTCTATATTAGGGATAGATATTGATTATACATATCCATATTTTAATATATTGTATCAGTTATTTCCAATTTTTGGTTATTAAATGATATTAAAAAATGAGATACTCAATAAATAGTGTCCCCAAAAATGAAAAACATTTAAAATAAACAAGGTTGTAATCAAAAGGGAATTGGAGTTGATCTTACAAAGGATATTTAAGTATTATATATAATTAAAGGAGTCTATGAGATCCCAAATTACATTGAATATAAATAAAATTATCTTTTTTAATTTAACAAGTGGCATAACTAATGTCTAAAACGATATATCATGCAAACTTTTTTATTTAATTTTTTTTGTGCCAATAAGCTTGATGTGATTTTCAATAATAATTTGAGTCTATAAATTGAAATATAAAGGTTGATATGAATTTATTGGACATAGTGTGTTACATAGAAAACCATGTATGTGTAAGATAAGACTCGTGTTTCCTATACTAAGCTCTTCCTTATAATTAATAGTGAATTTGTTGACAACTCATCTTTTAATTTATTATTCTTCCTTGTATATATCTTAATATATTGATGAAAATATTTTTTAAAAAATTATTTTAATAGTTTTATTAGTAAATAATTTTTTATTTGAAAAATGAACATTAAAATATTTATTATTGGTATAATTGGTATAATAGGTATAATGAAATGATGCAAAAATATATTAACATGGGGGGGATTTCAAGTAAAAATAGATATTTTAACATGGAATTTAGAAGTCAAGGTGAAGTAGAAGCGCATGGAATAATACAATTAATTTCATTCAGAATTAGGAGGAGAGGGAAAATGTAGTTGGATTCTAGGGGATATTTTCTTCTAAATCAAATGGGGAGATAGATGAACCCTTGAGAGTTTGGAGTGGAATTGTAGACACTATATGATAATTGGATTTATTGTAATGTAAAAATTGGATTTGTTATTGATTTTTGCAGTATTATTATGGAATCATTCAATCTATAATATTGATGTTGATGTAGTTATTAATATTGTTGTTGAATAAAAATATATGTGTGTAAAGGTGATACCATAATTCTACTCATGATTTGTACTAGAGTAATGGATATATATTACGATTAGGGTTTTTCAAAAGGATACTGATCTGATCATTATTGGACCTTTTAACTCTCACCCCCTACCAATGAATTATCTAAAGTGGTGGAAAATGATCAGAGTACTCATCCTCTTGAAAAGGATAAGGCATTCCCCATAAATCAAGAGAAACCGGTTGTCACATATGTCTTAGAATCCTTTCATGAAGAGGATTGGAATTCCCACTATGATTCTAGTGAACCCATGCATGATGATTATGAGCAAGCATGTATTATTGAGGAAGTCTATTTAAAGTCGAGTGTAAGGAAAGGAAAAACCCCAAATATTGATTCGGATGAATATATTACTCTTTGCTACAAAAATACTCACAGACGTAAAGACAACTCTAAGTTCCAAGGAACAATTGTCTCTAGATCCTTAGGGGCCTCTCAGAAAATAAAAATTGTGATTTCACCACAGACAATGGTTACTGAGAATCCAACAGTATCCCCTGATGAAGGAAAAATAGATGGTACTACAAATATTTAAGAGGAAGACCCCACAGTGTAGGATGCATATTAATATAAGGATGATGTGAGTGATGAATTAAAATATTTGAAGGAAGATAAAGATGAAATAGTTTTCAGAAGATACATAGTTGGTGAAATCTCTGCATATACTTACCTAAAAATCAGAAAGATTAGGTTTATGAAGATAATGGAATAATTCAAGAGACATCAAGATTTTAGTTTCAAGGAAATTCCATGGAAATGACTTTTTTTCTCTTTAAGATGTCTAGTGGACACCTTAGTTTGATGCATGAGGTTGTAGCTATGTTTCTCTTTGGGTGAGTACTTATTGTCTTTGTAGTTCCTTGGTCTAATTCTTATAGTGATTCTTTGGGTTCTTAAAATTCGAAGGATGTTTGGATTTCTATTTTTTTTGTGATTATCTGGTCGGTGTGTGCACTATTCATAGGGTGGTAGTTGGTGGTTTCACTCTCTATTGTTTTTTCCCAAAATATGAATGTTGTGTTATATTGGTTTTTTTAAAAGATAGTTGTGATTTCCTGTTGACCATGTGTTTCCATATACTTGTTGTTGCTTCTTCCTCAGTTGAATATTGTGGATTTTTGGAGGTCTTTTGAGGTTGTAGGTGATGTGTTATAAGAGCCGTTATTTCTAGAGCAGTGACTTGCCTTTTCAGATATGGTTTTTGGAAAAAAATTCAATGTGGAGAGTTTATGGTTTCATTTACGATACAAATGTATATAGACAGATTTGATGAGGAGTTGATGTTTGATGAATTACTTGCTGGTGATGCTGCATAGCATCTTGCTGTATTTTTCTTTTATCACTCGTGTGGTTTTTGTTAAGATTACACACCTAATGAAGGCTTAATCTACCATGGGATAATATTTAATCTTCATACATGATCTTGTAGGCTTAGATTTTATTGTGTACACTTAATGTATCTTAGAAATGAATTGAATATGTCTATATTCCATGATCAATTAATTTTGATAATATGTAATGACCAATTACCTTAGTGAAACAATTCTCGGGGTATGATTCCTTCTATATAATGTAATGACCTCAATAAAATGCATGCACGAGGTGAAAAAAATGTTCTACAATATTTTATTTTATATTGGAATCTCACAATATCCGACCTCATACTGAAAAGGATTGGATTGAGGTTAGAGGAAACAAGAAGGATAAAAAACTGTCTTAGAGATATCTGACAAAAGCATGAAAAAACAGGACATTTGGAGGAGGAAATCTAGTGATTAATCCTCATAAAATAACCCTTATAAGAAATCATGGACTAAAATTATTGAAAAAGTGGATATGGAAACTGAATAGCAGGCCTTTGCAGGAAAAATTTCTAATATGGTCTTGCATACTATCCAAAAGAAAGAATAGAAAGAGGGTGAGGCTGCACAAACTAATATATATAGACAGAATTCTCAGATTTCATCTTCAATAGATACTTTCAATGGATTACAATCTACTACTGCCGTAGAAGCCACAGAACCCACTGCACTGGACACTCAGCCTTCTACTGATGTTTCTAAGTCTATATCTAATGCATGTATTGAGGAGGGGACTTCAACACTGAAAGCCAACACTCAATGACCTGATACAACCAAGGCTGATCATGTGCAAGATGATAGTAACCACCTGGATAATTTGAATGCTAGTAAGAGGATAATTAACACTATCCAAGGAACCATCAACATAATTCTAGATCAGAAATCTGAGTGTGGAATGGAGTTTTCCAAGCACCTGGACACTACTATCAAGTACACCTTTGCTGCTACTACTGACAGTGCAAAACAGCATCAACTCTCCTCACCGACACACAATGATGAGATGATGGAAAAAGAATCAGTTCCGAATCTAGTTTTCAGTATATAGATGGATGATATTATAAAAACACAACACATTCAAGATGATGATGATGGTCTGGAACTACAACAGACACATATAACCAGCAACCCCTTCTATGGTGGAATTCACCACTCATAAACTGGGTGACCAATCTGGGGAATTTGATCGCATAAAACCAGCAACAGAATGGATAGTGGTAAAAAAGTAAACTAAGAACAAAAAAATGCACCAATAAAATGTCTCAACAGGTATAAAAAATAATCACAGCTCTCTGAACCCTTCAGGGACTTTGCAGGGAAAAAATGCAGCAACACCTAAAGAGATTTCTACATGCAATTAAGAAAATCCAAGTGTTAGAAGAATTCAAGATGTAACAAAAATGAGGGGCATATCACCAAATGTATGTATAAATGAATATTTTATATTGGAAATGTCAGTGTTTTCCTAACCCTGACACCATCACAACATTAAAAAAATCACATTTTACTCATAAACTAATGCTTTTTTCTATCTTTGAACCTAGTGTCACTTTTATATCTAGATTTAATAGTCTTGATAAATATATTTATACTTTTATAGGAGCAACTTCCAATAAAAACATTTGTTATTGTTTATGGGTCTTTTCACATATATCTATAGATAAAATTCATATGGTTAATGATGATTCTCAGTCTTTGACATGTTAAATAAACTTGAATGATAATAATTTCTGTTGTACTTTTCTGTATTCCTGTAATAAATAACAAGACATAAGAACATTGTGGCACAATATATCCTCCCTGAACAACACTATTCATGTGCCCTTGGTCATTATTGGTGATTTCAATGTTATCCTTAGAACTGGTGAAAATATTGGTCCCTTGCACTCAAACACATCCATTAAAGATTTTAATCACTGTATTGATGATAATAACCTTTTTGAGATTAATCTGGTTGGGGCTAAGTATATCTAGTATAGAATGCAACACAATAAAATTTTAGCAAGTAAACTTGACAGAGCATTCACAAACTTCATTGCCCTCGATAATTGGAATACCATCTCTAGTATTACATTACCTAGTTTTAATTTTGATCGTTGTCCAATTTTGTTGAGCCTCAAGATTAGAGACAACAAACCTATTCTTCCTTTTAGAATCAATAATGCCTGGAATACTATGTAGTAATATAATAACATTGTAAAAGACACTTGGAATTTGATCAATTCGAATGATTCCTTTTTCTGCCTAGGGGGTGTCCGGGATGGATGGGGGCTGTCTAGGGGGTTTTCTCTAGGAAGTAGAGGGGGTTTCTAGGTGGGGGGGGGTCTATCTAGAAAGGAGAGGGGGGACTATCTAGGGATGATGGGGGTTGTCCAATGGGGGATGGGAGCTGTTCAGGGGGGTGTTCGGGAGGGATGGGGCAATGTCCAGGAACCAGCACCTACTTTACTTACAGAGAAAGTTGATTATTCATGTCCTAATTTGGATTTTGAGCAGGATCCTATCTAGATAATTGCCTTAGTTTATGTTTCCTTTGGAGTTAATGAATTCTATACTGAGTAGGCTAATTATCTTATAGGATTTAAATGAGATGGTTATTATCACTCTAGTGATTTATCAAAAGTTCTTTCCTCCATGATTTCAGGGAGGAAACTACTTGGAAGGATTCTTTTGACCCCTTTTTAATTGGATAACTGGTCCAATTCCCTTAGTATTGAATCATATAAAGGAGATGACAAGGATTTTTCTCCATACGAATAGGACCTGTGTGACCCCACATCTACTAATTCAATAGATGATATGGGTGAAGAGGTTTTGGAAACGGTTGGTTTTGATAAAGGAAGGACACAATGTAATGATAGGCCTAGTACTAGGCTATGGTCTTCTATGTAATGAATGTCATCTTTTGGAACTTCCAAGGGCTTGGGAACTCTCCCATGGCTGAAAACCTTTGGAAAATTATTGTGAACAAAAAACCTATACTGATTAGTCTTACCAAGACAAGATTGAAGTTTGAGAAATGGATGGAATTCAAATGTAAATCTTCTAGTTACTCATTTTTTTTTCTAATTATCAATTTGATGATGCCACATAGTCCTTGTTGGTTCTAAATAATGAGAGAGGGAATGTCAATTCCTTTAATAATGATCATCAGTCAGTGACCATCTCCTATTGCATTAGTAACACTACTATTTATGTGACTTTTTTCAATGCCTTCATAGATGTCAATCCGTTTTTTTATGATATATTCTATTTGATTAGAAATTGTGTCCTCTGGTAAACTTTTATTATCGGTTCGGATAAAAACCTTTACTGAACATTAAAAAATTAAGTTGAAACTCAATCCAAACTAATTATATACCATTAATAGGAAGAATAATTGTTAATTAATAGGAATGAACGATTTGATAGTATCAATTTGAAACATGGAACAATTTACACTTTCTTAAAAGAGCATGATTTGACCCATGGGGCATTGTGGTTCTTATATGTTGGGCGGTGACATGTATAGTCATAGGAGATAGGTATGTTTTAGTTTAGTTTTTAATTTATTTTCTTTATCGCACTGGCCACATAGGACTTTTACTTCCTTCTATGGACAAAGGGTAATAATATTCTGCGAAGGGGGGAAAATGGGGATCAGATTGATTCAGTCTATGGATTTTATCCAAGGTATGATTATGTGGTTTCTACTTGTCTCAAACCTCATGTATTTGTGGATTTCAATGTTTTTACTCCATATTATGTTTTCAGTAGGGCGTTGGATCATTTCATGTTGGTTTAGGTGAATTTGGTTATCCTAATCGAGGTAAGGCTTTAATGTCGTTGGTTGTTTTCTCACTGGTTATGTAGCATCCTTTATGTGTTTTAATGTTCCTAATATCCTTTTTGTAGTGATTTGATCCCTCGTCATTGGTTTTGAGTATCCATGTTAAGGTAGACTCGCCTACGTGTGCATAGGTAAGAAAGTATATGTATGTGGGTTCCCCCATTATGTGTATAGTCAACCATGGCAGTGATTATGCACGTATGGGGCTATGTGTTCCTATTTATATATATATAAATGCATATGCAGGTGAGTAGAGACCGGTATATGCATATAAGCATATGTGCAAGGATCCCCTTGCACATGCACATGGCCATGTGAGTGTGTGCATATGGGCTTGGTGTCCTTTCATGTGTGTGAAGGTGCGTATACCCAGTGGGGGAGAAGAAACTTTTAGTTAGAAAGCTCCAAGAGCCGAAGTGGATGGTTTGGTTCCACCTTGAGGTAGGATCCCTCTTCTAGCCTCTTTAATTCAAGAATGCTTAAAATTGAATTTAGATTCTTTTTTAATTCTGGTAAATTATATTGAATGGCATATCATGAATATGTGTTATTTAATAAAAATTTTCATTTGATAAATAAAGTCATGTTTTTATAAATAGTCATGTTTTTATAATAAATCTATTCAATGGTTTTATAATAAAACCTCTCCAATGGAGGTGCACTGTCTTCTAGACCAAAGAGTAGTGATAGTTATTTGTATCATGTTTAGATTTGGTTTGAGTCTTTCATGACTCTTATTGGTGTTTGTTTTGTGGCTAGTTAGTTTCTGTTCTCTTTGAATAATATAAATTGTCTTATCATACTCATTTAACACAAATGAAATTTCACAATTAGGCATATTCCTTGACCATGAAACTTTCCTTTTCACACTTTGAATAATATAAATAAAATTTCCATGTTTAGGAAAAGTGAATTAATTTGTAAATGGTTTGTATAGGGTGTACGATTCTTTTCCGTCATTTTGTGGCTTTTAGACATTGCGTCATTGTGCCACTCTCTAAAACCTTCTATGGAGATCCCTTGTTATAGAATATTAAATAGTTGATCTGTTCTACCATCTATCGATGAGGCGACGTTCGGAATGTTTCCCCCCATCATCCCGCTCCCTTCACTCCGGGCTAGAAAATGATGCCCCACGGATGTCGCTAGACAAGACCAACATGCCACGGTCATGTTGTGGTCACACCGCGGTCATGCTGTGGTAATGCAGTGATTTGTCCCTTCTCTAGGATGACACCCTGTGGCAGTTCACAGTGATATTATTCCATGAGTCTTCTGATCAATGTTAAGACTGAATAATCACAATTTATGTCGGTGGGGCGATGACCAAAATGTTTCCCTGCCTCCTCTTGCTCTCTTCACTAATGTCCAGAAGATGATACCCCACGGATGTCGCTGGACCGGGCCAACACATCGTGGTTATGCCGTGCTTTGGCCCTGCTCCAGGATGACACCCCAGAGCAGTTCACAGTGATAGTTTTCCATGAGTCTTGTGATAAATGTTGAGACGGACTAATCACAATTTCTGCCGGCGGGGCGGCGGTCGGAATGTTGTCTGCCTCCCCCCACTCCCTTCACTCCTAGACGGAAGATGATGCCTCATGGATGTCACTGGACTGGGCCAACACGAAGTGGTCACACTGCGGTCACACCGCAGTCATGTCATGGTAATGCCGTGATTTGGCCCGGCTTCAGGATGACACCCCGTGCCGGTTTGTAGTGATAGTATTCCCTGAGTCTTGTGATCAAGGTTTAGACTGACTAATCACAATTTATGCCAGCAGGGGTGGTGCAAGGGTGGTCCAGCATGGGTGTTGCTTTCTAGGGGGTCCAGCAGGGGGGCTGTTGTCCAGGGGGTCAATCAGTGGGGGGGGGGATCTGTCCAGAGGGTCCAGTAGGGGGATGCTGTCCAGCGAGGTCGATCAGGGGGATACTGCTGTCCAGGGGGTCCAGCAGGGAGGCTTCTTTCCAGGGGGTCTAGTAGGGGGGTGGGGGTTACTGTCCAAGGGGGTCCAGCAGGGGGTCCAAGGGGTGTGCAAGGGGTGCAAGGGATGTGGGGGGGGGGGGAGCAGCTGTCCAGGGGGGCAGGGTTTTTTTAGAAATGGGAAGAGGAATTTGTATATGTTCATGGGTACTGGAAAGGAAAATAAATGTGTTATGATTTTCATAAATAATTCATACACAGTCCTCCAGCGCTCGCTTTTTTATGTTTTGATCACATCTTAGTTGTGCTGGTGTTGCCCAATAGCAAACAAAGGTCTCACAGTTGTCTCTCTCCTTGATCGGGTACTCACAAACAGTTTCCAAAGTAGTCCACTGACTGCGTATTCCTAAGATATCTATATGTCTAGGAAAAAGAAAATATAATAGCCTTCTTGTCTAGATCATAACTGAAGATCCATCCTTTACTTATATGTGCCAAGCATAAGATTCCCTCACATCTCGAAATGAGAAAGATATTTATGGGATTGTCTAAATATACAATATATTTGAAATTCTAGTCAACTTTGATCATTAGGATGTCACCTTGATAAGGAATAAAGTGAAAATATTAACTGATGTCCACATGGAGATGGAATCAAGAACAAGATTCATGGGAATGTGTTAATTATATAAGAGAAATATGGACTGGGAAATGAAAACCATAAAGATATTTTTTAAACTCCCATCCTCCCATTTCAATGAAAGGTTCCATCATCATCACTCTTGTGGTGACATGCTGATTGCCTTGAAAATTTAGGAATGTGAGACAAGGATCATGACCATCCTAGTGTAGTCTAACACAATGGTCTTGAATTAAACCTTCATAAAAAAGTTGATCAAACTAAGATGAATTCATTCTCCTTCAACATATAGAGGATGTGTAACATTGGGCATCAACTTCATGGATTGGTGAACCCATTAAGAACTTTTTATCCTTAAAAATGATATAATGAGTAAAATAGGGGGAGGGGTTGCAATTTGTTTTGTTTTAGTTTTTGTCTTTGATTTAAAATTACATGGCCAACTATACAAGCATTCCATGGGGGGTGTCCATCCAGGGGTGCAATGTGTTCTGTTTTAGTTTTTGTCTTTGATTTCAAATTACATGGCCTACTGTATTAGCATTCTAGGGGGTGTCTGTCCTGGGGTGGGGTGTCCATGGCTTTGTAGAGGGAGGGGTGTATAGGGAGGGGAGCTTTGTAATGTGTTCTGTTTTAGTTTTTTTCTTTGATTTAAAATTGCATGGCCTAATGTATTAGCATTCTAGTGGGGTGTCTGTCCAGGTGTGGGGGTGTCTAGGGATTTGAAGAGGGACGGGGGAGGGGGAGTATCCAGAAGGTCCAAGTGGGGTGTCTGCACAGGGGATGGGTTGTCCAAGAGGGAGGGGATTCACCAGGGGGTGTTTTTCTAGGGGAGGGGGTGGAAGGGAGAGGGAGGGGTGTCCAAGAGGAGGGAAGTGTCTTGGAGGGGTGGGGGAGATTTGAAAAGTCTTCTGTTTTAGATTTTGTCTTTTATTTCAAATTCCATGGCCAACTGTATTAGCATTCCAGGGGGTGTCTGTCTGTAACACCTCGAGATTTTATGAAAAATATTCTTTTTAATTTCATTAATGTCTTGTGTTATACGCTACACCAAAAGGAGCTTTCACAACACAAATCTCTGACCTGGCTTGAATTACACGCAATCGTGACCTTCCACGATAGCGTGTGTTGTACGCAACACTAAGTTTCGCTAAACAACGATATGCTATTAAAATATTATTAAAACTAGCTGTTATGAATAGTAATAACCACTTTTTGAGATTTTATAAACTTTATTTTTCAAATTGGACTTCATTTTTGGATTCGAAATATCAAAATTAGCTTAGGGTGAAATTTTGGTAATTTTCGGATAACTTTCATATTTTGATGAATAGTGGAAATTAGTAAATTTTAATTAAAAACAACTTTTTCAATAGAAATAATTAATAGTGATAAATTATTAATTTTAGTGGTTTTAAATTATATTTAGAATATATTTTTACAATTTAATACAATGTTGTTCATTAGATGTAATTTCACATTTAAACCAGTTATAAACAAGTGTCAATCTTTTTATAGTTATTATCTCTTAAAAACATGCCTTTTGTTTTGACGACGGGAATTAATTTTTAAATTAATTAATGCAACTGATATGTTTTGAATTTGGTAAAATAGAAATCATTTTTGAGTTCATAATATAAAATATAGCTTAGGCCTAATTTTTGGTATTTTTCTGAAAACTTTCAATTTTTGATGAATAGTGAAACCAATAAGTAGTAGTTAAAAAAGCTGAATTTTTCATAAAACATAATTTTACCGCTTCTGTGAATGAAATTTCAAAAATCCAAGAAACACGTTTGATGACAGTAAGTAAAATGTGGTTCAATGAGATGAAAATAATTTTTGGTGAATAGTAACTTTTGACTTTTTTTTACCACGGTTAAAAGTAAATAGGATAATTAAGGGTAAAAATTATATTATTATTACCCTAACACATGTCCTAATTATATTGGATAAGTTTAATTCGACCAAAAACATCTTTAGGAATAATATATGACCATTTAGGCCCACTTGGATTAGATTAGGACATTTATTATTATTTAATTCAAAGAAGAGTTAAAAGAGTTAAAATCAAAGATTATTTACTAAAACATTTTTAATATAGGGTTATACATAAGATAAATTCTATTGTAAATATTAATTAGAAAGTTAACATGATTTCCTACATAATGGTATTTTATTTGTAATTTTTAGACATCAAATAATTTAATTTATTTATGACACAAAGATGATGTAGTAATTATCTTATTAATGAAATATTGACATAATTGATGTTATAAATACAAAAATAAATGTACTTTAAGACTTTTTATGAATTACACTAATTTTATTGGTTAATATGACATGTTAGAATTGATTTAATTAACTTTGTTCAAAGTTATCATTCTGTTATGATTTTTAAAAAAATCAATTACTAAATAGTGTCAAAATTGACATAAAATAGTTTTTTAAACAAATATTATATTATTAATTGTTATTTTATTCCTAAAAATATAAGGTTCGGCAAAATGACTTAGATAAGGTTATATATTTTAATAATAAACAACTTGGGGTTCGTTTGGCTTCTTATAGTAAGTTTATTAACCTTATAGTGTAAGAACACAAGAAGACACGATAAATGTAAAAGTATATAACTTAATGTTAAATCTAAATGATAAGGTTAAAATAGGAACCTAAACTTGTCTAAATCCTATTGTATGAGATTATTTAGAACCATCCCCACATTAGCTTAGAAATATTTCAATTTGGGGATATTTAAAACCGAACTTGACTTTATAATAAAATAATATTTTTAGTTTTCCCAAAGGTGCCCCTCTCCTCCCTTATAAAAGGGCACCTCCTCCCTCTCTTCCTCACACAACTTTAAGCCTTCAATCTCGGACAACCCCTGATAAATTCTCTTCTCCACTTCCCTAGAAACATCCTAGAGGTTCTGGTCTTCCTCAAATACCAATTTTAGTGCTCTAAGAGGAGGTCTCAAAGAAGCGCTTCAAAGAAGAGGTAATTTTCGTTACCAATTCCTTCACCTTTATTTCTTCTTCCACTTCTTCTTATTAGGTTGATTCATTATGAAGTAATAACATTAGTATCACTCATATACTGATATGTTATTATAAGTATGAAACAATCCTAATTCACCATCTATTCATCCTACGGAAAACGAAATCACCGCGCCTGCGTACGTACGGAATACAGTCTCCACGCCGTGGTGTAATCTGTTTTTCCACCAACACCTTACATGGATGGGTATTATGCTGTAAAGAATAACTATACATAGTTATTATAACATCATAATGATTCTGATATATTGTATCATCCACTTCAATTCAATTCAATAATTATGGAAATGATATCATCGCTCGTGCGTACGTACGGACTACCGTCTCCACGACGCGATGAGATTCATTCTCCATGTTAACCATTTAAGAATGATTATAAAGTATATATAAGAAATAATAATGAAATATATGACATTATAAAGCTATTGGATTTATGTTTATATATATGTATGTCATCTACTTAATTCCACTCAATTCAATAAGGAAACGAAAACAGCGTTCATGCGTACGTACGGCCTACCGTCTCCATGAACGGTGTATTTCTTTCCATTTATCGATCCATTATATATATGTATATTCTGAATATATATTATATATAAATCATGTTTTATATTCTACAATTAAGTTATAATGATCAAAGTAATCATATGAATAATTATAAGTTAAAACACGAACGACAAATGAGACGATTTTACCCAAAACGCTACTTTAACATGAATTTACAAAAGAACGGGTAATATAAAGTCATAAGTGAACCATATATGATATAATAACAATGAATATGATTCTTTAATAAGTCATTGACATTATTTAAATCATTATACAGGAGTTTCGGACACTTACGAAGAAAATCGGACCTAGGGTAAGGGAAATATCACAATCTCATTCTTATCCGAGATTGTTTATACTTTATTATTTACTGGGGTGTATTTTATCATCCACATCCATGTTTCTTAAATATGTAATATTTATATCCTTATAAAATAGTTTATATCCAATTTTACCCTTCGGTGAGTTTTTAGTAAAAGATATGAAAGGAATCTTTTGTCATTTTTCGCATGAGGTATTTTTTTTACTTTTCCGACAAAAGTACGAGAAGAATGTTTTTTTAACTTATACGGCATGAATGGATTTTTAAAACCTTATTTCCAAGAATCTTCCTTTACAAGTTTTCAATTTTATTTTTAATCAACTTCTTTTAGTTTAAAATTGTATGACATGTTATGAAAGGATAAATGTTGGTGAAGAAGAAAAGATATTTTCCTCAAGAATGGAGTTCAAGTGTTTTATCAAAATTATTTTCCATATAAGATAATAAAGGGTTCTATTTTTATCACTATTATTACATTGATTTGATTATGTTGTGATGGAATTATTTTTATGAATTCCTTTATCTTATATGAATTGTTTTATGATGTCATGATGTTTAAGATTCCCATTTGTATTACATGGGTTATTTAATGATGTATGATTTATGATTTTTTGGAACTCATAAGAATGGTATAATTATGAGATGGGTGGGACCTATATCTCCCTACAATGCATTGGGTAAATATTTTATATCTCATGAGATAGACATGGCTGGAATGGTAGGTTATACAGGTTCAGTGAAACAAGACCGAAACGAGGGTGACTCGGTTCAGAAAGGGACTTTGTCCACTAAGATAGTCTTGGAAATGAGTCTTGACTAATAAGAAATGATTCTCTATGATTATGTGTGTATGAAACAAAGTTTTATGTTTTAAGTTATGATTATTGGGTTTCATTTCACTACTATGACTTATCCCATGTTATAAAATTATGATCTCTTTTGCAGGTTAAGATTTCCAAAATGTTATGTTCTTATGAATATGATGTGATTGATATTTCTTTTGTTTACCCTTACTGAGCATTTGAGCTCACCCTTTTATGTTTTCTTTTCCCCAGGATATAAAAAAAGGTTTTAGGTAAAAAAAGGAAGATTTTTATGGGAGATGTTGAAGATCTTTCACCACGATTAGAAGATTATATTCCGAGTTTCCAAAGACACTAATCTATTACGATCCTTGTGTGTGTGTTTTTGTTATGTACTAAGTATTCCGCAAAAGTAATGTAATGTCCATGTACGTCAAGCTTCGGGTCTCTGCAGTTGGTATCAGAGGAAAGGTTTAGTCAACCTTTGGAAACTAGGATGCGAAAACATTAGTGAGATCCCTAGAGATATTTATAAGGTATGTCTAGGGATGTCCCTAAGGATAAGTATATGTATAGGATATAGTCCTAGAACTATGGTAACGATATTATATTAAACCAAAGATGTTAGATATTGAAGTTACTCCCCCTTTATTATGATTTTTTCCTCTCACACTATTCTTTTTGGGTTTTCGAAAATGGCTGGAAACAAGATGATTCACGATAATGGAGGATATGATGGACAATGGAATGATATTCTTCATGAGAAACCAAATGAAATGTGATTTAGAAGTCCAAACATCATTATTATGCCGAATCAGCAATCTCATAATATGATCAATAATGTAAAATATGGTATGTTTCCTGACTCGGCTAATAAGAGAAAGATAGAGTTTCATGCTGATCATAGAGGAAAGAAAGTTCAATTTCCCCTATGTAAATCATGTGGGAAGAGGCATCAAGGAGAATGTTTCAAAGGAACAGGAAGATGCTTTGGGTGTGGAAAAGAAGGACACAAAGCCAATAAGTGCAAAGGAAAAGGTTCAGTTAACACCAGGGATGAGGATAATGGTATTACTACGACATCAGCAATGGTTGAATGTTTTAAATGTGGAATGTACGGGCATTATGAAAACCAATGCCCTAAGGGAAAGTCTCATGAAGAGAATCAATATGGTCGTATGGGTAGTATTTATGTTGATGATGATAAAGAGACTAAAAATGATATGTGAGATGAAAGAATTGTTGAAGCTCGGTCAATGGTTTAAGAATGTAGTGGAATGATTACATGTTTATCATGTGTAATGTTGTATAAGTAATCTCATGGTACTATGGAATAAAGAGACATCTAAGGATAGTTACACTGTTGTCTTTCCTTGAGTTATGAAAGTGTATGATTAATGGTACCAGTATCCATGAAAGGTTATTCGGATATTTTTGGAATGTAGATGATATGCGCATAATGAAGGGATAAGACGATAATGAGATGTTTGATTGTATTCATGAGCTCATGATTGATATAAGGACTAAGTGATATCATGGTTTGAGTATATAGAATTTTGAGGATTTTGGTATGTGGAAAGAGTTAACTTTTAACTGCATTCATGATTTCACTAAGGTTCAATGGGTATTCATTCTTCAAGAGAATACATGATTAAGGTATTCACAAGTTTGTAATTTGACCAACAAAATATATCTTATGATATATGGGGGATAAATTATGGAATTCACGTTATTGTTCTGTGACATTTCAAGTAATCATTTTCTTTATACTGTGAGCTTGGACCGAAGTATTTTAGATAAGCCTAAAGATTAGAATAGATTATGTTGGAAATAAGTTTGGATAAAACGTTTTTTGATATTATTGATGGGATGTTATAGTAATATAGCTTTAGAAAAAGGACAACATGCAGGACAGGCGACAGCCCATCGCGTCGGACAAGGCTGTGGGAATCAAACCCACAACCGAAATGCGACTGGCCTTTATCACCTACCACTGGCCTACAGGAAGTCCCTGTTTAGTAGAAACTAGTTTTACTATATTAAGCAGTATGATATATGAAGTATAAGTTCATTTTTGGAATCGTATATGATTAACCTCACCAAAGACGGACTTATGTATATTTGATAACTATTGCTAAACTTTTGTTTGAAACAGATGGAATGACCCATCATTCTATCACATGATCTGTTAACACTTCACGAATAACAAATTCAACGTCATTTCTTTAAGAGATGAAGTGTAAATTGTTCAAAGCACGGACAACAGTGAGATTGTACCAAAATCGAGTAAGTATTTCTTCTAATTCAAATTTTTCAACTTTTGGGAAATGATCTTGAAAACCAAAAATCTTGTCCTAGTTATCTTATATCTGATGAATCAGATGGTACCCTAGATCACAAAAATTTATGGCTTTGAGATTGTTGGCTTTTTCATAGCCATGTTCTCTACCACTCTCCATCAGAAGATGATGGTTAGATTTCTCTTCCATATCCATATTTTCACCTATGTGGAAACCCAGTGATTAGTTTATTTGGGTAACCGTTACATTTCATACTTTTGTTTTTAAAGATTGGTTTTGGTATTCCTTTTTATTATGTGGGTTTCTATTAAAGAAATGTTCGAATAGTAAACCATTTATAACCCCGACGAATTTCGAGGGCAAAATTCATTTTAAGGGGGGTAGAATGTAACACCCCGAGACTTTATGAAAAATATTCTTTTTAATTTCATTAATGTATTGTGTTATACGCTACACCAAAAGGAGCTTTCACAACACACATCTCTAACCTGGCTTGAATTACACGCAATCGTGACCTTCCACGATAGCGTGTGTTGTACGCAACGCCAAGTACAACTAAACAATGATATGCTATTAAAATATTATTAAAACTAGCTTTTATGAATAGTAATAACCACTTTTTGAAATTTTTTAAATTTTATTTTTCAAATTGGACTTCATTTTTGGATTCGGAATATCAAAATTAGCTTACGGTGAAATTTAGGTAATTTTCGGATAACTTTCATATTTTGATGAATAGTGGAAATTACTAAATTTTAATTAAAAACAACTTTTTCAATCAAAATAATTAATAGTGATAAATTATTAATTTCAGTGGTTTTAAATTATATTTATAATATATTTTTACAATTTAATACAATGTTGGTCATTGGATTTAATTTCACATTTAAACCAGTTATAAACAAGTGTTAATCTTTTGATAGTTGTTATCTCTTAAAAACATGCCTTTTGTTTTGCCCACGGGAATTAATTTTTAAATTAATTAATGCAACTGATATGATTTGAATTTGGTAAAATAGAAATCATTTTTGAGTTCATAATATCAAATATAGCTTAGGCCTAATTTTTGGTATTTTTCTGAAAACTTTCAATTTTTGATGAATAGTGAAACCACTAAGTGGTAGTTAAAAAAACTGAATTTTTCATAAAACTTAATTTTACCGCTTCTGTGATTGGAATTTCAAAAATCCGAGAGATACGGTTGATGTCAGTAAGTAAACTGTGGTTCAATGAGATAAAAATAATTTTTGGTGAATAGTAACTTTTGACTTTTTTTACCACGGTTAAAAGTAAATAGGGTAATTAAGGGTAAAAATGATATTATTATTACCCTAACACATGTCCTAATTCTATTGGATAAGTGTAATTTGACCAAAAACAACCTTAGGAATAAAATATGGCCAATTAGGCCCACTTGGATTAGATTAGGACATGTATTATTATCTATTTCAAAGAAGAGTTAAAAGAGTTAAAATCAAATATTATTTACTAAAACATTTTTAATATAGAGTTATACATAAGCTAAATTCGATTGTAAATATTCATTAGAAAGATAACCAGATTTCCTACATAATGGTAGTTTATTTGTAATTTTTAGACATCAAATAATTTAATTTATTTATGACACAAAGATGATGCAGTAATTATCTTATTAATGAAATATTGACATAATTGATGTTATAAATACCAAAATAAATGTAATTTAAGACATTTTATAAATTCCACTAATTTTATAGGTTAATATGACATGTTATTATTGATTTAATTAACTTTTTTCTAACTTATCATTCTGTTATGAGTTTCACAAAAATCAATTACTAAATAGTGTCAAAATTGACATAAAATAGTTTTTAAACAAAATATTATATTATTAATTCTTATTTTATTCCTAAAAATCTAAGGTTCAGCCAAATGACTTAGAAAAGGTTATATATTTTAATAATAAACAACTTGGGGTTCATTTGGCTTCTTATAGTATGTTTATTAACCTTATAGTGTAAGAACACAAGAAGACACGGTAAAAGTAAAAGTATTTAACTTAATGTTAAATCTAAATGATAAGGTTAAAATAGGAACCTAAACTTGTCTAAATCCTATTGGATGAGAGTATTTCGACCAATCCCCACATTAGCTTCGAAATATATCAATTTGGAGATATTTAAAACCGAACTTTAATTTATAATAAAATAATATTTTTAGTTTTCCAAAAGGTGCCCCTCTCCTCCCTTATAAAAGGGCACCTCCTCCCTCTCTTCCTCACACAACTTTGAGCCTTCAATCTCGGAAAAACCCTGCCAGATTCTCTTATCCACTTCCCTAGAAACATCCTAGAGGTTCTGGTCTTCCTCAAAGACCAATTTTAGTGCCCTAAGAGGAGGTCTCAAAGAGGCGCTTCAAAGAAGAGGTAATTTCTGTTACCAATTCTTTCACCTTTATTTATTCTTCCACTTCTTCTTCTTAGGTTGTTTCGTTATGAAGTAATAACATCAGTATCACTCATATACTGATATTTTATTATAAATATGAAACAATACTAATTCACCATCTATCCATCCTACTGAAAATGAAATCACCGCGCGTGCGTACGTACGGAATACCGTCTCCACGCCGTGGTGTAATCTTTTTTTCCACCAACACCTTAAATGGATGGGTATTATGGTGTAAATAATAAATATACATAGTTATTATAACATCATAATGATTCTGATATATTGTTTCATCCACTCCAATTCAATTCAATATTTATGGAAATGATATCATCGCTCGTGCGTACGTACGGACTACCGTCTCCACGACGCGATGAGATTCATTCTCCATGTTAACCATTTAAGAATGATTATAAAGTATATATAAGCAATAATAATGAAATATATGACATTATAAAGCTACTGGATTTATGTTTATATATATGTATGTCATCTACTTAATTCCACTCAATTCAATAAGGAAACGAAAACAGCGTTCATGCGTACGTATGGCCTACCGTCTCCATGAACGGTGTATTTCTTTCCATTTATCGATCCAATATATATATATATGTATATTCTGAATATATATTATATATAAATCATGTTTTATATTCTATAATTATGTAATAATGATCTAAGTAATCATATGAATAATTATAAGTTAAAACACGAACAACAAATGAGATGATTTTACCCAAAACGCTACTTTAACATGAATTTACAAAAGAACGGGTAATATAAAGTCATAAGTGAACCATATATGATATAATAACAATGAATATGATTCTGTAATAAGTCAATGTCATTATTTAAATCATTATACAGGAGGTTCGGACACTTACGAAGCAAATCGGACCTAAGGTAAGGGAAATATCACAATCTCATTCTTATCCGAGATTTTTTATACTTTAGTATTTACTGGGGTGTATTTTATCATCCAAATCAATGTTTCCTCAATATGTAATATTTATATCCCTATACAATATTTTATATCCAATTTTACCCTTCGGTGAGTTTTTAGTAAAAGATATTATAGGAATCTATTGTCGTTTTTCGCACGAGGTATTTTTTTTACTTTTCCGACAAAAGTACGAGGAGAATGTTTTTTTTAAATTATACGGCATGAATGGATTTTTAAAACCTTATTTCCAAGAAGCTTCCTTTACAAATTTTCATGTTTATTTTTAATCAAATTCTTTTAGTTTAAAATTGTATGACATATTATGAAAGTATAAATGTTTTTGAAGAAGAAAGGATATTTTCCTCAAGAATGGAGTTCAAGTGTTTTATCAAAATTATTTTCTATCTAAGATAAAAAAGGGTCCTATTTTTATCCCTATTATTACATTGACTTGATTATGTTGTGATGGAATTATTTTTATGAATTCCTTTATCTTATATGAATTGTTTTTTGATGTCATGATGTTTAAGATTCCCATTTGTATTACATGGGTTATGTAATGATGTATGATTTATGATTTTGTGGAACACATAAGAATTGTATCATTATGAGATGGGTGGGACCTATATCTCCCTCCAATGCATTGGGTAAAGATTTTATATCTCATGATATAGACATGGCTGGAATGGTAGGTTATACCGGTTCAGTGAAACAGGACTGAAACGAGGGTGACTCGGTTCAGAAAGGGACTTTGTCCACTAAGATAGTCTTGGCAATGAGCCTTGACTAATACGAAATGATTATCTATGATTATGTGTGTATGCCACAAAGTTTTATGTTTTAAGTTATGATTATTGGGATTTCATTTAACTACTATGATTTATCCCATGTTATGAAATTATGCTCTCTTTTGCAGGTTAAGATTTCCAAAATGTTATGTTCTTATGAATATGATGTGATTGATATTTCTTTTGTTTACCCTTACTGATCATTTGAGCTCACCCTTTTATATTTTCTTTTCCCCAGGATATAAAGAAAGGTTTTAGGAGAAAAAAGGAAGATTTTTATGGGAGATGTTGAAGATCATTCACCACGATTAGAAGATTATATTCCGAGTTTCCAAAGACACTAAACTATTACGATCCTTTTGTGTGTGTTTTTGTTATGTACTAAGTATTCCGCAAAAGTAATGTAATGTCCATGTACGTCAAGCTTCGGGTCTCTACACTGTCGATGGGAGGTGGTGTCCATGAGGGAGGTTGGAGGGGAGTGTATGGGGGGTCCAGGGGGTGTCTATCCAGCAGAGTGGGGGATGTCTAGGATGTACGAGGAGTCTCTGGGGGTGTCTGTCCCGGGGAGGGGTGTCTATCAAGGGAGGGGGAGTGTTCTGTCCAGGGGAGCGGGGTGTCTCTCCGGGGGAGGGGGTGTCAGTCTGGGGGGGTGTCCAGGGGTGTCTGTCCATGGAGGGGGGTGTCTACGGGTATCTATACATGGATGGGGTGTTCTGTCCAAGGGATGGGGGGGGTCTCTCTGGGAGGGGTGTCCAGGGGTGTCTGTCCGGGGGCGGTCTATCCAGGGTTGTCTGTCCAGGGGGTGTCTGTCCGGGGTGGGGGGTGTTTGTCTGGGGGGTCTGTCTAGGAGAGGGGTGTCCAGTGTTATCTGTCTGTCTAGGGGGGTGTCTGTCCAGGGTGGTGGTGTCTATTCAGGGGAGGGACTGTCTAGTGGAGGGGGTGTCCAGGGTTTTCTATCTGTCCAGGGGGTGTCTGTCCAAGGTGGGGGTGTCTGTGGAGGGGAGGGGGTGTCCAGGGTTGTCTGTCTGTCGAGGGGGGTGTCTGTCTTGGGTGGGGGTGTCTCTATAGGGGAGGGGCAGGGTTTTCTGTCTGTCCAGGGGGTGTCTGTCCAGGGTTGGGGTGTCTGTGCAGGGGAGGGGGTGGGGTGTGTCCAGGGTGGGTGAAAGACAGGGGGGACTGGCAGGGGGAGGGGAACAAGCAGAAAAAAGGTAGGGGGAATGATAGGGGCAGATCCGGATTGAAAATAGGGTGAGACATGCAGGGTTGGGGTGGTAAGAGGACTGGAAGGTGGGTGGAAGGTAGGGGGACTAGCAGGGGTAGGGTGTGGAAGACAGGCATGCAGGCCTACTATATTTTTTATTGAACTTTAATCTATAGACACGGTCTCTAACCGTGGAAATAAGGCCTATTTGTGTTTTACCTAGATATTGAAGTTGTACCCATTGGTTGAACCGTAACATAAAGACATGTATGGCTTAAACTTCTTCCACGGTTTCAAACCGTAGATATAAGGCTTTAACCATGGTTTTAAACTATGCCTATAGGGCTTTAGCCACGGTTCAAACTATTGATATATGGATTGGTCCACTATTTTAAACCATTGCTATAGGACTTGACCTATAGACACACAATACCAGCCATGATTCATTGAACCGTGGCTATAACCTATAGCCATGGTATTTGGGCTTATAGCCATGGTTTCAAACCGTGGCTAAAGCCTAAATTTCTAGTAGTGATTCCCTCCTTGAATTTTTAGATCCCAATATTTCTTCTTCAACCATGTGACATATCCACATAACCTTTACCTAGTGGATTAAATTATTCTCTAATATGCATTCTCCCCAACCAAGAATTTGAATAGGTTTCTCTTTATATGAAATGTTTTATTCCAGATAAACTGCTTCTGGGATCAAAACATGAGATGAATCTAGCACATACTTTCTCAACATCAAAACATGAAGAACATTGTATACTTGAAATAAACATGGAAGTAAAGCTACTCAGTAGGTGACAAGTCTAACTTTCTCTAGAATTTTATAAGGCCTAATGAATAGTTGACTTAGCTTTCCTATCATTCCAAAATGCATAACACATTTCCATGGTGAGATTATAAGAAAAACATGATCACCACCCTCAAAAGAAAATTCTTACCTCCTATTTCCTGCGTAACATTTCTATCTACTCTGAGATGTCCTCAGGTGTTGTAAGATCATATTCACTTTCTCAACCACTACCTCTTCCTATTCTGGTCCGATCAACATTCTTTTCTTGACTTCATCCCAAAAAGATAGAGTTCGACACAGCTTCCCATATAATTCTTCAAATGGTCCCATCTGTATACTGAGATGAAAACTGTTATTTTAAGAAAAATTATCTAAAGAAAGATATTGATCCCAACATCCTTGGTAGTCCATTGACCAAGATCAAAGAATTTCCTCTAAATTTTGAATTTTTTATTCTGACTGTCTATCTGATTGAGGATGGAAAGCTATACTGAAATTTAATTCTATATCCTATGATTTCTAAAGGATCTTCTGAAAATTAGAAGTGATCCTGGGATCCTGGATAGATTTAATGGAAAGAGGTACTCCATGTAACCTGACAATCTCTTTGAGGTAAAGTTGAGAAATCTGATCCAAATTCATTGTATCTCAAATATGAAGGAAATGTTAATATTTTGTTAGTCAATCAACAATAACCTGGATTTTATTGTTACCAAGATATGTATTTGGTAGTCCCATCATGAAAACAATATATTTTTTTTCCCATTTCCACTATGGAACTTGTAATGGAGAAATCATCCCATTTAGTAACGTCCTCTTCTCTTTAACCTATTGACATGTCAAGAATTTCATGGTAAAATATACAATATCTCTTTTCATTCCATACCACCAATAATACTCTTGATGGTCTATACACATATTATTACTTCAAGAATGAACTGAAAATGGGGGACTATGAGCTTCACATAATAAATATTTCATCAACTAGTAATCACAAGGCATACATAGCCCTTTTCCAAAACTTAAAATTGAATCTTTATCAAGGATTAATTCTAGAAACATACCCATTTAAACCAATTCTACCTTTTCCTATAGCTCACGGTCATCCTTCTATACTTTCTTAATTCTACATGATGATAATGAATGCACTAAAACATGAAATAAAACAAATGTATTTCCTACACCAACAACTTCTAAACCAAAATTTATCAAATCATTAACCAAATGATCGTGTTCCAAATGTAACATGGTTAATAATGTGTGATGTTTTCGACTCATGACATCTTCCACATTGTTTTCTTTTTATGTAAGTTAATTCATCATGAAATCATAATATTTTATCAATTTAATCCATCGTTTATGCTCAATGCTTAATTACTTCTGAGTGAATATATAATTAATAGTTTTTTTTCAGAATATATTTTACATTTGGATCCGTATAAATGATGCCTCCAAATTTTCATTGAAAAAGCACAATAGCCAATTCCAAATCATTTGTGCGATAATTATTTTATTAGTTTTTAGTTGTCTTTAAGAATAATAAATTACCTGATCATTCTGTATCGGAACAAAACCAATTCCCTTCAATGAAGTATAACTATAGATAACAAACTTACCATTTTGGGAAGGCAATGCCAAAACTAGAGCATTAATAAATCTCTTCATCAGATAATAAAAACAAACATTAAATTATTCTATCCAAATAAATTTAACCCGTTTTCATGTTATCTTAGCTAGTGGACTCGGTAAACATGCAATGTTTTTAAAAAAATCTACAGTAATAACATTCTAATCCAATAAAACTATGAATATCTATAACATTTTTTGGACTTTTCCATTCATCAACCACTTTTGTTTTGGATGGATCAACTATTATTTCATCCTTATTTACAATTTTCCCAATAAAATATATTGGTTGCAACCAAAAATCACATTTTACGAATTTTCCATATAGTTTTTTTAAATTGAAGGTTTTCAAAATTACCCTTAGATGTTTTTCAAGATCCTATTTAATCTAAACAAATACCAAAATTTCATCAATAAACACAGCCACAAAATTATCAAATAAGTCATGAAATATTCTTTTTATAAGATCCATGAATACATCAGTTTCATTAGTTAACCCAAATAGAATAACAAAAAAATCATAATGCCCAAATATAGAATGAAACACTATTTTTGAGATGTTTTCCACTTTCACATTCAAATGAATATATCCGGATCTCAGGTTAATCATGGAAAATTACTGTGCTCCCTAGAGCTAATCAAGCAACTCATAGATCTGAGGGAAAGGATTTTCTTTCTAACAGTGATGTTATTCAATGATATTTAATCAATGGAATGACTCATGTACCATTATTTCTTTTTAAATAAAAAAAATTAGAGAACCACATGGTGATGTGCTAGGATGAATGAAGTTGTTATCAAGAAAATTATGCAACTAATTTGTCAATTCAATAATTTCAAATTGATCCATTTGATATGAGAGTTTGGGAATGGGATTAGCATAAAGAACTTAGTCAATTGTGAATTCAACTTCTCGGTCTGGTATGACACAGGGTAACTCATTAGATAAAACATCAAGGTATTCATTTACCATTAGAACAACATTAATCTAAATAGTTCCCCTATTTTTAAAAATATAATCAAGATGCCTTTCATTTCAATATTTTAATAGTTTCTTAGCTTCCAGATATGTTATCAATTGTATGGGTTAGTTCTTGTATACAAACTGAAAAACTTTCTAAAAAACAACTTCTTTATATCTATAGTCAAACATAGTATAATAAAGAGAATGTCAGTCCATTCTTAGAATGACATCCAACTCTACTAAGGAAAAAACAACAAGGTTTTTAGGTAAAGTCTTTCCACATAACACACTATAAATATCTTGTAATTTTTATTTGCTATAATATCCCCCCATTGTTTTATCAATAAGTTCATGTCCCATTTGTTGAGGTGATATTTCCAATTTACCAGAAAATTTCTTAGAAATGAAGGAATGTTTTGACCCCATATCAAGAAAAACATTAGAAAAATATGAGTAAACAAACAAGGTACATGAAACAACATCATTGGATGGCCCAACATCTACTAAAATAGTCTCAATAGTTCTCACTACACCTTTCTTCTTATATTCTGGCTTCTTTGCATCCTTAATATTTATCTTTGGGTAGGAATATGCATAATGAACCATCTCACAACATTTAAAACTATTTATAATTTTCTTATCAAGATAAGTATGACGATAATTTTAACTATAATCTCCATACGTATATCCAATCATACCACATCGAAAACATGTCCCAGTTTTGGTAAAGAATTTCCCAAGGTTCTTTTTTCCACGCTTTTAACAAACTAGAAATAGGAATTTCTTACCATTAGATTTCATTGATTGATTTTTACCCATAGCTTGCCATATAGACCCCTTATTCTAATTATTTTCAAACTGAACATGTCCATCAAGAAAATCCATCTCTACCCTCTCATCACATAAGACAAGTTTCTCATAACATTTGAATTCATGGGAGTCCAATACCCCTTGATACCTTGGATTTAATCCTGAGTAAAAGCGGTTGACTTTTCTATCAATATCCTGAATAAAATTTTGAGCATACCTCGACAATCATGTGATGTTTTCTTCATACAAAACCACTGAATATTAATCTTTTTTCATTAATTACAGGAATTTATTTTCCATCCTAAGTCACAGCACCTTAAGAAAATATCTTTCAAGGAAAAGGATTTTAAATTCATCCCACTCTAAGGAATCAATATCCTCTCTACCGCTGATATTTTTTGACCATTGACCCCCATTTATCACATTCACCTTAAAAATGATAAATGGAAACACTTATGTTTTGATTATATAAACACCTTATAACATAGAATATTTTTTTAATGGATTTAATCCTTCCTTCTACTACAACTGGGCCAGAAGATCAACTAAAAGCAGGAGGGTGTTTCCTCATAAAATGTTCCACTATCATGAAGTTCCTTTATGGTATCTCGGGTTGTTATCTTTCATGGATGCTACCACTATTTATTGATTTTGTGATCTGATCCATTACTATCACAATATTCTTGGTTCCAATACACAACATTCTGAGCTCAAATTAGAAGGATTTCATTTTTTTAGTGCCTTTCCACTTCAGATTCTTTGTTTCTTCTACGGAAAACCGTTCTGAACAAACATATCTTATTTGGAGCAACATGGTAGTATTTAAATTCTATAACATTTAAAAGTAACCATAGAGTGAACATCATTTATGGTTTTATATTAACATCATCCTAACCCCTAATGTTATCTAAATAGGGACTCGACCTTACTAAATTAAATAATATTGAAATTTAGTGAAGAATGTACATCCTTTCACATTGAG
This sequence comes from Viscum album, assembly GCA_963277665.1. Taxonomy (NCBI): domain Eukaryota; kingdom Viridiplantae; phylum Streptophyta; class Magnoliopsida; order Santalales; family Viscaceae; genus Viscum; species Viscum album. Next base: position 141,971,435 of record OY728161.1, on the reverse strand, counting down.
GATCTATTAATGTTTATATTTTTAGAGAGTTGGGACATAAAACATAGATAAAATTCAACATTTATACAGTGTAGATACCACAAAAAACAATATCCATTTCCTCCAAAATATAAAACATTTCAAATAAAACATATTTTCTATGAAAAATCATCCTAACATTTAACATGGCTTCATTGTGTGTCCTAAACATATTTATAACCAATGTAAATCATTTAAAAACGTTGTATGAGAAAAAAAACCTAGTAGGGGATATAAAAACAAGGAAAGAAAATATTAGTCCATGAGTACTTGAAATGTTTGAAATCATTTTCCAAAATACATACTTGTCACCCATATAAACTTACTTCGTGAAACTTGAGATTTCTATAAGATTTACAAAAAACACATAGAAAATAAATATAAACATAAAGGTATCTTTGGAAATTACTTACATATATTTTAACCCTCATAGATACCTTATGATTTGTAGCCCCCATGGCTACATAAGGGTGTAATTGTCACAGCTACACAAGGATTAACCATATGACCAACCTCTAAAGTACACATACATAATTAAATGGACTGATATATAGGTCAAAAAATCATCATAAACAATTCTCAATAACTATAAAATAATTATACAACATGAATAATTTCATAAAAACATTTCTTTTGAATTTTTTAAAATAGAATTCTAAAGCATGATTTTAAAGAAAAATCCACTTATAAATATATTATAATTGAAGTGAGACTTAGTAGAGTGGATGAATTATATAAATAAACTATTAATACTCATAATTAAACATAATTTATAAAAATAACATCACACAAACAATTCAAATACCACATAAATAATGAAGTGGAAGGTTAACCCATAGAATGGAAATCGGGTTATGAATTCTCTTACCTCATGTTTGTTTTAATTTAAACATGTTTGAACCTCCAATATAATGGTTAAAATAGTGTTATTAATATCATATAGGAACATATTAAAGTTTATAACATCTTATATGATAAATTTATAACATCGTTCCATCCATTAATTAATAATATTGTGTTCCTTACATTGTTTCAGGTGTGTTGTTTAGAATATTTCCATGGTTGGTTTGTGTTTGATTTTATTGTCATATAGAAATGAAATTGGAGAAGTGGAATGAAATTGTTATCAATATGTTTCCAGAATATTTAATTATACAATAAATAATATTTTTATCAAATATTGTGATGAATATTTAGTTAAAACATCAATGATATTTTTTAGATCCTTTTTTTTTGCAGTTCCTCAATCCTGAACTTGTTTCAATACATAATTTAATGCCATGAATAGAATTTCATTCCAGAAAATAAAAATTGTTAAATAATAAAATTTCAATTAATTTTCAACCATTAAAATGGGCTTATGATCATATTTGAAGGATTTAATAAAAATTGAAAACACATCGTCCATGATTTTGGTAAAGCATCACATCATAGACAGTGTTTTTATTCTTTAGAATAAGAGGGAGAGGAGAGGAAGAAAGATGATGATTTTTTACCTAAACATGAAAAAATAAAAAATATATAATATTTTATAGATTTCATACCTGATGTATATGATAATGGGAATATTTTATACTAAAATAAAGTAATTGAAGAGAAAACGCGTGAAAAGGGAAGTGGAATCTTACCTCTTGTTTTCTTCTCCTTGAGACTCTTCTTAAGGTCTTTGGTTTTTGCCTTTTGGTGAGACCAGTAAGTCTTGGATGTGATTAAGAGAATTGGGGTGGATATTTATTAGAACATAGACAATTATCAAGGATTGAGATGTGTGAGAGGGAGAGAGGAATGAGGGTGGTATTTATCGTGCCGGAGAGGGATTTTACATTATTTTAATAATTATTTTAATACTTTTTCCCCAAACATTGAATATTCTTGATTCATGTGACCCCAAATAGTAATAATTGCATTGGGGTTGAACTATGTTGGATTACATCATCATGGAATCACCTATGATGCAATAAAAAAAGTATTTAGCATTTATCGTAATTTATAATATTTTACTATTCATCCAAAATTCAAGAATTTCTGAAAAATACCAAAAATTAACCATAACCATTTTTCCATATGTTGAATATATAAATGAAATACATTTTTTAAAAATAATTTTCTAAATGTTTTTAATTTAATTTTTAAATAAAATCATAACTTATTCAAAAAATAAAAATTTTACATTTGTGTCTCAATTTTTAACACCTTTAAAAAATAATCAACAACTCATTATCTTCAAACCTTATGAAAATAAAATAATAACATGATATACTATTAATATGGTTTATATTACTATTCATATGGTTATGTCACTATTCCCCAAAAGAAGTTGGTTCTATCAGACTCTAAATAACTTACTGATCACAACAATTGATGACAATTTTTTGAAATTCAAATCATAGAAGTGGAAGAAATATGTTTAAAGGATAGTTAAAACTATCTACTCAAAACAAAGTTTCATTAGTTTAAAAATATTTTTAAAACTTTGGGCTGTTAAATTTATATATTAAAGTCGGAATAGATCACGATTATAGATGTAAAACTGAAGATATAACATGTAAAAAGTGTTTTTATGAAACATTAGAATTAAAACATTTTAGTGTGGTTTAAAGAAAATTTTAAACAACATTTAATATAGAAGAGGGAATAAAATTTTATATAGAACCATAAGTGAACCAAAAACGTTTTCATAATAAAATGAGTTATTTTATAAAAATAATGGTGGATTAAAATAGATTATGGATTGCACTTGAAGTCAAGTAAGAATTTGGGATGTTCTGTTAAATCTGTCTTTTTTATAAGGATGAATCGAGTACGTAACTTTTTAAAAAATGTATATCGAATAAAAATAAGGACTAATGGATCTTGATACATGATTTTGTAACATATAAACTTCATTTATATGAAGGAAATAAAAATAAAATATATTTTCATTTGAGTAAAAAGAGAGAAAGAATAACCTGAAGGAATAACGGAGGTTTGGGTAGAATCTCTTACTGTAATTCTGATGGTGTCCTTCACATGATCTTAATGTACTTGATAATAAAATTAGATTCATTAATTAATTTTTAAAGAACCATATATATATATATATTATTTAATAAAACTTTATTATGATCATTTATTTTCTTTTTTGATCTTTTATGAGGTTCAATTTCATCATTTAGGAGTGTTACTTTCCTTGGTTTTCATGATCTGTTAACGTGTATACAAGTATGAAATTTCATATATTTTAGGATTAAATATCCAGAAATGAATATAAATGTAATTAATGATCTTAAAAAAGTTAAACTGGTCTTATATATCATTTGGTTTTATTAAATGGTGATGAATCCTTAGATAAATAGTTAATGATAATCGTTTGGGATTATTTTTGGAAAAATTCCATCACAACGAACACATTCTGTTTAATATCATGGTTATTAAATGATTCCAAAACATTACATATTATATAATTTATATATTATAATCTATTTGTACCTAAAAAATTTTATGATGACCAACCTTGAATGTGTAATTGAAATATGAAAGAACGATGTCCACTATGGTGGTAAATCAGCACCTCGTGAATGATGTTTTCATTCATAAAGTAAAAGAGATATGATAATAGATTTGATGAATAATTATTCCATAAACAATATAAAATTACAATATATGTAATATACTATATTTTTCATTCCATTTGTATGAGGGGAGGTGAGAAGAGAAAATGAAAATAAAGGAAATTAAAAAGAAATTAAAATAAAATGAAGAGGGTTGTACATCTTGATTATTTCTTATTGAGAACTTCCTTATAGATTTGGTGTCAGTGTTTTGTTAAGAAAAAAGCTTATAGGAATAGGGAATTGTATTATGAGGTTATTTTAGTATAATTTGGACAAGGATCATGGTTTTAGAGGTTTGAGGAGAAGAGGTGCTGAGGGTTGTATTTAGAGTGAGGGGAGGGGTGTTTTCTCATTATTTAATTCATTGGATTATTATTTTTTTCCAAAAAATAGATATTGATTATTTTTTATAATAAATATAGTAATTCGATCCTGTGAGTTCAAAACAATGGTTCTTACATTAGTGATGACATAAGGAATTTGTTTTAACCTATAATGTACAAATACCAAAAATTACTATATTTCACTATTCACAAAAAATTCCATTATTTTAGAAAAATAAAAATAACAAAAACTAACCATTTTTCTACATTTATTATTAAAAAAATGAACTCCATTTTATAATAAAAAATTTATAAATAAAATATTTTTAAATTTTAATTAAAATCATCATTTACATGTAAAATACAGATTTTAAAATTATTAAAGCTATTTTATCAAATCGAAAAAATAAATAAGGTCTTATAAAATTATATTATAATAATTAAACATAAAAGTACTGATTAATGATAAAATTTTATGAAATTAAATTTTCTTTTAAATTATTAAATTATCTATAAAATTTTATTTAAATATTTATGACTTTCAAAAATACCAACACATAATTAACATATTTTAAATTATTTATTTACTTATACCATGATATAATTATATCATATTTTCAATTATATGATGTATAAATTTTATTTATACCTTCATTGGTGAGTTTACTATTCAATTGTTCAGTTTATTATTTATAGGAGCCTTGTTACTATTCCAAAGGTCAAGTTATTATTCATAATGTAAATGTATCTTAACTTATAGAAATTATTTTTATTTAATTAATTATCCATTTATAATGTTTTTATTTTGTTTTATATGTTATTTTATGTGATTATACTATATTAAATAATTATAGGAATGTAATTTCCAGTTATAGGATTCACAGTTGGTATATAATTCCCCCCTTATGAAATTTCACACCTGAAATTTCATTTTACATTCTATGTTGAAAATAGGTGTGGGTAATTATCCATCATCACTTCGTATAGTTCCTATATTTCCTCTTCATAATTATGGTTTCACCATTATACATTGACCGGGTGATTAGTCTTGTTGTGTGGATATTTATCTCTATAATCCAAGATCTTCATTGGTTTCTCCTCATAAGAAAAATCATTCTGTGACTATACCTCTGATAAATTCAGTACAATTAAGGGATAAGATATGTACTTCTTCAAGAGAGATATGTGGAATACATTGTGTACTTGAGACATGGTTGGTAGAAGTGCTAGTAGATACGATGCAACTCTGACATGATCAAGTATCTTGATGGGGACAACGTACCTAGGACATAGCTTCCCTTTCCTCACAAATCTCATGAACTTCATCCATGGAGATATTCATACAAATAACATGTCTCTAATATTAAACTAAAGGTATCATAGATGATTTTATGCATAGATCTTATTTCAAATTTGGTATTCCATGATCTATTATTGAATGGTTTTCACCATATCCACCATTTTTCTAGACCATTTTAGGTCCTAAAAGATTATGTTCACTGATTTCAGCTTGTCATGTCGGTGTTCTTCACCTTTTCCCATAAAGGGCCTCAAATGGAGCCATTTTGATGCTTGATTATAAACCATTTCTATAATAGAACTCAACTGGAGGTAGATATTGGTTCCATCCTCCTTTGAAGTCCACAGAACACACTCTCAAAATTTATTCCTGTGTCTGAATAGTTTTCTCATATTGTCCATTAGATAGACTATTATAGGTCGTACTAAAGTTCAGCTCAGTGCATAGATAATGTTAGAGAATTTTACATAACTTTGAGGTGAATCTCGTATATCTATTGGTTACAAACTTAGTGTCCCTCTATGAAACCTTACAACTTCTATGATATATATTCATGTGAGTTGATCCAGGGAGAAATCCTCTATAATTTTGTTAAAGTGAAATTTCTTTGTAAGATGTTCCATAATAACCCATATAGCATTGTTTCCTATGCATTTCTTTAGAACTCTAGTGAAACAATCCATGGTTATGATTTCCCACATCCATGTTGGTATGGATAATGGTTGCATAATCCCTTTAGTGTTTTTACTTTCATCCTTCACTTGATGACATACCATGATCTTTGTGTGTGTTCAGCGAACTCCATTTTCATATTTTCTCACCAAAAGTTCTCTCAGAAATCCTGATACATCATTGTGCTCCTTGGGTGAATATAGAAGATTAAGTCATGTGAATCATTCAAAAGCTCTATCTTTACCTCTAGAATGGATGGCACATATACGTGGGAACCAAATCTTATGACTCCATCCTCAACGATCTTCAACTCGGAGGATTCCCCATTCTTGATAGCTTACAACTTTTTCTAAATTTCCACATCATTTTTTGAGCATCCTCTGTTTTCTCAATAAGGGATGGTTGAGAAATCATTTAAGAAATAATTGATGATTTTACTCCCTTAATGATTCCCATTTCCATCTTTTATATGTCTAAAAATATTGGATCCTTTTTAATTCTCATCATTGATAAAGATATAAGATCCTTTTTACTTAGAGCATCTACCACCTTATTTTCTAAACCGAGATAGTAGTGGATTGGGAATTAATAATCCTTTATGAGATTTATCCATCATCACTAGTGTATATTAAGATCCATCTATGTGAATATATATTTGGGACTCTAATTAACTGTATTTATCACACTTTTCTCCCCATATAGTTAATGCCTCCATACTTTGAACATGGAGATCAGAGTCCCCAACTCTATATCTTGAGTAGGATAGCTTTTCACATGAAATTTCAACTACCTAGAGTCTTAGGATATCACTTTATCATTTTTATCAGTACATAGCCTCATGAATTCATTGAATAATTTATGTATACCATAAATAGTTCTCCACTTGTCAGGAGTGTGAGTATTGGCATAGTGATAAGCCTATTTTTGAGATCCTTAATGATTTCCTCACATTCATGTTTCCAAAAAACTTCTCTCCCATTCAATTCATCTTGGTTATTGGATTTGAAAATTATGATATGTTCTTTAAAAATCATTGGTAATACCTATCTAGTCTAATTACACTACAGATCTCTATTATAGACGTTGGCTTGGGCCACCCTTTGATTGACTTTTTATAGGAAGGGTCAAAATATATTTCTTTGTCATTGATAACATTCCACAAGAATTATACTTCCTCTATCCCAAAATCACATTTATAGTACATTGCATAATTTTTATCCATTTAAAATTATTTAGCATAGTATTCAAATGCTCCTCTTATTCCTCCTTTCTCTTGGAGTATATTAGAATATCATCAATAATGATTACCAAAAATTTGTTGAGGTAATATCTAAAGACATTATTCTTTAAATCCATGAATTTTTTTAGTAAACTAATCAGTCCCATGGTCATAACTATTATCTCATAGTTTCCATACCTTGTTCAAAAGGTTGTCTTGGAAATATCTTCCTTCCTCACCTTTAATTGACGACATCCGGACTGAAGGTCCACCTTAGAGAAATAACTATTCACGCTTAGCTGATCAAAAAAAGTAATCTATATATGGTAGGGGATTATTTTTCAAAATAATTATTTTATTATGTTTTAGATAATCAATGCAGAGGTGGATTGATCAATATTTTTTTTGACAAAAAGGACTTGTGCACCTCACAGTGATGAATGTGGGTGTATAAAACCCTTGACTAGATTCTCTTGTAACTTCTTATTCAATTATTCGAGCTCAATGGTGGTCATTCTATAATGTGTCTTTGATATAGGAAAAAAATCCCATAATAAGTTCAATTGAGAACTCAACCTCTTGATTAAGAGAAAGACTATGAAACTCTTCATGTAATACAGCAATGTAATCCCTTATGGTGGACATGTCTTCGTTAATGATCATATCCTTTATATCAATCATTTTAGTGAGATATGATTTCTCATATGAAAGCAATATCCCCACATGAGATGATGATTATGAAGAAGATTCATCTTCCTCCTTACACTTGTACATAATTATAGGATACTTCGAGATGTGAAGAGTGATCTCCCTTTCCATATAGTATATATTTCCTTTGTATAATGATATCCAATCCATGCCTAATATAGCATAGAACTCCACCAATGGAAGTTTGATGAAATTTTTTGGGAGGTTCATTCAACAAACATTACCTGGGGAGTAGTTATGTACATTGGATGAAATAATTTCCCCATTATTTATTCTCACAGACAACTTAGCCTTTGTATTTTGAGGTGGTGTTATAATATTTCTACGAAAATTTGAAGATATGAAATAATGTATTAAACTATAATCAAATAGTATGTTTGTTATTTATGAATGAATAACCAGTATACCTTTTACCACATCATTTTCTAGATCTACCTTAGTATTAGTGATAATGTATGCTTTTATTTGTTTCCTTGAAGGTTGTTTTTGATTTCCTCTAACAACCATGGTCTTAGGGAATTTCTTTTTAAAATTACCATGTTCTATGCAGTTTAGACACTACACTACATGCTGATTTTTTATCAAAACTATCCTCTTCTCTTCCATATTAGTGGAATTATTCATGTACTTTTGGTAGTTCTTAGCTATATTATCCATTATTCCATATTTGAATCATTTCTTAGTTACCTTTATACAGTTCCCAGGATAAATATTCCCACAATTTTGACATGTGGGATATTTCTTCTTTTTTCCATCATGGGACTTTTTTGCTGATCCACCCAAATTACACTCCATTTTCATCTTTATTTCACTATCCCCATAAGACCATTGAGCGTATTTTATCTCCATTTCAATGTTGAGGGAACAACATAAAATCTCTTTATAACAATTGATGTCACAAATCACCAACGCCTTTTGTACAATTAACATTAGTTTTCTAAATAATTGATCCACCTTCCTGACATTGTTCCAGTTAAAGTCGGAGGCATAAATATCTAGCCTTGAAAAGTTTTCTTCATATTCCCTAATAGAACCATCTTCATTCTTCTCAATTATGAAGAAATATATTTCCATATTTAGATTTTGGTTTGGAGAAAAATATTTATTGTAAAACATTTTCTTCAATTATTATCAATCTATGGAATCAATTTCCTACTTGTACGTCATGTTTTTTATCAGTTTCCACAACATATCAGCTTCCCCCATCAAAACCATAGACCACCAGCACACCTTTATATTCTTCTGATCACTCCAGGATAGAGAATATCTTTTAAACGAAGTTCATGCATGGTTACTCAAAGAGGGGATTATAATTTCCACTAAATATGGGAGGCATTTTGAAAATTAAGCATTCAATAGAAACATTTATATTCCTTCAGGAGTGATGGCATTCAACATGATTCATGTTATTATTTATAACATCATCAAACATATCGAGTAATGTAATAATTGTTTCATCACACATTCCCATCATATTAGGCATATTGTTAGGGAAATAATCACATTTATTATCACATTGATTATTGGCATGTGTTCTTCTATTTCCCTCTATTAACTAAAAAATCTAACTACAATTATGGGGCTTGAATACTTATCTAATGAGAATAAAAATGAACCTTTTCACATTAAAGTATACACCATTAAATTACCAGTATATCCTAACTTGTGACTCCCTAGGTTTAAATCTTGGTTATTCATGATCTATTATCTAACATATATTCTTACTCACATTATGTTTGTTACATAATACTATTTTGTAATTAGATTATGAATTTCTAAATCATATCCCTCATGAATGTCAAAACATGTGCATTGTAAGTCCCTTTTTTGTAAACCAGGTTACCCTATGTCAGGTCTCGAACTATTGTTTTAAAGTCGTTACTTGTAGGTAAAAATGTGCTAGAATGACATCAACTTGTAGTATTGAAACACGGTTGTATTTTATTTATAAAAAACTTACTCTATAATTACCAAATATTATTTATCTTTTCTTAGACTTAGTCTTACCCCTAGGGTTCTAACTAAAGTTCTCTAATCCTTATCTGAAAAAATAACTAAAATTTTCATCTGAGACCAACTATTGTGACCCAAGCCTTTTATATATATCATTACATGATTTTAAACATAATTAACTATTAAATTATAATCCAAGGATCATAATGTCTTGTTTCCTAGATGACAAGGTACATAAAAAAGAAAAATGGGACTCAAAAAATATATATTTATTTATCATCCATTATGAGTTCCTAACTTCCTTTGATCCCTTACATATACATAGGATAACCTGAGTATAACATGAATAAATGGATGAGCTAAAAATTCCAATCATAGAATAAAATACGAATAATGCTTATCACATGGCTTAGAAGGCATAATATAATGATATAAAAAAGGAATAAAACATTTTTAAATATATTGAATCATAACATGGGATCATATAATCATTGATTCATAATAATTTGTAAGTAATATAAAACATGACTTTAGCATGTGGCAAGTCTCATTGCACATAGAGGAACATGATTCAAGTCTAACAACTAGGACCATTGCACAAGGAGAACATGTCAACGATAACCACAAAGACCATTGCACGTAACCTTTCATGAGACTAAACATTACCCTGTGAATTGGAGGGATATTTGGTCACACCCATCATAACATGTTCATGAATTTTTTTTCCATAAAGAATCATACATAATCAATCAAACATAAACATAAGGGTTACCCATGGAAATATTTTGGTATCATAAAAATGTCATAAAGCATAATAAAGGGGTGTAGCATAAAATATTCCATGAAATTAAGGAATTAAATTATACATGGAAATTAATAAAGGGAAATAGGTATATAACATTATTATTGATTTTAAACTAATGTGATAACATGTAAAAATTGTATTTAAGAGTCATTAGAATTAAAACATTTTAGTTTGGTTTAAGAAAAATTTTAAAAATCATTTAAAGTAGAAAAGGGAATAACATTTTTTATAAAACCAAAAGTAAAAAATGAATTTTTTCATAATAGAATTACTGATTTTATAGAAATAATGGTTTCTTAAATCATATTATGGAATTCACTTGAAATCGGATAAGAATTTCAGATGTTCCCTTAAATTAGGCTTGTTTATCGGGAAGAATCGAGTAAGGAACCTTTTCAAACATGTATATCCCAAAAAATAAGGATGGATGGATCATGATACATGATTTTGGAATATATACATATAATTTATAATATTCATATAAAAATAAAATTTAATTTCATTTGGGTAAAGAGATAGAGAAAGAGTAACTTGATGAAATAATAGAGGTTCAGGTAGAATCCCTTACCTTAAGTCTGGAGGTGTTCTTCACCAAATCTAAATGTCATAGATAATAACATTATATTAATTAAATAATTATTATAGAACCCTTTAAACATTTATGTTTTTTAATATAACTTTATTATGTTCATTTATAGCTCTTTTTAGGGGTTGAGAGGTTCAATTTCATCATTTACGAGCCTTGGTTTCCTTTGTTTTCATGATCGGTTTACTTGTATACATCTACGAAAGGTAATAAAATGAGGAATTGATTATATAAAATTAAACCTATTTTTAAATAATGATATTAAAGAGGTTAAATTGGTCTTATATATCATTTTTTATGGAATTAGGATGAATCCTTGGATAAATAATTAATAATAATCGTTTGAGTTTATTTTGGCAGTTTTTGATTGCAACAAACTCATTTTATTTAATATAATGTGTATAAAGTTATTCCATAACATTAAATATGATATAATATATATATTATAATCTGGTTATACCCTTAAAAAATTTCATGACAATCCATGAAGATTTAATTGAAATATGAAAGCACGTCGTCCACAAAGGTAGTAAATCGGCACCTTACGGGGGATGTTTTCATTCATAAATTAAAAGAGATTGCACCAGAGGTTTGATGAATTATTAGTCCATAAACATGATACACATATTTTATATATAATATAATAGAGTTTCTATTCCATTTAGATGAGGGGATGTGCAGAGGGAAAAGAAAAATAAAGAAACATGAAAAGAAATTAAAAGAAAAAGAAGTATGTTTTACCTCTCGATTCCTTCTTCTTGAGAACCTCTTTAGGGGGTTTGTTTGGGTCTTATGTTAATAAAAAAATCTTCTAGACATGGGTAAGGGGATTAAAATGATATTTGATCTATATTTTTATAAATATAAAGGCTCTAGAGGTATAAGAGGAGTAGGTGGTGAGAGGTGGTATTTATAGTGGACGGGATGGGTGTTTTCTCATTATTTAGTTCATTAGATTATTATTTTTTCATGAAAATCAATTGTGTTGATTCTTGAGACAAAATATATTAATTATATCATGTGAGTTATAACAAATGGTTCGTACATCAGTGATAAATTAGTTAATGTTTTATTTAACTTGTATTTTATAAATTCCATAAATTATTATATTTCACTATTCACAAAAATTCAAGTATTTTTGAAAAATACCAAAAATTCACCTTAACCCTTTTTCAACTTTTGGAAAAAAAATCACTCCATTTTATAATCATATGAAATTAAATTAATAATTCTTGAATTCATTTTATGAAATTAAAATTTCTTTTAAATTATTAAATTTTTCCAAAATTTTTAATTTATTATTTATGGCATTCAAAAATACCAAAAATTAATTAATAGTTTTTAAAATATTTATTTACTTATACTATGATATAATTATTTCATATTATAACTTATAAAATGGATAATGTTTGTTTATCCCATCATTAGTGAGGTTACTATTCAATTGTTTGGTTTTCTATTCATATGGGTCATGTTACTATTTCAAAGGTCATGTTACTATTCCTTTGGTATATGTTCCTTAACCTCTTGAAATGATTTTTATTTCATTAATTATTCATTTATAATGTTTTTATTATGTTATATATATGATTTTATGTTATTATAAAATGTGAAATAATTATAAGAAGGTAATTTTTCATTTATATAATTCAAATTTGTTTCACTATTTAGGCACTAGGAGACATGTTGAGAGCATGTTTAATGGACTTAAAATGTTTATGGGATCAACATATTAGACTAGGAAATTTATCTTACAACAATATTTTCCTCCCAATCATCCAAATGGAATCATGTTAATCCATTTGCGGTAAAATATGTAGAACATTGGCATGTTGGGATGAATTCCACGAACATAGATTGATGGGAACTGAAATGGTTGACAAAATGGGAGAAAAGGTGAAAACCATTCAGCAACACATCAAGGTAGCCCAAAGTTGAAAAAAGATATATGAAGATAATCTTCAATGAGACATAATGATTGATATTGGGGACAATTTATTCCTTCACATGTCTCCATGGAAGAGGGTCATGATACTGTGGGAAGAAAGGAAAACTAAGTCCTAGGTACAACAGTCCCTTTGAGATTCATGATCACATCGGATCTGTGGCATATCGGTTATCACTTCCACCAACCATGTATCAGGTTCATGAATTATTTTATGTATCTCTCCCAAGTAATTACATATCATATATCTCACATGTACTTAATTTAGAGGTGATACATCTTGAAAATGATATCTCATACAAGGAGAAACTAGTGAATATCATGGACTGTACAGATAAATTTCTATGCAACAAAACTACTCACATGGTCAATGTACATTGGATAAACCATAAGAATACCAAGGTGACATGGGAACTGGAGTAGGTGATGAAGGATAAATATTATCCCCTATTTTCACCGTTTCAAGTAAATAAACATTTTCAAGGTGAAGTTTCATATGGGGGAAATGAAATGATCGAGAATTTTATCAATAGAAATACACATTTAATAATTACATCATATAGTATAAATCATAAACATCTCATAGAGAAACCATCAAAAATATATTCTCAAAAATAAATAATGATACATTATTCAGAAAATATTCCAATAATAATTCCAAATATTACAGTGGGATAATAAATTGGAAATAATATAATTAGAATTAGATAATTTTGATATACTCGATCCACTAGAATGATTGCAACCAAGAAAAAAGTTGTAGAAATAAAACATAATGTTATCAATAATATATAAATTTTGGATATGAAAGCATATATATAACATTAGATTAATAAGATATGAATGAAAAATGAATTAAATTATAGGTATTTATAGAAATTAAGGAATCTATACCATGTGAATAATAACCAAATCATTGGAATAGTAATGGGACCATTAGGAAAAAAAATTTGGATATTATAATAGTAACCTCTCCTATTATGTTATAAAAAAGAGGTAATAAATTAATATATAATATATTTATATCACGATATAAGTAAACAAATGTTTTAAAAATGATAAATTAAGTGTTTTTATTTTTATTAAACATAAATGATTATCTACAATTTTATAACTAATATAATGATCTAAATGAAACTTTATTTTCAAAAATTATAGTCATAAATTAATTATTTGTTTCACTATAATTATAATTGGAATTTATGAGGACATACTTAATATTTCAAAGTCTTATAAAATCAATTATAATATTAAACTCTGTATTTTTTGAATAAATGATGATTTTATTTAAAAGTAAAATTTCTAATATTTAAATATTTAAATTCCTAAAATAGGTTTCATTTTTGAAATCTACACATTTAAAAATGGTTGGGGTGATTTTTTTGGGATTTTTCTAATGTAGTCGAATTTTTTTTGAATGGTGAAATATGGCAATATATGGTCCATAACATTTTAAGCCAAATACATGAATTTTTGAGTCATGTATGATATAATAACCTAATAGTTCTAACTCACATGAACTTATTATTGTATATAGTCTCAATAATTGACACTATTTATAGTCTTGAGAAAAAATGATAAACTAATGAATATAATAATAAAAAACACCCCTCTCATCCAATTGTAAATAACACCTCTCACAACCCCTTCATCTCACACATTATAATTTTTGGAGATTTATAATATTCTACACAATAACTATTAAAATCCTCTTCTCTACATCATGGGTTTTTTTGTATCAACAAAAAAAAAATTCTAATATCCTTAAGAGGGTTCTCAAGGAGACGATATTCAAGTGGAAAAATCCTCATTTTTCTCTTTTAAATTCTTTCTTTCTTCTACTTTATCCACACATCCTATCAAAATAGACAAGATAATTCTAGTATAATATATATACTGGAATTTTATTTTTTTAATTTGAATATCCACATAAAAATCTCTTCTCTTCACCTTTTATTCAAAAATTGAAATCATCATCTATAATGTGTTGATTTTCCGCCTTTATGGATGATGAGTTTTCTATTTACCATTACCACATTCATGTATTGTCATAAAACCATTGTAATGGTTAAAACATATATTAAAATGTATTTTATAACTTTTATCAGGTTTTGGGGCTAATATATATACTTGGTATTAAGTAATAAAAAAATCGAAAAACCCTCAAAATAAACTAAACACTTATCTTTAATGTTCAATCTAATGAATAATTCTCATATAAAAAAAAATGTTATATGGGAACATTTATAATTTATAGAAGTATATTAATACCTTTTAATTCAACTTTGGGTGTTTTTCTACCTTGAAAATAATTCTCATAATTATACACAAAAGAACCGACTATAAAACTATGAAACGAACACTCCCAGAACCACAAAATTAAACATTGCATCTCAAGGAAATTTCCATAAATTAAAAGAATAAAAATTATAATAAATAAAATATATGTATAGAAGGTTAAAAATAAATAAATTAATTGTTCGAATTTTATAATACATGTAATGTATTGGATTTATCAATTTATTATTTTTAAATGTTATATGGATTAAATTAGAAACCAGGTTCTAGGACGGTGTGAGATTCTGACACCCGATATGTCCAATATAAATACTTGAAATATATTAAATATCTTAAATTGAACATGAGATTCGATTTCCTGAAAAAGTTGAATAAATTCAAAATGGGAGACAAGATCAAAAATCAGAGGGCATCATTGCGTATAGAGTAGAAAATTTCCCTTGGCACGACCTAACATTGGTAGGCATGGGTCAACTATGAAAATTATTTTTGATCATTTTAAATAAATAAAATAAATTATGAATTTATTTATTTTAATGTATCATTGATGTAGGGATGCTTATTTTTAAATAAACCTTTAATAAGGGATCTATATTTAGGCTTATAACCCTGTAAATTCCCCAAAATATCTCTGGAGATACCTGGGGAGTTATTTCAATGGAGAACGATGATAGAACCTGGTATCAAAGATCATCAGATGCAATTCTTGAAAGGTCTCTCCAACAGTGATGATGTGGAAACCGATCTTCCTCATTGGGTGATTCAATCCTTAGGTAGGATGTGTTATTTGGTTTTCTTTACTTGTTTTTGAATTCAACGATGAACGCAGACTAACTAGTGAATAAGTTGATCAGTGGTTTAATGATACTAGTGGTATGGTATTTAATAGAATTATTTATGAGGTTCGTTATTTTTTTGATTATTAAACATTATTACAGGTACAGATTGAGGCTGAATCGAATAATGGATGAGGTTCATTACTTAGATTTGTTTTCTATGATTTTCTCCCTCATATGTTCTACGTGTTCATCATTCTTCATTGGTTTATGAACAATCATTATTTGCACCTTTTTTCATTTCACAACAATTTGAAATTGAATATCCAAGTCTAGGATGAACTAATAAATGTGTGACGGCGATGGTGATGGAAGAATCGAAGAGAGATGGGAGATATCGTTCTTTAGTCAGTTTTCATTAGATTGTTTTAAAGTAGTTTTCCAATCCAATCAACTGTCTAAAATATATTAATTCGGTGTTATGTTGATGAGGAGACCCTCAATATGGAGTTCTGAGATGAAAAGGTCACCAAAATAGGATTTGTGAGATCAACTAAGCGACGCAGCGGAAGAACAGAGGATTCTAGAAACTCGTGAAGAACAAGGAATATAATTCCGATTACATGGTGTGTATCCCCCACTTATAAGTGGATAGGGTTATGGGGGATATTTAAATACCACACGGCGTGTGACCTTTGACACATGTAATTTAGGGACTCTCCCCGATAACTCATCATGCACATTGGAAGTACACAGACATGGGGAGGAGTACATGTGTTTCCTAGACGGCATGTACTCCCCCACATGACATGACTTATACCAAGTACACTGACTATCCAATATACTAGTACATGGTCATATATACACGGGTTGGAACCATGTATTGGAAGATGTTCAGAGTACATGGGTTCACTCCCTATGGAAGGACACAGCATGGGACTTCTTCTACATGCCATGTACCCATATACTCTATGACATAGTTGGAATCAAATAGGCCATTGAACACTAGTAGTTCCCAGGGACAAAGGACATGGCGTGTGACCCTACTACACACCATGTGCCTCTTTCTACATAGCTTGAATCTCTTGTGCATCATATCTTGGACAAGTTTCATTAGGGTATGTTCCCTTTATCACTTCCCTAAAAGGTAAGTGGGTATTGATTCGTACTCATAGAAGTATGATCCCTTCATCAGAACATTATGGATAGAGTTGATAGAATCTCCCAAGAGGCCCAGTTTGGGTCCTCAATTCATTTTTGTGCCCTAGGTAGAATGCTTGGTTTTTAGGTGAAAAATCCTATCAAACGTCAATCCTCTACTAAACATGTTATTCTAGATGGAGTTTTTGGCATCGTCCAAAGGCCCTGGTTGTGTTCCTCATATGATATATCATATCTCTCTTCAGATCTATCAGCATACCTCTCTCATGACAGGTCCTAATGAATTGTACTTATTGAATGGATGTCATCAATGCTATTGGAATCAGGATTGAATTCAACTAAATGAGTACTTTTTGAAATCTTTTTTTTAAATCCCTAGTGGTGGAATGTGATAGTCATGACTTTCCTCTAGATAGTTATGTTCTATTTTGAGTATATCTACATATTCTCTTTATATTTGTTGTAGACATATACTGTTTAAAGATGACATCATTTTTCCTTTTTTTATTGCTATGTGGGTTTGGGGTGTCCTATTAAGTATTGTTATACTCACACCTACATAGGCTTTTCCCAAACATGTCATGTCTTATACATATGATTGACCTTTTGATAGAGTGTTAAAAAGACCACAACTGGACGAAGAATTATGAGACCATACAGGTTGAGGTGTGTTTCTATGGATATAGAAAATAGTCCCAATACCCTTGTTTATTTCTTGGGCATTTGTTATTGACTTATTTTTTGTGGGCTTGTATTTGGACCAGTTTTTTCATACATTAGTTCCATGTCATATTCTATTGGTTGGGATATAATGGTATGCATGCATATATTTCTTAGTGGTTTTTACATTTCAAAATTTTTGGGCTTGGATTTGTGTTCAAACATACATGAACATAGGAAATGCCTCCTACTATAGTGATATGTCTACATTGTTTTATCCACTAGCCCATATCATATTGGAGGAGAGTGTGTGTAGTCATAGCATTTCCCCCCTAGGACGGGTTGTGATAGAATGGTATCAAATGTGGTCAGTTCTACATTAAGACTGGGAGTGTGGGACATTGGCGTGGGTAAATGGTGTTCAATGTTTTAAGTTTATCATTCAGGACAAGGAATCTATTTTGGGTGCAGGGGGGCTGATGCATCCATACACCAAAACTATGATAACCTTATTTTGGACTCAGTACATGAGAACATTAGTTTTTGGGAAAATAATGCACAATTGATCATATAAGAAACGGTTGTGGTATCCAGGTACTTCTTGATTTATCTCTCTAGATATAATCATTGACCTTGATACATATTTTCAATTTACAGGATGCCTCAGAGACGTATACCATATAGGATTATGTTTCTCGATCATGAGGATGGACCTCTCATTGATGAGGCTTCGATACAGGGACCCATTCCCTAAATGTTAGCTCCATGTGGTAAACCAGCTATATCACCACCTGTAGAGAATAACATGATACCCATAGTGCCAGAATATGAGGATCACATGCTTAGTGCACTCCATTATTTTATGAGATAGAGACCGCACATGTTCAAAAGGTGATCCCAACCCTCAGGTAGCTGAGGACTAGTTGGAGGTGGTGACCCGCGCTTTCGGTCTAGTGAGGACACCAGCATACTAGATGGTGGTCCTAGTGGCGAGCCTTATATATGTATCAGTAAGGGGATGGTAGATTTTTTCTACCCAAACTCAAGAGGAGGAGGAACATTCATTTATGGATTTCGAGTACGTTTTTATAGTGGAGTTATTACCCATTACCCTGAGATATATTCATATACAGAAGCTTTTTTAGATTCATCATTGTAGCATGATAGTAGCTGATTTTCATCGAAGTTCACCAACCTTTATAGGATCTCGATGAATATGGTAAGAGGTTAGTACTTATGTGATTGGTCATTTTAATGAGGTCTACCAAGAGACATACGATCCAGTATTATCCCTCTGAGCATTTCTACTTATGCAGGGCTTGTTGAGCAGACTTTGGTGGTTGAATGTTTCTTACCTGAGATGAGACAGTTGGTGATAGTCAGTAGGATATATGTAGGTGTATATTACATGATAGAGGGTTTCCAACATCAATCTTATGGATCTAGATGTGGGATTCATTATAGGAAAAGTTCCTCGGATAGAGGAGCTAAAGTTTAAAGCTCACAGTCTTGGTCCAGTTATCCTAGAGAAAGGAAGTGAAATTTATGTGATGGTTGGGGATATCTCTCTTGATTTATTTCGACCCACAATGTTGTTGATATAAAGATAGTGGATATACCACCAATGAAGAGGTAGGGGCAGGAGTATGAAAATATTTTGGTTGGAAAACATGGGAGATGATCTGGGAGAGTAACAGGAGGTGGTCGATGTTCCGACTTGTTACCACCACTAACCCAAGGTGGTCCATACCAGGATTTGGTAGCTAAAGGATAATTTGGGGAAAACATCATGTCATTGAGGAATTTAACCTTGGGGATTTAGGAATGATTTGAGTTATGATATGTTTCTTTTATACTCTAGATTCCATAACGATAAACAGATTTTCTAGTCATTCCTTTCATTGCACATATCTTTTATGAGACCTTGATATTTTTGATGAACCATTGACTTATCCCTTTACTCTTAGAGACACCTACCAGAGGAGACTTAAAAATAGTATATCTATTTTCACAGTGTGACATGACCCTTGGAGGTGTGATTTTCGGTTTGATGCTCTTGGTAGCAGCGTCGAGGCCTTATGGCGTCATCCTTGTTATGGATTGGTTATCTTCAGTCCATGCCCATATTAACTATTTTAGGATAATGTTGTGATGTGTCTAGTGTGATGGGATGATATTTTCCATATTTTTGAAAAGGAAACCCAAGAATAACATGATGGAATCATGCATAAGAGGGTGTAAACAATTTCTCCTCAATTGTCTAGCATGACCCTCAGTACATCAGATGTTATGAGTTTATAGTTCCTATTAGTAGTGGAGGATAATGAGGATTTCATCCCTAAAGATGCTCCAGGATTACCTCCTTGTCAGGATATAGAATTCAGCATTGATTTAAACATCAGGACGACACTTATATCTGCTCTATCATATCAGATGGCTCCCGTAGAGATTCATAATTTCAGGGTGTTGTTGGATGACTTACAGAGGAAGGGCTTCTTGAGACTGAGTGTATCACCCAATACATCCCAAGTTATTTATTCAAAGTAACATAAGGGATATTTATGTTGTGTGTGGTTCAATGGTGCATGAACCTGGTAACCATAAAGAATAAGTATCCACTTACAAGGATCGATGACCTCATAGATCAGTTTAGAGGGCTGTTATGGTTGTTGAAGGTTGGTCTCCAATCGGGATATCACCAGTTGCGAGTAGAGGCTGGGGATACACCGAAGACGGCTTTGAAATGACACTATGATCATTATGTGTTCAGGGTAATTCCCTTTAGTGTGAAGAATGTCACATAAGTTGTAGATACCCCAAACTTGGCTTACATAGATATTACATTACTTTTGCAGAATATCTAATATATAACAAAAACAGACACCAAAGGACCATAATGGTTTAGTGTCTTTGGAAACTCAGAATATAATCTTCTAATCTTGGTGAAAGATCCTAAACATCTCCCATAAAGATCTTCCTTTTTTTCTTACCTAAAACATTTCGTTATATCATAGGGAAAATAAAACATATAAAGGGTTAGCTCAAATTCTCAGTAAGGGTAAGCATGGAAAAAATAAAACAAACCAGATACATTTGAACATAAAAACATGAACATAGTGTTTAAACATCAAAATCTTGAGCAATGACATAAAACATGACAGTACGTAACACATATATCATAATAGATTATAAATCATGATAAAATAGAATGGGAATAAAGCATGTAATTGTGGAAACCATTAAGCACATGATTTTATTTCCATATTGGCCAAGGCATTTCTTCCAAGACCATATTAGTGGACAAAGTCCCTTTCTGAATCGAGTTCACTCCTTGTTTCAGTCCTGTAACACTGAATTGGATTTACTTACTATCCTAACCATTTCTATCTCATGAGATATAAATCTCTACCCAATGCATTGGAGGGAGATATTGGTCCCACCCATCTCATAATGAAATCATTCTTACTTGTTCCACAACATAAAAATAAATCATTCATCATAACCCAAAAAATAAAAATGGGTTTCATAAACATCATCCCATCATAACATAATCCATTTAAAACAAATAGATATCGCTTCATCATAAGAAAAGTGAAACCCTGTAAATAATAGAGATATTATACTTGAAACATACACATATGAAATAATGTCATCTTAGATGGAAAATGGTTTTGATAAAACACTTGAAAAAAATTCTTGAGGAAAATATCCTTGCTTCTCCAAAATCATTATATTTTCTCAAAATGCCATGAAATTTTAAAAGAAAATGATTTTGTTGAAAATAATCATGAAAACATGTAGAATAAGCTTCATGAAAATTAGGCGTTATGAAACTGTAAAAATCCGTTCATGCTGTATAATTTAAAAAAACATTCTCCTCGTACTTTTATCGGAAAAGTCAAAAAGTACCATGTCTGGTAAAAAAAGAAAGATTCCTTCCATAACACAAATTAAAAGTTAAAGAAGGGTAAACATGACTTTAAAAATACATTGAATAATATTAGACACTTTATGAAAAACATTTTATGGACATGGATGTAAAATATTACCCCAGTAAATACTTACATATAAGCAATCTCGGGTAAAAATGTGATTACAAAATTATCCCTTACCTTATGTCTGATATGATTTGTATGTATCCAAACCTCCTTTATAATGATTTAAATAATGTCATTGAATTCTTATAGAATCATATTAATTATTATGATATCTTATATTGTTCACTTATGACTTTATATAACCCGTTATTTTGTAAATTCCATTTTAAAGCAGCGTTTTGGGTAAAATCGTTTCATTTATTGTTTGTGTTTTGACTTGTAATTATTAATATGATTACTTAGATCGGGATTAATTAATTCCGGAATATAAAACATGATTTATATATAATATATATTCAGAATATACATATATATAATATATCGATAAATGGAAAGAAATACACAATTCATGGAGACGGTAGGTCGTACGTACGCATGAACGTTGTTTTTCGTTTCCTTATTGAATTGAATGGAATTATGTAGATGACATAAATATATATATATATAATCATAAATCCAGTAGAATTATTATGTCATATATTTCATGATTACTTATTATATATACTTTATAATCATTCTTGAACTGTTAACATGGAAAATGAATCTCATCACGTCGTGGAGACGGTAATCCGTACGTACGCACGAGCGATGATATCGTTCCAATATTTATTGAATTGAATTGAAGTGGATGATATAATATATTATAATAAGTATGATGTTATAATAATCATATATATTTATTCTTTACACCATTATACCCATCCAAGTAATGTGGTGGTGGAAAAACCGATTACACCACGGCGTTGAGACGGTATTCCTTACGTATGCACGCGTAGTGATTTAGTTTTTTATATAATGGATAGAAGATTAAATAGGGTTGTTTCATATTTATAATAACATATCAGTATATAAGTAATACTGATTTTATTACTTTATAATGAAACAACTAAATAAGATGAAGTATAAGAAGAAAGAAACTTGAAAGAGTCAGTAGAAGAGATTACCTCTTCCTCGACGCACCTCCTTTAAACTTCTTCTTAGGTCACTAGAGTTGGTCTTTTGAGAAGACCAGAACCACTATGATATAACTAGAGAGGTTTAGAAGAGGAATTAAAATGGGTTGTCCGAGCTTCAAGGCTCAAAAGGGTGTGATGAGAAGAGGGAAGGGTGCCCTTTTTATAAGGGAGGAGATCGGAACCTTTGGAAAAACTTAAAATATTATTTTATAATAAAGTCATATTCGGTTTATAATAGCTAAAAATTGATTTATTTAGAATATAAAGTGGTTATGGGTCTAAATCCTCTCAACCAATAGGTTTTATACAAGTTTAGGTTACTATTTTCACCTTATCATTTAGATTTAACTCTAACTTAAATTATTTAACTTTTACCGTGTCTTGTTGTTTTCTTACACAATATGGTTAAAAAACTTACTATAACAAGACAAACGAACCACAAGGGGTTCATTATTAATATATATAACCTTATCTAAGTCATTTGGCCTAACCTCATAATTTTAGGAATATAATAACAATTAATAATATAATATTTGTTTTAAAAACTATTTTATGTTAATTTTGACACTATTTGGTAATTGATTTTTTAAAAAATTATAATAACATGAATAGTTAGAAAAACTTTAATTGAATCGATAATAACATGTAATATTATCCTATAAAATTATTTTAATTAATAAAAAGTATCAAATGACATTTATTTGGGTATTTATAACATCAATTATATTAATATTTCATAAATAAGGTAATTACTTCATCATCATTGTGTCATAAATAAATTAACTTATTTAATGTCTAAAAATTATAACTAAAATACCATTATTTAGGAAATATCTTTATATTTATAATTAATATTTATAGTCTAATTTATCTTATGTATAACTCTATATTAAAAATGTTTTATTTATTAAACCTTTATTTTAACTATTTTAACTCTTCTTTAATTAAAATAATAATAAATGTCCTAATCTAATCCAAGTGGACCTAAACGATAATATTTTATTTCTAAGGTTTTTTTGGTCTAATTACACTAATCCAATAGAGTTATAACATGTTTTAGGGTAATAATAATATCATTTTCCCCCTTAATTACCCTAATTACTTTTAACCGTGGTAAATAAAAGTAAAAAGTTATTATTTACCAAAAAAATTTGTTATCTTATTGAACCACATATTACTCCTTTATATTAGCCGTGTCTCTCAGATTTTCAAAATTCCACTCATAGAAGAGGTAAAATTATGTTTTATGTAAATTTTCAAATTCTCCTAGGAGGTGGGTAAAAGACGGTGAAAAGTTCTATTAACTTTTTATATATCTAAAATTGTTATAAAATGAATCTAATGAATTAAATTGAACTTATATAGGTATTATGTATCAATTTTGACCTAAAATAAATTTAAATAAAATATATAATTATTTAAATTAAAATTCGGGTTTTAAATAGTAACTCAGTTTTTCATTATTCATCAAAAATTGAATGTTTTCAGAAAAATACCAAAATTTCACCCTAGGCTAATTTCGATATTCTGAATCCAAAAATGAAGTCCATTTTGAAAGATAAAATTTAGAAAATTTCAAAAAGTGGGTATTACTATTCATAATGGCTAGTTTATGTAATATTTTAATAACATATCATTGTTTAGTGAAACCCGGTATTGTGTACTACACAGGCTATCGAGGAAGGTTGTGATTGTGTGTAGTGCAAGTCAAGTCAGGGATGCATGTAGTGCAAGCTCCCTTTGGTTTTGTGTATAACATAATCAAAACTTATTTCATTTATACATTAAACAAAATCTATACTTAATGTTGCATAGAATAATTTCCACAAAACAAACATGAAATTTTGTGTAACACGAGCCAAGAATAGTGTTTTGTATACTACATGATAATACGGTGTTGAGTATAGCGCAAGATAATCATGGCGTACCATACAACACAAGATATCAAAAAAAATTAAAAATAATACTTCTCATAAAATCTCGGGTTGTTACATTCTACCCCCCTTAAAATGAATTTCGCCCTTGAAATTCTTCGGGGTTATAAATGGTTTTCTACTTGAAAGATTCTTTAATAGAAACTCACATCGTAAAAAGGAATAACATAACATAACTTTAAAAACTAAAGTATGAAATGTAATGGTTACCCAAATTAACTAATCATTAGGTTCCCACATAGGAGAACATAGGTGAAAATGTTGATATGGAAGAGAAATCTAACCATCAAGTTCTGATGGAGAGTGGTAGAGAACATGGCTATGAAAAAATCCAACAATCACAAATCCATAAATTTTTGATGATTTAAGGTACTATCTGATTCATCAGATATAAGGACATTAGAAAAACATTTTTGGTTTTCAAATCATTTCCCTAAAGTTGAATAAAATGGAATTAGGAGAAATACTTTCTTGATTTTGGTACAATCTCATCGTTGGTCGTTCCTTGAACAAATTCCACTTTATCTTTTAAATAAATGAAGTTGAATTTTTCATTTGTGAAGTGTTAGAAAATCTTGTGATAGAATGATGGGTCATTCCATCAGTCTCAAACAAAAGGTTAGAAAACGTTGTCAAAAATACATAAGTCCATCTATAGTGAGATTAATCATATATGGTTCCTAAAATGGACTTACACTTCATATATCATAATTCTTAATATAATAAAACTAGTTTCTACTAACTGGGGACTTCTTGTAGGCCAGTGGTAAGAGATAAAGGTTTGTCGCACTTCGGTGGTGGGTTCTATTCTCGCATCCTTGTCCAACGCGACGGGTTGTCTCCCGGCCTACGAGTTGTCCTTTTCCAAAAACTATACTATTATAACATTCCAAAAAAAAATCGAAAAATTTTTCTATCATTAAATAATACTATCTGATGTCCAACATAATCCATTCCAATCTTTAGTCTTATCCAAAATAAATTTGTCCAATTTTATACTATAAAGAAAATGATTACTTGAAAGGTCACATAACAAGCACGTGAATACCATCATTTATCTCCCAAATATCATACGATATATCTTGTTGGTCACATTCCAAACATGTGAATACCTTAATCATGTAGTCTTTTGAAACATGAATTACCATAGAACCTTAGTGAAAACATGAATTTGGTCAAAAGTTAACTCTTTCCACATACCAAAATCCCAAAATTTCTATATACTCAAACCATGATATCACTTTGTCCTTATACCAATCATGAGCTCATTAATACTATCAAACATCTCATTATCTCCTTATCTTTTCATTATGAACGTATCATCTACCTTCAAAAAATATTTGAATAACCTTTCATGGTTACAGGTACCATTCATCATATACTTTCAAAAACTCAAGGAAAGACAACAGTGTAACAATACTTAGATTTTTCTTTATTCCATAGTACCATACATTATTCTTGATAAACATAAAATCATTCCACTGCCTTCTTAAACCACTGATTGAGCTTCATCATTTCATTCATCTCATATATCATTTGTAGTATCTTCATCATCATCCACATAAATACTACACATATGACAATGCTGATTCTCTTCATGATATTTTCCCTTAGGGAATTGGTTTTCATAATGCTAGTACATTCCACATTTAAAACATTTAACCATTGTTGATGTCTTAGCAATACTATTATCCTTGTCCATGGTGTTAAATAAACCTTTTCCTTTATAATTACTGGCTTTGTTTCCTTCCTTTCAAAACCCAAAGAATCTTACAGTTCCCTTGAAACATTATCCTTGATGCCTCTTCCCACATGATTTAAATGGGGGAAATTGAACTTTCTTTCCTCTATGATCATCATGAAACTCCATCTTTCTCTTCTTAGCTGAGTGATGAAACTTTCCAATGTTGAGTTTTTTGATCATATTATTAGATCACTGATTAGGCATAATAACGATGTTTGGAGTTCCAAATCCCATTTCATTTGGTTGTTCATGAAAAATATCATTCCCTTTGCCATAATATCCTCCATTATCCTGAATCTTTTTGTTTCCATCCATTTTCTAGAACCCAAAAAGAATAGTTTGAGAGGAAAAAATCATGCTAGGGAAAACAACATAATAAAGGGGGAGTACCTTCAATATATAACATATTAGGGTTAATTCTAAGATTATAACAATAATTATTGGACTATAACCTATACTTATACTTAACCTTAGGGACATCCCTAGACATACCGTAGAAATATCTCTAGGGATATTACTAATGTTTTCATATACTAGTTTCCAAAGGTTAACTAAACCTTTCCTCTGATACCAACTGTAGAGACCCCAAAATTGGAGTACATAGACATTACATTACTTTTGCGGAATATCTAATACATAACAAAAACAAAGACTAAAGGACCTTAATAGTTTAGTGTCTTTGGAAACTCGGAATATAATCTTCTGATCTTGGTGAAAGATCTTCAACATCTCCCATAAAGATCTTACTTTTTCTTACCTAAAATCTTTCTTTATATCCTGGGGAAAATAAAACTTATAAAGGGTGAGCTCAAATTCTCAGTAATTGTAATCATGGAGAAAATAAAACAAACCATATACATTTGAACATAATAACATGAATATAATGTTTACACATCAAAATCTTGAGAAATGACATAAAACATGATAGTACATAAGGCATATATCATAATGGATCATAAATCATGATAAAATAGAATGGGAATAAAACATGTAATTGTGGAAACCATTAATCACATAATATGATTTCCATAGTAGCCAAGGCATTACTTCCAAGACTATATTAGTGGACAAAGTCCCTTTCTGAATCGAGTTCACCCCTCGTTCCAGTCCTGTAACACAGAACCGGATTAACTTAACGTTCCAGCCATGTCTATCTCATGAGATATAAATATTTACCCAATGAATTGGAGGGATATATAGGTCCCACCCATCTCATAATGAAATCATTCTTCCTTGTTCCACAACATAAACATAAATCATTCATCATAACCCAAAAAAATAAAAATGGGTTTCATAAAAATCATCTCATCATAACATAATCCATATAAAACAAACAGATATCATTTAATCATAAGAAAATTGAAACCATGTAAATAATATAGATATTATACTTTAAACATACACATATGAAATAATGTAATCTTAGATGGAAAAAGTTTTAGATAAAACACTTGAAAACAATTCTTGAGGAAAATATCCTTGCTTCTTCAGAATCAATTTCATTTCTCAAAATGCCATGAAATTTAAAAAAATGACTTTGTTGAAAATAATCATGAAAAAATGTTGAATAATCTTACTAAAGAATTAGTCATTATGAAACCGTAAAAATTCGTTCACGCTGTATAAGTTAAAAAAACATTCTCCTCGTACTTCTGTCGGGAAAGTCAAAAAGTACCACGTATGGTAAAAAAAAGATTCCTTCCATAACACAAATTAAAAGTAAAATAAGGGTGAACATGACTTTAAAAATACATGTAATAATATTAAACACTTTATGAAAAACATTTTATGGACATGGATGAAAAATATAACCCCAGTAAATACTTACGTATAAGCAATCTCCGATAAAAATGAGATTGCAATATTTTCCCTTACCTTATGTCTGATATGCTTCATATGTATCCAAAACCCCTGTATAATGACTTAAATAATGTCAGTGAATTATTACATAATCATATTCATTATTATGATAACATATACGGTTCACTTATGACTTTATATTACCCGTTATTCTGTAAATTCTATTTTAAAGCAGCATTTTGGGTAAAATCATTTCATTTATCATCCAAGTTTTGACTTTTAATTATTAATATAATTACATAGATCATGATTACATAATTCTGGAATATAAAACATGATATATATAGATAATATATATTCTGAATATACATATATATAATAGATAGATAAATGGAAACAAATACATCGTTCATGGAGACAGTAGGTCGTACGTAAGCATGAACACTGGTTTTCGTTTCCTTATTGAATTAAATGGAATTAAGTAGATGAAATACATATATATATATACATAAATCCAGTAGAATTATTATGTAATATATTTCATGATTACTTATTATATATAATTTATAATCATTCTTAAATTGTTAACATGGAAAATGAATCTCATCTCGTCATGGAGACGGTAATCCGTACATACGCACGAGCGATGATATCATTCCCATATTTATTGAATGGAATTGGAGTGGATGATATAATATCTTAAATTAGTATGATGTTATAATAATCATATATAGTTATTTTTTACACCATTATACCCATCCAATTAAGGTGGTGGTGGAAAAACTGATTACACCACGGCGTGGAGATGGTATTCCGTATGTACGCACACGCGGTGATTTCGTTTTTCGTAGGATGGATAGAAGGTGAAATAGGGTTGTTTCGTATTTATAATAACATATCAGTATAAAATTAATACTGATTTTATTACTTTATAATGAAACAACTAAAGAATATGAAGTAGAAGAATACAGAAACTTGAAAGAGTCGGTGGAAGAGATTACCTCTTCCCCGACGCACCTCCTTTATACTTCTTCATAGGCCACTAGAGTTGGTCTTTTGAGAATACCAGAACCGCTATGATATAACTAGATAGGCTGAGAAGAGGAATTGGCAGTGTTTGGCCGATCTTCAAGGCTCAAAAATGTGTGAAGTGAAGAGGGAAGGGGTGCCCTTTTTATAAGGGAGGGGAGGGGCACCTTTGGAAAAACATAAAATATTATTTTATAATAAAGTCAAATTCGGTTTATAATAGCTCCAAATTGATTTATTTATAATATAATTTGGGGATGGGTATAAATCCTACCAACAAATAGGTTTTAGACAAGTTTAGGTTACTATTTTAACATTATCATTTAGATTTAACTCTAAGTTAAATAATTTAACTTTTACTGTCTCTTCTTGTTTTCATAAACTATATGGTTAATAAACTTACTATAACAAGCCAAAAAAACCCCAAGTGGTTCCTTATTAATATATATAACTTTATCTATGTTATTTGGCCTAACCTTAGATTTTTAGGAATATAATACCAATTAATAATATAATATTTGTTTCAAAAACTATTTTATGTCAATTTTGAAACTATTTGGTAATTGATTTTTTTGAAAATCATAACAACATTATTAGTTCGAAAAAACTTAATTTAATCAATTATAACATGTCATATTAACCTATAAAAGTAGTGTAATTCATAAAAAATCTCAAATTACATTTATTTGGGTATTTATAACATCAATTATGTTAATATTTCATTAATAAGGTAATTACTTCATCATCATTGTCTCATAAATAAATTAACTTATTTAATGTCTAAAAATTATAAATATAATACTATTATTTTAGAAATTGTTTTATCTTTCTAATTAATATTTATAGTATAATTTATCTTATTTATAACCCTATATTGAAAATGTTTTATTTATTAAACATTGATTTTAACTATTTTAACTCTTCTTTAAATAAAATAATAATAAATGTCCTAATCTAATCCAAGTGGACCGAAATGAAAATATTTTATTTTTAAGGTTGTTTTTGGTCTAATTACACTTATCCAATCGAATTAGGACATGTGTTAGGGTAATAATAATATCATTTTTACCCTTAATTTCCCTATTTACTTTTAACAATGGTAAATAAAAGTAAAAAGTTACTATTCACCAAAAATTATTTTTATCTTATTGAACCACATTTTACTCTTTGATATTAACCGTGTCTCTCGGATTTTTGAAATTCCACTCACAGAAGTGGTAAAATTAAGTTTTATGTAAATTTTCAAATTCTTCTAGGAGGTTAGTAAAAGACGGTGAAAAGGTATATAAACTTTTTATATATCTAAAATTATTATAAAATGACTTCAATGAATTACATTGAGCTTATAAAGGTATTATGTATAAATTTTTACCTAAAATAAATTTAAATAAAATATTTAATTATTTAAATAAAAAGGCGGTTTTTAAATAGTAACCTAGTGTTTTCACTATTCGTCAAAAATTGAAATTTTTCACAAAAATACCAAAATTTCACCCTAGGATAATCTTGATATTGCGAATCCAAAAATGAAGTCCATTTTGAAAGATAAAATTTATAAAATTTTAAAAATTGGGTCTTACTATTCATAATGGCTAGTTTATATAATATTTTAATAACATATCATTGTTTAGTGATACACGGTATTGCGTACTACACACGCTATCGAGGAAAGTTATGATTGCGTGTAATGCAAGCCATGTCAGGGTTACGTGTAGTGAAATCTCCCTTTGGTATTTCGTATAACATAATCCAAACTTGTTTCATTTATACATTAAACAAAATCTATACTTAATGTTGCGTAGAATAATTTCCACAAAAACGAACAAGAAATTGTGTGTAACTTGACCCAAGAATAGTGTTGCGTATACTGAAAGCTAATATGGTGTTGCGTATAGTGCAAGATAATCTTAGTTTAGCACACAACACAAGACATCAAAAAAATGAAAAATAATACTTCTCATAAAATCTCTGTTTGTTACATAAGTATTCGTGGGACTCATAAACCAGATCGTCTAGCCTTACTTATACTGGTTCATGGTAGTCTTCATCAACAATATCCTTGTGTACTTAGAATTAGAGGAGGATCACACGGGACACTTATGTATGGTTTAAGACAAACTCCCAGAGTACCATCTCTATGGGAAACTCTCAAAGTTCTAGTAATAGATTCTGGTGGCCCACTTTCTGGGACATGTTATCTCAGTAGTAGGTGTGGTAGTGGACCATTCCAAGGTTGAGGCAATGTTTTCATGGGAGCCACCTAGGAGTGTGACGGAGGTGAGAATATTACTTGGGATAATTGGATAGTACCATGGATTCATAACTGATTTCTCCCATATATCAACACCTATGACAACATTGACTCGAAATATGCAGCCTTTCATGTGGACAGAGAAGTGACAACATTCTTTTCAGCAGTTAAAGAAGTGTTTGGTGAGCACCCCGAACTTGATATTATCATCGGATGGTGTCAAGCATGTAGCATTATGAAATTCATTGGTAACCAGGATTTTTTTTGATATAATGAAGAGTAAAGTAGTGATTGTCTATGGTTGGTGGCAGTTTATACCAGATAAGAAGAAATACATAACCTATGATCTTGAGTTAGCAGCGATAGTCTTCTTGTTGAACATGTGGTGACATTTCCTGATGGGTTAGTGCTTTATCGTCTACCCTTATCATAATAGTCTCAATTATATCTTCTCCCAGAAGTATCTAAACATGATATATATGTTAAAAAAATAGTTCCTCTAGGACTACGACTTTGATACTTTCTATACTCTTGATATGGGGGGAACATAGTGGAAGATGCCCTCAGTAGAATATTGAGTTCACAATTGTTGGATGAGGCGTCAGAGCAGTTGGCCTTGTTTCAGTTATCCGTTTTGGATTGAGATGGTTGATCTTACCTCTAGTCGATGGTTTTTACCCCTACACTATTGCACAATGTTAGGGGGCACATCTTGGTGACACTAACTATTAGACTCTATGTGCTAAGATATCTATAGTGCATGTTGTGTATGGATATTCGAAAGGTGGAGAGCATGTAGTTCTTTCTTGAGGACACGCAGTAGTACCAATGGAGTTGTGGGAGAAGATTCATATGTATTTTCATACATCCCCATTGGTGGTACATCCTTCTGTGGTAAAGATGTATGAGTGCCATTGATGTAAGTTTTGGTGGTCAAGAATGAAGAAAGAAGTTGCAATGTTTGTCTTTCTATGAATTACTTGTCAGTAAGAGAAGGTTGAGCACAAGGTTCCAGTAGGATTAGCTCAACCCCTTGAGATTATAGAATGGAAGTGGCATGGGATATAAGTGGAGTTCATGAAGAGTTTACCATGTACGTCTATAGGACATGATTCCATCTGGGTGATCGGTGACCGACTCACCAAGTCATCCCACTTCCTAGATATCTGATAGTATTATTCAATAGAGAACATGGGATGCTGCTATGTTCATGGGATAGTTAAACTACATGGGGTTCCATTGATGATTATTTCAGACCATGATTCTTGTTTTACATCCTGATTATGGAAGGGAATGTAGGAGGCATTTGGAAACTAATTACGCTTGAGAACAACATTTCACCCATAGATGGACGACTAAACAGAGTAGAACAATTTGGGTTTTGGAATATATTTTGTGAACTTGCATGTTGGACTTTTACTGTAGTTGGTAGAATCACCAACCACAAGTGGTGTTTATGTACAACAAAAGCTACCATTCCACCATTGATATGGCCCAATTAGAGGTGTTTTACAGAAAACCACGAAGGCCACCACTTTGTTAGATTGACCCAGGGGAGTTAGTACTTATGGGCCCGGAGATGGTGTGAGATACAACATAGAAGGTTTA
Source organism: Viscum album (assembly GCA_963277665.1). Classification (NCBI taxonomy): domain Eukaryota; kingdom Viridiplantae; phylum Streptophyta; class Magnoliopsida; order Santalales; family Viscaceae; genus Viscum; species Viscum album. Next base: position 141,937,999 of record OY728161.1, on the reverse strand, counting down.
GATCATCCAATAGTGTATGAAGACAGACCATATCCATCATATGTCTTAGGCTGATAGGAGACATAGGCCTTTGGAATTCAACTAAGGAGCCCATGTTTTCTTTCAGGTTTCACCTCGACCCGGGTTTCAGAGATTTGGCAAGGTCAAAAAGTAATCTTCGAGGTTTATTGGGAGTTTTTTGATTCTATGTAGAGTTGGCTAGGTGGAATACCACTTATCTCTACTACTGTATTTGGACTAAGTACACAACATCTTCCACATGTCATAACTAAAGAGGTACATGCATGACCCATCACATGACAATGGCTGGGGCGATCATGATATCAAGAATGGAGCGACTTTTGTGAAGTAAACAATGGAGATCAACAATCGTTAGAAGGGGATCCATTGTGGGTGATAAATTACTTTGGTTCATGTATGGTGGAAATACTAGAATCTCGAAGAGAGAACATGGAAGTGGGATGCTCAGATTCATGCATAGTACTAACATCTTTTTCACTAGCCTTGTTTTACCTTTTCGGGGATGTAAAGACCTAAGGTAAAGAGACTATAATGTCCTGGATTTATATATATATTATTTTTAAATATTATTTGGATTAAATATGAGACTAGGTGCTAATACAGTATATGATTCCGAGACCTGGTGTGTTCAGAATAATTTTTTGAAATATATTATATATATTAAATAGCGCAATCCAGCAGTTTTCCTTAAAAAGTGTAATAACTTCTAAATGGGATCCTGGATCAAAAATATGAGGGCACAATTGTGTGAATAACAGTGAATTTACCCTATTCATGACCTACTGTCGGTGGGAAGTTTTCATCTATGAAAATTAGTTTTATGTATTTTTAGTATTTAAAATAAATTGTGAATTTATTTTATTTTAACTTTTCATTGATGTAGCAATGCAATGACACTTATTTTCAAAGAAACCTTTAAGTATGGATCCAAGGTTGGGCTCATAACCCAAGAAATTACATGGAGTATCTATAGAAAAACCTATATAGTTTTCGTGAAAATGAAGGATGATGGAACCTCGGATCAAAGATTGATGGATTACGTGCTTGACAGTGCTCCCCAACAGTGAAGATGCAACAACCAATATTCCTTAGCATGAAATACAATCCTCTGGTAGGATTTTTTATTTGGATTCCATTCCCAGGATTTGAATTCAATGAAGAACACAGACCAACCAACAAATAGTTTGATCCATGGTTTGATCATTCTTGTGGGATGGGATTTAATTGCATGATTTATGGGGTTCAGTATTGTTTTCATTATTGATAATTCATAGGGGAATAGATTGAGGATATAATGAATAAAAACTGATGTAATGAACCATCTATTCTCATTTTCACGAGAATACCATGAATCATTATTGGGACTTAAGTGACATCCCAGGATGCCAAAGGATTGTAATAAATGTAGAAGTGTTTCGAATACAAGTTGGGGATGATTTACCCTTTAATAAAAAATGTCAAACCAAACAAACCACAACTCATACTAACAGTATAATGCATGGTCAAAATAAAGACAACTAAAAAATTTATTTTATACCAAAGTGAACCCAAAATGTGCTACAGAGGAATACAACAAAAAGATACCAAAACAACAACAGTACTCCATGATCCACAAGCTCTATGTTCCACTATCACCAAATTGACCAACAACCCATGAAGTAGTGATAAAAACTTGTGGAACTCTAGATTTTCCCACATCCAGAAATATGACATCTACAAAATCACAACAGATCAAAACTAGGGTGAGTATAAAACTCAAAAGGTCTTCCCCAATGACTTTTCTACTCACTCCTCTAGGATAGAAAATTTATCAACAATTAAATAAAACAAATGATACAAAACAATTTCCAAAAACAGTTTATAATAAAATATAAACACTTCTCAAAATAGTTTATAACTTTATATAAATAATAAACATTTTAAAAAGTTTCAAGAAATTTATTTTCCATGTAAAAAATCAAATAAATCATTAAATAATCTTTTAAATATCTATATGGGTAAAATCATTTGATACCACATATCTACAATTCGAATAATGCTTTCTTCATTATGACAGATTCATACTCATGAGAGGTATCTCGTCAATCTACCTTGTCATCACATGATAATTATGTCTCATGTGCTATTACACTTTTGGAACTAATAACAAGGCCATATTTTAACCAAACCTTATAAATTCAATATGATCACATCCACCATGTATGCCCAAAAAAACATGCAAATCCAATTTAAATAAAATCACCCTTTTATAGAAAACCCTTTTTCCATCAATCTAATTAAATAAAACAAAAATTTTATTGAAAACATTTCCCAAAATATCATTTCAATATTTAAAAAAAACCAACATTTTAAAATGACAATTTTAAAATCAAGAATCTGAACCACTTTGCACAAAAATTCACCCAAAGTATACAATTCCATCAAAACCATAAATCATCACTAAATAGGATTTATATCACACATTTCACCATGATTTTTAAATAAATTGAATTATAAAAATCCAATTTGAAACTATGAAAATCAATTATATAACTATAAGTCGATATTGAAGCCACATACCTCGATGTTTTTGATGAAAATCAAAAGAGGATGAAGAACGCTCAATAAATCGGGTAAGAATTCTATAAACCCACCTTAGTTCTCTTATCCAAACCTGATCAGGACCAAATATCAACATATTTGGAATCCAAAATCATATATCTACCCAAAAAGGGTGTATATATGAGAAACTATGAGGCGAGGAGAATTATATCTAAGAAAATGTTATAAGAACAGAGAAGAATGATCACATACCTCAAGAATCAATCTTGGAATCGCCAATGGTAGCCTTCAGATCACCACCGGATCGATAAGAGAAGCTTATTTTGTCGTTGGAGAATAAATATCCTAAGTTATAGCCATTTTGGGGAAAAATAAGTGGCTTAATGGCAAAGATGTATTAGATCCACTTTTTAAGGAGGTGGTTTTTAACCAGCGCACAGTTTAGTCACATCGTTATGAAATCTGCACGCTAACTATGCTACAACTATTTCCTTAATAAATACTTCACAAAGCCTCCTCATATAGCTTCCAATCCATGACATGACCATTCCAAAACTCTCTTTCAAAATATTTCACATTTTCATGAATTCTTTTAGTCTTCCAAACAATTTAGAAAAACAATGCGCAGCCCATGCGCCTTACCTTTAAGCCCAAAAAATTTCAACAAGTTCTCCAAACTCTTCCAACATTCACCATTAATAATTAAATACATAAAAGGATGAATAAAGGATTACATACTAGAAATCAGGGGTACTAAATTCTCCCTAACATTGGACTTTCCTTCCCTGGAAATTAGAAAGTTAACTTTTCCCTAAAAGAGTTTCGACCGTCTTTCATTTCCTTTTTGTGTTCACTGCTCACTTTTTGAATTTGACCGTGTTTCTATAAAACCCACACTAGACTTATTCTTTTTCCATAAAAGAATTTCTCATTCATATCCACAATCTGCAATGGGATATGTAGCAAGGAAGAATACAGATCTAGGTCAACATGATTCTATCTGATCACATGGTAATGTTTAGGCTGATACATTTTCAACAGAGATACGTGGAAGATGTTATGAACTAAACTAAACTATGGTGGAAATTGAAATTTATATTCCACCTCTCCAACATGTTCCAGTATCTTGAAAGGGTCTATGTATCAGGGAGATAACTTTCCATTCTTCCCAAATCGATGATGTCCAAGCCTTGGCGAAATCCACAATAACACATGATCACTCACCGCAAATGATAATTTTCTTCAACTATGATCCGTATATGTTTTATGATGACTATGATCCTTCTTAATTTGTTTCCTAGTCAACTGAATCTTCTCCATTGTTTCATAGACAATACTCATCCCAACTAGTGAAGTCTCAACTTCTTCTACCCAACAAAGTGGAGAAAGACCCATATTCCCATACATAGCTTCCAAAGGAGCCATATGTATTGAGGATTGATAGTTGGTATTATATAAGAAATCCACTAAGGCAATATTATCTTACCATGATCCACCAAAATACTTTACACAAGACTAAAACATGTATTCAAACTTTTTTATTATCCATTCATATTGGTCTTCAATCTGAGGATGATACTATGTACTGATAGTCAACTGAGTTCCAAGGGATTTCTGCGATGATTTCCAAAAATGAGATGTGAATTGTGGATCAATGTCAGAGATGATTGAAACTGGTATTCCATGTCTCTTTATCACTTATTGGATATATATTTTTAATAGATCATCCACCATATGAGTTTCACAAATAGTGATGAAATGAGACAACTTGGTGAGTTGATCCACTATCACCCATACAAAATTGGGTTTCTAAACCGTTCATGGGAGACCAGTAACAAAATCCATAGCTATCTTCTCCAATTTTCAAACATGGATAGGTAAATAGTATAAAATATGTTCTAGTCATTAATGCTCTTCATTAAATTTCTATAAAGTTAACCAATTTGAGACAAACTCAACCACTTTCCTTTTCATGTTGATCCACCAAAACTGCAAATTCAATGCCTTATACATCATCTGTATTATTGGATTAAAAAAAATTTAAAATCATTGTAATAATGAAGAAGTTTCCCCTCATAATTCATATGTAAAACTATAAAATTTTTAACAACAAAATCGAACTCTCATCAAGTTTCCAACCCTCATTGGTCTCCCAATCATTGACTTTTGATCTCATAACCATACATTCTACATCAGATGTTTGTGCCTCTTTGACCAAATTTACCAAATCAAGAACCAGATAAACTAAAAATAAAATTGAAACATCACCTTAATATTCATATTCTATATGCATGTCTGCTAGTTTCAACATCAACTTCCATTCATCTGGTCCTTATTTCTTCTAACTGAGCATATGAATTTCTATATTACACATCTTCCACTAAATTTTCATTTTTTGGTGTATACATCAAGCCAATGTAGAACTTTTAGAGATACATTATCCATATTCTGTTCCTCAGATTTAAGTCTCATTGTGAGAAAATATGTTTCAAACTCTTATGTTTAGTAAGAAAAGTACATTTCTCACCAAAGAGATAATGACTCCATGTTTTCAAATCATGGATAACTGATTCTAACTCCAAGTCATGTGTTTGGTAATTTGGATCATATACTCTCAAATTACTCAAATCATAAGCCACAATATAGTCTCTTTACATATGAACAAAGCACAACCCATATCCTGACGCATCATAGTACACCATGTAACCCTATCCTAATTCTGAAAAAAATAGGTGTTGATGTTATATGAACTTTAAACTCTTGGAATGATTTATGTCATTCCCCTATCCTTTGTAAAAGAGCATTATTCTTTGTCAAATCTGTCATTGGAGAGGCTTTTTATGAGAAGTCACACACAAATTTTCGGTAATAACCACCTAAACCAAGAAAACATTATATCTCATTGATATTACTCGGAGGTTTACAAGAGATAGCGGCTTATATCTTCTCTGTATATAAACAAACACATTTTTTTAGAAATTAAATCGATGATAAATCATACCTATTGTATCCAAAAAAATCACAGTTTGATAATTTTTCATTCCAACGATGATGTCTCAAGATTTAAAACTCTATCATCAAGTGTTTCTCATGATCATACCTTATCCTTGAATACACCAACATGTCATCCACAAACACCATAATGAAATAATCCAGAAATCTCTAAAATATCAGATTCATTAATTCCATATTCACCATTGGGGCATTCATATGACCTAAAGTCATGACTACATATTCGTTGTGACCATATCTATTTTGGAAATCTATCTTCATAATATCCTCTTTTTTAACTCACAATTGATGATATCCTGATCATATGTCAACTTTAGAGAACCATGGAGATCCCCTCAATCGATCAAGTAGGTCATCAATTCATGGAAGTGGATATCTATTATTTATTTTAAATAGTTTATGTTTATGATAATCAGTGCACATCCTAATAATTCCATCTTCTTTCTTCACGAACAAGACTGGTGATGCCCAAACAGACATACTTGGCCAAATAAAACCTTTTATTTCTTTCTCCTATGAATTCACATTCAATTTAATTAATTTTCTTTGTTCCATCCTATAAGATGGAATGGAAATAAGGCTAGTCCCTGGAATAAGATCAATCATGAACTCAAATTCCCTTATAGGAGGAAACCCTGATAATTTCTTAGGAAAGACATATGGAATTTTATACACAACTTCTTGAAAACATTTATATTCGATCTATTCTACCAATTCCAAAGTCAACGCTACCAACTAGTAGGATATTGTTCTCAGGACTAGTTCCAACATGCCCATTGCAGAAGCCTTTAAAACCATCTATCCTTTTAAGAGATGCTCAATGTCATCCTCAGTCAGGAAAAATTTTTTCCTTCTATAACAGTCGATGTAAGACACAATAATTATTAACAAATCCATGTCTAGGAGTAAATCATTGATATCCATTTCCAACATCTATTTGTATCATTTTATCTCTGCTCCATCAATATTGTTACGACATAGTCTACACATGAATGATCTATATTCTCTTTCACCTAGAGGGGTTTGAGGTTTAATCACATAGGAAATCATCTCAAGTTTCAAACATATCAAATCAAATATATGAGAATAAGTGAAGGAATTATATGAACTAGTATCAAACAACACATTCATAAGGGTATAAATCAATATAATCATACCTGTCATCGTAGATAGTTTAGCCTGATCAAACACAATCCCCAGCTCAGCTCCATACAATTGCATTTTAGTTTAACTTTCTTCCTTCTTTCCTTAATGATATTTCCCATACTGAGGAGTCATGGTTTTCCTAGAATCACCATGGGTATATCTACTCTACCAAAAATTCTGATTCTACTATCCTCATCCTATCGAAGCCTACGAAGCTGGTGACACCTGAGAAGTGTCACGAGCACCTGACCCCGGAGCACTACAATAGTAGCGTTTATGATATCCCATATTATAGAAGTTATGGAATTATCTAGGTTATGTCATACTGTTTGAAATCATGTAGTCGAATGAGCCACATAGGAAACATTCTGGCTGGTTCTATGCTTTTGGAGAAAGATTCACTGATCCAGCTTTTGGTTTCTGGTTCCCATTCCTACCATTTTATGTAGGTATCATAATTATTCCTCTTCCCATATCTCCTAAAATGTACCCTTCATCCACCATCTCTATGTTCACCATCTCTGGTTAATCTGTAATATAGAACATTGAAATATTCAAGAAAATTTCCTACCTTATCACTGATTCAAATATGCATCCCTTCAAGACTTCATTATCCACAACATCTGGTGAAAATAACTCGAAATTCTGTAATTTAGCACATATTCAATGACAAAGAGATTTTTCTTCTTCAGATTGAATATTTATGTTGTGTCTCGGATTTGGAATGTGCGAGGATAGAATTTTTTGATGAACAGTTCCTAAAAATCCTCCCAACTAAAGACTTGATCACGTTTATCCAGAACCACTAAATACCACCACTATCTTGAAAGATCCTTAAGGATATATGTTTCTAATTTGAATTTTAACTCTAACGGTGTACAGATGAAATCGAATAAACAATTACTCATATCTGACCACACCTCTTTCATTTCTGGTTCCAAATCGCCTAGGAATATGGGTGGATTCTTCTTCTAGAATTGGATGGAATGATCCACTTATCTTGTCTCATCCATCCAGTTCCTATTTTACACCACTTGGAATTCATTGATGATACTCTGCACCATATCTTGGTTCACCTATAGCTCAGTTGAAACCACATTATCTATATCTTTATCTAGTTGGTTTTTACGATGTTGAATAAGTCCCATTTTCTAAACAAATATAAAATTATATAATTCTCACACTCCAAGAACTGAATTCTTACAATTTCAATTTCAATCAAATAAAATATCACAAAATTTCATTCCGAATTTAACCATTTAAAAAAAATAGAAACTAATCTTGTTTTTGAAAATCAATACATTTTCAAAAAACATTAATCATACCCTTATCAAAGTCATTCATTTGAAAATATTTCTTTCTATTTTTTTAAAAAAAATCCAAATAAAGCTTTGAATAATATTTCATTGCTCAAAATTAGATATGGAATCCTAGTGGGAAGTCATATTTAATTCATTCCATGTTTTTTCCATTGAAAAATTAATGATAATGAGGTTTTAATATCCCATATGTGTATTCAAAACACTTATGTACCCAAATCGCCACTAATATGAAGTTCATCATAAAAATGTTAGATATATCTTTTTTATGATCTATATTTCAATTCTCAAAAATCCTAATCCTTTTTAATATCATAACCCATGGAATTGATAGGAATGAATCTCAACTCCAAGACTAATAAAACTATATACAAGTTGTTAGGTATGGACTGAACAAGATGATACCATTTGTAATGAACCACTTATTCCCATTGTCTTGAGAATACCATGAATCATTACTACTGCTTAAGAAACATCCCCATGATACCAAAGGTAGGAAATAATTATCGAAGGGTTTCAAATTCAAGTGGGGGTGAATTACCCTTTAATAATAAATGACAAACAAATAAACCACAGTCCATAATAACTATATGATGCATGATCAAAAGAAAACAAAGTCAAGAATTTATTTTATAACAAAGTGAACAAAAAATATGGTACAATAGAAGACAACTAAAAAACACAAAAATAATTATAATACATCATACTCCACTAGATCCATGCTCCACCATCACCAAATATCCCATCAACTCTTGATGTAGTGCTAAAAACATACGGTACTCTACCTTATCCCATGTACCAAAATACGAAATCTGCAAAAGCACAAAAGTTCCAAAAAATGGGTGAGTATAAAACTCATTAGATATTCCTCAATGACTTCCCTACTCATTCCACTATTATAGAAACGTTAGAAACATTTAAATAAAAAAATGAGAGAAAATAATTTCCAAAAATAGTTTTAATAAAATATAAACACTTCCCAAAATAATTTATAACTATATTTAATAAAAAACCATGGCAAACAAATTTCCAGAAAGGTATCTTCCATTTAAAAAATAAAATAAAGATATAAATTCCTTTTTAAATATCTATCTTGACATAAGTATTTAATTCCAAATATCTAAAATTCTAATAATGCATGTGTCTTTATGATAGATCCATACTCAGGAGATGTCTCTAGTCGATCCACCATGTCATCATATGATAATTATGTCCAATGTGTCATTTGACATTTGGCACTGATCACAAGGTCATATTTCAACTAAGCCCTATAAATTCAATATGATCATATCCACCAAGTATGCCAAGAAATACATACAAAAACCATTTCTATAAAATCACACTTTTATCGAAAACCCTTTTTCCATCAATCCATTTCAATAAAACTGTATTTTTATTGAAAAACATTTTCCGAAAAATCACTTCAATATTTCTAGAAAAAAATTTATTTTAAAATAACTATTTTAAATTACAAATCCAAACCAATTTAGACAATAATTTGTTAAAATTATACAGTTCCATCAAAACCATAAATCCTCACTAAAGATGATTTATATAATAATTTTCACCAGGATTTTACAATAAATTTCATTCAATTAAGTCAATTTGAAACTAATACAATAATTTATAGAAATAGGATTTGATATTGAGGCCACATACCTTGAATGTTTTGATGAAAATCGAAAGCGGACGAAGAAAGCACAAGAAACCAGTTATGAATTCCAAGAAACCTCCTTAGATCTCTTCTTATATCATGATCAAGACTAAATATAAACATATTTTTCAACCAAAATATTAGATCTACTTATAATGGGAACATATATGAAAAACTGAGAGGAGAGGAGAATTATATCTAATTAGATCTACGAAAACATTACAAAATGGAGAATAATGATCTCATACCTCAAGAATAGGGCATCGAATCACCAAGGAACGCCTTTGGATTACCATCAGATCAATGGGAGAACCTTATTTGGCCATTTGAGAAGAAAAATCTGGAGTAAGATCCATTTTGGGTCCAAATTATTGTCTTAATGTAAAATCCTCCCTAGATCCAGTTTTTAGGAGGAGGTTTTTAACCCACGGACGGTTAAGAAAACATTGTGTTGATTATGATCCTTCTACTTCTTTAAGAAATACTTTTTATGTACTCCTCGCATGTCTTCCAAACTATGCACTGACCATTCCAAAGCTCTATATCCAAAAATTTCACATTTTCACGGTTTCTACTAGGCTTCTACATGGTATGGACTAACAGTATATAGCTCGTGCACATTCCTTTCCCCAAAAAAAAACTCTCAAAAACTTCTCCAAAATAACCCAATATTCACCATTATACTTCATATACAGAAAAACATAAAGAAAGGGTTACATACTAGAAACCAGGGGTAACATAGATGTGGTTTGTTTCATGGATTTGTTCTTTGTGCTTTTCTCCCCCATATGTTCTATTCATTCTTCTTTCTTCATTGGTTTCAAAATGATCAATATTTGAGCATTCATTTCAAGGTGAAACAATTTGAATTTGAAGATACACGACTAGAATCATCTAATGGAGGTGAAAAGGGGATGGAGATGGATGAATCAAATCGATTTGGGAGATATTTTTCTTCGGGTAGTTTTCTTTGGATAGATTTAAAGTGGTTTTACAAGTCGATCGAAGTCTTAAAATAGCTTTATTCCATATTTGGGCGATGAGGCGACCCTCGAAAATGAGTTTCAAGATGAAAAGATTAAAAAAATGGTATCCAAGAGAACAACCAAGGTATGTGGATAAAGAACTGTAGATTCTAAAAAAATGTGTAGAACATGGTGTGAGTCCCCACGGAGGGGAATCTAAGGTTACGATGGATAGTTAAATAACACATGGGGTGTAACCCATATCATATGAAATGTAGGCCCTCTCCTTGATAACTCAACAAGTATATTATAAGTTCATGGATATGGGGAGGATTACACAGGTTTCCTGTTGAGTCAATAAGGTTTTCCTTATGACTTTTCCATTCCTTCTTGTTTTGAAAATCACAAACACCTTATCTTTAAGAAAATTGCTTTTATAAGGAAAATTGCTTTTATAAGGAAAATTGTTTTTATAAGGAAAATTTCTTTCTTAAGGAAAATCGCTTTTATAAGAAAAATTATCCTTATCATTTTTTCATCCATATTTTTCTTAAGTATGAGATTCGGATTCATTTTCTCGGAATCGTTGAAACTTTGAAATAAAGCATTCTGTTTTAGGATTCGGATTCTGGATAAGAACTATAAGGAAGTTTCATTCCGAATTCCGGATATGAACTCTGACTAAGTTCTATTCTAGATTCAGGATACGAATTCTGAAGAAGAATTCTCATTACGAATTCTAATGAAGAAATCCCATTCTGAATTCTCATTACGAATTCTGAAGAAGAATTCTCATTATGAATTCTAATGAAGAAATCCCATTCCGAATTCTCATTACGAATTCTGAAGAAGAATTCTCATTATGAATTCTAATGAAGAAATCCCATTCCGAATTCTCATTACGAATTCTGTAGAAGAATTCTCATTACGAATTCTAATGAAGAAATCCCATTCCGAATTCTCATAACGAATTCTGAAGAAGAATTCTCATTATGAATTCTAATGAAGAAATCCCATTTCGAATTCTCATTACGAATTCTGATGATGAATTCTCATTACGAATTCAGATGACGAATTCTCATTCCGAATTCTCATTCCGAATTCACCTATTAAACAGAATCTGATTATCTTTGTTTTATACACTCTGAATTTATTCACTCCGAATCTTCACTCCGAAGTTTTCATACCAAACTTTTATGTTAAGAATTAAAACGATGTCGTACATTCTGTTACACTTGTTTTGTTATAAAACGATGTCGTCTGTTTTGTTAAAAAAACTAACCGTTGTCTAAGTGACACGTGTACAGGTCCCTCCGATCTTTAAGGAAAATATGACCTTTGGAGAAGGAGCCGACCTTACCTATAAATAGGAGCTCATTTGAAAGGGCTGATAGCTGATGAAAGTGCTGAAAGGCTGAAAAATTTGTTTGAAGTGATTTCTAGAGAGAGAGGCTCTTATTAACTCTCAAAGCTTCGTGCGACTCCAAATGTTGGTGATTAAATTCGAGGGCTTCCAGGGATAGGAAGACAGAGGTGCCGACTACCTTGAAGTTCGAGGGCTTCCTTGCTAAGGAAGACAGAGGTTGCCAACTACCTTGAAGTTGAGGGCTTGCGGGGATAGCAAGACAGAGACTCCGATCTTCATATCGAGGGCTTACCCTGGTGTGGGTAAGACAGACTTGCTTGAAAGTATAAATCAAGGGACCTTTATCCAAGGTTGTTGGATACCCTTCTCTTTGGGTTAAAAGACTATTATCTTGTTACTTGTAGTTTAACTACTTGTTTTATTTCCGCTGCAATTTGTATCTTAAGGAAAGTATAACTTTCTTATACTTCCTTACTTACTCTGATTCATTTGGATTCTATACGCTTTAAGGTAGAATCTCATATTGTAACTTTTGTTAAGTTTCAATTTCCGGAACCATATTTCCGGAATCCACTTTCGGAATCTTATTTCAATTTTGTATTCGGTATTAGAGGTGTTGTGAATTTACTTAGTTTAACTTTGTTAAACTTAGCCCTTTCCTTTGCTTAAGGAAAACATAGTTAATCGTAACTAACTTTAAAGGTTCCAAAGGAATTTTTAAAGTATACAATTCACCCCCCCCTCTTGTATATTGAGCATCTCATACTATATTTCGATCCTACAATTGGTATCAGAGGTTGGAAACCTCTTACTCTATACCAATCTTACATTTGGTATCAGATCATGTTACTCAAATACTTGTACTCACATACAAGTTTTTCTTGCTCACTTTATCCTTCCGAACTTTGTCATTCCGAATTTATCCATTATGAACTTTTTCCATTCCGAACATTGTTATTACGAATCTTTTGCTACTAACAAGTTTGTGTGCAAAGTTATTTCTAGTATGGCAGGAATTAATGTTGGATCTATTGACAATCTAAATCCTACAAGACCACCTATATTTGATGGTAATGACTATGAATACTGGAGAGATCGTATGAAGACATTTGTTTTCTATACTGGAGTAGACAACTTTGTCATGCTTACTGGTGATTATAAAATTCCTGACAAGGAAGTCAGAACCTTTACTAACCAAGAAAAGCAAGAATATCAACTCAACTATAAGGTACTAAATACTTTACTATGTTCAATGACCAGAAATATATATAGCCAAATTTCTTCTTGTGAAGAAGCTAACTGTATATGGAAGAAGTTAGAGGTTACACACTTTGGAACTTCCAAGGTGATTGAGACTAGAAGAGCTATGCTTAGAGCTGAATATCATGGCTTCAATTTTCCTTATGGAGAACCTATCTGTAAAGTTCAACAAAGATTTATGACTATCGTCAACAGTCTACAATCTATGGGAGAGAAAGGTTTAGATGATGAAGCTCTTGTGGACAAGATAATTGATATTATTCCCAATGAGTGGTAATCCAAGACAACAGCTATAGATGAGAACAGGAAGGTCACTCAAATTACTCTTGATGAATTATTTGGAACTCTTCTACAACATGAAACAAGAATGAAGAGAGATGCTGACAACATCAAGAAGAAGAATGGAAATGGTACTGTTGGTTTTACTACAACGTCGAATCAGATGAAAGCTAAGACTCCTGAGAGAGTAACCAGATCCAAGTCTAAGAAAGTCATTTTTCAATCTGAATCTAGTGAGAGTGAAGTCTCAGAAAATGAATTAGCCAATCTTGCTCGAAAGATGAACAAGATAGCTGGGCAGAGAAACTTTCAATCCAAGTATAAGAAAAAGGACAGGAAAGATAAGAAAGAAGGAGAAGTTACTAGTTATGAATGTAAAAGAGCTAGACATATTAGACCAGATTGCCCTATGCTCAAAAAGAAAGAAAGGAAGGAAAGACATTCAGATAGGAACAGGAAGAAGTATTATAAAGCTAAAGCTAAGAATGTTCTGAAAGCTAATGACACCTGGAGTGCCAGTGGTGGTGACTCTTCTGATGAATCTTCTGATTATGAATCTTCAGGACAGAAGAATCTTGGTCTTATAGCTAGATTACCTATTGATAATCATTGTCTTATGGCTAAGGTACGAAATGCTGAATCATTGACCAATGTTTCTTTAAATCCTAATGATAGTAAGTATTATAACTCTTCTGATGAAGAATCATCTTCTGATGAGGAAAATACTTTACCTACTTATGAAGAAGTCTCTAGGTTTGCTGAACTTCTTGAGATTGAGAATTCCAAACTCAACAAGAAACTTGATAAGGCAAATTCTAGGAATTCTATTCTTACATAAGAGATATCAGATCTTTCTAAAGATCTTGATAAGAAAAAATGATGATTTTGAAAGTATTTCAAAAAATCTTGAGGAAGTAAGTTCCGAGAAGAATATACTTTCTAAAGAGTTAAAAAAAGTAATTTCTAATAAAAATGTTTTCGAGCCTAACTCTAGTTCAAAAACTAATGATTTTGAGGATAAAAACTTGGTTGTAAAACTCAAGTCCGAAATTTTTTCCTTAAAGAAGTGTTTATCAAACTTTACCCATGGTAAGGAAAATTTTGATAAGATGTATTCCCAAATACGACCATTAAGAAATAAATCCGGATTTGGTTATACCCATGAAAAACCTATTTTCAGTAACAATTATTTTGTTCCTCAAAGTGCCCCATTTTGTACCAAGTGTCAATGTGGTGGTCACTGGGCAAAGAATTGTTCCTTAAACAAAACCTAATCTTTAGTATTTCACAAAGCTTACTTTTCTAAGAAAATGTGGGTTCCTAAAATTTTATTGTCTGGAAATCTCGGATCCAAACAAGTTTGGATTCCGAAAGTCTAATTTTCTTCTTGATTTCAGGAAAATAAAGAAAGTACCAGCAACAATACATGGTACATGGATAGTGGATGTTCCCGGCACATGACTGGCAACAAAAGCTTTTTTGAAAAGATTATCAAAACGAAAGGAGGAAAGGTAACTTTCGGAGACAATGCTAAGGGAGAGATTATTTGTATTGGTAATATTGTTTTTTAGGTAAAACCTTGATTTCAAATGTTCTTTTTGTTAAAGGTCTTAATCACAACCTCATTAGCATAAGTCAGTTATGTGATGAAGGTTATCTTGTGAATTTTAGGAATGATAAGTGTTTAGTTCACAATTCTAAGGAAGAATTTATTCTCTCAGCCAATAGGCAAGAGAATGTCTACACTTTGAATCTAGAAGACCTCAGGAGCCAAGATCTACCTTGCCTAAGTGCAATGGAAGATCATTCTTGGTTATGGCATAGAAGACTAGGACACTGTAATATGAGAAACCTATGTAAACTTTCTGAGAAGAAACTAGTTAAGGATCTACCGGAGCTTAGATTTGATTCTTCTAAAGTTTGTGATCCTTGTCAATATGGCAAGAAACATAAATCTAGTTTTAAGTCAATCGGTGAAGTCTCAACAATCGATGCATTACAGTTAGTGCACATGGATCTTTTTGGTCCAACACAAACTGGAAGTATTGGAGGCAAATACTATGTGTTTTTTCTAGTTGATGATTACACTAGATTTACTTGGGTCTATTTTCTAGCAAAGAAATATGAAGATTTTTCTTATTTCAAAAGTTTTAGAGCTCAAGTTAAAAATGAGAAAAACCTTCCATTGAAAACTATTCATAGTGATCATGGAGGAGAATTTCAAAATTCTGATTTTGAAACTTTTTGTAGTAAGAAAGGTTTTACTCACAATTTTTCAGCACCTAGAACTCCTCAACAGAATGGTGTAGTTGAAAGAAGAAATAGAATTCTTCAAGAGATAACTAGAACCATGTTGAGTGAATATTCTATTGCTAGACATTTCTGGGCTGAAGCTGTAAGTACTGCTTGTTATACTATAAATCGAGTTTTGATTAGACCTTTTCTTAATAAAACTCCTTATGAGTTATGGAATGGTAGAAAACCAAGACTTTCATACTTCAAGGTTTTTGGTTGCAAAGTATTAATTTTGAATACTAAAGATAACTTATATAAATTCGCACCAAAATCAGATGAAGGGATTTTCTTAGGTTATTCCACAACCTCTAAGGCTTATAGATTTTTTAATAAAAATACTTGTACTGTTGAGGAAACAGTGCATGTGAAATTTGATGAGTCTGAACCTTTTGTTTTTAAACCATCTCAACTTACATCTTCGGATGTGTTTTCAAAAACTGATTATCAACTTTTGATAGAAGAACCTTCTGATAAGGAAATTATTCAAGAAGATACTTCTGAAACATTTACCCCAGAAGACTTTCTACCCTATGTTGATGAATAGGTTTTACAAAACCCAAATCAGGTGTTTCTTAAGAATCATCCCAGTGATAGTATCATTGGTGATGTAAATCAACCTGTAAGGACTAGAAGTTCCTTAAGAAATGAAGTAGAACATCTATCATTTCATTCCCAATTAGAACCTAAAAGCACAGATGAAGCTTTAGGTTATGATGATTGGATCAAAGCAATGCAAGATGAACTAAATGAATTCGAAAGGAATAAAGTCTGGACCTTGGTTAAAAGACCTAAGGAAACTTCTGTTATTGGAGTAAAATGGGTTTTCAGAAATAAATGTGATGAAAATGGAGTCATTGTTAGAAATAAAGCTAGACTTGTTGCTAAAGTCTATAATCAGCAAGAAGGAATAGACTATGAAGAAACCTATGCTCCAGTAGCTAGACTTGAATCTATCCGTATTCTACTTTCTTTTGCAGCATTCTTTAATTTCAACCTTTATCAAATGGATGTGAAATGTGCTTTTCTTAACGGTTATGTTCAAGAGGAAGTTTTTGTTGAACAACCTCCTGGCTTTGAAGATACAAAACATCCGGATCATGTTTTTAGACTTACCAAAGCATTGTATGGCCTTAAACAAGCCCCACGAGCATGGTATGATAGACTCACTGGATTTTTGCATCAAAATAACTATGTTAAGGGAAATGCAGATCCAACCCTTTTTATAAAAAAAGATAAGAAAAATGTTTTGATTGTTCAAATTTATGTTGATGACATTATATTTGGTTCAACTCAGCAATCTCTGACTGACTCTTTTGCTAGTCTAATGAAATCTGAGTTTGAAATGAGTATGATGGGTGAGTTAACATTTTTCCTTGGTTTTCAAATTTCTCAAAAACCAGAAGGAACCAACATATCTCAACATAAGTATATTAAAGATCTTCTTAAAAAGTATGGTTATGACAACACTAAGAGTATAAGTACTCCCATTGGTACCTCAAACTCTTTAGATCTTGATGAAGCTGGGAAACCAGTAGATCAATCATCTTTTAGAGGTATGATAGGAAGTCTACATTAATTAACAGCTAGTCGACCAGACTTAATGTTTTCAGTATGCTTATGTGCAAGATATCAATCCAATCCTAAGGAATCTCACTTAAAGGTAGTAAAAATAATTTTTCGCTACCTTAAGGGAACCATGGATCTAGGATTATTTTATACTTCTGGAAATTATTTTGTTCTAAAAAGATTTTCTGATGCTGACTTTGGTGGATGTAGAATGGATAGAAAGAGTACATCTGGAACTTTTCATTTCTTAGGAGATTCTTTAGTTTCTTGGTCATGCAAGAAGCAACATTCTGTAGCACTCTCCACTGCTAAAGCTGAATATGTAGCAGCTGGAAGTTGATGTGCACAAGTGTTGTGGATGCAACACACACTCACAGACTATGGCTTGAGTTTTACTAAATCTCAAATTTTGTGTGATAACACAAGTGCCATTTCCCTAAGTAAAAACCCTGCACATCACTCTCGTGCAAAACACATAGATATTAGGCATCACTTTCTTAGGGATCACACACTTAAAGGAGATATTATTCTTCAGTTTATCGGAAGGCAAGATCAACTTGCTGATATTTTCACAAAATCTTTGCCTTCTGATAGACTTTAATATATTGAACAGAAGTTAGGAATGATAACTGTAAGGTAATCTTTCTTAATTAACTTTCTTTTGAAAAAGTCTCCTTACAGTAATAAACTCCTTTTCATAGGGGGAGTACATTTTATTGATTCTTTAACAAAGTTTTTCAAAATTTGTTTTCAAACTTTTCGGAACGAATATTTCCAGAATGGAACTTCTGGAACTAAAATTTTCCAAATTGGACATTCTCGTACAGAACACTTCTGGAATGGATGTATTCGTATTTGAAATTTCCGGAATGAAAATTTACGTACTGGCAGTTTCATAACCAGATATCATTGTACCAGTTGTTTTTCGTACTAAAATTTTTCGTAATGTATTTTTTCGTACTAAGTTCTTCGTACTGTTTTTCTTCTTAAGTTTGTTTTTCGTACTGCGTTTTTCATAATGAGTTTTTCGTACTAAGTTTATTTTTCATAGTTAATTTTTTGAGAAATCTGCCATTACGAATAATCCTCCTAAGCCAATCCGAATGGTATGGTTACCCTACTCAAGTTTTCGTAGTCATATTTTACATGCTGAAATTTTCTTGTATTATTATTTCGGATTATAGTTTTCTTAGCTCTTTGTTTTAATAAAAACCTCAAAAAGATCGGATTCAAGCTTCCAACCGTCAGATCTGATCTAAGCTCATTCCAACCGTTAGATTAACCGTGGAAGATGAACCGTCATCTCGTTGCCTATATAAAGGGGACCCAAATACTCGTCCCACATCGATCTCAAAGCTCTCGCGTCCCGAATCTCTGCCTCTCTGATTTAAGGCCATTCTAAACTTCAGTCTTCTCCATTCCAAACTTCTCAGAGAACATCATATCTGAATGTCTGCGGAGTTAGCATCTCAAGAAATGTCATCTACTAAGCCTAGTTCTCAGTGGTTAGTTTACAGAGAAAGGTTAGTTCATCCGGTTTTCTTCATCAACTATGATTCCCTTATCTCAAAGAACATCAAGTTGAATAGCTGGGAAGATGTTGCGGTATCAAAAACTGGGAATCAAGATGAAGTATATTCAGACTTACTTATCGAGTTTTATGAGTCAGTTTCTTTCTTCAAGGAAGATAATAGGGAGAAGTTCTCTTTTAAGTGTTATGGCAAGACATACAAGCTTTCTCACACCAAGTCCGCAAGCCTGGTAGGATTGTCTTATGAAGGAGAAGCAGAATTTATTTCCCATGTTTTACCGGACTCTAAGGGTAGCTTCGACAAGGAAAAATCCTTAGAAACTCTCGGACTTGCTGATGACAAGGCTCCGAAGATTGCAAGTCTATCTACAAATTTCCGGTTTCTGGAGTTATGGGAACAAGGACTTATCGTACTGAGGAAAGGTGATAAAGACAGCTTGAAGAAGAGTGAGATCTATATCTTAGACTTCCTGATAAATCTAAGGAAGTTTAACTTGATGAAGCATATTCTTCTTACTCTTGAAAATTTGAAGAATGGAAATCTGAGAGCTCAGATTATTATGTATCCAGCAATCATCTCCAAGTTAATTGTTCGGTGCCTTGAGTCTTTCAAGGAGGCTTGCAAATCTAAGCTGAGAGTTTCCAAGATCATGCTGGTCAGCGATGGCACTCTTAAAAGAATGAATGTAGCTTTTGACAAGAAGTCTGGAAAGTTTATTGATCTACCAGTTCAAGAAGAAGTGGCTCTGAAAGTTGCTGATCTAGAATCATCTAAGCCAGTAAGGAAGAGAAAGCTGAAAGAAGTGGAAGTACAAGCAGAGAATCCTATGTCTAAGGAAGTCCATTCCGCACCTCCAAATCCTAAGAAAAAGAAATCATATCCTGATGAAGTTGTTTCAAAGTGGAGAGCTGATAAAGAGAAAAGTAAAGAAGGGGATCCGCAGTTCGGATTGGACCCGGCGGAGGCTAAGGCTTTGAAGGAGAGAACTGCTGATGAGCTTGAAAGACAATCAAAGAAAAAGAAGCTCAAGAAGAAGATGTCCGAGGCTGAGGTAACTCAGGACTTGTTAAAATTCAATGAAATGGTTTCAGCAAATATTCCAGTTCCGAGATCTTTCTCCCTGGAATCTCTACCTGAGACTCCAGGAAGGAATTTCGCTGCTCCGGAAGAGGCTGTTGCTAACAATTCTGAGGAAGTTGAGCAAGTGGAACAAATAGAAGAGGGTGCTGAAGGAAGTGGTGAAACCGGAGATGTGCTGAAACAAGTAGATGATTACAAGGGAACACCTTTGGAACACTTATCCATCCGGACTTCAGAAGCTGAATCTTCAAAGTTAGTTACTCCAGCAATAGAAGAAGAGAAAGGAGAAGAAGAAGTTTCTTATCATGGAGAAGAAGAACAACTTTTACATGATATTTATCAGATGAAAAACGTAGAGGAAGGTATTCAGGAAGTTTCTGATGAGGAAGATAATGTCGTTCAAGTTTCTGATAGTGAGAAGAGAACTCCGGAATAGGATTCTATTCCGAAAAAAGATAAGGTGAAGCAAATTCTTGCTGATACTCCGAGTTCACAAGAGAGGAAGAGAAAGGAAGCTGGTAGTTCTTCAAAGAGAAAGTTGGAGCTTTTTGTGGAAGAAAACTCTCCAAGCAAGATTTCATATTCGGAGTCATCCTCGCTGGGGCATGACTTTGTTGTTCAGTCCTTAAAGAAGTTGGTGGGAACCATTCCGACCTTCTCAAGTATTGATTCAAGATGTCAAATGCTCCAACATGCCTTAAATCAGAAAACCGACTCCGTATCTATGGTTATGGATAAGTGCGTTGAGATTGAGGCTCAGTTAAAAACCTTCTTTGTTGGTTACGAAGCCCATAAAAGATCTTGCAAGAGGATGACAAGCTGGTCGAAGAAGAATGTGGAAGAAATGAGGTTGCTTGATGAGTTTCAAGACAATGTTAAAGATGCTTTTGAAACCGAGGACAAGAAGTTTAATGAGTTAACTGCATCCTTTGAAGAGAAGCTGACTGAAGAAAAGAACTTCCGGATCCAAGAAGTCAGGGATCTGAATGGGAAGTTGAATTCTGTTTCTCAGAATTGGAAATTTGAAAGGGATCATCGGATCGATTTTGAAGAAATGTTGAAGGCTCAGGAAGAAAAGATCCAAGCTCGGGAAGAAAAGCTGAAAGCCCAGGAAGAAAAAATTGAAGCTCAATCCGCAAGAATAGTGGTCTTAGAGAAGCAAGCTGAAGAAGATCATAAAGACCTAAAGAAGATCAAGACTATTCTAAAGGGGCTCATGTCAAAGGAAAAGATCCGAAATAACCAAATCCGATCTTTTTGTTGTATTTTTTTGTTGCTGAGATTCCAAATCTAATGAAAATTGTGTATCTCGTTTCCATTATTGTCATTACTAATCTTTCAGGTACTTTGTTTTTTTTCCATTCCATCCAATTCTTTTTGAAAATCACAAAGGGGGAGAAGGAAAATATCCTTAAGAAAAAGAAGAACTCTAATAAGAGTTTATCAAAGGGGGAGAAAGAAAAAATACCCAAGGAAAAAGAACTCTAATAAGAGTCTGTCTAAGGGGGAGTTTTTCTTAAAAGAAGACCTTCTTATGAAACATCACTCCGGAAATATGAATACGATCCTTAGAGTTTCAAAGCCTAAGGGGGAGTTAGTCGTATTCATATATATCCTTAAAACAAGGGAGATAAGCATTAATTTGTTTCTTTCTTCTTAGAATTTTTCTTTCTTTCTTTCGTAAGGATGTTTGTGCTTTCCAAAAAAGGGGAGATTGTTGAGTCAATAAGGTTTTCCTTATGACTTTTCCATTCCTTCTTGTTTTGAAAATCACAAACACCTTATCTTTAAGAAAATTTCTTTTATAAGGAAAATTGCTTTTATAAGGAAAATTGTTTTTATAAGGAAAATTTCTTTCTTAAGGAAAATCGCTTTTATAAGAAAAATTATCCTTATCATTTTTTCATCCATATTTTTCTTAAGTATGAGATTCAGATTCATTTTCTCGGAATCGTTGAAACTTTGATATAAAGCATTCTGTTTTAGGATTGGGATTCTGGACAAGAACTATAAGGAAGTTTCATTCCGAATTCCGGATATGAACTCTGACTAAGTTCTATTCAAGATTCAGGATACGAATTCTGAAGAAGAATTCTCATTACGAATTCTAATGAAGAAATCCCATTCCGAATTCTCATTACGAATTCTGAAGAAGAATTCTCATTATGAATTCTAATGAAGAAATCCCATTCTGAATTCTCATTACGAATTCTGAAGAAGAATTCTCATTATGAATTCTAATGAAGAAATCCCATTCCGAATTCTCATTACGAATTCCGTAGAAGAATTCTCATTACGAATTCTAATGAAGAAATCTCATTCCGAATTCTCATTACGAATTCTGAAGAAGAATTCTCATTATGAATTCTAATGAAGAAATCCCATTTCGAATTCTCATTACGAATTCTGATGATGAATTCTCATTACGAATTCAGATGACGAATTCACATTCCGAATTCTCATTCCGAATTCACCTATTAAACAGAATCTGATTATCTTTGTTTTATACACTCTGAATTTATTCACTCCGAATCTTCACTCCGAAGTTTTCATACCGAAATTTTATGTTAAGAATTAAAATGATGTCGTACATTCTGTTACACTTGTTTTGTTATAAAACGATGTCGTCTGTTTTGTTAAAAAAACTAACCGTTGTCTAAGTGACACGTGTACAGGTCCCTCCGATCTTTAAGGAAAATATGACCGTTGGAGAAGGAGCCGACCTTACCTATAAATAGGAGCTCATTTGAAAGGGCTGATAGCTGATGAAAGTGCTGAAAGGCTGAAAAATTTGCTTGAAGTGATTTCTAGAGAGAGAGGCTCTTATTAACTCTCAAAGCTTCGTGCGACTCCGAATGTTGGTGATTACATTCGAGGGCTTCCGGGGATAGGAAGACAGAGGTCCCGACTACCTTGAAGTTCGAGGGCTTCCTTGCTGAGGAAGACAGAGGTTTCCAACTACCTTGATGTTGAGGGCTTGCGGGGATAGCAAGACAGAGACTCCGATCTTCATATCGAGGGCTTACCCTGGTGTGGGTAAGACAGACTTGCTTGAAAGTATAAATCAAGAGACCTTTATCCAAGGTTGTTGGATACCCTTCTCTTTGGGTTAAAAGACTATTATCTTGTTACTTGTAGTTTAACTACTTGTTTTATTTCGGCTGCAATTTGTATCTTAAGGAAAGTATAACTTTCTTATACTTCCTTACTTACTCTGATTGATTTAGATTCTATACGCTTTAAGGTAGAATCTCATATTGTAACTTTTGTTAAGTTTCAATTTCCGGAACAATATTTCCGGAATCCACTTTTGGAATCTTATTTCAATTTTGTATTCGGTAGTAGAGGTGTTGTGAATTTACTTAGTTTAACTTTGTTAAACTTAGCCCTTTCCTTTGCTTAAGGAAAACATAGTTAATCGTAACTAACTTTAAAGGTTCCAAAGGAATTTTTAAAGTATACAATTCACCCCCCCCCCTCTTGTATATTGATCTTCTCATACTATATTTCGATCCTACATTTCCTACACGGTTTTAACTCCCCACACGACATGTCCTGGACCAAGTATACAGACTACCATGTGTATTGTTACACAAGGATATATCCACAGGTTGACACCTTGTAATGGAACACAACTAGAGTACATGGATGGACCCTGAATAGAAGGAAACAACATGTGAATTCATCAACTTGACATGTACCTATCTTCATCGTGACATAATATGAAGGAATTAAGTTGTTGTACTGGTTTTGTATCCAATGCCAAAGGAAACGGTGTGTGACCCCACTACACGTTGTGTACCCTTTTCTACAAGAATTGAATTTCTTGTCCACCGTATCATTGAAATTATTCTTTAGGGTTCATTCCCTTCTTAGCTTCCCTGGTATTATGTGGTTATCGTCTCTTAATCATAGAAGTATTATCCCTTTATCAAGACTTCATATATAGAGTTGTTTGAATCCACTGATAGGTCTACTGTGGGATCCTCTATTCTTATTCATTCCCTAGGTAGTATCCTTGGTATTGACGTGACCAATCCTATGAGAATTCAGTCTATTACATAGGGGGTTAGTCTAGATGATGTACTTGGTATCACCCCATTTCCCTTTTTGTGATTCACATCTGATGTATCATATCTCTCTTCATATCTATCAATGTATCCATATCATGATGGTTTCCAACGAACAGTACTTCTTGAATGACTATTATCAGTGCTATCAGACTCAAGAGTGCGTTCTTTTAGATGATTTATTTTTGGAATATTCGATCAAAACCCTTGTTGTGGTATGTGCTTGTTGTGACTTACCTCTAGATTGTTGTTTCTTGATTTGAGTATATCTAGATATTCTTGTTATTCGTGTTGTATACATATACTATGTGGAGCTAACAATATATTTTCATTTTGTATTTATTCGTGGTTATGGGGTGACCTACTGAGTGTTGTTATACTCTCCCATGCAAGGGATTTTCTGGCATGTGTCGTGCCTTTCTCAAATGAGATACCTTTCGATGGAGTCTTAGATGGTCCAGGACTAGACAAAGCATTGTGAGACCATAAAAGCCAAGGTTCATTACTATAGCTACCAACAGTGGTCCCTATATTGTTTTTATAGGTTGGACTTATGTAATAGACTTCTTTTTAGTGGGTTTTAATTTGGCCTTGTTTCACTAAAATTTACTTTCCTTTCATGCTCTATGGGTATGAAAGAATTTTTTTGTTAGTGGATTTTACATTTCAGTATTTGTGGGCTTGGATATGTTTGCATGTATGCAGGTACATATGTAATGCCTCCCATGTTAGTGACATGCCTACTCAGTGCTTGTCACCATCCCCTGGCCTATTGGAGGTGGGAATGGGGAGTCATGTAACAGGCCCCACAGGGATGGGTCGTGACAATACAATTCATTAGGTGCATGTGCATAACACATTCATACATAAGGTAAGGGATATCTACAACCCTCCATTTTTACAATTATGTTACATTTTATTTCTCCTTACTCTAATTTATTTAATCATTCATCATATATATATCATCTATATTCATTAAATATGTTCCAAACAAAATTGACCAGATCTCTTCATCCTTCTTTAATGGTTAAATGCATGTTAAAAAAAAGGTTCCCTTATCAATTCCTCCAAATAAGAAAACCATATTAAAGGGAAGTTATCCTTTTAATTACCATTTAAAAGTGAACTTTATAACATATTTTAAGCCACCATTATTTTTATAAAATCACTGATTTTATCTTGAAAAAAATATATTAGTTCATTTTTGGTTTTATGGAAACAATTATTCCCTCATCCTCTTTAAAGACTCTTTTTTATTTTCCTTCAAATTTGACTTAATTAGAACATTTTTAAGGTTATAAAATAACTATTTTCCATATTTCACCTCATTTTTAATTAATTTTTCATGATCTACTTTTATTCTTTCTTTATTGATGTCCGATAATGATTTAAATCTCTTATTTTTTTGGATACCATTGTTTTACGCCTCTTGGTTATTCATTGAATCATGATTATGATACCAATTTGTTTACATGGGTAACACTTATTGTTATCCCTTATGTTTAATTCATCACGTGGCTTGAATATGCCTGAAAATCTTATGATAGGTTCGCCCAGATGGGGCTTCAATGCATTTGGAAATGCCTTAGTCTCATGAAACAACATGTATGGGATTAGGGAGTATACACAATCAATTATGGAACTTTTTCATCCATGTGATATTGATTCATGACTATTTATAGGCTTGGAAAAATAATATTTAATATTACCTAAGTATAGTCTATTTGATAACCCTAGGTAGTCTCCAGAAAAGGACTTCACACAAAAAATATTGTCACATAAATTTCATAAATAAGTTGATGTAGATTTTTAAATTGACTGAGTTTAAAAAAATAATGTAAGAAAATTTTTAACAAAAGTGATTGAGAGAGTGATGTTATTTTTGTTAGTATATCCCTTTTCAAAGTCGTCATTTTCATAAAAATTTGTTCTTGCCTATTTTTGTTAAATAATAAATGAATGACTCCTCGAACGAGTTGTCAGTCACCCCTATTTGAAGGAAGCAATGAAAATCACTTCTATGCACATGAAAGTTCATAAACCATTCCCAAAAAATTATGTGAATTCCTGGTAAATAATTTTTTCTCCTTATAAATTTAGAAAAAATTCACATGTTTCACACATGTTCCAACGATCTCTAGACACTCACGACCTACCATGACCTACTCGATCGAGAAAAATTGCACTAGCTGGAGGCAGTTTAATGTTCTTCCACCAAAGCTATAAAAAATGAATAAAAACAAAATCCATAATAAATCCACATTAATAGAATTGTAAATCACTGAAAATAGAAATAATTCATTATAAAAATATTTTTTTATATTAAAGAACAAGACTATGACATTTTAAAAATAAAACCCCCCTTCCCCGATCACTCAAAATCATTAACCCAAAATGAGACCGGTAATCAAGATGAATGGGGAAGAAAAAGACATTAAAATACTAAGAATATGAAATGTGGGAGGAAATATATGGTGAAGTGTGGCTCCTTGGTGGGGATATACTCTTTGGTGCCTCAGATGGAATGAGATGAGTGTAATGGAATAGAATGGATTTATCTGAGAGGGAGAGTTCTCCTTATTTTATAGGCATAATTTTCATTTGAAAGATGATGTGTTTAATCCCAAATTAATTACTAAATCAGACATTATTTTGTTCATAAAATATGTTCATAAATTACTTGTACATATACACATAATATTGCAAAGTATTCGGACATGTGTCGAAACAGTTATTTCCATTTTACTCTGAGAAATTATTCTTCCTGAGAAGACTCAACATTTCACATATCTAGATTATCATGCACTAGTGACCCTGAAAACAGCCTATTAACATGGGATATACTTAATAAAAGTTGTTCAAAAATGTGTTTTTCATCCAATTACCAAATTTTAGAGCATTTCGGCCCCCATTCATGAGATATGGACCCATCACAAAAAAAATCTATTGTTCTGTAAACTGATTTCAAGCCCAACTTGTGTTCTTATTTTGAGCTTCTATATAATCAATTCAGCTTCTGGTCCATAAGGATGAAAAAAATGCCCATTGATGTCTAGAACTATAAAGATGAATAATTTCATGATTTGGATCAATATAGAAGTCATTATGGACAAAATACAGAAATAATTTAAAACTTCTAATAATCTAAAATTTTCCATTTTGAAGATTAAGCTTTAAATACAACTAAAATCCTAAAATGTGGAAAAATATATAAAAATAACACTTCGGTGGGACATAAAATTTTTAAATTCCATAAAAATTATTTAAAATATTTTCTCTATCAATTCCCCCACACTTATCACTTGGACTCCTAGAAAAGTAAACATCATAATTAAATCAAATCAAATTCAAAATACATACCCATGAGATCTAGAAAATCCACACTAAGAAACAAAAAGATATCATTCCTCATAAAAATCCATTATTTTGAGTTCCCCATTTAGATCATTTAATATATTTCCTCTTCATTTATCATCTCATGCACAAAATAAACCTAACTCATATGAATTTTCTTTTATCTCACAAATGTAAATTTTCTACAATGCTTTTCTCATCCAAACTCATGAAAGGGTCATGATAAGCTTGATAAATTCCTTCATCTCCAACAAATGTAAGTAAAGGAAATGTGTTTATCATCAAAAAATTTCAGGTTTGTTCTATGGATTCTGATTATTAGGAATTAGATATTAAATATTTGGAGGCCGAATAAGGAGGGATTGGCTATTTTGGAAGCAAAATTGAAAAATTCTAATTTTCACCCGAAAATGGTATCCTCCTCGCTCTCCTTAGTAGAAAATCAACTCCATAATCCTGAAAACTCAATGAAATTCTATACTATTTATCATTTCATGATAAAAATATTAATTCTTCTCAAACGATGTTTTTCTTGAAAGCTCTAGATAGGCGCAACTTTATTTCACCTTTGGAAGCTCCAAAAGGCATAACTTCTTTTATTAAGAAATATCCAAAAAGGAACAATTTTTAATAGAATGAATTCTTCAGTAGAAACATCATCACTTCAAATTTAAAATCTCTTCCCTAATTATCACCAAATGAGGAATCACACAAAAAGAAATCTTCACCACACTTAAGTTCAACTAGATCGTGAAATTTCAGTTCAAGTGTATGCTGGAAAAGGAAATTTAGCTTGTAATGTGGCTAACCTAACAGTTTTTTCATGGATTATATGTGATACAAAGATTAAATTAATAATTAAGGCCAAAATAAAAAAAAAATATTCTTCTGAAAATGGGGCTTTTAAACTAAATAAATGCCTCATTCATTTAAAACACAATTACATAAAACCATCATGTTTTGACAGGAATAAATAAAATTCTTGTTAAATAATGAATGGTCTGGTTCTATCATGAAATAATCTGATTGTAAATAATATGGATAAAAATATTTAGAATCCTAACTTGTAAATAATATGTCATGAGATTCAAAAATCAGATAACTTTTCATGAAACACCCCAATATTTGAAGTTGAAACAAAGTCAATTTCATTATTCATTTATGCTCAATTTCATGGAATATATTGGATCACTCATTGAAATGAGTTTCAACAATTTAAATGATAATCATTTAAACTCAAATGTCTCTAGAACACAGTAAAGTTTAAAAAGAAACACATAAATATCTGAAAAATCCCAGATACACCTTCTTTTAGAAAAACATTAAAAATAAACAACAAATGAAAATCCAAAACTACAAAGGTTCCCTCCCACACACACAAATTATACAGTTTTCTCAATGAATTCAAGTAAATTTAAACATTTATTCTTGATGATTCAATATCAAATTATTCCCCTTTAAAGTAAGAATCATTTTTTTCATTTCCCTTTAGTAAGGAAACTTTTATCTCCTCTTTCACTCAATTCAATACATGATCAATATGTTTGGGGATATCTATGTGTTCCTCTTCATATGAATCTTCTCTTCTATAATCTTCCTCCATGGAAAAAACTTAACTTAGCCGAATCTGAAAATTTCAAGATAGGGAATTTGATACTCAATTTATTTTAAATAATATTAAAAGATAACAAGTTCAAGATAATAACATCTCCTTGATTTTGTTTTCATTCAATTTCTTCTTTTGTGGGAGGTTCCTGTTAGAGTTGAATATCACTAGATTGAGGTTGGAAATTGGGCTCCATAATATTCTCTTCAAATTACACCATGTTGGGGGTGTCTTCCTTCAATTATGATGGATATTAAACTTCTCAAGGAATAGGGGGATCATGTAGTTTCTCAATTTCATCCCATAATTCATCCACATCTTTTTTATGTCTCTTAAGTACTTTATAAGGCAAATATTCTTCGTCAATATCCTTCAAAAATGGTTGAGTACGGACAAATGGGTCTTTATTTAATTCCAAAAAGTTCTCCACATGTTCTTTAACATAAAAGATGAGTAGGGAATCCACGTCCACCACTATCTCAGTTTTATGATTGGGATGCTCATGGTTAGAATTGAAATATTCTGTTAGCCTTCCTATTTGACCCTTTAGTCCTTGTACGGACTATTTATGTTCTTTCACATGAGCAATTTTTTACTCTAAAAAATAATCTTCTTGTTTTTGTTTCACTTGTGAGTAGTCATTCCATGCAGGGTAATAACAGTTTTGATATGTTATGGAAAAAAGGATTTAAAAAATCAGAAAAGAATAAAATATTTACAATAATATTCTAGAACTGTCTCCCTGGAAATGATCCCATGTTTGAATTACGCCTATCGTGGGGCATATATAAAAAATATTTCATATTTCCTAAGTATATTCTAGTGGATAACCCTAGGTGCTATCTAGAATATTAGTGCACACAAAGTAGTGTATCACATAAATTTCGGAAATAAGTATATGTATATTTTGAAATTTATTGTGTTTAAAAGGAAAGAATGTAATAAATTTTGAACATAAGTGATGGAGAGAGTGATGAGGTTAGGGTAGGATTTCATTTTTCAATGAAATCATGGTAATAAAAATCATTTCACATCTCTTACTACTTAATGATAAATGAATGACACTTTGATAAACTTTCCAGTCAGTCCTGGTTGAAGAAAGCAATGAAAACCACTCCTGTGTACATGAATGTTCGTAAAACATTACAAAACAAATAAGGAAAGTCCCAAATGAGAATTTTTTCGCCTTATAAATCTAGAAAAAAGTCACTTATTTCACACATATGTCAATGATCACTAGACACACACCACCTAACACAATCTATGCGATCGAAAACAAATTCACTAACCAAAGGGAGTTTAAAGTTATTCCACCAAAAATATAAATAATGAATGAAAATAAAATAAAAAATACACATATTAGGAGAATTTTACACCAATAAAAAAGATATTTTTAAATATAAAAAGAGAGTTTTATATTAAAGAATAAGCATTTGAAATTATAAAATGATGCCTCCTCCTTCTCCAATCACTCAAAATCATTACCCCTATATGATAATGGTAATTGAGATGAATGGGGAATACGAAGACATTAAAATACTAATATTGTAAAATGGGAGAGGAAGAAGATGGTGAAGTGTTTCTTTTTTTTGGATATATTCTCTTTGGAGCCTTGGATTGAATGAGAAGAGTGAAATGGAATGGGATGGAATGCTTTGAGAGGTAGGATCAATCCTTCAATTATAGGTTGAATTTTCCATTTAAATATTACACATTTAATCACAAATTAATGACTGAATAATGAATTGTGTTATTCATAAAAGTTTTTCTTAAATTCCTTTTTCTTACACCCAAAAAAATTCAAAATATTTTTATGTGTAATGACCCGTAAAATTCAAGGGAAAGTTTTTCTTAATTTTCTTTGGAATTTTACAAGAACGCGGTTTCAGACGGCACTTCATTCTGAGGCCCGGAGTGCCCGAAATTTCTATCCGAAGTTTAGCTCGGGTACGTTCAGTGAATGAATGAGCATGAATTTCTAACTTTTGAACCCGTTCCCAGAATCGAATTCTGAGGGCACTGATGGAACCGCATCGCCAGTAATTTCTTAGGAACACCTGCTCCGGAGTTGCGTTTTCACAAGAGTTGATGATAAATATTGTGGAAGTTTATTTTATAATTATTCTACAATTTTTATTATTTTTACTCTAAGTGTTTAGTTCTTGATGGAATTTGGGTAACCACCCAACCTCCCTTGAGAGGTTATGAGGGTGGTGGGGCCCACACAAACCCCACCCCTTCATATCCTCTAACCCCTCTCTACTCCCATTAAATGTTGATAACTTAAGTTTATTAAACTTATGGAATTAATGTGGTGAGTTAAATGTATGTTTTTGAAATTCAAACCCTTGAATTTTCATAAGGATTGTTGTGTTAATAAAATAAGAAAGGGGCTTATTTTATTTTGCAGTTAGAGTTTTGTCGTTGAGAGGTTTTGGGAAGCGTGAAGATCATCTTCTTCTTTGATGAAGAACTCGAAGAACATTGGCCTCCGTCGAAGAACGCTGAGTCCTCGAAGACCGACTCCGCAATATAGACCAGCGACACGATGTCTCTTTCCGCAATGGTTCTTCCTCGACGTTGTTTCCGTGACACGACTTCCTCGTTCCAAGATGCCTCTTTCCGCGATGGTTATACCGCGACATTTTCTCTTCGGCGAACCTCCGAACAAGCTCCGCTCTTGAACCAAGGTAGGGGTTTTATTTATTTAATTTGTTTGTGTTTACATCCCAGAATTTCTTCGTGAAATTTTAACCAACTGCTATCGATTAACGTGAAGGGGGCTGGACCGCACAAATACAGCCAACCCACCTTATTTTTATTCTTGTTGGATTCTTTTGGTACGATATGGAAGTGGTGCGGTGCCGTCGCACCGCACGGGTTTATGCGACAAGAAATACGCGGCGCCCTCGCGCCGCGCCGCGAATTAATACAAGGACGCGACGCCATCACGCCGTGTCAGAGACAACCGAAAATACCGCGGCCGGTACCGGGGCCGCGGAGGAGGGGCGCGGTGTCATCGCGCCGTGCCGGACGACAAGGGCCGCGGCCGGTTCCGGGCCGCGGCGGAGCATGGTGACCGACGGCCGGACCGGGCCGCCGGCGTTGGAGCTGGAAGGGGACCGGGCATCGCTGGTCCCGTTGAGCAGGAACCAACAGGCCAGGAAGGATCCGAGGGAATTAATTCCCCCGACCGGACATCAAAGTGGCCCCAATTAAGGGACCGTGGTTATAGAAAACCGAGGGGAGTGGGGGGGGGGGGGGCAGCCCCCCCCCCCCCCCCGCGAGCCAAAAGGGCTCAGCCATTTTGGCCGAGTAGCTGACCAGCGCGCGGGTCACCGGGATGGGGCGACCCGGACCCGGGATGGGTCGACCAGGTTCGGGCCAACCGGGGGGTCTCGGGCAGGGTCGGTCCGGGCTCGAAACCCCCGTTTTCGGACCGTTGGGTTCAATTGCCCATAACTCGGGCTACGGACCTCCGATCGACGTGCCGTCAGCGGCGACACGATCCTTGGAATGAGACGGTCGTTTCGGTATATTGAACTCAAGGTTTGGTAATACATTGAGTTCGACCGGGTCGGTACGTTCACGAAACCAACCAGGCCCTCGGAGCGGAAACGCTCATATCTTGAGCTTCGGACGTCCATTTGACGTGACGTCAACTGTGTTGGTTTTTTCGTAGTGAGATAGATCTTTTGGCTTAATCCGCCCGATGGTTGGATGCAGGTGGAGTACGGTTGGGTTGGTTTTTACTTAAAAACCAACCGGGCCCCTGGGACGAAAAAGCCAATAACTCTCAGACCGGGCATTCGATTGACGCGCCGTCTGCGACATTGAGTTCCTGTTGGTGATACAGAACTTTTGGATACATCAAGTCTGGACTATGTGTCAATTAATGTATCAGCCTCTTGGCTCGTGGAGCGGACCCTCCCGAACGAGCTTGCTGTGTGCGAGAGCCCTAGTGCTGGCTGCGGCTGCTACTGTGACTGCAACGACGACTGTGCAGAGACCCTCAGTGGATTCGACGACGACGACTACAACACTCAGCGATCCTGTGTGGATCAGTGTTATCGATCCTATGTGGGTTCGATCCTGTGTGGGTCAGCGCTCAGCGGTTCTGTGTGAGCCAGCGCCTACAGATCCTGTGTGGGTCCGATCCTGTGTGGGTCATTGCGGGGGTTAGTACCTATCGATCCTTTGTGGGTCCGATGGCTTAGATGGATCAGTGATCATCTCTATCGTCTTTCTAAGAAGTATACCTATGTGAGCTTAATCTTGTTTGCTTTCCTGTGTGGATTGTCTTGTGCTATCCTGTGTGGATTACGTTTTGAATTCCTGTGTGGAATACGTATACTTTCCTATGTGGACTGGGTTGTACTTGGGCTCAGAGGTTGGAGCGTATTGGAATTGATGACTTAGGTATATGTATGGGCATATACCTAGGCAGTGTCGGTTGTTACTTCGTGATTGTATCTTTCCTTTGTGGTTTATCCTTTGTGGATTTTGGGAGACCTTCGGGGGTCTCGGGGTCCCTACTGAGTAGCTTATACTCACCCCTGCACGGGCTATGCCCGCACTACGTTGTGTTGGTTGCACACGACGGACAAGGTTGGTCGTGGTTGAGACTTGCAGAGCAGGACGATACCTGGATGTGGACCACTGGGCGGGACATACTCGGAGCGGATGGCGGGACCCGAGGAGCCGTGGAGCTATTTTTACCCACCCTTCAGGTGGGATTTCCAGTGGACAGCTCGTCATGGTTGCTTTACTTTTCTGTTGTTATTTTCCCTTCCCAGTTGTACTTTACTTTCAGTTTGGGTTTGTATACTGGCCCACTTATTTTTCCGCACTTACTCTTGTACCAGCTTTTACTTAGTGTTTACTTCTACTGCTTTTTTACTCTGTGGTGTTTGTTTACTTTACAAAGGCAATGCCTTCCCTTTTTACCGGGATTTACGCCTTGGTGCTGGTCACCAGCCCCTGGCCTATGGAAGGCGGGCTTGGGGTAGTCACGGCACGGGCCCCGATGATGGATCGTGACAAATTGGTATCAAAGGAGTTCGGTTCTACCACAGAACTTGGGACTTTGATCTTTTTCTATGTGAAGCAATGGTGTTAAGCGTATTGGGTGTGGTTATCAGTCCAGGGAGTCCAGTGTTGGTGCGGCGGCCGACGTATCCGTACACCAGGACCCTGACATCTGATTTCCGACATAATGCACGAAAACATTGATTGCATGTGTGTTCAAATTATCCTTTTGATTACTTTATGTCAGCTCACCAAGTATATTATTTGACCGTGGTGCACCTGTTTCTTTTTAGGATTGCCCCACGATGGCAGTCGGCTAGGGTTCCGAGAGATAAGCGTGACGACAGCCCACCGAGCGACGAGGCATCGGTGCAGGGGCCTTTGATAGCTGAGGCACCGGCGGTACCTTTACCCGCCGAGCCACCGATGCTTCCAGCCCCAGCCGCTGATGATACACATCGCCTTAGTGCACTACCTGAGTTCCAGCGCCAGCGACCGCCCAGGTTCTGCGGGGAGACGGACCCCCAGGCAGCCGAGGACTGGCTGGAGGCAGTGGTACGAGTTTTTCGGTTAGTGAGGACACTAGCATACCTCATGGTGATCCTCGCAGCGAGCCTACTACACGCAGCAGCGGGCCGATGGTGGAGCTTGATGCTCCAGGTGCATGTTGAGGCATCTCTTCTCTGGATGGACTTTGAGAGCCTCTTCCGCTCGGAGTTCGTCCCGGCCGCCCTCCGTGCCGTGCGCATCCAGGAGCTTCTTCATCTGCGGCAGGGCAGCTTGACAGTCACCCAATACTCGGCGAGATTTACAGATCTCTCGCGCTACTCGACCGACATGGTACGGGACCCATTCTTCCAGGCCTAGACCTTTGGGCAGGGATTGAGGCATGAGATCAGGGCATTGCTGATCTCCCTCAGCATTCCGAATCAGGAAGGAGTACTGGAGAGAGCTCTTCTCATCGAGAGTTTTCTTGCTGAGTCTACACCAGTGGCGAGACCTACTGCAGGGCGACACGTGGGGGATTCTTCTGCAGCCGGCAGAAGGCAAATGTCGCAGATGTCCAAGCGGGCCAAGCCAACGGGCAGAAGACCACAGGATACTGGCTCGGAGGTGCGGGGCACACGCAGCAGAACCAGTATTACGAGTGGAAGACAGTGATATGCATGTGGTGGGCAGGGCCACAGGGCTCGTGACTGCTTGACCAGCCATGCAGAGGAGCAGAAGACGGTTGAGGGACCACCTAGGTAGAGGTAGAGGTTCGACCATGGCGGTCCGCATGGAGCCGGCGGGTGAGGCAGAGGAGCTGGCTGAGTAGCAGGTGGTGGGAAATGCTTTGAGGCTCTACCACCACCACCACCAGGAGGTCCACCCCGACCTCAGGGGAGAGAATAGCTTCAGGCAGCTGAAGCCTACAATCATGGAGCTCTGGAAGCTGGTGGAAAAGTGCGGGACTAGCTCCAGGCATAGAGGCCCTTGACCATAATGCCTCTAGCTTCATTTTTTGTGTTGCCTTATGTCCTTGTACTTTGAGTTAAAGTAATAAAAGATACTTGCAATAGTGGCGTTTGCTTTCTTTTCTTTTGTTTATTAATACTAAGATGTGCCGCTAAAAAACTGTTGACTTGACCCTCACTTGAGAGATTCTTACTGAAGGAGACCCAGTGACCACACACTGATGCCGACAGTGTGACTCAAACCTTGGAGGCAAGAGTAACGGTTAGATCTCTTGGTAGCAGCGTCGAGGCCTTACGACGTCATCCATGCCATGAATTAACTAATCATGACAGGATTGACTATATTAGGCAAGGAACGTGGTTCATCCAGGGGATGAGACTGGATTTCCCTTTTCGGCAAAGGAGAAATCATTGCAGCTTTGTAGAACGTTAAGGAGGAAGGGGAAACCCTTCGTGTGGTCAGACACATGTCAGCAGAGCTTCCAGGAGCTGAGACAGAGTTTGACCAGCGCCCCTAGGGGAGTGGATAGAAATGGAGCAGCCTTCCTTTAGTCTCTCACAGTCACCCCTCCACTACTGTAGTGAGTCAGAGAGGCACAACATGAGGATGCTGACTGTGAGACGCGGAGTGCACAGATATCCTCAGTACAGGCACCTGATGGTTTCTCCTTTGGATCAAAGCACGATGTCCTTTTCAAGGATGTACCTTGGTACCAGTTTCCTTATTGGAGGAGGTTCTGAGAGAGTTTCACAATTCTCCTTTGGCGGTACATTCTGGAGTGGTGAAGATGTACCAGGATCATAGACGACAACACTGGTGGCTGGGCATGAAGAAGGTTGTGGCGGAGTTCGTTTCGTGACGCCTCACCTGCCAGCAGGTGAAGGCAGAGCACCAGGTACCAGCAGGCTTGGTACGGCCTTTGGAATTTCCGGAGTGGAAGTGGGACGGGATATCTATGGACTTAGTGACTGGACTTCCACGCACTTCCAGAGGTCACGACTCCATTTGGGTGATTGTCGACCGACTCACCAAGTCGGCTCACTTCATACCCATCAGAGAGCAGGGCTTAGTAGAGAGCTTGAGAGGTCTTTACGTTCAGGAGATTATGCGGATTCATGGAGTTCCATCATCTGTCGTCTCTGATCGAGATGCTCAATTTACTTCCCAGCTATGGAAGGGATTACCGGAGGCGTTCGGGACACAGATACAACTGAGCACAGCCTTTCACCCTCAGATGGATGGTCAGACGGAGAGGACCATTCATACTCTTGGGGACATGCTCCATGCATGCATCCTCGACTTTGGTCGCAGATGGGAGGACCACCTACCCTTGGTAGAGTTCGCGTAAAACAACAGCTACCACTCCACCAACGGGATGACACCATACGAGGCGTTGTACGGCCGACCTTGTAGATCTCCTTTGTGCTGGACAGACCCTGGGGAGTCAGCACTTGTGGGACCAGAGATGGTTCAGGCCACGACCGAGAAGGTCCAGGTCATCCAGGAGCAGATGAGGACAGCTAAGAGCTGGCAGAAGTCTTATGCTGACACGAGGCGGAGGCCACTAGATTTTGAGGATGGAGACCACGTCTTTTTGCGTGTCTCACCTCGACGTGGATTAAGAAGATTTGGCCGAGGCGGAAATTTGTCTCCATGCTTCATCGGACCATTACAAGTCCTCAGCAAGTTTGGCGAGGTGGCTTATCATCTGGCTCTACCACCTCAGTTGCACCGGGTGCACGACGTCGTCCACGTATCTCAGCTGAGGAGATACGTGCAGGACCCGACGCACATCATTGACCATGGGGAGCTTGACGTTGATGATGGGGTGACTTTTGCAGAGGTCCCAGTGGAGATCGAGGATCATCAGGAGTGTGTCCTACGTGGACGGTCGATTCCTCTAGTGCGCATCAGATGGAAACACGGGAACCTCCAGGAGAGCACATGGGGGCGGGAGGCTCAAATGCGTTCTCAGTACCCTCATTTGTTTCCCTAGTTATGATGTATCTTTACGGGGACGTAAATCCCTGAGGTGGGAGTAATGTAAAGACCCCTAAAATTCAAGGGAAATCTTTTCTTAATTTTCTTTGGAATTTTACAAGAACGCGGTTTCAGACGGCACTTGATTCTGAGGCCCGGAGTGCCCAGAATTTCTATCCGAAGCTTAGCTTGGGTACGTTCAGTGAACGAACGAGCGTGAATTTATAACTTTTGAACCGGTGCCCGGAATCGAATTCCGAGGGCACCGATGGAACCGCAGCGCCAGTAATTGCTTAGGAACACCTGTTCTGGAGTTGCGTTTTCATGAGAGTTGATGATAAAAATTGTGGAAGTTTATTTTATAATTATTCTACAATTTTTATTATTTTTACTCTAAGTGTTTAGTTCTTGATGGAAGTTGGGTATCCACCCAACCTCCCATGGGAGGTTATAAGGGTGGTGGGGCCAACACGAACCCCACCCCTTCATATCATATAACCCCTCTCAACTCCCATTAAATTTTGATAACTTAATTTTATTAAACTTATGGAATTAATGTGGTGAGTTAAATGTAAGTTTTTGAAATTCAAACCCTTGAATTTTCAAAAGGCTTGTTGTGTTAATAAAATAAGAAAGGAGCTTATTTTATTTTGTTGTTAGAGTTTTTTCGTTGAGTGGTTTTGGGAAGCGTGAAGATCATCTTCTTCTTTGACGAAGAACTTGAAGAACATCGGTCTCTGTCGAAGAACGCCGAGTCCTCGAAGACCGACTCCGCGTCATCGACCCACGACGCGACGTCTCTTTCCGCAATGGTTCTTCCGCGATGCCGTTTCCGCAAAGCGACTTCCTCCTTCCAAGTCGCCTCTTTCCGTGACGGTTATACCGTGACGTTTTCTGTTCGGCGAACCTCCGAACAAGCTCCGCTCTT
This sequence comes from Viscum album, assembly GCA_963277665.1. Classification (NCBI taxonomy): domain Eukaryota; kingdom Viridiplantae; phylum Streptophyta; class Magnoliopsida; order Santalales; family Viscaceae; genus Viscum; species Viscum album. Next base: position 141,899,539 of record OY728161.1, on the reverse strand, counting down.
GAACCAAGGTAGGGGTTTTATTTATTTAATTTGTTCATGTTTACATCCCTGAATTTCTTCGTGAAATTTTAACCAGCTGCTATCGATTAACGTGAGGGGGGCTGGACCGCACAAATATGGTCGACCGACCTCCTTTTTATTATTGTTGGATTCTTTTGGTATGATATGGAAGTGGCGCGGTGCCGTCGCACCGCGCGGGTTTATGCGGCAAGAAATACGTGGTGTCGTCGCGCCGCGCCGTGAATTAATACAAGGACATGACGCCATCGCGCCGTGTCGGAGACACCCGAAAATACCGCGGCTGGTACCGGGGCCGCGGTGGAGAAGCACGGCGTCGTCGCGCCGCGCCGGACGACAAGGGCCGCGACCGGTTCCGGGCCACGGCGGAGCAAGGTGACCGGCGGCCAGACCGGGCCGCTGCCGTCGGAGCTGGAAGGGGACCAGCCATCACCTGTCCCGTTGAACAGAAACCGGCCGGCCAGGTCGGGCCGGCTGGACAGGGAGGAGACGGGGGAATTAATTCCCCCTGCTGGACATCAAAGCGGTCCCAATTAAGGGGCCGCGGTTACAGAAAACTGGGGGGCAGCGCCCCCACCCCCCTGCGCGAGCCAAAACGGCTCGGCCGTCTTGGCCGAGAAGCTGGCCGGCGCGCCCAGCGCGCAGGTCGCCAGACCGGGTCGACCCGGTTCGGGCCAACTGGGGGGTCTCGGGCAGGGTCGGTCCGGGCCCAAAACCCCCATTTTCGGACCGTTGGGTTCAATTGCCCATAACTCGGGCTACGGACCTCCGATCGACGCGCCGTCAGTGGCGACACAATCCTTGGAACAAGACGGTCGTTTCTTTATATCGCACTGATGGTTTAGGAATACTTTGAGTTCGGCCGGGATTGTTCGTACATGAAACCAACCGGGCCCTCGGAGCGGAAACGCTCATATCTTGAGTTTCGGACGTCCGTTTGACGTGTCGTCAACTGTGTTGGTTTCCTCTTAGTGAGAAGGATCTTTTCCCTTACTCCACCTGAGGTTTGGACGCAGGTGGAGTACGGTCAGGTTGGTTTTGCCTTAAAAACCAATTGGGCCCCTGGGACGAAAAAGCCAATAACTCTCAGACCGGGCGTCCGATTGACGCGCCGTCTACGACGTTGAGTTCCAGTTGGAGATACGTAACTTTTGGATACATCAACTCTGGACTATGTGTCAGTTAATGTATCAGCCTCTCGGCTCGTGGAGCGGACCCTCCCGAACGAGCTTGCTGTGTGCGGGAGCCCTAGTGCTGGCTACGACTGCTACTGTGACTGCGATGACGACTGTGCATAGATCCTCAGTGGATTCGACGACGACGACTACATCACTCAGCGATCCTATGTGGATCAGTGTTATAGATCCTGTGTGGGTCCGATCCTGTGTGGGTCAGCGCTCAGCGGTTCTATGTGATCCAGCGCCTACAGATCCTGTGCGGGTCTGATCCTGTGTGGATCATTGCGGGGGTTAGTACCTATCGATCCTTTGTGGGTCCGACGACTTAGATGGATCAGCGATCATCACTATCGTCTTTCAAAGAAGTATACCTGTGTGACCTGAATCCTGTTTTCTTTCCTGTGTAGATTGTGTTGTGCTATCCTGTGTGGATTACGTTTTTCTTTCCTGTGTGGAATACGTATAATTTCCTATGTGGACTGGGTTGTACTTGGGCTCGGAGGATGGAGCGTATTGGAATTGATGGCTTTGGTATATGTATGGGCATACACCTAAGCAGTTTCGGTTGTTAATTCGTGATTGTATCTTTCCTTTGTGGTTTATCCTTTGTGTATTTTGGGAGACCTTCGGGGGTCTCAGGGTCCCTACTGAGTAGCTTATACTCACCCCTGCATGGGCTATACCCGCACTAAGTTTTGTTGGTTGTAGACGACAGACAGAGTTGATCATGGTTGAGGCTTGCAGAGCAGGATGGTAGTTGGAGGTGAACCACTGGGCGGGACATACTCGGAGCGGACGACCGGACCTGAGGTGCAGTGGAGCTATCTGTACCCACCCATCAGGTGGGATTTCCAGTGGACAGCTCGGCATAGCGGCTTTACTTTTCTGTTGTTTTTTTTTCATTCCCAGTTGTACTTTACTTTCAGTTTGGGTTTGTATACTAGCCCACTTACTTTTCCGCACTTACTCTTGTACAAGATTTTACTTAGTGTTTACCTCTACTGCTTGTTTACTCTATGGTGTTTGCTTACTTTAAAAAGGCAATGCCTTCCCTTTTTACTGGGATTTACACCTTGGTGCTAGTCGCCAGCCCCTGGCCTATGGAAGGCGGGCTTGGTGTAGTCACGGCATGGGCCCCGAGGACGGGTCGTGACAGTATGTGTGTTGAGGGATTTATGGTCATTTTACTCTGTGAATTTTTTCTACCCAGGTAGACTCTCAATACTTCACATATCCAGATTATCGTGCATTAATGAAAATGAAAATGACATATTAACGTGTGATCAACTTCATAAAGTTATTCCCAAACTTTTTTCTCATCCACCCACCAAATTGAAGAGTATTTGGACACACCATTCATGATATAAGGACCCAACACTAAAAATAGACAGTTCTGTAAGTAGTTTTCAAGTCCCAACTAGTGAGCTAGTTTTTAGTTTCAATATGGTCAATTAAAATGTTGGTCCATAATGATGAAATGAATCACAATATGTGTAGAAAACTAAAAAGTAATAATTTCACAATTTGGATCAATATAGAATAAGTTATGACCAAAATAAATATATAATTCAAAACTGTTAGAAATCCAAAATATTTTATTTTAGAGATTAAGCTCAAAATACCACTAAAATCATAAATGTAGAAATTTATATTAAAACTAAAACTTTGTTGGTATTTGAAACATTGAAATTCAATAAAAAAAATATTTAAATTATTTGATCTATTAGATATATTATTTTTTTATCCTTTACTCTTATTTATTTCATATTATATATTGTGGACACAATTCTATGTTTCTGTGATCATATTATTCTATGTTCTTTGTTCCATCATTTGAAATTATTATTCATGTTCTATGACTTTTAGGATATCACATTATGCCTTTTAACTCATTATTATTATTTATTCACATTTTATTCCCTCACAAATCATTTTATGTCATCCCATTTGTCTATGTATTGTAAAGGTTATCCAATATAGTTATAGGAACTCGATGAAATTTAGAATCTCATTATGGAAGATTAATAAAGTTTTTTTATTCAAGTTCCATTTTATGTACTTAATCATCCATAGTTACTAGACTTTATGATCCTTTTTTTATTTGACAAATAATTATACTTTAAATCTTTTAATAATATGTGTAAAATTTTGGGTTAGCTATATATATCTAAATATCATTAGGTTTTATATAAAACCTCTTATATAATCATGACATAGTTTTCTATAATAAATGACCATGAATAAAAAATAATAGATTAATAATTAACTATTTGAAACACATATTATATTTAGTTTCATTAATATGAATCAATTCTATTTTTAATTACTATTTATTACTTAGATATAGCTTTTATAGATCATCAGATGTTAGTTGTTTCAATTATTCCATAAATGATATAGTATGGTGATCTTGATCATCATTTCCTATTAAGAATAATATAATATTATATATAGTTATAGTACTCAAGTCATAATTTTATAATGAATTTTATTGTTTCGTGTTTATTTTATAAAAGGAACATGTATGATTCTCAAGGAAGAAATTTTTAATTCATTCATATAGTAATTTAAGTGTATGAAATGGCCCAAACATGAATGCACTACCAGGAAGGAATGATTATCAATCAATTGATATTTAATTATTGTAAACATATCTTAAAAGTATATCAATTTTAAATAATTTTTATTTAAGTGATTAATATGATATAATTATGTTTATATATGTATATAATAATCGTAATATGTAATGATTAAGGTGTCATATGTTTTGTAGAAGTCGAATGTCTATATACGAATCTTCTTGGTTTTTATGGATTTGGAACACCATGTGATAAGAGGATAAAAAAAATGAATAAGGAGTTTGTGAGAGGGAATTTAGAGAAAAATATATATAAAAAACTAGACATGAAATTTCATTGGGAATAATTATAGGAAGGCCCCTTTTATAATTAAAATTTAATGGTTAGTTTTAAAAATAATCATTCCTTAATGAATAAATAATGACATTTTGTATCAAAAGTGACCGATAAATAAAAAGGAAAGGGTTTTCTAGTATTTGTCATCAAAATATATCTGTTTATAAGGATTTATATTTTTTTTATTAACCTATAAATCACTTTTTCTATTTTATCATATTTTTTATAGTGTATTTTCACCGTGAAAAACGATAACTAATTTTTCACCAAAAAAATTATTTTCTGTATTTACCAATTTATAAATTTTATTTAAAAATATGCAATTATTTTTATTAAATTCGAACTCTAAATTTTATATATTTAACTTGTAATAAAAATTCATAAAATTTTTACTAATCACTTTTTAGTATATAAAATATTTATTTAACCATAAAAGAATATATTGTTATTTATTATAATTATTAATTATTATTTATATGATATTTATTTATTTAATCATATGAACAATAGATTTTTATTATTTTAGTAATAGATATAATGTTCAAACTAATTCTTAAGATAAAATTCATTTTAAATAAATTTTCATTAAATTAATAAATTCATATTGATAATATCAAAACATCTACATACATAAACATTCAATAAATTCATATAATACCAAAGGGGTAGAAATGAAATGATGGTATTTTTTGTGGTAATTCAACTAGAATTGATCTCATTATTATATCAACAAAATTTCATATCTCCCATGGATTATTCTTTTTAAACACCAATTGTTAAATTTAAACATCATATTTTACAATAGAAAACCATAGTGATGTGACCATATTCACAATCTCAAAAAAAATGTGTGACATTTGGTATGATTCGATGAATTGATTCCATTAATTCCCCCATATGAAATAAATTTATAATATGATTAATCAAATTTATACTCACCATATCAATGACTAGATTATAATAATCATATCTCATTGTTAGTTTGGTTTTGTATCCAATACGCTAAAACCACATACATAATAACTTACATCATTGATAACATTTTCTAGAAAACAATATATATATATATAACATTATATATATGTAATTTATATATATAATTAATGGTTGTATATACCCATGGTTTATATATAATCATAAACACATAAATCCTTTTATTGGGTACTCATTTAAGTCAATTATTTATTTCTCCAAATCTCTAGCATTTTAAAAATATTTTTTATCTTTTTTATAGTCATTCTTAGTGGAATTATTTTCAATGGATGCCACGATGAATAATATTTCAATCATTTACTCTTTTTTTTACTTATATATATTATCCTAATGTAGTTTTACTAATTTGGTACCATAATAGATTATTATAATAATAATTTTTATCATATCAGTAATACTCTATCTTAATAAGATAGAGAGTATTCATTTTATATATATATATATTATCTAAGGAACAATTTATTCAATTGTGAATCAAATTTATATTATAAAAGGAAAATTAATTTAAAAATATGATGTTTAATAGTGTTAATATAGGAAGAGTTCCGATGGATTGGTATGGATCAATGGTGTTTGGTATGGTAGATATATTTGGATAACACAGTCTTATGTTGAGCGAGAAGGGGGTGGTAGCTAAGGTGGATGTAGTATAGAATGGTAGAATCAACACTATAATGGTTCATCATTGGTCGATAGTGGTATCTTCAGGTGTCTTTCCCAACTATATTTAGGGATCATAAGGGTCTTCTATATGGTCTATCTTGTGTGTGTGTCTATTTATATATATATATATATTATAGACATTAATTATGTATATATATATATAATTGTGTCTGCGATATTGATGAAAAATATATTTTTTTCTTTGACATCTCAATTTGATATTTAAATCATTAATTTTAATTTTTTCTCAGGTAGATCATGATAGTGATGTTTAAAAGTCCAAAAAATAACAATTTATTAATGTTCTAGTAATTTTAAATAATTATAAATTGAAATTATTTGTGACTCTATGTGAGGAAATTTTTAGGACACTTATATTTCATTTTAATAGGAGTAATATGTATGTTTTTTTAGTTTATTTATTTGGATCTCCTAAGATAATGAAATTTCAAAAGGAATTATTAAACATGAGCATAAGCATAGAGAGTGTAGTATATTTTATGACTACTATAATACATGAGAAGCATAGACTGGGACCCATGATCCTAATTAATACTAGAATTATTCACACAAATAAATAAATCGACTTGATAAAAGGATTTGATCATACTATTTTTAACAACATGAAGAGATTAAATATTATTATATTTTATTTTATGAGAAATGGGTATCATAGATTTTATGTAAAATATTATTAGACATATAAGTTTATTTTATGATAATTTTATTTTGATAATATCATAAATGTGAATTCTATATTAAATTACAAGTCCATAACATAGTGATGAATTATACTCTAGAATACAGATGATGTGAAATTATTTTATACAGTGGTTTATTTGGACTCAAGACTTCCATGTTGTGTTATTATGTGATAATGAAAATTATTATTTTCATATCTCTATGTTATTTTATATTATTGGAGGGTATTTTACTGAAAGTGTATGTACATGATAGTGATAATACAATAGTTCAATACTAGATAATATAAGATAGATGATTGTGTACAAAACTTAGTTTACTTGTCAATGAACAACTTGTTTAGTTTTAAAGGATTGGCCTATAGAGTTTTATCTCCCTAGATAATCCCTGTAATGATGATATAAACTTCCTATAAAAGTGATGAGTGATAATTAAATATGATAACTGGGAATTTGAAAGATGATTATTCATATGGGATGTCAATGATGAGGATAATGATGAAGACATGGATTGAACGAATATAGTATATGATATTAACTTGAGACCATCTTGACATGAGTGACATAACCTTTTGATAGCTTATAATCATTAGATTATGACAATGCTAATAGTATGTGTTGATTATGATGATGGGTGTCATATAATTATGGTCAACATTAGGGGTTTGATTATGGGAATTGGATTATAAGAGTTTTTAGTTATTTTTTTTAGTGATTTTTCTGACATTCGATATGCTACCACAATCTTTGGGTTTTTTTCTTAGTGTGAAAAAATATATAACCAATGTAATGGTTGAATTGGTGGAAAATATAGTGTTCCTTACATCAGAAATCAAATAAATATAGACTAGATTTATATATTCTTTATATGTTTATGCTAGATTAGGTATGTTAATAATTTTATGTTTTTTATTTGATGTTATATTTTAGAGATGTTGGTACTAACTAGTGGGAGATAGTTTATGGGGGCCTTTTATATTTTGAAGGAAAGTGTTATACTATACATTCATTGTTTTCTTTATTTTATAATCATGGTAATGAGATATTTTGATGAGTTTAACATATGAATAATGATGCTTACACTTTTTGATGTGGTTAAAATGATGAATTGTATCCAAGTTGGATTTAAGGAGTTGAATCTCTTCTATCAAATTTCTGACCTATTTTACCCCAATTTTGTTTTATTAATGAATTAGTGAGTATGTATTATGATTTTATTTAATTTATTATTATATATATATAATATAAATTTTCTTATTTATCACTAAGCGATAATCTACTGAGATTTTGGATGTATTCGCCTATACTTTAACAAACAGGTTTATATGATCATGTTGGTGGAGGTATTGGGTGGAATTAACTCAAACACCAAGGTCGGTAGTATGATATTTTTTTAGTATTTATTCATTCACCTTTGAGGAAATTGGATTTCTATAGTTTTTCAAAATTTTGTAGGTCTAAAGTGGTATTGTAAACTATTTTTAAAATTTCACTTTTTATGTTTTATGGAACTCATTTATTATATATTTTTTATGAAACTAATTGATTATTATTCAACATTTTTAACAGTTTGGGGTTTTTTATTTCTATTTTACAGTCTTTCATTTGGTTCTCTTGAGAGTAATGTATTTTATTTTTTCAATAAAAACCCATGATATTACTTATAAACCCCTACCGTATAGAATGAAGGAATGGGGTTTCACTCTCATTCATACTGTTATTTCAAGGAGGGGTCTTGTTGGGGTATTCTTATATCAAGGTAGGATATATTTAGTATAGTGACATATAAATGGGTGAAAATAAAGGTACAAATCCATTCCTAACTCAATCATCCAATTTTTAGGTAAACTCACAACTTCATAAAGAAAAACATAAAAAACATATATCACAATCCTAGAAAGATCCTCTACCTATACCTTGATTATAAAAAGAATCATACCCTATAATTATATGGAAATACTTTATTGATAAATACATCAATGATCCATCTAGAACTCCTACATGATAAGAATGATTATATGATCACCATCTATGCAAATTAGGATAATGATAAAATGATAAATAACCAAATTAGTTTTCATAAAATTCAACTAATACATATTAATAATGACATCATATATCTTCATAATTATGAAAATATTTTCATGTGATGATTTATATTATTTCACCCCAAAGTCACAACCTTGAAACACCCCTTCTAGCCTCAACTGGTCTCTAATACTTGTAGAAATATAAATTATTCTATTAATTTTATCTATAAAATGTCATAAAAACTAATATAATGTAGGTATAATAAAATATTGAAAAAAACCTGTATCAAATAACACATAAACAAGGATTACACGATACAGGTTATGCCTTGAATAACCACTGGTCATTTTACCTCATTTATCTCAATTACATGAATTTTTCCATAAATATTTAATCTTCTATATCATTATAGAATATGTACACCTAATCATTATAATAAAATAGTGGTTTTTAAGGTTATGGAATGTTACTTTTCTAACCTTCACCAATAACACCTAGAATTCATGTTATAATTGCTTTGTGATCCTGCTACTAGAATAATATGTTAGGGAATGCTGCTAATTGGAGGGTTTTCTATAAATTGGTTTTATTGATTATCTTCAATCATGTAATGCTTTTAATTATGTATACCACTGAAATAATAAAAAAATGGTACCCCCAATAGAAAAAAATATAAACGATAAAATTAGAGTTACCACCTATTGAAAGATAAAAACTATATTTTCAATAATGTGATTGAGATGATATATAATATTTATGTGGACATAAAATAATCAACTACCTAGAAAAGTATAAAATCAAAATTTTAGATCCACTCTATGAAATATTTAATTATCTTTATCCTAAAATACAAAATATTTGATTTATCACTTTCTTAATAACCTCTACCTTTAGGATCACTTCTACATAGGTCACCAAAGTAAAGGGACTCACCTAAGATGGAATATCTATTTATAATAATTACTGGTGTTCATTTTATAATCCAATGAATTGTGGTATAAAAAACTACCCAAAACTATAAGAATATATCTATAAGATTTTAAATTGGATGTATTTTCTAAAATACTTATCCATGTAGAGTGTCAGATATTCTGTAGTTACAGGAGCTTCTAAGTTCATCTTTAAAGGAGAGTGTTTGGGGAGGATCTAATAATAAGAAATTGAATGCTTCTTACCTCTAATGGAATACACTAGCTGAAATATCATGGATCATATCAAAAGGATACTCAAAATATTGATGTGGTTCAATAACATTAACATTAAAATAAATCAGGTTCAGGTGATGATTATTTTATCAATATTGGATGAAAATGATGATCATAACACTTTTAGACATAAATGATCACACTCTCTTAAATATATTTAAAATTATCTCTCTATATAGGTTAATCAAAACACTTATCCTTCATAATGACAATGAGTGTAATTTTTTGCACCATTTTTAATGTATAAATGAATAACCTTTAATGAACTGACCTTTAGTTCTAAAGTCCTGAAATCATATAGGAGTAATCAATCCTTCCATCAAATAATGTTAACCCTCATAAATATACACCACGTGAATATTTAGTACAAAATATATATCATATTATATATATATATATCAATACATTCATAGTATTCATGAAAATTTACATGCATCATATACATGTAAAAAATATACACTATATGTATGTAATATCATATATTAAATATATTTCACATGTATTATATTCATGTGTACGTAAATATTATTCATATTTATTTTTGTGATCATATAACAGTTTCCCATATGAAAAAATATCCCCTATGGAATTTATGATAAAAATCATAACTCTTTATGAATCCAGCTAAACTCTTTTGGATACAATTTCATAAAACTCTACTAATATTTAAAAAAATCATTGAAAATTGTATCCGCATCTAAGATAATAATTTTTTGACCCTATGGGACATACTATCTTTAACAATAAATATGAAATCCCTATTACATAGATGTTTTGAATTAGTGGACTCTATAAAATAATCCATGTTACTCAAGTTACTAAGAAGTTTTATGTGTTTTTATTGAGAATTAAATTATAATTTCTAGGTAAAACCACAAAAATAGGAGGAAATATCTCTAAGATATAAATCATGTATTATTATTTAAAAAAAGTACCCAAACAGAGTACCTAATATTCAGTAGTTATAGGAGAACCCATATTCAACTTCAATGGAGTGTGTTTGAGGATTATCCAATAAGTATAAAATTTATGCTTTATTCCACTAAGGAAACACAATAGCTTAAGGTTCCTTGATCATATTAAGTGGATATAGAAAATCTAAAAGGTGTGTTAAAACCATCCCAGTAAATTTAATGATATTTGAGATGAAGATATTTTAATAAAAACTGTTTGAAATTTTTCAAAAATGTCACAAAAATTGAGAATATAATCATTCATCATTTGATAATAATCCTTTTTAGTGTCATATAAAATTCATAAATCTCTCAATAAACTCATATAAATTAAAAAACTAGGATGAATGGTCAAAACTAATACTGTCGGTCGGTTTGAAAGGTCACTAATAAAAACTCCTAATAAAAATAATATCTAAAATGTTATAACCAAATAAAATATATATTTTGATCATGGTGGAAACTAATCCCACATAATCAAGTCACTACACATTAGAAACATTCAGATAATGTTATTCAATGCCGCTTGACCATGATAATTTATTAGAAAGTAGTTTATACTACCACCTCCTTGTCCATCTTCTTATTATTATTTTATTTAAGTATTGGGTTTTATTTCAGTTAAAAAAAAATTTATTTCCCCTTGAAATTTTGGTGTTTCTTTTAATTTTGGAATAATGGAGTACTATGCTACAGTTGGGAAACATCTCATCCAATGGGTTTCAAGCCAAAAATACATGTTCATATTTGATTCATTATGATTTAAGGTAGGGTTAGTCCAAAATGATTCCCAATAAATAATTTCCATGAGTATACCTTGATTTAAGGAGTCTCTTCATGTTATGTGGGAGGAGTCAATGCTCTTAGGTTAGGCCATATGGTGGTTTATGTCATGAAAAAATTATTCAATTCATGCTGTATATATGCCGATTTATAAATTTTGTAAACTTATGAAATTTCCCATGTCAAATTTTCTCATCCCCCCTTTCCCATCATTAACTTTTAATTTCCAATTAGGAATACCTAGAAATTTTTCCTCATTACCCCTCAATTTCTTATCATTTTATTCAATTATAAGTTTATTTATTCAGGTTTAGGATTTAGTTTTTATTCTTCTCCTTATCTCTTCATTTCTTCTCACGGTTCCTTATTTTTCATTCACTGTGGTAATGAGATGGATAAACCCCTAAATACTTGTGATTATATATGTATAGGGTATAAATATCATTAATTTTTTCTTACCCTTCCTTTATTTAATTTTATAATGTAATATGTTCTTGATTGAGTTATGTTTTTCCATGTTATTATCATTTTTAAGTAAAATAGTTGTGCATTATATTTCTAAATCCTTTTTCCCATAAAATTATTCTTTTTGTCTACATGTAATATATATTTATTTATTTTAAGTGTTTTATTGTTTATGTATTAAAAAATAAAAGCGTCTTTATTCATTTTAATTTTATATTATTATAACATAAAATACTATGATTAATTGTGTTTATTATAGTTCCAAATAGTATTTTCACAAAGGATTTGATATTTTAAAATATTACCTAAACATCTAAAAGATTCTTCTTGGGTTTCTATGGGTTTAAATGATTTTTATCCATTACATTGTTCTTATTGTACTTTTTTTGTTTCTTGGTTTTTTATGTTGGTTATAGTTGATATATTTTAATGGTGTTTTTATGTTATCTAATGATGTTTCACATTTTTTTATATAATATTTTGTTTGAATATGTGGCTGAAAATTTAGGTTCTCCTTATTTCAAAAATGGTTATAAAAAATTTAACTTGTTTTCCAAAAAGGACTTCAATGAAAACTTTATGTTTATGGTTATTATCTTAAAATATAAGGGCCCTTTAGCACCTTATATGAACCATTTTACATGAAATTAGTTACACCCTTAGTTCATGCCACATTAAATTATGATTTATGTGATATTATAGAACATGAGAATTCTTATGATTACTATTGATGTCTTTTTAAATTAAATAGGATGCTTTTATAAAAAATGTTTATTATAGTGGAATGAGTTTTTGTTAATGGGTTTCCATGACATATGTAAGGATATTAATACATCATTGACATGTTAAAAAATATTACCCAATCTCGACTTTCAAACATCATTGGATCGATAGGTGTCTGAGTGTGAGATTAATAGATGATGGCTATAATAGTTGTGTTCATGCACTAATTAATATCCCCTAGTATTATGTTATTCCTAAAATATAGGGAGTTATATCGATGAGGATAGGTAATATAATGTTGGGGGGTTGTTTTATAAAAACTTCATTGATAGGCCAGTAGAGATTTATTCTCGAGTAGGTTTAAGATCATCAGACTATAGTCCTAGTTGTTTCCAAGAATACATAACATTGACTTCCCTACCACATAGATTGATTATGTTCTTATTTTATTTTAAATTATCACACTCTCTTGATATTTTATATTTAGAAGTGTCACTTTTCTAGTTTTATTCAAAAGAATTTATTTTTTGGGTATCACCCATTCATGGCTGGAACTATTTTTTAACTACTTTTGATATTGGCATACATAGTTTCAAATTTTTTAATAATTAAATTTTGATTTTATGTATTCAATACCTATTTTTATTTGGGTATTTTAACATATTTCTATATTATTTTCTAGAGTCATATTTGAAATGGTTTTGGGAAAGTTAGTTATCAAATGGGTTTTCTAAATGAATAGTTAATCATTTTGTATAATTCATTATTCAGTTTTTTAAGAAATTCTAGACAAATAATTATGATATTATTTTCATTAATTTTTGACAAACCTACTTTTAATGATTAATTTTCAAACAATATTCTATATAATGTTTTGATATAGGAAACTCATGGAATATTTGGTTAAATCCTAGGTATTTATTTGACTCACACGCTACTTATAGCACTCATTGTTGGTAGACTCAAGTATTTTATCATTTTATGATCTTAGAAGTTCCTCTGTATAGAGTCTTATCATTAGTCACTGAGAGAATAGGTTTTGGGGATTTTTTTAGATGTTAGCCTTGGAAAACATAGATATACAAAATTTAGTATTTTTTGATTCTTATATTTATCATGTACCGTATTTATTTTGGTAAATTTATCCTTTATTGTTTTCTTAGAATCTAGTTTAGAAAAAAATTTCAATTTTTTATTTATGTTATTTTGAAATGTGAGATGGATTTTTATATTTAGTTATTCCATGTTTAGGTTGTTTCATATTTTGTAACTATTTATTTTGTTTGTGTAGTATCCTAAATTTTGGATGGTTTATGATAGATTTCTAGTGATACTTACACTATGAATTATTTATTTATTATTTTATTAAATCCTTCCCAATATTGTTTCCTTGATGACCAAGAGATAGTTTACATTTAATGGAGATCATGAATTCCCTCTACAACTTGACATCGGTTGTATCAAGTGTTAGTTAGGATTTCCTAGGTTTGTTTAGTAAAAATATGTATCATATCATCCTTTTTGTAGGAAGTATTTATTTTATAGACATTGGATTATCAAGAATCAATAGGTACATCATGAGTAGATTCATGATCACTATCACTTATGATGAATATGGATTTCATGGGATGTTAGTATTTGAGTGTTGAATTTTAATTTCTCTTTTGAATATTTTATATGTGTTTAGATCTAGATAAATGGTGTATTAAATTTTATTATATTCATGAGAATTATTTTACATTTTTTTAAATATTTTGATGGTGGAATTTAAGAATAAATAAAGGTTATCGGTTACCAATCTTGGTCTGCAAGACTATACGGATCCCTTGCACAAGGTTCGAGGTATCTCCTTGAGGAAATTGTGTAATTGGTGCTTGATCCTTCAAACCATATAGCCAATAAATTTATATATCCACTAAAAACATTGTAATTGGTCCTATAAATTATCTTTTATTATGATTATTTTCTATTTGGGAATAATTTGGGAGTTTTTTATACTGTAAAGATATTGTTTTGTTGGACTTGGTTAATATTTTTTGTGATAATTTTGGTAGAAAATGGTGATGTTTTTGTTTTAAAATTATTAATTGAGTCATACAAAATAAATTGAAATGTATTGATTATTTAAAAATTATTAAAATGTTTTTAATAATTATTATATGAGGTTTCAAATGAAATTGAAAGTAGGGTATATGATCTATAAATCAACCCTTGTGTGTGTGTAATTATTAAATTCACAATATAAAGGGTTTAAAAAGGGGAAGTTTATGATTTAATTAATGTTTTTATTTCTATATAGATTTCTAGGATGAATTTTTTGTGGTTTCATTGATTATTTGGCCTATATAATTTTAATTGTATAGAAATTTGAGTATTTTGGACTGATCTGTGTGTTTCTCTTTTTTATTTAAATTATTAACCCTAGAAATGCCTGAGTGGGTTATTTATGGACTGTATCATGTAATGTTCATCAAAAAAGTGATTCATAGTGCATAAATATATTTCTTTAAGTTTTCTACTCAACCTAGGCTCTAGATAGTGGGCTAGTTCGTAGATCTTCTCAGAAGTAAATCCTTTTTTTGTGGTGATCAAGGTCCTCAATAGGTAATTGATTGGGAAGAAGTAAATTAGGGCATCTTAAATTCACTATAAAAAACTAAATCATCACAAGTGGAGACCACCTAATACTAGTTCAAATGGTCATGTTTTGAATTTTGTGAGATCATCATTATATATCAGTTCCAACTAAATATGACAGGGGAATTATATGAAAGGACATTCATTAAATATAATTATCTTAATGAAGTAAAATTTTATAAAATAATAGATATTTAGATTCTATATATTTGTAAACAAAATATGAATGAGTATGTCATTTCTTTAAATGATTTTTCCCTATCTCCCCTAATTTTTTGTTGATGGACTTTTTGAGGGTTCACATTTTTGAAATGGGCCTCCATCCATATATTTGCACTAGAGTAAAATTTAATGAACTAAATTCATTTCATGGACATATTTTATATATCCTTGATTTAGATATTGATTTCTTGAAAATGTATTATTATGTATGGTGACCATGTTTCATTTAATATTAGTAAATGTTCGTTACGTTGTGATAAATGGAAGTTGTTTGAACCTTAGTTTAAAATTCCTTTTGGTATTAGGGAACCATACCATTTTATCTTCATGAATATGGTAAATAAGTAATCTATTCAATGATATTAGTGTGGCTATCTTGGGAATCATAATCCGTCTTGTCTAATAGTTCCAAAGACATGCCATTAATGTGATCAGTTGGTAAATTTTATATGTTATATATATTAAGGAATTGTTGATGACAAGAATAATTATCTTAACTTGGATATCCATATTATTCCATAATATCTTATTCAAACTTTATCATTTTTTTTCTTTCTGGTACAATTGAAATTTATAGACTTTTGATTAAATTATTTTTCCATGAATTTTTTGAAATCTTATGTTCTATTAGATAAAAATTGCACTATTCATATTGTGATTATGAATGTGTCATTAGGATGATTATTCCTATTTGTATTATTTGGTTGTAGGTTTATGTTTTTAGGTGATTTCCTCTATTAGGGATTAGATTTATTTAATGTACCATATTAGTGAATGAAATATATAGTGGGGATGAATTTAACTAGTCTTAACCCTTTGATCATTCTTCTAAGAGTATCTTATATCCATGTTCTGTATTTGATTATGGATTTAATTATTTGGTATCATTAAGAATCTAATGGGGAATTCTTATGTGTCTGTTCTATCAGTTCCAAATAGTCTAGTAATTTCATCTCCATGTCTCCCTTTTATATTTTATAGTACCTCTATTTTTTTAATTTAATCTCTGGTCATGCATTTTCTTACCAATTTTTGGACCTTATATGGATTCATAGTGTTATTGTGTGTATAATTGGCACATTTTGATCCTTCATCATCCTATAATTTTATTTATTTCTGTTTATTTTATTTCAATTTCTTTAAATTTTTATTTTTAACATAGAATTTGGGTGATTTATGTTATTTCATAATTCTTCTATTCTACACTAAAGAAGGTCCTGGTTGTGACCTATGGCTTTCATTCCATGAAGGCCTAATCATGATTAAGACATTCATCCATGAAGGTAGGGTTGAACTACAATGAAACCCTCTAAATAGTTATTTATATTCATCTAGTCATAAGAGATACGCTTTACACCATATTGAGGGAGGCCAAACTAAGACACTAGTTTATAGAAATAGGTCATTCCCTCATAGAGGGACTCAATACACGATAGGCTACTGACATGATTTTAAATTTATGAATTTAAAATTTTCACATATCAAATAACTCATACTACCCCTATATTTTCCGTAATTCAGACATATTTCCCTATTGGAAATCGCTAGAAACTCCCCCTCAATCCTCCTTATCTTATTAGATGTAAATTTTTTTATAAGTAGATTTATTCAATGTTTCGTTTTGTTTTTTATTCTTCTCTATAACAATTATTTTCTTCTCATGGTTTCTTCTTCTACATTCAATTCAGTGTTGTATGATCCCATAGTTCTCCGTAAGGTATGTTTCATTTACATTTCAGTTTAGGCCCTTTGTTTTTTGTCAATTAAGTGCATTCAAAATTCAACATGGAGGCTCGGGGGTGTCTTGTTGGCTCGGGACATGAAAAGGGGAAATGAGTTTTTTGGGCTAGCTACATGGTCTACGCACAATTAGTGCAAACCGTGCAGGAAGCCCAGGTAAACTATGCAAAAGGAAGGTTTCCGAATAGTATCCTCCACAAGGTTTGCACACATTTTGGAAAACTATGCGAGTAAGCCGTGTGAAGTTAATCTCTTGGGATAGAAGCATCTACATAGTTTGGCACAGTTTGGAAAAGCATGTGGGAAAACCATGCGGCCCAAACACCACTAAAAATTTACAAAAAATACACTCCAGCATTTTATAATCCACTTGAGATTTCCCCCCCCCCCTCCTCCTCCTTTTCAGCCCAAATTATGCACTAAGGGGACCAAGATCTCCTAAGGATCAATATCTTTCGATTTTTGGTTTTTTGGAGTGTCATCAGTTGCAGATTGAATATCTCGGTAAGGCTAATCTCCCTCTTGATTTTTGTTTTTGTTTGGGGTTTCTAATTCTTTTCCATCTCCATCTAAATCTTTCAAACCCAACATTTTTAGTGATTTTTAGGGTAAAGAATCAAGTTTTTGTGGAATCGATATCTAGGTCTTTGTTTGGGAGTGTTGTTGCCAATAGATTATAAGTAGGAGGTCTAAAAAATTATATCCCTTGGTTTTTGTGTAGATTTTTTCATGTAGGGTTTTTGTTCCTTCCCTCTATTGAAATGTTCTTGATTACCTTGACATGATGTGATGTAGTGTGGTCTAAAAGGATAATTTAACCCCTCTTCATCCACATATTATGCAAGGATAATGATTCAAATGAATTATGTCCACCTGAGGGGCATTCCGATATTTACCTGGTCTTTGAGTTAGCTACGTATGTGTAGTCCATTGTTCAAGAAAATAGTTCCCTTGATGATTATGTTAATATTCTTAAATGAATTGCAATTGGTGTCTAGTAATACACCCTTGTTGGGTAATTACAGAAGGGGTTGTTTGGAAAGCATGAAAAAGGGGTAAATGGATAAATGAGAAAGTTCTAGGGATTAGCTTTATACTAGTATATTCTTAGTGAGATAGGGATGGAAAATGGGAACGGGGCTAAAGGGGTTAAGAAATATGAACAATGAAAGTGTAAATGGGTTGAGGGAAAATGTAAATTCCCATTCATTGAGATTATTATTATGATTTTAAATGATGTTGGCTATGTTGTTGTGATATGGTGTTTGGTGGTGAATGATAAATATGCATGTGATCATGGAATAGCTAAGTGGGTTATTGACTTGATGTTCTACACCCACGGGTTGAGTTGGACCGAGGTTCTTGCTCCTCCCCAAAAAGCATTTGTTTGGGAAGGGGATGGAGTTCTATTCCTTAATGGTTTCATTCCAGCCAGACTAAGGCATCCAGGAGAGGATTTTGGGAATTTTTATATTGTGATTCCTAGTGAGATAGAGCATGATTGTACTTCCATATTATCAATATGCCTAATCCATTGAACACATAAAAAGGGGATATTGAATAATGAAATGCCTATGTAGTGAACATGAATTCATTAGTATTATAAATAAAATGTACATAGTTTAGAATGAACTATTGATCTATTTACCATAAAATTATTTTATTTATCATTTTCATGCATTATCTACCATGCTATATATTTTGTTGACACCATTGGTGGTGGGCTACATAGTTATACTCACACCCTGCTCAAGCCATCATTGGGTACTCGAGCATATTTCATTCTTGCGGGTCAGGACAAGGTCAATGGACCTATGCTTGGGGGATGAGTTGGACATGGGACATGTTTGGGTGAGGTTCCAAACATGCGGTCCTAGCCATTTTGGGGATTCTACCATTTTCTTTCTTTTGGGTTTTGATCACTTGACACTGTAGCATGACGTGGCGTACTTATTGTTGTTATGATTTTACCCAGTTTTGAGATTTGATTATTATGCATGTTATGGATTGTTCTCTTATGTTTCTGTTTTTTCAATTATTATTATATATGACTCATCATAGTATTGAGGGTATAGTATTCCCACATGACCTATTGGACTGTCGATGCTATTCAGAAACCGCTAGTATACGGGGAGGCGTGTTTGATGTCTTGTAACTATCCGGCTTGGGGCATTGTTTTAGTAGCACCTGGGTTGGGGATGTTACATGTGTTTTTATGGTTAAACTCTAGGTATAGGGTTTTTCAGAATCCATATTATTCATCACATCTAGGGTGTGTGGATCATTCCTTTCTTCCTCATCTTCCCTATTTTAATGGTTTTATGAACTTCATGCTCAATTATAGTAGGTGTTTCCTTGTGATTCACATTTTCAAGGAAGAATATGTTTTGATTGATATTTATAAATCATTTTCCCTTAAAATAATTTTTGTTTCGATCCTCAATAAAAATATTAAAATATTTATTAATGTTTTTGGAATATTGTTTTAATAAAAAATAGGTTTTATGAATTTTTAACCCTATAAATTTAACTAAATAGATTATTTATGTTATGTTTTTTAAAATGTTTTTAAGAGAATTTTATAAATTGGTTTGGGGTATTCAATAATGCCTTAAACTTACAAATTTATTTATATGGGTTTTTTTGTTGGTGAAAGAATTGTTTTCGATTACTTTATACTTATTTTCTTTTGAATTGTTTCTTATATTTGACCTCATATTTTTATGGTTGATATATGTTCGTGATATCTTCAATTTTGCCTAATAATTTTGCGATTATTTTCAATTGTAATATATTGGATTAATGGATTTAAAGTGAGTTTATCCTTGTTACAAAAAGTTGTTTCATGGTGAAAAATAAATTTTTTAATGGATTTCAAGGAAGTTCTTTTGGATGTGATTATTAGAATAAACCGAAGGCCGGTTTAAATCTTTTTATGAGAGGTTTCTCAGAAAATGATATAGACTTGTATTTAAAGCCCCATATAAATATTATTAATGTGAGACTATGGAACGTGATAATTTTTTGTGAATGTTATTATTTATTTTCTAAATTATATAGGGGGATTTAATAAAAATGGTGTTTGATGGAGGGATGAGGTGATTTGATTGTTATTCCTTAACACATGTTGGGATATTGATAAATGATTCATGTGTTATAAAATGTTTCCCACCTCCAATAACTAACATCTTGTTAACCATAGGTTTCTATTTGGGAGATTAAGATATGGTTTTTATATTGGTCATATTCAGGAATGAGGTAATGTCCCATAATTTTATGTTTTTACTTTATTATAGGGAGTACCACTGGTGAGGATATGTAATATAAAGAACGATGGTAATTTTCAATGAATGTTATGGATTGGCCATAAGATTGTCTGTCTCAAGTACTACTAGGATCATTTCATTAAATCCATAGTAGTTTCTAATGATTTGGTATATTTTACATTGACTTTCTAACTTTTATACATTATTTTTTCCAATTTTATTTTCCTTTATAACTTTATCATGATATTTTTCTACTTAACCTTTTATCTTTTATGGTTATATTTAAATGAATTTTTTTTCACAAACACTCATTGTTGTTTGGAATTATTTTAAAACTTCGTTTTATTTTGATATACATAGTTTTCTATCTTAATATCTCTTTATTATTTTGTTTTTTGTATCAAAAGAAAATTTATTTTTATATTTTGAGCTACTTTTATAGAGTTTTTAGTTGTTCTTAAGATATGGTATTAGAAAAGCACACTTTCAAATAGATTTTCCAAAAAAAATTAAATGTTTTTTAACTATTGTTTTATTTTTAAAAAATATTTGAGAAATTCCTATGAGGTTATTTTCTATAGAGTGTTAAAAATTTATTTAAGTATTTTATTTCAGACTATCTTTTATGGACTTTTTTGATATAGGAAATGAAGGGGTGTTTTGAGGAAATTATACTAGGTTGTTATTATAAGACCCTACTTACACCACTTGGTGTAGGTAGAGAAAAGTATTTTTTATATTAAATATCTGGACATTTTCTCCTTATCGTATCTCCACATTGCTCTCTCATGGAGTTGGTTTTAGTGATAGTGTTGGATTTTGACTTTTGGTAATAGGAAGTTCATTAGTGTTGTAATTTTGATTTATTTTTTTTATATTTTCACAAGTATTTTTTAACCACTTAATACTTTTTAACACCATTTTCTAGGTAAATTGCACTATAATTATGTATTTTTATGTTATATAAAATCTGGGATAAATTTTGGGAGTTTATTGATGGTTTTGGAATGTTATTGTAAGTTTTAAAAAGGGTTCATAGTTTCATCACGGTTATAGGAAACCTTGTAGATTCATTAGGAAATCATATAAGAGACTCTAGATATTCTATATAGGAACTCATTTAGACCATGGTTTTTCCATACTATTTGGGTGACCACGAAAACTGTGCAATTAGAGAAATAGGAAAAAACACAGCTGGCACGTAGTTTTTCAAACCATGTGAACCAACTAAATGAGGGTATAGTTTGGTGAAATATAAAAAATCATGATTATACATGGTTTCCCAAACCATGTGAAGTAAATTAAAAAGCCAAGAAAATTAGAGTTTAACTTGTTTTTACACCATGAAACCTTCATTTTCACCTATTATATCGGGCTCTAAAACTCCTATCCTCTCTTAAGCATTATTGAATATTCCCTTTGATCCAAAGGTCTATTTTGATTATTCTATGTATAAAAACCCCAATAATGTAAATAGTAAATAAATTCATTACCTTATTAATATTAAAGAATTTTATTTCATAGAATTATTTTTAGTATAAGAAAATTTTTTAAATTTTCGATTGATAAATAAATACGTTTACCCTTACTAAATTTGATTAAATATATATTATGGGTTTCTTAATTATTTATATGGAAATTGTATAATTTTAAATTTAAGAACAAAGGTTAATTTTTCATATCAGTAGTTAATATTATCTTAGAGTGGTTTTTTTCAAATTTTCTTAAGAATTTTACTTTTGGATGAATATTTGAAAATACATATTTTTAAAGAAAATTCCCTTCAGTTTCCAAGTATTTACAAAGTATAATATTATTTTCGATTGGTTTAAAAATATAATTATTTCCTTTTCATTAAAAATAATAAAGTAAACCTAATTTTAGTCAATATTATTCTTGAATTTGGTATGGAACATGTTTATACTTAAAAATGAATTTATCTGAAACCCCATTTTTTTAATCATGAGTTATAATTTATTTTTTAATGTATTTTCAATCACTTATATAAGTTGAATTCAATAAAAAATATTTCATATTAAAAAATTTAATTTTTAAAGTTTGTAGTGAGGAAACTTTGAATTTAGGTCATTATGAATAAAAACTTTGGTTAAAAAATATAGTTACTATAGTAAGGGTTAAAAAGAGTTTAAAGGTTTAGAATAGAAAGGATAAGGGTTAAAGTGATATAAAAATATGTCTAAATCCTATTGGATGAAATATTTTTACCTCATATTAACTCATAGTTGTAAATGGTATTTTTTATCCATTTTACATGATTAAGTGATAAATAGATTTAATATTTTGAAAAATTCCAAGTGTTACCTCTCCACCACTTATAAAAGAAAACCCACTATTATCTTTTATCCACACTTCAAGAGATACTTATATTAAACAACAACTTCTGAAATACGGTTCTAACATACTTACCCATGTCTTATAGAATCTTTTTTTATTAGAATACCCACTATAGGAGGTTAGTGGTGTAAACACTTAACTAGGTGTTTCTATTTTATTTTCCTCTTTTACCTACCAAAAACCATGTTGAACTGTTACAATATAATGAAAAAAGTAACTTTTATAAACTGATATTTTATTATGTTATTTAAATAACATTTATTTATCTCTTATTCCAACAAATGGGAAATTATACCACCACTCACACGTACACTAGACTACCACCTCGGGGACTGATGTAATTTGTTTCCCATTATTTCCACTCATAGATAGATTAAACGATGTATTTAAAATTTATAAATTAAATTTATAAAATAATTATCATTAGATTAATATAATATATATTAAATTTTCTTACCATTCCATCTATTCAAAAAAGATGATATCATTCACGAGTAAGTGTGGATTATTACCTCAATAAAGCGGTCTGTTTATTTTTTCTTAACCACCTCACATGGATAGAATATATGATTTTATTTGAATAAAAAATATTATTTTTATGTTATAATAATAAATTTTTAAGATAAATTGATACTTAAATTATTTACATCAAGTTTTCTATAAAAAAAAAAAGAAATGTTACTCGAGCATACGTAAAACTTCCAGTCACTATGATTGTAATGTAAATAATTTTTCAAAACCATCTTAAAAAGATGTTTCTAAAAGTATAATTATTTTTTAAAAAGGATAAATATTAGATGATAAATATTTTTTAAATTATATAATCCTGATCCATTTGACCAAATTCAACATACCAAATTAATTTTTTTCATATGTACAAAACATCCTCAAATCCTTGAAATTGAACTTAATCAATTAACTAATTAATTATAGCATGAATTGAAGTGAAATAAATGGTATAATAAACATGAAAAACGTTAATAAATATGTATATAATTATAATAATTTTATTAGTCATGATGATAAAGATATTACGTGACAATTCAGACTAATTTTAATACACTTTATCTTAAAAAATAATTTTATTTTTTTTAAGAATTTATTTTTTAAATATTTTTTTCCATGTACACATTCATACAATTATTTTATTAACATATTTATATGGAAATAAATGAATTATAAAGAAACATTTATGTATATTTTTTAATTTATTTAAAAAGGTTTTTAAAAGGAATCTTATTAAGTATTTTATATAGAATTTTTTGAATTTATATACTAAAAAGAAAAAAAAGAATGTTCTATTTTAACATATAAAACACCAACATATTTTCTATCCACCTTAAATGTTATATTATTTTTGGATTACTTTATAATCATACGTTTTATATTCAAGGAAAGAAACTTCTCCCCTTTTCTCTCAGAATTTTAACTTTGAAAATTGGGTATTAACGGGAATTGATATATCAGTATGGAGAAAATATTTTATTATGAGTTAAAAAGTAAATTGTTATTTTTATATTGATATAACTGAAAATGTTTTTGGTTTTTAATTAATTTTATCATCCTTGGATTTTTTTAAAAATAAATAGAGATCCAAATATAGCTATGCTGATGGCTAAGATCGATATAGCTCAAATGATGGGTGATCCAGATTTATATCTCCAATGTATTAGGAAATGATTATGTTCTTTAGATAATTATGTTGGAATTAACCATATATGTTATTATATTTTAATGGGTTCTTGAAATAGTTATATAAATATGATATTATGGGGAACCAGTAATAATTTTTTATTCATTCTAAGGACTTGTCATGGAAATATTTTGATTTCACAAGATATGAACATGATATATGGTTTTAAATGAATGGTTATGAAATTTTAGGGAAAATATATGTTTTTAGGAAAAATATTTCAATGGTTATGATGATTTACTTGAAACCACCATGATTATTATTTTCCATTATATTTTCAAATGATGTTTTTCTTCAGAAATTTTGGGAAGTACTATTGATATTATGTGTAAGTTAATAATTAATTTAACACAATGTTTATGATATGAATGTAAAACTATATTTTATGATCTCGTGGTTTTACAATGGACTAAAATGTTTCTTTATTCTTCTTTTTTATATTTCCAATACTATTATTTTTGTGACCATCCCATGTTTTTAATTATTTTCAAATGTTTTAAGGATGAGTGAGAACAATGGTGAAGTTAAGTTGAAAATCATGAGTATTTTTATGAAAATTAACCATATTTCATTTAAAAGTATTGTATTGTGGAAAAAATAAATTCGAAGAGGATGGTTCTAATTTGTAATTTATGGGTTTTTACATAATATTTATAACCTAATTATATTAAACTATAAAACTAAAAAGATATCAAATTCATGAAAATGAATTTATTTTTGGACATGAAATTGTATGTTGAATAAGGATAAGTCCCTTATAATTGGTATTAGAATAGTGTTTCGATAATTTTAAAGGTTATCATAGTGTTTGTAAGGACACATAAGAGATTCTAATTTATCTTTATAATGATATAACATTTGAATATTATCATGTTTATTTATCTAAACTATGTATGGTGGTGGTATCTGTCTAAGATATCAACCATTTTCACTATATAATAACATTTCCATTGCATATCTTATCACGTAACAACACCCACCAGCATTTAGTGGATCAACTGACCCTATTATTGTTGATGTATTGGGTAAATAATTTCAGAAAATATTTTATTTCATGGTTCTTTCCAAATATTACAACATAACTCTTTGTATTTTCTATTTTTAATGTGAAGTCGATCAGTGGTGGTCATTGTTTAATAATATCATAGAAATAGAATAGATTCATGGCTTAGAATGTAATGAATTTTAGAATATTTTACTTGAGAAATATTTTACTATTGATATTTGACTTATTAAGGAAAATTAAATTAGGGAATCAATGTAGTTTGTGGAATATTTAGTTTTTGTGTATGAAGAAAAATTCACTCATTTGGAAAGGTATTTAGAAAATTGTATCTGAGATATTTAGAGTGATGTTAATCGCTTTTACTCATGATATAATCCAATATATCAAATTGAATTGGCTTCTCAGGAATTTCTAAATTGTGATAAACTTGTTCCATGTTCTAAGAAGGTATCAATATAGTTTTATGATTATCTTGTGTTCAATGAAAATAACCACATTAAGAGGTAAATGTGTAAGGTAAGGGGGGATCATCCATAAATGAACTGTGAAGGTAAAAAAATAATGATTTCATATTTTGATAATTTTGGTAAAAAAACACTCCGGAATATGTCTTATAAAATCTATTAATTGTTTTTAATGTGGTAAGTTTTCACATTTGGCATATGGTTTCAAATAAAATGATTATAGTAAGGATCATAAAATCAATGAATGGATTGGGGCAATAATTTTTTATTATAATAAATTAGGTCATTAGAGGATCAATTTTTTAAATATAGTATTAATAGAATAAATTCATTAATATCACAGGTATAATGGTGTCTAAAAATCATTTCAAATTACTTCTGTGGATGTTGGACTATCAAACATTTTGGTTTCATGTAAATTACCTTTTTATTCATATTATCCAAATGTCTTGTTTGATTTTAGGACTCCATATTCTTTTATATTTTTGAAATATGATAGTGAAATATAAATTTCGCATCAAGAAATAAATATTATACTTTTGGTAAAACCACATACTGGAATTTTTAAGGAAACATGAAATTATAATAATCTTACTATTATTATCTGTGGAAAGGATTAGCCTAAAAACCATGTTTTCTTTACCCTATAGATTTTTATGTTGTTCTAGGAAACAATTTTATATTTTTATCATGTGAAGATAGATTGAACACATAATAATTTTTTTTCCAAATTAATTTAATCCTTTGATAATATATCAAGAAGGCAATAAATTTATTAAATATGGAAATTAAATTTTTCTTTCACATATTGTTGAGAATAAGAATACTATTAAAATTGGTTATGTTCTTAGAGTAATTGAATATCTAAATGTAT
Source organism: Viscum album (assembly GCA_963277665.1). Lineage (NCBI taxonomy): Eukaryota > Viridiplantae > Streptophyta > Magnoliopsida > Santalales > Viscaceae > Viscum > Viscum album. The sequence goes on along the minus strand of OY728161.1, from coordinate 141,872,654 downwards.
TTATTAATTATTTTTCTATTATTATACATGGTCAAAGGATTTAATTTATAATTTACTTAGTTTTTGGTGATATAGAAACATTAAAGCCTCCTTATCAAATGGATCAAGTAGATCTTTATGAATTGAAAATTTGGTAACAATATTTTCATGATAAATGCTTAATTCATCCTAGAAATTCACCATGGGGTGATCATATTCTATTTCTTAAAATTAAATATGGTTTAATGGGGATCTTAATTAATTATAGAGAATTGAATAATATCCCTATTAATAATAAGTATCTACTTCCTCATAAAGATGACTTATTTAATTAGCTCTTGAAAGATTATTATTTTTAAGATATTGATCTAATGTATCGGGGGCATCAGCTAAAGGTGGAGTATGAAAATGATAAGATATATTTTTTAAAGTGTATGGGAGTTATGGTTTTTTGGTTTTCCCTTTGGGTTAATGATTTCTCAAAAAGTATTCATGGATCATATTAATTGAATTTTACATGAATATTTAAATAAATTTGTGCTTGTGATTATTGACTATATTTTCGTTTATTAAATAAATTGGTGTTAAAAAATACATATAATGGTTTTTCTATAGGCACAGAAAGAAAAAAATATAACAAATTTTGAAAATGTGAATTTTGTTATATCAAATTCTATTCTTTGGATATATCATAAATAAGTATAAAATACCTATTTATATAACTAAAACTAATGTTGTTGATGAATTAAAAACTCTTAAATATGTTTCTAAGATTCATAGTTTTCATGGATTAGTAGACAATTATAGGTGTCTTTTTGCAAACAATGAAAAGGTATATAGCCCACTAAATGACATAACAAAAAAAGGAGTTAAATTCATTTTAATGAATTAATATAATAAATGTTTCTAGGAATTGAAAAGAATATTATTAAATTCTCTAGTTTTATAACTTCCATCAAGAAATAGAATTTTTTTCTATAAAAATTATTCTTCGATGGTATTTGGTTTTATTTTAATAAATAATAATCAGTTAATTTCTTATTCATTATATCAATTGAAAACACATGAGATAAATTATCCTATATATGACCTTGAACTAGTTGGTGTGTTATTTTCTTTAAAAATATATAGAAATAATTTATTTTGAGTAACGTTTTAAATATATACATATCTTAAAAATTTTAAGTATATATTCACTAAAAAATTGTTAAACATTAGCCATAGAATATTACTGGAATTAATTAAGGATTGTGACTACAAGATTTATTAATATACTATAAAATAAAACAAATTATCTTATTATTTATATTATAAAGATAATAAATCATTAAATATTGGAAAATTGGAACAAAAACCTTTTTAAAATGAAGTAATTAATTTTATTGTATATATTATGTATGCATAAAATTCTGTTGTTTTATTTTAGGTGTTAGTGAATTTTTCATTAACAAATAGAATAATGTAATATCATAAAAAGTATCATGTTTTATTTGAAAAGGTATAATTTGTCAAGATGGGTAAGTTTCCAAAATTTATTTTTGATGAATAAGGTGTTTTCATATATGTAAAGAGATTATGTTTTCCTTGTGATTCCCAGTTGAAGAGGTAATTTTTCATTGATTCACATTGTTATCATTTTTTAAATCGTTCTAGAAATATTAATTTGTGTAGAGGAATTTGGGAACATTTATATTGTGATGGAATGAAAAGAGATCTTGATAAATGTATAGTGAAATATTTAATGTATCCATAGGTTAAATCTGAATGAAAATATTGGAATGGGATACATCATCCTTTTCCAATTTTGGAGTAGAAACAGGAAATATATATATAGATTTGATTGTGTAATTTCCAAATACATCTCAAGGAAAGAATGTAATTTTGGATATTTTTGATCAATTGGATAAATCATTATATTTAATTCCTATTTTAGATCCTATATATTTATATTTCCCTTCTCGACTATATCTTGAGGTGATAGTCATGTTATATGAAATACATATTTCTATTGTTTATAAACACAATCCATGGTTTACCTTTAATTTTTTGGAAAAACCATCAAAATTCATTGGGTAATGAATTAAATTACATTTTATATTTTAACCATTAATCGAATGGAAATTTTAATAGAAATATTCATAATTTATAAGAAATGCATCAAACGTTTATATTGTATTTCCAAGGAATTTGGGATCAGCACCATTAACAAGTTTATTTTTCCTATAATAACAATTTTTATTCCTATATACAGATGGGTGATTTTAAGAAATTATATAGAAAGTGATGTGGGACTACGGATTATTGGGATGAAGTAGGTGAAATAATGATATTGGTACTAGATTTTGATGAAGAAATGGATGAAAAGGTACATATTATTCAACATAATATGAGGATTACTCAAAGAAAGCAGAAATGATATATAGATAACTTGAGGAATGATCTTTCAGTCAAGGAAGGCGGTTAGGTTTTTCATTATCTAACTCCTAGGAAAAGTGATATGGGATGTTCTAGAAATGGAAGGTTATGTTTGTGGTTCATTGAACCATATAAAATTCTAGATAATGTTGGATTATTTTTATTCTGAGTGACCTATTTTCTGAATTTATCCTGGGAACATGATGTGTATTATCATTCATTGTTAAGAAAATATATGTCATATTTTCCTAATGTTTTGTTCCCTAAAGTCGTATAGTGGGATTATAATACATCATATATGGAATTGTTGGTTCAAATTATAAAATAAATATATCATTTGTTATGGACTATGGTGATTCACTATGTTATGATTTTTTGGAAACCACATATGATTGAAGTAGTAACATGGGAATTAGAAAATTCCATGAAGGAAAAATATTACCACTAGGTTAAAAATGAATAAAATTATAAGGAAGTAATTTTCAAAGGGAGAGACGAATATAATACTCCATGTAATGTTAATAGTAAATAAATTTCATTCCTTATTAATATTTTTGAAATAAATTTTATAATTTTATATTCACTAAAATAATTTTATGGAAATTTTCAATCAAAAAGGATGTAGTTTTATATTCACGAAATTTGATAATATGTACTATATAGTTTCATTTATAAGATTTATTTAAAAAAATGATTTTTAATTTTAATAAATTAGTTTCATTTATGATATTTGTGACTCAAAATTAATATATAGTGATTTTTAAGTAATTTTTAGAAAATTTTTATTTTTTCGGATAATAGTACCAAATACAATTTATTATTGAAAATTTTCTTTTTTTCTCCATGTATTTACATAGAATTGTTTTTTAGATTACTTTAAAAATTAAATTACTTCATTTTAGATAAAAATTATCCAATAAATTTCATTGGAATCAATATTATACATAAATTTCAATTAAAATATCTTTACACATAAAATGAATTTTCTAAAAACAATATTTTTCTTCATATTTTTTGGGATTATTTTGAAATTTATTTTTGATACATATAAAAATTGAATTAAAATAAATAGACTACATATTTGGAGTAATATTGTTTAAATTTTTTAATGATGGAATTTCCATTTTAGTTCATTAACACATTTAATTTTCATTATAGTTCCCTTTCTGGGAAAGTTTACTCGAGTAATACATTAATATATTTTAAACTTTTGAAAAATTCCAAGAGTGTCATATCTCATACTTATTAAATCTCACCCACTATTCTATTTTATCCAAAAATAAAGATCAAATTTTCTCATAAAATCTATACCCAAATCCCTTCATAACATCCCACTCTATATCATATATTCCTTTTATTTATCAGAATACCCACCTAAGAAGGCCAAAGGTGTATATCTAAGGAGGTTATTCAATAAATAAGTAAAAAACTCAACTAAGTGTTTTTATTTTATTTCTTATTTTATATACTTTAAAGATATAAAAAAATACAATATATAATAATTTTCTCCCATAAACCATGATTTTATTATTTTAATGTTCAAACATTTATTCATTTCCTCTTCAATCAAATGGGAGATGAAACCACCATTCGTATGTTCAGTGAAAAATATCCCCGCAAATTGATGTTATTAATTTTATATATCCCATACTCATGAATGAATATAATGGTTTATTTAAGGTAAATATATTATTTTCAAGAAATAATATATCACCTATTTTATTACCTTTCAATCCATTAAAAATGATAATTTTGTTTATACATACGTTTGGATTACCACCTCCATGAATCTATGTGACATATTTTCATCCATACATCACCTAGATAGTAGATATAATTTTATTTAATAAAATAATATGATATCTATGATAAAATAATTATTATTTAAATATAAAATGATGCATACATTCTTTCCCTCATTTTCATTGAAAAATGGAAATGTTACTCTCGTGTACATAAAAACCTCCAAGTCCATGATTGTAATATAATTTATTTCTTGTAATAGTATTACATAGTTGTTTATAAAAGTATAATTAATGTAACACTAGAGGATTTCATAGTACGTTATTTCTCCAAAATAATTCAATAACTTTCATTACACGCAACACCGAGTTCAAGCACACCATGACTTACCAGAATAGTTGTTCTAAAGAGGTTATGTATAGTATTAACTAAATTTTGAACTTTATCTAATACTTATAATTTTAGAATCCATATTATTAGTTTCCAAGACATAATGAAAAAAAATCAATTTTTTCAGATAAAAGAACTATTTTTAAAAAAATGCAATTTTATGGAATTTTAATGGTGAATCCTTTTTAAATCCAATATATGAAACTTTTATATATTCAATTTGACAAAAATAAACTTCTTATTTAGAATTGGTACAAAATAATTTAGTTTTAATATTTTTTTTTGTTTTTCTGATAACATTCATATTTGGGTGAATAGTGAAAAATAGTATATTTTAACTGAAAACAACTTTTTTTATCAAAATAATTTGTTGTGTTAAATTATACATTTTAATGGGTTGAAAGTATAAATAGATTATATTTTTACAATTTAATCCAATTTTCTTAATTGTAAATAATTTTACTTTGAAATTGAACATAAACAAGTATCAATCTTTTGTTAATTATTATTTCTTAAAATCATGTTTTCTTCTTTTGACAACGAGAATTAATTTTAAATTAATAAATGAAACTTGTATGTTTTTAATTTGGTAAAATATAATTAATTTTTTAATTCAGAATATCAAAATTATCTTAGGGTGAAATTTTGATATTTTATTGAAAACATTCAATTTTTGATGAATTTTGAAAAACACTCAGTTATTGGTTAAAGCGTCTTTTTATATAAATAATATTTATTTTATTTAAATCTTATTTTTGGAAAAAATATATAAATAATACCTATATAAGTTCAATATAATTCATTGGAGTAATTTTATAATAATTTTAAATATATAAAAATTTTATTAAACTTTTTACCCTCTTTTACGCACCTCCTAGGTGTATTTTTAAATTTGCATAAAACAAAATTTTACCGCTTCTGTGAGTTGAATTTCAAAAATTATAGATACACAGTTAATCTCAATAAGTAAAATGTGGTTCAACAAGATTAAAATAATTTTTGGTGAATAGTAACTTTTGACTTTTATTTACCGCGGTTAAAGGTAAATAGTGTAATTCAACGAAAAAAGAATATTATAATTGTAAAAAAATACCTTAACACTTGTCCTAACCTTATTGGATGAGTCATTTCCGACCATGGGAATCCTTGGGTCGATTTCTAAACCCCATGGAGCCAATTATGAATTATAATGACACTTTATTTTAATTAACTAAAAGTAAAGGCAAAAATGATATAAACAAATATCTTTTAGTAAATCAATTTTTACATGGGGTTATATAAGTCATTCTTTAAAATATAAATATTCATTGGAAAGATAATAATATTTCCTACATTATGGTATTTTTTATTATATTTCTTTTAAATCAAATAAATTAAATTATTTATGACACAATAATGATGTAGTATTTACCTCATTAATAAATTATTTAAATAAATAGGATTATTAATATTAAAACTATTTCCAAAACCTATCCAATTCTTATTGTATGATTTTATTTTTACCATGAGTAATATTATCTTCCACTTTAATTAGTTTTGGACCTTTAGAAACCGAATATCACTCTATAATAAATTAATATTTTCACACATTCCTAAAGTGCCCCTCCTCCCCCTTATAAAAGGACACCACTTCTAACCCATTCCCCACACCTATGAAGCCCCTTGGATCATCCAAACCCTTCCAAAATAAGCTATCATGATCCCCATATTACACCTATAATACATTCATTAGTAAAAAGTAACTTTAAAAAGTCCTTTTTCTTCAAACCAAAACAAGTTACCCAAATTAAAGGTAATAGTTTCTCTTAAATTATTTTATTTTGTTTTGTTTTATTTTACTTCTCCAACCCCCCTAAACTGTTTTTATTCATTTATTTTATTACAACACCAGTATCCTCAATATAATATTATGTTCTTATGAGAAGGATTGGAACTATACTTACACACACCACCATCTAATGGGTGAAGAACATAATGTTTCTGTGGTTGGCAATCTAACGCCTCACGAAATGATGCTTGTTTGATTATTTCCTACCGCCTCTCATGGTGGCATTTAATATGGAACTTTTTTTATATATGATATATGTATTATGTTTATTTTTTCTTTTTTACTTCTGTATTTTCCATTTATATCATACCTTTATGGTTTCCATAATGGTTAAAACGCGATAATTTCATTTGAGGAAGTGCGGAGTACCACCCACTCAAAGTGATATGACTCGTTAATGACTTATGTGGGATGTATAATGTATGTATTTAATGATATTATATATTATATTATACTGGAATTATAATACACCTATTTATAATTATTTATTAATTCCATTAAAATACAAAATAGAAATGAAAGTAGAATTCATGCGTACGTACGGCTTACCGTCTCCATGAATGGTGCATTTCATTAATTATCTCCAAATGTTATGTAATGTTATAAATAATTATGTATACTAGAAATATATGATATATATGAAATATAATTAAATAATATCATTCTATTGATAATGGAATTTTTACTACGTGGACAATTTATAATTATAACAAGTTCATTTTTTGACTCAAGTTCCAAACTTTGACAAAATGTCCAATATGAACTCAAGTAATTAACTAATTGTTATAGCAAGGTAATAAGTGATATAAAAGGAATAATAAAAAATAAAATATTCTTAAGATAGTAGAAATTAACATAAGTTTATTATTCATGAAGAACAAGGATCATACGAGTGAGTCATGTCGGACACGTGGTAAAGGGTTTCTTATCTCACTTTTAATTCCAAAAGATTTCCATTGTTCACCAGTTATTTATTGGATGTGGTGTATTGTGTACAATAATTTGATATATATTTTATCATTATTATATTAATATTCATGATATTCTGTGATTTATTTAGTGGTTATTGAGTATTGTTCATACGACTCGATTGATTACAACGAGGTAAGGGTAATTTCCTCAATCTCATTATTATCCGATATTGTTCATGTGTATGTATTTTCTGGGACATACATATCATATATACCCATATTTTATAAAAATGATTTCGAAATGAATATTTTAAGGTTTTATGGGAGGGTATATTTTACTAGAACATAATTTTAAATTTTTTAAAGAATTATCTTTCTAAACCCTTTTAATTAATGTCCATGTTTTCAAAATGATTTTAAGGATTTATTTATATACACATGAATGTTTGAAATAATACTTCTTTTAAAATGTTTCAAAGTGGTATGGGACAATTTGATTCAAAACCCCCTATTAAATGACTACCATTATAAATTGGGAGAATTTTAAAATATTTCATGAAAAAGGCGTATTTCTCTCAATGAATTTTACTGATCATTTTCATCTATGTAAACAACCTTTAAAGGATTTTAAACTTGTATGAATTTGATTTTTTATGATACAAATATTCCATTTGTATTGAATATTCTGTGAAATGTTTGACTGGGGATGTGTTATTTTTATACCATTCATGGGTTATGGATAAAGTATTGAAATTTCATAAGTGAGTTTTAATATGAATGTTTATGTTATATTTCTACCTTTTTATAAGATGAATGTATAAGACACTTATGTTTCGAGTTGGGGACTGGTAAAAGTATGCCCTCTGGGTTGGGGTCCGGTTACAGTAGACCCTTCGAGTTGGAGTCTGGTTACAGAGCCTCTCTGGGTTGGAGTCCAGTTAAAGTGGCTCTCCTAGTTGGAGTCTGGTTAGAGAGGCTCTTCGGGATGGAGTCTGGTTACATAGGCTCTCGAGGTTTGGGTCCGGTTACAGTTAGCCCATAGGTCCTGGAAGGAGGCCTCGACATAGAAATTAATTTCTGGTATTATACATTCCATAATTATAAAATAAGTTAGTACATGTGATTATTCAACTAGTAGAATATTCATGTGCTTGTTTATATGGTAATGTTTGATTTATTTTTTCCATATTATGTTCAAGTTTATGTTTAAAAGCATTTTTCTATTACAGATCATGCCTTAAATATTTATAGCTTCTGCTAAATTATTTACCCATACTGAGCGTCTGAGCTCACCCCTTTCTTATGTTTTATTTTCCCATGATATGATAAAGTTAGTTATGGGTGGCTAGCTGAAATAATCTATGAGGCTTGGGCATTTCTAATGGAATAAATTACTGTTGTTTTTATTTTCATGTTGTAATGTTAAACACCATGTATGTAATCTATTTTCCAAGACTGTTAAACCAATCAGTCCTTCAGGACATGATTCCTTCTAATCATGCCAAGGTTATGTAATAATAAACCGAATCTAGGTAAATAGGGTCTGATCATTATAGTTGGTATTAAAGGAAGATTAGAGATAACATTGGAAACTAGATTTAGATAAACTTTGATTAGATCACATTACCCTGAGCTAGACATTGAGGATTAGTGTACAAGAACTACCTAGAATTTTGGTGATGTAGAGATTTTGTGAATTTTCCCTGAAAATAATTCTCTATCTAGATACGAGATGGTAGAGGTGGCTCTAGCACAGATATTCCTATGGGTAAAACCCAAAAACACCGCTTTGAGCTAGACTCGAACGGGAACTGATGCATGATAACGGGCCTTACTGCTCTCTTGGTTATGACACTCCTGGTGGATATTCTTAGGATAATTCTCATTTTATTTACAAATCATTTTGAAGGATTTACATGTATATACCTCCTCAAATAAAATATTTTTATTATTATGGATTATATCCATAAACTGTTCAATTTATGTTAGGTATTTTACAAGTTTGGAATTATTCATTGCAATTCATAAACTGACCTAGTGTATGTCGTTGTATAGAAATGGCACCCAGTAGAAGGAATGTGAACTCCGGCAATACGTATGATCCAAAGAGTAAGAAGGATCACATCATTCACGGTATTAAGCTAACATTTAGAAAGGAAATAGTCTCTAACGTATTCTCAGAATGAGAAGAAATATTATCATGTGTTAATAAGATAAGTAATGAATTATCTGAGTCATATGGATTTGAAGATAAGAAAGATAAGAAAACGATAGAATAGAGAAAAATGGATAAAGGGAAGATGTAAAAGAAGGATTTTCCCATATGTGATAATTGTGGAAAGAATCATCTTGGTAAATGCTTCTAGGGAATGGGAGTTTGTTATAAGTTTGGAGAAAAAGGAATGATTATATTTTCTTATGTTTTTGTTAATGTATTGTGTCATTTGAGTATTGTATTAATGATGTACATGTTATAAGAATTATAGAGTATATAAGGATTATACTGTAGTACTATTTCATTAAGGAATTGAGATTGTGTGGAACCACGAAAAGTGACTCAATAGCAGGTTAAAATTTTGGAAAATATATGGTTGAGTGAAAGTTAAACCATAATATGGTTCTGATATTGAGGTAGTGATTTTGGAATAATATAATATTGATTTGGGTAAAATATATTAGATATTATTGACTACCTTGAAACTGATTAATGATTTGTATATTAGATCATTGTTGGAGTTTAAAAAAATTTCAGATAGAAGGAGTATATCCCATATTCTATAAGGAATAAGGGAGCATGAATCTAATCAAAAAGTTTTTATGGTAATTCAGGATGTTGTAGTGTTTTAAATGAGTTCATGATGAAGGTGTCCACAATTTATTATGTGGAAAAAAATCTTCATTGTCTTTACCTTCCTTATAAATTTTGGTGTGTGGGTTTGGACAAAAGTATTTTGGATAAGTCTAGTTTGAGATTATTCTTGGATTTCCATAAAAAGGATAACCCGGAGTTTGGGCGGCAACCCGTCGCATCCGGAAAGGCCGTGAGACTTGAACCCGCAACCGAAGGGTGATAAGGGTGTATCACCTACCATTGGCCCTTGTGATGTTCTGGATTGAATAATGTAGTTTTTTAAAAAATTTGGTATATGAATTATAAATTCATTATTTTTTTAACCCTATATTAATAGGATAAATAGAATATTTTTTTTGTTCTATTATCTTTTAGGGTGAAAGATGATTTTGTGGTAGAAATTAGTCAAAGGATGGACCTCTAATTTTCTAGTATATATTTTTTTCTTCTCTTATTCTATGAGGAAATTAATTCTTAAACTTTAGGAAAGTGATCTTAGAACTAAAAATGTTTTATCATAATACCTTATCTTTTGTTGAACCGATGATATTTTAAATCATCATAGATTAATAGCTTTGAGGCCCTCAATTCTACAATTGTTTTTGATTGATGAGCTCAATCACTCCCTATTAATATTTACAATTTTTCTGTAATTATGTGTCTCTAATTTCCATCAATGTTCTCCTAATAGAGATCATAATTTCTTGGTGACTTTTTCATTCCCCGTATCCTCTTATTAAGACTAATTTTTATTAAACCAATTTCCAATGTGGGTTTTCCCACAAAGGTATTTTCTATTTTCGACCTTTTATTTTAGAATTAAAAAATCAAATTGCAGGGACAAAATTTATTGATGGAGGGAATAATGTAACACCACAAGATTTCATCATCCGTTATTTCTTCTAATTAATTCAATAACATGGACTACACGCAATAATGAGTTCAAGCGCACCACGACCTACCAAACGAGTTGTTCATAAGAGGTTATGAATAGTATTAACTAAATTTTTAACATTACATAATACTGATACATTTATAATAAATATTATGAGTCTCTTAGACAAAATGAAAATAAACAAATTCACTTTTTATAGATAAAAGAAGTATTTTTAAAAAAAATGCAATTTTACTGCCATTTAATGGAGAATATTTTTTAAATACAATATTTGAAACCTTTATATATTCAATTTCAAAAAATAAACATCTTCTTTAGAATAAGTACATAATAATTTAGTTTCAACAAATTTTTGGTGTTTTTCTTATAACTTTCATATTTGGGTGAATAGTGAAAATACTATATTTTAACTCAAAAACAAATTTTTAATCAAAATAATTTGTAGTGTCCAATTATAAATTTTAATGGTTTTGAACTATAAATATATTATATTTTTACCATTTAATACAATGTTATTCATTGGAAATAATTTCACTTTGAAATTGAACATAAACAAGTATCAATCTTTTGTTATTTATTATATTTTAAAAACACATTTTTTGGTTTTGAAAACGGTAATTAATTTCAAATTATTAAATTCAACTTATATGTTTTGAATTTGGTAAAATAGACTTAATTTTTGAATTCATAATATCAAAATTATCTATGGGTGAAATTTTGGTGTTTTTCTGAAAACTGTTAATTTTTTATTAATATTGAAAAACACTGAGTTATTGGTTAAAACCATCTTTTTATTTAAATAATTATTTATTTTATTTAAATTTATTTTTGGTCAAAATAGATACATAATACCTATATATTTTCAATTTAATTCATTGGATTCATTTTATAATAAGTTTAGATATATAATAATTTTATTGAACTTTTTACCCTTTTTTACCCACCTCCTAAGAGGATTTGCAAATTTGCATAAAACATAATTTTACCAATTCTGTGAGTTGAATTTCAAAACTCCAAGAGACACTGTTAACCTTAGTAAGTAAAATTTGGTATAATGAGATGAAAATAATTTTTGGTGAATAATAACTTTTGACTTTTATTTACCGCGGTTAAAGGTAAATAGGGTAATTCAATGTAAAAAGAATATTATAATAATACAAAATTACCTTAACACTTGTCCTAACCTTATTGGATGAGTCATGGCCGACCATAGGCATCCTTGGGTCGATTGTGGGATCCCCTGGAGCCACTTATGAATGATAATGACACTTTATTTTAATTAACTTAAAGTAAAGGTAAAAATGACATAAACCAATATCTTTTAGTAAATCAAATTTTACATTGGGTTATATAAGTCATATTTTCAACTTTAAATATTTATTGAAAAGAAAAATAGATTTCATAAATTATGGTATTTTTTATTATAATTTTTAGACCTCAAATAAATTAAATTATTTATGACACAATAATGATGTAGTATTTACCTCATTAATAAATGATTTAAATAAATAAGATTATTAATATTAAAACTATATCCAAAACCTATTCAATTCTTATTTGATGATTTTATTTCGACTATGAGTCATTTTATATTTTAATTTAATTAGTTTGGGACTTTTATAAACCAAATATCACTATATAATAAATTAATATTTTCACACAATCTGAAAGGGCCTCTCCTCCCCCTTATAAAAGGACGCCACATATAACCCATTCCAAACACCTCTCAAGCCCCTTGGCTCATCCAACACCTACACAAATAATCTCTCAAGATCCCTATCTTACACCTATAAGACTTAACATAGGAAGAAGTCACATAAAAGTCTTTTTGGTTCAAACTAAAGGAAGTTGCCCAAATTTAAGGTAATTATTTATCTTAAATTCTTTCCTTTTATTTTGTTTTATTTTACTTCTCCAACCCCCCTAATCTCTTTTTATTCCTTTATTTTATAAAAAACCCGGTATACTAGATATACTAGGATATTTTTATGTGAATGATTTGAACTAAATTTACACACACCTTTTTCTAATGGGTGAAGAACTTATTGTTTCTGTGGTTGGAAAACTAATGCATCACGAAATGATGATTGTTCGATTATCTCCTACCGCCTCTCATGGTGGCCATTAAAATGGAACTGTTTTTTATATGATATATATTTTATGTTTATGTTTTCTTTGTTCATCTAAATTTTCCATTTATATCATACCTTTATGGATTCCATTATGGGTAAAACGCGATAATTTCATTTGGGGAAGTGCAGACTACCGCCCCCTCAAAGTGATATGACTCGTTAATCACTTATGTGGGACATGTAAAGTATGTATTTAATTATATTATATATGATATTATACTAGAATTATAATATAGCTATGTATCATTCTGTTTTAATTCCATTAAAATAAAAAATAGAAATGAAAGTAGTGTTCATGCGTATGTACGGCTTACCGTCTCCATGAAAGGTGCAATTAATTTCTTATCTCCAAATGCAATGTAATATTATAAATATATATATATACTTTAAATATATGATATATATGAACTTTAAATGAGTAATATCATTATATAGATAATGGACTTTTGACCACATGGACAATTTATAATTATAACAAGTTCATTTTTTACTCTAGTTCCGAACATCGACAAAATGTCCAATATGAACTCAAATAATTAACTAATTGTTATAGCAAGGTAATAAGTGATATAAAAGGAATAATAAAATTGAAAATATTCTTAAGAAAATATAAATTAACTTGTTTTTATTATTAATGAAGAACAAGGAACATACGAGCGAGTCAAGTCGGACGCGTGGTAAGGGGTTTCTTATCTCACTTTTAATTCCGTGAGATTTTCATTGTTCACCACTTATTTATTGGATGTATTTTATTGTGTAATGCCATTTCATATATATATTATAATTATTCTTTTTATATTCATGATATTCTGTGATTCATTTGGTGTTTATTGACAATTGTTCATACGACTCGATTGATTACAATGAGGTAAGGGTTATTTCCTCAATCTCATTATTATCTGGGATTGTTCATGCGTAAGTATTTTATGGGACATACATAACATAGATAACCATATTTTATATAAATTATTTCAAAAGAAATATTTTAAGGTTTTTTGGTAGGTTCTATTTAACTAGATCGTCATTTAAGTTTTTTAAAGATTTATCTTTCTAAACCCTTTTAATTAATGTCCATGTTTTCAAACAAGTTTTAAGGATTTATTTATATAGACATGATTGTTTTGAAATGATAATTCTAATAAAAAGTTTCAAAGTGGAATGGGACACATTGATTCTAAAATCCCATTTAAATGACTACCTTTATAAATTATGAGAATTTTAAACAATTTCATGAAAAAGGGGTATTTCTCTCAAAGCATTTTACTGATAATTTTCATCTATGTCAATATCCTTAAATAGATTTTAAACTTCTATGAAGTTGATTTATTATGATACAAATCTTCTATATTGTATTGAATGTTATATGATATGTTTGACTATGGATGTGTTTTTTTATACCATTCATGGTTTATGGATAAAGTGGTGACATTTCTTATGCATGTTTTAATAGGAATTTTTATGTTATATTTAAACTTTTTCATATAATGAATGTATTAGACTGGTATGTTTTGGGTTGGGGACTGGTAAAATAATCCCTATGTATTGGGGTCTAGTTACAGAAGACCCTCCTGGTTGGAGTCCGGTTACAGAGGCTCTCCAGGATGGAGTCTGATTATAGAGGCTCTCTGGAGTGGAGCCCGGTTACAGAGGCTCTTCATGATGGAATCCAGTTGCAAAGGCTCTCTAGGTTTTGGTCTAGTTATAGTTATCTCATAGGTCCTGGCACGAGTCCTTGACATAGAAATTAATGTCTAGAACTATACATTCCCTCATTATGAAATTAGTTATTACATGTGATTATTCGACTAGTAGAATATCCATGTGCGTGTTTATATGGTAATTTTTGATTTATATTTTCCATATTATGTTCATGTTTATGTTTAAAAGGTTGTTGTTTTATTACACATCTATCAGTAAACGTTTATAGCTTCCGCTAAATTATTTACCCTTACTGAGCATCTGAGCTCATCCCTTTCTTATGTTTGATTTTCCCAGGATATGATGAATTTTGTTATGAGTGACTTGCAAGCATAATCTAGGAGACATGTATGTTTCTAATGGAATAAATTATTTTTTTTCAAGTTGTAATGTTGAACTTCATATATGTAATCTATTTTCCAAGTCTTCTAAACTGATCCGTCCATCGGGACTTGATTCCTTCTAATCATTAGAATGTTTTGTAATAATTCACTGACTCAGGGTAACTGGGGTCGGGGCATTACAATTAGTGTATAAAAATGATAATTATCATTTGTTTAGGATTCTATAAATGATATAATAGTGATCCATTTGACTAAATTCAACCTACCAATGTTATATTGGACTTCTGAAGTAGACATCCTCAAAATAATCGAAGTAAAATTAATAGATTATGTAATTCAGTAGGCCATGAATATAATTGAAATAAGATGAATAATAAACTAGTTAAAGTTTTTTCAAAAATTAAATAATTTAAATAATTTAATTATTTTGGATGATAATTAATTCATGCTACATTTTTTACTCAAAATAAAGGAAAAGTTATCATAAAACATCTTATTTAACATTTTAAATATTTATTTTCAAAATATTTTTATTCTTTTTCCATATTCTTAAAATTGTTTTATGTTTTTTTATATGAAAACAAAATAATTACACATGAAATTGTTTGAATCTTTTTTTCATTATTTCAAAATATTTCAAAATTAATCTTTTTTAGTTCTTTATATGAAATTTTATAACTTTCTTTAAAAAAAAGAAAAAGAGAAATTTTTTGTTTTAATGTATATGGTGCCAAAAAAATCTCCCACCACTATAAACACTATTTGATTCTTGGATTCCTTTATAATAATTTATATTTTATTTGAATAAAAACCCTCCTTCCCTTTTTTCTCAGATTTTTTTTTTGAAAATTGAGTTATAAAGCAAATAGTTATATCAATATACAAAAATGTTTTTCTTATGGGTTCAAAAGTCTATTTTTATGAGTTCAATGATGGAAATGAAATATTTTATACAATTTATTGATGTGATGGTCTGAGTAAATTGTTTATTAGGTATGGGTGATCTTGCTATAACATAGATGATGGGTGATCCCAGTATATCTCTGAAAATGTGTGAGTATGAGATAACCTTCCCATGCATTGGGTAATGATTATTTACCCTAGATTATTATATTGGAATTAATTATGTAGTTTATTCAATTTGTAAGGGTTATTATAAAGGTTCTGTGATGATTATTTTCCACGAAACCTATTGTAATTTTCAATATTTGTTAATGTAATTTCATAGATATCATTTTATTTCACAAGATATGTTAATTTTATTTATTTTAAAATAATGGGTATTTACTTTTAGGGGTATAAAGGTTTGTGTTTGCTAAATTTACTTTCAAGGGTTCTTATATTTTCTATGAAACCATCGTGATTATGAATGTTAATTTATAATTTCAGATAAAGCATTTTATGAAAAAAAAAAAATTAGATATTAAAGGTGATTTCATGTGTTTGTAAATGATTATTTGAGATGAAATTTTACTATGTTAATGAAAATATCACTTTTTTGATCTCATGGTTTTCAATTGGAAATACAAGTTTCATTCTTATTTATTTAAATTTCCCTTACGAATATATTTTTTTAATCCATAATTTTCAAATTCTTTTCGTATGTTTTAATTATTATTAAGAGCATGGAGAAATTCAAGATGTAAATAATGAATATTTTTCTTGAAAAGAAAATTTATTTCTTTTTAAAAAAAATTTAATGTGTTAAAAATGGATACTAAGAGGAATTTTCCACTTATTAATGTATACTTTTGTTATATAAGAGTAATGGATTAATTATATAAAAATATAAAACTAAAAATATATTATATAATTAATGAAAATGAATTCTTGTCTAAAAAAAAAATATTATGTTGAATAAGGATTTTTTTCCTAAAAAGTTCATTGGATCTCAATAATCAACATTAATGGTCTATTTTCCTTCATCCACATTAAATCATCTCATATTCTCTCACCAAGATTGTTAAATCTAACCTATTATGTATATATCTAGGATATATGATTTGTTTTGATAATATCAAGATTTAAAATATTTATGGAATTTTTTTTCCAAATTAATATGTTTTATTGTGTCACTCGCTATTTTCATCACCACTTATATGGTAATTGGATTCTCTCTCTACTCTAATTATTCTTGAACTTGATGGATTTTTTAATTAAATATATTTCTTATATTTTAAAAGAATATATTAGATTTTTTATCATGAGAAAACCCATTGGGTTTTTAATGTGATAACAAATGGGATGGATCATGGTGATATGTTCAATTGTCAAATAATAAAACTTATTATGGATCATGCTCAAAATTTACACCACTAAATAAGAAAACATGGGATAAATCATTTTCAAAAGTTACACTATAAAATCGATTCACCAACTGATCACTTAGAGAATTTTTTATAGAAAAATCATGATTATACGGATTCTTAGTTCATGTACGTGCATGAGATGTATTGGAAAATATAGAATGGGTATGCCTAGTGGAATTAAATGATTAATGAGTAATTGATAAAGCCTCTCTAATTTAAAATTGAAATGTTTTGAATTGATAAACTATCTTATGTTCCTATCTTATTTTAAAAATATATTTTTAAACTATGAGTTTATGTACTCATATTCTAATGGTTTGAGTTGGTAAATCTCTTAGGGTAAGACAACTATGTTGGATTTCTCCCCCCTACAAATACACATTAGTGCATATAGAGAAATTATTCTTTATCAAATATATATGTTATAAGTATCATATTTCTCTAGTGGATGATCATGATTAATTTCTATTCTAATGGAGTTTAGTTCTTGGAGTTTCTCATATGTACTGGTTAGAGTGATGTCACATTGGTGTGGTTGCAACAAGATGACTTTTTTTATTGATTCATCTTGTTACATTTTCTCTATACTACTCATATATTTTTATTTTATTAGATTTCTATTTCAGAATAGAGTTGTATTAATTATAATAATTCTTTTTATTTTTGGTTTGGTTTTTTTTGTTTTTTCTTAAAAGGTAGTATTATTTAAAAATTTAAAAACATACCCTAATTCTTAGGTAATCCCTTGGAATTTATTACCATCAATGGGTGTCTCGAAGATGAAACCTATGGTTTTTAAGACCTCGGACATCGCCCAGGAAAATTGGCATGGCTAGGATGTCATAATTTGTGTTAGCCTTGGCCATTCCATCATCTTGGGATGGTTTAAAAGAAATATTAATGTCATAACTAGAAATTTATTGCATAAAAATACATAGCTAAACAGTTTAAGTTGAATATAATGATAGAATGGTCTTGGGGGTACAAAAAGAGTTAAAAACTCTTCTAGGTAGGTTTTCATCTCATCTTAATGGGTTTAATTGATGAGTGTAGTATAACATTCATATTTACTTGTAATTCCCCCTAGGAATTCATTTTCATATTATGTTTGACTATTTTTAGAAATTATTGATAATGATTGTTTCTTTTTTGGATTTTAAATATTATAAGACTTCAATTGATAATAAGTAAAAATATATAAGATCTTGGACTTCATGGAGGTATGTACTTATTTATATTTTGGTTCCAATACTTTGTTTTGGTTAATGTAATGTTTCATGAGAGTGTGAGGGGCCTAGGGGGTGTTCCGGGGGGGTTTGGAACACGAGATGAAGGAATTTCGGTCCAACTTGTGCAAGGATCATGGTTTTCATATGGTTAAGTACATCATGCGACCTGTATAGAAAAATTGTATAACCTTATATAGTGGCATATCACATGGCTGGAACATGGTTTGTCAAACAATGTGGCCTGACCACGTAACTGTGATACCCAGATTCACTTCGACAGTTCCTTGTGCAAGGTATGTAAATGATTAGGAAAACTCTGTGGATAAACTATACACCCCTATAAAAGTTGAAAAAATTAATGAATTTTCATTACATTATTTTAATTGTTCACCTGAATTTTATAGCCCATTACCTCCTACGAACCTTTGTGATGAACAATAACCCTCTTGGGCATCAAAGGGTTATTCTCCTTTATCTCTAGGTTTTTTGGAGTACCATCGGTTGTTGGTCAAAGCTCCAAATAATTGTAATCTTCTCATTTCATGACTTTTTCATATTAGGATTTGTATCTTGGTTGATCTTCATTCAAATATCTAAAATGCTTGTTTTCTAGTGGAATTGTAGTTTAGGGTTAAAGAGGTGTTTGAATCCAAATCTAAGACCATATTTAGGATTTTGTTCATCAATATATTCAAGGAAGGTGGTCAATTTTTTGTTTCCCATAGTTTTGTTGTAAAATTGTACATGTTTAGTTTTGTTCATGGTTGCATCTTCTTATGCATTTGATTCCTTTTGTGATATTTGGTCAAATGGGTGTCTAAAGGATGAATAGAAACCCTCATAATCTCCATGGGATGCATCACAGATGATTCGACCGATTTAGGGACACCCTTGAGGTGTGCTGATATTTATGGGTCTAGGAATTGGTTGAGTAAGTTTAATGTTTTTGTGTGATAATGTAGATACCTTTTTCAGTATGTTGTTATGTTTAATTAAAGTGAAAATAGAATATTGGTAGTGTTTATAGTTTTGGTATTGTATTAATTAGTTGTTTTTTATGGCATGTAAATGGGTTAATTGTGTTATTTGAGATTGTGTTATATGGCCTATGAGTTTTATTAGAACTGCCTAAGAGAGTTAGCGCATATGAAATGGTGAATGTGTTAAATTGATAACGTTATGGGTAATGGGAAATATGTTAAATAGGGTTTCATAAGAGAACTGGTGAATGTGTGAAATAAGTTGATATAAGGGAATTATTAATTAATCTTAGTGAGTTAGAAATGAGAAAGGGATTTAGGGTAAATGGGATCTGTATTGTAAATGGAAAATGTGTTAACTTGTTGTGGAATAATATTAATTCCCATGTTGATTGTTATAGATTATTACTGTTATATATATTTGTTTAGTTTGGTTGTGACATGGTTTGTGTGTGGTAAATTGATGAATAAGAATGTGCACATGGATTTTGGTGTGGGATAAATGAATGAGTCCCCTCCCATGGGTCGAGTTAGACTAATGCCCTAACTCCACCCCCAATGCATGACTTAGGGAAGGGGTGAAGATCTATTCCCTTAATGGTTTTATTCCATGTGTACTAAGGATTTGAGATGAGGAAATTGTGATGTTGTGATTTATTATCTCTAGTGATATAGGGATGTGAATTATTCCCTTATGAATAAAGATAAATGCTCTGAACCATTGCGTGAATGATTCAAATGTCAAACAAATGGATTAAATGTTGATTATTAACTATGTAATGGAGTAGATGAATTTTTCTATGGGTGGTGATAGTTTAAGTAAAGGTTTTTAGCTAATGGAACCCGAACCATATTTTATTTAATTATCATTTATTTAATATTTGCATGTCCTATCTATTTAGACTGGATATTTTTGTACACTCCATTGGTGGTGGCCTACTGATTTGTACTCCCACCCTTGTTGGGCTACCAATGGGTACCTGAGAATATTTTATTCTTGTATGTTAGGACAAGGTTAAAGGCCCTGATCCTTGGAGTTAATTCAGAATTGAGAGGTACAATGACGATGTTTTATACATGAAGTTAAGACCATTTTAGGGTTCCATTTTTGTCTTAATTTTGATTTGTTCACCGGGCACTATAGCATGGTATAACATATTTATTATTGATTGTGGTTTGTACCTAGTTTTGGAAGATGGTTATTTATTCATGTTTATTGGTGATTTTATTTTCTTTATGAAATTATATTTACTCTATGTTGTGGATTGCTCTATTAAATAGGGTATAGTCTCTCTAAAGTAGCTTTTAGACCTGAAATTCTAGTCAGCAACCTCTGGAATATGGGGAGGCATTCTTGAGGTCATGTGGTGACCCATATTGGAAATATATCACATCTAATAAATTTAAATGTGGGTTTTACCCTTGGTGTGACATAATCTTTGTTTTCCATAGATGTTTTTTCAATGTAAAGATATTGGAACAAATAAAAAATTATAATTATTTATTTATTTTTCTATTAATTTAATTGTTACAACATAATCCTCTTCTAAAATTATTTCATATGGAAAATCCATATGGTTAGCCACAAAACACTTCGGATTGAGAGAGGGATGTTGGGGAGGATTCTCATATAATCAATGATGGATTGTGTATTGGAAATTAGTTATCCAATTAGTGGTTATGGGTCTCTCAAATGAATTCAAAGTGGTCTTGTTATATATTAACCATCAATCCAAACATGATTTATGGAATTTTTTCCTTGTTTTATTTACCCATTTCATTATCCCATGAAAAAATGTGAATCATGTCCACTGGCATATTTATTCATCAAATTATAATTCATTGCAAGAATGTCTTTATTTTATAAGTATTTCTTAATTATTGTTATTTGAATTCTTCTTTTCATTCATAATTCTAATGGAATTGCATCAAGGATAACCCAAAAATGGTTGAGGTTTGTTTCTCTTGTTGTGTTTTGTGAATTTCTTCCCCCATTCCTTGCATGTCCATCACTATTATTTTATTTGGCTAGAAGTTAAATGATTACTCAGTGTATGGTTGTTAGAAGATAATTATTTTGAAACCAAGGATCATCAATTTGGGTTCAGGTGAACAATAAAAAGTGTAATCAAGGTGTGATAATGGTGGTATATGACCATAGGTGGATTGTGATCAGATTGGTAGACCCAATTTGTGGTTGGGTGTGTGGCATGTGGTAAGGTTTGATGAGAGTGGATTCCTAGGTTTACTGGATAGTCAATATCCAACCATCGTTGATGGAAATGTATGGTAAAATCAGATCCACGTTTTTTAGGTGATGTTGATAGTTGGATCATAAATAGTTTAAGTGTGATTGGAAAATGCATGACTATTATATATTTCTATAAAATACCGCATTACACAAAGAGTACTCCAGAACAACCAAATCCATTTGTACCCAAGATCTGGTGTCTAGGGTTTACATGTGAAGAAAAATATAACCTTTTAGGTGGCCCCTATAACATGTTGTGTTACCTGGTGTGGTTGGATAGGTGTGTACTATAGGGGTACATGGGAAAGGACATGTCTAGGAATAGGAGCATGGTCAAGCATAAAAGCATAGAAAAAGTACAGTGGCATGGCCTTGTACTCAAACATATCCAAGGCACTCAGACATGACAAGGTACATGGGGATGACTAGTGTACATGGGTATGGACATAGTATATACGAAAAGATTTAGAACATGATAAATTACACGGGAAATTACATACTTATAGGGAAATTTTGTGTAATCCCAGATTATGTGGTGTACTTTATTTAGTGAAGATTGAGTCCTTCCATCTCCCCATTGTGGAAAACTATTGGTTGGGTTCATTCCCACAATACTTCCTTATAGTGGTACAGTGAGGAATTGCATCTTGATCATAGTATTGTGATCCTATATTATTAACTGATAGAGTTTATGAATACCTCCATGTGACCTAGGGTGTGATCTTATAGCATAAATGTAACATACCAAGTAAGTAATGAATAATAGATATTTTTATCTATGGCTATTAATAAACAAGATAGTGTTATAGAGGCTTAAAATGAAAATAAATACAATCTTTTGCATGGAATACACTAATATTCTTAAAAGATTGTTTTACTGCCTTTTGATGGCAAACCATTTTTGAATCTATATTTTGACAATTTTATAAACTATGTTTGTCAAAATAAACTTATTCTTTATGATTGGGACATCAAAATTTACTTTGTGTGAATTTTTGGTATTTTTCTGACAATGTTCATTTTTTAATGAATAGTGAAAAATACTGCATTTTACATCAAAACTGCTTTTTAATCTAATTTATTTATATGATTAGATTATGTTTTGAATTGGTTTTGAAGTGAAATTAGAATATATTTTTACCATTTTATCCAATGGTGGTCATTGGAATCAATTTCACTTTGAAATTAGACTTAAACTGGTGTCAATCTTTTGATACTTATTGTTTTGTAAAAACACGCTATTTGCTCTGGCAGCGGGAATTAATTATTAAATTAATTAATGTGACCTATATGTTTTGAATTTTGTAAAATAGACTTCATTTTTGAATTTGGAATATAAAATATAGCTTAGGGTGAATTTTTGGTAATTTTCTGAAAAACTTCAATTTTTGATGAATAGTGAAACCACTAAGTGGTAATCAAGCAAACTGATTTTTCAGTTAAATGAAAGTTTACCACTAATGTGAATTGAATTTTGAAAATCCGACATACATGTTTTTCATTAAGAAGTAAAATGTGGTTCAATGAGATTATAATAATTTTTTGGTGAATAGTACCTTATTAAGTTCTTAATCGCGATTAGTGGAAATTAGGGTAGTTTAAGGTATAAATAATGCTTTAATAAAATGAAATGACCTAGACACATGTCCCAACCTTATTGTTTGTGTCATGGCCGACCAAGAAAAGCCATGGTTCAACTTGGGGACCCCATGGAGACACTTTGGTTTGGAAATGACATAAATAACTTTTTATTAAATGTTAAAGTGAAAATGACACAAACATAATATGTTTTACGAAAACAATTTTTAAGTGGGGTTATACAAGCCCAAATTTTGATTATAAATAGTCATTGGAAATCTAAAAGGATTTCCTATATCATAGTATTTTCTTTATAATTTTTAGACATTCAATAAAATAAATTATATATGACATAATAATGATGCAGTGATGACATCATTATTTGACGATTTAAATAAAATGGAAAGACAATGTAAAATCTATGAACTACACATGTCCAAAACCAATTGGATGAGTGTATTTAGAACCCTTATCACCTTATCCACGAATTATATCAATGTGGGAACTTTTGTGACCGAAAGACATTTTCAAATAAAGTAATATTTCTTTACTTTCCAAAAGTGCCCCTCCTCTCCTCTTATAAAAGGCCCCCACCTCTACCTCATTTCACACACTCTTCAAGCCTTTGGCTCGGCCAACCCCTACCCATTTTCTCTCTCCACATCCCTCTCCTCATCCTAGAGGATTCCCTTTGGGAATAATCCTTTCAGAGGAAGCCTTTAGGCTCAACTCAAAAGGAGTTACACTTTTAAAGGTAATTCATTCTCTCATGTTCATTTGTTTTATTTTGCTTCTCCAACCCCCTAAACTCTTTTTATTTACTTCTTTTGTAACAACACCAGTATCTTAAATATACCACGATGTTGTTATAAGATTTATTTGAGCTACACTCTCACACAACTACATCAAATGGTTAAAGAACATACGGTTTCCGTGGAGGGCGAAATTCTGCCTCCCGAAACGATGATTGTTCAACACTCATTTAACACCTTCAAAGGTGGCCATTATGATGTCACTATTTTTATATATGATATATAATATGTTTATGTTTTCCTTAAGCTTCTGTTTTTTTTTGGCATACCTTTATGGTTTCCATTATGGGTAAACACGATATCTTCATTTTAGGAAGTGCGGACTACCGCCCCCTGAAAGTGATTTGATTCGTTAATACCATATGTGGGATGTGTAAAGGATAAAGTTAATGATATTATATATGTTATTATACTGGAATTATAATATACCTTTTATCATTATGATTCCATTCTATAAAATACGAAATATAAATGAAAGTAGCGTTCATGCGTACGTACGGCTTACCGTCTCCATGAACGGTGCATATCATTTCTTACCTCTAAATGATTATGTAATATTATAAATGCATGTATGCACTGGATATATATGAAATATATGATATCTACATCATGAATACCATTCTGGATATAATGAACCTTTGACCAAATTAACAACATGTAAGTGTAAGAAGTCTATTTTTGACTTAAGAACCAAATACCGACAAAATGAACATTATTAACTTAACTGATTACATGATGTTCATAACATGGTACAAAAGGAATAATGAACTTGAAAAAGGTTCATAAGCAAGTAGATATTAACTCATGTTTATTATTCAGGAGATTAAAGAACGGTCGGGTCAAGTTGGATACGAGGTATGGGACTTCGTCTCAATCTCCTTTCGTTGAGGCATATTTTATTTTATACACAACTTTCTTTTATACGGTGTATAAACCCCATTGACTTTTACGTTTATTCAAAAGGAATATTTTTTATACGAAGTGTTTACTAAACGACAAAAGGGAATGTTTTTGTCATACGTATGCGGCGACAACGACTTCTCCGCCGTCGTGACCGTTATTTGAGTTTCGGCTTCCTCTACAAGACATACCTTCTTTTTAAAAGAAAAATAAATACCATGTTTTACTTTTCTTTTATTTTGGTATTGAAAATGGTTTTCATAATGTTTTTATTATATCAATGTGTTGTATTGATATCTCGTGATTGAAATGTGGAAACGTTATGTTTCCTTTATGCATGTTTTATGTGATATGATTATGTTATGGTTCTTGGGCATTATTATGAAGACGGGTGGTTCCATGATAAACTAAGGGCGGGTGAGCCCGTTATAGCTCTCCAATGCATTGGGTAACGCGAAGGAGTGAAACGTTAAGGTTTCTCCGAAAAGATTTTAGGGAATATACTGTGATGGGTATTCCAAACGTAACCAAGAGGGTTACTCCCTACGTAAAAATGATATGAATGCCTCAAGTTACCTTTATGTCTTATGATTTCTATGATTTATTCATGATTTTATGAGGTATGTTAAAGTGCCTATGTTTTATGGGTAAAGTATGGTTTCATTCTTATGTATATATGAACTCATGTTTCCTTTCCATGTTTATTTTTATAACCCATACTGAGTTTTTATGCTCATCCCAAGTTTTTGAAATGTTTTTCACAGGTCAAGGGAAAGTTACATGATAAGATGATAGAGTCAAGGATGTGTCAAGCATTAATCCATGTTTTATTTTAAATGTTTTTCCATTGATGGGAATGAAGAATACTATCTTTATGTAACCACTTTGTTTATATGTGGAATGTAATGCAAGTTTTATGATCTAATTCTCTAAAACTCTAAACCCGAAAAGATCCTCAATGTGTAATCTTGTAATAACTCAAGATTAAGTAAGGTTTAAGGCTGGGGCCTTATAGTTGGTATCAAAGGGAGGTTTAGATAACTTTAGGAGTTAGAATTCTATTAAATGATTATCCAAAAATATTTTTTTTTCGAAATGATATAGCATTTAAAGATTACCATGTTGCTTCATCTAAGACATGTTTGTTCAGAATGGTTTTCCGCAGAGGAAACAGGGAAGCAGTGCTAGGAAGGCATACAGAAGGAAATAACCTTCCGAATCAGCATCCAGAAATGGTCGGAATTGGAACTGAACAGTTTGTTGCAGTGATGGCGCAGTTGACTCAAGCGATAAATGGCGGTGGTATCCATGCACGAGATCAGCCAGACCAACCGCAGAGGAACATGTCAGTGGTGGAACATTTCATGAGGCAACATCCACCATCATTCAGAGGATCATCTGACCCTGTGCTAGCTGAAGGGTGGATTAAAGCACTGGAGAAGATTATTGATGTCATGGGGTGTTCAGACAATCAAAAGTTTAGTCATGCTATTTACTGTTTGGAGGGTGAAGCAGATCAGTGGTGGTCTATGGTTAAAAATATCAGGGACGCCGATGAGATTGATGCTCTTGACTGGGATGAATTCAAAGGTATGTTTCTTGAGAAGTATTTTCCTAAGGCTGTTCGACTTAGGATGGAAAATAAATTCTTGGAATTGAGGCAAGAGGAAGACTCAGTGGCTGCCTATGAAGAAAAGCTCACTCGATTGGCAAGGTATGCTCCAAATTTTATCTGGGACCTTGATAGTAAAATCAATCGTTTCTACTCAGGATTAAAGCCAAAGTATCGAAGGGAATTAGCTTCTCGTGAGTTTAAAAGTTATGAAAAGCTTGTTCGATGTGCTGAGAAGGTGGAAGTGGAGTTTGCCGATGACCAAGTTTTCTATAACAACCAGCAGAAGAAGAGACCGAGGTGGCAGGAGAAAGGTCAGAATTCTTCAAAAAAGTCTGATGGTAAGAAAACTAAGTTTCCAGTTTGTGATAAATGTGGAAAAAGGCATGCTGGGGAATGTCTTCTGAATTCTGGGAAGTGCTACCGATGTGGTAAGATGGGACATAAGGCTCATCATTGCACTGAAAAGGATCAAGCTGAAGGTAAGAACAAATTTGATTTATAGTTAGTGAAGTGTTATAAGTGCAATGAGATGGGTCACTATGCAAACGAGTGTCCGACAAGGAGCTTGAGTGATGGGAAGCAGTTAGACTACAAGAAAAAAGGGGTGGTGAAATCCATTGCAACTACTTCAGTAGATGTCGGGACATCAAATGAAGTTGTATCAGGTACTTTGTTTGTTTTTTCAGATTATGCCAGTGTGTTGTTTGATTCGGGGTCTACACATTCTTTCATCTCTGAAACCTTTTCTAGTAAAATGGGAATACCATCTCAAGAAATGACTCCTGAACTTTTTGGTAAAAACACTTGGGGGAAGTGTCGAGGAAAAAAGAATTTATAAGAATCTTCTTATCCTTATCTGTAGAAAGAACCTACTTGCAAACCTTATTGTTCTACCTCTAGTAGAGTTTGATGTTATCCTGGGTATGGATTGGCTCTCTATTTACCATGCTAAGATTGACTGTAGAGCTAAAGAAGTTTCTTTTCAGAAAGACTTTCAGTTTGTTTACAAGAAAGAACCCTTACTTTTGATAACATATCAAGAGGCCGAGAAACTTGTAAAAGATGGAAATGAATGTTACCTTGCACACGTCGTTGAAAATAAAGGAACTGTTCAGATTAATGATGTGCCAGTGGTAAATGAGTATCCTGATGTTTTTCCTGATGAGTTGCCTGGAATAATACCAGATCGGGAAGTTGAGTTTACTGTTGACTTAGTTCCTGATGCTAAGCCAATTTCAAAACCCCCTTATCGAATGGCACAAATTGAACTTTTAGAGTTGAAGGAGAAATTGCAAGATTTATTAGAGAAAGGTTTCATTAGACCTAGCACATCACCATGGGGTGCTCCTGTTTTATTTGTTAAAAAGAAAGATGGTTCTATGAGACTTTGCATTGATTATAGAGCCTTGAATAATATCACTGTTAAGAACAAATATCCTTTGCCTCATATCGATGATTTGTTTGATCAGCTCCAGGGAGCTCAGTTTTTTTCAAAGATTGACTTGAGATCGGGGTACCATCAGCTGAAGGTAAAGGATGTAGATATTCCGAAGACCGTGTTCCGTACGAGATATGGCCATTATGAATTTGTAGTAATGCCTTTTGGGCTAACCAATGCACCTGCTGTATTCATGGACTTAATGAATAGAATTTTCCATGAGTTCTTGGATAAGTTTTTGGTGGTTTTCATTGATGAAATTTTGGTGTTTTCTAAAAGTAAAGAAGATCATGAAAGACACTTAAGGGTTATCTTGCAAACCTTAAAAGAAAAGAAACTGTATGGGAAATTCAGCAAGTGTGAGTTTTGGTTGCAACAAATTTCTTTCCTTGGTCACATTGTTTCTAAAGATGGAATAACTGTTGATCCTGCAAAAACAAAAGTTGTGGAAGAATGGCCAAGACCAACAAATGTAACCGAGATTCGTAGCTTCCTTGGTTTGGCAGGCTATTACTGAAGGTTTGTTAGAAATTTTTCATGGTTATCTAGTCCAATGACTAAGCTAACTCGGAAGGGTGTTAAGTTTATCTAGACAGAAGAATGTGATGATTGTTTTCAGGAATTGAAAAGAAGATTGGTGAATGCTCCAGTTTTGGCACTACCTTCCAGGAATGGTGAGTTTGTTATATACAGTGATGCTTCATTGAAAGGACTTGGTTGCGTCCTAATGCAGAATGATCAGGTAATTTCTTATGCTTCACGGCAGTTGAAAACTCATGAGGTAAATTACCCTACACATGATTTGGAATTAGCTGCTGTTGTTTTTGCTTTAAAAATTTGGAGGCATCATTTGTATGGAGTAAAGTGTGAAATATATACCGATCACAAAAGTTTAAAGTATATATTCACTCAGAAAGAGTTAAACATGAGACAAAGGAGATGGCTGGAATTAATCAAGGATTATGATTGTACAATTCATTACCATCCGGGAAAAGCAAATAAAGTGGCTGATGCTTTGAGTCGAAAAAGTAATGCTTCATTAACAATATTGCGTTTGGAACGTGATCCTTTGGTTAAGGATTTGATGAACTTTGGCATAGAAGTTGTTGGTGCAGGAAGTCCTTCTGTTTTGTTTCAGGTATCAGTGAGATCATCTCTATCAGATAGAATCAAGCAAGCACAAAAGCAAGACAGTGAGTTGTAGAAAAGGGTAGAGCTGGTTCAGAAAGGTAAGTTGCCTGAATTCAACATTGATAATGATTGCATTTTGAGATTTGGGAAGAGATTGTGTGTGCCTTGTGATTCACAGTTGAAGAGAGAGTTGTTATGTGAAGCTCATAGTTCTCCGTTTTCAGTTCATCCGGGCAGTACTAAGATGTATAGAGATCTGCGGGAGTATTACTGGTGGGATGGAATGAAAAGAGACATTGCTGATTTTACTGTGAAGTGTTTGACTTGTCAGTAGGTTAAAGCAGAGCGGCAGTTACCGAAAGGGATGCTTCAGCCTTTACCAGTGCCAGAGTGGAAATGGGAGAATATATCCATGGACTTTGTTGTTGGATTACCGAAGACATCTCGAGGTAATAATGCAATCTGGGTTATTGTTGATCGCTTGACCAAATCTGCTCATTTCCTTGCTATACGAGATACTTTCTCTCTTGATCAACTTTCCCGTTTGTATCTTAAAGAGATAGTCAGGTTACATGGAGTTCCTCTCTCCATTGTATCGGATCGTGATCCCAGGTTTACTTCTATCTTTTGGAAATTCCTTCAGAAGTCGTTGGGTACTGAATTAAATTTTAGTACAGCTTTTCATCCTCAATCAGATGGGCAATCAGAACGAACAATTCAGACATTGGAGGATATGCTACGAGCTTGTTTTATGGATTATCAGGGAAGTTGGGACCAACATTTTTCTTTGGTTGAGTTTTCATATAATAACAGTTTTCATTCCAGTATACAGATGGCACCATTTCAGGCATTATATGGGAAGCGGTGTCGAACTCCAACTTTCTGGGATGAAGTGGGTGAAAGGAAGTTGATGGGACCAGAATTGGTAGAAGAGATGGCAGAAAAAGTTCAGCTGATTCAGAAACACATGAGAACAGCTCAGAGCAGGCAGAAGAGTTATGCGGATAACCGGAGGAAGGATCTATCTTTCGAGGTAGGTGATCATGTTTTTCTCAAGGTTTCTCTTTGGAAAAGTGTGATGAGATTTGGTAAGAAAGGAAAGTTGAGTCCAAGGTTCATTGGACCATACGAAATTCTGGAAAGAGTTGGATCAGTTGCATACCGAGTGGCTTTACCTCCGAGTTTATCTCAGGTACACAATGTTTTTCACGTTTCGATGTTGAGAAAGTATATGCCAGATCCATCTCATGTTTTGAGTCCAGAGGTAGTTCAGCTGGAAGAGAACCTATCTTATGAGGAACAACCGGTCCAGATTCTTGACCACAGGGAGCAAGTGTTACGGAATAAGGTGATTCACCAGGTAAAGGTTTTGTGGAAAAACCACATGATTGAAGAGGCAACATGGGAATCTGAAAATGCAATGAGGGATAAGTACCCCCATTTATTCGATAAGTAAATAAATTGCGGGGACGCAATTTTCTAAAGGGGGGAAGGATGTAACATCCCAAGTAAGTAATTAATAATAGATATTTTTATCTATGGCTATTAATGAACAAGATAGTGTTATAGAGGCTTAAAATGAAAATAAATACAATCTTATGCATGGAATACACTAATATTCTTAAAAGATTGTTTTACTGCCTTTTGATGGCAAACCATTTTTGAATCTATATTTTGACAATTTTATAAACTCTGTTTGTCAAAATAAACTTATTATTTATGATTGGGACATCAAAATTTACTTTGTGTGAATTTTTGGTATTTTTCTGACAATGTTCATTTTTTAATGAATAGTGAAAAATACTGCATTTTACATCAAAACTGCTTTTTAATCTAATTTATTTATATGATTAGATTATGTCTTGAATTGGTTTTGAAGTGAAATTAGAATATATTTTTACCATTTTATCCAATGGTGGTCATTGGAATCAATTTCACTTTGAAATTAGACTTAAACTGGTGTCAATCTTTTGATACTTATTGTTTTGTAAAAACACGCTATTTGCTCTGGCAGCGGGAATTAATTATTAAATTAATTAATGTGACCTATATGTTTTGAATTTTGTAAAATAGACTTCATTTTTGAATTCGTAATATCAAATATAGCTTAGGGTGAATTTTTGGTAATTTTCTGAAAAACTTCAATTTTTGATGAATAGTGAAACCACTAAGTGGTAATCAAGCAAACTGATTTTTCAGTTAAATGAAAGTTTACCACTAATGTGAATTGAATTTTGAAAATCTGACATACATGGTTGTCATTAAGAAGTAAAATGTGGTTCAATGAGATTATAATAATTTTTTGGTGAATAGTACCTTATTAAGTTCTTAATCGTGATTAGTGGTAATTAGGGTAGTTTAAGGTATAAATAATGCTTTAATAAAATGAAATGACCTAGACACATGTCCCAACCTTATTGGTTGTGTCATGGCCGACCAAGACAAGCCATGGGTCAACTTGGGGACCCCATGGAGACACTTTGGTTTGGAAATGACATAAATAACTTTCTATTAAATGTTAAAGTGAAAATGACACAAACATAATATGTTTTACGAAAACAATTTTTAAGTGGGGTCATACAAGTCCAAATTTTGATTATAAATAGTCATTGGAAATCTAAAAAGATTTCCTATATCATAGTATTTTTTTTATAATTTTTAGACATTAAATAAATTAAATTATATATGACATAATAATGATGCTGTGATGACATCATTATTTGACGATTTAAATAAAATGGAAAAACAATGTAAAATCCATGAACTACAAATGTCCAAAACCAATTGGATGAGTGTATTTAGATCCCTTATCACCTTATCCACGAATTATATCAATGTGGGACCTTTTGTGACCGAAACACATTTTCAAATAAAGTAATATTTCTTTACTTTCCAAAAGTGCCCCTCCTCTCCTCTTATAAAAGGCCCCCACCTCTACCTCATTTCACACACTCTTCAAGCCTTTGGCTCGGCCAAACCCGGCCCATTTGCTCTCTCCACATCCCTCTCCTAATCCTAGAGGATTCCCTTTGGGAATAATCCTTTCAAAGGAAGCCTTTAGTCTCAACTCAAAAGGAGTTACACTTTTAAAGGTAATTCATTCTCTCATGTTCATTTGTTTTATTTTGCTTCTCCAACCCCCTAAACTCTTTTTATTTACTTATTTTGTAACAACACCAGTATCTTCAATATACTAGGATGTTTTTATAAGATTTATTTGAGCTACACTCTCACACAACTACATCAAATGGTTAAAGAACATACGGTTTCCGTGGAGGGCGAAATTCTGCCTCCCGAAACGATGATTGTTCAACACTCATTTAACACCTTCAAAGGTGGCCATTATGATGTCACTATTTTTATATATGATATATAATATGTTTATGTTTTCCTTAAGCTTCTGTTTTTTTTGGCATACCTTTATGGTTTCCATTATGGGTAAACACGATATCTTCATTTTAGGAAGTGCGGACTACCGCCCCCTGAAAGTGATTTGATTCGTTAATACCATATGTGGGATGTGTAAAGGATAAAGTTAATGATTTTATATATGTTATTATACTGGAATTATAATATACCTTTATATCATTATGATTCCATTCTATAAAATACGAAATAGAAATGAAAGTAGCGTTCATACGTACGTACGGCTTACCGTCTCCATGAACGGTGCATTTCATTTCTTACCACTAAATGATTATGTAATATTATAAATGCATGTATATACTGGATATATATGTCATATATTATATCTACATCATGAATACCATTCTGGATATAATTAACCTTTGACCAAATTAACAACATGTAAGTGTAAGAAGTCTATTTTTGACTTAAGAACCAAATACCGACAAAATGAACATTATTAACTTAACTGATTACATGATGTTCATAACATGGTACAAAAGGAATAATGAACTTGAAAAGGTTTCATAAGCAAGTAGATATTAACTCAAGTTTATTATTCAGGAGATTAAAGAACGGTCGGGTCAAGTCGGATACGAGGTATGGGACTTCGTCTCAATCTCCTTTCGTTGAGGCATATTTTATTTTATACACAACTTTCTTTTATACGGTGTATAAACCCCTTTGACTTTTACGTTTATTCAAAAGGAATCTTTTTTATACGAAGCGTTTACTAAACGACAAAAGGGAATTTTTTTGTCATACGTATGCGGTGACAACGACTTCTCCGCCGTCGTGACCGTTATTTGAGTTTTGACTTCCTCTAAAAGCCATACCTTCTTTTTAAAAGAAAAATAAATACCATGTTTTACTTTTCTTTTATTTTGGTATTGAAAATGGTTTTCATAATGTTTTTATTATATCAATGTGTTGTATTGATATCTCGTGATTGAAATGTGGAAACATTATGTTTCCTTTATGCATGTTTTATGTGATATGATTATGTTATGGTTCTTGGGCATTATTATAAAGACGGGTGGTTCCGTGATAAACTAAGGGCGGGTGAGCCCGTTATAGCTCTCCAATGCATTGGGTAACGCGAAGGAGTGAAACGTTAAGGTTTCTCCGAAGAGATTTTAGGGAATATACTGTGATGGGTATTCCAAACGTAACCAAGAGGGTTACTCCCTACGTAAGAATGATATGAATGCCTCAAGTTACCATTATGTATTATGATTTCTATGATTTATTCATGATTTTATGAGGTATGTTAAAGTGCCTATGTTTTATGGGTAAAGTATGGTTTCATTCTTATGTATATATGAACTCTTGTTTCCTTTCCATGTTTTTTTTTATAACCCATACTGAGTTTTTATGCTCATCCCAAGTTTTTGAAATGTTTTTCACAGGTCAAGGGAAAGGTACATGATAAGATGATAGAGTCAAGGATGTGTCACGAATTAATCCATGTTTTATTTTAAATGTTTTTCCATTGATGGGAATGAAGAATAATATCTTTATGTAACCACTTTGTTTATATGTGGAATGTAATGCAAGTTTTATGATCTAATTCTCTAAAACTCTAAACCCGAAAAGATCCTCAATGTGTAATCTTGTAATAACTCAAGACTAAGTAAGGTTTAAGGCTGGGGCCTTATAATAACTTCTTCTTCCCTAGGTTAGGATTGAGGAATCATCAAGACCTACATACACAAGAATATGATCCCCTAATTAATAAATTATTCTAGGTAGGGTCTAATATACCATAGAGGACCTGGGTCAGATCCCTTGTCTGAGATTTGTGATTTTTAGAGTTCTAGTGAGTACTACATCATAGAGAGTCCTGACGAGCATGACCACTCGAATTAGTTCCATTAGGGATAGTATTACATGTGGAGTGAGTTATCACAAATGAGTGATACTTGGAGCATCTATAAGAATCATTTGGACAAAATTATATTTGTGACCTCTTTGAGTCACGATTTCTATCTTGAATATATCTATTTTTTCTTGTTTTTATGTATCATATCCCGAGTGAATTTCCTTTTTATTGATGAGATGAATAGTATCTCAATGCTTAATGTTTGGTGATTTCAAGGTTTCCTATAGGTTATTATTATACTCACCCATACATGGTCTCTAATATAGAACCTTTGACCATTAATACTTATTATTATATATTTTAAGCTTAATTAACCATCAAATATAAACCAAGGATCATAAATTTTAATTTATTTGGAAGAAATGGTATATAAAAATGAAAATATGGTAATATAATAAATCATCTCTTTATTAATATTTTATAATGAGATCCAAGCATCCATTGAACTATAACATATTCATAGGATATCTTAGGGAATACGTGAACAAAGGGATGAGATAAAAACCCCAATAAGGTAATTAAAATTGTAATAAAGAATAACACATGGGCTTTAAGTCATAACATGATGATATAAAAATTCATTGGCCATTAATAATAAAATAGAAGAATGACAGGTAGAACATGGGATCCTGTAATCATAGAAACATAAGAATGTGGTAACAACATTTAACATGATTCAACGCAAACTTCTAATACTATATCACATGGTGTATACAGTCCCATAATGGATTAGGTTTACTCTATAATCTTATACCTGACACCTCATGAAACTAAAAATTACCCAATTCATTGGAGAACTATCTGGGTTCATCCATAATTACTTCTTCATGCATATTTGTTCCACATTAAGAATTAACCAAAAGGTATAAACATAATGCAAACCCATGGAATTAAATGGGTAACGTAATCATGTCCTAAGGCCTAACAAATTGCCATATCATAAAGGTGTACAAGAAATAATGGATTAAAATCATTCATGAACATTAATAAGGTTAAATAGGGATAGATAATGAAAAATTATGTCCAATTGAAATCAATACCTATAAACAGAGTGTTTAAGAAACTTAACAAATAAGCCACATTAGTGTCGTTTAGGGGAAAATATTAATGGGACATTATAGAGGGAAAAGGTTAAAAAATTAATAATGAAATAAATTAACTAAGGAATGTTTTCTTGATTAAATTAGTTTTTTTCCAAAAATAATGGTGGATGAAACTATTTTTTATAGTGTATATAAAAATGGGTGAGAAATTGTGGAGTTCATTTTAATCGGGATTTTTAATCTGGGGAAATTGAGAAGGGAACTTATTAAAACAATTATTTCTAAAATAAAAGAAGGTTTTATTGATATGGATACATAATTTTAGAACATATAAATATAATTTGGAATAATTACATAATAATAATTAAGATATAAATTGGTGTAAAGAAATATAAGGCAAAACCCAAAGGTAATTTGGATGTTCGTGTAGATCCCTTACCTTATGTCTGAATGTGTTCCGCACATGCACATAATGTCATATATAATCAACTTATATCCATTAAATACTAAATTAAAACCCTTATACACATATATTTTATTTATTATAATTTTATTATATTTATTTATTTCCATTTTTATGAGTTATAATGTGTAATATCATTGTTCCGGAAACACCTTTTCATGATTTTATGATCATTCCCCTTGAGTATAATTATGGGTGTTCTTGTAAAATGGATGAAAAAGACTAAAGTTGTTAAGAAATAGTATTAATATAATTATATAATTATAAATGTTCTCATATATCTTTTTTCAGTTATGATAATGATTCATTAGATAAAATGTTAATTATGTTTTGTTTATTTTGGTGATTTTTCCATCATCAAAAACTAGTTTGTTTTATTATTTAATATTAGGAATATATATTTTTTCCATAAAAAGGAAAAATTATAATATATATTTTATAATAATTTTTAACCATTATAATTTTTTTATGACCAGCAATGAAGTTAGTAATGGAAAATGAAAAATCATCCTCCGTGAAGGCGTTGAATCTACACATTACAGATGATGTTTTCATTTTTTGAGTAAAAGGGTAATAGAAGAGATTTAATGACGAATCTACAATTAAAATAATAAAACTATATTATATATAAGATAATGTGGTTTCATTTTACATTGGATATGGTAGGTCATAGAAGGATAAAAAAATAAAATAAACTAAAGGAGAAAGAAAAAAGATGTTACCTCTTGAATATCGTCTCCTTGAGAACCTATTTAATGAACTTGGAAGTTGTCTTTTTGTGAGACCAAAAAATACAGGAAGTGGTGAATTGTCTTGGGAGATAAATTATTTAGAATATTAGAAAGATAAAAAACATAGAATTTGTGAGTAGAAGAGGTGGTGAGGGGTGGTAATTATAATGGGAGGAGTGGGGTGTTTTTTATTATTTTATTCATTTATTTATTATTATGGATCAATAATATTAAAAAGTTTGATTATTGTGACTATTTATAGTAACCATTTCATGTAATTTTTAACTAATGGTTTCTTAAATCATCCATGACTCTAAAATTCATATATTTGTCTTAAAATGTTAAATACTCTAAATTACCATATTTCACTATTCACCAAAAATTCAACAATTTTACAAAAATATAAATAATTATCCCTTATCATTTTTTAATATGAAGATTAAAAAATCGACTTAATTTTATTAAAATAATTTTTTGAATATGATAAATTTAATTTTTAATTAAAATAATCCTTAGTCAAAAAGCAATAATTTTAAATTTATAACTGATTTTATGATACTTGGAAATATTAATTTAGGTCTAATAAAATTATATTATAATCATTAGAAAAAATATATATATATTTATGCATCTATTTTATGAAAATAAACTTTCTTTAAAATCATTATATTAATTAGATAATTGTAAATAAATATTTACCTTTCATAAAAATATAAACACTTAATTTATCATTTTTAAAACATTAATTTACTTATACAATTAAATAAATATTTCATACATCCATTTATAATATACACTAATTTTTTTATACATTCAGGAAAGTTTTATTATTATCATTATGTTTTATTATTGTAGATTTTTTAGTGAGTAGTAATTCTAGTGGATTTACCATATCCAATTTTTCCTATCCTTATTATCTAATTTTCTATTTATTATAACATAGTAATTATTTTTTTGTTTGATGGATAATATATAATTATTCATTTATGAGGATAATGATTTTATTGTGTTCTCTATGTCATTTATTTTCTTTATAATAAATTACATAATTATAAGAATGTAATTTCCATTTATAAAATTCTAGGTCGTTACATTCTCCCCCCCCCCCCTTATGATATATCACCCACAATTTTTTTTACATTCTAAAATGATAATAGTTTACGGAAGTTATCCTTCATATATTCCCATGTTTCTTGTTCAAACGTATGGTTCCATCATAGTAATTTTACCACATGAGTAGTCTTGTTGTGTATAACTTTATCTCTATGGTCTAAGATCACTTTCGGCTTCTCCTTATAAGAGAGATCATTTCCAACTATACCACCTACGAATTAAGTACATTATAGGGATATGGTATGTACTTCCTCAGTAGGGATAAATGGAATACACAATGTACTTGAGATATGGTTGGGGAATTTCTATTTCAGAGGACACATCTCCAATATGATCAATAATATCTAAGCATATGATGTATATGGGGATTAGCATTACTTTCTTCCCAAATCTCATGATCTTCTTCCATGGAAATATGCATAGGAATAAGATGTCTCCAACCTTAAACTCCATGTCTGTTTGATGATTTTCAGCATTGATCTTGTATTAACATTGGGATTCCTTGATGTACTTCTAAATGGCTTCCACCTTTTCTACCATTTATTTTCCATTTCAGGTCCTAATAGCTTACCTTCGTTGATGCCATCCAAGAATGTGGGTGCTTTATATCATTTCCCATAAAGGGCTTTAGATGGATTCATTTGGATTCTTGTGTGGAAACAATTTTTTGAATGATAACTCGAATAGTAAAATTCATTGATCCCCGCCTCCATTTGAGTACATTGAACATGCTCTCAACATGTCATCTAGGGTTGGAATAGTTTACTCAGACTTTCCAATGGTGTGAAGATGATAAGTCGTAATGAAGTTCAGCTCAGTATTTAGTGAATGTTGTAGAATTTTCCTAAACATGAGGGTAAATATGGGATTCCAATATGATACAATCGATAATGGTAATTCACACAGCATCAAAAATTATCTTATTTATATCCAACTATGTTGATCAAGTGAGAAGTCCCATCAAATTGTGATAAATTGAGCTATCTTTGTAAGACGATCCACAGTGACGTATATAGAATTATTTTTTCTTGGTGTCTTTGTAAGTAAAGTGACAAAGACCATGGTGATGGTTTAAAATTTCAATTTTGGTATGGATAATGGTTGTATTATCCCCTTATAATTTTTCCTACTAGCATTCACTTGTTGTCATACTAGGCACTTTGATGTATATTTACCAATCTCTTTTAAATTTTCCCAAAGTAGTTGTCTTAGAGATTTCAATACACCTCTTTTCTCTCTATGTGGATATAGAAGGTTGAGATATATGAATCATTCATAAAATATTTCTTTATCAATTTATTTGATGGTACACATATTCATGACCCATATCTTATGACTCCTCCCTTATCAATTTTGAACTCTGATTATTTCCCATTCTTGATATCTTCCACCTTTTTTTCAATTTCCTCATCATTTCTTTGTGTATCATTAATTTTAAATATAATTTATACTTGATAAATCATTTGAAAAATATTTTATGATGTTCATTCCTTAATTTTTCCCATGTCCATCCATTTTAGGTCTAAAAATATCAGATCCTTCTCAGTTATCATCATTGATAATGTTATAGGATCGTTTCTACATAGATAATATTATACATTAATTGATTTACTAGGATGGTTGTAGTTCGAGTAATCATAATCCTTGAGGATATATAACCATATTTTTGGGTTCATATTAATCTCATTATATGTGAATATATATTTGAGGCTCTTATGGTCTGTATATATCTCACACTTCTCCCCATTAATATAATTTTGCCAAATTTTCAATGCGAAGAACACAAACGCCAACTCTAGATTATGTGTAGTATATTTGTTTCATGAAATTTCATCTGAATTGAGGTTTAGGATATCAATTTATCATTTTGAATCAGTACATATCCTAATCCCTTCTTTTAATAATCACTATATAGCACAAATAGTTCCCCACTTGTTAATAGTGTAAGTATTGATGGGGTGAAAATCCTTTTTTGAACTCTTTAAAGTTGTATTCACAAGCAATAGTCCAGAAAAACTTTAATCCCTTCTGATTCATCTTGGTTAGTGGGTTTGATAATTAGGAGGAGTTCTTCAAAAATCATCGGTAATACCCTACTAGACCAAGGAAACTATGAATCTCTGTTAAAAATACTGGTCTCGGACACTTCTCAATTTCCATTGTTTTAGAAGTGTCTATAGATATTCATTTTATGGATATAACATGCCCAAATAATGACACTTCCTCTGTCCAGAATGCACATTTACTATACGTTTCTAATATTTTCTCCCTCCCTAATGTCCTTATAATAGTAGTAAAATGATCCTCAAGATCCTCATTGATTTTGGAGTATAATAGAATATCATTCATAAATATAGAAAAAATATTTTTTCGGTATTATCTAAGGGCTCTATTCATTAAGTCCATGAAAATTGTGAGAAAATTAGTGATTCTGAAGGTAATAACTGTGAAATCAAAGTTTCCATACCTCATTTGAAATTTTTTCTTAGGAATATCTTCCTTCTTCACCATCAATTGGTGATATCTTGGATTAAGGCCCACCTAATAGAAATACTCATCCCCATGTAGTAGATATAATAATACATATATCTATGGTTGGGGATAAATATTCATTATTTTTATAATGTAGAGATTATTATAATCAAAGGAGGTGTGCATTGATCTATAATTATTCTTCAAGAGGAGGACTGATGCATGCCACAGTGAAGCACTCAGTCATATAAAACTGTTTTCAATATTAACTTGTAACTACTTCTTCAGTTTCTTCAACTAAATGGTGGATATTCTGCAAGGAGTCTTTAATATAGGTTTTGATCTAGGAATAAGTTAAATAAAGAACTCAATGACTCATTCAGAAAGAATATTAGGAAATTCTTCATGGAACAAATTTGTATTGGCATTCACAATCGGCATGTTTTTTATCATGATTTTAACCTCTATCACAGCAATTTGAGCTAGATATGCTATTTCCTGTGTCAATAATATCCATAATTGAGATGATAATTCTAAATGAGATTCATCCTTCTCCATAAAATTGTAAACAATTGGGGGATCCCTCAAAATATGAAGAGTTATCTCCCTTACTTGAATTATTATGTTGTATTTATATAAAGATGTCACATCCATGACCAATATAGAATAAAGCTCTACAAAAGGAAATATGAAAAGATTTTATGGGAGGCTCAGTCCAAAAAAATTATCTAATGAGGAGTTATATACTTTGGATGCAATAATTGTCACATTTTCTGTTATCACAGATAAATCAACCTCTATATTTTGAGGGGGTGTTATAATAGTTCTATTAAACATTAAAAACATGAAATAATGTATGGAACCATTATCAAAAACTACATTCAATTTTATTGAATGAATATCTAGTGTACCAATCACCGCATCATTAACAATATCCACCTCATTAATCAAGATAGAATAATCTATTCCTTATTTCCTTGGAAGTTTTTTATTATTGCCTCACAAAACCCTTGGAAAAGGGAATTGGATCTCATAATTCCCATATTCCTTAGAGTTTAAATACAACTCTATTGGTTTTGTGTTGGTATGAAAATTTTGTTCTTCTTCCACATTAATGGGATTCTACATATCCCTTCAGAAATTATTATATGTAAGACCCTCTCTTCCACATTTGATGCACCTCCTAATTCCCTTTAGTCACTTTTGAGGATGCTTTATCCCATACTTTTGACACATGGGATATTGGATTTTATTTCCATCATGGGATTTATCTATATATCCTCTTATTTCAAACTTTATTTTCCTAATTTTATCTATGATCCCATCAGGATACTGAGATTATTCGATCTCTATTTCAACCTTATGGGAATAATAGACAATCACTTCATAACATTAGAAATCTTGAATCACAATGGATTTTCATAGAATTGGATTTTGTCTATGAGAGAAGCTATACACATTGGATTTGGTGTTCATGAAAAATTTGTAGTCATATCATGAAACCCTTTTCAATTTTTACTTTTACCCTCTGAAAGACTCGTCTCTCTTTTTCTTTATTCTGAGGAACTCCCTATCCATTTTAAGATGGATTGTTATGGGAAAATAAGAATTGAAAAATATTTTATTGAATTCTACACATTCCATGGAATAAATTTACTCATTAGGCTCTATATTCTTGATCAGTTTCTACAATTTATCATATTCCCCATACAAATGTTATACTTCGAACACAACTTTATCTTCTTCTAATAAATGGAGGACATAGAGTAAATTCTCAATATAGTTATTACAATATTCCAAGATGAGGGGATCTGAATATACACTAAAAATTAGATAAATTTATTTCATAAATTATTCAATAGAAAATTTATATTTATTAGGAGAATGATGGTGGTCTACATGATTCAATTAATTATTAAAAACATGATCTAGTATTATTAGTACTTTCATGATGTTTTGAGCTCCTGTTCCCATAAAATTTGGAATTTCCTTAGGAAATTCATCACATTTCCTATCAAATTGATTATTATCATGGGCTCTAGTATTTCCATACATTTACTATGAAAAATAATTTACAACTAAAGGTTTTAAATACATATCTAATAAGAAAAAAACTTTTTACATAGAAGGATAAACTTGCAAATGAAAAGTATATCATCACAAGTGATTACCTAAGCTTTAATATAGGTTATACATGGGAATAAAATTATCTATAAGGTTATTAATAAATTATTCTAGTCTAAATATCCAAAAATAACTATACCACTCTATGATTCCAATAATGGAAACCCTAGATTTCTACCCATATTATTACATGATATTAGGAATAATTAACCATCAAATGCAAACCATGGATTGTAAACTATAGTGTATTTTGAAGATTAGGTACATAAAATTGAAAACATGGAACTAGAATAGGGCATATCTTTATTAATATTTAATAATGATCTCCTCACTTATTTTGAGATCTTACATCTTCAAATGATATCTAGTGGAATTCAGGAAAAAAGTGATGATCTAAAAATCCTAATAAGAGAATAAATAAATAATAGTGCATGGGTTATAAGAAAAAAAAGTCATGGAACATGAATAATAATATGAAAGAATAACATATAGAACATGGTATCATGTAAAAATGACAACATAAGAATGTGACAACAACATATAGCATGACATAGATATGATTTGAGGCTAACTTCTAATACTGTATCACATAGTGGACAAAGTTCAATAATGGATTAGTTTTACTCCCTAATCTAGTACATGAAGTCTCGTGAGACAAAAAATTACCAAATTAATTGTAGCTCTATATGGGCACACCCATCATAAAAAATTCATGAATATTTGTTCTATATAAAGAATAATACACAATGAATACCCATGGAAAGAAATGGGTATTGTAATCATGTCATAAAGCATAGAAATTGGGAATATCAAAAAGGTGTCTATAATATAATAGATTTAAATCATAAAAGGAAATAAATACGTGAAAATAGGAATTAATTATCATAAATTATTTCCAAATTAATTGAAAACATATAAATATAGTGTTTTAGAAACTTTATAAATGAGATAATTTGGTGTTGTTTAAGGGAAAATATTAAAGAGACATTATAGAGGAAAATGATTATTTTTTGTATAAACCCATTAATGAAATAAGGTAGTTTTTTCATGATGAAATGAGTGATTTCAAAAAATAATTATGGATTAAAACATTTTTTATATTATACTTAAAAATGTGTAAAAATGGTGAAGTTCCCTTTAATTGGGATTGCAAATCAAATGTAATTTAGAAGGGAACCTTTTAAAACATGTATTTACCCAAAAAATATGGATAAATTGAACTGGATAAATAATTTTGGAACAAATTAAACCTAATTTTGAGTAATTAAATTAAAATATTGAAGATATGGACTAGTTTGAGTAAATATAAAGTGTCACCTAAAGGTAATTTGGTGGTTTCGATAGATCCCTTCCCTCGTATCTGAATGTCCTCTACATTGGAACTTAATGTCATGGATAATAAAATAAGATAAATTAATAAATTAACAAATACCCTTATATATCTATGTATATTATTTGTTATATTTTAATTAAGTTTAATTAGGTCCATTTTGATGAGTTAAAATGTGTAGTTTCATTGTTCTGAGAGCGTTCTTTAAAAGATTTTATGATCATTTCTCTTGAGTATAATTATGGGAAATCTTATAAAATAGAATAAAAACACCATAAGTGGAATGAAATGATATTAATACAATTATATATTCTTAAAT
Organism: Viscum album; assembly: GCA_963277665.1. Classification (NCBI taxonomy): domain Eukaryota; kingdom Viridiplantae; phylum Streptophyta; class Magnoliopsida; order Santalales; family Viscaceae; genus Viscum; species Viscum album. The sequence goes on along the minus strand of OY728161.1, from coordinate 141,828,343 downwards.
TTTCTTATATATCATTTATTTTTAATATATGATAATGATTCATTAGATAAATTGTTAGTGATAAACATTTAGTTTATTTTGGTTGTTTTTCAATCATCACAAAATAATTTGTTTTAATATTTGATATTCCGTACATATATTTGTTATAGAACATGTAAAAATTTATATTATTAATTTTAAAATAAATTTTATCTATTATAATGGTTTTATGACCTTCCATGAAAATGAAAGAGTAAAACGGGAAATCATCATCAATGAAGGCAGTGAATTGACACATCACTGATGATGTTTTCATGTTTAGAATAAAAGGAGAAGAGAACCAATTTTATAATGGATATTTCATAAAAAAAATAAAGTATATTTATTATACTTGAGATATAATTTAACTTTTTATAGGGATTGTAGAGTAGGATAATCAAATATAACAAAACTAAAATAGAAAGTATGAGGACTTTACATCTTGAATATCGTCTCCTTGAGAACCTCCTTAAAGCACATGAAAATGGTATTTTGGTGAGAATAGAAATATCAAGATGTGGGGAAGATTCTTGGTAGGTAAATTGGGTAAAATATTAGAAATATATAAATCTTAGATTGTGTGTGAAGAAGAGTTAGTGATGGGGTATTTATAAGGGCTGGAGAGGGGTGTTTTTTATTAGTTTATTCATTTGTTTATTTTTTTGCTCATGACAATAAATAGTGTTCATTCTTGTGACTAAGTATAGTAAATATTTCTTTTGATTTATTAATAATGTTTGGTTACATCATTCATGACTGAAAAAATCATGTATTTGATTTAAATGATAAATACTGTGAATTACATTATTTCACTATTCACCAACAAATCGACTATTTTAGAAAAATCCCAAAAAATAAAACATTCAATTTTATTATGTGAAGGATTAAAAAATGGAATATATTATATGACAATAATTTTTTAAATATGATAAATTAAATATTTAATCAAAATCATCATTTATTCAAAAAATACCAACTTTAAAATTATAACTGATTTTACCAAACCATCAAGAATTGATTAATGTCTCATAAAATTAAATTATAATCATAATTCAAAAAAATATTTATTTATGAATATATAATATGATAATAAATTTTCTTTTAAATCATTTTATTAATTATAAAATCAAAAATAAACATTTATGTTTTACAAAAATACCAACACTTAATTTATAATTTTTGAAACATTTATTTACTTATACCAGGATATAAATATATCATATTTTAATTTATAAGATACATAAATTTTATTTTTAATTTCATGAATATTTTATTTTTGGAAATATTTTTTATTCATATATCTTTTTTCATGATTGTGGTCATTCTAGTGGATCGAAGAGATCCAAATTTTCCTATTCTTATTTTCTTATATTCTATTTATTATCCCTATGTAATTATTGGATTGTTTTCTAACTAAATAATCTATCTTAATTTATGAAGATAATTTTTTATTAGTTTTTCTTTGTGATTTATGTGATTTATACAACATTATGTAATTATAATAAGGTAATTTATACTGATAAAATTCTAGTTCGTTACATCTACCCACATATGTCATGTCTTATAAAGACGATAAGCCTTTTAATGGAGTACAATAAGGACCAGGAGAAAGAAAAATATAGTTGATCTATAAAAAAATGGTATACTAGATGTTTCATTTGATAACAGTCCCCTACTTAGCAGGTTAGACACTTTTACAACATTTGTGGGCTTGTATTTGGCTATTTATTATTTCTTGTATTTTTTAATAATTTTATGGGGAATAGTTGTTGTGCATGCATTATGGTATCAAATATATTTTTCTTTTCATTACTAAATGGGTATTTGGTTATATGTGCATTTTCATAGGTACATTAAGCTAAGGACTCCCTTGTGTGAGATATTCCTACTCAATTCTTGTCACCAGCCCCTGACCTATTATAGTTAGTCTTGGGATGTCACATTTAGATTACCATTGGTTAGGAAGGCCTCGGTGGGTCAAGCTGTGATTGAGTGGTTTTATAGTATTGTTCATATAAGGACTAGAGTTTGGATATTTTCTAGCTATTATATTGGTTTAGGAACTAGGGAAACATTGTTAAAGTGTTTCGAGTTCATCTCTTAAAACTGGGACTATAGTTTTGGTGTATTGTCTAAGGTATCAATTCACCTTGACTCTAACACTATACATGTTGACTTGTTATATGTAAGGACTAGTTGTAGAGAAATTAAATGGTACATGAATCATATAGGAATGGGTTGTGGTTTTCATGTCCTTTTTAATTCCCCCTCCCCATATTTACTTTTTTAATGTCATTAATCTTGAGAATTTTAGGATTCTTCTATAAGGATAGCTAGCCAGGATTCCACAGTAGGATTGTGAGGATGATTCACCTAGTGATGATGCTTCGTTGATGGGTCTTGTACACACAGTGGTACCTCCAAGCCATTTGTTGGTTTTTTCACTTCCCATTGAGTATCATTTTTTGTTGTAAATACAAGTTTACGATGTTCATAGGTTGAGCACACTCAATGATTTTCATAGATAATGACCTCTAAGGCCTTAGGGAGATCCAAACCCCTATGAATCTAAAGACTGGATTTAGGTAGTTATGTGAGTTTTCTTCATTATGATGATACATTCAAATTAGATGGTTTTTATATAGAAATTTCTTCTTTAGGGCTCTGCGAGGTGATGGTGGAGTTCGGTCCTTATGATATGGCTCCCTCTTGGATAGAGTTAAAGCATCACTTCAAGGAGGATTTCTATCCTTCCACAATATGATTGTTTCATATCTACGATCCTATGTAGCTTTAGTATGGAATCATGGCCGTGGTAGAGTATTTTTAAATGTCTACTAACCTCTCAAGATTATCACTAGTTATGGTTTGAGATTCATTCTTCCAATCATGGACTCTAAGTGTGATAATACCTATATATCATAAATGGAGTGATATCCCTTGGAATTTCTATCTGTGATGGACTTATTGAGAGTGATTTTTTATTAGAGAGTTATCAATAAAAGTAAATGATTAAGGTATATTCTGTTAGTGCACACTCAAGATCTAATATCTCAATATCTAGTAGATGATGATAGGAATAGGGATCCAAAATGTGAGATGCTTCAAGAGATGGTATAAAGATATAGGGTCTCCAGTTTAAGGATCTCAGGACTGGTATAGTTATCCAAGAAAGAGGTAGGTTTTCTATTACGAGGGTTAGGGAAATATCACATAGGATTATCTGACTCACCATGTAGCTAACAGGGATATTTTTGATGAACTAAAATGGTAGATATAAAAATATTATTAGGTAAGTTCTCGGGGTGGAAGTCCTGTCAGAGGATCATATATAGTAGTAAGAGTCGGAAGACAGTTTGACATGGTTCCACCACCACCACCAAGTGGTCTATTCTAGGCTCAGGGAGCAGGTGGTCAGGGATGAGGATAGCTTTAGGTAGTGGATTATTATGACCCAAAGGTTCCATGGACGATTAGAGGTTTTATTTATGTCTTCTCTACTTTTGTTACCATACAGATAGACATACTTAAAGTCCACTCTTTTCTTTATTTTTCTCTTATTTTACATTATATCTTCATGTTGATCCCTTGGCCTGGCCCTTTATATTATATACTACTACCAATGATGAATTATATACCACACACTTCTACCGATAGTGTAGAATGAATCTTGAATTATATGTATTCTTATGGGATATCCTTACAGTATCGGTGAAGACTTATGATGTCATCTTAAGTATAGACTTTCTACCCATAGTTCAGCTTATATTGACTACTAAGGTGAAGGATAAGGTGTTTTTGTTGTGATGGGATGATGTTTTCCTCCATTGATGAGAAGTTATCCTTGGAAATAAGTATGGACTCATATATAGGAGGATATAGCTAATTACTCCCCAATGGGATAGTTTTACCCATGGGGAACTGGATTTTACGGGCTTCTAGTTTCCTACAGTGGTGGTAGAGTATTAGTACAACTTTCCTAAAGACATGTTTGACTTATATAACCATTTAGAGATAAAATTATATATATAATTTCAACCAGGGACTACCCATTATTGTTTATACCATATTAGGTTGTTGTAAAATAACTTTGATATCTGAAGGTATTGTTGGAGGACTTCTTTAGAGAGGGATTTGTCAAACCTAGTGTTTCACCATAGGAAACCCTAGTGTTGTTATCCAAGAATGTGTATTAAAGCTTGAGGTTTTTTAAATTCTACCATCACCTAAACTAACTATCTATGAAAAATAACTATCCACAACTAATGATAGGTGACCTCTTTGACCATTTGAGAAGGGCCAATGGTTCTCAAAGATTGATCTCGGCTCTAGCTATCACTAGCTTTGAGAAAGAGATGAGGGTATACTGAAGATGTCATTTCAATATCATTTTGGTCACTGTGAGTACTTGGTGTTTCCTTTTGGTTAGATGAATACCATAGAAGTGTTCATGGGACTCATAAACTAGATCATTCACCGTGTATTTAAATGGTTCTATGTAGTCATTCTCATGAAAATATTTTTATAATTCGTTCCAAAGGAGCACATGAGACACTTGAGGATGGTCTAAGAAATACTCCGAGAGCACCCGATTTATATGAATCTCTTGATGTTTTAGTTCTATATTCAATAGTTATACATCCTAGGAAATTTTATATCATTAAAGGGACTACTAGTGGACTCAATGAGTGTTAACATGATTCTATATTTTGACCCACCTGAGAGTGTGTCTGAGGTGAGGAGCTTCCTTGGTTTGACATGATACTATTGGATATTCGTGCCTAATTTTTTTAGGTTATCAGCACCCTTCACTCATTTTATCTAAAATGGGAAGAATTTCTTTGGGATAGAGAGGTTGTAGTAGTACTTTTAAGAGTTACAATATAGCATGACGACCACCCCCATTTTGAGACTATTAAAGGAGGGTGTTGAGTTTGTAGTGTTATGTGATTCCATGGTTATCAAATTTGGTTGTGTTCTGATATAGAGGCAGGTGATTGTTGCATATGGTTCCCAAAAATTGAGACCTCATGAAAAAATCTGCAACTCAGGATCTAAATATTGTTTTTGAGGTCTTATACCTGAGTATGTGGCGACACAACCTTGTGGGTGAGTACTTTATGATCTTTTCAACCCCAAGAGTTTCAAACATATCTTCTCATAGAAGAATATAAACTTGATAAAGAGGTGATGGATAAATTTCCTCTAATATCATGACTTCATGATACTCTATACACTCAGGATGGGGAATGTGGTGGAGGATTCTCTCAATCATATATCTTGATTATAGTTATTAATTAAGGTTTCAGAGTAGTTGGATTTGTTACAGTTTTCCATAGTAGATAGGGATGTTGTAACATCCCTGGCTTGGTGCTCCCTAATGTAACTATGTTGGGTTAACTACATGACCTCTGGTGTGCCTCCCTATAATCCAGAGGTTTTTCACTTACAAAAATTCTAAAGGGATATATTACTGAGACTACACCCTCTTTTATAGAGTTTATATAATAGTGAAAAATATTAACATTGTATCCGAAATATGAGAAAAAATATAAAAAAGCCAACAAGAAACACAAATAGAAATAAGGCCAGAACCAAATAATCCAAAAAATAATAGATTCATTTATTAATAGGTTATTTGTTTAAAAATGAAGTATAGAATTCATAAAATAAATGTCTAATAAGAAATGATAAAAGACTCCAAGGTCCCAATCCTAAACCCTGGGTCAAACCTGTCTCCAAACTCCAACTCATCCAGTTAAAAATAACCCAATGAAATACCCCTTCCTTTTTCTAGATCTATATCTATGAAATCTACATTGTTACCAAAAGTTGGACAAAACAGTGTGTCAATATAACTAAATAGGCTGGAAACCACAGTTTCTAAACAATAATTAATAAATAAATAGTGCTTGCAATAAAGTGATAAACATTGGTATTAATTTATTAAATTAATATTGTAACTATAAAAAACATGCTGACCCTTGAGCTTATAGGTGAATCCCTGGGTCATCCAAATCTACTTCAACTCCATGTTGGATATATCTATCAAGTGGTGGATCCTCCTATGTCATGATAGGTCACACAAACTATTGATTGATCCTCCTATATCCTGATGAATAGATAGTATCACATAATTGAATCACAATTTACCCTTATAATGTTCTAAATACATTCACATATTCCAAGGGTGCAGATTTTTATTGGTAAAAATATCTATCATACAGGATTCATAAGAATTCTCACGTTGGAGTCCCTTTATATTCCAAAGTGCACATCAAAAGGGGTGAATCTAAGCTCATATAAACTAATGAATTCTTCCATGTTAGGAGGAATCATTGGTTCCATGTCTCATGTGGCTATAATTATTTCTGAATTAATCTTGTCAGCAAGAAAAAGAACAAAAAATCTAAACACATGATTTATCACAATTCCCAGGTTATTCCAAGTTGATTGATTTATCAGTTATCATGTAATGAGGCATTTATTCTCTATTGGTAGAACCTCTTGAATAAGGATGGATCACCACTATTAAATAATTCTAATTTACCTTTCATCATAAATTATATATTATGAAAAAATATAGTAATCAAATATTCCAATTCACCACAATTTCAAGGTTAGGCTCACCTCTCAGGTGACTGCAAGTCCAGTCTCAATGTTATTTGATTCAAAAGGATCCAATGGGAGGCATATGAAAGTGAAACTCAATAAATAGTGATTTATCCAATTTTTTAGGTCATGTTCATGGAATGGTGTCAATGTCATGGTTTTTACACATACTAGAAAAATTTAAGTTCACAAAATGGAATTTTCCTAGACCCCCCTCCACAAAATTATTGAATATGTGGGAACTACTTCAATGTATATGGTGCAGCCAAGTCCCTCCTTCCATTCATTTGAACCATGAACTCCCAAAAAAGAACAAAAAAACATTATTTTTTTAAGCAGTTCATCTATGGATATCTAAAATGTTAAATAGCTGAGATGAGGAGGAGAATAGATAACCGAGAGGCATACCTTAAACCTTAAAATCTGGAACACCTAAACCCAAAGTAATATTCCTATGGTTAAGAGAGAAAATACATCACCACTAGAAAGTATGTAAATCGTGAGAGGGGTGAATATCATTTTATCATAATGCACAACACATGCTACTATATTTTAATGCTAGGTGTGGCTAATTCATTATGTAAATAGGGAATTTATTTTGTAAATACCATAATTTCATTATCCATAAAAACCCATCACATGGAATTAAAAAGTGAATTAAACAAATTTTATGACACGAATTCCATTACAAATTGTAAATTCATGATTTTTTGGATTTATAGGATGAATTTATATCTTGTTTTAGTTTTTCAAGGTTATCTGAGATATTCATTTAAAAAATTTAAAAATTTATGTCATGAATTCTCCCTTCATCATGTGGAACCCTTAACATCAGTAGAACTCACATGAACTATCCCAGAATGTTTCATACAGTCATAATTCGGACCAATAAAGGAAAATTAATCCTTAAGTGTTTAAGAAAAACATAAATAGGTAAATACCTAGAATATATGAGATAATATAACCTACGCTACATAGAACAACTCATCTCCGATCTGCACCCCAAAGCATCTTGGTGGGTATTAGTGAACATTTCTGGCCCCTATTTCAAAAAAATAGACTCCCTCTCCCTAGTCTCTTATGGTACATGCCCATGCTTCCACTATAATCACACAAATGGTATGGTATTTCCTTAAATATTCTTTTCACTATAGTCTACAATATTAATTGGATCTTCTTCAAAGGACCCATTCGCATCCAATTCAATGTAATAAACATCTAGGAAGTGAGAAGGGAAAAGATAATATCTCTAAATCTATAAAAAATAAAACATGTTATGAATGTTTTTATAGCAATGTGGTTGGGATAAATAATATTCCATTAGACTAACCACTTAAAAAATCGTAAATGTCCTGATAACCCTAGGAAATATCTCCCCTTATTTCCTGATATAGTATTTCCCCAACCTTGGAAACACCTGAATGAAAATGTGATGAATAACCAAAAAGACCAAAGGTCGTCTATGATGGTAAATGTATGATATCTACTAGATCTAAATGGTTACTAACCACTTCCTGATCAACTATATCTACTCATACATATTTTTCATGAGTTTAGGTCCAATGGGTGTTAACTAACTTTTTCCAAATGAATAAATAGGCGAACGACACGAACGTACATACAAGGGGTCAAAATAAGCAATTTAGACTAGTCTCTATATGTTTTTATTCTAGGAGAACTCGAAAAACATTGTATGTTTCTTCTAAAAACCATTAAAATCAAACAAATTTCCCCCAAACATATCCTCTAGAATCTTAATTGTTTACTTATATTAGTTTTCAGTCTATGGATGATAGGTTATACTTAAAAGAACTTGTGATACCAATGCCTTCTAATTACCCAGCCAAAACAATGATTTGAAATGAAGACCTCAAACTAAAATGATACTCTTTATAACACCATGAAATCAAAATATATCCCACACATAGAAACTATCCATATCATCAATAGTGAAGGTCTCTTTGATTGAAATGATGTGGAAAAAAATCATTAGTTGATCCATGAACACCCACACTACAACATTCTTTTGAGGTGTACGGGGAAATACTATCACAAAGTCTCTAATGACATTATCCCACTTCCATTCTGAAATATGAATTGTATACAATAACTAGGGGGCCTCTAATTATTAGTATTTACTTCCTTATCGGTGAAATATCTCACCATGATTCTTGATATAACCTTCTATATTCCAGACCACCAGTAATACATATATAGGTCATGATATTAATTTTCTCAGACCAATATGTACTTCCCATTTAAAATAATTAAACACCCTCATTATATCATTGCAAAAACCCATATGAATCGATACATGTCCATGGATAATAATAAAATTTCCACTCTTAGATACCATCATGATGGTGGCTCCCCAATATATGAGATATACCTTAGAACTAATAAATACATATAAAATAAATTATATGTCTTGATTTGATCCAAAATCATTAGAATAAAATAATTATAAGTCTAATATACTCATCCCAATAACTCTTGGTTATATATATGCATGTATGTGAAGTGTTTCATCAGTTTCCACTCATCATAAGGCTCACACACTACCTATGTATGTGTCTTATTTCTCGAGGCATTAGTAACCAAGTTTCTTTTTCCTAGTGTATAAGCCATCTCAATGTTTAATAACTATAAATAATCAACCCACCACTAATAATAATGTTTCAAGTTTTACTGAGAAAAATTGTACTTTAGGATTTTATGGATCATGTTCACCATAAACCACTTTTCCAGAAGATAGTGTCTCCAACATCATAGGGTGTGCACTACTGTATCATGCTCTATATTATGGGTAGGTTAATTCCTCTCCTCTTTTATTAGTTTCTTAGAGCCTTAATAAACCACTTGATCATGTTCCATCATAAATTCTCGAAGTAGGACTATGAATGATTCGAATTATATTGTATAATCCAAACCCCACCCAAGCAAGTTTCGGATCTGTGTTGAAGGCATCCTACTCTTCAGCTCCTAAAAAACTCTCTCAAAAAATCTGAATGAAAAATATTCACCCCTTTCTTGGTAATAATAGACATTAGTGCTACCATATGGGAGAATTCTTTTATGAAACACCAATAGTATCATGTTAAACCTATAAATCTCTAAATCTCAACGAAATTATTGGACCAATACTACGATACCCTGACAAAACAATTATCTAGGTCCAGTGGTACTTCATCTTATGAGATAACATAACCCAAGAAGTGTGCTCTATCAATCCATAAACTTCATTTTTATAGTTTGGATTAAATTATGTTCTCACTCAGTGTACTCCACATGGTGTTATGTTATTTCAAATGATCATATGTAGACATGGAGTAAACTATAATTTCATTGACAAAAAACACCATAAAATGATCCAGTAAAGGATGAAAGATCTAATTCAACAATTTCATCAATACCTCTATTATTTTATTCAGACCAAACAGTATCAACAAGAACTTTTACAGGCCCTACCAACTCTTAAAAGTAGTTTGGGGTGTGTTTAATGGTCTCACAATGGTTGAATCTATGATAATCCATAGATAATTGAAAATACCTATCATCCTTCTTGTTGAAAAGAATGGGAGAAACCCATGGTGTTGTACTGTTCATATGAATCCATTTTATTTTAGATATTTCAACAAATCATTCAACTAATGAAACTCTATTATTACAATTCTATGATGCGGGATAGAAACTGGTTTATCTCCTAACACTAATACGATCATGAACTCAATCTCCCACTTGAGAGGTAAGCTAAAGAATTACTCATGAAAAACGTCATTAACTTTTTCTAACACTTGAGGAAAAGTTTCATGATACTTCCCACCATTATCTATAATAAGTATTTCTATCTGATCCATGAGAAAATCTAATCATCACGGAATTGGTCTTTAATAACCAACCTAATGATTCAACTCACCCTAGTGAAAATAGTTTCCCCGTGTTAGGGAGATAAAGGTAACTATCTTCTAATAAAAATGGATATAAAAATAACTAAAACATTCCAATATATAAAAAGGATTAATTTAAATAATATTATTTCTAGTATGAAAATATCCCAAAGGAAATAGTATCCACTAATTCCAAGATCACAGTCTCTAAAATATTTGATATCCACCAACATAACTCTCAATCTTGTGTTGATGGTCATAACTCAATATAAGATCTCCAAAAATAAGCCCAATATATTTAAAATTGAGAGGATAAAAGGTAAATAAATTTCCCTAACTCAAAAAAATCTCAAGAAAGTGTATATGATACATGAATCATACATATGATGCTAGAAGATGATGCATCTAGATTACACATAGTAGACTATATAACATGAAATTACCTTACTATTCTACCTTTGGATCAATTCTATCTCACTAGTACTAATTCCTATTATTTTTACTATCACTACTGTGTTGGAGTACCACATCTTATACTTTTCCCTAAACATCTAGTGGAACTCCAATTACTAGTCTGATAAGGAGTATTAGAATCCTTCCCTTACTCTGGTGTTATTCCTGATCCCCTCCCACTATTATTCTACTTTTTAAACCTACAGAACCATTGAATATTGACTAACCATCCACAAGAACATCACCCCATAATGTGGTAAGAACAATGAGGGTTCTTGTTGAAAATATTTCCACACTGAATGGACTCTAACGGGACATAATTTTGATCTGATTTCTTCCTTCACTAACTACTTCCCCCACTACTATCCAAATATTGACTTTTTTCGACCCTTCCATCTCTTATAAGATGAACTCATAGATCACCCTATTGAAACTTCCTAAACACCACTCAGTGACTCTTTCATATTTTATTCTGTGATGAAATCCTAATTCATCGCATCCATAATGCATCTCAAGAGAAAGATTCTCACTTATGAACTTATCTCATAGAAGAGCCCAAACTATAAATGTTTATCCCTGGAAACCTTGTCATCTTTATATGATAGAGAAATATGATATAGATTGGTGAAATGGATGGCATATTCCATCACTGACATACTCCCCTATTTCATGTTCATGAACCCCTGAGCTCTCTCATCTCTCATTGTCCTTAGATAGAAGTGGCTTGGGAACATTACCTCAATGTATTTCTAGGGTATTTTTTTCTTTTCGATCATATTTATTCATAATGACACAAAAATTATTGGTTAGTCCTCAAAACATATAGGTAGAAATATTCAACCTTCTATCCACATGCATCTTGATGTTCTTAAACATTTTCTCGATGGACTCAGTCTAGAACTCGGCTTTCTGGGGTACTTCTTCCCCATTCAAGGTATGGATATTCTGCCACTAGAACTCTATGGTCAATAATAAATTTGATGGTATAGTGAAAAAGGTATCATTATCTAAAGATCACATGACCCTAGAGAAACATTCATGAACCCACTATTCTATATAATTCCCTATAAGTGAAAGATATTTTGGTGTAGCAACATTGGACATGTGCTGATTAACACTCCGTTGATACTCAACCCAAAGAGGATGAGGAGGGTTTTTATCTACAATAATTTAAATTCCCATTATAACATAGGCTACATAACAATTTTAACTACAAAATGGTAAAAAAAAAATAGATTAACGTTGTCTTACATTCCCTCTGCACTATCTTAAAAAGGGAATTTTCATAACATAACAATTTATTTCATTTCTTTTGATTAGGTATGTCAAGGGATTTCATTTCATAGATTAAATGGGAAGATCATTCACATGAAACAAATTAATACCTATAATGAACAATTAAATCCAAAACATATCCTTATCTTCATATCATGATTCATGCATAGTCATCCTATTTCATACTATCCCATGAGTAAAAGTTCATTAAATAGTAACATCACATAACTAGTGAATCACCTAATGTAAAATAACTTTTAAATTATAATTGGAGAACAACATAAAAAATATTATCCCTGGGAACTCAATTTTTTCCTCTATTCATGGGTTAGTAACTCCCATGAAGGAGCTCATTACTATGCCCAAAAACATCTTATTCTTCTTTCTAACATTTTGGATTTGTAAAGCAAAATAAAAAACCAAATTCATTGATACCACTTTGTAACATACACATCCCAGTGCTCCCTAACATGATCGAGAAAGGTTGGCCAGGTGAACTTAGGATCACCTCCTTTTATATTAGAGGATGATGACTAGCAAATATGTTATAATAAATATAGGGGTGACTAAAGCCGGTGGTAAAATTTTTCAAAAAAAGTGAATAATAATAATAGTGTAGTGGAAATAATATAAATAATCAGAATAAAAATCAATCCAAATAATTCCAATACCAAATAAGTAAAATAATAATTGATTCGTGTAATTATAGGATAAATTTAGAAAAATAACATTATGAATTCATAAAATAAAAGACTATGTTTAAATAATAAAATAATCCAAGGCCTTAGTCCATAACTCCATATGGGTCCCATCTCCGAACTCCAACCCATCCAGCTTGAAATAATCAACATAGGGCCATTTTCCATATCCTATACATCTATCTCTGAAATATTGTCATCTCTCAAATAGATACATATACATAATGTAAGTAAAAATTAGTATAATAATACCCAAGGTGTTTAAACAATATCTTGAAAATATATATTGCAAGAAATAAAGTAATAAATATGGGTTTTAAATTAATAAATTAATATTGTACATGTAATAAACCTTATAACCCTTAGGCTCTAGGGAGACACCCCTGATCATCTAATCCAACTTCTGATCCATTCGTGATATCTTTTTTATTTTGGGGATCCTCGAGTTTCAGGATGATTCACCCAAACCACTGGGGGATCCTCTAAAATTATGATGAAAAGCCAGTTTCGTGTAACCATATCTCACTGGATACATAGAAAATTCTAGATACACTTAGGTCTTCCAAGGATTCACATTGTCAAGGGGTAAAATATATATTCCATTGGGATCCATGAGAATTTACAAGATGGAGATGCTTATGTCTTACCATGATCATATCATAAGGGGTAAATCTCATCTCATTTGAAGTGTTGGATTCTTTTACATAAAGAGGAATCACTAATGATACAAATCATGATAAATTAATCAATCCCTCATGAATCATGTCAGCAATATCAATCATAAGAAAACTGAACACATGATTTATCACAATTCACATATTATTATATATTGCTCAATCTATCCATTTATCATGTAAGAGGGAAATTTATTCTCTATTGGCTAACCCTATTCAATTAGTATGGATCAATTCTATGAAAAAATTCCAAGTTAAAATTCATCATAAATTATAGGTTATTCTAAAATCAAGTCATGAAGTCACCCAGTTCACCACAATATCCAGGTTTGGATCACCTCTCAGTGTTCTACTTGTTTTTTCCATGCCAATAGACTTGAATGGATACAATGGGAGGTTTATACATATGAAAATCATTAAATAGTGAATTATCCAATTTTTTGTTCATACACACATATCTCCAGTCTGATCATAGTTATTTCACATACTAGAAGAGTTTATATGACATTAGAAAATTGTTCAATACCACCCACCTCAAATGTAGAGATGACATTGGAAATACCTCAATATATATGGTATATTTGGGTTCCTCCCTCTATTCAATAGAACCATTAACTACCAACAAATAACATCAAACCTTGATCTAGTTTATGAAATCTGAACTAGGTTCTCTAGATGGTAAAACAGATTATCCAAGGAGGGGATGAGTGGACTGTGGGGATTGCCTTTAACCTCATAATCTGGAACACTTATACCCAAAGTAATATGCCTCTTGTTTGAATAGGATGTATGTCTCCATTGGATGGTCTGAAAATTATTAGAGGATGGATGATCTCATAATCAGAGTGTAAGACACAAGCCGTTGGATTTTAATATTGTGCATGGATAATTCACAATCTAAAAAAATAATTTATTCCATAAATCCCACATTCTTGATATCCACAAAAACAAATATCCTAGAATTAAAACCCCAATGAAACTAAAATTTCATCATAAATTCCATTATAGAATATAAATTCCTTGTTTACCACATTCCCACTACAATTTACAACTTGTTACAGTTTTAAAAGGTTATCCATCCAGTTATATTCACACTAAATGTTTATAATATATGTAATGATATCACCCTGTAGCCTATGCCACCCAACTCTTCAGTAGAACTTATCCAAACCATTCCATATTCTTTCACTCACCTTCAAAGTCTCAAAAAAGGAAAACTAGAATAAAAGAAGTAACCCAATACATAATAAGATTCTTACATAGAAAAGAATGGATCTTACATATGGTGTAGCTTAAATCCATTACATTATTATCACCCCACTACTACTAAACCATATTTGATATTCTTTGATTAGAGATTCCAACTATGAGACCTTATGTGTTTTACTACCCAATAGACATTCTCTTAATGGATTTTTTGATGGTGGTGAGAACAACATACTTTCTAGAGGATAGAGGATGCAACTTGTGATATTGCGTGATGAGGTTTTATGGGACTTTAATACATACCTTGATCCATGTATGGTGAATATGTAATAATACCTTCAACATTGGTATTGGTGTCCATGAATGAAGAAGTGTATAGGGGATTTTGTCTCTCAATGCCTCACTTATTAGTGGGTGAAGTCCTATCACCAGGTTCATTTGGGATTGGATAAATTTATTGATGTGCCATAGTGGAAGTGAGATTTTATATCTATGGAATTTTGGATAGGTATACCATAATTTTTTTTAGGAACTGATTTCATATGGGTGATTATAGACTAACTCAAAAAGTCAGACTACCTCATATCTATCTAATAGTAGAGTTTAGTAGATATATTTGGATGTATTTTCATAAAACTAATAGTATAATTTCCTAGAGTTGCCTTTATAATCATTGTAGACTATGATGTCGACTTCTCATCAGTGTTATGGAGAGGATTACAGGAGGCATTCGAGAGTCATTTGTGTTTGAACATGGTTTTTCTTTCCCAAACTAAGTGGAACATCCAGGTTCTATAGGATATGTTGTGAGATTTTATATTGGACCTTAGTTATAGTTGAGAGGATTACCTTCCCATGGTGGAGTTTGTGAATAAAAATAGCTACCATTACACCATAATTATGGAACTATATGAGGCCTTGTATGAGAGAATCTATAGTTCACCACTTTGTTAGAAAGACCAAGGAGAATTTGCACTCATGGGCCTAGAGTTGGTGATAGTGACGACAGAGAAGGTACAGATCATCCAGGAGTGGATGAAGACTTCCCAAATCCATATAAAGTTTTACATATACAGACAATGGAGGCCATCAGAGTTCAATGAGGGACAAAATGTGTTCTTCAAGGTCTCATCTCATCATATATTTTGATGATTTCGTGGGGGAATAAATTTTTCTTCAAGACACATTTTCCCATTTCATAAAATATTTTGGGTTGGAGAGGTAGTGTACCTCCTGGACCAAACTCTATAGTTCGACCAGGTACACCACATATTATATGTTTTGTGGATGAGGAGGTAGGTGAATTACCCATTGTATGTTATCAACTGGAGTGATCTAGACATCAAGGATGGGGATGTATATTCAAAGTTCCCACTGGATGTTGAGGATAGGTAGGAGAAGATCCTCAAGGGGAAATTGATAAGCATGGTGCGTGTCTAGGGGAAGCACACGAATCATCAGGAGAATAACTATGAGTGTGATATCCATATACGAGCACATCACCCTCATCATTTCTTGTAGGATTTTTGATTTTCAGGATGGAAAGTCTTGTGGTGGTGAGAATATAATGAATCTGTTTTTTCCTTGAAAAAAATTTGGGGTATTTTACATAATATTTTTTTAGCTAGGAGATGTCCCATCATCAGATTATGTGGCACAAAGAGGCATTATGCTTATATAATTTAAATATTAAATATATTATGTCTTACATGAACAGTTTTTATGAAATAATACTACAACATCCAAATAGAGTCACAAATCGGAAATTTGTGAGCTCTGTAAAATCCAAAGTGTAGATTTTACCCTGGGCATGAAATAATCATTATTGACACCAAGTGTTATTTATAGTATAGTCCCAGGCACAAATAATAATATAAATTTATTTTTTTGTTTGTTTTTTATTTTAAATATTTTAACATAATCCTCTCCTATAAAATATAACTTATTGAAAATACAAAGGGTTATCCTCATAGCCCTAGGGATTGAGAGAGGCTTATTGGAGGAAGATTCTCATATAAACAATGATTGATCATGGATTGAAAATTGTTGTTCCAATTAGAGATTATGTATCTTTTTAACAGTTTTCATGATTGATTTTTCTTCATTATCAATTGATAAAAAAACGTGGTAGGGAATATTTTTGGTTTATTTCCCTATTCATTATCCCATGAAGGACATCAATCAAATCCAATAATAGATTGGTCTGTATGCCAATCATGTTTCGTAGGTATTAATTTCTCTTCCTTGTATTTGGTAACTGACATTTTTTTATTTTGGTTCTTCTTTCATCATTATAATAGAAATGATTTGAGTAAAACCTAAATAATGGACAAGCTAAATTCATCTTATTACGTTTTTTTCATTTCCTCTCCTATTCATCACAAATTTAACACCGATATATTATTTAGTCAGGGATTCGACAAATACCCTTTGAACAATAATTCCATGATCATAATTTGATAAAATGGTTTATCACCATGAGTTCATGTTCATAGTCAACCGAGTGAAAATTTTATATGATGATGGTGGATGAATGTAGGTGGATTTTTATCATATTAGGAGACCTCATTTGTAGTTTGTAATTCAGCATGTGGTACAGAGAAATGGGAATAGATTCCCAAGTTTTTTAGATGGCCAGAATCAGGATACCAATGTTGGAAAGGTTCGGTCAGCACAGATCCATGTATTTTGGGTGAGATTGTCCACTAGATCAATGATGTAGATAGCTGGAGCAGATAACATGGGAGAAAAATTACCCCACCTGGATTCATGTATCACTGAGAGGGGAAGGGTGATTCAGTGATATATTTTTATTTAATGTTTCCTTATAAATTAAACAACCTTATACTCCTATTATATATTTCCTTCCTTACTGAAAATAATTCAAACATACATTCATAGGAACTCAAGAATTTATAAGGTTCACTACTCAAAAAAATTATCTAGTCCATGGTATGATTTTTAAATAATCCAATACCACACAATCCACTAGAAAAAAATCCTTTTGTATGGAATATAATGAGTAGGATATTCCCTTACACTAATTTACCACTATGTACAATACAATAGTGCTTGTGCTTCAAGTAGCACATAATGATGTATTACAATTTACGTCCTTCCTGGTCAACATTCACAAATGTGATATTTAAAAATAAATCTTCACTTTCTTACCCATAAGTTGTTAAGAACTTACTGGACTTCATAATGATACTTACTCCAATTAACTAGTCCAATTTCTATGTCTGATTTCTCATAATGAAAATCATACTTCTCTGTGTACTTGCAGTTTGTATAAATTTCTATTGAAAAAAACTTTACACTATTAATGAACAACATTGTACCCACTAAAAACTATCATATATCCAATGTGGACTGAATTTTATCATGTAGAGAGAGTTCTTCAAAATAAACATCTACTTCTACAGACCACCCATGCTTCATGATCATATGATTCATCTGCGGATGTCCCCTACTATGTAGATGGGATATTCTTCGGCAGACTACCTAGGCTATGTGACCCATTATTTTCAAGTTATAGTTCCCTAAATCCTCCTTCCATGTATGACATCATCCTTCATGGAATCTTTCCCCCATGAACTACTTCCCTTCATGAAATTCTCCCTCACGAACACTTATCCTTCACAGAATTCTCCCTCCCTAACTCTTTCATAATTAGCTGAATTCCTCTAGTTGCAATGATCAATTACAATAAAATTTTTTATATGAATGATCTGATTAGGGGTTTTTATATAGGAAAATAAATATGCAAAACCCACTAATCCAAATTTCCCAAACATTTGATGTGGTACAACCTTTCCTATGTAATGTGCTATGGGGTCTATACAGAACCTTTCTTACCTTATAGATAATGATGTTTTCCAAAAATGAATCACATATTTTCAACTATAAATGATGGAATTCTGCGAACTACAAGATTCATTGAACTACATGCCTCCCATGAACTCCTTTCCCTGCACAGTCTGTATAGCATGATTTGTGGTTCTTAGAGAACTACTATGCATAAATATTTCCATTTCAATTTTTCTATATCATTCTACACACCTCCTTTTTGGTCTATGAACATTTCTTATTGATTTTTTAACTATGAAATCATTTCCATAAAATATTTATTTTCCAAAAAACAAACTCATGATTTTGAGGCCCAAAATTTTTTCAAACACTAGGAAGCAGTGAAACCTTAAAATCTTCTTCGACAACACCAACAATACTTATATGTGGTCATATGATTTTATAATGAACTACATATATCATGATATTTATCCTTTAATCTATCATATTTAGAATCATAATATTTACCCAATAAAATATTGTAACTTCCTTATTTTACAGCAACATTCTTCTTTCCAGTCAAACCTAAATATGACTGATAGCATCTTTTATCCTCATTTCCTTCATAAGGATTTCATCAAAAGTTCCCCAAAAAACTAATGATATTTGTGAAATACAAATCAGAAAAGAATCATCATATTTTCCAAGTTTTTTACAAAGTGAATTGATTTAAAAGTTTTGTAAACAAAAGATAACACTCTTCCAAAACATACTTTTATTACTTCCAAAAACCTTATCCAGCCAACTTGGTCCCAATAGTGAGCATTTTTTATTTCAAGAAAATTTCAGGTTGCCTAGTGTGTACTCCAAAAGAAAATATGTCTTGTGGACCTTGGTTGTAGTGTCTAGGGTTTAAACAAAAATAAAGTTATCACAAATATTTTGGTCCCAAACAAAAACAATGTAACCCAGTGCAAGTTGCTCGACCTATACCCTAAGGGTATATAGAAATAGACATGGCTTGGCACATGATCATGGACAAAGTACACAACAACAGTTTTATACATAGACATGGTTATGATACATAAACATTTCCAAGTACCCTTGAATGACAATTGAACATGGGAAAATCCATAGTACATAGGAATAGTGGTTGAACTTATGAATTGAAATGGGAAGGACAGATCTTAGTGGGACATGATATGTACTCACAGTTCACACTACATAATTTATTTAGATATTATTGAAGAGCTCCATGTCTTCACTGTGGACCAATATCATTTGGGTGAATTCCCTTTTCCCTTACCTATGAGGTAATATTGAGGCGTCATATCTTGAGGAATGGATCGTGATTTTCTCTAAGGGATTAGTATCAGATTTAGTGTGAGAATCCCTACATGTGATCTTGGGTGTCAACCTCTATAAATCCTTCTTCTTAACAAGGTGTGGTTTGAGGAATCATCATGACCTACATATCTAAGAGTATGATCCCCTATATTACAAGTTATTTTAGTTAGGGTCCATTATACCCTATAGGATCTAGGTGAGATCCCCTGTCTGATATTTGTGATCTTTAGAGATATAGCGAGTACTTATTCATGGAGAGGTCTGATAAGTATGACCTATTTGTGAGAACCATCACTTATATCATGGATCTTCATGTGAGTTCTTCAAGATGAGAATTAAATTGAATCCTTGAGTAGGTTCTTGTGGATAATATTACGATTGTGACCTCTCAAATACTTGGTGTCTATCTTGAGAGTGTCATGGTTTTTCTTATTATAATATAGAATATCCTGATTGACCTAAAATTTTATTGAGGATTTTACTACTCTCATAATGTTTTATGTTTGGTTATTTTGAGGTTTCCTACTTGGTATTTTTATACTCACCCCATGATGGGATCCACCCGAACATGTCATGTATTATACAGACGACGTGCCTTTTGGTGGATTCCTTGTAAGATGAGAAGTAAGTAGAGAATTTTTAAGTTAGAATGTCCATGGTTGTACCAGGTGTTTCATTTAATATTTATCCCCTCCTTCTTAGATAGTTGGAATATTATATGGTTTTCTGGGCTTGTATTTTTTTATTTATGATTTACATTACTTTTATCATACTATTATACGGGATTGATGTTATGCATACATGATGGTATTAGTTTTATTTTACCTTTCATCATTGTATGGGTATTTAGAGACATGTTTGTCTGTGAATTTATATTATTCATAGGCCTATAATGTGTGACATATGACTATTTATCGCATGTCTCTATCCATTTTCCTATTAAAGGTAGGATTGGAGTGTCACATTCAGTTTACTGTTAGTTAGGCGAGCCTTAATGGTTTAGGTTTTCAAAACTTGTTTTTAGAAGATTAATTTCTATAATCATGAATGTGAATTAAAATTATAGTGTGCTTATTCTCACTAGAATTTTATATCTCTCATGGTATAGATTTTTGGTTTCATTAAATTATTGACTTTTTTCTACAAGGTGACCCTCTCTCTCTAA
Source organism: Viscum album (assembly GCA_963277665.1). Lineage (NCBI taxonomy): Eukaryota > Viridiplantae > Streptophyta > Magnoliopsida > Santalales > Viscaceae > Viscum > Viscum album. The sequence continues at coordinate 141,807,219 of OY728161.1, read as the reverse complement.
CCCATCTTAAAAATTTTCAATATTTTCTTATTATAAATCAAAATGACTCTATCCACAAGGGGAGTGTGAGGTGGTTTTTAGGTAGTTACGGGACCCTGTTATTTCATGGTTTTTATGTATATATGACATATTGTTTTTCCTCAATGGTTCATAGAATTATATTGATAATTTCATGTGTCTTCTTAAAATATATGGATTATGGAGGGGAAAAACTATTAATGATAGTAAAAATAATTTATTGTTATCCAAAAAATATTTATAAGATGAGAGGACTCCTTGAGATCATAGAGGGAGCTAGAATAAGATATTTCCCCTTGAAATTCATAGGGGATTCCATGATAGATGATCATGTAATAATTATCCATTTATATGGAATTGTGTCTAAAGTGGAAAAAATAATTAAATATTCAAGGAATGATTTTTTATCATTTGTTCATATGATCAACCAAATCAAATTTCTCTAACTTATTTTAATATTCAATTATTACCTATAATTGTGGGGCTTATAAGGTTCATTCATTTATTGGGGATAATGTTTTCAATTTTTATATAGGGTAATGGTGGAAAAATTAATTTCTTGGGTTGGAAAAAAATTACTCTCTGATCATATTTATGAGAGTAATATTAATATATAGGACTTAAAAAGAAACTTTTAAATCCCTTTGTTTAATGTTTTCTTCAGTCTTTATATTTGGATCCTACAAATGATCATAATTTAGACTTTCCCATCATGGGAGTATCTGGGAGGTGATTATAGGGAAAAATAGAGGTTTTACATATTCTATATGGAATCATAAATTGTTACACTTTTCTTCTTTTATTGATTGGTATCATTGGATTAGGGGTACTGGTGAGGTATTCTTCTAGAGGGATTATTGTGGGGGTTCTCAACTATATTCTTCATGTTTCTCAATTCCTAATATTATAGTTAAAGAGGTGTAGAATACCTGATCAATATAGTTCTTGATGATGCCCAGTATTTTATGGAAAGAGATATCATTATATGTTTTTTAGAGTATTTGTTAGTTTATTTACATAATGATAATGGTGTCTTCACCATGTTTATTTTTCACTCCCATGATATAAATTCATGGCTTATGGTTTAGTGGGTCATTCATCTAGGATAATGGTATACCCATTTAATTTGTTTTCTTATATAGTGCATAAGGGAAAAATATTTACCAAATTATGTTTTTATGAAACGGGGAGGTGTACATTTTGATTCTAAATGCTAGTGTTACAATACCTAAAAATTTAAAAACATGGACCATATATTTACCAAAGTATCATGGATAGTGGTTTTTTTGAAATTATTTAGGGGCATCATAGATGTTCGTAATAGGAAATAATCCTCTAAAACCTTCTTGTATTTATTTCTCTCTTATACAATGATTAATTTTGTATAGTTTCTTCACTTGTGCATTGTTTTGGTGTCGTGTTAAATACAATTTTGTGGATAGAATGAGTGAAATAGGGATATTGATCCTTTTTTCATTCAATATATTTTTAATTGATGGCTCAAATTAGTATGAGATATTATTGATGCACTCAAAGAAGATACAGGGAAGAGATTTTTTCACCAATTTCGGGATGAGTTTCTACGGATGAGATAGTGTCATATGGAAAGTCCTAGAAGGATCTTGATCTACTGTTAGACAAATATATATGGGTATAATAATAATATTTATGGTTCATCTCATAATGACATCATGGTATACGGGAGGGTATCTGAATATCAATACGGCTTGATGATTCTTGGTTTTTTATCCCACCATGGGCTTGAATATTTTCTTCAAACTGATGATAAATATTAACTTCTTGGACTCATTTTAGTTCATCATAGAGATATTTATCATGTGAGTATTAAATTAGATATTTATAACATTTTTTTTCTAAGGAACCAAAATCATACCACTGGTATATTTTTTATATGTTTTGTGATTGTTATTTAGAGGTGGAAAGGGGTATCATGATAACCCAAACATAGAGACAAGGAGATAGGTTTAATGATTGTGTTACTATGAATGGGAGATCGATTAGTGTTGGGGAGATAATCTCATCTCTTTTAATTATTCCTTTATCCTGATAGTGGTTTTATTATGTTAATTCCATGGGCCTTCATTTCTTTTAGCCACCATGAGTTTTTTTATTTATCCATACTAACATATACGAAATTTTAATTTTTTCTATAAATTAATAAAAATGATTGTTATAAAAAAATAGAACAATAATAATGTTTGTGTTCTCAATAGTTTCTCTTACATATACCACCAAAATAAATTGAAAAAAAACTTATTTAAAAAATTTAGAATATTATATTGAATTACAATATATTAAAATATATCTAAATGAATCATTTCTTGGTAAATTATAAATGTAATTAAACAATAATTAAAAAAATACTACAAGATTGAATTTTTCATCATCATGATCACCCATGTAGATCATACTACAAATGATATCTATAAAAATCTTAAAACACATTTTAAATATGATAAACACCATGATGGAGAAATAATGGAATATGATGATTGACTTTAGGGATGTAAGTAGGGTTATATATAGGAATATTATATGACTATTATATGGTAGCTGGTTATTTGGTAATCAAATGTGTAGTTAGTGAGTATACATGTATTAAAAAAATATGGAACATTTTATTATAGGAATTAAAATTTTAATACATTAGGTAAATATTATATTTTTTTTTCTAATTTACATATGTAAATATATAAAATAAAAAGATTCCAATTGATTTGGGAAAATATATTTTTAAACAAATTACATTTATTAAATTTATTACATTTATTGAATGGTTTTAATAAAATTGATTGATAAATAAACAAATTATTAGTAAAATAAATAATATAAATTCAATAAATAATTACGGAAATTTAAGGAATAAAAATTTAATTATTCATTATCGAAGAAATATTTTTTATTTAAAATCATTATGTTTATTTTATATTATTTTTTTATTTGAAAAATAGATTTATTATATATAGAGTAAGAAATTTAATAAAAATTTTACTGTATATAAATCTTCAATTGAATTAACAATCATCCAATGAGTATTTATTTATACCGAATAAGAGTAAATTCAAATAAGGTTTAAAATGCATTTTTCTAAAAAATTGTTTTTCTGTGTTATAAATCATTATTTTAATATTAATTTTAATCAAATTTAAAAATTTAGTTTAATAATATTATCTTCATATTTATAATATTAATTTACAAATTATGTCATGGATTCAATTTCATTTTTTGGAAAAAACTTAAGTTACCAAGGTAAAATTTGACTTGCCACGGTAATGTGTAAAATGAGGTAAAACGTTAAAAAAGGGAATAAAGTGTTAAAATAACTAAAAACATTACGTCTAAATTGTGTGTAAGAGGTATATATTAAACCACATACATTATTTTTCCATTTTGGATCCACTTTCCTTATAAAATTACATTCCTTACACATTAATGAATGGGTAATTGTGAATATGCCACTCAAGCTCACCTATAAAAGGGCCCATCTCAACACACATCAAAAAAACATAACTATGGTTTTATATATAATATCTACTAAAATTATCTCCCTAGAAAATTTCTCATAAATTTGGAATCCCTTAGCCTCAATATGGATCCACAAATACTTCAAAACCATAGAAGGTTTACAAAGGAGATCAAGTTATACATAGTAACTACTTTATATGCCTATTTTATTTTTATGTTATAAATACACATATTCTTAAAACATATTTAACAATTTAATGATATTTATGTTAAAATATTATTATTCTTGTAAATTGATATTATAATTATATAACATCCTATTGTTACTAATTCATTCTTTATAGAACATTCTTGTTTTGGTTGGTTTTATTAACAACATAAACAGTATTATAATTTTTACATCAAAAATGATTAATTTTACATAAATACTGTTAATATGTGGTGATAATGAGTAACATAAGTTAGGTTTAAATTTTTTGTATTAATAACATATATTATAATATTCATTAATAAAATTAGTATCTTTTATTAATTCATTATTAACAAAAAAGATAAATTTTTAACCATTCTTTATAGCCATTACCAAAACATCTATGAATAATAATATAACTCCAAAACTCTATAAAAAATTTCTCTATCATATACATTACCATTATGGGTGTAATGAACACATGAACAACAATATTGGACAAAAACTAACATACCAAAGCAAGCATGGAACCAATAGATCAATTGAAAATTGATGATTGACTTTAACAAAGAATTATAGATAAATGGGTAATAAAATTTATAAATAAATGATATAAAGTAATATAAATATTAATAATTTTCTAATATAGATTAAAAATAAACCAAAATTGATTATAAAGGTAGTTGTTCTGCATCTGACCAATATGGAATCTAAGGTAAGGTTTTTCATGACTCGATTACAATTTCATTAGGCCCTACTCTATTCTTTGACATGTTATTATATTTTTTATATAAAGAAACTTCTATACCTCATATTTTAATTTTAATATATTTATATTAAAACTATATTTTCATATCAAAATATTTTTATTTGGTTTATTTCTAACATAATAAAAAATTGAAATTGTTATGAATAATTCCAATTTAATGTATTAGATTTTTATTTCCTATATCCATTTTATTTATTACAAAAAGTTTTATCTTTATATATTTATAAATTTAAATATGTAATCACATTAGTACCACTCATATTTCTCATTAATTCTATTATAAAGGTAATTTTTCACTTTTTTCAATATGAATTACTTTAAAATAATAGTAAAACTCTTAAAAGGTATTTCCTTCAACTTATATATCATTTTATATATTTCAATTCATTTTTATAATATTTCAAATTTTTTCAACGTTCCATTATTGTAACATTTCATATTAAAATAATGTTTTAAAAGTATTTTTCACTACATTGAAATTATTTAAAAGATAATTATATTTTTTTTTATGAAAATAATACAAAAACCAAGTATAAAAACATTTCCTAATTTATAATCAATATTAATTTTTCCCTAAAATATCCATCACATATGAGTATTTCATATCATACATTAATCACCCTATAAACTCTCTTATGGTATGATTATTTTCAAAACCTGAATTTTGGGTATTATTCAATCTAAATATTGATTTAATATTATGTGTTTCCATAAGGAAATGATATGTTACCCATTTTATTACAATGGGTTAATCAAGTTTTTATGTATGGTTAATTTCCTATGGTAGACATATGTATGATTTTTCATTATTTGATAATTTAGAAAGAAATTATATATCCCTCCAATGCATTGGGTAAATCCTTATACCGCATGAGATAATTATTTATTATGTGGACATGATGTGGTTATATATCATCACAATTTTATGTGTTAGTATAATACGTTAGGGTTTTTCAAAATTATATACATATTCATGATGTAGTTACTTACATTATAAATTTTATGATTTTCGCTTCTAATGATTGTGTCGCATTCCTATATTATATCTCCATTGATCGTGATTATTATCATGTGATTTCAAATTCCTAATATGTGATACATATTAGGCATTCATAATGATCCTTTTATAGCTTAAAGGTCATATTCTATGATATATTGTTATTATATCTTTCTTTATGCTTACTCTTAATGATTTTTGTGAACTGATTCCATTAATCCTGCCATTTTTCCATGTTAAAATTCTTATCATGTTTATAATCTAATTATTTTTTCTCCCTAACTCATTTATATTCATTTATCTTTAAAAATTATTTCATATAACTCTTTTCTTATGTTTCCATCTTCCTTGGGAACTTATATAATGAAATATGTCAAGAAAAAATGTGTGTGTAGAGAATTTTGTGAGATATATTGAATCATTATTGTGTAATAAGATGGATATGTAGATAATATAAAAAGAGGATAATCTATGGTGTTCTAGGAGTGTATTTTAATTTTTAGATACAATGTATAATTACATGAAATGGATTAAAAACTATGTATTTTTTGATTTAGTCATATCATTTGGTATTAAAGTGGGATTTTGTTAATTATGTGTATCCTGTTAATAATTATAAGTAAATATAACATAAAGAACCCTAGTTTGAACTAAATGTGTCATAGGTTAAAATGAAGGTTTCATAGAGTATATAATTTTAAGATTTATTTTTCATATCCAAATGATTATTAATTTTATATTCATAATTGATTTTAATTTATTACTCATGTAAAAACATTTTATTTTAGGAAATGGGTGGAATAAATATGAATTGAGTTATAATTTAATGTGATAGAAAATGAGATTATTTTTTCAAATGGAAACAAAATGGGATGGTATATGGTATGAAAATTTACATGGATATGTTTTCTAGGGTTATGACTGAATACCTGAATCATTACTCGTTCCCAAATTTAGCTAAGAATAACAAAATTGTAGTTGATTTGGCCATGAATAAATTACCAACATTATTTATTGTATCCACTAATCCACTACCTTTTATGAAATGGATCAGCATAATAAAAAAGATATTTATTTCTCTTTAATACGCATAATAAGAAAAGGTAATTTTATTTTTTTATTAATTGAAATGTCTGGAGCACCAATGGTATATGTTGATCAATATCATGATGAAAAGGAAATAATTGACTCCATATAATGAAATGTGTATCATCCCCAACCCAGATCATTAAAAAAATCAAGTTATAGTATCACTAACCTCTAGTGTTTTTCCCAATTTACTAGAGGTTTTTGACTAGCAGGAAGGGACTGAGGGTTGATAATCAAGTGAAGATACCCTATAAATAAATGGACAACAAATCACAGTATAAAAATAAAATATAAAAATACACATGGAAGAAAAATAAATTAACTTCTCAAAACATAAAACATATATCCACAATTTTTGTGATAGTCGTACGAAAGATAACCTGACCTCATGTAGGCTAAACATATACAAAAAAGTATAAGAATAATAAAACAAACCACATAGAATAGAAATAAGGAACAAATCAATCTGTCACAAAACATTAACATCCAATTATGTGTATATAGCACTATTAATTACTACACACCATTTTTCAGATACCTCCTCTTACCTTTAGTATGAGACATAATTTTTTCACATATATCAGAGGTCTAATTTTGGGTGTGAGTATGAACATATTATGCTAGAACTAATAGTGTCCCAAGATAATATACATACCATTAAGAGTGTATAAAAATTATAAATAAAGATAACAAAATAAACCATCAAAACATGTTCCACCCATGCTCGACCATCTGTGAGTGATAACTTATCAGTTTCATTCAATGTCAGATTATGATGAGAACCCATGGTCTTTAATTCCAAAATATCCTTATTCTTAAAACCTAGTTCATATTAAAAAAATTTACACACCAACCACAACCCAAAAAACTATTCTAAACCATTTATAAATCCTTGATTCATGTCCTCATATCATATCACAAGTTCCATGATCATCCAACCCCTTTCCCAACCACTTTCTTCGTAGCCCAATTAAACCCAAAGCACAACATCACTCATAATTCACCATGCTTGGAAAATTGTCCCCGACATATCTTAGTTGAATGAATATCATATCTCTCCCAACTATTGATCACAATCAACCCCAAGATCTTGTGGACACCAACAAAGTATCTTTTATCTGAAAGGGAGGTCATCACTAACATCCTTAAGAAACTCAATATAAGGAGGATAACACCAAAAAAAACTTGTATAAGCCCTTTCATGATACGTATCCTATGTAAAAAATGACCCTTGTGGGTTCAAACCACATGGTGAGTAGTATTAACTGACAAACTTGGGCTAAAACTCTTACAGAGAACCTCAATCACCACCCACGACATTGGTTATCCATACTCATGTTAAAATGAAACCCCATTTCACCCCATCCCAAATGATAAAAATCAGACATTTCATATCAGTGTACTACATTTTCACCCATATCTATAAATAATATCAACAAAAAGAATCCAATCCTATCCAATCCATATGATCAATGCTTCAAAAAAAGTTAATGGTTAAATGACCATCACAACATACACCATCAACACTACTTAGATTATATCCATACACAATAGATCTATACAACCCCTAGAAACCCTATATATTTATCCCAATTTAGGTAATCTATATTTTTTGTTAATGGTTTTTAGTAAGGTTGAATTATTCCTGAACCATCATGTTATTTTGTGGAATAAGAATCAAAATGAAGAAGATAGTTATTGGAATATTGGTATTTTAATTTTCATTCCATAATTAATTAAAATAATAGAGATAATGGCTTTTCTGTTTGTAAAATTATTATATTGAATTTAAAAGAATTATTTAATATATGATGATTTATCCTTACTATTTTTGATATAAATTAAAAAATATGGATGAATTTTGAAAAGGGGATGAATTTTGGAATTGGATATTGCATATATAATTGATATTTTATAAAGGGATTAATTTTATTAGTTAGAATAATTCTAACTCATAACCAACTCAGCACCTAAGTGGCCAAGCCTCTATCGGGGAAGCCCAACTAAGTTGTCATAAGTGGATCTATCCTAGAGTGATAGTGAAGTGTGGGTAGATCATGAACAGGTTCAGGTGTGTATGAATTATGTAGTGCGGGTAATCACATCAAGGATATAGGTTCTTATTCTATCACATATGGGGTGTCCTATGAGGTCATCAGACAATAAATACAACCCAATTATACCAGTTTTTTCTTAATATTAGAGTGGCTTGTAATATTAAGGAGTGTCCTACTAAAGAAATTATCATTTTGATACTTGAGCAAGCATAAAATTTTTTACTTGTTACATGATATAGAAATAAAATGGTCTTGCCATGATTTTTATTAAAAGGATACCACTTTTCTCCATGGGCCATCTTATAGCTCCAAAAACACTTTCATGCTCACTGGTGTGTGTATTTCATGACTCCCATGATTAGGTCAAAGAAAATTTGATCACGAAAAGCTAGAGACTATGATGAGATTCACTATATGGGATTTTTTAATCTTATATAAAAGAAGACAACCCTATATTAACAATCAAAAGATCAACCATAGCCTTTATGAGGTATATAGAGTGACCCTGAGCCTCACAGTTGATCAACTAATCTTAATGAAAACTAGCCCCAAGGTAGCCACTGTGTTGTAGGATGTTCATACTATAGGTTGAGTGAAAATAATAATTATGATAGGTCAATCTACCACATGATAGGATGATCGACAACACAATTGGATGATTGATTACATAGTAGTTTAAGTGATAGTAGGCCTTATAGTATACAAAAAATATAATATCATATGGTTAATCTAGTGGATTTAAGAATGAAGACACCGTATGATTCCAAGTTTCATGATATTTAAAGAAGATAAATATCCTGAGTTTTTATATCTTGATTCATGTAGAAAAATAAAAATGGTTAGAATAGGGACAATTTGAGATATGATTATTGATACATGAATTTATAAGAATAGTATCTTGTGATATTTATGCCACAAATAGAGGTGTCATAGTTCACAGTATTTTCATGCATTCATCCCTGTATTTATAGGAAACTTAATATGAATTATATTTTTTGGAAATAGTTTGCTTTTATTAATGACGAATGATATCAAGATTAAATAAAGAAGATGATGAAAATGATGGAAGAAGTCCACGAGAATTTCTCATGTTCACATTCCAGATAGGAATTATTTTAAAGGCATTGGTTTTTTGGGAGTGGGTTGTGATATTTTAAAATCATGTGAAAATTTATGGGTCTTTATAAAGGTAAAAGGAAAATCAATTATTTTAATATTTAAAATATATTAATCATTAAATTTATAGATTTTAGAGGGTTATGAAGCATAGGGTTTTATAGAAAGAAGATGATTGAATTTTTTGAAAATAATATTCCAAAAATGATAATAATTATAGAGAAACTGATGCTACATTATATATATATATATATATATATTAAACTGAAATGTAGTTTGGTTGTGAGAGATGTCAGTTTTAGCACCTTTATTCCCTGAAAAATATCCTTATGTTAATTATAACAGCTATAACTCTATCATAATTTCACAACTTTATGAATCAAGGAAATAAAGATTTCCAGGGTTTTTTGTATGAAATAAAGAATTATAATTTTAATAGGGAAGATAACCATTAAATCTATGTGCACTGTAGAAAAATTAATTAATAAGAATAGAGAAGTGAAAGAAGAGTAATTGGGTGAGTTTTTCAGGATGTTAATCAGAATAAGATGATATGTTTTCACTCATATTTGCATTTAATAAGAATAATATGAAGAATAATTGCCTCTCTAGTTTTTCATTTAGAGGAAGACTATTTTTTTTATAACTATCATTCATATAATAAAAGAATAAAAAATATTATTCCAGGATTCTATGTGAGTAAAAGAATAATAGGATGAAGGACCAAGAAGCATAATATCTATCAGTGTAAATTGTGGGACAAATGTCTGTCTTGAATCACTCTTGAGAGACTATAGTGAATTTTGAAATTGATTTTTTATATATTACATTAAATGATTATGATCAATGGGGGCCCATTACATGGGGGACTAATACGGTTAAGAAGCATCACCCGTAGATGATGAAAATAATTATGTGTATTAAAAGTATATTCAAATAAATTTAATGTTTTTGTGATGATTTCAATGTTTATGACCATATAAGTGTTTAATGTACATATAATCTTGTATAAAAATTATATAATAAAATAAGACTAGAAAAGTTGGTGAATAAGGAAGAACAATCCTTTAGAAGAAAACTGAAGAATGATTCAAATCAGATTACTTCAAAGAAGTTTCAAAGGAAGGGTGGGTTTTCCTTTTGAAAGAAATACAATAAATATCTTGTTAAAATAATATCTAATAGTATCATTAAGGTGAGTTCATCATCTAAATGAACAAATAATAATAAAGTCACTATGAAGAATCAATTTGGAGACTTCAACAAGGTTTCCAGTGTTCCTAATATTAATTTGGTAATTTGACCCATATATTTTGAAAAAGAAAGGATAATATAGGACTCAAAATAAAAATATAGTGCTAAATAGAGAAAATAAATTCAACATGATGATCTCAAATTTCATGATAGGTTTTCAACACATGATAACCCAAAAGGTAAATTAGATATTTATTGGATATGTAATAAATTTGGACACATTTCCAATGGTTTTTCAACCAAGCTTCCAATGTAATATCATAGGTAATGTTTACAGTTAATAATATTCATTAATTATATTTTATATAATTATATTAATTAAAAATAAATTAAGTAAAATTTAAATCAAATAAATATATTTTAATTCTTAATAAATTTTATTATCTATAATATATGGTTTTAGTTAAAAGTTTTAATTCAAAGTTTTTGAATTTTTCCATCATTATTTAAATCATAAAGTTAAAATTATCTTAAAATGATTTTTTAGACATTTTATTAATAAGTTTATTTTTTGGTAAATTCTATAAAATACTATATTTTTAATAAAACTGCATTTTCTTTTAAATAATTCACATCATCTCATTTGTTTGGATGGTTTTAAAATGAAATTAATTCATTTTGATTAAAAATTAATCTAATAAATTTTATTGCAATCAATATTATTCTTGAATTTTTTATAAAAACATTTTTATACTTAAAAGGCATTTTCTTGAAAATTCATTTTTTTCATCACATTTTGGGGGTTTATTTAAAGAGTAATTTTTACCACTTATAGAAATGTTTTTGATAAATGGGATTCATATTTTCAATCTACATACCCAAATTTTTTAATGATTATATGTTCATTTTTTTCATTATAATTATTTCTGGGTATAAATGAATGTTACCAAGGAAAGAGTTACAATGGGTTAAAATTAAAAATGATGGGGGTTAAAATGGCCTAAAACATTTATAAGCCCTATTGGATTGAAATATTTAAAAACTATACTATCTAATTTTTTGAAATATTCCATTTTTGTGAAATATTTCCTAAGTAATGAATTTATATATTTTAATCTTTTGATAAATTCGATGTGTGGCCACTCCACTTATTATAAAAGGAAACCCCATCCTCTCTTTTCTCTACACATTAATAGCCTATTATATTAGGAAATACCTTAAAGAACTCACTCTCTAAATTACCTCCTCAATTTATATAGGCCCTTGTTTCATTATAAATTCATCCTTAGGAGGTGAATGGTGTAAACCTAAGGATTTTGTCTGAAGTAGAGGTAAAGCACATAACTAAGTCTTTTTATTTTTTTAATTCTTTTATCTCCTTAAAACCTAAGTTAACCATTAAAATATAATATTATAATCATATCCCATATAATTATATTTTATTATGCTAATGTAATATCGTTTATATGTATCCTCTTACATCAAATGGGAAACTAAACCAATATTCATGTGTACGGCGGACTACCATCACACTAACTAATGTGATTAAATGGGACTCTAATTCAGATGACAATAATTATGATCTATGGAAATTTTGAATAAATGGGACTCTAATTATTATGCTTTACTGGCCATGGCCTATGGCCTCCCCTTTATCATGACGTGATGGTGCTCCTCTTTCTCATCGACTAAAGTGAGCTCCTTTTGTACCCTGGACTAGATCATTTGGGTCTGTCGCAACGATGCAGTTTTCAACCACGTCCACAAACCACCCGAATTCTAGATTGACCTGGAATCATCATGGACTGAGGGCTGGAAACATCACAATGGACATAAAAATCCCTTTTTAACCCCTTCCTTTTCCTTCTAATGGTGTCCGTCGATGGAAGGTTTTCTTAAGATTAATGTGGATGTGTCTCTCCCTATGAATGGACCTGTTTCCCTCAGCCTTCTGGCCCGGAATCATTATGGTCAAATAATTGCATCCAAACATGAATCACATCATGCTTTTTGGGAACCTGTGGTAGACGAGGATACAGCCATCCTCACCGGTTTGATGCTCGCTAAAGATCATGGATGGGATAAAATCAACCTTGAATCCGACTGCCTCATCATAATCAATGATATCAACCATAACGACAGCAGACTCCGGTCATTTGGCTCCCTCATCAAGAGAATCATATCTCTTCGTCAAGGATTCTCAAGCTTCACCTTCTCCTTTACCAAAAGGGAAGGAAATAATGTTTCCCATCAGTTGGCGGCCTCTGGCCCCTTTGATGGCAACCAGCTATAGCTGGACCACTTCCCTACATGGCTTCGCGTTTGTATGTCTACTGATCATCAACATTAATGAATCTGTCTTTTATCAAAAAAAGATATAATTATAATTATATAAGGCTAATGTATCATCTATTTTCTTACCTTTCTATCCATTAAAAATATAATAATTTCATTCATTCTGTACCAGTAGATTACCACCTCCACAAAGCGATGTGATTCATTTTTCCTCATCACCTCACACGGATAGTATATATATGTGTATTTAAAAAAAATTTATATTTATGATAAAATAATAATTTAATAATGTTATATTATACATACCTTATTTCTCGCATGTTCTTTGAAAAATGGTAACGTTACTCTAGAGTACGCATGACCTACCATCATATTTATTGTAACATAATTAATTTTCTCTAACCATCTTACATAGTTTGATATAAAATTATAATTAATTTATAAAAATTATAACAATAAAATTATTAAAATTATATAAATGATATCATCATGATCCAAATGATCAAAATTAACATACCAAAGTTATTTTGGATTTATATATCGTACATCCTCAACAAATTTAAGTAAACATAAAAAATTAAGTAATTAGTTAAAACATTGATAAAACTAAAATAAAACGAATAATAAAATTGAAATTTTTTATTAAATATGTCAATAATTATAATAATTTTATTATTAATGTAGATATAGAGTTTACATGACAATTTTGACTCGATATACGGATGGTTTATTTTGAAACCTCATCCTATATGATTTAAATATATACTTTCTATATATTTTTATTTCATGTCCATATCCATAAAATTAATTTCATGATATACTTATATGTAAATTAATGAATTATAAATGAAATTTTATTTCAATTTTTTATACATTCATTAAAAAAATTCAAAAGGAATCTTTTTTTTCATTTTATATAGAACATTTTGACTTTCTTTAAAAATGAAAAAAAATAATTATATTTTGGAGTGTATACAACATCAATAGACATTTCTAATAAAAAACAATTATTTTATGTATTTAGTAATTTATTAGTTCCCATTTTTTCTTCAAAGAATACCCCTCGTTACCTTTTTTCTAGTTATTTTATTTATGAAAATTGGGGTTTAATGGAAAGGGATATATCAATATATAAATTTGTTTTTGTTCCTAGTTAAAAAGTATATTTTTATGGTTTTGATGATATAAATTCATGATTTTATGTATTTTATTAATTTTATTGTCCTTTCAAATTTTTATGAATGGAAGCTAATCCTGATATAGCTCTGATGCTTGGTGAACAAAACTTATCTTTGATGATTAGGGATCCCGATATAGATCTCCAATGCTCTGGGTAATGATTATGTTATCTAGATAATTAATTTTAAATTAACTATGTGGGTTATTCCATTATTAAGTGTTCTTGGAAGGGCTCTTATAATAGCTCTATAATGATTATTTCAAAAATTATATGCATGACTTTTTATGCTTTCTAATGAATTTTCATGGAAATATTTTTCATAGGGTTTAGGTATGAGTGGGAAAAATCATGAATTAAATATGAAAATATTCATTAATTTTAATTAAAATAAAATGTGTTCTATTTAAAAATCATTTATCTGGGGTAAAAAACAATACTAAGAGTAATTTTCCACTTTATAATTTATGGATTTGTTATAGAAGAATTGTGAACTAATTATTGAAAAATGTAAACATGAAAATATATTTTTAAATAAAAGAAAATGAATTCTTGTTTCGGAAATATTTTTCACAGGGTATAAGGATGATTGTGAACAATTATGAATGCAGGATGAAAATCATGATTATTTTTCATTAAAAATGTGTTTTATTTTAAATTTTTTTTTTGGGTAAAAAATTGATACTAAGAGTAATTTTTCACTTTATAATGTATGGATTTTTTATATAATAATTGTGAACTAATTATTTAAAAATATAAACATAAAAATATATTTTGAAATAATATTAAATTTATTCTTGTTTAAAACATGAAATTATTGGTTGAATAAGGATTTGTTCCCAATAAATAACTCAAGAATAATTCATAATGAAAATAAATACAGAACTAAACAAGAATCCAAGAGGAAAGATAGTTCTCCATACAAAGAATATGAATATTTAAAGAGAAGTAGGCTCCTTCAAAAAACTCAATTTTAAAAGAAATTGTAAAATCTTGAAGAGTGGTGGAACTTATTTGTTAAAAATATATCATGTTTTATGTTTACATTGAGAAGTAATATTATCCACTTTATCCCCTTTATCTATATGTGTTGTATTATTCCTTATAATAAAAGGAATTGAAGTTGAAGTATGTTCTCATGGGGAACACCTTAGATTGTGAATGGGATGTGAACAGTTTATGTCATCCGTTGAATAGATCATCAATTAGGAAGAACATGAGGATTATATCCTTGAGGTTGGACAAGGGAAGAATAAAAAAGAATCTACTTGAAATATCATCTCATACAAACTTTATTTTCTTAAAGAAAATTCATTTACATTATATGTTTTATTAAATCTATAATACTTGGAAATAATAATAAAATCCTAAAATTAATGCGGAGATATTAATTTAAATCAATAATAGAAAAGTGGAAGTTGTTTATAAGTTCTATAGATAAATTAAATTCTATTATATATAATTGAATTATTTTGACCTATGTGTTGATGTGAGGGTTGCAAATTTAGGTTTATATATATCATTAGAAATTTGTATCTCAATTGGTTTAATAAAGGGTATCATCCAAAATCATTACATTGTTTAAAATGAAGAGAAAGAGTTTCTCATTTCATTTGGAATTATTTTAATTTATACGGGATGGATTTTTTCTAAGTCAACCCTTATTATTTTCTAGACAAAGAATGAATCAAATATACTTATATAGGAATGGTTGAAAGATCTTCGATTAATCATAAATTAATACCACAATCCAAAGTAAATTGTATTTTATGTCGATAATTTGGAAAAAATATAAAATGAAATGTTTGATGGGAAAATGGGGGGGAATGAATTGAATATTGATAAGTTAAGTGAAATCTCATATTGATATAAGTTATTTTATTTGGGTATTGACAAAAAATTCAATGGTGGAGTTTTTTTATCCCACTCTATGTAATATTTATTTATTTTCAATGGTTGTAAATGGTTTTATTTTTTGATCCCATTCATGAAGCATCATATCATTATGGTGAAAAAGAGTGTGACCAGGAATATTGGTATTCGAAGATTCATTCTATAATTAATTAAAAAAATAGATCTCTAATTTTTAGGTTGTAAAATATTTATTCTAAAGAAAAAAAATATATTTTTTAAGATTTGATAATCCATCCATACTATTTCTGATAGGAATTAAGAAATATATATTAATTTTGAAAGGGTAAAAAATATAATTCTATAAATGGATCTTTTTTATATCATTTATATTTCAATGAGAAAATAATTTAAGGAGTTAGAAAACTAAATTCCAACACCTAAATTACTTAACACCTTGGAAACCAAGCCACCACATTAGAAAACCAGATAAGAACACATAGGTGCTGCTAACATAGAGTGTCTATAAAGATATAAAATATCATGCATAAGTCTGGGAGTTCATTTGTGAAGGGGAATCATTTGGTGTACGGAGGATAGAGGTGTTTAGTGTCTCATTTTTGGGGAAGCACTGGAGTCTATAGGGTCAACATCGACAACCAGTTAGACTTATTTTTTCTGAATATTGGTAAATCTTGTAATATTAGAGAGTGGTGTACTAAAATAATAATATATGTCTGAATATATCATAGGGGGCACTTTTCACCAATTAATTGATATGTAAATAACATGGGAAATCAATCCATTTTAATCAATTTATGAAGTTTTCTTCTATGATTTCTCTTCTACCTCGAGAAATCTTATCAAACTCAATGATGTTTTAATGTATAAACATCTATGATAATTTAAAAAGCTTTTGATCATTTCAATATCAATATTAATACTATATTAATAGTATAAGATTATTTCATGATCTAAAGGAATATAAAAATCCTCTATAAAGTTGGGGAAGATTGATTGTGGCCATCATATTATAAGTAGAGTGACTGCGAGCCTCTTGGTCGGTTGAATGACCAAAAGGATGACCAATTTCATGATATTTACATCATGAAAATATGTTTACATTGTAGGTTGAGTGACCATGAACATCATAGTATGTTGATTGACCACACGATGGGAAGATAAACTACATGATGAGATGACTGGCTACATGATAAATAAAGTGAAAATATTCCTTTTGGTATATTAGATGTCATATATCATATGTTTGATCTAGTCATTTGAAGAATAAAGAAACCATATGTTCTGGTTGTTATGATCTTTAATGTTAATAAATTTAATGACATGTTATATTAGGATTCAAGAAAAAAATTAATGATTGTAATAAGATGGATTTTGTGATCTATGATTATTTATACATGAATTTGGAATAAAACTAAGTATTACTTGTGAGATTAATACCAAAAATATATGATCGATTGTTGCAGTAGGTTCATTCATTCATGCATCTATTTATAGAAAATGATATAAATAATATTCCATGGAAATATTTTGATTGTATTAATGAGAAAAAATACAAAATTTATAAAAGGGATAAGTTTAAAATCATTGAAGAGTGTTGTGAGAATTATTCAAGTTCACATGCCATCATGGAATTGTTTCAAAAGTATTTTATTTTTTAGAGAGGGTTGTGATATTTGCACATCTCATTGAAATTTATGGGTTTTTAGGAGGCTAAAAAAACATGGTTATTTCAATATTCCTATGATCTCAAGATATAAGTCATGAGATTTTAGGAAGTTATGAAATGCAATGATTTTTTGAGATTTGAATTTTGAATATTATGAAAATAATATTCAAACAATGCTAAATAATTATAAAGAAACCAATTTTGATGTATTATTTCTATATATTTATATATGTATATATATTATGGGTTGAGAAGAAATCTACCTATGAAAACAATAGGGTCTATCCCTACTATTATGTAACAAATATCCTCATTTCAACAATAAGAAATGATACTATATCATAATTCTATAATAATAAGTATAAAAATTGGGGTGTTCATATATTGTTCTTATACACTGAAGATGTAGAA
Source organism: Viscum album (assembly GCA_963277665.1). NCBI lineage: Eukaryota > Viridiplantae > Streptophyta > Magnoliopsida > Santalales > Viscaceae > Viscum > Viscum album. The sequence continues at coordinate 141,788,879 of OY728161.1, read as the reverse complement.
GAAAAAATATGAAGATAATACGTGAATCCTTTTTCCCAAAATAATTAAGAAATAAGAAGAATATATATGTTAAAGAAGAGTAATTGGTCAATTTTTTCATGAATCTCATCATAAAAATAAAATCTATGTACACACCTATTTTTATAAAGGAATATGAATAGGATGAAGGATAAGTTCTCTAGGATACTTCTATTAAAATAATGAGTGTATGTGTGCACAATCATGCATACATGAAAAGAATAAAAATATATTTTCTGTTGTTGTGAGAGTAAAATAATGGGAGGAGTAAAACCCAAGAAGCGCACTATATATCATTTTATGTTGTAGAAGACACCTAGGTTTAGTGACCCTTGAATAATTTTCATGAAACTATAGTGAAAAGTGTGGTTTCAAAGAAATTTCATGCCTGTTTGTAGCTTAAAAGATTATTACTATTAAGTATTTTGGTGGTGGTCTTTCCCCATTAAAACCAAGGGATTTTTATTATTTTTTAAAGGAAACCTTTTAAAATCAATGTCTTATTTTTGTTCTTATTTTTATGAGAAAACAAAGGTGATGAAAATTTAATGAGAGAACCATTCACCTTAGCAAGCGACAGAGATAAAAATTGAAAGAGATAAAAATAAAAATCAGAGTAAAAATTCATCGATGTTGATTCACTCCCACAACCCTCTCAGTGTGGAATACATTCCTAACTTATAATTTTACTACATACTATGAGTAGTTACAAAAATAGTTTCTCACATTATCCTACCCACTCCTATGATTCACATGATTCATAAACACTTGTACAACACGTTACTAATTTAGAACCACCAATATGATAATAGAGGAGGTCTACATGTCAAATCCATTATTTTCAGTCAACCATTATTATACGGAATTGAAAAACAAAATAAAATATCTAAAATATATATTTTAGTAGAAACCCATTGAAATGATTATAAAATTAAAAACCACTAACAAAGGAAACTGATTTATACCCATAAAAACTCCATGTGATAGAAGACTCTCATAACAATCCACAAATTGATCCTTGGAATGAAAAATGGATAGAAAATCCATTATAGCATGACCCATATGAATCACACCACAATCCCGTACCATATACACATCATAGTGCATCCCTTAAGTTCATGTAATGACACATTCCCCCCCCCCCCAATCACAGCTCTTCTTGTTAGGGTTGTGTTTTGTCTGGTCCCTTCCATTCATGATGCAGTTTCTTCTGCACAACCACTATTCACAATCCAACTATATGGGTTGTAGTGAAACCCAATATCTCCCTTTTAATTAAATATTATTCCAAAATAATTTATTACTATATAACATTAACCAAAATACAATTCACTTGGTTATAGGAAAGTCCTCGACCATCCCCATAAATCAATTCATGTATAGCTACTTCTCACATTGGGTTTCTCTTGGTTGTGGCCTGACCCTCAGCCTACAATAGAAATTCATCATTAAGTGAGGTAACACATCTAAAAAATTGATTATAAACATAAATTTACACCTATAAAACATAAAACACACCAAACCACACATAATAATACCACTCTTAGGCACATATTTCCCCACCTAAATACCTAGCTCGTTAAAACCTCCCAAACAAAAAAAGCTCATCCTTGTGCTTCCTTGTGCCACACACTGGTCAACCTCTACCAAAACAATGTTTCCCACTCAAAAAATTCTTGAAACTCCAATATAATTATAAAAACAACCATATACTCCCAAATATCCAATATAAACAACTCAAATTGACTAATTCCATTCATGGACACTCCAAACCATAGGAGTCACCAACCTAGTCTCACTAAAACTAGCATATCTAGCTAAATGATAGCCCCACACCAATCATTATCCTAAATTCCCCTCACAACAGCTATCACATGGTTCCACCAGTCATCAACCACACTATTAATATACATCAAATCTAATACATATACATTCATAAGCATTTAGTTATTTCATTTACTAGTAATTCACATGGTACACTATCATTTATAATGAAAAATTAAAACAATGTCAACATGATCAAAGTGTAACTCTAACTATCAATTGATCCTCATAATTTTCTTATAAATTCACTCTAATTTTGTATAGTTAACCCAAAGCTCGAATTTATGATACTCAAATACTATGTGAAGTCACACTGTATTTTTTCCACTACCCCGACATCTAGGTATTCAATATAATACCATGATGTAACACCTCAAGCTTCCATGATACATTTCCCTTTGAATAATGCAACAGCTTGAATTGTACGCAACTTCGAGATTCTAACACACTACGACCAATCAAACTAGCCGTCATGAATATTAACACCCACTTTTTGAAATTTTTTAAATTTTATCTTCCAAAATGGACTTCATTTTTGTATTTGGTATATCGAAATTATCTTAGGGTGAATTTATGGTATTTTTCTGAAAACTTTCAATTTTTGATGAATAGTGAAAAACACTACGTTATTGTTTAAAACTGACTTATTATTTAAATAATTAATAAATTTAATTATATTTATTTTAGGTAAAAATATATACATAATACATATATATGTTCAATTTAATTCATTAGAGTCATTTTGAAACAATATTAGATATATAAAATTTTATTGAACTTTTTACCGTCTTTTACCCACCTCCTAGGAGCATTTGCAAATTCGCATAAAATATAATTTTACCTCTTCTAGGAGTTGAATTTAAAAAATCCAAGAGACACGATTGATATCAGTAAGAAAAATGTGGTTCAATAATATGAAATTTTTTTATGAATAGTAACTTTTTAACTTTTATTTACCACAATTAAAAGTAAATAGGGTAGTTAAGGGTAAAAATGATATTATTATTACCCTAACACATGTCCTAATTATATTGGATAATGGTAGTTCAAAAAAACCTTTGTAATAAAATATGATCCTTTTTGTCCACTTGGATTATATTAGGACATTTTTTATTATTTTATTTAAAAAAGAGTTAAAAGAGTTAAATTCAATGTTTAATAACTAAACCATTTTTAATATATGGATACACACAATATAAGTTAAACTATAAATATTCATTATAAATATAAATTCATTTTATACATAATGATATTTTATTTATAATTTTTATACATTAAATAATTTAATTTATTTATGACATAATGATGACGCAGTAATTACCTTAATAATGAAATATAAAAATAATTGATATTATAAATATCCAGAAAAATTTAAATTGAGACTTTTGGTGACATCCACTAATTTTATAGGATAATATGTCTTGTAATTATTGAATATGAGAATTTATTTTGATGTAATAAAGCTTTTAATACTTTAAAACAATCATTTTTTAAATAATGTCAAAATTGACATAATTGAGTTTTTTAAAAAATACTATATTATTGGTGGATATAATATTCATAAAAATCTAAACGTCAGCCAAAGGGACTTAATAATATTATATATGTCATTAATTAACCTATTGTGGTTCCCTTGATAGTTTATAGTATGTTTATTAACCATATAATATATATATCAAAAGAGACATGATAAATGTCGAACTATTAAACTAAGAGTTAAATCTAAAATATAAGGTTAATATAGTGACACAAACCTATCTAAAACAAATTGGTTGAGTTTTTATCAACCTATACCTACCATATCTTAGAAATAAATCATTTTTGAACCTTTAGAAACCGAAAATAATTTTATTATCAAATAATATTTCAATCTTTTCTTAAGGTACTCCTCACCCCTCTTATAAAAGGGAACTTCCCATTCTCTCAAATTCACACCTTAAAAGCCATTTTTATCAGACAAAACCTTTCAAAATATCCTACCAACTATCCTCCCTTAATCCTAGAGTCCTTACTTTGGTCAGAAACCCAACCTAAGGAGCCCTTTTTATCAAATCAAAAGAAGAACCCGAAGAAGAGGTAAATATTTCATCACCTCTTTCAAGTTATTTTCTTCTTCCACTTCCTCTTTCTTTGTTGTTTCCATTATAAAATAATAACTCCATTATCTTCTATATACTGTGAATTTATTATAACAATTTTACAACCATATTAGTTATTCTATTCATCCTATAAATAACAAATTCACCATACGAGCGTGCATACGGCTTACTGTCTCCACGTCGTGGTAAAGTTTGTTATTCAAACACTTCATTATTTAGATGGGTATAATAATGAGTTTAACTACTGTAAATAATAAATATAACATGAAAATTATTCTTTATATATGATATACCATCCAATTATATATGATTTTAATATCAAAAAAATGATATTTTCGCTTGTGTGTACGTACGGATTACCGTCTCCACGAACGCGATGAGATTCATTTCCCCGTCAAAACCATTCAAGAATAATTTCCATTTGATAATTTTTAATAACATAATATCATTTTCCATATAAATAAAATGCATCCAATTCATAACCAATATGGCTTATGTAACAATTCATATAACAAAAAATGAATCAGTTAGCACCTAAATAATGATACTACTAAAATATTATTAACAATGAAATTCTATAAGATCATATATGATATAATATTTATGTATAAAATTCTTGTATAATTTAATAACAATGTTTTAACTATTATATATGGGGTTAACATACCATAGACTAAGGAAAAGTACAAGGTAAGGTTTAATTTCCCAATCTCTTTATTATCCGATGTTGTTTTTACGTTAGTATCTACAAGGACCTCTTTATCGTCCACATATATATTTCTTAAAAATGTATTTCAAAACATTTTCAATATTTAATGGACTATGGGTTTAAGTCATTTATACCCTTGTTCTATTTTTATAAAATAGTTTGAAAGGAATCTTTCTGTCATTTTCCAAACAAGGTACTTTATGACCTTTTCGACAAAATTAAGGTAAGAATGTATTTTTTATCTTATACGACGGGTGGGGAAATTTTCCACCATTATATCATCGTTGAAGCTTCCCATACAAGGTTATCAGAATATTTTCAAAATAAATGTTTTATTTTATAATTAGGTGACTTTTAAATGTTTTCAAAATAGAAAGAGATATCACTTTACAAAAGGTTTTAATTTCATCTATGTCAACATCCATTGATGGAATTTAAGCTTGTTTGAAGTTGATTTATTATGATACAAATATTCCATATATTATTCAAGTTTTTGTGATATGTTTGACTGTGGATGTGTTATTTTTACAGGATTCATGGTTTATGGATAATTTATTGACATTTCGTATGCTATTTTGAATACGAATTATTATGTTATGTTTAAAACTTTTCATACGAGGAATGCATTGGACTTAGTAAGTGGCGAGTGGATCCTACTATAGCTCCTCGATGCATCGGTAGGCCTCATGAGACAAACAAATGGCTTGGCACAAGGAATTGACAAAATCTTATTTTTTTGTCTTGGCACAAGGCCTTGACTATGTTGTTATGAAGTTTGGAATTATGCATTCCATCATTATGAAAGTGGATATTGATATTGCATGTGATTATTCGATTAGTAGAATAACCATGTGAATAAGTAAATGGAATTATTTGATTTTATATTTTCCATATTATTCTGATGTTTAAGTTTAAAAGTCTTTTTCTTTAGTCTTATACATTACCTTAAATGTTTGTGCTTATTTATGAAAGATTCTATTATATTATTATCCTTACTGAGCATTTGAGATCACCCCTTTCTATGTTTTATTTTTCCCAGGAGGTGAATAAATATTTTATGGTTGACCTGTAGGGATAGCATGTGGATATAAGTGTGGTAAATGGGGACACAATGGTGTTGATATTTTTATTTCATGATGTAATGTAAAAATTATGAATGTATATAGTACTTCCAAGGATACTAAACCGATCGGTCTTTCAAGGAAAGATTCCTTGTATCATGTCAATGTTATATAATAATTCACTGACTCTAGGTAACTGGGGTCAGGGTGTTACAATTGGTATTAGAGGAAGTTTAGTTCAAAAATTGGAAACTAGATTTAGATAAACTTTGATTAGATCACATTAATCTAAGATAGACTTTGAGGATTAGTATAGAATAACTTCCTATAATTTTGGTAATGTAGATATTCTTTTTTCCAAAAAATACATCCCTGTCTGGATACGAGCAGGTAGAGGCGGCACTGGCCCAGATGTACCTAGTAGGGACAACAAAGACAATGAGTTTTGGGCATGACTAGGGGTATCCTGGTACATGACAATGGGCCTTACTGCACTCTTGGTTATGAAACTCCCATAGGATATGCTTACTATAATTCCGATTTTCTTTACAACCCGTTATGAAGAATTTATGAGTATATGCCTCCTCAAAGAAAACATTTTTTCTGATTATGGGTTATATCCATAAATTTTTTAATTTATGTTAATTGTTTTACAAGTTTTGAATTATGTATTGTGATTCATAAAATAATCTATTGTGTTCCATTTTTTAAAGATGGTGCCAAGTTGAAGGAATGAAAACCGTATCAATGCACGTAATCCATGTAGAGATTTCCCTTCTACTCAAGATAATTATAGTGGAGTTGGTGACACAACTTGTTCTGATCATATTTTCACCATACTGGGACAACTCACTCAGGTTATGAATAATAACCTTTCCTGTATAGAAAACCCTAATCTACAACATGGAGGATCAATGTTAGACGGCTTCATGAGCCAAGAACTACCAACATTCAATGAGTGTACAAATATATTAGTAATTGAGCAATGGATAAATTCCATAGAGAAAATATTTCATGCTTTGGTGAGTAGTGAAAGGGAAAATGTTTTCATAGAAGTTTATCACATCATGAGAGATGCAGATTCGTGGTGGAAATTAATCCAAAACACAAAGTATGATGAAGAAGTATCAAACATTTAATGGAGGGAGTTCAAAGAAATTTTCAAAGAAAGACTTTCTTCGTGACCATCGAGAAGATATAGAAAGGCAATTTCTGAGTCTGAGGAAAAAGGAGGATGAGAATGTCGCAATGTATGAGGCTACCTTTAAAATTTTATAAAGGCATGCAGAAGATTATATACATAACCCAAGAAGTAATATTGATCGATTATTTGATGGGTTAAAACCATTTATCCATTGATCATTAGTCTCACAATTCTTCTCATAGTACAAAGATATTATCTCATGCTCTATCAAGATAGAAAAGGAATTCTCTATGTCTTATTACTTCAAAGCAAAGAAAGAGAATAAGAGATCTATTGGTCACTCGAGAAATGAAAATAAGGGGGAGAACAGAAAAGCTGAATATCCATCCTATGGTAAATGTGGGAAGAAACACCCTGTTACTTGCTTGATGGGAATGGGATTATATTAAAGTGTGGAGAAAGAGGCCATCAATATCGTGATTGCAAGGGAAAGAAAGAGTCTATCAATGTCGAATTGTACAATTGTAGAGAAAAGGGACATTATGCAAATGAATGTCCTATACTCCAAGGGAACTTACCTCATAAAATTTCAAGGGAGAAAATCCTAGCTTATGTAATAACTAATGCTGACGTTGAAGCTTTGAAATACGTGGTGGTACAAAATTTAATGGTTTTCTCAAGTTTATCCAATGATTTATTTGATTCTGGATCATCGCATTGTTTCATATTTTCCCAGTTTTTTATGAAAATTAAATATTTTCAATTTGACTAAACAAGGGAGTTTTCAGTCAAAACTCGTAAACAAAGTATCATCGCCACAATGTTTTTTGAATTATTTCCCATTAGGGCATATAAATGTTCATTATATGTTGATCTCATTGTCATACCCATGATTGAATTTGATATAATTCTCGAAATGGATTGGATTTCCTACCATGATGAGAAAAATTATTGTATTAAGAATGAGGTTACAATTTTTGATGATGATAAAGATTACCTTATCTTTAGAGCAGAAATGTCACCACCTGATTCTTATCTAGATCCACCCTAAGAAGCTCAACTAAATTAAATTATTGGGGAGGAAGGGAATGAAATAACTATGGGTGAGGAAAAAATCTTCAAATAGAGGATGTACCTATTGTGTAGGAATATATTGATGTGTTTCTAGAGGATTTACCTAGACATCATCCAGAATGAGAAATTGAGTTTTCCGTTGATTTAATTCCTGGTTCAATTCCCATATCGAAGACCCCTTATAGAATGGCCAATGTGGAATTAGTGGAACTAAAGAAACCACTAGTGGAATTGATTAATATGGTGTTTATTCGCCACAGTGTTTCTCTATGGGGATCCCATGACCTTTTTATTAAGAACAAATTTGGATCTATGAGGTTATGCATTGACTATAGAGAGATCAATGATATAACAATAAATAACATGTATCCTATACCTCGCATTGATTATTTATTCTTCCAACTTCATAGAGCTCAATATTTTTCAAAGATTGACCTTCGATCCGGATATCATCAATTGTGTGTGAAGAAGGAAGACATTTCAAAAACAGCATTTCAAACCAGATATGTGCATTATGAGTTTACAGTAATGCCTTTTGGGCTAGCTAATGCACCCTCTATTTTCATGGATCTAGTTAACAGAGTTTTCAAGGAATATCTTGATGAATTTGTAGTGTTATTTATTTATGATATCTTGGTATACTCCAAAATCTATGAAGATCATGAATATCACTTGAGCATTATCCTAAGGACTCTTAAAAGAAATTAATTATATGGGAAATTTAGCTACTGTGAATTCTGGCTTCAGGAGATTTCTTTTCTTGGACATATTGTCTCTATGGATAGAATCTCTATTGATCCTTATAAGAAAAAGGAAATGCATGAATGGCCAACACCGACGAGTATAAACGAGGTATGCAGTTTTATTGGTGTAGCAGGTTACTAAAGAAGTTATTTCTATAATTTTTCCCAATTGGATAACCCATTAACCATGCTCACATGTAAAGGGGTTAAATTTGTTTGGAAAAAAGAGTGAGAAGAATATTTTGAAGAACTGATGAGAATATTATTCAATGCTCACATCTTGACTCTACCATCAGTGAACAATGAGTTTGTTATTTATATTGATGCCTCAAATAAAGGACTTGGTTGTATCCTTATACAATATGATAGAGTTATTGCTTATGAATCAAGACAACTAAAATTCATGAGAAAAACTATCCCACTCATGATCTTGTGTTAGCAACTATAATAATTTCTCTAAAGATATAGAGACACTATCACTATGGTGAAAATGTGAGATTTATACAGATCAGAAGAGTTTGAAATATATTTTCTCACAAAAAGAACTAAACATGAGGCAAAGTATATGGCTTGAACTACTCAAGGATTATGATTTCACAATATACTACCACCCAGGGAAGGAAAATAAGGTGGCATATTCTTTTAGCATAAAGGATCATGGAGTTTTGAACAAGATGAGAGTTGAAAGCGATCCTATTTTCAGGGATCTATTTAATATGGATATGGGAATAACCATGTAATGTGAAACATCAATACTTTTTCAAATGGTTTCCAAACCATCATTACTAGAAAGGATAATAATGTTCTCAAACTAATGATGAAGAGTTTAAAAAGAATATTAAGGCTGTAAATGATGGGATATTGAGTGACTTTGTATATGAAGATGGAAATTTGAAATTTGGGAAGAGATTGTGTGTTCCCAATATACCTGATCTAAAAAAGAGAATTTATGGATGATGTTAATAGCTCCAATTTCTCTATACACCCTAGGATCACCAAGATATATAGAGTTTGGAATGAATATTTTGGTGGGACAACATTAAGAGAGAGATTGTTGATATTCTGTTGAGATGTATGGTTTATCAATAAGAGAAAGCTCAAAGACAACATCCTAGAGGAGTCATGAAACCTATTCCCATACCATAGTGGAAATGGGATAATATTACGATGGACTTTGTCATGGGACTACGAAATACTCCTAGAAGGAATGAGACGATATGGTTCATTGTTGATTGTCTTACCAAGTCAGCACATTTTCATGCTATAAGATAAGATTTACCACTTGAACATCTAGAAAAAATATATATTAATGAAGTTTTAAGACTCCATGGTGTACCTCTATCAATTCTTTTTTATCATGATCCCCATTTTACATCATGATTTTGGAAAAGTCTTCAGAAGGCCTTGGATACTAATCATTGTTGGAGCACCGCCTACCACCATAAAACTAATGGACAATTAGAATGGACTATTCAACCCATAGAAGACATGTTGAGATCTTTCTCACTTGACTTTCAAGGTATGAGGGATCAATATTTACCTCTGGTATAATTTTACTATAATAATAGCTTTCATTCAAGCATTTAGATGGAACCATATGAAGCATTATATGGAAAGAGATGTCATGCACCAACTTTTTGGGATGATGATGGTGAAAGAAAAAACATAGGCATAGAACTTGTTGAGGATACGATGGAAAAGGTGAAGGTTATCCAAACCCACATCAAGGCATATCAAATTAGGCAGAAGAGCTATGCCGACAACCAAAGGAAGGACAAGGAAATTTAGGTAGGAGGTCATGTTTTTTTGAAGGTATCTCCATGGAAGGAAGTTATTCAATTATATAAGAAGGGTAAATTAAGTCCCAGGTACATTAGACCTTTCGAAATTCTAGAACAAATTGGGGTTGTAGCTTACCATTTGGAAATGTTTCCAAGTATCTCCAAAATTCACGATGTGTTCCACGAATCATTGTTGAGAAAATACATGCCTGACCCATTGCATGTACTCAGCTATGAGGAAATTTAATTGGAACCTGATTTGTCTTATTGTGAAGAGCCTTTCAAGATTCTTGATACCAGAGAACAGTTGTAGTGAAACTGGACGACTCATTAGTTAATAGTACAATAGAGAAACCATAAGATATAAGAGGCAACATGGGAACTAGAGGAACTTATGATAAAGAACCACCCTAATCATTTTTTGTGGTATCATTCTAGAAATTTCAGGGATGAAATTATTCGGAGGGAAGAATGTAACACCCCAAGCTTCCACAGTACGTTTCCCTTTGAATAATGCAATAACTTGCATTGTACACAACTTCGAGATTCTAATACACTACGGCCAATCAAACTAGCCATTATGAAGAGTAATACCCACTTTTTTGAAATTTTATAAATTGTATCTTTCAAAATGCACTTCATTTTTGGATTCGGAATATTGAAATTAGATTAGGGTGAATTTTTGGAATTTTTTTTGAAAACATTCAATTTTGATGAATAGTGAAAAACACTATGTTATTGTTTAAAACTAACTTTTTATTTAAATAATTAAATATTTTATTTAAATTTATTTTTTGTCAAAATAGATACATAAAACCTATATATGTTCAATTTAATTCATTGAATTCATTTTGTAATAATATTAGATATATAAAATTTTATTGAACTTTTTACCATCTTTTACCCACCTCCTAGGAGCATTTGCAAATTCACATAAAAGATAATTTTACCGCTTATATGAGTTGAATTTCAAAAATCTTAGAGATACAGTTGATATAAGTTAGAAAAATGTGGTTCAATAATATTAAATAATTTTTGGTGAATAGTAACTTTTTTACTTTTATTTTCCACGGTTAAAAGTAAATAGGATAATTAAGGGTAAAAATGATATTATTATTACCCTAAAACATGTCCTAATTCTATTTGATAAGTTTAGTTCGACTAAAAACAACCTTAGGAATAAAATATTATCCTTTTGTCCATATGGTTTAGATTAGGACATTTTTTATTATTTTACTTAAACAAGAGTTAAAAGAGTTAAATTCAATGTTTAATAAATAAACCATTTTTCATATAAGGTTACACACAATATAAATTCAAATATAATTATTCAATATAAAGATAAATTATTTTCTATATAATTATATTTTATTTATAATTTTTAGATATTAAATATTTTAATTTATTTATGACACAATGATGACGTGGTAATTACCTTAATAATGAAATATTAAAATAATTGATATTATAAATATCCAAACAAATGTAAATTTATAATTTTTATGAGTTACAATAATTTTTTAGGTTAATATGACAAGTTATAATTTTATGTATGAATTTTATTTTGAAGTAATAAAGTTTTTAGGACTTTAACAAAAATCAATTATTAAATAATGTCGAAATTGACGTAATTGAGTTTTTAAAAGAAATAATATATTATTGGTTGATATAATATTCCTAAAAATCTATGTTTCAGCCAAAGTTCCTTAATAATATTATATATTTCATTAATGAACCTATTGGGGTTATCTGGGAAGTTTATAGTATGTTTATTAACCATATAATATAAAAATACATAGAAACATGGTAAATGTCAAACTATTTAACCAAGAGTTAAATATAAAAGATAAGGTTAATATGGTGACCCAAACCTGTTTAAAAACTATTGGTTGAGTGGTTTTCGACCTATCCCCACCTTATCCTAGAAATAAATTATTTATATCTTTTAGAAACCGAATATTATTTTATTATAAAATAATATTTCAATCTTTTCCTATGGTGCCCCCCTCACCCCTGTTATAAAAGAGAGCGTCCCATTGTCTCAAATTCACACCTTCAAAACCATTTGGATCGGCCAAACCCTACCATAATATCCTACCAACTATCCTCCCATAATCATATAGGCCTTAATTTGGTCAAAAACCCAACCTATGTAGCCCTTTTGATCAAATAAAAATGAAGAACCCGAAGAAGCGGTAATATTTAGTCACCTCTATCAAGTTTTTTTCTTCTTCCACATCCACTTTATTTGTTGTTTCCATTATAAAATAATAATTCTAATATCTTCTATATAATATGAAGTTATTATAAAAAATTTACAACCAGATTAGTTATTCTATTCATCCTATAAATGAAAAAGTCACCATACGTGTGTATGTACGGCTTACGTCGTGGTGAAGTTTTTATTCAAACACTTAATTATTTGGATGGGTACAATAATGAGTATAATTGATGTGAATAATAAATATAACATGATAATTATTTTGAATATATGATATACAATCCAATTATATAAGATTTTAATATCAAAAGAATCAAATTGTCGCTCGTGCATACATACGGATTAACGTCTCCACGAACGTGATAAGATTCATTTCCCCATCGTAACCATTCAAGAATAATTTTCATTTGATAATGGTTAATAACTTAATATCATTCTGGATATAAATAAAATACATACTATCTATAAAAAACATGTCTTATGTAACAAAACATATAAAGGAAAATGAATCAGTTAACACCTGAAACGATGATACTGCTAAAATATTATTAACAAAGCAATATTATAAGACCATATTCGATATCATATTTATGTATATGATTCTTTTATAATTTAATAACAATTTTTTAATGATTATACAGGAGTTTAACATACCATCGACTAAAGAAATGTATTAGTAAAGGGTTAATTTCACAATCTCTTTATTATCTGAAGTTGTTTTTATGTAAGTATCTACTAGGACCTCTTTATCATCCACATCCATGTTTCTTAAAAATGTATTTCAAAACATTTTTACTATTTACTAGAATATGGGTTAAAGTCATTTATACCCTTTTTTTATTTTTATATAATGGTTTGAAAGTAATCTTTCCGTCATTTTTTAAACAATATAATTTATGACCTTTTTGAAAAAAATTAAGGTAAGAATGTCTTTTTTAAACTTATACAGTGGGTGAGGCAATTTTCTTCCATTATATCATCGTCAAAGATTCCTATACAAGATTATAAGAATATTTTCAAAATAAATGTTTTCTTTTATAATTAGGGGACTTTTAAATGATTTCAAAATTGAAAGAGATATTTCTCTACAAAAAGTTTTGATTTCATCTATGTCAATATTCTTTGATGGATTTTAAGCTTGTATGAAGATGGGTCATTATGACAAAAATATTTCATATTGTATTGAAGGTTTTTTTATATGGTTTACTATGGATGTTTTATTTTTAAACCATTCATGGTTTATGGATAATTTATTGACATTTCATATGCTAGTTTTAATTTGAATGTTTATTTTAGGTTTAAACCTTTTAATATGAGGAATGAATTGGACTTAGTAAGTGACAGGTAGAGCCCACTATAGCTCCTTGATGCATAGGTAGGTCTCATGAGACAAATTAGTGTCTTGGGACAAGGCCTTGAAAAAATCTTATTTTTAGTTTTGGCACAAGGCCTTGATTATGTGGTTATGAATTCTTGTGGTTTTCATTCCTTCATTATGAAAGTGGCTATTGATATTTCATGTGATTATTTGACTTGTTGAATATCCATGTGAATATGTAAATTGAATTATATTATTTTATCATTGCGATGTTATGCTGAATTTTAGGTTTAAAAGTATTTTTTTAGTTATATACATTTCCTTAAATGTATATGCTTATTCATGAAATTTTCTTCTATATTGTTATCCTTATTACGCATCTGAGCTCACCCCTTTCTATGTTTTATTTTTCCCGGGAGGTGAACAAATATTTTATGTTTGACCTGAAGGGATTGGATAAGGATATAAGTGTGGTTAATGGGGAAAAATGTTGTTTCTTTTTTTATTTCATGATGTAATGTAAAACTTATGAACGTATCTAGTACTTCCAAGGCTACTAAACTGATCCGTTTTTCGAGACATAGTTCCTTGTATCAATACAATGTTACGTAATAAAGCACTGACTTTGGTTAACTATGGTCAGGGCATTACACGTGTAGAGTTTTTATAGATTAATCTCAACAGTTACGTCTTCATACTAATTTCATTCCTACTTTGATAAATTATATTAACCCTATCCATTACCTCTAGGTAAAAATTAAGTCTTTCAAAAAAACTACTATACATTTCCCATCTGACCACATTTCTAAAAATATTTGGGTGGTCGGAAACACTGAGCTCAAACATGATTTATCTTTCCATGATAAGAACATCTAACTAATGATCCACTAAATGATGAAAATAGAAAACCAATAACCAATCCAAATATTTAGGGCTCATTATTTCCATTATACCTCTGACCAAAACCTCACCTACATGTATTTTATGGAACCACTTTTGGTCTTGGTATACTCCCATTGAACATATCCCCCACCCCCATAGTCAATTATTAATTAAAATCCATATTAAATGGTGTCAACTAGAATATATTCACATAAACTCTAAAATCATGTTGTAACCCTTCCCCGAATCACCAAACCTTGGAGATCTCACACCCACCGGTGTTAGTTTCAATCAAAAAAATTATATGAACCACATGGTGTTGTCCAGATCCAATGTATCTATTTTTAAAAGATAAATCAGGGCATGGTCTTGGTCTTACCATATCAACTTTGTAAATAATTTCTCAATGAAAATCACCTTAAATTCTTACAAGGTTATCCCATCATATCTACCAACATGTAATTGTACATCCCACTAGCATTTCATTGGTCCTCTAAGCATATATGTATCCAAATTTAACCTTATCACTATAGAATATTTATTGAGAACTCAAATTTATAGGGTATAAATTATACCTAAAATGATGAAATATTTTATTAAAATGACACATATATCATGTATTCCATGTAAGGATCACCTCTCTGATCTCCCTGATCGATGAAATATATAACTCATGCTAAACTCTCTTTGAGATACTCATCAATTCATTTCTCGATCTCCTCTTGCCTCTTTGGTTAACCCACATTCAATATAACCTTTACCTATAGTTGATTCTCATTAGTACCCTAATGGAATCAACCTATTCACACCTGATTGGAAAAATATTACTACCCACATGAATCTCTAAAAAATGTGTTCATGGTGGCATCCAACTGATAACCAAATACCATGCTCAATACACTAACAAATGTACCGATATAAAAATTAGAAAATTTTTATTGGGACCCCAGACCCTACCAGGAGTCATTCATCCTGTTATGGGTGGTGGTTATTGCTACTTCAGCTTCCCTCTGTTCTCTGTGGATAGGGAGGACTCCTCTTTCCTTTTCTCCCTTTACAAATCCCGCCTTTCTCACAAATTTTCCTACCATCCACCTAGACCCTAAAGTCTCATATCTTTACCTCAGATCCCCATCACTTCCCCTCTCCATCTATGAATTATCTAAGGCATCAGCCCTCTTTCACCTCTCATCAGTTGCTCATTTCTGTCAGATAAGTCACCCACTTGAGAACTTTTATAGATTCATCAAAAATTCATGATCTTTGATGGATTGAGTCACCTTTTGTTTGTTGGATCCTCTCGACATACTTATTCATTTTTCTAATTAGTATGACCTTCCCATAGCTTGTTCTATGATCCAGTGGTCATGTGAGTGATCTCACTTCTTTCTATTCAAATGGGGCTATGAATTGCACTAGAATTGGGATCCTTGGACCATGGAAATTTGGGTAAGTTTCCAAAGTTTAACCATTCCCTTTCCAAATGTTTCTATCCTATGAATGTTATAAAATCCTTTTAGACATATTTTATCATTTGATAACTGCTCTCGATCCCTGTGCCCTCCAATTTCCCCTCTCATTTGTGTGGAAATTGATGTTTCTAATCCTACAGTAGATTCTGTCAGGATTGAGGTGAATAAGAAACTCAGATTCCATCAGGAAGTGGTGTTTGAGTCTTGATGAAACTACTTATAATTGTGTTATTTTTATGACACTCAACACATTATTTTCATTTGAGGAAGAAGGAGTTGACACAACCTGAATCTGAGGCGAATAATGACATGGGTGTTTCTTTTGGTGATTTAGCAAGAGTATGGATATGAACAGTGATTGTTTTGTTGATGGTAGTGAAATATTTTCTCGAGATCCAGGTAAGAATGATGGTACTCTATGTTTGGGTGAAGTAGTGAATAAAAATAAAGATAAGGTATTTCTCCCTAAGCAGAGTGTAACTAGGATTTTTAACAGGCTGAGAATCGACCTGGAAATTCCATCAGGTGTCTCTATGATTGTATGGTCTACTTAGCCTAGTGTAATGGAAGATGATAATAGGGATATGCTAAAGGCCAAATCTCAATCTCAAGTGGATCTAGTTGGAGATAAGATTTTAATTACAAAGGATGAGTTGTTCCCAAGCTCATGCACCTATGATATGGATGTGTGAGCGGGAAGTAGTAACAGTCCTAAAAAGGTGATTCATCCATCTGGTGATGGAAATTCTATGTATTTTCAAGATTTGGAGGTGCCTAATCTTTGATAAAGCAGGTATCTATGTCCCAAAAAGGGATCCAATCTGAGGAAGACTCTATCATTTATCAATTTGAACAACCACATTGAGTGTCTCCATTTTGATGGATGGGTTGAATGAAACTCCTTTTGTCCCTCAGATGATGAGTCTGATGGAGAAGAAAAAACCTTGGATGACAATGTTTTAGGAGAGATCAATAAAGTCCTGCACAATCCAAGTAGGAATAAGGGATGTAAAGAAAACAGAGACTCAAGGTGCTTCATTGTTTCCAAGAAGTAGAAACCAAAGGAGTGCAAGGACTACTCAAATCTACCTGGTCTAATGGAGACACGATCATCAGAAAAAAGTGGTAAATCCACAGAACATTAGGTCCAAAAACTAGAAGGATATAAGTTCCAACATGTTGGAGACTCTAGGTCTCTAGGACATGGCATGGAGGTTTCAATGGTAGAGGTTAGAACAAATGTTTTGAAGAATCCTTTGGGAGTGAGGATGAGAGGTTGGAAATTCAGGTCAGGGGATTCCAATGGACTTTGAGGATGTGGATCTGTTTAAGGAGGCCTCATACCCTCCTAGAAAACACTGTTACAGGGAGCTATAGTAAATTATTATCCATTCCAATGAAGAAATTTTGTAGAAATCAATTAGGATCAATGACTTGAAAAAGGATGATGATAAGGTGACTAGGTGATATCTTTGTGTGGACACTAACAAGGTGAATATAGAGTGGATTGACAAGAATGATTGAATTTTGGAAATAGGATTTAATATAGGGAAGTTGAAAATGGATGAATTCATACATAAATGGGACAAGTTATAATTTGGGTTCGAGGACCTTCTCAAAGATGATCTTAATTCAATGTTAAATTGACTTCTCTAGAAACTATTTATGAATAATGTGTCAAATAGAATTAAACATGATTTTAATGGTTCATCTATCTTCTTTATAGTTTGATGCCTTGTATTTTGTGCTGACATGGGTTCTCACTTCCCCTTAATAGTGTTTTAAAATAAAAAAAAGTGATTTTTTGTTCAGAAAATTTGTATTGGGTACCACATCACACTCACACATACATTCCCTACCTACATCCAAGTCTCATACTACTTGGAATCAAGTCCCCATATTCCACTTTCTTGGGATAGTTATCACAAGAACCACATTCATATAGAATATGAATATTGGATAACACTAGGAATCACATCCCTAGTCTTACTGAGTCAAATTATACTAAAAAGGTATATGGTAACAAACCATATAGGTTTTTTATGAAAAATTAAACAACCAAAACCCTTCCTTTTATAGAACTATGAAAAATTTTAAACCACAAGAAAGAACTCAAATTACATGTGATATTTATGTGATTATAATGATTCATGAGTACCACCTATTTCATCTATAGGAAAATATTTAGAAATGAAACTCAATAAAATAAAAATGATATATTTTTATAGATAAAATAACTCAACTATAATCATATAAAATAGACAAATTATTCAAGTTTATCCTAGAAAATTAGACTTCATCTCATACTTTTATGACCTAGGCACACAACACGACATCCTACCCAAGACCTATTATAATAACAAACATCTATATACCACATCAAAAATGGAAAACATAACCCAATTTTTATTATCTAATCTCAACCTTCTTTGATGCAATTTTGTATAATCCTTGACTCGGATCACCCACATGGCACCTAAACTAAAGACCCACTAAACTCAGGTGCACCTCCTCGTACTCTAATAGAGGATGAATAGCAGTAAGGATTTAAGGGGTGATAGTAGGGATTTCATACCCTCTAAATAAATGGTTAAAAAGATACAATATAAGAATAAGATATAAATAGAAACATTAATATAAAATGAATGAAAATCCTGAAAAATACCACATTATAAGGAAAATTTATATCCATAATTCAATTCTATATAAAAAAATATAAAAAGATCCATCATAGGCTGATTATATTCAGACTTGTCCAAATGTTGAAAATAAAACCCCCATATTGACCCTGAGGATCCACTTATGTCCATCTCAATCTATAAAAGTATATCCCTGCATCTATAACACTATAAACAATTTTTATCCATCCATTGGGACCTTTAACAAATTACTAACATGAGACAGAAATTTATCACATATTTTGGAAAGCTCGTTTAGGGTGTCAGTATAAACTCAAAAGGTTACCGCCAATGGTGTCCCTATATTATATATATATATATATATATATGAGTGTATAAAAAGTGTAAATTACTTTTAATAAATTAACTTCATGGCATTACATAAAACCCTTGATCACTAGAATATATCCACCAGAAGCACCACATAGTGGAAATAGAACCTATAGAACATCTGTGATTTTAAGACTCCCCTGAAAATGATAACCTAAAGTTGACTTCCTCCCTCACCGGAAAACATAGCCTCAAAAACATTCAGATATGCATAAATTAAAAAACAACGAAATAAAAAATCCAGGTTTACAGGGTTCAAACATGATTCCTACATCCATAAGAGACCATTGATACAATTTTCATTTATCAAAATTTATAAATATAACAATAGCCACTAGTAATTATAGCTGATGTCATTTCACTTTTTTCTACATCAAAGTACCATGTGTAAAAGTGGTCCCACCCCACCATTATAGTGGGGACTAGCCAATCATATAATTTTACAAACCACCAATATTTTCTAGAATCCCACCAGATAAACAAGGTTACTATCTATTTCCTATAGAAAATTACCCCTATCTCTGACTATCAGTGAATTGTAAAAATTACTCCTATGCCTTTCTGAATAACTCTTACAATCCAACCCATTTTCTAAAAACCCATGTAGATAATTTTTCTTTATAATATAATCAAAGAACCAAACATAATAAATAATAATATCCATTATACATTATCTAGACCACTGAATAATTTATACTACCACTCATTGAACATCAAGGACAAGTTATCTTCCAGAGCATCTCTTTAGGGCCAATTAATCTGGAATTGAATTTGGATTCATAATTCCTAAAAATATCCAACTAGAATACTTCTTCAAGGAATTCATGGAAACTCAAATATATTTTAAAAAAACTATTGTTCCATAACATATGTATCATGAAGTGTCTGAGTCATTCATTTGTTCACCCAAGTCCCACTGAGGGACAATGTTACCATATATTTTCCTAGATTAAATTCATGGTGATCATATCCACTAGATTCTACATTCTTTATATATTTCAAAGCTCTATTACAATTTCTTCCATCAAGTTCTAGATTAAATTTTATTTCTCATTGTTAGGTTTATTGCATGATTGAAACACTGGATTCTAATCCAACTGTATTACACTAAAATTATCATTTAATAGTACTCCACCCTCCAAAATTCTTCTGAGATCCTTCAAAATGTTCATCATCCAGACCAATTACTTCCTTGCTTCTATTACTACCATGTACTCATCTTTTGTTGGGAAGAATGTAACAACTGATTATATTCATGACATCCAACTAACTATAATTTCTCCCAAGGAGAATAAAAACACCATTTTCTCTTATAAGTGTAAAAATCATCTAAAATATATGAATCAACATAACCCTATAATGGATCATCTATCTTTAATAAATTATATATACCATCATATCCTTTAAGATAATAAATAATACATTTAATGTTCTCTCAATGTTCCTTTTCTCAATTTTTTAGTACTTTCACCATGGTCAATTTTAACTATTCAGTCAGTGGATTTGAGGTCATATTATATCATATCATTCATAACTTATAAAAAATGTTCAATATATAGTCCTTTTATATAGAACCAAAATCCATTATTTTTATTCTTATTAGTATTCATTAATATGATATTCTTGGCCTAATTGACATATTTATCATGAATATTCTGGATATATCTTTCTTTAATTATTTATTGTTCTTAATTTATGAACCCAAAAAAATCATTTCATCCCTATACATTTGAAAGATGTTGAAACTCTCACAATCCCATAACAAATTGTGGAAATAGTGATACATTATTATTTAAATGAAACCTTTCTCAACCATAAAAGATTCAAATTATTTATTCCAATATCTTGGTTCTTACTTCAAGCCATAGAGACTTATCATTAGTTTTCACAACCAGTACCTACTAAAATAATAGTAAAAATACACTTATAGCATCATATAAATATCTTCCTTCAATTAATTATTAAGAAAGATTATATTTTCATTTATCTATTCTAGGTGAATATTATTTTTAGAAACTTCACTCAGTATTGATTATCGACAATAACTGCTGATGAAAAAAATTCAAGGAATTTAACAACCTCATTATATTTCAATCCCTTCACCACAATTTATTACTTATAAATTTTTATACCATTATCCACCTATTTTAAATGAAAACCTCAATTATTCTTCAATTCCATTATACCTTATGATAACTTAGTTAGAACCCACTTCCCGTTAGAATCCAATGAATAAATTTCTTCTTTCTCTGTTTCCTTCCATTTTATGAAGTTACTATGAGTGTAAACCTCTTTTTTGATTTCAAGTTGTCAACCATTATTTAAAATTAAGAATTGTATGTTAGCTCTAAAACTAAATATAGTTATTTTGACTCTAAAATATCATAGAAATTCATCATGCATCTCAACTCATTATGGTATTGCTTCTATTAGTTTTCTAACTTTTGGGTCTCCCCCTCACGCATCCTCATTCCTAGAGTATATAGGAACAAATTTCATTGGTATATATTACATAATGTCAGTGTAACCATCTAAACTCCCCAAATCATTTTTTTCTTTTTTTTTCTCCCACTGTAATCAACATGGACTTGTTCAATTGATTCTTTGTTCTCAACTACATTTTTGACCATTTTTTTATCATTTCATGGGTCCTAATCGTTGAGGAAAACATATCAAAATCTAATGAATTTTCCCTTTTCATGTTCATAGGGTTAAAAAATAGTGTTATCATTAACATAACTTCTAATGAAACATGTGTGATACTTATCCTTTAGTTTATCTTTATCCTTAAAATCCATATGGATATCAGAAATACATAAAAAATTAATGTGGATAAATTCAATAGTTTTATCAATTAATAAATTATCTTGATTCTAATATCCTAATGGAGCAGATATACATCTATTAATTAATTATGTTATTGTGTTCACTAATTCCTCCCAAATTTCCTTATACATTCCTGAGTGAAACATCATACTTTAGATATTCCTTATCAATCTCTAATTAATTCACTTTTCCACATAGTTTTCTTAGGTGTATTAGGAATTATATTCTCTATCCATATCCCCTTATTCTAATAGAAATTATACAGGTCCCCTCTAATGAACTAAACCAAATTTTCAAATATTGGGCATTTTAATTTTTATCTAGTTTTCTTTTCCACTCTGTTTATTATCTATAATAACACATAGAAGACTATAGACATTTTTTTAAGATAGAAAACCCATATATTCTTTATTTAATCATTTAATAAATTATTTATATAAAGGAAACCTCTATGAGAATACACTAGGGATTTAACCCAAACATCCAATTGAACTTTCTCTAACTTTCAATATTTGTGTATCTTATCATTTAGGTTTAATGACTCCCTCTTCTTCTTCCCATGTATATAACTCTCAAAAGATCAAAACTCTCTTTGATTGCACATCAATGCGTCTTTTTCCATTATAACATTCATGTTCTTATCACTAGGATTTTCATGTCAATTATGCCAAAACTCTATAATTTTAGAAGTATTTTTAACAATACCTATACTTAAATATGATCTTACAGTTAGATACTTTTTTCTCTATTTACTCCTCTCACTACAACCATGGATCCTTGAGTAAAATTCCAAAATCTATTTGAGAATTTTGTACCAAACCCTATCTTTTTAATATATTCTATTTAAATTATATTCTTCTGTAGCCTAAAAAAGTGTCTCAAATCATTCAATATCAATAATATAATATTTTCTATCTGGATAATAGCATAACCTCTCCATATGAAATCAAGGGCCTCATCATCCAAAAAAATCACTTTTACAAATATAAAATATAAATTATTCACCATAAATAATTGATTCTTCATTGACTAAAATGATTAAATATAATAAATCACCCATGATTATAGTGAAATTTTTACACATAGAAACATATTATTATTTCAAATAGATCAATTCTCAAAACATGAATTCTAGAAGAGTCACTTATAGATTTCCCCTATGAATCCTATAGTACTTTAGATTTATTCTTCTTCTATATTACCAAAATATATGTCTTGAACCTAATAATTTATGAAAACTTCTTTCTCAAGAATTAACTTTTTATTTCCTTCAACTTCTACAATATGGTTCTTGTTGAGTGTCTCCATGAACCATTTGTGTTTTGATAATTTCACATATCTATTTTTTTAATTTTATTTAAGAGTCATGATACTTTATAATGTGTATTGGTTAATGTTTTCATAACTTTTATTAGATCATAATATTTATTTTCCTTAAATATCTTTAAATTTTATTTTTTTTGGTTGGTCATAATATGTTCTACAGTTTTTATATAGTGGTCCTTCGACAAATAAGATATTTTGGACCCTAAAATATCATTTTTATGTGTTTTTTTATATTATGAAATATCCCATTCATGTAGTCAATTTTTCTACATAGCCAATTCTCCCACATAGATAATTAATTGTTCATAACATATTTCAACCATAGAATAGCCTACAAAACTCCAAATTGATTGATTATTATTTATTTAGGAAT
Source organism: Viscum album (assembly GCA_963277665.1). Lineage (NCBI taxonomy): Eukaryota > Viridiplantae > Streptophyta > Magnoliopsida > Santalales > Viscaceae > Viscum > Viscum album. Next base: position 141,765,000 of record OY728161.1, on the reverse strand, counting down.
ATAAAAAAATTATATATATATAATTAGAGTACATATCAATCATTATCTTGTAATAAATTTTGTTTTTATGTCATTTCATGTTTTCAGTCTAACTTATATAGTTATTCATAACTAACTTTTTCTATGTTTTGACGATAAATTAAGATATAGATGTATAATTAAGGATATTCCTAATTATATGGAAATATAATTAAATTGTATAATTATAAGTCAATTAGAGATAACTCTGGTTCTGTCATTTTAATGGACTATTTTAGGTATAACATTTGTTAACTCAAGTAGTTTCCAAATTTCTAGAACCGGATACATCAGAAATTCACCTTCCTGAGTAGTTTTCCTAAATGAATAACTTATATAGATTCATCAACATCAACCCCCTAGAATAGTGAGATTTGGATACATATTTGTGAAAATTTCCTATGTGGATTTTCAAACCTGGTTTGATAAATTTCTACAGGATATTATAAAACCTATAAATATACTTTGTTTTATATAAAACTTAAAATTTAATTTTGTTTCTTGTTTATTATGGATATAGTTATCTTTTTTTAGTTCCAAATTATTTATTAATTATCTAGAATCCATGAGATTAGGTTTTATGTTGTTTAATGACGAATTAAATTTTATTCATATGGTATTTTGTGTGTATTAATATTCATAATGAAATTTTGGAAATTGAAATATCTAAATTGAAATTTAATAAAATATGATGGGGTAGTCTCAATTATTTCATGATGTATTTAAGGGATATTAATGCTTGATATTTACTAATTTATTAATTATTTTTACTAATTTCACTATGTATTTTTATTTTCCTTATAGGATATCGAGGATGAATTACAAGAATATATTTTTTCAGTTAAAAACTATTTACATGTGGAATATCATCTAGGAAACATGGATGGAAAAATCTTAAGTAGTTCTTTGAATATACATGTGTGATTCATTCTTTGGTAAAAAATATGCATTGGTCTTCATATTTTAAAGTTACTATATAAAAAAAAGAAACTCTATTTAGATAGACTTGACAGAACCAGTAAATGATATAGAGGTTGTGGATATTTTGGAACTATATAAGAGCTTCCTTTTTCTGGTGATCAACTACTATATCTTGGGTGAATAGAAATTATTTGATCTGTTTCTACTAGATGATTTTTTTTCTACCTTGTCTCTCATACTATGAATAAGTAATATGGTTCTGTGGTTTTTATTTCTTCTTTATCATCTTTAGTATAAATAATTGCAACATTTTTTACTATCCATTAAAAGGAAGGATTGTGGGTTGTGACTCACAAAAAAAATTAGTCATTGAGTTGTGCCTCTAGGGGAAAAGGTAGACTATTGGGGTTTTTCTTCCATGTAGAAAAAGGTAGTTTTGTTTGGGCTTAATACTATAAGGGAAAAACGATTTGTAATTGGTTTGTAACTCCATGTGGGAAATATTCATTACAACATTCCATTATATTGGATTTAATGGGTCTCATAACTCTCAGTTCATGAGCGGGGTGAAGAGTGGAGTAGTATGTTTTTTATTAGAGGCACTATATAAATATCTTCCTCCCTTTTTGTTATATTTTCCACCACATTATCATTATAGTTGGTCAGAGTGGATACTCAAGAGGGGGGAATTGAGTTCCAATTAAAATTTTCTATTTAAAAGATTTATATTGAAATCCACCAATTTAAATAACTAGCTAAACTGTAGTGAACTTGTAATATAGTAAAAGTTCAGTTAGGTTCTCAAGATATTTATTAGTTTCTAGTTAATATAATCTGAACATTAAATTAGCTTTTGAAACAAACCTACTGGATTACAATAAGTACAAAAACTTGATAGTTTAACTATCAGGGTAACTTTAAAATAGATTTATATTTAAAGTACTTAGCAGCAGAATAAAGAGAATAGTCTAACCTAAAATAGGAATCACAACAGATTTAACCAAGAGGTTCAGTCTCAAGCTGAGACTTAGTCCTCTCAAACAGTTTATATAAAACATTGATCCACACCCTGGATCGGGGTTTACAAAAGTACTCAAACTATCCAGGTCCTCAAACCTCTACCACAGTTCAATGTGGGAAAGAAATAATAAATACAACTCACAAGCTGTCCAGCTCCTCAGACCTCTACCACTATCCACAGTGGGATACAAGAGTGTAAATATTGAGTGAGGATTTATAACTCCTTTAGTTCTACATAGGAGTCATTTTGTGTTCAAATATAGAGAAGCACACCATGCTCGTAATGTAAAGAAAAGGAAGATCACAATTGAGCAAGAATATAGAGATGAGTTCAGACTGCTCTTGTGTGATGTCAATGCAGTTCTGGACTCCTTTGGATTGATGCAGATGAATCTTTGAGCCCTTCTCTGGAAGTTGTGTGGAAAACAATGTGTTGCTATTATGCTTGTGTTCTCCGTGAGGTTTTTTCGAGTGAAGAACTTCTTTAGCCTTCAAATATGATTTGTATGTTTAGCCGTGTCAAGTTTCATGTAGTGTTCCTTTCTTTTGAAACTTCCCCAAAGTATGTTATTTTTTCTTGTGCTCACTGCCTTACTTTTTGTTTCTATATTGCGCTTTTTTTATTCTGGGTGACACTTCACTTTTTAACATGGAATGCACATGTTGGAGCCAACAAGATGCATGTGTTTTGTACCTCGTACCTCGTACTATCTGATGATATGTCTACAATGAACCATTAATTATGTTAGTGCATTAAAGTCATCGAATATGACCGTTAGAAATTAAATTGAAAAATGAAAAAGTAGTTTAAGAAATGGTGTCACAGTAAGTCATGGAAATGGCTTCTCCGTCACATGGTGTCTAGGTTGATCACAGTGTCTGAGTGTCACTGTCTCTTGTTCAAGGTGTCCCAGGGTCACAATGTCTGGCTTCACGGTGTCTGGTTCATGGTGTCTTGCGTCACACTATCTTGTTCATGTTGTCTCAGGGTCATGGTGCCTTTCTTCATGGTGTCTTCATTCATGGTGTTTGGTTCATAGTGTCCCAGGGTCACGGTGTCTGGATTCAAGGTGCCATAAATACATAACTAGTGGCAGACTCATAGTGTCTTTGACTTTCCAATGTAACTATGTGCATACTTAAATAAATACAGTAATAGAAAGTATTAGACTAAATCATTTGTTAAATAATGTATTCTGAGAGTAGATTAAAGATAGTATAAAGTATGTAAACTGAACATAGAGCAATTAAGATCTTGAATGGATCTACATAGAGTATGAGAAAACTTTAGATATAAATACACATGATCTTGATTGAATAAGATGTAGAATCATTAATACATGATTAAATAAGATTTTTTATCATTAAAACATGATTAAATCATGTGGAGTCCAACAATTATAATTATAATAAATCATTTAAATTCATTAATTCATTTTTAAAAGGAAAATTCACCCCCAATCATTTCTATATTTTCATCTTAACTCTAGAGCAACAATTGGTATCAAAGATAGACTGAAATATGGACCCAAATTTCTTTATTAGTGATAACCATTCTCTGACTTAACCTTTAAGGGGATAAAATCTATTTAAGATATAAGGAAATATGTCAAATTATGGATGGATACCTCAAAAATATAGCTTTTTATGGTACCTATAATGGATATTCTAAATATCAGATGAAAAAAGTTTAATTAAAATTTTTATTGATCATTGGAAATTTATGGAAAGGAAATACAAATTTCTTAAAGGTGAATCTGAATCCTTATTTGGAAATGATATGGTAATGTGTGTTTTGAATTATAAGTTTATGAATATATTATAATGTATAATAAATAAGAATGTGTATAGTCAGGTTTCTGAATGTAAAACTACTCAAGATATCTAGAAAATTCTATAATTTACACATCTTGGTTCACATAATCTTATTATAATTATGTTGGGAATGTTAAGACATGAATATCAAGATTTTAAAATGGGATAATATGAAACTATAAATCAAATTTTCTATATATTTACTAATATTTAAAACATTATGAGTTATTTAAGAGAGACTTTGTAAAATCATGTTCATGTTTAAAGATTACTTAGATCACTTTATATTAATTGGAATTCTAAATAGGTACCTATATATGAAAGTGAGAGTTTCGTGAAATACCCTATTGATAATATTATTAGCTCACTACTACAATATTAGTTAGAGATTAAAAATATTTCTAAAGAATATAATTCATGTAATAATAGAATTGAATTTATATAAAATGTATCTACTTACTCTTCTGAATCTATAATTTATAGTAGTGATAGGATAGAAACAGCCTATGTTACTAAATATGGATATAAAAGGAAGAAATACTACTCAATGATATCTTGAAAATATTATCCTAAGGATTATTACAAACATAAGAGACAGGTTACTTCATTCTTAATGATTCTCAATATATAATTTTTATGAGTGTAGGAAAAGGGGCCACATCAAGCCTAGTTGGGAAGGATTAAAGAAGGAAAAAAATAAAAGGAATCAATATCAGAACAAAAATAAGGAAATGGAATTTGGAAGGAGTTTTAATAATGACTCATGTACTTCTAAAGAATCTAGTTTCAAACAGAATGTTGCAAAGTTGTGTTTAATGTCTTTTTCGAATCAATTAAGGGATTATAATTATTAATAGTCTTCTAAATATGAATAAAAACCCTACTATTGAGGAATTAATTAAATAATTTGATATAATTGGACAGAAATTTTAAAAATTCACTGGTTTATAGAAGAATTTTAAGAGACAGCATAAGCATGTTCATATAGAGAGAGAAAGTGTGAAGAAATCTATCTTGGATGAAAAAAATATATGCTCAAATTGATCTATAAATTTCATAATAAAATTTGAAAAATTAAATTTCTCAAAATTATAAATTAAAAATATCTGGTTATATTAGGTTTAGGTATAATGAATCTTTATTAATAAATTTTCACATTGTTCCTAAATTGAATTAACAGTTCAAAAATTTAGTTGAAATTTTAAAGTCAAAATTTTCCATTTTTGTTCAAGGTAGAGAAAAATTTGATAAAATGATAAATTTTAATAAAATGAAAAATTTGAGATATTTTCTTTGTTATGAGAATAATTTACCTAAAGTTTAAAAGTCATTATTTATTAAGAAAACTAATGTAAATACATCTATTTCTACTTGTTTTTTGATAAAATATGACAGGTCATTATTAAAATTAGTGTTCCCTGATATTTATAAAATATCATGGACATAATAAGGATTTAATTAATAAATATTTTTATGAAATATTTTTTATAAATAAATGTATGCAATCTGTTTGGATTTACAACAGTTCATATGCTAATCCCACCAGACCCAAATTTTCATGTGTACAAAAAATCTCTAAAAATTATTTTTATAGAAAATATGATATGGGGGACTCAAAATGGATGTTTGGTTCACAAACAGTGCATGATCAAGACACATTAATTTTTATATTTTAAACTTTCAATCATTTAATTGATGTGATGGAGGAAATATTAATTTTAGTGATAATTCAAAAGGAAATGTGAAAGGTTTTGGTGAAGTTGGAATTTCAAATTCGGTTATAATTTTTAAAGTATTATTTTTTGAAGGTTTGAAACCTAATTTAATAATAATTTCACAACTATGTGATGATGTAATATTTTTAAAATTTTCAAATTAAAAATGGATTGTTTTTAATGATAAAAAAAATTTGTGAAAATTGAAAAGATAATATTTATTCCATTAATTTTGAATAATTAAAAGACAAAAATGTAAAATGTTTGAAAATTATAAAATCTGATGAAATTTGGTGGAATAGGTGGCTGGGTCATTCTAATTACAATTTTTTGATTAATTTTTCAAAGACCCAAAATATTTTATTTCTACCAGAACTAAAAGTGGACAGAACCTTTTTTTGTGACTCTCACATGAAAGGTAAACAACACAAAAGCAGTTTCTGGTGAGTTAAGGAAGTATAAAATCTACAAGGCATCTTGATCTCATTTATTTAGAATTATTTGGTCTCATTAAAAATTTTATTTGGGGTGGTAAAAGATATTTTTTAGTTCTTATAAACAATTTTATAAAATAAAAATGGGTTTAATTTCTTACTTTTAAATCGAAAAATTTAGCTAATTTTATCTATTTAGTTAAACTGGTTAAAAATGAGAAATAAAAAAGTAAATATGTCAATTTTAATTGATCATGGTTGTGAATTATAGAATCTTAAATTTATCCCTTTTTTGGTCATTTTCACGGGTTTTTAGCTCCAAGAGAATGATAAAAATAGTGTAGTTATAATGAAAAATAGAACACTTCATGAAATGCATAATAATTTGTTAAATAATTTTATCATAAATCAATATTTATAGATAGAATATGTGAATACTTCTTATTATGTCTGAAATATAATAGTTTTAAGGCCCTCGTTGAAAAAGACTTTTTATAAGATTTGTGTGGGAAGAAAACCTAAAATTTGATATTTTATAGTGTCTGGATGTAAAATATTCATTCTTAATACTAAGCATTATTTGGATAAATTTGATGAAAAAAATAGTGAAGGAATTTTCTAATTATATTGAAAAAAATATTAAGGCATATAGAGTATACAATAAAAGAACCATGTCTATTTAATAGTCAACTCATGTAATGTTTGATGAAAAATATTTGAATAAAATATATGATAGTATTTCTCATCTGGATAAATAATTTAGGGAATTTAATTTTGATTTAGTAGTTACTTGAGTTAAAGGATCACATATTAAGGGGGAGAATTTTTATTCTCAATTTGAAATTAGTCATGAAAAATCCTAGACGACTCAAATATATCATTGCCAAGAAAATGTGATTGGTATTTTTGAATCAAAAGTTCAAAAAAGAAAATTTGTAATTAATGTTTATTCTTATCATGATTTTATTTTGGTTTTGTACCAAATAATATTAGTGACGCTCTAGATATTCCTAATCTCAATGAATATGGGAAAATAGTTAAAAAAATAAAGATATACTAGTTTTTCAAGGTCATTCTCAAGAAGTAGTCATTGATTTTAAATAATATTTTTCACCCTTTACTAGGTTATAAGTAATTAGGATATAATGGTCTTATTCTACTTTTCATAGATTCTAATTATTTTAAAGGGATGAGAAAACAGATTTTTTAAATGGTTGTATTTTTTAATAAGTATATGTTATAAAACACATAGTTTGGAAAGTAAAAAAGCATAATGATCATTCTTTTATAAAATCTATTTTTTATATGGTTTTAAATAAGCTCCTAGAGATTCATATGAAAGGTTAACAAATTTTATTTTGAAAAATAATTAAGAAAGGAAATGATGATCCTACTTTTTTTAATAAAAAATCTATTGATATTTTTATTGTACAAATTTATTTTGATGATATTATATTTGTATCTTCAATTTAAAAAAAATTAATTGAATTTTCAGATTTTATGAATTCTGAATTTTACATGAATATAATAGTATAATTTAAATTATTCTATAGTTTACAAATTATTCAGATAAATGATAGTATTATTCTAAATTAATCCATGTATTATAAATAATTAGTTAATATATTTGGTTTAGAATCTTATAAGGGTGAATATACTCAAATTATCACTACCTGTAAATTATATTTAGATAAATATAGAAAATATGTTGATGGTTAAACATATAGAGGTGTGATTGGAATTTTATTAGATTTAACTACTTCTATAATATATTTATTGTTTTTGATTTTTATATGTGCTAGATATTTGAGTGAACCTAAGAAAATTCATATTCAATATGATAAAATGAAAATTAAATTTGTTAAATGATATTTTTATCATGGTTTATTTTACAATAAAAAACTAATTTTGATTTGAAAAGTTATTAGGATTCTGATTTTGGTGGATTTCTGATAGACAGAAAGAGTACTTCAGGTTTGTGTCGTATATTAGGTAAAATATTAGTTTCTTGGGCTTCAAAGAAAAAAGTTCTATTTCTATTTTAACTACCAAACTGAAATATATAGTAGTTTCATCATGTTTTTGTCAATATTTAAGGATTTAGAAACCACTTTGTGATTTTGACTTTTTTTATTAGATTCATATATTTTGTAACAATAATAAAACTATATCTATTTATAAAAATCCCTTATAACATTTTAGGACTAAGAAAATTGATAGTAAGATTCATTTTCATATAGATCATGTTCAAAATGAAATATAGGTCTGAAATTTATTTCTACCAAAAATAAACCCACAAATAACTTTACTAAGACCCTAGACATTCATAAGTTTGATAAAATCATGTCCAAACTTGGTATGATGGAGATATAAATTTACATTTGTATGGAATGAATTTAAGGGGAGTTTGAGTATTTTTATATGCTAAAATATTCACATTTACATGAAATATTTTAATTATGGAATAACTATTTAATATTAACATTGGTTAATTAATTTAAATATTTGTTAATTATATTACTATATTAATATATCTCTTACAAACTAAAAGATTTTAACTTATTATTTAAATTTTTTGTTTGAATATAATCATATTTAATGAAGTTCTTCTCATTATTTTTCATAAACAACTTTTACAATTATGGTCATTTTATAGTGACTCTATAACATATGTTTTGAATTATGAATTCCTAATAATGTTTTATATATTATTTAAATTAATTAAATATAATTTTCATTTCAATAATTATTAAATTTAAGGGGAGTAAAATTTACATTATTAGTTCAAGGAAATTTTACAATATATAAAAAAATATAAGTATAATTTTTATATTGAAACATTAACTTTTTGATAATTTCAAAAAGGTGGAGATGGTTTTGAAATTATACCTCATTTTGTAATTATCAAAAAAGGGGGGGAATGTTGAGTGGATCCTTTAACAATTTTTTCAATAATAAAAAAGTTCTCTTTATTTTTATTTTATTTATTAGTCTTGATACTTTGTATTGTGTATTAATTAAATTTTCCTTAAATTTGATTACATCATAATAATTATTTTCCAAATATATCATTCAATTTTATGTTTTTATTTGTCATAACATGTTAAAAAAGATTAATATAGTTTTATTAGGCCAGATATGTTTTTTGGGAATTTAAAATATCATTTTTGGGTGTTTATTATTATTTCCACAAAGCTAATTCATGTACCCAATTATTTCACATAGTTGATTCATATAGCTGATTCTCCCATGTAGCCGATTTATTATTCACCACATTGCTGATTTTTCATAATTGAATACCTTCTATAGTTTGGCCATAATTTGGAATATAGAAATACAAATTGAGTGATTATTATTGCATTGGAAAGATAAAAAATTTGTACATTTAATTATAAGGCATAAAATCTAAATGGATCATTATTAGATACTAAATTAGGTACTATTAGCTTTTAGTTTGAAGTCTATAGTTTTTTAGAACTAATTTACCAGTATATTTTTATGATTAATGGAGATATATAATTATAATAAAAGTGTTTCTTGATTCAATGTAAAGATTATAAAATAAATTAAATATAATTCAACTAGAGATAAATCTAATTTTTTTTCATTTTGAAGGTCTTTTATAGATTTTGAATTCGTTATGTCAAGTTGTTTTCAAATTTCCAGAATTGAATATTGAGAAAATCTCCTATGTGATCAATTATCCTACGTAAATCTCTTATGTATATGCAGCTACATCAATCCACTTATATAGTGTTATTTAGATAGATTATTGAAAACGACAATGTGAAAATTCCCAATGTAGATTTTTCTATGTGGATGTGTGAATTTATATATCCCAAATGGCCCGAAGGCCTTATTTTTATTTTATTATGGATAATACCCCTTTTAAGGGTTTAAAGGGACCTATACATGACCCGTAGGCCGAAGGCACAAGGTCTGACTGATCCGCAATACAAGACCTGAAGGCCTAGGGACAAACCATGTCCAATACATGACCTATAAGCCCAACCCACTAGAACTGCCCCTCCACAGCTTCTGAATCTTTGATCACCTAGCTCCCCACCTTGAATTACTAATCAGGTAGAATTTCCCCATACAAAGTTTTACGGTGTATGGTCCCGATGAAGGCTGCCATACCCTTTCATTCTTCCTATCTGGTTAGCTTTACTTCTGATGGTTGCTACTCTTTTTCTCTGATCCTCTTCTAGGGAATGTTCCGTGTGAACTGAGATACTACATGGTCTCTATGGCTCGAAGTCCCTGTGGAATAAAAGGCCTTTGATGACCTGAATCCCCTTGAGACCCATAGGCCCAAACCGGTGGCCCGAAGGCCCAAATCTGGTGAATAGTTCCAATTGCTACAGAACAAAATAGAAATTGCAACAGTAACTGCTACAGTGCCTACTACAGTACTACTATTATACTTCTATAGTATCCCAGACATTCGCCTCCACCTAGTTTTAAACTATGGTCTCTTGGATTCCATGTAGGATCCCTTACCACTCGGGTATAGGCTCGTTGGAAAAATGTGGGTTGCTAACACCAACTCCCTATGGGGGGAACGACCTAGCCCTGGTTCTCTCCACACTCCCCGGATAAGAAATGGCTTTGAATCGCCCTGTGTATAATATGCACAGCGTCTAAGTCTGGTGGGACTTGAGCCTATGCCAGTTCCCATAGAGAGTGATGGGTACAACCAGCGGGTACCACTCGGCTAACACCCCATGGGCTTATGTGAATTTCTATAGTATATTGTAAAACCTTGTAATATATTTTGTTTTACATAAAACTTGACATTTCAATTTTATGTAATTTGATAATAGATATAATTACTATTTTGTTTTTTCTTAAATTAATTATTAATTATCTTGAAACCATGTAAATAGGTTTTATTTTATTTAGTGATGAACTATATTTAATTCACATGGAATTAATGTGTATTTCATGTTGAATTTTTTGAAAATTGAAATATCCAAATTCAAATTAGATGAAATATGAAGGGTTGATCTCAATTATTATGTACAATTATTCTAAGGATATTAATTCTTTTTATTTACTACTGTATTAATTTTTATAAAAAAATCCATGTAGTGTTTTAAAATTTATTATAGTATATTGTGGTTGTCTTATAAGAATATAGTTTTTAATTTATAAAATATTGATATGTGGAATATCATCTGGGGAATAGCCATGTAAAACTCTAAATTATTTTATTGAAGTCAAATAAATGATTATTTCTTCTAGAAAATAAAAAGATAAATTTCTATTTAGATTTTAAAGTTGTTTTATAAAATGAAAGTATATTTATATAGTGTTGAAAATACTTTTTCAAGATACATAGGTTAACGATATTCTTGGACTATAAAAGAGATGTAATTTTTTGGTGATCAAATACTACACCCAAAAAAACTAAATTTATTTATTCATTTCTAATAAATTATTTCTTAATGAATTGAATATCATAAAATAAATAATTAATCTAGTTATATTTTTATTACTTCTTATTCTTCTTCTGTGTGAATAATTGTAACTGGTTATACTACCCCATTGAATGTATGATGTTGGGTTGTAACTCCCAAACAAAATTCATACATTTGGTTGTTCCTCCAAGGGTAAAGGTAGTTTACTTAGATTGTTCCTTAAGGTAGAAAAAAGAATTTTTTTTGGGTTTTAAGCCACTTGGAGGGAAAGGGATTCTTAATTGTCTTGTTTCTCTAGGTGGAAAAAATTCATTACATGATTCCATTATATTAGTTATATTGGGTTTCATCACTCTCAATTCATGAGAGGGTTGAATAGAGGAGTATCATCATTTAGATCTGAACCGCTATAAAAATATGTTTGTTATTTTTATTTTATTTTAATTTATATTAACATTATAACTATAATATATCATTTTAATTCAGTAATTAATTTTTATGTGTCCAATTCACCCACCACCCCTTTGGATATATTTATATCTTAACTATAGACCAACAATGACCATCCTCTTCAAATATATTTTTGATAGGTTTTGGAAGGATCTTGGACTTCCCTCCATCTATGTTATTTATTTTGGATTATATTCCTAACATCCTCAAATTCCAAGTTAGTTTTCACGGGATAATTTCATATGCATGTTACCACCACATCTCAATATCCCTATATTGATAATAACAAAATAGATTCCTATACATCATCCTTGAACTGTACATTACCTATTATGATATGCCCTTGAATAATGATAACTTTATTCCCATGATCATAAATATTTTTACCATCTAATAATATCAAAAAAAAGCAACCCATTCATTATAAACACGTTGTTAAAATAGTTGGATTCTTATATTTCTTATAGTTGTTCCATTATATATTTAGTTGTATTATTTTCCCCAATGTTTAAGGCTATATTCTAAGCCAATGATATCCTGAATGACCAAATATCTTTCATATCTATTCATTTATAATATACTTTCTCCATATTATTCAATTTTAATATAACCAACTGAACTTTTATATCCTTTTTAATGAGATAATCTTAATCTACATTCTCCAAAATCCTAAAATATATCCCACAAATGTTTTTTATATTTTAATTAGCCTCTTCAGACACTATAACATCCAATAATAGTAAACTCCCAAAAAAAATAAAGTAATATAAAAGGTAATATAATGTTATGTGAGTCTAAAAATTAAGCATTATTGATCCCTGAACCACACGAAATTATACTAATTATTAGGAATATACTAAACCTATGATCTTTAGAAAATGTCCTCCTAAAGTAATAATTTGTGAAAAATTGAACCTTTGTAAACTTCCTTGGTCAAAAGGACTCCCCTAAAAATATTTATCGGGTGATAGGAATTTTTTCACACCATAATCTTCACACTAATTAGATTTATATGTAAAAACACACACTCATCCTCACAAATATTTAAATAAGTGTAAATTAGTAAAAGAAAATGTATGAAATGAACATGTCGGGTTTATGTGGTTAAAAAAAAGTCCTAAATCAATTTTAGAACAATTATATCATTTTTAATTATTATATGTCGCAAATTTTACAATCATGATAAGTAATTACAACTAATATCAGATCACTTTTTTCTACATCATATAACCACATATATAAGTGGTCATACTCTACCTTTATAGTGGGTCCTAATGAATCATACAGTTACATTAAACTTTGATTTTGAAAGCATCTAACTATTTAACCATGGTAGTTGAAAATTAACTATAGAAAATTCACTCTACCATTTACTTTTGGTGAATAGTGAAAGTTACACTTATGACTCTTTGAATGACTCTTATTATCTTACCCCATGGTTTTAAAACCACAAGAATAAGATTACATCAAAATATCATCAATGTATGAAATATAATAAACAAAAAATTCTGTTCTGAATATTCCAAAAAAACATTGGTACACTCATCAATATTTAGTAAATTCTAAAGTAGTCTACCACCACTGAAAAATTTCTATTTATGTTGTCTAAACCGCAAGGTCAATCTATGTTTTGGATATTCTCCATTCATTCATGTAAAGTAAACTTTAATTAATCAATATAATTACTAATATCAATATGGAATGTAAATTTCAAGAACATATAAAAAATGAAGAGGATTTTATTGTTTCTAATAATGTAAATGTCCAAACACTCACAAGGTACTCCTCTAGTTTTATCGTTAACCTTGAAATAAAAAATCATTCATTCATTTTGTGTCTTAAAACAAATTATCCAAAAAGAATTTTTTAGGGGACAATTTTAGTAATGAATAAATTGTTTTATGTGTACTTAAGGATGAAATAGAAACGTAATACTCTCATTATTATTAAAAATTTGAGGTTAATAAAATGAAAATTGAGTTTCATGGAATTTTATGAAACAAAGCTAATGGAGGAAGGAAAAATCATCTCCCTTCAAGATAAAAATGTGGGAGGAATCATTGGGAGTGTGAATCGTTTTTAATTATTTTGTATTATGTTTACCAAAAATGGGAAACTCTTTTAGATCAATTTGGTCATGTCAAGGTCATGGAATTAGTTGACTTGAACATATGGGTATGCTTGAAAGATTTTTTCCTGCTAATGGGCGGTGTTTATTAGTTTGGGTTCATCAAAACATGGTATGTGATAGAATCAATTAACTAAATCGAGAGTTGTGTAAATTCTCTAGGTTTTAGTGATTTATGTGGTTCTGGGTATTGTATATTTAATGTTTGGTCAAATCTTAGTGGATGGTTGACCGTGAATCTTGGTTGGTTGTGTAGCCTATTTAACTAGTTGATAACCTCTAAAAATAAAGGTGAGGCCTAGTACTAATAGATTATCCTGAATTATGACTAAGTAATTATAGTATATTATGATATATTAACTTTAATACATAAATTCAATGTGAAATAATAATTTTATAGTGGTATACTATAGATGTAGGATGAAATCCTGAACAATAAAACCTTTTCTCACCTTTTTTTGTTTTTATTGTTTTTCCATTAATTGAATGTTGTGTGTATGTTTTCTAGGAGTGTGTTTGTCAAGTGTTAATTAATATTGTGATTTAATTTTGTTAACATCAAATCTTATGGTTCACTAATTCCTTGTAAGTACTCATAGTTTGAATTTTTTATAGTAGGAACTATGGTGTCTACGATCTTATTGTGAACACGGGTTATATGATTCAGTGATAGAGCAAATAGTTTCATCCAAACAAGTTGTATCATATATTGGTTTGGTAATCAGTTGTAAAATCATTGTAACATAGGTAACATTAAAAAAAATTCTAGATTTTATATTAATTACATTTTATATTGGTTTCATCAGAGATATGAATTCAATAAGAAAACTTGGAATTGAAAAGCTTCACATAACAGATCTCATTTTCTGGAGGATACATATTGAAGACTATCTATGAAAATACATATCTTTAATACATATTAATTCATGATTTATTACATAAATATACACATAATAAAATACCAGAAGATTGCTAGGCCTGGTTTCTTTGAGAAATTAGGTGCATAGAATACTAACAGTAAATAGGGATAAAAATACATTATTTAAGTTTTCTTAACATGCTCTTAAAATTTCATTACTCTTCTAAAACATCATGGGATAAGCTATTGATTTATATAAGAAAGGGGTGAGTAGAAAATTTTATTTTGGGAATAATCAAAGCATAAAATAAGGTAAATCAATACATGAAATTCAAGAGTCATAACAAGATTATATTGATTAGTGACAATCATAATAATGAACATCAAATCATAGTATAAGATGATTAAATCAAGGTATCATAAGAGTGTAGAAACAATATAAAACATGAAATCATAAAAATAATTCAATAATAACCACCATGAAATAATAACATAGTGTGCATAGGATAATTTATTTTTCATCATACATGGTATCTAATGAGATAAAAAAAGTACATAATGAATTGTAGGGCTATTTAATTTTGGGCCCACCAGTCACATCCGTATCAAGTTCATTTATTTTTATACCACATACTTCATACAGCGTAAGAAAATATTTTAACCACTTTAACCCCATGATTAATGAGTGTGAGTTTCATAAATGGAATTCCCCAATCAGTGAAGGATAGGAAAATCTAGGTGAATAACCTTGAGTTTCAATGGGGATTGGTATTCACTATACAAATGTATGGAACAGAAAATCAAAGGACAGTGTAAATGAAGAAGGGGTGTACCTATATATTCATGTAATCTTTTAATGTTGATGAGAGGTTGTCTCAAATCACTTGGATTAATAAGGATAGTTAGAGATGTTTAAAAACATATTCCTCCCTAAAAAATCAAAAATCAAATTCATAGTAAGAATTACATTCTTGAATAAATAGGATGATGGGATCCCTTAACATGAGTGGGGACTACTAAAAGCTTGGGAGGTGATTCTTCAAACGTTTTGAAAAAAATATGAGGGATTAAGATTTATAAAGGTAGAGTAACATTATTCTCAAAGGGTTTTTAGTGAAGGGGAATGGGAGGTTGGGTGGGTCATTAAATAAAAGGAGAGGAGAATTGTCTATTAATTTCTAAACATTGGTATGGGACTCTATATGAAAAAGTAATAAAAACCACAAACCCTCCAATGTTTTTTCGGACAACTCATTTATTTAATACACATTAATTCGTGATTTATTACATAAATGTTCCACTTATATAATCCAAAAAAGTTTGGGAATCCTAGTTTCATTGGGAAATTAGGTACATATGAAAACAACTTGAAATAGAAATAAAAATTAATGAAAACAATATTAACATACTCTTATAATTCCATCATTCCTCTAAAACTGTATTGGATAACCTGGGGACGTACATAAGAAAGGGGTGACATGTCAAGTCCAGTAACGGGATAATAAAATAATAGAAATAGGTAAAGTAATACACATGATACAAGAGGCATAAAAGGGGAAAATAAAAAGGGTTAGATTCATTATATTCAATAATTGTTCATGATATAACATGATTGCATAAATCCAACATAGGAATGTAGAACCAATATAAAACATGACATCATAAACATAAGGAAAGATAAAACACAGGGAAAAATAACATAGTGTTCTTAAGATAGCCTGCCATTAATCATACATTTAATCTCTTGAGATAAAAATATTACCCAATGTATTAGAGGGTAATATAATTTTGGTTCCACCTGTCACTTTAATACCATGTACATGAAAAAGTGTGCCATAGGGATCATACTACACAAGGATGTATTTTTTCAATTTTAACATAATGATTAAGGATTTAGGTTTACATATATATAAATACCTAATAATTTATTGATAGATAAAACTACTTGAATTTTGTTCAATGGAAATGGATATGGGTACTCACTACACCTATGTTATCTATGAAAAAATGCATGATAATTTTAGTAGAAAAACATGTGTACATAAATGTTTATAAAAGGGGTGAATGAGAGAAATATGGAACTATAGTTAGTTTTGAATCATATGGAAGGTAAGAGGTACGTAAAAAAACTATCCAAAATTGAACAACTGAAAATCAAAAGGCATGACATAATGATGGTTCTTTAATAATGAAAAGATTGAGAGGATCCCTTACCTTGAGTAGATGATTCTAAAGGAAAGCGAGGATCTTAAAAAGGGCTTTAGAGAACCTTGGGCAGACTATAGAGATATAAAAAAATATTAATTTTATTCTCAAATGGTTTTGATTAATGATGAATGGGAGTATGGTTGGGTTTATATAGAACAATAGATTATAATTCTTTATTAGTTTCCCAATATAGGGTTTTGAATCTATAAAATTAATTAATTAAAACTACAAACCATATCATTTTTTTGACTTTTTTAGACAAATTGGAGTTTTTTAATTATTTTTTATTGTTAATAACCAAACACATTAAAATAGTTCCCTTAGCCATTCATAAGGGAGTAAAGTTTATAAAGAATAGATTTTAATTATTAAAATTTCATATAGGTTTTGGAGGATTCATTATGGGTTTATAAAATTAATAAAATAACTTAAAAAACAAATTATTTTGAAGGGGAAATAAAATTTTATTCCTTTATGATCTTTACAGTATTTTTAAACCAACATTTGGACTTTTATGATGTCATAATTAATACCACATAATTGTACCGTATTTAATTTTTTCCAAAAAATACCACAATCTTGGAAAATTATGAAAAAATAACTATTGGATAATGTTGATGGGTTTATTGTATAAATAATTATTATTTTATAAAAATAATTCTATAAATGTGATAATTTACTATTTTAAATCAAAAATTTCTATTTATTGAAAAATACTGGGTATTTTACAATAATATTTTTTATCACTTATAAAAATTATATTTGACTTTGTAGATTTATATTATCATTTATATTTAATAAATAATATTTATAAATAATAATTTATTATAAAATAATTTATTTTAAAAATTCATGAATTCATAAAAATAATTTCTTGATTTAAACTTTATATTTACAAAAAATACAATTGGTGTTTCATCATATCGAAATCTAATGTTTATCAAACTCATTATTTAATCATTTAAAAAGTAATATTAAAAGGGACTAAATATAATAATTTTTTATTATAAATTAAATATATAAATTTATATTTTTAAGGTCAAGATACATATACTATTATTATAGAAGAAAATTCACTATGTGTAAGGTGTGTTATGGTGATCTTTTCATGGGGTGTTCTAGCGAACATGGTTTGGGTTGTGCTAATGATGTAATTGAAGGTATCCTATAAACAGTTTCATTTTTATTTAGTAATTAAATATAAGATTGGAATTGTTCAATGTAAAATCCAAGTGATTCTATCTCACTTAGAATCTCTTCCAAATAATCTTCAAAGGGTATGATCCTTCTAGTTGAAGGAATCACTTCATTTGTCTTTGTCAAATGGATTTTATCATAACCATTAGTATTCAAAAATAAATGGTCACTATAAAATGGCTATATTATAAATTTTTATGATTATTAACAAATTTATAAAATATATATACCATATAATGATCTTAAATAACCAATGTACTACATGTGTTTTATATAAAATCATTTCTTAATCAGGATTTTACTCATTTATATTGGGAGATTCATTTATAAATGTTTATGCCATTACATTATTCAACCCTACGAAAATTTCTCTCTCAAAATTTTCTTGAGTACACCAAAATAAATGATGTTATTTCTATTTAATCACCTATTGTGGTTCCCAGACACTTCCTCAAACTTGTGGCTTCTCCACTATACTTTTACTAGGTGAGTTGTCTTGTTTCATAGAACTTAGTGTATATGATTTAAGATCATCGTCGTATACTCCTTTTATAAAAGAGAATTATCAAATGGTAAAACATCTTGATTTAGTACCTGTGAGGGGTTTTTTAGGTACTTTATTAATATATATACATGTAACAAATCATGTACTTAAGATACATTAGGTGGGTGTACTAGATGATAGGACACCACTCCAATGTGATCAAGAATCTCATGGGGGTTAATGTATTTTCAAATAATTATTCCCTTCTTCCCAAACATTAAGAAATTATTCTATGGTGATATAAAAAGGAACCCATTATCTTCGACCTCAAACCCCAAGTCTCATTGGTGATTCTATTCATATATTTTCTATTAACACTGAGTGGATTTTATATAACATTGAATAGTCTTAACCATATCTTCCAATTCATTGATATTATTAGGTCCCATCAATTTCCACTCTCAAACTTCATCCCTTAATATTGGATTCTAACACCACTTCACATATAGAGTCTCATAATGTTTCATTTTAATTCTCTAATGGAAATTATTTTTATATGATAACTCTACTATGGGAAATTTTTGGTTTCAACATCCTTATAAATCCATTTAACTTGATCTCAACATATACTCTTGAGTTTTAATGGTCCTTTCAAACTAAAAATCTATTTGAGGGTGATATGTGGTGAAAAGATCATTTTTGTTTCCAACTCTTACTAAAGGCTTCTCTAAAACATTGGTGTAATGCTTGGATATCAATTGAATAATATATATATTTGAACTCCATGCACTCTTACGTAATCCCTTATATATATATATATTAGTTATTTTATTAATAGATAAATATTCCTTGATAGTAATTAAATATGTCAAATTTTTAAGGTGATTGACTACCACCCATATGGTATTATTTCTGTAATGTGTCATAAGGAGTCCTATAATAAAATATATCTTTATTTTTTCCCATTTCCGTACTAGTATGGGTCATGGTTTCATCATAATATTATATTTATTTCATTATACCTTAGCTTATTGTCATACTAAGTATTGAGATAAAAACTCCACAATATCCCTCTTCATGTTATCCCACCAGAGGTTTTGCTTCAAATATATATACTTCATAGTAATTTTAGATTAATAGAAAATGATGATCTGTATTCATTATCTATAATTTACCTCCTCATATCTGATTTTTGTGTTACACATATTTAGGTTCCAAACCATAAAACTCCATCTTTTCCAAAGTTAAACTCTGGAATATTCACTACCTTATTATATAGAAACTCGTCGTCTATATGGGCCTCCTTATTCCTCTAAATAATATATGTTTGATCAGTTATTTTAGAAAGGTATGATTAATATACTTTTATTTTACCCATATCCATCATTTTCATTCTGAATACGATTGAATCAATTTCAATCCCCATCATGGACAGGGTTGTGGGATCCTTTTTACTTTGAGAATATTCCACTTTTTTTTCAATCCCAATATGGTAATGGATTGAACACTTATAATCCTCGATCAGATATAACAACATTATTTTTGTTCATATTAAGATTCATATGTGTGAATATATACTTCAGGATTTTAAAATCTATATATATTTCAAACTTTTATCCCTAAAGATAATGTCACCAAATCTTGAATGTGAAGATCATTACATCTAATTAAAAATTATTTATTGAGTAGTGTTTATAATATATATTTAATTGGAAGGAGTAATAGGCTATAAATTAATCATATTACATTAGTACCCTACCTAAGCCATTTTTGGATGCATCATTGTAGATCACAGATCCTTCCTCATTAGTTGGTAATGTGAGGATATTATAATGACTATCCTCTTCTTCAACTCTTTAAAAAAAATTCTTTCATAATTCCATACAAACATAACTCCGTTATAAATAATCTTGATTGGGGGTATTGATAATCATGATAATTTTCTCTCAAATCTACTATGGTACCTTTCTAATCCAAGAAAAATATAGATTTCAATCACAGATTTTGGTTTGGGACATCCTCCAATTTCCACTATTTTTAACAGATCCATATATATCCATTTTTTGAGATAAAATTCCCCATGAAATTTACTTTATCCTACCAAAAAACAAAATTATTATAATTCTCATATAACTTTTACTCCAATAATATCTTTAGTATAGTATTTAAATGCTCCACAAATTCATCCATACTTTTGCAGTACATAAGAATATTATATATAAATAATACCAAAAATTTGTTGATGTAATCACTAAATAATATATTCATATACTACATGAATATTTATGTGGAATTATTTAATCCAAATGGAATCACAATGAACTTATAGTGCCAATACCTTATATGAAAACTAGTCTTGGAGATATCCTCCTTCTACACCTTTACTTGATAATTTCTCAATAGAAGATACAACTTAGAGAAGTGTTGGGATCCAAGTAGCTAATAAAAAATGTAATCTATCAATGGTAGAGGATAAATTTTCATTATTGTGATATTTTTGATATCATTATAATTAATACATTGGTGTATTTCCTTGTCCATCTGCATAATGAAAAGGACTAATACAGCACTCGGTGAAGAACTAATGAATATTAACGCTTTATCCAAATTCTCCTATAGTTTTAAATTTATCTCCTAAATTTAAAAATTAAAAAAATTATATATTATTTTATATTGGAAAAACTCTAGGTATGAAAAAAATTGAGATCTTAACCTCACGGATAGGAGGAAGACCAGACAATTCTTCAAGAAACATATTACTGAATTATCTCATAAAGGGATTGTCTTCAAGGAAGATATTTTATTTAGTATAAACAATTTGAGATAAATATTATTGATTAAAAGGTAATAATATCCATACTTTAGATTTTTGTACAAAATAAGATTCATCATCCACCTTGAAATTGTATGGAATCGGAGGGAGATTTGCGATATAAAGTGTAATTTCCTTCTCACAGTAATTTATGTTGGATCTATACAAGGAAATAAAATCCATGAATATAATATCATTTATTTATATTAAGGGTATTATCAAAAGGTTTTATGGGAAATTAATCCCACAAATTTGGACGTGGGATGAAATAAATACTTGGAATGCATTTATTGGCTCATTTTCTCTCTTCACTGATGACTCAACTTCCATATTTTGAGTTGGAATTTGACGTGATCTACTAAAATTTCATGATATAAAAGAATGTGTAGAACCAAAATGAAAGAGTTAATTAACTATATTTTAATAACTTACGAGGACATCTATCGCCACTTCTTTTTTATGATACACCTCTGTAGTTGTGATTGAAAACAGTCACCCTTTCTCTCTCGGCCTTGGAGGTTGTTTCCATTAGTTATGATTAAAAACACTTTTCTTATGGAACTAATTCAAAAATTTTTGTATTAAATTCATATTAAAATTTTTAAAATAGGATAAGGTTTACTTGATAATTCCTTTTTTCAATCACATTTGTGGGTTTCACCCATCAAAAATCGCTTGTTAGGTTCCCTTCTTTCCCACACCAAAAGCATTTCCTTAACCCGTTTAGGAAATTTCTAAGATTCTACTTCACAAAATTGTTAAAAATTTTATGTTTTAATTTCTTACAACTATTATATTTATCCATCATACGTACAAAATTAAACTCAACTTTCTACTTCCTATACCTGTGAAAACATTTGGATTTTTTCGTCTCCATTTAGAATTTGAGGGCACATCAGAAACTTTCTGCCATACACTCAAAGTACCGAATGGATAATGATTTTAAAAAACTCATATTTATACCAAAAAAATAAATGTTCAACTTTAATTTTGGAGGTAATGAAAAATCCAGAAGGATATCATTAAGTTCTTGTAATGGTTTCCTCATACACCCAAACGGACTCGTCATCATTTTTCTTGGGGCTAAGGAAATCCCTCTCCATTATAAGGCAGTGTGTTTGAGGAAAATATTTATCAGAAAAAATTTCTGAAATTCCTTTGACTCAATCACTTTTATATCCTCTTCATTAGAACTGTAAAATTTTAAAATAACACTATGTTTGATAGCATATTCAATACAAAATAGTGATTATAAATAAACCGTGATATAATATTAAAATACTATTATTCAAATGTGATTATTATAACCTAGAAATTGAATTTGAGGTTATTAGTAGTATTAACTACATTATAAAAAATATATATATATAAGAGTTCTAATCAATATAAATTTGTTTATAAATGATTAGGAAATAAGCACTCAATTTTAAAAAAAAATTTATTTCAAAAATGATTTTTATCAATTTTCATGGGAAAATATTTTTGTTAAATTTTAGATATTTTTTTAATTTTATTTTATAAAACTAAAATAAATTTCTAAATATATATATTGATATTAACTTTGTTTTAAATTTTGTGATTTTTAAAAAAAAATATATATTCTTTATTCAATAGTGAAAAATATCGATTTTTGTAAAATTGTCATTTATTTTAATAAATTAAGTAATTTAAAAGTCTAATTATTCTTTTAAAATGATTTAAAATTAAAAAAATTATTATTAATTTACATTTAAACCAATTAATTACTTTTAATTCGGCTTTATAAAGGATTTTAATATAACATTATTTTTATGCTCAAAAACATATTTTTATAAAAACCTTTTTAAAGAGAACAATGATTCTCAATTTTAACTAATTAAAATAACCTCTAATAAAGAATTTTAAAATAATAAATAATATATATATATATATATATATTAATTTAAAATAATTTAATTATTATTAATTTTACTATAGTTATTATAATATCAGCATATCCTTGAAATTTTTATTTCATGAAAAGCATTTTTTGACATGTCTGCGGATTTCATCTTAAATTAAATTATACAAATTATGTAAAATAAATAAGATAAGATCTATTTAATATTTTTAATTAGAAAAATAAATATTATAGAATAATAAAAACTATATCTTTTTTAACAATTAATTGTAAAAAACTATAAAAAAATAGTAACTCTGGTAAAATATTTAAAATGGTAAAAGTGACTAACCATAGAGGTAAAGAGGATAAAACGTTTAAAACATATTTATTTTGATTTTTTTAGTTTTTTATTTTCCTTATATCTCCTTAAATTGTTTTTTGTCATTTTTTGAGGCATTATTCTGTATATTGACTTCCAATTATATAATAGTTTTGGGTATTTACAAGAATGTTAGTCCTCCTCACTTATAAAAGGGAACATGATCTCCTCTCTAGTCCAAAATTAAAAACATCAATCATTTTAGTGAAGAACTCCACAAATAACTTTCACAAATCCATACCATTATCTTAGAATGCTTTTTTAATCATAAATCCATTCAAGTAAGGCTTTAGGTATAATCCTAAAGAGGTGGTCTATATAAGAGGTAATAGTCTTCACTAAGCTCCTTCTTTTTTAATCTACTATGTACACCTTCATATATTTCATAAAAATAACAATATAATAAAACCATTATATCATATACACATAGATTTTATTATTTTTATATAATAATATTCATTTATATCTTCTTACATTAAATGGGAAATGAGGCTATCGGTCATGTGTACGTTTGACTACAGCCTCGCAAACTAATGTAATTCATTTTCCATCATCACCTCTCAAGGTTTTTCATAAGGATTTATTTAATTTTTAAATATAGTATTAATTAAATATTAATAGTTCTTTAAAATAAATAAACCATATACATTATTACCATACAATACATTGAAAAATTATAACACAGTTCGTGTGTACTACAGACTCCCGCCTCATTAAGCGATGTGATTCATTTTCTTATTTTTGTACCACATGGATGGTATATGTAATCATATTTAAAGGAATAATATGATATTCAATATATTATTATAATTCTATAAAGATAAAATAACACTTAACTTCTTTCTATCATGATCATTGAAAATAGAAATGTTAAGCATGTGTACGTATGGCATATCGTCTCTATATGATTGTAACATGGTTCATTTTTCAAAACCATAATAAATGGTTGTTTTTAAAATTATAATTAATGTATAGAAATTAAAAATATTTCATGATTATTATTCTGAATATCATTTAACAATAACCATTTTACCACTATTAACACACAGATGTTATTTTGAAATTATGAACTGAGCATCTTCAAAACACCCTATATGGAAATAACTGATTATCTAACTAAATACATAATTAAAATAAAATAATTAAATGATTTAACTGTAAGATATTAAACGTAGAAAATTTCCTTAAAAATTATTTATATAAGCTTATTTAATAGGAGATAAAACACATACATGACATCCCTGGACTTGAGGTAAGGGTTTCCATCTCAAAACATCCTTCTTTTATTTGCATGTTCTTTTATAAAAATAAATTATTTATATAGTGTATATACTATCCATTAAAATATTAAATCATTAATCCTTCATAATTAATGGAATTTTATGTTAAATTTAACTTACTTTATTTGTGATGGTTAATATTCAAAAATTACTAAAGTGGTTGGGGTTAATGCTTAAATCTCATTTTAATCGAGTTTTTTTCATTTAAATTACCATTAAAGAAAATTATTTTTTCATTATATAATAAAACATTTTTATTATATTATCCACTAGTTATTTATGTAATTTGTTTATAATATTATCAATTTCTTTCTCTTAGATAATTAAAATGATTGAGAAAATGTTTTTAAGAAAATCCGACATCATTTCTCTCTTCAGATGAAAATAATTTTCCTTTGAAATCCATGTTTTCTATAAATGTTTTAATGAATATTTCTAATATTATCTATTTATTTATTAAATAAATTTTTAACCACGTTTTACTTAAAAAAACAATTTTAAAATATTCTTCTCATCATTTTCCAAATGAGGCAATTTTTGACTTTTTTTACAAAATATTAAAGGAATATTTTTTTTAATAATACAAAATCAACAGAATTACACATCATAATTTTCTTTAAATATTACTTTATTAGTTTACAAGGATATTTTCATATAATTGTTTTCACAAAATTATTTTGTTAATTTTAACTTTTCAAAAGGGATTTTCAAAGCGTCATGTTTATTTTCCTCATGATTTTTTATAAAATATTTTTAAATGAAATTTTTATGCATAAATAAAAACACTAAAAAGTTATGGAATTATTTTAAATTCTGTATATATGTATCTTACATATATACCTTTCTAAATATCCCCTACATTAATGCGGTAATCCATTCCTTATGCTCAGTTTCTAAATAAATTCATTGTGAATTTTAAATTGATTATGTTACGAGGAGAGATTATATAACTCATTTTTTTCCTGGGAAATTATTGTGTTTATGCCTTATAATTTATTTCCTTATATGGACCAAATATGCATGTAAGTTAAATGAATGTATTAGGAGGGAGAAAAATTATATAACCTTCTAATGCATTTGGTAATGTTTTATCTCATGAGACATCATATATGGGATTAGGGATTTCACCTAATAATTTATCAGACATTGTACAGCATGTAATGTTGTCTCAATAGTCAGGCTTGACTTATTCTTATGTTATGTTTCATATTACTACAACATTTTCTATGACTCTATGATATTATGATACCATTTTCTTTATTTTATGACTCCACGTAATTACTCATGTTCTTACTCTATTATGGTATCATGTTATTTCATTGACTCATATGTTATTCTTCCTTATCTTGTTTATTTATTTAAAAGGACTTTTATCTCACCCCTTTATTTATGTATTTCTTAGGTTATCCTATAGAGTTTTAGGATATTAAATTGATTTAGTAGATGATTATAGAGAATAAAATAAAGTCGTTTTAATTTATTCTCCCTTTCATTTATTTATTATAATCCCTAGTCTTCCAAATATACTTGGGGTCATTATATTTTGATTTTAATTAATATATTCATATGTAAAAAAACATGTAATATTATGTTTAAAAGGATCGAGTACCTATATTTTCCATCAAAGTAAATTTTTAGTTAACATTTCAAAACTCTTATGATAAAACATCATTGAGAACCCTAGGGACAAGTCTATGAACAGGACTTAGTATAGAAAAATATCCTGGAATCTTAGTGAAGTATAGAGTGATTAGTTTATGAGAAATTAAATCTCTTTTAGGATACTAAAATTAGATGTGGTTCTATAATAGATGTACCTAGAGGTAATAAATATATAAAATCAGTGTCGATCTTAACTCGAGTATTACCTAGTATAGAAAATGGTCTTTACTATTCACCTAGCTTGAAACTCCTAGAGGATATTTTTCGGAAATTCATAAACTCTTTATGAACCATTATTATGGAATTGATCAAATTGTTTGGTCAGAAAACATAATACTAATCATTACCACGGAAAATCTTTATTAAAACCTAGCGACACATAATTTAGGATATTATTATAATTTATAATTTATTCCTTATATGTTTATATGTTTTTATTTTTTATGTTAAGGTCTTCTCATATTGTTTTTTATTTGTTTCCATTAATGGTGAGAAATAATAGAAATATTCCAATAACCAATTTCATGATAAATGCAATGGTTTTTATAATTAGACACTTAACCTAATAAGAATAGAAGTTAAACATTTTTTGATCATGAAAAATGATATTTCTCAAATTAATATTAACAACTAGAGCATATTTGAATTTATAATCACACAAAATAGGGGAAAATGGAATCTCATGGAAGTTCAAGTTCTATATATAAAGAATCAAAAAATCTTCATAAAATTTTTTTGAAGTGGTACAAAGGAATGTTAATTAAAAGAACTAGATAATTCTTTATGTGTGGAAAAGGAGGGAACAAGGAAGATAATTACTGATGGAAAATGAAAATTCTGGATAAAAAATGTGGGAAAATTAATTTCAGGCAAATATACCACTAACAATTAAATGTCATAATTTTGGATAACATGATCATTATCCTAATCAATTTCCTAATCCAAATATTAATTAATAAGGGTCGATGTTATGAAAAAAAAATTGATTTGATTGAAGTGTTTAGTTTTTGGAAATTAATAATTATATTTTTTTAATCATTTTTATTAATTATATTCTAGTTATAAGGATAATTAAAATTCTAAGGATTATTGTGCAGAAGTTTAATTTATAGATTTGAAAGAATATTTTGAATTGTACAAACGACCTTGAAATGTGATTTAATTTAAAGGTGATATTTTATTTAAAAATATCTTATTGATATAATATTATCATTGATATGTTCTTGATGTTGAGGAAATTATAGTCAATTAAAATAATTTCATTTTTTGAAAGAAAATGTTTTATAGAATACATTAGTGTTTAAACACTGGTTTTATTTTTAATGTTAATTTTATAAGGTTCATCATATTTTGGAGAACATTTTATTGGGTTGATATGTATATAACCTTATGATTTACATAAATTATTATTTGGGAAGAATGATGTTATGTTTTTCGAGATGAATGTTTAAGGGTATTATATAACATTAAAGGTTAATACTTCTTTTATATTGAGGTTATTTGGTATATATGGTAATTATTTAAGTAATTATATATGTTAAACCTTTGTATTTATTTTCTAAATTTTAGTGATTAATATATTCATAATTGATTTTAGTATTATCTTACTTTATGGTAACTGTTTTTGTTTTAATAATGATAGGAGGAATATATTTCTAATCATTTATTAATCTTATGATCTAGTAAAAGTTAATTTTAGTGATTGAGAAATTAAAAATCATTTCAAATATTCATTAATATGATTAATTAGTGAAGTGGAAATTGATCAAAGAATAATGAAAGGATGAAATTGTGTTTATAAAATAAGAAAAATATTAATTAAGTATTTTTTGGTATTCAATATCCTGATATAAATATAATCACTCAACTCTATGAAAATTATCTTGATACAAAAAATTATCCTATTACCATAATTTTCGATAAATCAAAGGCCATTCAATTCATCCGAGATTTTTTTGTTTTGTGGTTGTTAACTTTATCTTGATCATTCACCTTATTATGATCAATTATATCAATCACTATAAATAATTATAAATATGTTTCTTACATATCAATATTTTTACTTCCCATTAATGGTCTCTTTCATGGAAACATAGTCATGTCTTATTCTATATGACCTCCATATTTTCAATTCACTGCTTTTAAGAAAAAGTTTTATTGACCCTTTTCATGATATGGGTTTTCCATAATGGGAATTCTCAAATGTAAGGTCCTTTATTAACAAATCACATATTAAAATCTCAAGGAAATAATTTATTTAATGGGTTTATAAGGTAATAATCCATATATATTAAAAGAACACAATGTTAGATAGGGTATTCAACATAAAACAGTGAGTTTAAATTAACAATGATATAATATTAAAATACTAATATTTAAACATAATTATTATAACCTTGTAATTAAATGGTTGCTTATAGATAGTATTGACTAATTTTTTTAATCATTATATTGATATTAACTTTGTGTGAAAATTTTAATATTTAAGAAAATATTAATTTTTCTAAAAATAAGGAAAATTATCCATTTTTATAAAACTAGAATTTATTTTTATAAATTATGTAATTAAAAAGTCCCATTATTATTTATATGTTATTTAAATGCAATAGAATTATTATTTAGATATATTTCATCTAGTTAATAAAATATAAATCATTTTTAAACAGGATTTTATATACTTTTATTTTTAGGATTTAAAACACATTATTCTGAAAATTGTTTAAAAGTGCATAATGTTTCTCCATATTAAATAATTAAAATAAAACCTAAATAGGGACAATTTAATGAAATTTAAATATTATATATCTATAAATATGAATTTAAATTCATTTAATTATTAATAATTTTCATATATTTATTATTAGATCATCTAATTCTTAAAAATTCATTTCTTCCAAAAATAGTTTTTTCAAGTTGTCGTTGGGTTTAATTTAAAATATAAATTTTACAATTATAAGAATATAATTTGATAAAATGGATTATATAATTTTAATAAGAATAATATATATTATATAATAATTTAAAATTCATTTTTTTCATAATTAATTGTAAAAACATTATAAAACATTACTTGGTTAAAAAAGTGTAAAAGTGAGTAACCTTAGAGTTAAAGATGATAACATGTTTAAAACATGTTTATGATGAATATTATATATTTTTATAGTCCTTATATCTTCTACCCTCCTTTATTTTTCAATTTTTGAGGCACATTTCTTGAGAGTGACTTCCAATTATTGAATTGTTTTAGAGATTTACAAGAATGTCACTACTCCTCCCTTATAAAAGGTCACCCCTATCCTCTCCTTTATACACAAAAAACAAATTAGTTTTGAATATAAGAGTCCAAATCACATCCTAAATTACCTACCATGATCTAATAGTTATTTATTTTATAATAAATCCAATCTGGGAAGGCTTTATGTATAACCCTGAAGAGGTGGTTTGAAGAAGAATTAATTGTCTTCACAGAACTCCCTATTTTATTCTTCTTTATCCGCCTTAAATTATTTCTTAAAAATTAAAATATAATAACACCATTATCTATTATATAATAAGATGTTATTATTTTTATTCAATAATATTCAATCATCTTCAAATCCATCAAATTGGAAATGAAATCATCGTTTGTGGGTACGGCGGACTACCGCCTTGTGAACCAATGTCATTTGTTTTCCATCATCACCACCCAAGACTGTTCATAATTATGGATTTAATTTTTATATAAAATACTCATGAAATATTAATTATTATTTAAAATTAATATATCATATACCTTCTTACCTTATCATCCATTGAAAAATGATAACAGTGTTCGTGTGTACGGCGGACAACCACCCCGCGAAGGGTTGTGATTCATTTTTATATTAAAACATCGCATGGATGGTATAGGTAAGTATATATAAATAAAAAATATGTTATTTATTATATAATTATTATTATATAAAATTAAAATAACCCTTACCATCATTCCATCATGATCATTGAAAATTGAAACGTTAAACATGCATACTTACGGACTACCATCTCCAGGATTGTAACGTAGTTCATTTTTCATAACAATAATTAAAAGTTAATATTAAATGTATAATTTATGATTAAAAAATATAATTATTTCATAATTATAATTCTTAATATGATGGAATAATGACCTCTTTTACCATGGTCAACACACCGATGCTGTTTTGAAATTACGAACTAAGCATCCTCAGAACACCCGATGCGAACATAGCTGATCAAGTAATTAAATATGTCCTTAAAGTAAATTAATTAAATGGATTAAGTATAATGGATAAACCCTTTAAAATTTCTCTAAAAACTGATATACTTTTATTGTAAAGGATATAAAATACATACATGACAAGCCTGGACTCAAGGTAATGGTTTCTATCTCAAAACATCTTTCATTGAGATGCATGTTCTTTTATACAACTAATTTCATTTATATGGTGTATATAGTGACCATTTTAATATTATACAATGAAAAATTAATATATAATGTTAATTTATGTCTCAATTCACTTACTTTATTAATGGGGGTAATGTTTCAAAAATTTCCAAACTGGCAAGGGTTTTTTCTTCAATCATAATTTAATATGGATTGTTTATGCATGAATTTTCGTTAAATGAAATTATATGATCAGTGTCTAATAAAAAAATTAATTTATAATCCTTTGTTATTTTATGAAATTTTCATTTAATAGTTCCATTTTCCTTTCTTTTATACTTATAATTATTAAGAAATTTTTTTTATAAAAATATGACTTCGTTTCTCTCTTCTTTTGAAAATCATATTCCTTCAAAATCCATGATTTCTAAAAAAATAATGAATTTTTTTAATATTATATGATGATTTACTAAATAAATTTTTATCCATGTTTTACGTTTAAAAAATCATTTTAAATGAATCTTCACATATTTTTCCAAAGGATAAACTTTTTGACTTTTCTTAAAAAATGTGAAGGGAATGTTTTTTAACTTATATGACATGTGAAGAATTACCCACCATCATTTGCTTCCAAACATCCTTTATAATATTAAAAGGATATTTTCCATGAAAATTATTCCCATTATATTTTTCAAATTCAATATTTTTTAAGGTAATTTTCAATGTGTTAAGGTTATTTTCCTCAATATTGTTTTTTTAAGTCTTTTCAGAAATTATTTATATTCATCAACAACATCGACCTTTAAAGTTGTGGAATTATTGTATAATATATATAATTTTTTACATATATACCATTCCCTCTCTCCCTTACATTTATGGGTCCGTATATTCATAATTCTAATTTTTTAAATTCCCTCATTATAAAATTTTGTTAGATTATTATATGAGGCCAGATTATGTAACTCGTTTTCTTTCCATGGGAAATTATTATGTTTTTTATTTATAGTTTATTTCCTTATGTTGAATAAATATGCATGTACTTAAATTTATTTTCAATGGTGGTATTGGAATTATATATCCATACAATGCATTGGGTAATCTTTTAATCTCATGTTCCATCTTGTATGGGATTAAGGAGTGAACCTATTCATTTATGGGACTATATCCCTCATGTGATGTTGCCTCGATAGTTAGCCTTAACTTATTATTATGTAATTTTCCATTTTCTTTCATCATTTTATTATAATAGATGATATTATGATATAATAATCTTTTTATTATGTTTCCATGTAATTAATCATGTGCCTTCTCTTTTATGATATCATTTTATACCTTTTACTTACATGTTATGATTCCTTATTATGTTTATTTCCTTACTAGGATTTTTATCACAACACTTCCTTAATTTATTTACTTAGGATATCCTATTCCTTTTTAAGATCTCAAATGGATTTAGAAGAAGATTATTGAGAATAAAATAAATATTTTTTATTTTAATCTCCCTTTGATTGATATATTATGAACCAAGTCATCCAAAGACACTAAACCTCAAGATATTTGGGTTTTATTAATATATGTTTCTGTTAAAAATAATGAAATAATTTATATAAATGGTCTGGCTCATTATATTAATGGGATTCATATTTTTTTCCAACATCCTCCATTTCTCAACTTTATTCTCCATATGATAAACAGCTATAATAACCATCTCTTTCTCAGTGCATTGAAGGATAAGGAAGAACTTTTTAATGGAGTTGTTTCATTTTTCCGTGATTAAGAGATCGGAAGATCCACTGAATTTCAGAATCATTTTTTATAAATTTATCAATTGCAATGTGTTACTTCATAGGGGGGATTCAATAGTTCTACCTTATTTATGTTTTGGTTCAAAACATGAGTTAACTGAAAAATAATATTCATAATGTTGATGATTCCCTCTCCCATCATATTGGGATTCACTTTTGGGTATTCGTAAAATTTCCCCTCACATTTCTTGTTTACTTGATTCATATTATATTCATCTATTTACTATAAATAAAGGGGGAAATAGGGATGATTATTTTTAAACTATTAAGAAAATATAAGGAAAACTATGAACATTGAAAGAATAAATCATAATTGACATATATTCTTTAACCTAGGATATTTTAGGATTATATCTAAGATATCCATGATATATTTCCTAATATAAAATTATATGTTTATTTTTTCCCTTAATAATTTTCTATAAAGAGAATTTTAATTTTCCAAAGCTTATACCTTGGGAGTGTCAGACCACATTTTAAGCAAGGCCCATTTTCATGCCCTAGGTGATGATTGTATCTATCTCAATACACCCTTTTCAGGGTTATTTCTCCTAGTTACCTTTGTGTCAGAGCCACATCCACATGTAGTATCCATATAGGAATGAATTTTCTTGGAAACCACTTATTATTTACTTTTTTAAAATTTATGGATTTTTCCATATGTCTAGACATATCCCTAAGTATTTCTCTATAGTTTTATAATCCTAATCCTAAAAATAACTATACTTTACTCTAATAACAACTCTAACACCCCATATCTTTAATGCATAATAATTAATGATTTATTATATAAAGGTAAAAATTATACAATACTAAAAGATAGGGAAGTTTGATTTTTTTTTGGAAATTAGGTATATATCATAATAGTTTGAAATATAAATAAAATGACATTATGTAATACTTTCTAAATATTCTCCTAAAATTCCATCATTCTTCTAAAAGTTCACATGATAGCCTGGGGACATACAAACTGAAGGAGTGATCTATGAATCGCTTTAAGTGAAAAATAAAATCATAATCTGAGCTAATGTGTTTCATGGGATCCAAGAGGCATATAAAGGAAACATAAGAGTAGTGAGAATAATAATCATGAAAAATGAGTCATGATATAACATGATATCATAAACACAACATAGGAATTTGGAAACAACATAAAACATGACATCAAAAACATAATTCAAGGATAACCGCCCTAAAAAAATCAAATTTTTCACTTAGGATAAACTCCCACACACAATACATGAAATATCCAGATATAAAAACTTTATCCAGTGTGTTTGAGGGCTATATAATTTTGTACCCATACATCATATTCATATTATATACATTCATAAGTTTGTTACATAGTTCATACAACATATGGTTGTATTCCATCAATTTTAACCACCATGATTAAGGATTGTAGGTTAAATAAATTTAAATTCCCAATAGATTAAGGATAGGTAAAAATCTATGAATATCCTTGAGTGGAAATGGAAATGGTTATTCACTAAAAAAATAAAGATTGTCATGGAAAATCACTAGATAATTTCGGCTGAATAATGGGTGTACATAACGGTTTATATAAGAAGATAATGGGAGAGGAAGGTGTATAAAATTACTTAGGAATCATAAGTAAAATAATATTTATGTTTAAAACTTATTATATATTGAAAAATTAGAAATAAAAAGGTGTTACATAAATAAAGTGCATGAATAAAGAGGAGGAGATGATCGCTTACCTTGAAAGGACACATCTAAAATCCTTGGAGAAGATTTTTAAGAGATTTTGGAACATTGGAACGAATATACAGAAGTAAATTAATAGTATTTTCATTACCTAATGTATTTTAGGTAAGTTTAATATGATTTTGAGTAGTTTTATATAGAAAAAGAGATGAAATGCTTTATTAATTTCCAAACATGGGTTTTTGACAATATTTGATAAAGTAATCAAATGTAAATACCATAACTAGGGTTTTTCCAATGGTTTCTACTAAATAAGAGTATTTTTAATTATTTTATTACGTTAATAACTCAACACATTCAAATAATTCACTTGGTTATTTGGAAGTGAGTCATTTTTATAATGAATTGATTTAAAAACATTAAAATATAATATATGTTTTGGAGAATTCAATAAGGGATTATAAAATTAATAAAATAGATTAAGAAACACATTATATTTAATGGGAAACATAAATTTTTTTATATATACTATTTATAGTGTTTATTATATCAAATTTGGGATTTTATTATATTAACATACATATCATATAATTATACCGTATTAAATGTTTTCCTAAAAATTTGACTATCTCAGAAAGTTGTGAATAAATAACAATTAGATAATACTGAAATGATTATTTAGAAAAATAATTATTATTTTATCAACATAGTTACCTAAATATGATAATCAATGGTTTTAAATCAAAAATCCTTATTTATTCAAAAATACTGGTTTTTTTACTATAACGGCCTTTTGAACCTTATAAAAAATTATATTATATACCATAAAATTATATTATCATTTATATTTATTAATTATAAGTTTATAATAATATTTTATTAAAATTTAATTTATTTCAAAATTTATTAAATTCATAAAAATAGTGTCTTTATTGAAACTATATATTCCCCAAAAATAAAATTTGTGTTTCATTAAATCAAAATCTTAATTTTATGAAAATCATTAATTAGTTACTTTAAAAGTAATATTAATAAGGGATAAATATAATAATTTTTATCTTATAAATAAAATATAAAAGTAATAAATTTATGTTCTAGATATATATCCCTTTATTACACTAGAGAACCCCATAAGGGTAAGGTGTGTGATGGTAAGATCTTCATAGGGAGGTTTGGAAAATATGGTTTGTCTTGTAATACAAATGAGATTAAAATTCTACAATAAAATGATTCATTCATTAATTTTTTGTTTAATCATGGATTTTCATTGGTCAAATTAAACCTCAGTGATAATATCTCCCCTAAAATCACTAAAAATTGGGCTCTATAGGGTTCCATCCTACTGGTCAAGGTCATGGCTACCTTTGTCTACGTCAAAAGGACTTTTTTATAACCTATAATATACTAATATCAATGGAAATGGTAAATTCCATTATTGTCACTGTATATATTGATTAATAACATTTTAAATTGGGAAGAACATATAATGGTCCAAAATAACTAAATCAGTGCTTGTGTTTTCTAAAAATTAATTTCATAGTAAGGCGTTTACTCATTTAAAAAAGGTAAATTCATTCATAAAAGTTTGGGAAATTATTGTTTTTTCACATGGAATCAACTAAAGAGGAGTGATTTTATATATTTTATAATGTTAAGAAACAATATCATTAATGTAATACACTTGGTTAGGTGAAAGTGAGTCATACTCATAAAGAATTAATTTTTAAATCATAAAATATTATATATGTTTTCGAGGATTCATTAAAGGTTGAAAAATTAACCAAATAACTTTAAAATATATTATTTTAATGGTGAAAAGCTGTTTTTTTTTCATTTATACTCTTTATTTTATTTATTACATCACTTTTTGGTTTTTATGATTTCATAATAAATACTACATATTTATACCGTATTTAATTTTTACTCAAAAATTAGACTCTCCCCAAAAATTATAAAACATTAACTATTGGAAAATTTAGACATTATTATATCAAAATAATTTTCTAAATATGGTAATTTAAACTTTGAAATCAAACTCACCATTTATTGAAAAATACTAGTGTTTATGACAATAATAGTTTTTTACATTTATTCTCATTATATTGAATCTCACTAAATTAAATTATAATTTTAATTTGAAAATTATTTAACTAAAATATTATTTGAAAATAAAATTTATTTCAAATTTATTTAATTTATAGAGGAGAGTTTTTTAATTAAAACATTTTATTTTCTATAAATGCAATTTTGGTTTCTTCATATCAAAATCAAATTTTCATCAACTCATATGAAATTGTAATAATACAAATGGATACATATAATCTTTATTTCATTAAAAAGGAAAATGTAAGAAAATTTATTTTTATTATCTAGATACATAACCCCTTATTACATGAGTATATTCTTTATGGATATGGTTTATAATGGTGGGTCTTTCTTGAAGTGGTTTAGCAAACATGGTGTAGGTCGTGATCTTGATAAGACTAAACGTATCTTATAAACATATTATTTCGTGATTTGTTTGTTGAATTTTATCTTGGGATTGGTCAATGTAAAATCCAAATGATGGCATATCCCTCAAAATCTCTGATAGATGGGATTTATAGTGTACGATCCTACTAGTCGAGGCCATAGATCCTTATGTCTGTGAAAATTAGACTTTATAAAAATAGTTGATATATGATCATATTATCATTCACTATGAAATATATTTTTTATAAAATTTTAACATTATTAATTTTATTTTAAATTAAATAGGATTTATTTTTTAATTGGTTAAAAATAACCAAATTTGTGCATGTGTTTTCTAAAACTATAAGGAATTTACTCAATCAAAAAATGGATTTAATTTATTAAATTTTGGGTCATTAAATTATTACCGCATTAAAAAATTCACCATAAAAAATAACACTTCACAAACTAAGCATATGATGATACTTCTATTTCATCACCTCATTTGGTTTCCATATTTCTTTCTCAAACATGTGGTTCAACAACAGTACTTTGGCCAGCGGAGTTGTCTTTTTTGTGGAAATCTTTATATATGATCTAATATCTTCACTAGATGATTTTAGTATCAAAAAAATATCCTCCAAGGGTTCTGCATTTGGATTCAATACATGTAAGGTTTCTTGTATTTATATCCTCAAAAGGGAAACATGAAACACATATTGTACATAGGATAGGTTAGGTGGAATTTATAGGTCAGAAGCCACAACGTTGATGTGATCAAGGATCTAAAAGTGCATGATGTATCTAGGAATAAGATTTACCTTTATCCAAACCCTCATGAATTTCTTCCATGGTGATATATTGTAGAGACCCAAAGCTTGGCGTACATGGACATTACATTACTTTAGCGGAATACTTAATACATAACAAAAACAGACACACAAGGACCGTAATAGGTTAGTGTCTTTGGAAACTTGAAACATAATCTTCTAATCGTGGTGAAAGATCTTCAACATCTCCCATAAAGATCTTCCCTTTTTTTTCTTACCTAAAACCTTTCTTTATATCCTGGGGAAAAGAAAAAATAAAAAGGGTGAGCTCAAATGCTCAGTAAGGGTAAGCATGGGTAAAATAAATCATACCATATACATTTGAACTTAAAAACATGAACATAATGTTTAAACATCAAAATCTTGAGCAACGATATAAAACATGGAAGTATATAAGGCATAGATCATAATGGAACATAAATCATGATAAAATAGCATGGAAATAAAACATGTAATTGTGGCATCCATTAAGCACATGTAATGATTTCCATAGTAGCCAAGGCATTGCTGCCAAGACCATCTTAGTGGACAAAGTCCCTTTCTGAATCGAGTTCACTCCTCGTTCCAGTCCTGTATTACTGAACCGGTTTAACATGTCGTTCCAGCCATGTCTATCTCATGAGATATAAATCTTTACCCAATGCATTGGAGGGAGATATAGGTCCCACCCATCTCATAATGAAATCATTCTTACTTGTTCCACAAAATAAACTTGAAACATTCATCATAACCCAAAGAATAAAATGGGTTTCATAAACATCATCCCATCATCACATAATCCATATAAAAAAATGGATATTTCATCATAAGAAAATTTAAACCATGTAAATCATAGAAACATTTTACTTGAAACATACACATATGAAATAATTTCATCTTATATGAAAAATGGTTTTGATAAAACACTTGAAATGAATTCTTGAGGAAAATATCCTTTCTTCTTCAAAATAATTTTCTTTTCACAAAATTTCATGCAATTTTAAAAGAAATAGATTTCGTTAAAAATAGTCATGAAATATTTTGGAGGAATCTTCATGAAAATATGGATTTATAAAACTGTAAAAATCCTTTCATGCCGTATATGTTAAAAAAACATTCTTCTCGTACTTTCGACAGAAAAAGGCAAAAAGTACCTCATAAAAGATTGATTCCATAAATACCATGTAGTAAAAGTAAAAATGGCTAAAAAGGACTTTAAACATACATGAAAAAACTTTTATAAAACATGGACATGGATGATAGAAATAACCCCAGTAAATACATACGAATAAGCAATCTCGGATAAAAATGAGATTTGCAACATTATCCCTTACCTTAGGTCCGATATGCTTCGTACGTATCTGAACCCCCTGTATAATGATTTAAATAATGTCATTGACTTATTACATAATCATATTCATTGTTATGATATCATATATGGTTCACTTATGACTTTATATTACCCGTTCTTTTGTAAATTCCATGTTAAAGAGTGTTTTGGGTAAAATCGTTTCATTTGTCGTCCGTGTTTTGACTTGTAATTATTCATATGATTACTTAGATCATGATTACTTACATACAGAATGTAAAACATGATTTATATATAATATATATTCAGAATATACATATATATAATAGATCGATAAATGGAAAGAAATACATCGTTCATAGAGACGGTAGGTTGTATGTACGCATGAACATTGTTTTCATTTCCTCATTGAATTGAAGGGAATTAATTGGATGACATACATATATATATACATAAATACAGTATAATTATTATGTCATATATTTCATGATTAATTATTATATATACTTTATAATCATTTATGAATGGTTAATCATTGAGAATGAATCTCATCGCGTCGTGGAGACGGTATTCCGTACGTACGCACGAGCGATGATATCGTTCCCATGATCGTGGAATTTTATTGGAGTGTATGTATACTATTACAGAATCATTAATAAATTACAATAATGATATATAGTTATTATTTACACCATTATACCCATCCAAGTAAGGTGGTGGTGGTAAATATATTACACCACAGCGTGGAGACGGTATTCCGTACGTACGTGCGCGCGGTGATTTCTTTTTCCGTAGGATGGATAGATGGTGAAATAGGGTTGTTTCATACTTATAATAACATATCATTATATGAGTGATACTGATGTTATTACTTCATAATGAAACAACCTAATAAGAAGAAGTGGAAGAAGAAATAAAGGTGAAAGAATCGGTAACGGAAATTACCTCTTCTTTGAAGCGCCTCTTTGAGACATCATCTTAAGGCACCAAAATTAGTCTTTGAAGAATACCAAGACCACTAGGATGTTTATAGGGAAGTGTGGAAGTGAAATTGGAAGGTTTTGGCCGAGCTTTAAGGCTCAAAGTGGTGTGAGGAAGAGAGGGAGGAGGTGCCCTTTTATAAGGGAGGAGAGTGGTACCTTTGGAATTCTTAAAAATATTAATTTAAAATACATCTAAACCCACTTAAAAACCACCAAAAATGACTCATATTAGAATATTAGATGATATAGGGTTGTAATATCATCAAAAAATCAAATTTAGACATGTTTGGATCTTATTTTAAACTTTATCATTTTGATTTATCCTTATTTAATCTATTTAAGTTTATTTGTGGTAATAAAATTCTAAATTTTAAATTATAAAAAATAATTACTTATTTGTTGTGAATTTTCCATAATTGTTTACTTTATAACGTTATAGACCATATAAATTTAAATTTATAATTTTTTTTAATATTTTTGTGATTTTTAAACAATTTTATAATATGTTATTTTTATAAAATAACAATAGTGTCAATTTTGACACTATTCATTTATTTGAATTTAAATAAAATATATACAGAAGATTTGTTCGAACTAAAATCTTTAATAGATTAATAAAATGTTATATGTATATAGAAAATTTTTGTATCATATTAAATAGTTCATATAATATTTATTTTATTATTTTTTAAACCATTTATTTGGTTTATCTCTTAATAAAATAAATACTACAACATTTTTGTATAATTATTTAATATACTTATTTGTTGCATAAAAATTAAAAATAAAATCCTATGATGAATTTAAATCTAATAAATTTCACAATAATACTTTTACTTGAATTTATCATCTTAAAATCAAAATATTTAAATTGTTATATTTATTAAATTATGAGGGTGACAACTTTGGCATCATTTAAGATAAAATAATTTAAGTGTCATAATCACTTTTGTAAGGCTCCAAATGGTCCAATATTCGACCATTGGATTATTATGGTTTACCTTTACATGAAAAATAAGTTTTGGTCTGGGTTGTATGCATTTTATGGTCACTATTAGTTTAATAAAGACTATATTCTTGATTTTTCACTAGATAAGCAATTTCTGCATCACTATTGTGTCATAATTAATGATAATTATTTAATCCCTAAAAATTATAAATAAATTCATATGATGTAGATAATTTTATTATCTTTCTGGAGACTACTCAGGTTCTATGTTTCATGAAATTTATCACTAAATTAAAATTAATATATTTATAAGATTTAAGAGAGTGACATGTTGTCACTTTCTTTGGTTTTAATAATAATTAAGTTATTTTCATGGGAAAAGTCCACTAAAGGAATCTAATCCGACCCTTAGATAATATGGGTATACTTTTAGCCATCCAATAGAATTTTGACATGTGTTAGGGTAATTTTATAATATTTTATTTACCCTTAATTACCCTATTTACCTTTAACTATGGTAAATAAAATTTACCGTAGTTACTAT
The DNA here is from genome assembly GCA_963277665.1 of Viscum album. Lineage (NCBI taxonomy): Eukaryota > Viridiplantae > Streptophyta > Magnoliopsida > Santalales > Viscaceae > Viscum > Viscum album. The sequence continues at coordinate 141,723,432 of OY728161.1, read as the reverse complement.
TCATAATTCCCAAAAATAAAAAGTATCTTATTAACATAATTTGGACCCAATGATTCCAAATATAGAATCCATTTTTCTAAATTCAATACAGAAAAGTTGCAGAAATTAAATTAAAATTAATCCCGTTGTCGAAAGAAAATGGGTTTTTCTTTAAAATATTGCAAAAGATTGAATTGATTTAACCTACGAATTTAATGTAAAATCAATGATAATGGCATAAATTATATTAAATGGTAAAAATATATTCTATTTATACTTTAAAACCATTCAATATTATAATTTAACCATATAAATTATTGTGATGAAAAAAGTTGTTTTTAATTAAAATATAGCGTGTTTTTATTATTCATCAAAATATGAAAGTTACCAGAATAATATGAAAAATGTATCCAAAGTAAATTTTTATATCTTGATTCCAAAGAAGAATTTTATTTTGTCAAATTGTACTTATAAACATGTCAAAAACTAGATTTAAAGTGGGTGCGCCATCAAAAGGCGACAAAACTGCATTTTTTGAAAAATACTTATTTTACCCAAAAAAATTATTTTGTTCTTATACCATGTTCTAGAAAATGTGTAAGATGAATAATAATTTTATAAAATTCAAAATTTAGTTAATAATATTCATAATGGATATATTATAATAATATATTATTGTTCAGTAAAACCCGATATTGCGTACAACACACGCTATCGAGGAAGGTAGCGACTGCGTGTAATGCAAGCCAAGTTAGGGTTGCGTGTTGTGCAAGAATCCTTCATTGTTTCGTATAAAAGAATCCAACAATATCTCATTTATACGTTGAATATGTATATATATATACTCAATGTTGCGTAGAATAACTATTATCAAAATTGTGTGTAACGCAATCCAAGAATAGTGTTGCGTATACTGCAAGATAATACGGTGTTGCGTATAGCGCAAGGTAATATTGGTGTAGCATACAACACAAGAAATTAATGAAATTAAAAGAATATTTTTCATAAAATCTCGGGGTGTTACATTCTACCCCCCTTAAAATGAATTTTTACTTCGAAATCCGTCGGGCTTATAAATGGTTTACTACTCGAATGTTTGTTTAATAGAAACCCACATCGTAAAAAGGAATACCAAAACATGGATTTAAAAACTAAAGTATGAAATTTAATGGTTACCCAAATTAACTCATCACTGGGTTTCCACGTAGGAGAACATAGGTGAAAATATGGATATGGAAGAAAAATCTAACCATCAAGTTCTGATGGAGAATAGTAGAGAACATGGCTATGAAAAGGCCAACAATCACAAAGCTATAGATTTGTGATGATCTAAGGTACCATCTGATTCATCGGATATAAGGGAACTAGGACAACATTTTTGGTTTTCAATATAATTTCCCTATAGTTGAAGAATTAAAAGAAATACTTACATGATTTTGGTACAATCTCACTGTTGTTCGTGAATTGAACAATTTCCACTTCATCCCTTAAAGAAATGAAGTTGAATTTTTTATTCGTGATGTGTTAGCAGATCATGTGATAGAATGATGGGTCATTTTATTTCTTTCAAACAAAAGGTTAGAAAAAGTTATAAGTCCATCTTATGGTTATATTAATTGTATATGGTTCCAAAAATGAACTTATACTTCATATATCATACCGCTTAATAAAATAAAACTAGTTTCTACTAACCAGGGACTTCTTGTAAGCCAGTGGTAGGTGATAAAGGCCAGTCGCACTTCAGTTGTGGGTTTGATTCCCACATCCTTGTCCGACGTTATGGGTTGTCACCCATCCTGCAGGTTGTCCTTTTTCTAAAACTATATTACTATAACATCTCATCAATAATATCGAAAAAACTTCTATCCTTAAACAATACTGACTTATGTCCAACATAATCCATTCTAATCTTTAGGATTATCCATAATACTGCAGTCCACTCTCATAATATAGTGAAAACGATTACCAGAGATTTAATACCATCATTGATCCCCATATATCATAAGATATGTCTTGTTGGTCACATTCCAAATATTCGAAGGCCTTAATCATGTATTCTCTTGAAAAATGAATATGAAAACATGAATGCAGTTAAAAGTTAACACTTTCCACATACCAAAATACTCAAAATTCTTTATACTCAAACCATGATATAACTTAGTCCTTACATCAATCATGAGCTCATGAATACAATCAAACATCTCATTATCTTCTTTATTCCTTCATTATGCGCATATCATCTACTTTACAAAAGTATCTGAATAACCTTCCATGGTTACTGGTACCATTAATCATACACTTTAAAAACATAGGAAAGACAACAGTGTAACAATCCTTAGATGTCTCTTTATTCCATTGTAACATGAGATTACTTATACAACATTACACTTGATAAACATGTAATAATTCCACTACCTTCTTAAACCATTGACTGAGGTTCAACAATTCTTTCATCTCACATATCATTTGTAGTATCTTCATCATCATCCACATAAATATTACCCATACGACCATACTGATTCTCTTCATGAGACTTTCCCTTAGGGAATTGGTTTTCATAATTCCCGTAAATTCCACATTTAAAACATTTAACCATTGTTGATGTCATAGCAATACCATTATCCTCATCCAGGGTGTTAACTGAAACTTTTCCTTTGCACTTACTGGCTTTATGTCCTTCTTTTCCACACCCAAAGCATCTTCCAGTTCCTTTGAAACATTTTCCTTGATGCCTCTTCCCACATGATTTACATAGGGGAAATTGAACTTTCTTTCCTCTATGATCATCATAAAACTCCATCTTTCTCTTATTAGCCGAGTTAGGAATCTTACCAAATTTGAGTTTATTGATCATATTATGAGATTGCCGATTCGGCATAATAATGATGTTTGGACTTCCAAATCCCATTTCATTTGGTTTCTCATGAAGAATATCATTCCATTGACCATTATATCCTCCATTATCGTGAATCTTCCTGTTTCCAGCCATTTTCTAAAACCCAAAAAGAATAGTGTGAGAGGCAAAAATCATGCTAGGGAAAATAACATAGTAAAGGTGGAGTACCCTCAATATCTAATATCTTAGGTTAAATTCTAAGATCGTTACCATAGTTCTAGGACTATATCCTATACGTATACTTATCCTTAGAGACATCCCTAGACATACCTTAGAAATATCTCTAGGGATCTCACTAACGTTTTCTCATCCTAGTTTCCAAAGGTTGACTAAACCTTTCCTCTGATACCAACTGTAGAGACCCAAAGATTGACGTACATGGACATTACATTACTTTAGCGGAATACTTAATAAATAACAAAAACAGGCACACAAGGATTGTAATAGTTTAGTGTCTTTGGAAACATGGAACGTAATCTTTTAATCGTGGTGAAAGATCTTTAACATCTCTCATAAAGATCTTCCCTTTTTTTTCTTACCTAAAACCTTTCTTTATATACTGGGGAAAAGAAAACATAAAAAGGGTGAGCTCAAATGCTCAGTAAGGGTAATCATGGATAAAATAAATCATACCATATACATTTGAACTTAAAAACATGAACGTAATGTTTAAACATCAAAATCTTGAGCAACGACATAAAACATGGAAGTACATAAGGCATAGATCATAATGGAACATAAATCATGATAAAATAGCATGGAAATAAAACATGTAATTGTGGCATCCATTAAGCACATGTAATGGTTTCCATAGTATCCAAGACATTGCTGCCAAGACCATCTTAGTGGACAAAGTCCCTTTCTGAATCGAGTTCACTCCTCGTTCCAGTCCGGTATTACTGAACCGGTTTAACTTTCTGTTCTATCCATGTCTATCTCATGAGATATAAATCTTTACCCAATTCATTGGAGGGAGATATAGGTCCCACCCATCTCATAATGAAATCATTCTTACTTGTTCCATAAAATAAACTTGAAACATTCAACATAACCCAAAGAATAAAATGGGTTTCATAAACATCATCCCATCATCACATAATCCATATAAAACAAATGGATATTTCATCATAAGAAAATTTAAACCATTTAAATCATAGAAACATTTTACTTGAAACATACACATATGAAATAATTTCATCTTATATGAAAAATGGTTTTGATAAAACACTTGAAATGAATTCTTGAGGAAAATATCCTTTCTTCTTCAAAATCATTTTCTTTTCACAAAATTTCATGCAATTGTAAAAGAAAGAGATTTTTTTGAAAATAGTCATGAAATATTTTGGAGGAAGCTTCATGAAAATATAGATTTATAAAACCGTAAAAATCCTTTCATGCCATATATGTTAAAAAAACATTCTTCTCGTACTTTGGAAGGAAAAAGGAAAAAAGTGCCTCGTAAAAGAAAGATTCCATACATACCATGTAGTAAAAGTCAAAAATGGGTAAAAAGGACTTTAAACATACATGAAAACGCTTTTATAAAACATGGACATGGATGATATAAATAACCCCAGTAAATACTTAGGAATAAGCAATCACGGATAAAAATGAGATTTGCAACATTATCCCTTACCTTAGGTCTGATATGCTTCGTACGTATCCGAACCTCATGTATAATGATTTAAATAATTTCATTGACTTATTACAGAATCATATTCATTGTTATGATATCATATATGGTTCACTTATGACTTTATATTACCCATTCTTTTGTAAATTCAATGTTAAAGAGCGTTTTAGGTAAAATCGTTTCATTTGTCATCCGTGTTTTGACTTGTAATTATTCATATGATTACTTAGATCGTGATTACTTACATCCAGAATGTGAAACATGATTTATATATAATATATATTCAGAATATACATATATATAATATATCGATAAATGGAAAGAAATACATCGTTCATGGAGACGGTAGTTCGTACGTACGCATGAACGTTATTTTCGTTTCCTCATTGAATTGAAGGGAATTAATTGAATGACATACATATATATATACATAAATCCAGTATCATTATTATTTCATATATTTCATGATTACTTATTATATATACTTTATAATCATTTATGAATGGTTAATCATTGAGAATGAATCTCATCGCGTCGTGGAGACGGTATTCCGTACGTACGCACGAGCGATGATATCATTCCCATGATCGTGGAATTTTATTGGAGTGTATGTATACAATTAATGAATCATTATAACTTTAAAATAATCATATATAGTTATTATTTACACCATTATACACATCCAAATAAGGTGGTGGTGGTAAATAGATTACACCACAGTGTGGAGACGGTATTCCGTACGTACGCACGCACGGTGATTTTGTTTTCCGTAGGAAGGATAGATGGTGAAATAGGGTTGTTTCATACTTATAATAACATATCAGTATATGAGTGATACTGATGTTATTACTTCCTAATGAAACAACCTAATAAGAAGAAGTGGAAGAAGAAATAAAATTGAAAGAATCGGTAACGGAAATTACCTCTTCTTTGAAGCGCCTCTTTGAGACCTCCTCTTAGGGCACTAAAATTGGTCTTTGAAGAAGACCAAGACCTATAGGATGTTTATAGGGAAGTGGGGAAGTGAAATGGTCAGGGTTTGGCCGAGCTTTAAGGCTCAAAGTGGTGTGAGGAAGAGAGGGAGGAGGTTTCCTTTTATAAGGGAGGAGAGGGGAACCTTTGGAATTCTTAAAAATATTAATTTGTAATAAATCTAACCCCACTTAAAAACCACCAAAAATGACTCATATTAAAATATTAGATGAGATAGGGTTTTAATATCATCAATCAATCAAATTTATACATGTTTGGATCTTATTTTAAACTTTATCATTTTGATTTATCCTTATTTAATCAATTTAAGTTTATTTGTGGTAATAAAATTCTATATTTTAAATTATAACAAATAATTACTTATTTGTTGTGAATTTTCCATAATGCTTTACCTTATAACGTTATATACCATATAAATTTAAATTTATAATTTTTTTTAATATTTTTGTGATTTTTAAACAATTTTATAATATGTTATTTTTATAAAATAACAATAGTGTCAATTTTGACACTATTCATTTATTTGAATTTAAATAAAATATATACAGAAGATATGTTCGAACTAAAATATTTAATAGATTCATAAAATGTCATATGTATATATAAAATTTTTGTATCACATTAAATAGTTCATATAATATTTATTTTATTATTTTTAATACTGTTTATTTGGTTTATCTCTTAATAAAATAAATACTACAACATTTTTGTATAATTATTTAATATACTTATTTGTTGCATAAAAATTAAAAGTAAAATACTATGATGAATATAAATCTAATACCTTTCACAATAATACTTTTACTCGAATTTTTCATCTTAAAATAAAAATATTTAAATTGTTATATTTATTAAATTATGAAGGTGACAACTTTGGCATCATTTAAGATAAAATAATATAAGTGTCATAATAACTTTTGTAAGGCTCCAAATGGTCCAATATTCTGCAATTGGATTATTATGGTTTAAATTTACATGAAAAATTAGTTTTTGTCAGGGTTTTATGCATTTTATGGTCACTATTAGTTTAATAAAGACTATATTCTTGATTTTTCACTAGATAAACAATTTCTGCATCACTATTCTGTCATAATTAATGATAATTACTTAATCCCTAAAAATTATAAATAAATTCATATGATGTAAAAAATTTTATTAGATTTCTGGAGACTACTCATGTTTGATGTTTCATGAAGTTTATTACTAAATTAAAATTAATATACTTATAAGATTTAAGAGAGTGACATGTTGTCACTTTCTTTGGTTTTAATAATAATTAAGTTATTTTCATGGAAAAAAGTCCATTAAATGAATATAATCCGACCCTTAAGTGATATGGGTATACTTTTATCCATCAAATAGAATTTTGACATGTGTTAGGGTAATTTTATAATATTATATTTACCCTTAATTACCCTATTTACCTTTAACTATGGTAAATAAAATTTACCGTAGTTCCTATTCATAATTCCCAAAAATAAAAAGTAGCTTATTTACATAATTTGGACCCACTGATTCCAAATATCGAATCCATTTTTCCAAATTCAATACACAAAAGTTGCAGAAATTAAATTAAAATTAATCCCGTTGTCGAAAGAAAATGGGTTTTTCTTTAAAACATTGCAAAAGATTGAATTGATTTAACCTACGAATTTAATGTAAAATCAATGCTAATGGAATAAATTATATTAAATGGTAAAAATATATTCTATTTATACTTTAAAACCATTCAATATTATAATTTAACCATATAAAGTATTGTGATGAAAAAAGTTGTTTTTAATTAAAATATAGCGTGTTTTTACTATTCATCAAAATATGAAAGTTAACAGAATAATATGAAAAATTTATCCAAAGTAAATTTTTATTTCTTTATTCCAAATAAGAAATTTATTTTCGCAAATTTTACTTATAAACATGTCAAAAACTAGATTTAAAGTGGGTGTGCCATCAAAAGGCGACAAAACTGCATTTTTTGAAAAATACTTATTTTACCCTAAAAAATTATTTTGTTCTTATACCATGTTCTAGAAAATGTGTAAGATGAATAATAATGTTATAAAATTCAAAATTTAGTTAATAATATTCATAACGGCTATATTATAATAATATATCGTTGTTCAGTAAAACCCGGTATTGCATACAACACACGCTATCGAGGAAGGTCGTGATTGCGTGTAATGCAAGCTAAGTCAGGGTTGTGTGTTGTGCAAGAATCCTTCGTTGTTTCGTATAAAAGAATCCAAACATATTTCATTTATACATTGAATATATATATATATACTCAATGTTGCGTAGAATAACTATTATCAAAATTGTGTGTAACGCGATCCAAGAATAGTGTTGCGTATACTGCAAGCTAATACGGTGTTGCATATAGCGCAAGGTAATCTTGGTGTAGCATAAAACACAAGAAATTAATTAAATTAAAAGAATATTTTTCATAAAATCTCAGGGTGTTACATATATGATGGACCACCTTATCAATAACCTTAAATTCTAGGTCACATTAATCATTTTATGTATATATTTTCTATTAACTTTATGTGGATTTCATATGACACTTAATGGTTTAAACCTTCTCGATCATATCTTGGATAAGATTAAGTACCATAATATTATCCTCTCCCACTTCATCAAATATTGTTGGACTCCAAAACCTCTTCACATTAAAAGCCTCATAATGTTTTATTTGAATGCTATAATAGAAATTGTTGTTATATGAGAACTCCAAAAATTTAAGGTGATGATCCTAACATCCATTGAAATACATTTAACAGGATATCATAATATCATTAAGAGTGTAAATGGTTCTTTTAGATGGTTCATCTCTATAAGGGTGATATTTAGTAGTGAAACTCAACACTATATCCAATTATTTTTTAAGGGGCCTCTGTATCTTCAAGGTAAAACTCGTATCCAGATTAGATAAAATGGAGAGTGTCACTCCATGATGTATTACCTATAACCTCATATATATATCATATTGAGTTTCTCAAGAAAGAAATATCAACTGATAGAAATTAAATGATCATACATTGTAAGGTTATAGACTACCACACATATGGTATTATTTTATTTAGATATTCTAGGGAGATCTATGAAGAAATCCATCATTAGATTTTTTTATTTTTATACTGGTATGAGAAATGGTTTCATTATACCCTTTAACTTCAATAATTAATCATTTACTTATTGAAATAATAATTCAACAATATCTATCTTCATGTTATTCCACGAAAAGTTTTTATTTAGATCTCTATAAATATAAATGATTTTTAGATAAATAGATAAGGATGAGATATGTGCATCATCCAGAAGATACCTCTTTAATTTCGGTTTTTATGAGACACATATCAAATTTACAAACCTTATTACTCCATCTATAGAAAATTTAAACTCTAAAATAATTGTTACCTTGTTATGTATCACCTTATCAACATTTTTTGGGCCTTAATGATCCTCTAAATATTGGATGCTTGGGTATTTATTTGAGAAAGTTATGATCAATATCCTTTTATTATTCCCTTTTACATCCTATTCATGTATAGGAATATTGTATCCCAAGAAATCGTCATCATGGATAGGGTTTTATGTTCCTTTATACTCAGAGAATCTTCCACATTTTTACCTTCCCATGATGGTAATAGATTGAAAATAATAATACATAATTCACTCTGACCAAATTCATTGGAACATATTGATATACTTTTGTTTTAAAATATAATATTTTCCTTCCTGATCTATATATATGTCACACTTCTTCCCATAGGGATAATTTCTCTAAATATTCTATGAAAAGATAACTACATCCAATTATATATAATGTTTTGGGACCTCATTCGCATGAATAATTAATTATTGGTTTTCATAAATTATCATGTTTTTATATATAATGAGTATAAAACCCAATCCAATTTAGATACATCATTATAGATCACCCATTCATCACCAATAGTTGATAATTTTTGTATTTTTGTATTGATTAGACTTTTATTTAACACATTAAATCCATCCTTACATAGATAATTCTAGAAAAACTAAATTTAATTCCATGTTAACATGGTTAGTGGGATTGAAAACCATGAGAAATATCTCAAAAATCCATAATAAAGGTCATCTAATCTATGTAAACGATGTATATCTATCGTATATGTCAGTTTAGTACATCCTTAAATTTCTCATATTTTTTAAGGATTTATAGATAACCTTTTTTGGTGACAACAAGTTGTGGTAATGTTACTTGCACCATCTATAACTCATATTTATTATACTTTATATATAACATTTCCTTTCACATGGTCTTTAGTACATCACTCTAATTTTACTCATATTCATACTTTTCAGTAGATATGAATATCAACTATAAAGGATACCATGAATTTGATGAGGTAATATCTAAGGAATCTATTCATCAAGTCTATGGAGATGGATGAAGAATTAGTGATTCTATATGGAATCACTATTAACTTATTGTTCTCATTAATTTTTTGAAAACCATTCATGGGGATATCATCCTCATTTACCTTTACTGGATAATATCTTGACTGATGATCCATCGTAAAGAGGTATTGGCCTCCATTTCGATGATCAAATAAGTAATCAATATTTTTTTATGACACATTTTATTTTTTATTTTTATTTATCCCATGATAGCCTTTGAAGAGGCGTATTTTCCCATCCATATTCTTGATTAAGTGGACTAATGCACCCCATAGTAAACCACATGGCTATTTAAACCCTTTGTCCAAATTCTCCCATAGTTTCTTCTTTATCAAGTCAAGTTCAATAGTTTTCACTCTATATAGAGTATTGTATATTGGAAACTCTCTTGGTATAATCTTTATCAATAACGCAAGATATCAGCTAAGAGTAAGACTAATAAGTTATTTAGGAAACAAATTAGTGTGTTCTATCATAATGGTCGTTTTTTAAGGATGGTCTTTTCTATAGTATAAATCATTAGATCTAGATATATCTGCTTATAAGGAAGTAATATCCATGATTGAGATGGTTATACTAATGGATATTCATTATCCTCCTTGCACTTGTATAGAATGAGAATGAAATTTTTGATATGGAATGTGATTTCCTTCTATCAGTAATTTTTGTTTGATCTATACAAGAAAATCACATTTATACCTAGAATATAATCAAATTATAATAAAAGGATTATAATAAGTTTTTATAGGAAATTCATCCCACAAAATTTGATAAGGGATGAGTTATATGTTTGGGATGAAATAATTGGCTCATTTTCATTCTTCACTAAAAAAATCGACTTCCATGTTTTGAGGCTGTGTATAAATTGTTCTTCTAAAATTGTGAGATGTAAAATAATGTGTAACCATAATCACATAGAAGGTTCTATTTTCATGATAATTCAACCTTTTACTATTTTATTTCATTTATAATTATTTAATTCTTCTATAATTTACTTAGTAATGAGAAATTTCAATCTATTATACACATAAAAGTTAAAAATATAAGTAATTAAGGGATAAATCATAAATTACATACATTCCATAAACCTATGAAATTTTATTTTCCAATCAATTTATCCATGGAATATTTCCTAACATAAAATTCTATAGGAATTTCTTCACTTATTAATGGTTCATAAAGAGCTTGTGAATTTAAAAAAGTATATCCCAATGGGGTGTCCAAACAAGGTGGATAGAAAAGTATCTTTGACATGCACTATGGGATGACCAATTTAAATCCAAATGTGCCATTTTGGGGGTTATTAACTCTACGTAGAACTATTCCATGGCAACATCCAATTATAGTATACAGAAAGATATTTTTTTCCGGGAAACCACTTACTCTATACATTAAAATAATTTAGCGATGTTTTCATATGTTTAGTCTTATCCATAAGGATTTTACTATAGTTTTCTAATCCTAATCCCTAAAAATAACTAGACTTTACTCTGTTACCAACTATGAAAACCTATATATTTAATACATCTTAATTTATCATTTACTAAATAAAAATACACATAATTAAATACTATAAGTTTGTGAATCCTAGAATCTTGGGGGAATTATGAACATAGCACACTAACTTGAAATAGGGATAAAAATATATTATTTAAATCTTTTTAACATTCACTTAAAATTTGTTTTATCTTCTAAAACATCATGGGATACCTTCTATAATAACATAACAAATGAGTGAGTTAAAAACTAGTAAGGTAATAATAAAATCATAATATAAGGTAAAGCAGTACAGGTGAGTAATTAGTCATAAAATGATGACATAGAGAGTTTAGGATTATAATCTTGGACAATGAATCATGGTTTAAGATGATAACATCATGGTAATATAGGAATGTGGAAACAATATAAAACATGACATCATAAACATTAGTCAAATATAACTACCAAAAAATTATAACCTATTATTCTTAGGATTACCTTATATGAACTAAACATTGTATTACACGAGATAAAAACATTCCCTAATGCGTTGGATGGATTTATAATTACAGTCCCACCCATCACTTTTATATCATGTACATGTATTAGTGTTCCACATTGATCACACAACATAAAACATATTTTATAACTTTTTGCACCACGATTAAGGAGTGTGGGTTAGATACATGGAATTACCCAATCAATGAAGGATAGGTACGTCTAGTTGAAAAAACATGAGTGGAAATAGGGATGGTTATTCACTAAAAAAATTTGAATAGAAAATCATAGAATAATTTCATTAGCAAAATAGATGTACATATAGATTCATAGAAGGGTTTAATGAGAGTGAAAGGTGGTCTATCATCACTTGATCATAATAAAGACAGTAAGTGGGGTGTTTAAAGAACTTATTCCAACATGATGAATTGTAAATCAACGTCATAGTACAAAGTAAGTTATTGAATCAAGATGATTGGATATATTACATAGATAGGGTGCTTCTAAATGACTATGAGGGGATTTTTAAGACCTTGGTAACACCTTGTGAGGTATTTAGGGATCTAAAGATAGATTAAATTCATTATCCATCGGTTTTGAGTAATGAGTAATGAGAGGATTGGTGGGTTTTATAGAAAATATTGGGGAATTATTTAATAATTTATAAACTTGGGATTTTGACTCTGTGTGATAAAATAATCAAAACCACAAACCCTTTCATGGTTTCCCCATGGTTTCTTCCTATGAGGAGGCCTTTAAAAATTAATAAAAGCCTAAAAAGAAAACACATTAAGATAATATCAATTTTTTACCATAGTTTTTTCCATGGTTTAGATTTGATAATTTCAAAAATAATATTTAATTTATCAAATAATTCTATAATTATGATAATTTACACATATAAATAAAATTCCCCATTTATTGAAAAATATAATTTTTATAATGATTATAGTTTTATATTCTTATAAAGATTATATTATATTTCATTAAATTATATTATAATTTTTAAATAAGTATAATTTAAAAATAATATTATACGAAAGTATCATTTATTTCAAAATTATTTAATTTTCAAAAAGAGTCTTAAAATTAAAAATGTATATTTTCTAAAAATAAAATTTTTTATTGGTATAAAAATATAATTTTCATCATATCATATAAACTTTTAATAATAAAAAGAGATAAATGTAATTATTATTTGATTAAAATGAAAATATAAGAATTAATACTATTAGTGTATAGATTCATAATCCCTTATTACACCTAAGTACACACTAAGTGCAAGGTGTGCGATAGTGAGTCTTTATTTCGATGGTTTAGGGAACATGGTTTGGGATGATAACTTGGTAATCTTGAAATGCTCTTATAAAATATTTCATTAATTCTTTATTTATTGAATTTCAACTTGGGATTTTTCAATTTCAATTACTTTTGATTCCATATCCCTCAAAAAACTCTGATATATGGTCTTTATAGGGTATTATCCTACTATTCAAAGCCATAGATCCTTCCATCTCTGAAAATTAAACTTTATCCTAACCCCTAATATATAAAAATATAGTTGGTTCGTATAAAACTTCTATATTATCAATCTTTAAGATGATTAATAGTATATAATATCTAAAAAGAACTATATTATAATTGTTTTGAAATAACCAAATAGTGCATGGGTTTTCTATAACAATAATTCACTTACTCAATCAAAATGTGAATTTGATTTATAAAATTATATGTCATTACACTATCTCAACCTAAAGTATTTGTAAATTTTCTTAGATATAGTCAATATGGAGAATATTTAGAAATTTTAATGTTAAAATTTATATTAAAAAACACTTGGTTTGGAGAGGATATCATTGGTATGAAACTTTTTTCATTAACATCTAGGATAATAAGATAATAGTTGAACATATTCACACCCTATAAGATATGTATTAGAAACCAAATTCACTAAGCAAATTGATCCTGATGAAAATATTTTTCTGTTTTGTGTTATTAGAAGAGAGTTCATTGGAATATCATGTAAACAATTTCAATATGATCTAGTGTTAGCTTGAAGTAGTGAAAGTTACTTTCATGAAAAATGTGTAGGAAAATCTATTATCATCAATAATATAAAAATAATGTGATATAATGGTTAATGTAATCAAAATTTTATATGGAAATGCTGATATACTATTTTAGGATGTTTGAATTTTGATCCTCAGTAAAGAAATATAGAGGTAGGATGTCCCAGTAACTTATGGTAATACATTGAATCCTAACATAATGGGTAATCACCTCATAGGATAATTCATTAGTGAATAGAAAATAAATCAAGAGAGAGATTTAGAGGAAAATTGACTAGTCTAGGAATTAATTTCTAGAATTTTGGGAAGCATGGAAATATATTAAGGGATTTTAAAATTTATAAATAATTCATCAGAAATAAAATTTTCCAACATTGAAATAATGTTAGCATAATTAAAGAGGGAAACAATCTATTTCTCACCACTCACATTTTTTTGGATTTAGGGATGTTGACTCCAGTTCATTCCTACATTAAATGGGTGAGTTATAATGAATTTTAAAAGAGTGTTTTGGGTTTTGAGAAATTAGAAACTAGTGTATATTAATTTATAGAATCATAAAATCTTCCATCAGATTGAGTAAAATCCCAATATGAGAAGACAATATCTTTTATATTTTGGAAAAAAGACTACTGATATGAAGTTAAAATAAATTTCTTACTTTTAATAAATTATTTAGGACTTCATTAATCTAAATAATATTAAAAACTTTTTGAATCAAAATTGTGGGAGTCGGCTATGAAGAATGAAATAGATTCCTTAAAGTTCAGTGGAATTTGAGAGATCACTGAAGTACTATAAATAAAATCAGGGCTAGAGAACAAATGGATCTTCCATTTTAAAAAACAATCTCATAACAACATATGATATAATGTGAGGATAGTGGTGAAATCTTTCCAATAAAATTTGGGTATTATGTTCTTGAATATTTTTTCATCAGTGGAAAAAATACTATAATCTTGATAATGATGATGTTAGTTTCATCTTATATTTTATACTTCAAGAAATTGGATGTAAAAAAACCTTTATTCATGGTGACTTGGAGGAGGATATTTACATGAAATAATAAAATGGTTTTGAATATCATTGAAATGAAGATATTGTTTGTATGTTTAAATAAATCCTTTATGTCCTAAAATAAGAACATCGACATTATAGGTAGAAGTGTGATGTGTTTATTTTTTGAAGAAGGATTATCATGGAGTGACTCTCATCACTATTTCTGTTATAATTTGTTGAATTATGGGTTTTATATCATGCTCCCACAATATGTGGATGACATGTGGTGGTGGGTCTAGAGGTTGTATAGATTCAGAAGATGAACTGTTAGTTTTTTAAATTATTTTACATGAAGCATCCCCTATATCATACAAAATCATATGGATTAAGATAGAAATTAATATAAAAGAATATATATTTGTGTTATCCATGAAATAATACATTCAAAAGATTATCAAAAAATCGATGATCATATGTAAGACTATATTAACCCTACTTATCAAAAAATATAAGTAGGAACCCTTAATTAAAGATGAGGTTAAATGCACATAAATAGTTATATTTTTATCAATTATCAGAATATTGATGTGCTCGATGATTTTTATACATATTAATATTGAATTTTTAGTGGGAGTTTTAAGTTATTTTATAGCAAACCATAGAAGGGAGTATTGATATTCCAGGAAGAAAAATATTTTATACTTTAAAGGATTAGAAGATAAAATGATATATGTTGGAGAAGATGAACTTTTTCAAGTTTTTGTGGAAGAAAATTTTTATAAAGATTTATAAATCCAAAAGAGAACCAAAGGGTTTCTGTTTACATTGGGTAAAATGGCAGTTAGTTGGATGTCCGGACTATAGCAGTTGAGGTATTTTTGGGTATATGAAATCAGTGTTTCAAA
The DNA here is from genome assembly GCA_963277665.1 of Viscum album. NCBI lineage: Eukaryota > Viridiplantae > Streptophyta > Magnoliopsida > Santalales > Viscaceae > Viscum > Viscum album. Next base: position 141,707,538 of record OY728161.1, on the reverse strand, counting down.
AAAATTTAATAATGGGTTTACTATGAATCTCTAATGATGGTGTAACCTATTCAATCTAATGAAGACATCTATAAAATAGAGGTGGGACTAGATATAGATAGATGAATATGAGTTATTACAAACTGTAATTAATATATCTTATATTATAATAATTATAATCCATATATTTATGGTAAAATAATCATTTGTTAGTTTTCTCCCATGGATGTATGATCAATTTATAAAACATTTAATCATTGTGCACTTTTTTTTATTTTCCATTTTTTTCATTTCTTCAATATTGTATGTTATTCTTCCAAAAGGGGGTGTTATGTGAAACTTATTTGGGTGAGTGGGGTTATCTTACTTCCTATATTTTGGTAACATAATTCCAAGGAAGGTCCAGTAGTTTTAAGTCCATAGAGAAGGACCTCTGGTGTGTGATAAATTCTATTGAACCTGTGTTTAGTGATTTTTTAATTGAAGATACAGTATATTCCCAACATGAAGAACCCAAGATATTTCCATAATGGAAAGAGAAAATTTTTATAGTTTATAAGACTAGGAAATCATAATCACTATTTTAAAAGATATATGAAGAGAATTATTAATATAATTATGGAGAATAAAGTTAAACCAAATATATTATCCACACTTCAATGATTCAAATGTATGTGTTTTTGGAAGTATACAAATCTATACTCCAGTTCAATGGCTTGTGAGTAAAATTGATGTCATTAAATTCAAAAACAAAGTGATCTCAAAATAGATTATATAATCACCACCATTGAAGTGGATCATGAAAATTAAGTAGTGAATTGTACACTTTTTATCCACCCAAGAACTCTAAATGTATTTTTTGAATTTGTTTCATTAAATTATTTCATGTCCTAAATGTTTTATAAGATTAATTATGCACCACATCAATGATTTAATATTTAGTTATTATTGAAAATTATTGGTTGCTTTATTATTTCCTCCTAAGTATATAACACTTCTCTGATTGAAGTTTTTCAGAAGATAATTCCTCAAAATATAGTTATACATCCATTAATTTAATTCAACATGATATTGGGAATGAATTTTCTCTCCCTACATATGTCTCATATCAATTGTTAGGATATGGAATTATCTTTTCATATTCTAAATCATCTCATGATCAAATATTTATGTAAGGATGATTATAAACTTTCATTGGAAACTATTTCTTTTATATGGGTCTGAATACCTATTTATAATGACCATAACAGTTATAAGTGAACTTTACCATGGTAATTTAATTAAATTTATTATTATTTAACATGGTTATATAAAACACGTGCACATACATGGTTATATATTTGTATTTAAAATACCTTTATGAATATTACCAATGTTAATATAACCACTGAACAGTGATCACATTATTAGAAAAAATATTGGGATTTTAACAAATCTAATTAAATCAAACAAAGGAATTGATGGACTCAAAAAGCATAATTTTTCCCTATGAAGCCTATTTATCAGAGCTTCTAACAGATATAGTATATCTGGTCTTCAACCTTGACCAATAACAAACTAATATTCAATAACATAATAATTATTGAAACTACTTATGAGAGAACTTCAAGCTCATTGAGATCACGACCCAAACCATGTTCGTCGAATAGCCCCATAAAATTTTTACCATCGTGCACCATACTCTTAGGGAATACAGATTCATAATAAATGGACATGTATAAAGACCTTAATAATATGAATATTTATATTTTATATAATATTGAATCTATTTTTATTTTTATTTTTACATTTTAAAATATTTTCATTTTGACTCAATTAAACAAAAATTTAATTTTAAGATAATATTAAAATTCAATTAAGGGGTTGATTTAAATTAATTAATAAATTTTTGAAATAAATATTAATTTACAAAAATATTACAATTAAAAAAATTATTAATTACAAATGGTTATATAATTTTTATGAAGTGAAATGTACTTTTTATGACGGTTCAAAAACTATTACTGTCAAAAACTCCTCATTTTTCAATAAAAGAAAAATATTATTTAAAAATGTTAAAATTAACATATTTAAAAAATTATTTGGATAGAATAATTTTTATTTTTCAAATCATAAAGTCAAAATTATCCAATGGTAAATTTTTAATAATTTTCTAAGATGGCTGAATTTTAGGGTAAAAATAAAATACCGTAAAAATATATTGTGTGTTTTATGACATCATAATGACCGAAAAATGATGTAATAAATACTTTAATAGGTATAATCTGACAAATGTATTTTTTAACCTTAAAATAATGATATTTTTTTATTTAATTAATTTCATAAATGCTTTATGAATCCACAGAAACATATAATTAAATTTATGATTTTAAATTCATTTCTTTAAAAGTGTGACTCACCTCCATAAAATAACGGGTGATATTTTAATATGTTAATCCCATTTCATAAGAAAATAATTAAAAACACTCCCCTTTTAAATAATCCATGTGCAAAAACCAAGGTAAGTTTTTTAGTTTTGAAATTTTTATTTTGTATAGTCAAACACCAAAATATTAAAGAAATCCCACTATTTTCCAATATAAACCCACCATATATCCCATTTATCTTCACATAGGATCCTTATATCACACAAGTACTCTACCCAACCTTCTCTATAATCCTCCTTAGTCACCCTAAGATCTCAAGAATCAACATTTTAATCTTTTGGAGCCACACACTTATGTAAGGTTTTTTTTCATTTCTCATATTTATCCATGTTTATTTATCTTGTTATGCCACTTTATTTTAAATTAATAATGATGGGGTATGTTTTTAAACCTACCCCATACCTCCTTAATTATGTATAAATGATTATAGAACTATTTATCTCTCATTAACCCCTTCCATGTACACCTGTTACCATGATGAAATTTCTTAATCATCCTTTCCTCTATCTTTTTAATCAAGATTATTTTTTATCATATGCCATATTTTTATAATTATAAATGTGTTTAAATGACCTTACATGTCCCTATTACAATCCACTTCTTGTAAAAATTATTAAATACTTATTTCACTTTCATCAACCTATTTTATGAATTTTTATGTGATGTTGTTATGATGCCGAATTTTCACCGTAATTTTCCATACCAAACCAATGGTGTAGTGAATGTCGTACTCATTTTCTATCACGGTTGTTCACTTTTATGAACATATACCTTTTTATTTGGGACATTAATTTATTTATTGTATACTCCTTGATCTTGGAATAAATTATAAAGATAAATGAATCCATGTTTTATGAACTATGTGTCACACTAAAGCATGTGAATGAAATGAAAGTGATGGGAATACATGGAATTATATATCACTCCAATACATTTTGTAATTTTTAGTGTCATGATACATCATGTTGGGAAAGAGGTTTAAGAGATTCCATTATCGAAATTCTTCCACCATGAAGTCTTGGCAGTTTATCCTTGACCTTGGTTTATGATGCAGTGTTTTACATTGTTCCACATTTCCCATGATTTGATTATCATGTTATATCAAGCCTCATTATTCATTCTCCTTCATTCCTTGTTGATAGGCATTATCTAAAATGTATTTTTATCGACATTTTATTCCATTTCTATTCATTTACTATGATTTATATCTCACCCCATTCTTATGTATTTCCCCAGGTTATCTAATGAATTTTTAATCCTAAGAATGTTAATAAAATTTTAGATAAATATTTTTTAATTCATGTTTAATGTTGTAATGAAATGTACCTAATTTTCAAATATACAAGACTTCTCGATCTTTTGTGTTGTATTAACTGTATTATTATGTAACTAAATTATGTATTAATGTTTGATAAATATCAACATTTTTATAGTTGTTATCAAAGGAAAAGTTTAGTAATTTTTTGGATTAGGATTAGAAAACTCTAGTGAAATCCTTAGGGATAAGACTAGGCATAATAAAATCTACCAAAATTTTGGTTAGTATAGATTTAGTGTTTTATCAAAAAAATACATCCTTGACTGGATGATATAACGACACATGGTTTTGTAACAGATGTATCTAGCAGAAATAACTATGAAGAGGTGTTTTGGTCCTGACTTAGGGTAATCTGGTACACGAAAATGGTCCATAATGTGTACCTCATTTGACACTCCTATGGTATATGATTTGGTAATTCATCATATCATTATGAACAATTATTAAGGGAGTAAAAAAATTCCATAAGAATATATTTTCAGAAATAGATCTTGGATCATAATTACTAAATCCTAGAAATCCATAAGTTAAGGTAATACATGTAGGTTATATTTTATCCCTTTTAATTCCATTAAATTACCATTTATGTGTCTAAAATTATAATATACTCATAATTAATTTTCATTTTATTATATCCAATGGACTGAAATATGAGGAATCAGGTAAATAATCAATGTGAAAATCAGTGTGATGACTTCCCCAATGAGATTCCCAACCCAATGGGAGAAGGAATCAGACACTTCTGGATGACAATCTCTCAGTTGACTCAGTCTCTAAATAGAAACCTTGATTAGGAGGATTATCTAATCCCCCCTAAGAGAATACAGTAAATAATCGAGAGATTCATGAATCAAAATAAACCTACATTCAATGGGTCATCTGATCCCTTAATCATGGAAAAGTGGATCAACTTCATTAATAATATCTTCTCCATTCTTCAATGCTCTGAACAAGAGAATATTCTTTTTGTTGTTTATCGTATAGAGGATTAAGCTGATCAATTATGGAAACTAATCAAAAATATGAATCCTAAATAAGATCTTGAAGCAATGGGATATAAGTATTTCTATAAAAAATTGTTAAATATATTTCATTCACCCTCTAGAATTTTAATGGAAAGATATTTTCTTTCCCTTAAGAAAAAAGATGATGAAAATATCAGGGTGTACAATGAAAAATTTATAAGGCTTTAATGATATGCCTCTGACCTTGTCGTTACCCCTGAGTACAAGGATAACCACATCTATGGGAAGATTTAGTCATCCATGACATTGATAGTAGTGAGGAAATTGTCTGATATTCCCATAAAGTAGAAATAGAGATCAAAGAATCTCAGGGATATCTTGGGGACAAGAAGTGGGAAGTGGAGATCAATTTTTGTGGTCTTATTGAGAGATCTAATATTAATAAAAAATTTCAACATTCAATTTTCAAAAGGTGATTATAAAAGCACCCTAGAAATTACCTAATGGGGATGAGAAAATACTTATGGTACAAGAAGGAAGGGTGCCTAGTCAGTGATTATTGGCAAGAAAAACTACAACTATGATGGAGGAAAGGAATTCTCACTTTAGCCCTCAGAATATTTTTCATGGCTATAACTACAAGGAACCAGATAATTTTTCAAGCCAATTCACTAGGCCATGGTTTTTGGAGACAAAAAACAACCTCCAAGGCAGCAAGGGAGAGCTTTTTTGATCACAACTGGTGAAGCGGATACCAACGATGAGGTGGTGACTGGTATGATAGTCATTCATTAACGACAATTGAATGTACTTTTTGATGTCGGTTCTATGTATTCCTTCATATCATGAAATCTTGGTAGAACTATTCATACACAATCAAAAACCATGGAAGTGGAGTTATCGGTGAATATGGAAAATGGGGAAATTATTATATCCTAAGAATATAACTCCTCCCCTATCACAATTTGTGATCTTGAATTCTCGATGAACCCTATAATATTCCCATTTATAGAATTTGATGCAATTCTAAGCATCGATTGGATTTCATTATATAGAGTCAACATAAATTTCAATAAGAAGGAAATCACTCTCCGTATTTTGAATCAACCCCCAATTATCTACTGGTTAAAGGAGGAGGATAAATCTTATTTACCATCATCATCTTCAGTGTGTCTATTATTACCCTATGAGAAATCATATCTAGATCAAATGATTTATTTTATGGAAAGAATCATCCTTGAATAAATTCTCATTGTAAGGGAATATGATGACGTGTTTCTTGAGGAATTTACTATTCTTCCTCCAATATGTGATATTGAATTTTCAATTGAGAATATACCTTGGGTGTTACCATTATCCAAGACTCCATATAAAATGTTTTTGTTGAACTTGAGGGGATAAAGAAACAACTATAGGATAATTTGGATAAAGTTTTCCTATACCCAAGTGTTTCACCATGGGGTGCACCAGCCCTCTTTGTTATGAAGAAGGGGTAGGACAATGTGCCTTTGCATTGATAATCGTGAGCTCAACATGATAATGACAATGAAAAAGTATCATCTTCCATGTATTGATGAATTTTTTTATCTTATATGTGGATCACAACACTTTTACAAGGTGGATATGTGGCCAAGATATTATGAAGTTTTCATGAAGAAGGAGGATATCCCCAGGACTACTTTTCATATAAGGTATGGTCACTAAGAATTCCTAGTAAAGTTAGTCGAACTCACTAATACTCCAGAAATATTCTTGGAAATAATGAATAGTATCTTTATAGATTACCTTAACAAATTTATGGTGCTATTTATAGATGATATTCTAATATACTCTAAAATTAAGGAGGATTATGGGGAGAATTTTCATACTGTGCAAAAGACCTTGTGAAAGGAAAAGCCTTCTCCTAAGTACATCAAATGTGAGTTCTGGTTTAAGGAAGTCACTTTCATGAGGAATATAATCACAAGAAGTGGTATATCTATAGAACCATTGAAAATAGAGGAAATTAAATGATGGTAAATGCCAACATCTATGACATAAATTAATAGTTTTCATGGGTTAGCTGGGTATTATCACCGATTTTTGAGAAATTTCTCATGTTTTTCAAACCCTCTTACCAAAATAACTCGAAATGGAGTCAAGTTTTATTTTAATGAAGAATGTGAATAAAGATTAAAGGATTTTAAAAGGAGGATTATCATTTCTCATGTTCTTAAACTACCCACAAGTGGAGAGATTTTCCAAGTATTCAGTGATTCTTTGAAGAAGGGAGTGGGTTGTGTATTGATGCAAAATGAAAAATCATTTTCCTATGATTCAAGGAAGTTGAAAGTTTATAAATAGAACTATCCCACACAAGATCTGAATTTGGAAGCAGTGATATTTAATTACAAAATTTGGCACTATTATCTCTTTGGGGAGAAGTGTGAAATATATACTGATCATCAATTATTAAGTATATATTCTCATAGAAATAGATGAACATGTGACAACAAATATGGTTAGATCTAATCAAATACTATGAATGATCAATTCACTACCATCATAGTAAGTATAATAAAGTTGTATATTCTCTAATTAAACAGGATATAGAGATTCTATCATTGATAAAAATCGAGAAATATTTGATCTTCTTATATTTGTAAAGTATGGACATGGGAATCATACAGCAAGAAACATCGTCAATCCTTTCACAAATGATTTATCAATCATATCTTCGGGAGAGGATAAAGATTACTCAACTACTTAATGTGTGAATTCAAAAGAAAGAGTAATCTATAAGGAAATGGAAATCCTCATAGTTCAATGTTAATGATGATGGTGTTGTGAGATTTGGGTCAAGACTATGTGTACCGTCAAATCCCGATTTAAAGAATCTGTTGTTGGATGATTCACATAGCTCAACATTCTCCATCCTCCCAGGAAGTACAAAGATGTATTAAGATCTCTAAGAATAGTATTGGTGGGAAAATATGAAGAAGTAAATCACGGAATATACATCAAGATGCCTTTTATGTCAGCAAGTGCAATTGGAAAGAAAAAAAAATCCAAGGGGATGATGGAACTGTTTTCAATACCAACATGGAAATGGGAAAACATCACCATGGACTTTGTCACTAATCTTCCAAAGAAATCATGATGGAATAATGATATATGGATTGTGGTGGATCTTCTTACAAAGACTACTTACTTCATTGAAATACGAGAATAATTCTCCCTCTGTTAACTTTCATAGATATAAATCGGGGAAGTGGTCTGGTTTCATAGAGTAGCTCTATCAATTGTATCTGATTGAGGTCCAAGATTCACCTCCATGTTCTGGAAAAGCCTTTATCATGCTCTAAACACTAAGTTTAACTTCTTAAAGTCTTATAACCCTAAAACTAATATCCAATCAGAGCGGTCAATCCATGAACTTGAGAACATGTTGAGAGCATGCTCAATTTACTTCAAAGAATGATGGGATCAACATATTCATTTGGTCTTGTTCACTTAAAAAACAGTTTCCACTCGAGTATCCAAATGTCTCTATATGAATCCCTTTATGGGAAAAGGTGTAGGACACCTGTATGTTGGGATGATGTTAGAGAACAAAAACTTATAGGTCCTAAAATGGTTAAGGACATGGTAGAAGAGGTTAAGAACATTCAATAGCACATCAAGGCTGCACCGAGTTCACTAAAGAGCTATAATGACAATCATTGATGAGACCTAGTGTTTTATAATGGGGACATGGTTTTCCTATACATATCTCCTTGTAATAATGTCATGATATTTTAAATAAGTAAAATCTTAGTCCAGGATACATTGGGGCCTTTATGATCCTTGGTCGCATCGGATTGGTGGCCTATCGACTTTCACTCGCTCCTAACCTATCCCAAGTTCAGGATATATTTCATGTATCACTCTTGAGGAAGTGCATACATTACCCCTCAAATGTACTCAATCCATAGGTGGTACAATTGGATAGTGTTCTTTCTTATGAGGATCATCCAGTGAATATCTAACATTGTAGAGTCAAAGTTCAATGGAATAAGATAATGCACTGGGTCAAAGTGTTGTGGAGAAACCACAAGTTTGAAGAAGTAACATGGAAACTGAAGGTGGTAATCAAAAATATCTACCCTAATCTATTTTAATGTTGTAAATGAAAATTTTCAGGGCTAAATTTATTAATGGGGTAAGATTGTAACAACCCAAACTATTATAAATGAGGTTTTCATTTGTGATTTAATTAAATGTATTATTATATAATATGGTTATAGAAGACACATGAACATACTTGGATATATATTTGTATTTAAAATAATTTTATGAATATTAAATTTGTTAATATAAACATTGACCAGTTATCACATTATTAGTATAAATATTGGGATTTTAATAAATACAATTAATTAGACAATAGAAGTGATGGCCTTAACCAATAGAATCGTTCCCTATAAAGCCCATTTATTAGAGATTTAGAGGGAGATTGAATATTTGGTATTTTACCTTGACTAAGACCAAGGTGAGATTAAACAATTTAAGCATGAGTGAAATCATTTATGGGAGAAGTTCAAGATCATAGAGATCACAACCAAAACCATGTTCACCGAATGGCCCCATGAAAGTCTCACTATCACGCTCCTTACTCTTAGGGAATACACTGAGGAAATAAAGGGAAAATTATCAAGACCATAATAATATGAATATGTATATTTTATAGAATAATGAATCTATTTTAATTTTTGTTTTTACTTTTCAAATGATTTTTATTTTCATTCAATTAAACACAAATTGTATTTTGATGTAATATTAAAATTCAATTAAGTTATTTATTTTGATGAATTAATAGATTATTTTAATAAATAATATTTTAAAAAACATTACTATTAAATAATTTTTATAAATTATAAATGGTTATATAATTTTTATGAAGTGAAATGTACTTTTTATAAGGGTTCAAAAACCGTTATAGTCAAAAACTCGTCATTTTTTCAATAAATGTCAAATATTATTTTCAAAGTGAAAATGAACATATTAATAAAATTAATTAGTTAAGATAAATATATTTTTAAAATAATAATGTTGAAATTATCCAATGGTTAATTGTTCATAATTTTCTGAGATAATCAAATTTTCGGGTAAAAATTAAATATCGTAAAAATATATGGTCTCTTTTAGGACATCCTAATGATCCAAAATGTTGTAATAAATACTAAAATGGGTATCCCCAACCCAAAATATGTTTTACCCTTAAATAATTTGAATGTAATTTAATTTTTTTAATTTTATAAATCCTTTATGAATCCTCCAAAACATATCATATATTTTACGATTTTAAATTCATTTCATTATATGTGTTACTCACCTCCACATAATCAAGGGTAGTATTTTAATAATTTCAGAACATTTCCAAATAAAATAATTAATAATAATACCCTTTGGAATAATCCATTAGAGAAACCATGGGAATCTTTTTGGTTTTGAATATTTTATTTTTTAGAGTCCAAAACCAAAACATTCAATAAATCCCTCTCTTTTACATATATAAACCCACCCAAGATCCCATTTATATTCATTAAAATTCTTCATATAACATCCTTAATCTTTCCTCCACTATCAATAAACCTCCCAAGGTTCCCACATATCTCAATAATCTCTTTTTCAAGATTTTTTATCAATTCATTCAAGTAATGGTTCTTTCCTTTCTCATCTTTATCCAAGTATCTTTATCTTGTTATGCCCATTTACTTTCAATTAAAAATGATGGGGTTTGTTTTTTAATCTCCCATATACTTCCCTTATTATTTATAAATGACTATAGACCCCATTTTTCATTAATACCTCCCATGTGAACCCATTAGCATGCGGAAATTTCATAATAATTTTTTAATTTCTCTTTTTTTCAAGCTTATTTATCATCATATTCCTTATTTTTCTTATTATAAATTTTTTTACAAGTCTTTCCATGTCCCTATTACTTTAAAATTCATTTGAAAATTATGATAAAATTATTTTTCTCCCATGAACCCATTTTATGAATTTTTATGTGATGGTGTTATGCTACTGAATTTTCATCATGATTTTCCATGCGAAACCAATTGTGTAGTGAATGTCATAACTGCTTCCTATCAAGGGTATTCACTTTTATGCACATATACCTTTTTATTTGGGAATTAAATTTATTCATTACTCACTCCTTTATCAGGGACTAAATTATGATGATGAATAAATCCATGTTTTATGATCTATATGGAACACTTAAGAATGAGAATGAAATAAAAGTGATGGGTGTGCTAGAAATTATATAGCACTCTAATGCATTGGGTAATGTTTAGTATCATGATATTTCATGATAGGAAAGGGTTTTATCTGATTCCTTTGTAGGAATTTTTCCACCATGAAGTTTTGGTGGTTTAACATTGACCTAGGTTTATGATGTTGTGTTTTAAGTTGTTTCCACATTTCCCATGTTATCATTATCATGTTATACCATGCCTTATTATTCATGTCCCATTATGCCCCATTGATATGACTTGTTTAAAATGTATTATTATCTCCAGGTTATTACATGTTTATTCCTTTACATGGATTTATGGATCACCACTTTCTTATGGTTTTCCCCAGGTTATCCAATGCAGTTTTAAGCTCAAGCATGTTAAAGAAGTTTTCAATAAAGATATTCCAATTCATGTTTAAAGTTTTAATGAAATGTACCTAATTTCCTAAGACAATAGAATCCTTGATCATTCATGTTGTATTATTTTCACATTAATGTAATGAAATTGTGTATTAATGTGTAATAAATAGAATGGTTATTATATAATAATGAATGATATTTTTCTAAAATAGTTGGGAAGAAACCCAATATTAGATACGTGACAATAGTAAAGGAATATTCCAATGCATTTCCAGAATAGTTTCATTGTATTCCTTTATATCATGAGGTTGAATTTTCAACTGAAATCATACATTTTTCTTTGACTATATAAAATATTCCTTATATAATGACCCCCATTGAATTAGAGGAATTGAAGAAGGAACCATAATATAAATTAAACAAATTTTTTATATACCCAAGTGCTTCACCATTCGGTGCCCAAGTCCTCTTTGTTAATAAAATGGATGGGTCAATACATATTAAAATTGATTATAATGATATTAAAAATATCATGATTAATAATAAGTATCATTTACCTTGTATTTTGAATTTTTCAATTGAGAACTAAATGCACTATAAAATATTGACCAATTTTAGAGATTATAAATCCTAAAAAAATTTTGATTACTCGATAAGAAGTAGATGTTCTAGAAGATACCTCTTCCATAAGTTTCAGATAATGGAAATATAAATTCATCAATGGATTAATAACATTTTAGAATATTTAAACTTTTTAGGTGTATACTATAGGTGGTTTGGATGATTGAAAATAGAGTTTATTTTTTATTATGTTTGGATCTCTAGTGATTCTAATATGAAATATTATCCTCATGGATTTGTGAAAAATTGGTTGGATTATAAGTTTTATTATTATAGGTTTAAGATTAACTTTGACTACTCTCTATAAGTCTGCATAAAAGGTAATCTTATAATAGAAATCAACAGTCATTATGGTTTAATAGTTATACATCTGTACAGATCATAGGTCAGTAAAACTGGATGACCAGTTGGGCCCCACAATAATGGTGGGGTGGGATCACTTTTACATTTGGTATAGTGAGATGGAAAAAAATTCATCTAATATCATTTTTGGTTGTGAATATAATCTTTTTGATATCTGATAAATGAAAATGGCATCAGTGTTCACCCAGGGATGTTGAACTCATGTCTGAACTAGGTTCACCTAAAGTGTTTATATCTTATAATGTTTTTCTAATTTATAATTATATTAATGTTGTTTTATTATTTATGAGATTGTGAGTAAATAATTTGAATTTATTTTGGGAGTCGGTTGTGAATGACATTCTATATTTTGGTATATCATGTGGGGGGTTCTAATTAAGGAACTTCCTTAGTTTTTTTCTACATGGTTCTTCCAATGGATATGTGATATAGATCAATGGTTTAGTGGATTCTCAATAAGTGGTATTAGATATTGAGGTTCATGGATCATTAATATACACATTTAAGAATCATGTAACATTCATTTTCCTTGATTTTATTTTAGTTCAATTTGGAGTTAACTATTATCAGATGGTGTAGCATCTAAAGAAAATAATGTTTGGATATTCAAGTTTTATGGGATAGTTTTTTTATTCTAGATAATGTAAATGGAATATTTTTATAACCCATTACCTTATTTTAGGTAATCATAGGCCCTTGTATTGATATTCTTTTAGTCTGGTCTTATTTTGGGGTAATTGCAACAGAATTTGGAAAATTTTGGAGAATTGGGGGGTAGTTCATGGTTGAATATTGGTTAGGGAAAACCACGTGGTTTAGACCAGGAAACCATGCGGCCATGATGGAGCTTCTTCATTGGGGTTCATGGTTTTTCCAAACTATGCAACCTCTCCCTCAAACTACACAACTTCAAATAGTGGGTTTTGGAATAGTTGGAGCATAGTTAGAGTAACTTTTTGGCTAAACTATGATCCAAAAATATAATCTTAGAGAATTAGCATGGTTTTGGTGCATGGTTTTACTAACCATGTTACTCTGCCCAAAAACATTGTACTCATGGGTCTTAATTCCCATGATAATTTTATTAAAATCCCAAAACCCTCTAGTTTAACCCCTTATAACTATATTTCAACCCAAACATAAATACTAGGCCCTTAAAGGTTTATATTATGTGGTTTGAACACCTCCAAGACCATTTCTTTATGGAGCAAAGCTTCTATGTTTGTATTTGATCTCTTCTATGTAAGTGGATCTCCTATCATGTGGTTTATTCCAATCACTCTTTCTCTCCTCCATAGAGAGTGATGGGTCTAATATCCTTTTAAATGGATCGTGATTCAAGGTTTCATTTCTTGATCTCTTTTTCCTTTGTTCTCTGTTGGAGTTTCCCATTGTGGGAATTCATCACTTCGATCTTTTGATTGAAAACTACGTTTTTTCATAATGATTTTATTGAAGATTGAAGCCTTAAATTGCATGATTGAATTGAAATAATTTTTTTAATTTATTTAGAAATGATGATTTTAAGGTATTATATGTTTTATTAGAAATGGAATACAAATTGTGAAAAGAAAACCCCAATTTTAAAAGAATTGAAATGTTGATAGATCTTTGGAAAATGATGCACTAATTTTGAAATTGATGTGATAAATTGATTTGATGTTGATCCTGGAGAAAAATGGATTAAAGTGAGTGGGGATTTTAAATTTCTTGAATTGATGAAAACCACCCTTTTGGTTTTTAAATTAGAAATACATATTGAAAACTGAAACTATGAAATTAAAATTTTAATTTATTTGAAATGTTTGAATTCCCCATGTTTGACTGATTTTTTGTTTGAATAACATGTTATCCTGGTAGTTAGTAGTAACTAGTACAAGAACTCTAAGACCTTAAATCCAAATAAATTAATTGATTATGACAACTCTAACTGAAAAATTACAATAATAATTCCCAACAGGGTTCCTCTTTCAGGTTGTAGAGGACCTATGAGGGTTCCCCTTTTAGGTTCCATATTGATTTGAGTGAACACATCTATCTTAATCTAAGATCATCGGTGAGATGTGTGAGGATAATATTATATGAACTAACATAACATAGGTTTTTTTAACATGGTGGTACGATTCATTGGATTGAATATACATTACATTGATTATTGAACATTTTTAATCATTCCAAATGCTTTATATAAGCGTTTTATATATAATGTTTATTTATTACGTTTTTGATATATCTATGATCACTTTTTATGTGAAATCATGTTTTGGTTTAAAATATGTGAATGATATACCATTCCTTATTTAATTCTAAATGAAATATTAATTGGTATAATAGTTGGGACATTAATTATAGAATTCTAGGTGGGACCATAATGGTATTAATAACTCACACCATAACTTTTCCTTCATACATTTATAGATTATATTATGATAGGTATGAGAAAATATAAAGATCCACTTGGAGGTGGTGGATGTGCTTGATCCTGGGGACTATTGAGTGTTAATGGTGATTGGTGGAGTTTTTTTCCTTTTTTTAAATAGGAGTTTCTCTAAGAAATTTATCAATTTGAAGAAAAAAAATCCTTTGGGATGTGTATCTTTATAGTATGGTATTATTTTTTATATTTTTTCTAATATTTTTCCCAATGGTGTGTTGATCGTACTGACCTGAATCTTTTATCTTCTTTTGTGTTGTGAAAAAATCATTCCCTCATTACATTTATGTGATGCTATGTGTTATTCACCAGTCGATAGGGATAAAATATTCTATTTGGACAATGTTAGAGTTATCTCGGGTATTAAGATAATTGGTTATATGGGCTAGTTCATGAAAACATTTTGTTAAAATTGTAGGTTAAGCATCTTTCCATAATTTTAGTATGTAGTTTGGCATGTCTTAGTATAATTTAAGAGGTATTTTCAAGTGTTTTTATGGACATATCTCTCTATAACGAGCCTTAAGTCACCAGGGATGTTTGGTAAATGTGACTTTGACTAATGTTTTCATATTATTCTAGTATTTTACCTACCATTATCTAAGTATATTGAAATCCCAAATCATAAATTTACGATTCATGGAATTGAAATTCAGGTAACTCTTTTCTAAGTTATTTTTTTAATTATTTATGATGTATTTAGGGTATTTTATTTATGTTGTGTTGCATTTTGACTCAATGAATAATTTTGAATATACCCCAGGAGGAAGTTGGTGGTGAAACATAGTGAGAAAATCCACTCATGGACCATATTCTTGTCAACATACTAGTTCAGGTTGTCCAAGCTTTAGGAAAAGTACCTACACTCATTCCTGTTCAGCCTTTGGTAGTGAAACCAATAAAGGATGAATCTCAGGATCATTATCAGGTGATTATTTTCCATAATTCACCTATTTTACAAGGCTCTAACGATCATCAAGAGGTTGAGTACTTTTTGAAAAAGTTAGAGCTTCTTTTTTAGATCTTGGAAAATCATGATTCGATTAAGGTGAAATGTGATATATTTAAGATCTAGGGGAATAATAGGAGATGTTGGTATTAAATGGTGATAAAAAAATAATGAGTGTTTGGAATGGAAAGACTTTCTATTTATTTTCACTTATTAGTTCTATCATGAATATATGGTCTTGGATAAACCCATTGAGTTTCTCGACCTACAGAAAAGTGAAAAGATTGTAAATCAGTATGAAACCCACTTTTTTAAACCTGCTCATTTTTCTCCTCAGTTCGTGAACAATGAGAAGTTAAATCCATGAATATTTGAGATGGTTCTTTAATATAACTTCCAATATCATTTTTCCTTTCTAAATATGTCTTCTTATGCTGATGCACTGGATAGGGATTTGATGGTTGAGCTTGAAATGGTTGGTATGTTAGGGTTGAAAGGACTTCCTTTTTCCCCTAATATTAGTTCTATTAGTTAATTTATTTTCAATATGAATCATGATGAGTATCATGGTGGTTCTAGATAGTAGGTGTCTTCATGGCCTCCTGTAATTCCTTTTATAGGAACATTAACTTGTTTTTAGTTTAGAAAGGTTAGACATTAGAAACATACTTTTATTGAGGCACCAAATATCTATAGTTCTTCTGGATCCTTCGGACATTAATAAAATTTATCCCACATATTTTCTAATCCATGTAGTGGAATGGGATCATAATCCCTAAAAAATAATATAGTGCAATCAGTTGCTTAAATACTTATGGGGTTCTAACCCCAATTATTCAGAACAAATCTTCTTCATGAGGTAGAAGAGTCTCTGGAAAAATCTAATATATGTCTAGTGACTATGATAGGTAACATCACTATAGATTTATCTTTAGTGGAATATTTATTTGATACTGGTGCATCTCACACATTTATATCAACTTGTATTGTGAACATGCTAAATTTCCTATAGAGATTTTACCTTCTATAATGGATATTACTACATCCCTCATAATGAAGAGAGAGTAGGGTCTCTATTTTCCTACATTAATTTTAAATTTATCTAATATTGAGCTTACCTAGAATATTATGGTTCTCTACATAAAACCACATGATGTAATTTACAATATGGATTGGTTGATTTCTCATAAGGATTGAATTGACTATAATCTTTGATGGGTCCCCTTTATTTCACCTAATAGGGTGTGTCAGGTTTTTCAGGGATAATGTTACTTGAGGTAAAGTAGAGTTGGACTATATTTTCTAGATCTATTCAGGCTAATATCAGTGTTTAATTTTGAATTAGAGTGAGAATATTTTAGTGATGATCGTTATCTAGTCATCATTGAGTCTTTTGCCATGTTTTATTCTAATTTATTTGATTTTCCACTAGTAATATAGGTTGATTTATCTATTCATGTAGTACCCGGTACTCATCTAGTATATATTTCTTCTTATCATATGGAACCATTAGAGATGAAATAGTTAAAGACTCAATTGGATGATCTTTTAGAGAAAGGATTCATACTCCCACATGTGTCAACTTTGGTGGAACCTATTCTCCTTGAAAATAAATATAATAGAAAACATTAATGATATCATGATTACCAAAAAACTCAATTGGTTTATGGTAGAGATCATGTATCATTATAATTAATTAATGATTTATTTGATCATTTGGAAGGGGTGAAGTTGTTCTAGATGATTGATCTTCACTTTGGTTTTCAAAAGTTGATAATTAATGAATATTAACTAATAAATACTACCTTCAAATTTGGGTATGGTCACATTGAGTATATTTTTATGCCCATTTACCTGACAAATGTTTATCTGTTCTTTATGGATTTGATAAACATAATATTCCATAAGTACCTCCATTCGTTCGTGCTGGTATTTTTGGATGATATTTTGGTTTACTCTAAAACTGAGGGTTGTCATGTGGGTCCTTGAGATCATTCTTATAAATCTTAATAATTGAAAAAAAAAATATTTCAAAATTTAATTTTTGGATATGGTAACTAATTTTCATATTAAATGTTGTCTCAAAACATTGAATCTTATTCAATCCTAATAATTTTAAGTCTATTATGACATGGGATAAATAACATAATGTTTTTGAGATGAGAACCTTCATGGGATTTTAAGGGTTTTTCCCAAGGCTTGTTATATACTTTTAAATATAACTTCTCCAACTACAACCCTCACCCGAAAGGGAGTGTAGTTTTTTATGGATAAAAATTGTTAGAGTTATTTTGTGGAGATAATACTGCTTTTGACTAATGCACAGGTGTTGACTCTTCCATAGGATGGAAAGGGCTATATGGTATTCTGTGATGAAACATGTTTAGGTTTGGTATATGTTCTTATACAAGGTGATCATGTGGTATCCTATCACTCTATAAATCTTAGTCCAAACCAAAATATTTATCTCACCCATGATATTGAACTCGCAGTTTTGATTCATGCTCTTAAGAGTTGGTGGCATTGCCTTTTCAGATAAAGTTTTACCACTTATTCTAACAACCAAAGCATGAGTTATATTGTCTCTCAAATTTATCTAAACCTATGACAGAGGTGTTGGGTATATTACTGAAATTCTTTTTATTTTTATATTTCTTACACCACAAGGAAGATAAATTTTGTTATTGATTCCTTAAGTAGGAAAATTTCAACCAAAGACATGAAAGAGTCATCAAAAGATAGAAACATGATGGATATTTTTGATTAATTTCATCAAGGAGTCTATGAAGAATAATTTGAGGTTATCCTATTACGAGTTTAGTTGACATCTACTCTTGTTGAGATGATTATTCATGAGCAATAGCTTGATGCTGAATTATATAGCATTAAGCACTCTCTTTATGGTGGGGAAACTGTCAGCATGTTTATTTTCTCCTTTGACGGAATCCTGTATTTTTGAAATCATTTTTTGTACCTTTTTTCTTTAGAAATGATATAGTGGGGGACTTCTATAATTTCATGTGGGTATTTTAGTGTTGAACCACGAAGATGTTTTATGATATGGGGTTATGATTCTGGTGTCTAGGTATGATATGAGACTTTGATGACTTTTTCTCACTATTAGACCTATTAGTAGGTAAAATATAATAATTATAAACCTTTGAGTTTTCATTATCCACTTATAGTGCAGATTTGGAAGTGGGATGAGTCCCTGTAGACATTTTGGTTGGTTTTCCAAATACATATCAAGAGACAAATGTGATATGGATTGTGATTGATCATTTTACAAAATAATCTCACTTCTAACCCATTTTTGATACAACCATAGCTCAAGATTTAGTAATTATATATGTGAATAATATTGTCATATTTCATGGTGTTCCATCTATTATATTTCCTCACAGAGATCATCAGTTTAGTAATTAATTTAAGAGATTCCTCCAGGCAGAAATGAGGCCTTAAGTGATATTAAGTATGGTGTATCATATGAAGATGAATGGAAAAGCAAAGAAACATATAAAAATTTATGAATATATGATTTGATCTTCTACTATTGACATCAGTGAATGTTTTTATGTCCATTTGAGACTGTTTGAGTTCACCTACAACAATAGTTATTAGTACTATGTTAGAATGGATGATTTTGAGGCCTTGTATATTTGGCCTTTTAAATATCTATTATATTGGCTAGAAAATGGTGAAAGTTATTTATTTAAACCAAGATGTGTCTAAGAGATAATGGTGAATATTCAGTTGATCCATTAGAGAATTTTGACAGCACATAGATAGAAAAAATATTATGTTGACCATCATAGATGACCATTGGAGTTTTTCGTTGGTGACCATATGGTTTCTGAGAGTTTCACCACATTTTGTTCATTGATGGATTTGTAAATAAGGGAAGCTTTCACCATGTTTTGTGGGAATTTTTGAGGTATCCAAGAAGGTAGGGAAAGTGGATTTCCATTTATTACATCTACCATAATTGAGTTTGATATATATGGTGTGTTCTATGTATCATAGCTTTGTATGTATCTTTCTAACCCATCTCATGTCTTGATCTGGGAGGATCTTGATATTGTGTTTGAATTATATGTGATATAGAATCCAGTCAAGATTGATGATTCTAAGACAAAGGTTCTTCATGGGAGGGTGATACCTTTGTTCTATGTGTTATGTTATCATATTTCTGATTCACATGAGAATTGGGACTATGATTCATTAATGAGATATTAGTGGCCTCATCACTTTGATATAGAGTCCTCTCAGCCTGATTTTTGGGGATATAATGTTTTTATAGTGGGTAGGTTATATCATCCCATTTCCTTATTTTGGGTATTCATTGACCCTTGTATTTATATCCTTTAAATTAGGTGATTTTTTGGGTCATTCCTAGAGAATTTGGGAATTGTTTGACCTTTAAGGGTATGTGCATGGTTAGGGAAAACCATCTAGTTTATCCAAGGAAACCATAAGTCCATGTTAGAGCATTAGAAGGGGGTTTATTTTTTGTCCAAATAGTATTTACTCTCCTTCAAAACATGAAACTTAAAATAGTGGGGTTTATCATGATTGGAAAATAGTTAAAGTAAATATTTTTTCAAACCTTACAACCCAAACAAAATTCATGGGAGGGTGAATCGTTAGGGTGTACGGTTTGTCTAACAATGTGCCACTACCATCAAATTGTTCATGAATTATAAAAGTCCCCAAAATATTGTATTAAAATTCCTAAAACCTATGGTTTAACCCCTAATCACACTATTTTTACTCTAACTCAAATCCTTGGTCCTTGAAGCTGCTCAATAGGTCAGTTTTATCTTCTCCAAACCCTTTTCTTGATGGATTAAAGCTCTAGTGATTGTGTCTAATATCCTCCATGTATGTGGATCTCCCCTCATGTGGTTTCTTCTAATATATATTTCTCTACCCCTTATAGATTTAGGGATCTTCATGTTATTAATGGATCTAATCTCCATTTTTATGGATATTGATTCTAGTTTGTGATTCTTGATCTCTCTTGCTTGTATTCTCTTTTGGTGTTCCCTATTATAGACGTTAAGTGTTGTAAACTCTTGTTTTAAAGGGTGTTCTTTCCATAATTATTTTACCTAGGTTTGAAACCATAAATTTATTGGTTTAATTTAATATACTTTTTAATTTATTTAAAAAACCTTGATTTCAAAGGATTTTTTTGTGTGATTCTAAATTTCATTAAAATTGTGAAAAGAAAACCCCAAATTTAATGAAATTTAAATTTTAGATGATTTTTATAAAATGATGGGTTGATTTTAAAATTTATTTGATGTTAAAACTTGAGAGAAATGGAATAATGTGAAAGTTGTTTTTAAGTTGAATTAATTTAAAAAAAAAGCCATTATCTTTGTTTTGAAATGAGAAAGGCCTTTTGAAAACTAAAATTGGGAAATTATAATCTATAAATATTTGAAATGTTTTATTTTCCCATGTTAGGATTTTTTTAAAGAACATGTTATCTTGGGTTGTTATTGGTAACTTTTAAAATCATTCTATGACTTTGAATCCCTATTAATGGGTGGAAATGACAAATATATCAAAAAAATTACAACAGGAATGCATGAGAAGGTTCCTCTTCGGGGGTGTAGATAACCCATAAGGGTTCATTATTTGGGGTTTAGTTTTATTTGAGTTTATACACCAAGATAGATATGAGATCATTATTAATTTTTTTAAGGATATTATTACATAAACTACCTTATAGGGAGCCTTTTTTAAATGGTGATATGATTTTTTTAAAATATTTCCTAGTTGTTTTTGTTTCCTTTGGTATGATTATCTATCTATTCACGTGTTGTTTTATCTATTTTTTCTAATACTTTATCCCTTTTTAGTGTTCATCATACTCACTTTTATCTTTTATCTTCCACAAAGTTGTGGAAAAAAAATTCCCTCTTGATCTTTATGTAATGTTAGGTGCTAGTCGCAACCTGTAGGGATCGAGAACACCCTTTGGTCCATGTTATATTTAGATAAGTTATTAAGTTACTAGGGTATCTAGGCTGGTTTTTGAGAATGAATATTTCTTCCAAATGGCCTATAAGTATTTTTGGATAGATTAAAACTGAATAAGATGGTGAAATATGAACGGGAATGCCTCCATAAGAAAATCCATTGGTTGGTTAGGATTTAATTAGCTTGGAAGGTGTCCTTATATATTCAATTTAATAAGAACATAAAATTACTAATGAAATATCTAGAGAATAGGTATGAGAATCTAATTACTTTTAGAAAAATATTAATGTTGTGGAGATTGTTCAAAACGATATTATCAAAAATGTAGACCTACAAATGATAATTTTAATAACTTCAACATGATTCAAGGGTAACTAAAATCAGTAAATGTCATGCTCATGGATGATGTGTGGGAATTTTTTTATTATTTTCACTACCAAAAAGATGGCATGTAATGGTAACATTTATAAAAAAAATTAATAAAACATACACTTCTTGTTTTAGGATGTCAGGAATCTATAACTGAATGAAGATATAAAATAGAGTGAACTTCAATAACCATAAATAATTGAAATAACCTTAAAAGTAAGAGTATGATCACCTAAATGGATAAGTTAAAGTAAATCATAAGATAATTTATAATAATGAATTCTAGGTAAATCAACTAGTCCTTGACCAACATGTTTGCACTAAAGTAAAATGGACATCTAAACAAGGATTAAAGGATTATTAGAGATTATTATATAAGGGAACCTTCTCAAAGTTAAAATTTTGTGAATTAATTTAAGGGGAATAAAAACCATGTTGTTGAGTTTCCATACTCTTACAGAATAATGATTTATTTATTTTGGTAAATTATTTCACTCAATTGAAGAGAAAGGATTGATGGTGAATAATATATCACTATGATCTAGAAAATTTCATTTTAAATATGGTGTGGAAGTCATGGGGAAAGGTAATGTTAACATACTAATATATAATGGGTTCTTAATGAAATTAAAATAAGGGAAACGCATCTTGAGGATATATAAAAATATAATTTTCATAGTATATCTTGATAAATTTGAGTTTGGTAAAATATTTTACAATGGATTTTAAAATATTACTCAAGGATCCATGGTGGTTTAAAAATAAGTTAAGTATAAAAACTTGTATCTAGATAGAAGATTAAATAGTGTGATAATTGATAATGATTTTTCTTAAATTATAAAAATATGGAATTTTTTACTTTGGAATATTAGTGGGAAGAAAATTAAGGCCTCAAAAAGTCATGTTTAAGCTTGACTTCATATAGTTCTAAAGTTGTGAGAGTTGTTTTTTGGGAATCTAAATAGGGTTTACTCTAACGTAAATTGTAGAAACTCAAACCTCCGAAGTTGTAATTTTTTCACTCAGATGTTTGGGATCTATCCCAAATCCAATATAAAATAGTTTAACTTTACATTATTACTCTATATGATGATTCAATGAGGAAATTATGGTTTTTCATTTTTAAATACACGTCTAAGGTCATTTAAGTGTTACTTCGGTGGAAGGACTTGGTGGAAAAGGAAACTAATTGAGATTTAAAATTCTTATTATCTAATAAGGGTGTTGATTATACCATAAGAGTATTCTTAAAATTTTATTGAAATATGGTAATTATGAAGATGAAGGTTGTTCTTGGTACATCTCAATGGAATGGTGTGGAAAATAAAATTAATTAGACATTAGTAAAGAAGGTGTGGATCCTGAGGTTACACTTAGGAATGGATAAGTAAACTTGGGAATAGGAAGTGAAAATAATAGTGTACTTGGTTAATCATTGTCCATGCACTCCATTGGTATAATATATTATATATATAAAAAATTCTAGAAAACATATGTAAGTTAACCACCTTAAATTTTTATGAATTATCACCTACATCCATGTGGATTCCAAGGATAGAGAAAAACATGTGGCCAAGACTCGCATTTGTTTCATTGTGACTTATAAAAATGAAAAATATGGTTTTCAACATTAGCATGATGATCATAGTCAATTAATTAGGATTCAAAATGTTCTATTCAATTAGATTGTCTTGTGAAAATACCTAAACTTTGATGAAACGGAATTTGAGAATCAAGAATAAACTGAAAAAGTCAATGTTCATTAGAGTGGTTATACCAGAAGAATATAACTTCAAGCGAGTACATATAGAATTAGTAAAAGTTTAGTAGATATAGAATTTGAATATTTTCCTTAATACTCTAGGATTGATAAAGCATGAGTCAGATATTAAAATTAAGAAAACTAGAAGATGAAATACTATAAAGATAGGTGTTTTAAGATAAAGTAAAGAGGTATAACAGAGTTAGAAGAACAATATAGAGGTTTTAAGCTTATATGAACTATATAATTATAATGAGTAGTAGAGAACATGTAATCCTAGAATAAAATACCACTCTAAGTGACTTCATAATGTGGGTTTCAGTAATCAAAGAATAGATATCTTCGTAATATTATAATGGAAAATGGGAGTTGACTAAGTAATCATAAGGGAAAAACAATACATAATAAGTATATTTTACATTTAAAGGGAGAGGATAAATGTATGAAAATGTAAAAGGAATTTAAAGTGGTGAATTGACTTTAAATTAAGGAATTTAATGAAATTTTTTAAATGATTTCTAGTGAAGTTAATAATGCTACCATCTAGATAGTGTTGAGTGTGGTTACTACCAATAATATAAACCTACAGTGTATGGATATAAATAAAACATTTATTTGTGGTGACTTGGAGGAATATATTTACAGGAAGAAACTATTGTATTTTTAGGATTAATAAAATATATACTTTGGGAGAAAACTGAAGAAAAATATATATTTTTTATAGTATTCACCATGAAAGTTGAATTGGAAATTAGATGCTTTCGTAGATAATGATGTTTTCACTCCAAGAAACACATATCAATGTTTCTATAGAAATATGTGGGATTATAGTAATTTCAACATCCTTAACATATACATATAAGATATAGTTTTGGGGGGTCCATAAATTAATATGGTTCATCGATTAAAGCATGATTTTTCTAGAAGATTTGAGATGAAAGGTCTCATTTATGAAAAAAAAATCATAGATATGAGGAATTAGAGAAATATAAAACTAAGGAATTTGGTTCTATATTAAAGAGACTACATACTGAAGATTTTTTAAATGTTTAAAATGTTTTTTGTAATATAGTCTCAGCTCAATTTGGTGAATACTTCAAATTGGCCATGGAGAAAGTTTACAAAATAGAATATATGGTCTAATAGATTGTGAAAGTTTTTTTTTCATCAGCAGTATGAAGTCTAATGTATTCCATGATATATATATATATATGACTAGAAAATTTATTTATAGTAATATTTTTGAGTCATTTCATATTGAATTAGGTGAAAATTGTGAGGTTGTGAAATAGATCATATTGTGTCTCAAAGGATAAGAAGGTAAAAATATTTACTTTGAGATAGATGATCCATTATAGTGTTATGTTGACTCAAACATTATTGGTGATTTGACACTATTAACTTTGAAAGGTAAAATTTTATCATTGATAAGGGTAAGTTATTAATCAGTGATCTTTTTTATTTTAAAATTTCTTCTTTCTTATGATACAACCTTTTCCTTCGATTAATGAGTTAAAACATTAATGGAAAAAATAATCCAAACACAACCATAGGAATACGAGTATTGTAATTCCCCGACCCCAGTTACCTAGAGTCAGTGCATTATTACATAACATTTACATGATACAAGGAATCATGTCCCGATAGACCAATCATTTTAGTATCTATGGAAGTACTAAATACATTCATAAGTTGTACATTACGTCATGAAATAAAAACATCAAAAACATTTTTTCCCCATTGATCACACTTATATCCTTAGCCTATACCTACAAATCAACCATAAAATATTTCTTTATAACTTGGGAAAAATAAAACATAGAAAGGGGTGAGCTTAGATGCTCGGTAAGGATAAAAATATTACAGGAACTTTCATAAATAAGAATAAACATTTAAGGAAATTTATAAGACTAAAACAAAATCATTTTTAACATAAACTTCAGCATAATATGTAAAAGACAAAATAGAATAATTCCATTTAATTATTCACATGGATATTCTACTAGTCGAATAATCACATGTAATATCAATAGACAATTTGATAATGATGGAATGCATAATTCCAAACTTCATAACAACATAATCAAGGCCTTGTTCCAGGACTACAAATAAGATTTTTTCAAGGCCTTTTTCCAAGACACTGGTTTGTCTCAGGAGACATACCGATGCATCAAGGAGCTATATTGGGCTCCACCCATCACTTACTAAGTCCAATGAATTCCCCATATCCAAAAGGTTTTAACATAACATAAACATTCGTATTAAAACTAGCATGAGAAATGTCAATACATTATCCATAAACCATGAATGGTCTAAAAATAATACATTCACTATCAAACATATCACATAACCTTCAATACAATATGGAAGATTTGTATTATAATAAATCAACTTCAAACTAGCTTAAAATCCATCAAAAAATGTTGACATAGATGAAATTGAGACTTTTTGAAATAAATAACTCGTTCTATTTTGAAATCTCTTAAAAGTCACATAATTTTATAATATAACATTTATTTTACAAATATTCTTATAATCTTGTATAAAAAGATTCGATGATGATATAAAGGTGGAAAATAGCCACACTCTCCATATAAGTTAAAACAGCATTCTTAACATAATTTTGTCAAAAACCTCATACAGTACCTTGTTTGGAAAACGATGGAAAGATTCCTTTTAATATATTTTATAAAAATTCAAACAAGGTTATATATGACCTTAACCCATAATCTAGAAAATAGTAAAAAAAATTGAAATACATTTTTAAGAAACATGGATGTGGATGATAAAGAGGTCCCAGTAGATACTTACATAAAAACAATCTCAGATAATAAAGAGATTGTGAAACTAATTCTTAGCTTATACTTTTCCCTAGTAGATGGTATTTTAACCTCCTGTATAATAGTTAAAATATTGTTATTAAATTATACAGGAATCATATATATAAATATGATATATTATATGATTATATAATATTTCTTTGTTAATAATATTTTAGTAGTATCATCGTTTTGGGTGTAATTGATTCGTTTTCTTTTATATGATTGATTACGTAAACCATGTTTGTTATAGAGAGGATATATTTGATTTATCTAAAAAATTATATTTTGTTCATAAAAATTATTTTTATTCATAAAATGGAAAATTATTTTTGAATGATTACGATGCGGAATGAATCTCATCGCGTTCGTGGAGATGGTAATCTGTACGTACGCATGAGCGACAATATCGTTATATTGATGGTGAAATTGTATGTAATTGGATGGAATATCATATATACATAATAATAAACATATTATATTTATTATTTACATCAGTTATACTCATTATTATACCCATCCAAATAATGAAGTGTTTGAATAAAAAACTACACCACGACGTGGAGACGGTAAGCCATACGTACACACATATGGTGACTTTTTCATTAATATGATTGATATAATAATGAATATGATTTTCATATTTTTATAATAATATCAAATTATATAGAATATACTGAAGTTATTATTTTAGAATGGAAACAACAAAGAAAGTGGAAGTGGAAGAAGAAAAGAACTTGAAAGAGGTGCGGAAATATTTAACTCTTCTTCGGGTTATTCCTTTTGATTTGATCAAAAGGGCCCCATAGGTTGGATTTATGACCAAAGGAAGGCCACTAGGATGAAGGGAGGAAAGTTGGGAGGATATTGGGTAGGGGTTCTCCGAGAAAAATGGATTCGGAAGTGTGAAATTAAGAGAAGGGTAAGTACCCATTTATAAGAGAGGTGAGGGTCACATTAGGAAAATCTTGAAATATTATTTTATAATAAAATCATTTTCGGTTTCTAATGGCTCCAAAATGATTTATTTAGAGTATAAGGAGGGTATGGGTCTAAAAACTCTCAATAAATAGGTTTTAGACAGGTTTAGGTGACCATATTAAACTTATATTTTATATTTAACTCTTAGTTAAATAGTTTGACATTTACCATGTCTCTTTGTATTTTTATATTATATGGTCAATAAACTTACTATAACTAGCCAAGAGAACAAAATGTGGTTCATTAT
This sequence comes from Viscum album, assembly GCA_963277665.1. Lineage (NCBI taxonomy): Eukaryota > Viridiplantae > Streptophyta > Magnoliopsida > Santalales > Viscaceae > Viscum > Viscum album. The sequence continues at coordinate 141,679,689 of OY728161.1, read as the reverse complement.
TAATATATACAACCTTTTATTAGTGTTTTTGAAGAACCTTAGATATTTCAGAATATTATATCAATTAATAATATGGTATTTTTTTAAAAACTCAATTATATCAATTTTGATACTCTTTAGTATTTGGTTTTTGTGAAAATCATAATAGCATGATTACATAAAAAAAATTATTTAATCAACCCCTTTCATGTAATATTAACCTATAAAATTAGTTGAATTCATCAAAAGTCTCAAATTAAATTTATTTATATATTAATAATATCAAATATTTTGATATTTCATTAATAAGGTAATTACTGCAACATCATTGTGTCATAAATAAATTAAATTATTTAATGTCTAAAAACTATAATTAAAATATTATTATGTAGGAAAGATTTTTATCTGTATAATGAATATTTATAGTTGAATTTATCTTATTTATAACCATATATTAAAAATGGTTTAGTTATTAAACATTGAATATAACACTTTTAACTCCTCTTTAAATAAAATAATAATAAATTTCCAAAACATTTCGAAGTGGACCAAAAGGATTATATTTTATTCCTAAGGTTGTTTTTGGTTGAATTACACTTATACAATAGAATTATGACATGTGTTATGGTAATTATAATATCATTTTTTCCCTTAATTACCCTATTTACTTTTAATCGTGGTAAATAAAAGTCCAAAGTTACTGTTCACCAAAATTTATATTCATCTTATTGGACCACATTTTACTTACTAATGTCAACTATGTCTCTCAGATTTTTAAAATTCAACCCTCATAGGTAGTAAAATTATGTTTTATGCAAATTTGTAAATACCCCTAGAAGATGGGTAAAAGACAGTAAAAATTTCAATAAAATTTTATATATCTAAACATATAATAAAATGAATCTGATGAATTACATCGAACATATATAGGTATTATGTATCTATTTTGACCTAAATTAAATTAAACTAATATAACTAATTATTTAAATAAAAAGTCTGTTTAAAACAATAACGCATTGTTTTTCACTATTTAGCAAAAATTTAATGTTCTTAGAAAAATACAAAGTAAGGGATTCCTGATATAAATTATTGAAACCCAATGTACATAATCTATATTTCAATTTAATAAGCTAGTGATGTTGAAACAAAGGGAGGGTTTCTTGATATAAATTCCCATCACTTAAGATTATGTATATATAAATAATAAGATGTACTAATGATATGTGAAAGAAAATAGACAATATGTAATATATAATTGATGTTGTAAAATAAAAATGTGATGATTGTGAATGCATGAAGAAAACAAATAGAGTTGTAAAAAACATAAATATAAAAAGGTAAATGAATAAATAGTTTAAATAATTCAATTAAATATGGAAATTTCAAATGGCAACATTTATAAAGAATAAATAGAGTTCATTCAATACATTTAATAATTCCATCAATTTAATAGACACTTCAGGATGGCAAAAAACACTGAAAATAAAGATACAATTTAAAATATACAATCTTAAAATGACTTTTTTCAAAATAAATTATCACTAAAATAAAACCACCAATAATTTTTTAAAAATTTCTTCTATATTTTTTTAATATATCTTCTAAAAAAATTATTTTTTCCTAATGGCAGTTTTTTAAAAATACCACTGTGAAAGAGCGATGGTTTTTGTAAAATTGACGTGAAATTTAGGAAAGAATTAGAAAATTTAAAATATATATTTATTTATTATGTATTATTTATTATTTTTTAAATTATTTACAATCAAATATAGTTTATTATTGATAATTTTATATATTTATAACATGTCAATTAATTAATATTTATAGTTATTAGTTAATAATATTTTAAAATAGAAAAAAAACATCAATAAGTAGAAGAAAAGATGACGACATCAAATGACCATGACTTCCGATCTAAGAGTCCATTTCAGCTCCACAACCTATAAAATCGATGTTTATCTAATGAGAAAAAACCTAGTGAGATTTAAATCATGTGATAGTCATAGGAAAAAAATTCAAAATACAAAGGTCAAAAATTGAACTTGAACGTCAAACGACAATAACATTTAGTCTAGGTGTCTGTTTGGCTCTACCACAAATCAAATCAAAGTCTGTGACAAGCTTTATGCCACTTAGGTTTGGTACCAACTCTTTGAGTATTGTACCTCTTTTTATTCTGACATAAAGGCCCTAAGGCATTCAAAACAAAGGTTTTAGTTGCAGACACTAATTTCTTAAAATTCAAACGGTTATAACTTTCGATCGAGGTGTTTGTTCGGCCTGTACCACATATCATATTGATGCTCATTTCACAATCTTCGATTTGACTAGTTGTGGTATGAAAAAACGAGTCTTAGGTCATATTTTATGGCAATTTGCCTATTTTTAGGGTTTTAAGAAGTTCTTAACGTTTTATGATTTATTTAGTTATTTATTTATTTATTTATTTATTTTTATTAATTAATTAATATTTATTTATCTTTTATTTATTATTATTTATTTATTTATTTAATATTTAATATTTATTTATTATTTATTATTTATTTATTATGTAAAAATTAATTTTTAATTAATTTTTAATTTATTAATTAATTAATTTTTAATTATTAATTATTAGTTTATTATTATTTGTTTATTTATTTATTTATTTATTTCCAATTTCATTAATTATTAAATAATTATTAATTATTAAATAATTAATTTCTATTTATGAATTATAAATTATTAATTATTAGTTATTAGTTATTATTAATTATTATTAATTTATAATTTATTTATTTATTTATTTATTTATGTATTAATTTATTTATTATTCATTATTTATTCTTTATGCTTTATTCTTTATTATTTATTCTTTATTCTTTATTCTTTATTCTTTATTCTTTATTCTTTATTCTTTATTCTTTATTCTTTATTCTTTATTATTTATTATATATTAATTTATTTGTAATTTACAAAATATTAATTTTTTATTAGTTTATTATTCATTTATTTATTATTTATTATTTTATTATTTTTTGATTGTTTATTAATTAAATAATAATTTTTTATTAATTATTTATTAAATTTTAAATAATGAATATTGCATATTAAATTTTAAAATATTAATATTAATAATTAATTTATAATTATTACGTTTATAAATATCAATTATTAATTAAGATTTATTACTAATTATTAGTTATTAATTAATTATTATTTATTTATTTACTTATCTATTTAATTACGTCTTTCTGTATTTATTATTTACTATTTATTCTATATTATTTATTATTTATTAATTTATTTCTTATTTACTAAATATTGATTAATTATTAGTTTATCATTCGTTTATTTTTTATTTGTTTTTTCATTCAATATTCATTATTTATTAATTATTTATTAATTATTTATTAACTATTTATTAATTTTTTAAAATTTTTAAATATTAATTTTTCAATATTAATTATTAATTCTTAATGATCAATTATTATTGATTAGTTATTATTTTTTATTAATTATTTATTATTTATTATTTATTATTTTCTATTTATAATTTATTATTAATTATTAATTATTACTTGTTTTTTGTTTTTTGTTTTTTGTTTTTTGTTTTTTGTTTTTTATTTTTTATTTTTTATTTGTTTGTTAATTTATTAATTTATTATTAATTTTTTATTTATTTATCATATATTAAATTATTTTTTAATTAATTTATTATTTATATATTACTTATATATTATATGTTATATATTTTATATTATATATTATCTATTATCTATTATATATTATCTCTTATATATTATATATTATATATTATATATTATATATTATATATTATATAATATATATTACGTATTATGTATTATATAATATATATTATATATTATATACTATATATTATATATTATATATTATATATTATATATATTATATATTATATATTATATATATTATATATATTATATATAATTTATATTATATAATATATTATGTATTAGATATTTTGTATTACATATTGTGTATTATATATTATGCCTTATATATTATATGTTATATGTTATATGTTATATGCTATATGTTATATATTATATATTATATATTATATATTATATATTATATATTATTAATTATTGATTATTGCTTATTGATTAATCATTGTCGATTAATAGTTATTGATAAATAATTATTTAGTGTGTACCTATTTGTTATATATTACTTGTTTTTTCAATTAATATATATGTATAAGTATATTAAATTCGATTTATTGACCACGTGAAGAGCCTGGTTGAGTGGTAAAGTCTTTAAAAAATAAGCAAGGGGTAAGGGGTTCAAATCTCATCCAACACAGAATTTCTGCATATGACATGGGGATGTGCATGGACATGGACTAATGCATGGAGATTGGACTGTGTGTAGTAAAAATAAATAAATAAATTACGAAATAAAAAATTTACTAATATAAAAAAAAAAATAATAAATAAATAAAAAATATAATAAAAATAAAATTAAAAATTAAAAATTAATTAATTAATTTATAAATAAATAAATTTTGAAAATAAAAAAATTAAAAAAACTTTGAAAATTAAAAAATTAAAAAATAAATAATATAGAAAATTAAAAAATTAAAAATTAAAAAAAAAATTACAAAAATTAAAAATGATTTAGCAACGATTTAAGCTGCCGCTAAAAAACTACTGAAAATTATATTCTGACACACGATTTAGAAGCGGTTTTCCAAAACTACCACAGAATGATTTAGTGACAGATTAAACCGCCGCTAAACGGGAAAAAAACCGTTGCTAAGTACAAAATTTTGTGTAGTGAATGATCCCTAATTGAATTATCCTTTCAGTCTATTAGAATATTTTTTCTACATGATGGAGAAATATTAATAGATAATTTTCGTCCCATACTAGTCACTACTAGAAATCAATGTAATCAGCATGTACCATTCACAATGGAGCACTCATACTACATTATTTAAGTGACATCTTTGTCATTAAAATCATTTAAATAAAATTTCATTTAAGAATTTATTTTTTGATGAATCAATAATCCCAATTATAATGTAATTCAAATAAAAAATGACCCAAAACTTTTTATATATGGATTCTACATAATAAACATTTTCATACAGTGCCAAAAAATTGTTAATATAAACCATATATCACTTTTTAGAAGCAAGACAAAAAAGTTACAATCAAATCATAAAATCCCTTGGATAAAAACATTTTACTTAATAATTTTTTTTGCATTCTAAGTGAAGGAAATATTGATGAAGTCTGTATTATTTTTAACCCCTCATAACTAGATTATAAGAAATGAAAACAAAAAAGTTAACAATGTATTTTTCAGAAAAGAGGTTAAGGAAAATAAAAATGTATTTGGTATTTTTCTTACAATTTAATGGAACTAAAAGAAATAATATTTATAAATTCCCAGTGATTCATCATCGTCAATTCATTATATAACCAATATTTTAATATAACAATTATCATAACATGTTTAAAAAAATAATAATTAAGAATAAATAACAAATAAAAATAATATAAAAACTTACTTCTTTAATAATTTTCTAAAATTTTTTCATACTCTCCCTAATACACTTGCATTAGGAAAAGAACAACCTTATAAAATTAAACGCAATATACCAACTAAAATTATAAAATAATTTTTATAAATACTAATTTATTTAACTTTAATTAAAAGATACATACTTGAAAAAATTGAAACATATAAAAACAAACCATATATACAAACTTTAAGAAAAACAATTGTATAATTACTCATTTTTTAGATATTAACAAAAATATACATGCCTGATAATTTAAAATATTATATAGTGTGATGATTTATTTATTAATCCATAATTTTTTATACATTTGGTAACAACCCTATAAAAATAAACAAAATATACCAACTAAAAGAAGAAAACGATTACCTAAATTCTAAATTTTTAAGTTTAATTAAAAGAGGCATACCTGATAATTTTAATCGCAATCATACATAAGAAATAGTTATCAGACAAACAGTGGAGATAGGGAAGTTCGTGTTATATATATGACTCTGTATCATTGAAAAGATACAATAAAAATGAATTTTATAAAATTAAAAATAGATTATATAGATAGAAGATATAAAATAATTAATATAACTAACCTTATCCAATTCAGTCATTGGACCATTCGTGATTATCTCATATATGAGTCTTCAAATATAATAAATACATTTTACACTTCCTCTTTTTGACATTGTGATTATAAAACATTAAATTGGAAATAAAACCAACATATATATATATAAACAAAATATTATCAAATATAAAATATATTTTCCATTACTTCGATGTATTAGATTGTATTTGGATAATTTATTAACAAGTGATATTTGTTAAACTTTTTATCTAACTTACATCTTTATATATATCAATTAACAGAAAATGTATGAAGAATAAGAATAAAAAATAAATTTATAAAAATGAATAAAACGTACTTTTCTAACAAGTTGTTAAATTTTTTACCAACACCACCTAATAAATAAAAAACCCCAATATAATTTTCATTCTTTTGGGAAGAATACACTTAACATCAAATGACATATTCGATATAAATTTTTTTCAATTAATAAAATTATAAGGAAAATTACATCGTAATAATCTTAGTTCACTTACCCATCATGGAATAGAAGAAACCAGCACCCAATATTTGTATTTTATAATCTCTTAGTTATATTATCAACTCTATTAGAAGTTTTCATATATTTTATAACTATTTAAATGAATATAAGACCTATAATACCATAAAAACTAGTAGTCTCATTTTTAATAAGAATCATGTGTAAATGCCTAATTAAATAAGTAATATTGTAAATCACTTGAAATCATATTAATCGAAAGAAATAAAAACAAATATATAAATTTACTAAAGTTGAAAACAACTACAGCATAGGCATGCTAAGATCATGCAAATTAACCAGATCCATTATATCTTTATTGAATATTCCAAATAGATAGACTATTCCACATATATCAGACATCATCCAAAACTCATAAATATTATCCAAGTTATAAGAAACATGGGATAATATTTTAGGTCTATTATAAATATCAGAAGTGTCTGGAGTTTTTGGAGACTGAAAATTTTGTTTCCATTGTAATAATTCTTCGAATATTAGGCACTCCTATAAAAATGAAATTTTAGAAAACAATATCTGTAATTTTTAATCAACTATAAATAATATTTAAAAAATAACAAATACTTCATATTTCAAATAATGAAAAAGGTTAAACGACCAAATTTAAAAATAACCCATACAATATCCAACTATGGTAACCTCCTCAATGGATAATTATAGTAGACTGGATGGATTAATAATATCATGTATTTATTTTCATACCTAACCCAAATCCATAGGATGGTGATGTATGGAATACCCAAAAATATGTATAAATCCATTGGCTAAAATACAAACATGGGTATCTCTTGAATAAAACTCACAGTATATTTTTAGGTTTGAATAAGGAGGTGGAGGATCTAATTAGTCAGGCTTGGAAGGTTAGGCAGGCTCGGTAGGCAAGATAGGCATGGTAGGTTGTGTAAGTTGTGATTGTCTCTTCAATTGTTCAAACATAGCATGCATAACTAATTGAATTTTGTCTTCTGTATACTGTTTCATGTATTTCATCTCAATTTTAATGAATCTATTTTTGGGTCTCTTTATTTCTTACTTTGATGACCAAAAACTTTTATAACATTAACAACAGCCTCAAATCCTCTTACATGGTTGGCGTGTTCTGGATTTCCTAAAGTTGTATCTAGGATGTTCATCCTACCAACTGGGATAAAATTACAGTGTGTCTATTTCTCCTTAAATAAATCCTAAAATGAAAAATTAAAATGATATATTAGTGTTGTTAATTTAAAAAATACAGACATTCACGAAAAGTAAAAATTAATTTCCTAGAATTTTGGGTGTTACTTCCTAAAATTGCATTATAAATTTTTTTTTCTTCTCTCTCTTTTCCATTTTCTATGGTGGGTGGGTGGAGATTGAGTACAGAACTTGAACACTTCTTAACAACTACTATATTGATCTATTAATGCATCAAAATTTTCTTCAATAATTTTCTCATCTAATAAATGATACCCTCTATGTGATAAAGTTTGAGGGAATTTGTTCAGAAACTAGATCTTCGGATGAGATATCTTTGAGGCCTATTACATAAAATAAAATAATAAGTAATCAGGTAATATACAATAATTTTTACAAAATTATATAATTTTCATACCATAAATTTTTTATCATTTCAAATGGCAATAAATTTATTCCATGTATCTGAATCTAAAAACCCATACTTTAGTCATGGGTTTTCATTCTGTAACTTCCCAAAAATATTATTTTTTGTCACTTTTGTTTTAAAATTTCTTTATAAAACTATTATTAAAGATATATATGTTTTCACAATTTACATCATTTCTTGAAAATTGAATGTCATCTGAAATTGAATAAATTAAATATTAGTCATTTAAAATAAATAATATTTGAAAATGAGTTAAAAATAAATAAATTGAGATATTTAACCATTATGGACTCCCACGGCTAATATTTTATCGTCTTATTGATAAACATCCAATCATGATATAAAATAGTAATCCTTCGAAAGCTCTCTATAGAGATATAACTGGTAAACTGTGTTTTTTTCTCCCAGTTTTCTTATTATTATCATCTAATTTAATATGTATTCTCTGGTCTCCACAGGAATGTAACAATTGTTTTAAATATGTAATCCCATATTTACCAACTCTGTGAATTTATTTCTTTATAGAAAAGGAAGATAAATCCTATATTTTAGGCTCATGAGTGGGAGGAACATCAGTAAAGCTATAATTACTATTTTTAAGTAAAAAAGTTTTCTTTCATTAAATAATTATATTAATGAATATTTAATAATATGAAAAATGACATATAAATTGATAAATGTTCCTCTGTCTCTATGTCAGTCATTGAAATATGAAAATTTAAGGAAATTCTATGTACCTTCATATTTTTAGAGAAGTGAATATTTAAAAACATTTATTAAAAAAATATGTTAGTAGAAATACAGTGTCCCACATGGATAAGTTTGAGAAAAAAATTAAGGATTTCATGATTCTTAACCAATAAATATGAAAGTTGAAATATTATATAATAAAATTCAATCTAAAATGATTGAAAAATATATAAATTTAAATATCACATTGAAAAAAAGTGTTTTTATATACATAAATTTATCCAAAACATAAGGATGTACATTGGGTTTTCCAATGAAATTTTTTTTACCCATAACTGTTGAATATAAAATTTAACACAAAAAACACATAAATAGTCAAATATATATAATTAAGCATCCAATAATTAATAAAAAATATAGTTTATGCATTTAAATTTCAAAAAATAAATATATCTTAAAAAATTTATCTTATTAATTATGAGAGTAATTTAGTATTTTCTCCATTTCTATTCAACACGATCATTTCATATATCTTAGACTATGTCTGCATTATAATAGTTTTTATCATTAAAAAATCACGTATAAGAAAAAGACCCTCATATAAATCCATAACATCACCATCATCCTCATCACCCGAATGAATTATTTTCCAACGAAAAATGATTAAACACTAGTCATTCGATGAATCAATAACATAAAATATTTTCTTTTCATATGTGTCCATTATAAATTGTTCCTCCTTAAAACTAAATATTTTCACTTCAACAATTATAAACCCATAATCATCATGGTTCATACTACTATTACTGTAAATCTAGTTACAGTTAAATAATATGAATTAAAATTTAGTATATTCAATTTCCCATATATCCTCAAGAACTACAAAGTATGTTGTTGAAATAGAAATTGGGTTTATATCTTTTTCACTCAAAAAATGAAGTGCTTCAGTGGGGACCATTACCCCCACTATTTTTAATGGTACTCTTATCATCCATATTTTTTGTGTAAACTATGTAACCATTAATATCAATACTATAAAATGTTATCACATTAAGAGATAGTCCCCCGGACAATTATTTCATTGATTCTAATAAAGACATATTTGGGATGAATTTATCTTTAAACCCTGAAAAAAAATGTCTTTTTATGACCAATCATCAACTAATTTTCACTTATATTTAGACATCATACCTTTCATTTGGAAATATGTGATGATATATATAGTTTAACCGCATATTTGTTGTTAAAAATTTATTAATGTTCCTTCATCACTTCATCACATGGAATGAACATTACCCTTAAGCCTCAAATCCCTTCACTTTCACTATCAACAATCATATATAGAGATATAGGAAGACCAGTATGCTCTAATTCTTCAAAATAATTAGTAAATAACTCAATCACCTCTTCTGATACATATTTTTGAAGAATTCAGGCCTTCAGTTGATAAAGATTTTTAACATATTCCTTTGAAAGTTTCATATATATTTTAAAATTTTACATCCAACATAAATAAATAGGCCCCCATATTCTTATCTCACGCACCAAATGAATCACTATATAAACCATTATATCAAAAAATGTACAAGGGAAATACATTTATAGTTGAAATATTATAATATAATATTCATTCTCCAATACGTCAAATAAATTGGGATCAATGAATCTTATGCAAATTTAATTGAAATTTTTAAATAACCCGATGATATTCTTTCTCATATGTGTCATAAATTTACCATGTAGTGCAGATGGTAGTATTTAGTTCATCAAAACATGACATTCATGAGATTTCATACATAAAAATTTACAATCCTTCAATAACACCAAATTATTCAAATTTTAGGAATATCTCTTGGGAAATCTAATATCGTGTAGACATTCACTAAAATCCATCCTCTCACTCTTTCTTAATGTGTGATAATCCAGAGGAAACTATGTTATATTTCCATTCATAGTGGGAGCTAACTCCAAATGTATTACCACTGATATCAAGTCCAATGCAGATTACAATCCAACTTTTTTATTTACATTTATTTCAAAAAAAAGTTTCAATAAAACTATCACTTGTATTTTTATCAACATGACTAACATAAAAGTTAGGTTTTGTTTCAAAAAATATCCAATAAGGTAGTTTGAAAAATATATAATTTTTCTTTTAGATATTATTTTGGTGATGAAAACTTCCTTTAATTCCAAATATGAAATCAATTTTTTTTCACCCTATCATAATATTCTTCGTTTAAAAATGGTTTTGGGGAAATATTACATTCATGTAAACCGTTAATTTGTTTTTTAAAATATATGATAAACAAGGTCTATTTGAAAAAATGACTAATATATTATGTATATTTTCTTCCTCCCATTATTCAATTGATAATATGATGTCTCTTATTCACAAATTGGACATGATTTGTGTTCTTTAACATTGTATCTAGATAAGTTTCCATTTATAGTAAAGTCATATATAGTAAACATTATCAATTCACATGAAAGAAAATTTTCTTTCGTTTATGAATCAAAAACTGTAACACATGCCTCCAATAGCAGATTCAAATCATCAATCAATGGTAAAAGATATACATCAATATCATTTCCTATCTGTTTTGGCCCAGAAATCATCAAAGTCATCATAACATATTTTTTCCTCATGCATATTTGTGGGGACATGTTGTAAACTACCAAAAAAACTATCCACGAACTATATTGGCTACATAAGATTTGATATTCGTTAATTCCATCTATACATAGTCCCATTCTAATATTTCTAACTTTACATAAAAAATTACTAAATTATTCGTCAAATATATTAAACTACGGTGAATTATTGGGGTAAATAAGTTACCATCACATATTTTCTCATTTTTATGATATCTTAACATTTTTACATCAATTTAATTTGAAAATAGATGTTTTAAACAATGAATTATTGGAAGGTTCCAAATTGATTTAGTTGGTGGTTTGATTCTGGTACATGAGAATGGATAAGAGTGAAATTATATTAATTATTAAATGTAATTATTGGATGATACCAAATTTATTTAGTAATATGTAAGATTTTAGTGAATCTGAAGAAATTAGAGTAGAATTTCTCATCCATATTATAGAACGATGTACCATATTTAGGATATTTATATAAATACTCATATTCCTTCCCTACAACACATAATATTTCGTTAAATATTTTATCTTTTTATACCCTAATACCATTGGGAAAAATATTTTCTTTTCCTCATAATTGGAATCTATAATCCCATTTCATTATGTACTTAGATCTTTTAAAAGTTTAAGAAACTCATAGAAACTTTAATCACTCCACCCATTTCTTACTTTCTAGTTAACTAATCTCAGAACTATTCATAATAGTGTATATTTAGTGAAACCTATAAATAATGGTTTCCCTGAATCTCCATACAATCAATCAAAAGATACTATTTTTTACATTATTTCAACATGTATATCATGAATTAATTCTTCAATACAATCCTCTATCTCATTTAGAATATTTTCTTCTACATTATATGTTAAATTTTCCATTCTTACACCATTCTAGATCCCAAGTGTATAATTATGGATTAAAATATAGAAAATGTGATGATCCTTGATTTCTCTTGACTTAAACTTTCTCATATTCAAACAATTTATGCATGAACATAAAATCAAATCTTTGTTCAGAAGGTTTCCTTTAAAAATTTCAAATAAATTATCAAAGCCTTTTTTATATTCATCAATGGTTCTTCATAAATATATCTAATTACAATCCATTAAATACTTAATGTCACAATATATAAGGTTAATATATTAAAACATATAAACATTTAAAAATATAAAAAAATTGATAGCAGACACTTATACATAAATTACAAAACAGAAAAAATATAATAAATAACAAAAAATTTCACTAAAAATATCATAACAAATAATTCTCATAAAAAAGTATACATAATTAATCTTACAAACAATTATCATAAAAAATAATTAAAAAATAACATACAAGTAATTATGAAAAATATCTCCAAAATTTTGAACAATTATAAAAATAGTTATAAAAAATATTGTACAAAACATTATACAAAAATTACATAAAAACAATTATCATAACAATTATATGAAAAATAATATGAAAAACTATACACAATGTTATACATAAAAAACATAAAATTAATTATACAAATAGTTATGAAAAATATAATTCAAACAATTTTTATGATAATAAAAATTAACATAACTGATATTAAAACATAAAAACATATATATAAATTTTTTCTTTTATATCAATACTTCATAATGATTATTCACAAACCAACATCACACATAAAAAAAGTTATATTGGTTAAATGAAAAAAATTTCTCCACTAACTTTTAAAATAGTCACCTCCTCCAACATATGACATTCTTTGGTATAGCTTCAATGGCCACCAAATTTACATAGTGATATAGGGGAACATAGAATGAAAAAAAAAAAGGAATTCATTTTTGATCAAAATTTGTAATAATTTAAACATATGATCAGTTGAGTTTAAGAAACACTATAATTATGTATAATCCATTGTGCTTCAATGATCTACGCATCCCCATGTTTCACTAATTTTACTAATTAAAATAAATCATATTATGCCTCTCATTATGAAAATGGTATATCATGTTTACTTGTAATTTCAATATAACCCATTAACATCCAAATATCCACTTTATAATTTTTTTAAAAAAATCATGAACTGAGTTATTTAAATATAGATTATGTTTATCTATTTTAATATATCATTTAATATGTCATAAATTGAAGATATTTTGTATGTATTTTAATACAAAAATCATGTTTTTAAATGAAAACTAAAAAACCTTTGAATAAACGTCATATACACTTAATCAAACCTCAATTCATCTCATTTGAGATCTTTTTTTCATTTCAACTCATGATTTTACTATAATCAAACTCACTTAATTTAAATAATATTAAAAAATGTGTAATTACTTTATCATGATGGTTCTTAACATAATAATCCTTCACATACTTCATCAATAATATTAATATGTGGACTAATACTAAAGGAATAACTTCTCCACCACAACACTATATTGGTTGGATTTTTTTGAGGAATCATAAATCCTTAGTGTGTTAGAACTTGTGTTTCTCATGTAATATTGATTGTGATTGTATGTATAAATTGATATTCAATTATATATTTTACTCTCATCATTTTATAACATATTCAAGTCACATGATCATTGGATTATCTTCTATAAAAAATAGATAAACATTTCATAAATTAAAAAGATTGTGATAACAAATAATTAAATATAATTTATTTTAAAATAAATAAAAACTTTAGATCTTGATAATGAATCATTGATCCCAAATATCAATAAACACGATTAAATTTTGTGGAGACAGAGTGAATTCTATAATATTGATGAAAATGAGTGAAAAAACAATGTAAAAAAACAATAAAAACCTCAAATCATGGTTGTGGATAGACTATAATATATTGATTATAATTTAATATAAATCTAGGATCAAATATCCACAATAAGGAAGGTAAAATTTTGATTAAAATATAAATAAATACAGAATCAAAGTTCTTCAATGGTTGTTGAAGACTTCAGTGACCTTGTCGGTCAAGAGTCAGTTGAGAGAGGATTATGATCAAAATCAGAAGGTGAAAAGTGGATATAAATTTACTTGAGGATAGAATCAATGGTCATTTAAGCCGTTATTGGTCGAAAGGTGTTTGAGGGATAGATTTTTGAGAAAATGAAAATAATGATCTGAGTTTTTTGAAAATTGTTTTAATGATTTTTAACATTGGTTTTCCAAAAACTCACTATTAATTTTTTTTTCAATTTAATCTTTAACACCATTTTTTTTAAAAACCCATTGTTAAAAATTGTATATTTAAGGATGGTTTTAAAAAAATGACCTTTAAATGTTTTTTATTACTTTTAACATTGGATTTTAATAAAACCAATGTTAAAATATATTTTAAAATCTTTTAATGTTGGTTTATATAAAAACCGACCATGAAAGTTAAACTGTAATATGTTTAATGTCAGTTTTTATTAAAACCAACAATAAAAATTCTACCCTAATGCCTTTAAATTCGGTATATATAAAACTAAAATAATATTTTTAATGTTAAAAAACATATTTATACTACGGGAGGAAACATTGTGCCTCAGCGGTACTTAGGTGAATGGATGAACAGTGGAGACACAGGGTGTTGTGGGGGTGAGGGAATTAGAGTTTTGTCGAAGTATTGGAGATTTTCCATGTATTAATTAAAAATTTCTAAGTGGGATATTATTAGGAATTTTAAATCTTGATTGAAGTTTGGATTACTTTTCTAGAAGGATAATATCTGAAAGATATATCTAGATTGTGTTTCATACAACGGTATCAGAAATTCTTCATTAAAGGCATATTATTTGGGATATTTATAACTTTATATGGGTGTACTTGTGGTGGTTAGGATGATGTTGAAAATAAGTTGTGGTTTATCTTATTAAGTTCTCTAATTATGTTATAAATAATAATTCTCCTCATGGTTTTTTGGTAAATAGGTCAAATTGTAACAGTCATTCATATAAGAATAAGTGTATCTTTAACTATTCACCATAAGTCAATAGTACGGTGCATTTTATATAGGTAATTGATAGTAATCATGGCTCAATGGTGGGACATCTTCCAATATCAAATTAAAATGAAATTAGATGGTTGTATGGGCCGCATTATAAAGTTTGGGTAGGACCACTTGTACATAAATTATTTAGGTGTGGAAAAAAAGTTATCTCATATTTTTTATAATTACTAATTATGATTTTATACTTTGTAACTTCTGATAAATTAAAATTCCATCATTGTTCTCCCATATATACAGGACTTATGTTTGAACAACCTAAAACAACAGTGTTAATTTTTTAATTATTTAATTAATTTTTGATTATATGAATTTGGTTAAGGCAGAGTGAGAGTGTGTGCATGTAATTCAACTTGGTGCGGTGAGTAGGGTGTGGATAATGTCCTAAAGACTTGTAGATCAATATTTAGGGGTTATTTCCAATAAATTATGTCTAATAGAATCTATTTCCTCTATATTGGGATTTCGGTGGATATCTTCATAAGATAGGGTTTTTTAAGATTACCTATATTATGGGGGTCTATTAATTTGTGCAATGAATCATAGTGTGACACATTATTCCATGGTGGATCATCCATGTTAGTGCATGATGTGAAATAACGTGTAGTACTCAATTAATTTCACCTCAAAATAAAACCATGACTGATTGTTCATTATTTGATGATGGATTTCATTAGTAATAATATCTTACAAAATAGACTAATAATTAATAAATTAATTTATGATTGTACTAAACAATTAAATGGGTTGAAGTATAAGAACATTTATAAAATGTTCAAATTAATATTGACTGAATGAATTCATCTCTTTAAGGCCTGTATAAATTGGTTCAATATTTATTAATGTAGTTTCATTAAAAAAAATTAGACTCTCATTATGAATTCCCCAAAAATTGAATTCCCCCCACCCCGCTTTTATCTATTAAGATCAAGTTTCAAGTAGACCATGGATATAAAACATTACTTCTAGAGAATCGGGAGATTCATCTAGTCTTTGGGTACCTAGAAGAAGTTGTTTTTTCCAATTTCTTATGGATTATTATCAATCTTTTTTGAAGGATCCATATTAATAGAGAAAATTTTATATAGTTTATTTCCTAATTTATTTTATTCAATTCAATTCGTATATATATCTCTAATGGTTATAGGTCTTGGATTTTTTTCAGTACATTTGGGTAAGTGTTATCCCCTCTAAAAACATTATTGGTATTAGATCATCTTCTAAAATTTTTAGGTTAGATTATTCAAGGAAAAAGAAAACTATAAAAATCATTTTTTGGGAACCATGATTTACCCATTTGAAAATAATAATTTCAATTATAATATTTCTAAATCATGGCATAGTATTCTTGGAAATGGATATCACCTCACAAATTTTATGAGACCACACCATAAACTATGTCAAATATCTATTTTTGATGTCAAAATAAAATAATGAAAAATATGATCTCATTTTTGATATCTTAATTTTTTGATCAGTGGATCATTATGTCTTGGTGGACTTCAAAATATAGATATACAAAGAAAAAGTTTAAGCGAAATTTTTTTTTTCAAATAGTCATGTTCTCCAAAATGGCTTGGTTCAAAATAGAAAAAATCACATGGTAGATGTCTAAATTCCATTACCCAAAGAATATTCCAACAGGAAATAACTTATAAAAATGATCATTGTTATTTTATGACCATATAATCAAAAAAATGATGATTTCCACTTTTATGTGTCACTTTATCCAGAATAGCTTTCAACCAGGTTGTGTTGATAATCTGTTTTGAGTAGAATTTCAAATAAAATTATTATTTTTTGTTATCAAAAACATTTTTCGGTGTAATGGAGGCATTTAATGTGAATAAAAAACATTTTTCTATATGTTATCTAGGTTTAAAGTGGATTCACATAGTGTAAATTTTATAAAGTGTTTATAAATTCAATATAGCGAAAAATATAAAAGTTTTTATATTGATTTACTAATTATATATAAATGTAAATATTATATTTTTATATTAATTCCATGATAGTAAAAATTTATTTTAACTAATCCAAAAGGAATTTTGGATTATTTGAGCAATGGTTTTTATGAAATTAAATAAGATATATCTAAATTATGTAAAACATTTACAAAATATATTAAATATTTATTTACTTATAATATTTTTCATAAAGTATCTCATAATTTTAATATAAAGAAGTTTATATTAAATCTAGTTAAAAAATATGAATAATTTATATTATATAAAAGTGAATTTTTAATGTTTATTCATGCCTAAATGTTTTTCGTATTAATAATTTCTTTATAAATAAGACATAAATTTTTATCCCATGTCTAAAATATTGAATTTTTCATTTTTTTAGTTTATTTCATAATTTATAATTCATAAATTTAAATTTTATGCTATGTATTTTTCTCTATGTTGTAGTGAAAAAGTTATTAATATACTTTTTAAAATTATCATACATTCATTTATGGAGTTTCATGAAATGTATGATAATTGATGTAGTTATCTTCCACCTTGACCATTGACTTGTAATAGGTTATGAGAATGAATAAAGAAGTTGATTATATTTTATACATGTTAGGAGTAAGAATTATGGTGGAATTGAGGTATCCCTTGACTAAAACCCCTATGGGTAGAGGGACCTTAGGTAAGAATGATCACTGGGATGGAGGCTTAAGACTTGTATATAAAAGTGGAGGTCATTTGTTTGTCACTTCATACATACTCTTAATGGGATTTATTATTTAGTATTATTGTAATTATTTACTTGGTATGGTATATTATACAATATTCTTGGGATTCATATTGATCTGTATAAATATAGTTGGGTTTTTATTTCAATCAGTGATACTGGAAGTGAGTTGTGTAAATCCATATACATAAATATTGTCTGACTATGTTGAATTTGTATAAGGAATAAGAATTAAAAACTAAATCAATATAAGAATGAATACATAAAATAAATAACATGTGACAATATGGTGATATTAAATCTATTTTAAAAATACTATTTTTTAAATTCCTTAAAAAGTGAACCTATGTCAAGACCTTGATCATCAAACCATGTTGTTTCATAATAAATTTGGGTGACCATAGATTATCTTGTGTAGGGTATAGTGGAAATGTATAAACCTAATAATTAAGTAACCAAATCTTATTATATGATTTGGTTTACACTTAGTAGGGAAACCCTTTAAAATAATACTAGAGGAATACATTTGTGTTTATCCATATTATGGATTAGGAATAGAGTTGTGTGCTCAAGTATCCAATATTGATATGTGATATTATAGGAATAATGTCCTATGTGAATAGCTATTTGATGAGATAAAATCCAAAATAGAATCATTGTGGATATAGTATATTGAAAATGGGTTATCATTTTAGTGGGATATCATTTAATAAAAAGACCTTATAAAATGATTTTAAAACAAGATACGCATTTGTTAAAAGATTCTACTATAAATAGATGTTATTATCATCATTAAACAGGACTATGAGATCAATCCTAGATAAAGACATGTTTATAGAATAAAGGTTTATATTTTTATAAGAACATTATAATGTTGAGTCAAATGACTAATTTCATTTCCTCTATTTTGAAAATCGTAATACACATTGTTTAATTCGTGTTCTTACTTGGACTTAACGTCAAATTATATGTTTATGTTAACTGAGGTGATCTAACTAATGTTAGGAACATTATAAAGTCACAATAAATTATAAAAAAAAGAATATCCTAATCAAATTATGATGTTGTTATAAAAACCCAATGATCATGGATATTATCATTTGTAGTTACAATGATATATATAAATGGATACCAATCTTCAAGGATGGGATGAATAGAGATGTAAAATTACAAGATATTAAAGGCAATAGTTTTATATTTCACTATTTCAGTTCTTTTTTAGATTTTTTTTTAAAGTAGTTTTTAATTTTAATTGATAAGAGATTATGTTGTTTGGGGATTCATTATAAAATTTCTATGATTTATCTTTTTAATAATTTCTTCTAAAATTCATTATCAAATAGATTTTGAGGATATGAATGTGGGATACTTATGAACAATGAGTTTAATGAGATTTAGGGGATAATATTCTACTACTTATAAATATTAAATTTCAATGATGTCTAGGTGCACAACTTTATGTCAATATTACTAATTTAATAGGATCTCAAGGATAGAGATTCATTCTTTCAAAGGGTTTTTTAAATAATTTCCTAGTTCAGAAATCGTATCCTCTAATATGGTTGATCAATTAAGTTCCTCATATAAAACATGTATGCCTTGGTTTTGGTTATTGAACCACCTGGCCCTTTACAATAAAGGTAATGAGTTCCGTTGAAAAAAAATATTAACATTCTTTAATATTACTTTAATACAGTTTAGTGATTTTTATCTTCAACTCTATAGCATTGTTTTTAGTCTATTTGTTATAATTTTTTATTAAGATTTTTCATTATCCTGAATATGTTTTTAACTTATGAGAGCTTAATTTTTGTAACATTTTATACTTTTGTATAATTTGATATATTTAGGGTTTGTAACATCAAAATATTTTATATTTTAAAGTGTAAAATTTGAATGTTATTTTATTATTAATTCACCCCCTATATTGAAGATTCCAAATTAGTATAACACTTTGTATTATAGACTTTCTATACATTACTCAATATAATTTATATTAGTATTTCAAAGCTTGCCTTTAAAATTTTTTTTAGTGAATCTTTTCCTTGTAGTGTTTATAAAGGAATGGCCTTTTTGTTAATTCTATAGTACGAATTACAATCAAAATATCAGATAATGTAAATAATATTTTTCCTCCTATTTCTTGTGGATAAATTTATGAATACTATAGTGATCGGATGAAGTCACTTTTGATTAATATTGAATTTTACCATTATCATGTGGTTATTGGAAATTGTAAGATTTTAGAGAATGAAATTTCTCATTTCACTAATGAGAAAACGTTATAATATAAAACTACTCATAAAGTTTGGAATAGTTTGTTATATTATATGAAACATAAGATATATAGTTGTATTTCTTTGTGTGAGGCCACTAATGGTATTTAGAGGAAATTAAGAATCACACATCATATAAGATTTAATGCCTCGAGGACAAAAATAGATATTATTAGAGCTAACAATCTAGAATTTTACATTATTCCTAGTGAATCAGTGGAACAATTCTATCAAATAGTTATGATATCTATTCATGAATTTTAAAAATATTAATAATAGGAAATTAAAAATAAGCAGCTGATTTGAAATATTTTCGACATTCTCTTGAGAAAAAGGGGGTATTTAAATGAATAGTTTTATGTTATATGAAAAATCATAAACTTCATAGTCTTGGTGAATTCATTGGATCTTTCATACAATATGAGAATCCTTAAAAGGGATATGTTTAAATAGGGAAATTTAATAATGGAGTTTATTTTTATATAACTCATGGTGATTTATCTTTTATAAATAGAACCTCAAATCTTACTACTAAGTAGATAAAATATATATGATAATTAGGTAGTTTTAGTTTAAAATTTTGAGATGTTAAACTTTCACAACTTTCGAGGTGTATGAAAAGGATTATCAGAAATTG
Organism: Viscum album; assembly: GCA_963277665.1. Lineage (NCBI taxonomy): Eukaryota > Viridiplantae > Streptophyta > Magnoliopsida > Santalales > Viscaceae > Viscum > Viscum album. Next base: position 141,658,506 of record OY728161.1, on the reverse strand, counting down.
GTATTTCTATAAAATATCATCGAAATGATAAAAAGATAAATATAATGAGAAAATTTTATCAGAGGTTATTTGAAATGAATATAAAAACTTAGTTATATCAGAAAATATTATCCAAAATTTTTGAATAAGGATAAATATTCAAAAATAATTTCAAAAGGTAAAGGAAAGAAACTAATGAATTCCATAGACACTTAAAGAGATAGTGAAGCCTTATTAACTTTAATAGTTCATTAGAGGTGAGTGATGATAGCTGGAAGATAACCAGTTTCTATGAAAAGAATAATTAAAAAAATGATTCATGGGAGGGGTAATAACTAAATCTCTTACTAATTTTTCTTTATATTTAGGTTTCCCTTTTTCTTTGGATGATGAAAATGGTTCTTTTTCAAATATATAAGTGGATAGATATTGTAATTTCTTGGAGAATATAAATAAAATGTTCATGATGGATTGTGATTCAAATAACGGAAACCTCTCTAGTGTTAATGATATCATTTCTAAACTTACATTCATAGTAGATGACAAATAAACTTTTGTTGAACTTGTAATAAGGAAATGAATAAGTGTGTATCATAATTTGAGGATACATACCCTAGAATCATTAAGAAATATTAAAAAATTAATGTTGTGGAATATCAATTGAAAATTTATATTTTTAAGTTTATAGTTAAATATTGAATTTATCTTTTAAGTTAAGTACTAAAAGTGACATATTTTAAACTTTACTTTATTGATCTAAAATTGTGATGTCAAATTCAAAGGTGGAAATCTTGATAAAGTTTTCATCTAACATTAATTCTATAAGTAATAATACTTAAAATCAATCTATATAGTTGAAGTAAAAAATGAAAACTTTTATACATGGTATTATATCAACTAGAAGATAATATTTTCAATATAAGTACATTGTACCAAATGGTGCGCCATTTTGAACTTTATGCCATAGAGGTGGACACTTGAAAATTCACTACTCTTTGAATAAATATCAATCCTTTGTAACTTAAAAATCGTTCATTTCAAAGAAAATTTATTCTATGAATATGGATGAGTTGGAAAAATTTCAGTACCAAAATTTCTTTCTGATATTATTTTTGTAAAAAAATCAGCTTTGGATACTAGAGATTTAATTTCCATTCAATGACAGAAGTTGGGTATCAATATATAAAATAATCAGTACTTACTACTCCCTAACTATAATTTTTCAATATCTACTATTATAGTGTAAATTATTAATTTTGTTGTATTTTTTTCTCTTATATATGAATAGTTTATCAGAAATTGTATTCTTTTATATGATTTTCTTACATGAGAACCACTATTTTTATAATGTTTTTTATTTTATAATTTTTACATATTTTTTTTAATCCTTACGTTTTGGGGATTTTATTTAGAAATATTCTATTTATAATGTTTTATTATTTTCTAGATATCTTTACAAAAGAAAAAATATGCTTGTTTTTATATCTTCTAGAACCATCTTTATTGGAATAATATCATTTGTGTTCATAAAAAGATATATTTTATAAGGGTTATTTCATATATTTAATTTTCTTATTTATTTTATAGATTTTAAAATTTTAAAATTTTCAAACCCATTTGGGTTTGGGTACTAATTTTTTATATTCTTTTAAAGATGCAATTATTGGTATCAGAAGTAGAAAATTTTGGTAGTACTTAATTTCATGAAAAAAAATTCTAAGAACTACTTCTTTCAAAAAAAATCATTATGATGGATTATATTATAACTTACACAAAATATGGAAAACTCGAATTTTGGTGGACATTTTCTTTTTACGTGTGTGATCCTGAAGAGACTAATGTATAGAAGGATTAATTATGAGTAACTTCATTATATGTTTTTATATATAAAATTATTTTGTTTTGATGTATTACCTAAAAAAGATATTATTCTCAAAACTTATTAGAATTTAAGATCATTTTGATGATATTTTTACTAAAAATTTACATTATAAAATATTTTAATACAATAAAATGATTATTGGAATGATAAGTGTTTAGTGATCATATTTAAATCTTCTCATTTTACATTCTCTTGACATTTGTAAACTTATATAGAAAGGGGGAGTAAATTCCTTATTTATATATAATTATGATAACCTTTTAGGAAGGTACTTTATATTTTGTAGAATTTAATTTCTATGAATATTATAAGATTTATCTTAAACATATTTTGGGATTACCCCATATAGAAGTCAAGTTATTTAATAAACTCAATTGGAGTTATCTTCTAGAATGTACATTTTATATAAGTATATTTTAATTATTATGATAATACCCTATCTATGGTTTTTGGTTTATCCATACATAGGAAAGTTTAACTTTTACGCATGACTCATATTTTACTATAACATATGGATTTACAATTATATATGAACTATTTTTTTTGGAAGTTACACTTTATATTTTTTTTATGGTGTCTAAGATAACTCTTCTGTATTATCATGAAACTCTTATATATTCCTATTATTTACTCTTATTTAGTAGTTATGATTTACTACTATGGATTTAATTATTATTTTTTCATTTTTTTATTCCTTTTGATAATTTCAAATGTGAATAAGTTTAGAAGGATTCATGGGGAGAAATTTTAAATAAATTTATAAAGATATAGATAATTATGAGTTATGTCGGAGAAGTGAATCCTATAGAATTTTATAAAAGTTTGTATGGTTTTATATGTTCTTTTGTTAATTAATTCTAGGAGATAATACTGAATAATTTATAATAAAATTGTTTGGAGGGAAGTTTTGAGAACATTCCTTATTTTTCCTAACAAAAAGTGTGTATAATAGATTATATAGGGATATTAATTTAATTTGAATTTATTTATTATCTACTGATGATAGATGAATTAACTACCAAACTCTGTATTTATTTTTTAATCCTCCAAATTATTTTATTTTTCACTATATGAAAATAAAGAAGGAGTGGATTTCAAATTTTGTATGTGAAGTAAGTTTTTATTTTTATTAGATGGTATAATAATTTATACCAATATATTTTTCAAGTTGTGTTCTTATTAAAGCGGGAGAATTTTGTTTTCTAGATATTATACTCATGTGAAGCATTATCATAATTTAAAATTATTTTTCTCTTTTAATTTTAGTCAAACATAATTTTTCATTTTTATATTATGATTGTAACAAGGGTGATATGGTTGAGTCAAATAAATACCTTCATATCCTTTGTTTTGAAAATCATAATACATTTTATTTAGTTCATTTCCTGAATTGAAGTTTTTTTAAAAAAATTTGGCGCATACTTAATATATAATTCAATGTTCTATGAAAATTATTTCATCCCCATAATTTCTAGAACATTGTGATGTCATATCAAATTGTAACAAATGAAAGTAGGTTATTTGATTCAGATTTTTTTATAAAAAACTCAAATATATTAATAATTTACATTAATATTTTGTTATAATTATTTATATAAATAGAGACTAAGTTTCAATAAATATAATAAGAGATACATAACATAATAAGAGCTAAAATAAATTACGTCGATATTATACTACCTCATTGCATTTTGATATCTTCTTATTGTAATATTTTTTAGTGTGATTTTATGAGATCTTATTTTTTGTTAGGATTTATTGTATAATATATATGATTCCTATTTGAAATCATTTATTCTGATCTTCATGATCCATGAGATTCTATGGATTGGAATCTGGGATGCCTTGGAATGCTATGTTTGATGAGATTTCAGTTAAAAGAATCTATTTCTTCCAAACATTAAAGTTAAATGATGGTAAAGTATTAGAATTTATACTAATATTTATTATTTAATAGGAGCTTGAAGATAAATCTTCCTATTTATGGTTTGTTTTTTTGAATAATTTCCTTGTTCGAAACTTGTATCTCATGATCTAGTTGATTGATAAAGTCCTTGGTGCAGAACATGTGTATCTTGGTTTTTGTTATTAAACCTCCTAATTCATTGAGATAAAAGAAAATATTTCCATCAATATTAACTAGTAATATCATTTCAGTATATTTTAAATTATTTTAAAAAAAATTATACTAAACATTATTTCATTCATTTTACTCCAGTTGATTTTATTTTTTATTAAGCATGTATGTTATCTTGATTTGGTTTTTAAATTCTAAGCATTTAATTCTTGATAAATTATATAATTTTTTTATTTTCATTTTTTTTATTTCTTAAATTTTGAATAGATTATATTATATAGTTGAAAAGTTTTTTGTTTTTTTCAACTTCAATTCACCCCCATCTTGATGATTCCATAGTAGGACAACAAAGAATTTTCCTCAAGAAAGAAAGAATGTTTTATGTGATGGATCAAAAACTACCTCATAAAACAACTTTTAAAAAAGATAATAAATATGATAAATATACTAATATTAATCTTAGAAAATATTCTATTTACATGCCTTTATTAATTCTTGTTTCAATGGATATGAATTATTAAAAGGAGCATGAGAATATAGATTCTTCTAGGATGATAGAAAACATGAAAATGTCATAGAAAGAATAAGATTAAAATGATATATGTTAAGTTTATAAATCATTTTTTCTATAAAATCCCAATATTTTATATGTATTTATTTTGAAATAAACTTGAGGTATTAGATAGCTTTCTTTACACAAAATGTTGTGTCTAAATATACTATGATATAGTAACCCTTTATAACATATCCACTGAATTGAAAGGTATGAAAATTAATGACCAAATTATGAAAAAATATGTATAAATTTTTTTAATTAATGAAAAATTATTTTTAATTCATAATAAATAAGTACTCTATTCTCATTAGTCATTTTTTGCTTCAAAAATATTTTTTCTTCAAAAATGGTTTTTATTACATTTTGTGTTTAAAAAAATTATAATTAATTTATTCCATTTTTATAGTTTTTATTTTAGGAAATTAATTTCATTTTTAAAATCAGTATTTAAATATTATCTTAGGATTAATTTTTTTTATTTTTCTAAAAACATTGATTTTTTAGTGAATAGTGAGAATACTGATTTTCTGTAAAAACTATCATTTATTTTCATGTAAAAGCCCCATTTTATTTTGAATTATATCTTAAATTTAAATGAAAATCTTTTAATAATAATTAAGATAATTAATTACATATTAATAATCATAATACTTTGTTATGGTATAAGTTCAGTTTTGGGACTGAAAACACATTTTTCTAAAAACAGTTTTTATGAATGCAATGTTTTTTTAATAAATTAGATTAATATCTATTTATTCCTATTTTAAATGAATTTTTTATATAATATTTTCCATCATATATTTCAACATTAATTTTATCATTTATATTAGGCAATGAATGGATGTAAATTTATTTTTATGCATAAAATGATTTTTTTTTTTCAAAAATAGGTTTTCTTAACAGTTTACATGATTAATTAAAATTAAATTCTATAAATTATTGAAATTAAATTTGGTTCAATGTATTATATATTTGGAATCAAAATAATTTATATAATTTAATTGGTTTAACTTAATTTTTGTTCATAGTAAACAGTAAAAACAGAAACAATTTGTTACCACGGTTAAGGTTAAATTGCATTTATTAGGGATTAAACCAAGAGATATGGGTAATATTGACACACATAGACCTTATATGATTAGAATTATTTCATAAATTCCATGTGTGTCCCTCCCCAAACTTTAAAAAGTTCACCTCTTATACTCCATTATTATCACCATTTTAGGCTTCCATATTGACCAATACCTACTCAAAAACCTTTCTAAATTTCATCCATTCATTCTAAATCTTCTTTTCTTCTCCAAATACCATTCCTTAAAGTCATTAGGTGTAAGATAAAAGAGTTCACTTAAAGAATAAGTATAAATCTTAATTGGGTTGTTTCAATTTTATTTATTCTTAAAAGTCCTCCAAACATGTTTTATCCATCATAAAATTATAAATAAAATATCATAAATATACTTTTATGTTATTATTATGATGTAACAATAATTTAACACATATTATCCATAAAAATGGGATATAGAGGTATTGTTTGTGTGTTAGTGTGGACTACAGCCTCCAGGTAGCGATATGAGTCATTTTCCATACCCATATTTCATGTTTTGTTATAATGTTAGATTTAATATATATATATATAACATATTTAGGATAAAATAATGTTTCTTAAAATGTGAGTTATTATTTTCCTTTCCTTCATTTCGTCCATCGAAAAATAGAAATGTCATTCATGTGTTTGTACGGACTATCATCTCCATATAGTGAAGTAACTCAATTTTCATATCTGGTTTATATGAATGGTTATAAATATGTATATCATGAATATATATTAAATTGATCTCATTATAAAAATTCTATAAATGAATTATCCATGATAAAAGTGCACGGACCCTAAATTTCAAAACCAAAACATACATGAAAAATTATGCAATTAACATCTAAAATGATGATGATAAGGAATGGTTGTTAATTTATGGCTAATGAGATGTTATAAATAGACTATATATGATATTATATGTATGAATATTATTCTGTTATAGTATTAAAATAAATTTCAAATTTTTATATAGTAGATTAGATCACTTACAAAGAAATACTGACTTGAGGTAAGGGTTTCTCATCTCACTTTTGTTTCCATGAGACCTATACAATATTCACCGCATATTTCCTTAATGTACTGTATATACTAACCCTTAGATTTGTTATATCATGATTTTTTTATTCATGGTGTTTAAATTTTCATTTTAATTTATTCCTTTAATGGGTGTGTTATTAAAAAGTACCCAAATTTATAATGGTTTTATGTTACCATCCTATTTTCACCAGGATTGTTTATGCATAAATTTACGATGATGAAATTAAATAATATTTCTCTCCCAAATATTATATATTTACTTATCATATATATATATTTATATATTATGTTATTCACATTCATTTTCATCTCTTTAAGTGGTAAATATACTAAAGTGGATTTTTGGGAAAACAAAATTTGTTTTATTATTCAATCGAGAATATTTTTATTCCATGTCTATATTTTCTTTAACATGTTTTTAAGAATGTTTTTACTATTATCCTATGATTTTTTAAAGTCATTTTTACCCATAATTAAATTTCTATAAAGATGGTTAAAATTAATCGACTTATCATTTTCCAAATGAGGTACTTTTGACTTCTTATCAAAAACAGGAAAGGAATATTTTTTTAACTCTCACGGTATAAATGAAATTTCTCATACTAAATGTTTTGAATCCTCCATTATCAGTATCCTTGTTTATTTTCAAATAAAATTTTTTCCCTACTATTTGAGACATTTTTATATTTTTGAAAACATGATTTTAAAATTAAAAAGATATTTTCCAGAGGATATTTTCTAGTGATATTTTAAAGGTGTTTTAAAATATAATGAAATAATTTGATGTTTCTTATGATTTTCATAGGATCTGATCCCACATTACCATATTTATTCTTTCTCTAGATGGTTTATTATTATTATTATTAAATTTTTATGGAACTCATATACTTTTTACGGGTTATGATATCATGAATATTTTATGATGTTTTGGTACCCATATGTATTGTTTTTATTATGTTATGGTTTAGACCATAATAATATTTCCCTCCAATTTACTGGGTAATGAAGGATATTTATTAAGATAATAAGGAAAAGAATGGGGAATGAAATTAGTTCTATAGGGGAATCTTTCTAATAAAATAATCTTGGAGGAGTACCTTGACTAAGGAAAAGATTCAGTTGATAGTGAACACAATCTAATATGATAGGCATAGTTGTGATCCTTGATTAATGAAATGGTTTTATTTGATTATTTATATGCCAAAAAATTATTCATTATTCTTATGTTATGTACTCAGAGCATAGAATTGGTTATTTATTATTTTGTACCCTTCTTCCTTATGTATTTTGATTGAAAAACCCATACTCCATTATTCTTGATTAATTATGTTTAAAGGATTCGGTATGATTATTTTAAGTTTTTATCATGTTCTTCTACCTTTATGGTTATAATATTCTTACTTATGATAATTGATTGATATCTTTTATATTTACCCTTACTGATCATCTAATCTCACCCTTTATTATATTTCCCTTCCCTAGGATATGAAGAAATGTTTTAAGTATGATATGTCTAAAAAGGGTTCTATTTGGGAATAACATAATGGGAAATGATGTAAATATTTTATGTACTTGTTGTTTATGTATCTATGTTTCTAAAGACACTAAACCTTTATAGTTTTATCATGGATAAAATTGATATGTATTGAATATTTCAATAATAATATATAGTAGATAAGAATATATATATTGTGTCATTATAGTTATTATTAGAGAAAGGTTTATGTTCATTTGGAAACTATGATATGAAAATTTTTGTGAGAACCCTTAGGATAAGACTAATTATAAGATAATTCCATAAGTTATTGGGAAGAAATAATTATTGTTTTCCTAGAACATACATCCCTATCTGGAATCTAGAAAGTGGATGTGGTTATGGAATATATGTACCTATGGTTATCAAATATTAATGCGGAATATTGTTTATTAACTCAATCACCACTGGTGCATAATTTGTGGTCCTAAGACTACACACATGGCTAGAAACTCTTAGGGGATATTATTCTGTTAATTCACATTTTCTTATAAACTATTATGAATGATTTGAACTGATGATAATCGATGATAACCTATGTTAAACCTAATTTATCCTATATTGATAAAAAATGTATCAATATTTATACATCCTATGAATTATTTTCAGGATTATATGATTGATCACTCAGTTTAAATATTTTTTATAGTTACAAAAACCATTTGGGTTTTAGTAAGGGATTAAAGATAGAATGAAAAATATGAGGTGGTTACATGTATGACCAAATATTGAAGTACCATATTTGACCAAAGTTATAAGAATTCATCTATATTATGAAATGTCTCAAGGAATGTTAATTTATATCATCAATTGTTAGAAGATGAATAAGAAGTGGAAACTCATAATGGTATGATAATTTCATCTCAAGTATATGGTTCTTCTCTAATTGATATTTGTGGGAATGTTCTCCCTAAAAATATTTTTATTCTTCCTATAGTTAAATTTTATGTTCCTTTGGGAATAGATTGAATTTATTTCTATAAATACCATATTAATTATTTAAGAAGGGAAGTAACATTGGGAATTCAAAACAAAAATATGATTGTAAATAAATTCAAGGAAAAATATGAACTTATAATGGAAAACACATCTATTAGATGGTCCATGATTCATTTTCAAATCAATTATTTATATTTGATGGTTTCAGAAAAACTCAATATCAAACATATTCCTATTATATGGTATTTTAGTGATGTTTTTCCATAATAGTTTCCTAGTATATCTCCAAAACATGATGTTGAGTTTTTAATATAACTCATACCTTGTGATACACATATTTAATATACATTATATAGAATAGACCAGATTGAGTTACAATAATTGAAGAAAAAACTCTAGGAGAATTTTGAAAATGGATTCATTCATCCAATTTTGTCACCATGGGGTGCACCAATTCCTTTTGTTAAAGAAAACTTTGAATCGATGTGACTCTACATTGATTATTATGAACTTAACATGATCAATATAATGAATATATACCCCCTACACTTTATTTAGGATTTTTTATCAATTATGAGGATATAAATGTTTTTACAATATTGATCTTCGGCCTATATAATCTCAGTTGAGGGCCAAAAGTGAAGGCATACCCAAGGAATCCTTCTGTTTGAAGAATGGACACTACTAATTTATAGTGATTCAATTTTCTATTGTTAATTACTCCACTATAATCATATATTTGATGAATAGATTCTTTATAAATTATCTTGATCAGTTTGTGGTTGTCTTAATTGTAACGAACCTTTTTTATTTAATGTATAATTCCAAGGGAATTTGAATTTTGGCAGTTGTTGGATGAGTCATTCTTTTAAATTATACTTTGATTTAATTTCTACGATTTTGAACACTTAAATTAGTTTTTAGACATTATTGAGATCCCTAGAGGTGTCTCGAGTTGTTTTTTGAGTTTTGGGAGATCCAGGACCAAGAAAATATAGCTTGGGTGGACTTATAAGGGTACACGGTTTATCTGAAACTATCTATCCCACCAGTGTAAACCATACACCTTGTGCAGGTGAGAATAACTGACCCACATGGGTAGCACATGATTTTCCAAAACATTGCACCTATACTCAACATTTAGTACCACTTAGGTAGTGTGTGTTCACTGTTGGGTATGTGGTTAGTGCACAGTTGGTCAAACCGTGTAGTAAAATCATACGGGAGTGATTCTTAAGCTGTGGAATATGCATGGTTGGTGAGTGTTCTGGCCAACCATATGAACAAATCCTAAAACATGATTTTAGAGGATGAAATTATTGAAATTACATTATTGATCTATTAAACCCATTTTATTATTTCTTTCTTCTTTTATAGTTGTGTGATGATTCTTTTCTCTCTCGTGGGTTTCTTATCAAGCCTATTCTAGGCTTCTCGATTTTTCATGGATTTAGACTCTAATTCGATATCTGTCCAAATAGATAGATGGCTAAGGGTATTCTCTCAAATCCTCTTACTTCCCAACTTAGTTTCTCTTCCCATATATTGTCCTATTTTTGGGGTGGGTTCATTCATCATATTTTCAAGGTGGATGACCATTTAGTTGATTTCATTCAAACCTAACTGAATCAAGCCTCAATATTAGATGAGTGAATCATCCTTGGTATAAGGTAGTTGGTATAAAGCGCTTTCCCTAGGATTCTATTGAATTTAAAATTTCGTCGTTGTGATGTTCCCTGGACTTTGTCATGTGTTTCCCTAAAATTGATTTCATTTCCTTTTAAAATTCATAAGCACCTTGTTATACCCTTTTGGATCATTATTATGAAAATTGAGGATTCCAACCTCGAACACAAACACCCATTAGGTGTTCCATCTTGAATTTACTATTTATAATTAATTAATTAAATGCATGGAATGCCTTCACAGCATTATCCTTAGATTATAAATGGAATTTCCCTTTATAGTTAATTTTTAAGTTGATGATATCTTCTCCTAAGTTCCATGTTGATGCTTTTATCTATTTTTCCATGTTTGGTAGCTTTCTAAAATAATTATTTTTGATAATTCATGTTATGCCTTTTTAATATGAAATAAGGTTTTTCTGAATGATTTGTTTGTTAGACATGTCATGTTATATAAGAAAACCCCCTGATGAGGTGTGATATCTTCTAAACTAAACAGTGGTTATTAGTTATTTTCAATCTTTCTTGATCATATTTTCATTGGTGTTTCCTGTTATTTTTTTATTTCTAAATATATTGAATTTTTAGAGAATGGGCTCACATGATATTCTTAAATGGATTGAAAAATGTGGAATTTACTTCCTTAAGACCAATTTTTTCAAAGACCAACCACCTTCTGAGTGGGTTTGAAAATATATATTATAAATTTCCATTCCTTGATAAATGAAATAGATTATTTAAATTGAATTATTTCAATTAAATGTAATTTAATTGGGTGGTAAGACCATGCCACTTTCTATGTTTAAATAAGCATGGCTTATGTCAATTATAATAAATGTGATGCCCTTAGTTGTATCAGGCCTATAGATTGTCTTAATAGGTAATTCCTTGTTATTAATATCAAAACTCTATTGATATTGGTGGTGATATGATAATTAAGGGACTTATTGGGCATTAGTTTTCCATCTACATTACATCAAGTGTTGTGCTTGATGTTTTATACCATTGAAACTATTTAGAAGGTAGTCATGACACACCACATCCATTCATTCAAGTGTTTTCATGATGAAACACCCAAAATTTCGTGTGTTTATCATAGAGTCTCTCATTTATTATAAAATGTTAGGAATGAAACCTTTTCTCTTGAGATTATAGGCTTGTTCACACTAGTTATGGATAACTATGTGACGCCCCGGTCAAACCATTAGCTAGTATTCTAGGTATACCACCAATTATTTCTACACATACTTGGTCCATATAGGTGGATGAAATATATAAATATACTATATATATAATTACTATATATATATATTGATCATACACTCATTCTATCCATGAGTCAGAGTTGGTAAAGTCATCAAGGTATCCTATTGGAACCGGAGTTTATTGGTGTTTATTTATTCTGTTTTGTTTATTATTCTATATACCTCTACACCGGTGTTCCTTATATTCACGTAATGAATTTACTAGTAGACACCATTGGTGATAGACTAATGAGTGTATCTCACACCCTTCTCAATCCACCACTGTACTGGGGTACCCAAGGGGATATCATGTTCACATGACCCTAGATTATTTCTTATTTTTGCATTATTTTACTTTAGAGTTATGAGCAAGGGACTGATATGAAGCTCAATACGCTCATGATGTTCACACTCAAGGATTTTATTTCTTTTCATTATCCATGTATTTCACTGTATCATATTTCCTATTGTATTTATACTATTATAGTATATGTATCATCTTTGGGATAAGCATGCAGAAATTGGCCACCATTTTATATTAATTTTACCTTATTCTTCCATTGATCTTTCGTTTATTTATTACAAATTATTATACTATTTTTAATTTGTTTTATGATATACCATTGTTCTACATAGATCATGAGGGTATAGTCTCCCCACTATAACCTCTTTATACCCTCGCTACTAGTTAGCATCCTCTAGTGTATGGGGAGGCACACTTAAGACCTTGTTGTGACCGTTCCGGCTATAGGTTTAGTTGTTATCCATTTTGGGATGTTACAAAGTGTTATCAGAGGTGTCTTTCCATTTTCCTTATTATTTGGGGCTGGTATAGAAGAGGCTATGAATGTTTAGGTCCTTGGGAAATAGTAATTTATGTGAGTGATCAACCCACCCATGGTGGAAATTCTCTTTGGCCAAGGATAGAATTGTTATTTGTGTTATTTTTTGTTACAATTGATTATTATTTAACCTTGAGTGACTAGTGTTCTTTCCACAGCTTACTGATTTATTAAATTTATGGTATTTTTCCCTTGTACTAGTATGGTAAGGAAGTATAATTACATGCATCATTATAGGAAAATAAATATTCAAATTTCAGGTGCATTCCATTCCATATAGTTGTAATTATAGGCTACCTACTGATTGTGATGATGTGCTTTGTGTGATTATTATCCAAGATATTTTATACCATATTAGGTATATTAGTTATATTCTTAGTTTTGTAACTTTTTTAGGTATTTCATTTTTATTACTATTTATATAACATTCTTGGGTGATTATTTAGTATGTTATTCTACTACCATGATTAGGTAATTATGTTCCATGCTACTAGATTATTTTTCATTTCTTACCTATGTATCACACTTGTGTACTTATTAGCGTGTTCTTGGTGTTTAATTCTTTTGATAACATGCTTAGTTATGTTTTTAATATTTAATTAGATGCATGGGATGAACATATTGGTTGTGATTAAATGAGAGTTCATTTTTAGTTTTAATGTGTATGGGAACCTTATAAATTATACAAAGGTAACACATATATTCAAACCATCTTTTTATCTTTTTATATATATCTAATTACTATTTTTAAAATGTTATATTTATTAAAGTTCAAATTTTAAAGTTAATTGGTTTTGATTAAATGTAATCTATAATTTTATCTATAAAGTGTATGGGTGCCTTATAGATTGGGATAATGAAACCCGTATAATTTAACCATTATATATTTCCATGATATATTTTTAAATCATTATAAATTTATAATCATTTTAATTTTCATCTGAAATGAATTTGTTCCTTGTGGACCTCTTATTGGACTCAACCCTAGTAGGTTGGTTATGTTATTTAGGACTATCAAATAAAACCCATTAATGATAATATACAGATTTAAACTCTTTATAGTTTCCTCTATAAAGGTTTGTGACTCTATCACATGGGCATGACGATTCGTATGATTAATTTTTCTATATGCACAACTGAACCCAAGTAGTTCATTTTTGGCATGTTACTTATGAAATAACCTACTATAGGTGTTTTGAAACTTTCATAATTAAGAAAATGATTTTGGGTTTCATTCTGATGAAACCAAGTTGTCTTAACAGGACATTCAGTGGTCTCCTTATCTTCTAAACAATATCAATTGGGTTGAAAATGACATTTTCTTTAACTAAGACCAATTATAGAAAATATTTATGGATAAATAAAATTATTAAAAGTAATTTTATGATAAATTTATTAATTAGGATAGGATGTTGATAAATTATTATTGTTTAAAAATGAATTTTTATATAAATTACTTGTTCTACCTTGAGATGCTAGTTCAAATAATGTACCAATTTCTTTTGTCATATAATTGTCAATTTATGTTCTGAGTTAAATCATTTAAATGTTTAAATATTGAATATGAATCAATTTTATGACTTAAAATGGAACCATAGGTGGTATCTTAGTTTAAACCCTTGTGTAAGGGTGGTATAAATATCTCTTTGATTTTCCATGGAACGGAAATTTGATCATTTTTCATATGCCTTTATCCCTTTATAAAATGGGATTAAATGATAGAATTAGTGACTAGTGAAATCTATTTGGAATGACCTAGATATAGGGTGGATTCTTATTATTTTTTAAGAGGATAGATTGAGCTAGGTATAGACCATAAAGATTAAATTCCTTCCTAAATATTGGGAGGTTTCGGATGTATGGTATAGTTTGGGTGTAGTTGTCCCTAATAGGACTCTTAGATTCTGAATGACACACTCATTTATATGGGTGGTCCTGGTATCCATAACTTTTTCATGGGCATGAGGATCATGTAATGCTCTATTTCTATAGGCTAGACATGCCTGGTGCATGTTCGACTACATATTAGGGAATGTGACCATCTCTTCTCCCTCTGTGATGGATGACTTGGTACATCATCATCCATGTTAATGGTTGTATGGGGAAATACAACTCTAGATTAATTCTATTGTATAGACCATATGAAAATTGGATGCATAGGGTGTACAACCTATGGATAGTATCAAAGATGTTTCATCTTTATTCTGAACCTCAGGGTGGTGTACATTTATATATGTGGTACCCACCGATTTTATCAATGATATAATGAACCAATTGAGTTCAGTTTAATCATTGAGCCTGGTTTTTTTAAGTAATTTCTCAGTTAAACTCTTAAGTAGATTGACCTAGGTGTTAATGTAATCAAATTCTTCCCAATTCATAGGATGTAATTCCAAGAGTATTGGTTATTTTGACATGCCGTCCATATTGGTTTTTGGATTTCATGTTGAATTATTTCACATTTTAGATTGTCACTCGGAGATGTGTTACATGTGATTTTAAGTTGAATATGATAAGTGTGCTTATTAGAGGCTAGTATATCACTTCTTTTGATGACCAAGACACTCCTAACGAGGGTAGAATCATGTTAGTTATAGTGAATATGTTTCCTTCCAGGAAGAATGGACACAATCAAGGAATACCATTTGAAAATGGTATGTACTATTTTCGAATGCATGTGAGGTTGGTGATTCCTATAATGTGATGATTCTTTCTCAGCAGTATGATGTTGATGTGGTTGGGTGTCTATGAAACCCTTGATAAATAAATTTTTTCCATGTATGGACTTTAGTGTAAAATCTTGAGCGATCACGAGATGCCTCATGTGGTAAATACATTGTGAATTGTTAATTATGATATGTCGGCAGCAGAATTCGAGATTCATTCTAGAGAAGTTAACCAGTAATGGATAGACTGTTCTTCTTTCCAAAAGTTGGGTATGGTTGGTTAGAAACCATACCAAACACATTATCTTGGATTTGATATAAGTGTCTCAAATATTTTTACTAATCCTTGATATCTGGTTTGTGTACTCTTTCTTAGTGATGAGCATGTCCCATATCTTGATGTTATCCTTGATTCACTATCATATCATCAGTTATATGTGGATATAAAAGTTTCAAATGTCCATATATTTCAATAAAAATGTTTTATTATCATTGTGAGTTGGACACATGGTTTTTATCGATCCATGGTGAGTCCTGAGTGATACATGGGTTGCTGTGTAGAAACTACTTGGATGGATTCTTGGACACCATCCACTTTCCTCTAACATCACCACCAGGAGTATGCTTCTCTAGGCTTAGTAAATGATCTTATGTGGACATATTGTCCTTGTATCAATCTCTCACAAGTAAACATGGGTTATGGACTCCCCTGGGTTAGTTCCTCGGACTCCAGTTTAATGAATCCAAAATTATCTTGGAAATGTTGTTAGGCTCAGAGGCGATGTTAAAAGGTTAAGAATTATAGTGGTATGGATCTGGGTTACACCCTTATTTTTGATAATGCATGACAGATTAAATATTCAGGTGATGGTTTAATCATTGAAAATCACCAGAAGTTAGGTATGGGATTTAGTGAATGTGTTTATTGTAAATGTGAGAATCTTGGGAAGAAGGAATTGCAGTTTAGTATATATTACATTAATTGTCTAACCTGAGAATTTTTTGAATGGTTAACTGGAGTTGACTTGACATGTTTTATTTTGTCTTAAGGAATATAGTCGATAAAGAACCATTTTTGGAATGTATCTAAAAGAAGATGAGTGCAGTATGTGTCTGTCAGTGCTATTCATGAAAAGTCATATTGACCTAGGTAGATGAGGATGGTGGGGAATCAAATATTTGAAAAATTCAAAATTATACTAGGACCATCATTAAAATGATTAAGAATTATTTATAGGAAATTCCAATGGTGGAGGTACCATAGATCATAATTGGCCCTTCCTGATGGTATTCCCTATAGTGGAGAGTACCATCGGCCAGATATTTAAAGAGATGATGGCATTACCATATATCTACCAAAAGAGGCTCGATCAATAATTGTTTAAATGTTTCAGTCAAAAAATGAGTGTTGGACCAGGTTTTGACAACTTAAGTTCCATACACATAAGAAATTCTTGGAGGTGTTTTGGGCATTTGGGAATGAAAAAATACTATATGAACGAGAATTCATGACCCTGGTAGAAGATGTGTTTTTTAATTATTTCCCCAAGGCTTCTCCTGGATGATAAGTTCTATGTTGGGGAGGTTGTAATGACCCGTGTTTTGAGCCAAGGTATAATTCTAAGGGAGTTAGAATTTTAGTATTTGGTGGATGGGTCATTCTTTGAACCAAGCCTTGGAATGTATTTCTGAGAGTTAGAACACTTGAAGTGTTTTTTATAGACTTGTTTGATAGTATGATATGTTTCTCAGGTGGTTAGCTGATTTTGAGGAGTACTGGGCCCCGAAAACTCATGTTTGGGAGGACTGGTAAGGGCACATAGTTTTTCTGAAACCGTTTGGCCCACCATTGTAAATTGTGTTCCTTGTCTAGGTCAGCAGAAATGACCCATATGGGATAAACATGGTTTTCTCAAACTATGTGCCTATCTTGAATGTTTAGTTCCACTTAGGAATTATGTGTTCACTATTTAGTGCATCGTTGTTCAAACCATGAGGTACAATCATGCGAGGAGTGATTCTTAAGTAGTTGGAGATGAACGGTTGGCACACTGTCTGGCCAACCATGTGTGAAAACTGTGGGGCCCATTTTTTAAGTGTGAATTTACAAAAATTACCTCAGTGATCTATTAAACATGTGTTCTTATTTCTTTCTTCTTCCCTATCCTCATGGGGATCCTTTTCACTCCCATGGGTTTCTCCTAAATCTTGTTATGCGCTACATGATATCTCATGGATTCGAACTCCAATTAGAACGCCATCAAAAGTGTGGGATATTTATAAGTAATATATTTACCCCTATTACTTCCTATTTTATTTTCTATTCCCATATATTTAATTATTTTTTTGTGAGATCATTTTCCCCATTTTCATGGTGTACGTCTATTTCTTCGATTTCTATTCAACCCGACCAAATGAACCCTTGATATTAGAAGATTTAAGCATCCTAGGTATATGGTTGGTGTTTTATAGCTCTTTCACAAAGTTTCCACTGAATTTTAAATGTCGTTTTTGTGCCATGCACCATCCTTTTTTGTACATCACCTTAAAATAGATTTATTTTCAAAAAAATCATACGCACGTTGTTATACACTTGTGGATCGTTGTTATGAAAATAGAGGATGAAAACCTTGAGCATGGACACCCCTTGGGTGTGCCATCTAGAATTAACCATTCATAATTTATTAATTAAAATCCTAAAATTCCATATAATCTTTTGTCATGGATTATATATTGAATTTAACTTTGTGGGTAATTTCCTTGTTGATGATAGCACCTCCTAAGTTCCATGTTTAACCATGTATTTTTTCCATGTTAGGTATCTTTCTAAAATGTTTCTTTTTTATATTTTGATTTATTAATTTTTAATATGAAACAGGGTCAGGCTAATTGATTTTTTTGTTAAGAGTGTCAGGTATTATAATAAAACCCCTCTGATGAGGGGCACAGTATTCTAAACTAAATGGTGGTGATTGGTGATTTAAATATTCCTGAACACATTTTCATTGGTATTTCCTTTTTTTATTGTTATTTATAGATATATAGCATGCTTAGTATATATCATCACATGATATTCTTAAATGGATTAAACATTAGGGCATGGCCTTCATTGAGACCAGTTTTTTCAAATACCAACCACCATCTAAGTGTTTTGGAAATCCATGATTATAAATTTGCATACCATGATAAATGAAATTTATTTTTTAAATTGAATTATTTCAATTAAATTAAATTCCATTGGGTGGTACGACCACACCACTATCTATGTTTAAATAATCTCATCCTATGTCAATTATAATAAATGTGATTATGTTTGTTATATCATGCTTATGGATTATCTTAAGAGGCAATGCCTTGTTTTTAATATTAATATGACATTGATATTGGTAGTCATACAATGGTTAACGGATTTCTGGGAATGAAATTTCACTCTCCATTACATTGGGTGTTGAGCACGATGTCTCACACCACTGACATTATTTGTATGGTGGTTATGATGCAACATGCCCCTTTTTTCAGGTGTTGGAAGGATGACATTCCCACCATCTCAAGTGTTGATCAGGATGTCTCTCACTCATTATGAGATGTATGGTATATACCCTTTTTTCCTGAGATTATAAGCTCATTGATACTGATTATGGATGAATGAGTTATGTCATGATCCAACCAGCCACATGTATTCCAAGAATATGGACACTTACGTATGTGTGTACTAGGTTCATATAAGTGGATAAAATATATAAATATACTATAAGTAAATTATTACTATATATATATAGTTACTATTCAAACACTCATTCTTTCCATGAGTCAAATCAGGTAGAGTTAGACAGGTTTCCTTTTGGAACTTGGGCTTATTGGTGTTTATTTATTCATCATTGTTTTTTGTTATATATACTTTTACACTAATGTAACATATATTTAAGGACTAAATTTAGCTATATAAACCATTTTTGATGGCCTAATGATTATATCTCACACACTGATCAGGACTCCATTGCACAGGGGTACCCAAGTAGATATCATGGTCATGGGACCGTGGATTATTACATGTTGTCATGATTGTACCTGTGAGTTAGGAGAAAGGGACTGACATGGAACCCAAGATTCTCAGGAAGTTTTCCCTTGGGGATTTTATTTCTTTTCAATGTCCATATATTTTATTATATCATGTTTTATCCTATATGTATGTTGTTCTATTTTATGTATAATCATTCATACATGTATAAATTTTGGGATATTGGCATGGGACACCTTTTTATATTCATTTTTATTTATTCTTATTCTACATTTTTCCTTCATTTATTATGTCTTCCTATGTGGTATATCATTTATTTTCCAATATACATATATGATACTCTGATTATGAAGGTATAGTCTCCCCACTATCACCTCCTTAAACCCTCACTACTATTCATTATCCTCTAGCATACCAGGAGGCATGCTTGAGTCCATGTAGTAATATTTCTGGAAACTGGTTTAGTTGTTATCCAAGTCAGGATGCTACATTTATAAATGATGTTATTATATATTCAAAGAGTAATTAATTTTATAAAGATCACTTGAGGTTTTAAATAAGGACCCTAGAGAAGGATAAGTTTTATGAAGAATTTACCAAGTGTGAATTTTGGCTATATAAAGTTTCATTTTTTGGGTCATATAATCTCAATCAAGGGTATATCAGTAGATACATCAGAGATAGATGTTATTGAACATTAGTATTGACGAACCACTATGGATGAGATCTAAAGTTTTCTTATATAGTCAAAATATTATTGGTGCTTTGTGAAGGATTTCCCATAGTTGTCTAATCTACTCACTAAGTTAACTTGTATGGGATTTGAGCTCTATTGGACTTAAAAATGAGAATAATATTTAATAGAACTTAAGTGAAGGTTGGTAAATTATCCCATTCTCACACTACCCTATAGAGGAGAATGTTTTATGATTTATAGTAATGAATCGAATAAGGGGTCCGGGTGTGTTCTTATACAGAATGATATGGTGATAACTTATGTCCCATTTTAATTGAAGGTTCATGAGAAATATTATCTGACTCAAGATTTATATTTATTATTAGTAATATTGGAATTAAATGTATGGAGGAATTATCTTTATGAAAAAAGGTGTGACGTATATAATGATCATAAAAGTTTAAACTATACATTTACTAAATAAGAGTTGAATATGTTCTAAATAATAAGGTTGGAATAGATTATATAATATGACTACTCGATACATTACCACCCTGGGAATGTAAATATAGTGGGTGATTCTTTGATTCAAAATGATCCTAAAGGATTATCAACGTTTAGAATCCCAAAAGTTCCAATATTTATGGATTTGGAAATGATGGACACTAAAATCTTGAAATAATTTTAGAAATATTATCTTTCTCAAATGATTATTGAATCATCTATCTAATTGTATATTAAATCGGTATGGAATTAATATGTGGAGCTAAAAAATAAAGTGATAAATGATCCTAATTTCAACCTTGATTGGGATAAAATGATAATTTTCATGGACTGATTATGTTTAATATAAATACCAAACATGAATAAAGATATATTGGAAGATGTTATTGGATTATTATTCTCTACTAATCCTAGAAGTATGATGATGTATATAAATCAAAAAGTGTATTTTTTGTGGAATAACATGAAGATAGATATTGTACGGTATGTATATCAGTGCTTTTTATATTAAAAAATTATGGCTAAGATATATAATTCTAATGGAATGTTAAAACCATTTCCTATACCAAAATGAAAATGGGAAAACAACACCAACGGTTTTTTCATCAGACTCCCCAAAACATATAAAAGCTATAATACAATTTGGGTTGTATTTAATCACCTTACAATGTCATTACACCTATTTACTATCAAAGAATATGTATTTATTTATCATATTTTCATGATATATATTAAGGAAGTGTTAACGTTTCATGGAGTATCACATTCTATTATATCTAATCAAGATATGAGGTTTAAATTGAATTATGGATTGGTATTAAGAAATCACTTGATATTGAGTTTTGTTTCAGTACTACTTATCATAATTAGAAAAGTGGTTAGTTTTAGAGGACTATTAAAACCATGGAGTATAAGTTTAGATCATGTTCTCTAGATTTAAAATGTGGTTGGGATCAACACTTTCTTTTTTAAAAGTTTTCTTACAACAATATCTTTCCCTCAAGCATTTAGATGGATCCTTATGAATCCCTCTATATAAATAAGTGAAGAACTCAAATATGTTGGTATAAATTTTTGGAACGAAATATATTTGGACTTGATATAGCTAATTAAATTACATATAAGATTATATCCATTTGACATCACATTAAGGGAGCGCAAAGTCAACAAAACAGTTATGTTGGAAATACTTGGTGAGATTTGGAATTTGGATTCCGTGAAAAAGTACTCCAATGAATTTATATATGGAAGAAGGTTATAAAACTAGAGATGATGTGAAATATAATCCATATGTATATTAGTCCCTTCACAATTCTTGATCAAGTAAAGACGGTATCTTATCACTTGAAACTCCCAATGAACCTCTCTCGAGTTCATGATATGTTTAGTGTATCTCTCCTATGAAATTACATACATGGTTCTTCACATTTACTAAACTCATATGTTATCCCTCTATATAATGATATTTCTTATGGATAAAAAAAATATAAATATTATACCATAGGGATAAATTTATATGGAACAAGGATACTCATCTTGTTAAATTACCTTGGAATAATCACAAATTCAAGGAAGCAACATGAGAACCATAGGATGTGATAAAGCATAGATATCATCATTTTTCATTAGAGTGGTGGAATTTTGAAGATGAAATTCATTTTAATGGGTGTATAATTTAACACCCTAGTATTTTATATGTATTTTATTCACAATAAACTTAATGTTTTGGAAGTATTCTTTAGACATAACCATGAATCTAAATAAACCCCGACATCGTCATCCTTTACAACCTAGAATATCAATTGAAATTTATGAATTGTAATAACCACATTGAATAAAAAATAATTATAAATGTTTTAAATAATAAAAAAAATTATTAATTCATAATAAATAAGTACTTAATTATCAATAAATTCATTTTATAATTCAAAAATATATTTTCTTCAAATATGTTTTTTATTAAATTTTAAAAACATAAAAATTATAATTAATTGCTACCATTTTTTTGAAATTTTATTTGAGTAAATGAATATAATTTTTTAAATCATCACTTCAATATTAGATTATGGTGAACTTTTATAATTATTCAAAAAATATTTATTTTTTAGGGAATAATATAAATATCGATTTTTTCTAAAAAAATATAATATATTTTCAATTAAAGGGAATATTATGTTTTTAATGATATATTAAATTATAATAATTCTAATTTAATTATAAATAATATAATTTATTATATATTAATAGTTATTATATATTATTTTAAAATAAGTTTAGTTTTGGTTAAAAAACACATTTTCCTAAAAAGAATTATGTATGCATTGTGTTTTTATCATAATAAATTAAATTAATATCTAGTGATTAATTTAAATAAATAAATGTATAGATTATATAATCAATAATAAAATTCCATAATTGTGTTACTATTTTTATTATGCAATGAATGGAAGAAAATTTGGTTTTATGCTTAAAATTCATTTTTCTAAAAAGGGTTTTCATCACGGTTTGCGCGCTTATTTAAAATTAAATTATCAAAGTTATAGAAATTTAATATAGAAAAATGGATTCAATAATTTGAATAATAATAATTAAAATAATTTAAAATGTAAAACATAATTTTTTATCATAGTGAAAAGTAAAAACAATATAGTTTTGTTACCATGGTTAAGGTTACAACGGGTTTACTTGGAGATTAAACCAAGAGATAAGGGTAGTATTTCCCCCCAAAACTATCTAGTTATTATTTTTCGAAGATATTTAAACTATATAATTTCCTAAAATTTAATAATACCCCATTTGGGGCCACTTTCCAATAAAAGTGACCTTATATCATTGACATCATTTAAAAATTTCATTTGTGTCCCTCCCCTCAGTTAAAAAAGGTAACAAATTATACTCTCTTATTTACATAATTTGATCCTTCAATATCAGAAAATACCTAATAAAAAATATTAATAGACTAATTACATTAATCTTATTGAATCTTTTAATATCCAAAGATCAATCCATCAAGAATTAAGGTGTTTTTCTATAGAGGTCTCTCAAATAAGAGGTATAAATCTTAACCGAGATCTTTCAATTTTATTTCTTATTCTACATCCTATGAACTTGATGTATCCATAAATACATAATTACTATTGTATCATAAATATACATAGATTTTATTATTACTATTTCACAGTCATTTACTAAATCATATCTATTAAATGGGAGATGAAAGTATTGCTTGTGCATACGTAGGGACTAACGTCTCCATATAGTGATATGATTAATTTTCCATACCCATATTTCATGGTCGGTCATTATGTTAGATTTAATGTGTATATATATATGATATTTATGATATAATTATATTTATAGATATTTTAATTAATATTTACCTTTCTTTTATTCCATCCATCAAAAAATGGAAACATCACTCGTTCTTATATACAGACTACTATCTCTAAGTAGTGATGTAATTCATTTTTCATCACTAATTTATATGAATAGTTCTAAATATTTATATATTTAATAAATATTATATTTATATCATTATTAATAATAGTTATTGTAATTAACCACGATAAAAATGAAAGAATAGTAACTATCAAACCAAAACATACATGAAAAATGAAGCAGTTTACACGTAAAATGATGATCATAATGAAAATTTATTAATGAATGGGTGATAAGATGTTATAATTAGAACATGTATGGAATTATATGTATTAATATGGTTTTTTTATAAGATTATAATCAATTTAAATTTATTATATATGATCTTGGAGCTCTTATATGGCATGACGGACTTGAGGAAACAGTTTCCCATCTCACATTTTCCTTAGTGAGACATATTTCATATTCAGCACTTGTTTTCTTAATGTGGTGTATATACTACATCTTTAATATTTTATATAATGAATTTATTTTTATTCATTTTATTTAAATTTTCATAAAAATTAATTCCTTTTATTGTGGATACTATTCAAAAGTAGCATAAGCTATAAGTGTTTTATGTTACAATACCATTTTTACTAGGATTTTTTATGCTTAAATTTTTTATAATGAAATTATATGATATTTAACTCTAAATATTATATATTTACTTATCCTATTGTTATTTCTGGATATTAAATATTTTTATTTCATTTTATTCTATTTAATTACTAAAGATACTAAAAGATTATTTTAAGGAAAATTGGCATTGCATTAATATTTAGTTGAGAATATTTTTCTACCATGTCCATATTTTATTTAAACTATTTTAGAAGAAAAATATAGTATTATATAATGATTATTTAATATCATTTTTAACCATGTTTGACTTTTCATGAATATTTTTAAAAGGAATATTCTTTTCCTTTTATGAATGAGGTAGTTTTACTTTTTAACAAAAATGTGAAAGGAATATTTGTTTTACCATATATATAATGAGCACAATTACCCACTTTCATGACCGCTCAATGGTTTAAAGATTCCGTTATAATTTTCCATGGTTATTTTTAAAGAAAATATTTTTCCTTAATGTTTTATGAATTTTTATATTTTAAATAAGTCATTTCAAAATAAAAATATTTTTTTCCTCATGAAATTTTATATTAATATTTTGAATGTATTTTCATATATAATAACATCATTTAATGTTTCTTATGATTTTCTAGGGATATGATAAGAAATTTCCATTTTTCTTCTTTCTCTATATGTTTATGGCTATGATAATAAATTTTTATGAAACATATATCCTTTCCATGAGTTGTGATATGATGATATGATAAATGTTTTATAACCTTATGTAACACATATTTATGGTTTTTATAATGTGATGGGTGTTCCTGAAAAAATAAATCTCTCCAATGCAATTGGTAAAGAAGGATATCTTTTGATCTAATAAGAACTTGAATGGGTAGTGATATTAGTTTAGTAAGGGACTTTTTCTAAAAAAATATTCTTAGGAGTGAATCTTGACTAAGGAAATAATGGAATATGGAGTAAACCCCTTCCACTATGATAGTCTTGGAAGTGATACTTGACAAAGGAAATGATTTACTATGGTTATTTTTATTCCATAAACATATGAATTATTCTTGTGTTATATTCTCATGGATAATTTTTTATTATTTATGATTCCTCACTCTTACATCATATGTCTTTTTATTTACAAAAACTTATTCCATGATTCATGATTAAGGATCCTTATCCAATTTTGTATAATTATTATAATATTTGAATATGTTCTCATGCCCTTATTCTTATCATATGTTCAATTATGATCATTGACTTATATATCTTATGTTTAACCCAAATGTTCATCTGAGATGACCCTTTATTATGTTTCCCTTAACTAAGTTATAAATAATTTTTTTAAGTATGATATGTCTAAGAAGGGTGTTGTTTGTGAATAACTTAATGGGAAATGATATAGAACCTTTTTATATGATTTTTTTATGTATCAATTTTTTCAAAGACGCTAAAATTTTATGTATATGGTGTTGATCATATTGATATGTAATGAATACTCTACTATTAAGATGTATTATTTATGTATGTAGAGTTTGTTTTGATATACTTTATGTGTAAGATGGATGAGGGTACTTCTGTCTTAACTCATATACTCAATACAACTAACTTAAAATTAAATTTTTATTTCAAATTCACTTTTTTGGTGAAAGTGAGAAACCATAGTGACATCAAAGACATAAAACACAACTATACATCTATTGGCCAAGTTTATCAAGACAAAAGTCAATCCAATTCCTAAGTAATAATAATTACCACCATAGGAAAATAACAAAATTATTTCATACATAAATGGATAGGAGAGACCAGGGTTATAATTATTTATTAATGTTTCCAAAAAATTCATTTTGTAATCATTTTCATAAAAGTTATGATAATATATTATTTATTACAACATGAATGAGTTCAAAAAAAAGTTTACTTGATCACCTAAATATGTTAAATATTGGTAATCAAGACATGGAAGAACTTTGATTGAGTTCTATGATGATGGTACAAAGAGGAATGGGTAATGTTTTTTCTGTTATGAAAAAATCTCTCAAGGTAACATTGTAGTATTTTTTGGTTGATTGTTTTTGTGGACAAAGCAGGTTTCCATTGTGAATTTTCAATTTCCAAATATGTGTTTGACAATCTATTTAGAGAAAATTTTGGTGAAATTTTCAGAGCTTCACGATTTGATAGGACGTGGCACTGACTTCACGTCAAAGGATCGAGGGTCGGTGAAATCGCCTATAAATATACCTCGACCCCCTTGAGAGAGATAGATATTTTTCCAAGAAAATTTTTTTTCTCTCAACTCTTGAAGAAGGTTCACGAAGGAAGTGTGCTTCATGAAAAAAGGAGCTTCACGGTGGCCAATTTTGCTCTGTGAAATTAGTGTTTTCCGCATTAGCTCAGTGAGATTTGAAAACGAAGTCACTATGTGATGACTTTAGATCTACGACAGCCTAAGATTTGTGAGGGATTGATCTTTGCAAAGGTATGAGCTCCATGAAGTGGTGTGCTCCATGAGGTAGTGAGATCTGTGAAGGTGTGTGCTTCATGAATAGGCATGAGCTTCGCAAAGGCTATTTTGAGCTTCGTGAAATTGGGAGCTACGCGAAGTAGGGTGATTTTCAAAGGTATTTCCAATGTGTGTTGCCTAGTGATCAGTGACAGAGGGGTATTCATCAGTGGATGAAATTACAACTTCAATGGAACATCTACACATAGTGGAGGATGCATTATTCTGTGACAATGGAGAGATCTACAGGTCTATAAACTATCAGTATATCTTCTGAGGAAGCAGTGACCTCACTTCAGTTGAGAGAGTAGTGAGTTATCAAATTTTTAGTGGTTGTAAACCAGAAGAGATAGTGAGCCCTATTCAAACATGTAAACAACGGTTCTCTTGTAGTGGATATGGTACATCATCACATCGCCAGTTTATGCACCTTGTATGTAGCCCAATGAGGGTGAACCAAGTAAAATTGATGTGTTTTGTGCAATCTTTAATATTCATTCATAATCCGCAATGAAAAAGAGAGAGAGAAAAGGGTTTTCTCTAACAAAAAAACAATATCAAAAGGGGTGGTAGTTTTAATTTATCATGCCCTAATTCACCCCCCCCCCCCTCTCAGGGTATCAATCCTAGTGGACCAAACAATTGGTCTCAAGGGAAAAGGTTGATATCAGTGTTTCTCTCTCAAGTGGAGGTCACCAATCTCAAAGGGATTCTAATCATCGATGGGAACAATTTTTAGCTATGGACGAATCTGATGAAACGCTACTTCTTATCTTTGGGAATGGATGTGTTCACAGTATCAATGCATGGAATAATAGCCAGTATTAATAGTGGTGCATTATCCAAAGATGAGCGTAGAGAATTGGATGCGGATTCAAACAGAATTAATGATTTAGGGGGAGACCTATCCAATGCTATCTATACAGAGGTGATGTCATGAAAAAAATCACATGCCATGTGGGAAAATCTATTGAATATATATGAAGGATATACAAAGGTTAGAGAAGAAAATCTACAAGTGTTGTGGAAAAAGTATGAAGATATGAGAATGAACCCCAATGAGCATTTTGATGCATTATTTGATGGGGTAAATGTTGTAGTGGAAGACATGCGAGTTCTTGGAGAAGTTATTGAAGACATAAAGTTTTTGAAGTTTATCTTTGGGAAACCACCACCTCGGTTTAATCCAAAAGTTTCATTTTTGGAATATAAAGACCTGAAAGAGATAACATTGGATAACCTGCACAGAACCCTTGTTGAATATGAAATGAGAAATGATGATAAAGATGTTGTGGAAAAGGAGAAATCTAAAGAAGTGTCATTAAAGGCCATGAATAATCTCACCATTGAAGATTCTCAAGAAAAATAAGAGACAAATGAGGTAATGTCATTCCTTTCATCAAATATTCAAAGAGGAAAAGGAAATTTTAAAGGTAAACTTACAATAGAATGCTTTTGATGTGGAAAGAGTGGACACCTTGCAGCAAGGTGCACCAAGAAGTTCCAAGAAGATGATGAAGATGAAGTTGATATTCCCAAGAATAAATCTTCATCCTATGTGAAAGGAAAGAATTAGTTTAAAATAAATTTCATTAAGAATAATAATCTCCTTTCACAAGAATATGGTAGTTTAGATGAGTCTGAGGTTGAGGAGGTTGAAGATATAGGGAACTGCAAATATCGTGAATAAAATGCTGTAGTGGTAGTTTTCAGGAGTACTTAGAGAAAGGAAGAAACTGATATTGATGAAGAAGAAGAAGTTGAAGGAAGATTTGATATGAAAGCTATGTTAGAGGTTGCACTTGAGGTGATAGATGGTTGGAGAGACAAAACAAATAAATCCATCAAACTAGTTTGTGATGCTAAACTTTATATGAAAAAGCATGAAGAAGAGAAGTCTGAGCTGATGGAAGAAATTGAGAAACTCAAGTCATCAACACCAGAGGACTCATAATCGGTTATTGAGTTTGAAATAAAGATTTAAGAATATAAAAGGGATATCTATGTCTTGAATAACACAAGGAAAGATCAAATAAATCGTATTTAATAAAATGAAGGAGAAGTTTTCCATTTGCAGAAAAAGTTTAAGCATCAAGAAAAACTCTTGAATCCTATTGAGACATCAGGAAAGAATATCACACAGAAAACTGAGAAGCTGAAAGTGGAAACTAGTGGTACAGTAGAAAGAAAGCATCAATTATGTTCAGATTCTAAGGCCAATGGGGGGATTGATCGAAAACAAAAAGATTTCAAAATTGAAGTTAGACCACAGGCACCCATTCTATGATTGATGGTTGATTTTCCCATAAATCAGAATCTGAATATTTAGATATCTCAAGGAGAAACTAGCAGTTCAGAAGTGACACAAAATAATTAGCCTTATATCAGGTGTTATTTTTGTGTAAATATGGGATATTCATAGTATGTGCCAAGAGATATTGATAGTCATAAGAACAAAGGTCACATCCAAATAGAGAATGGTTCTCAAGAACATATTTCTAAGGACACTGTTTTTTGTTTAGAGGATTTAGGTACATGGCTAGGTATTGTACATCGACCATATAGAGAAATGTGCTAAAGCAGAATCAAAATGTTCTCAAGTAGCAGATCAATGAAACAACATTTGAGTTGAAAATGGAAAATTTATTTTCATCTTTGCAAGATTAAGATGGTCCATCATACTCTGAGAAAGATCATAAGTCTCAATACATTCCGAGTGTTATGGCAAAAATAAAGACCAAGAAGAAAAAGAATGAGAAGGTAGTGGTGGAAAAATTTTCCCTTAAATCATCATATCTCTCTGATGTGTGTATCTTTGATAGCTATTTCACATCTCACATGACATGTAATAAGGATCTTGTTATATGTGTAAAATATGATAGAGAAGGAGTTTCCACGTTTGGAAATGATGAATGCCTGAAAATTATTGTCTTCAGAAAGGCCAAGTTTGGGGGAAAAGTGATGAAATGTTTTTATGTATTAGTAGTAGAACGCCTCAGTCACAATTTTCTCAATTTCAGTCAATTATGTGACTTAGGACATTCAATAAGGTTTATTAAGAAGATGTGTATCATCAAAGGAAGAGACAGGGTAGTGGTTCTATAGGGTAAAAGAACAAATGTAAATCTCTACCTAGTAAGTGGAGAAGAAGATATATACTTTCTATCCAGAGAGGAATAAAGGAAGCTATGTAATAAATGACTAGGTCATCTATGTCAACAATCCCTATAAGATCTCATAAAGTGTGATGCAGTAAGAGGCCATCCTAATCTATCATGTTATCGTACTCGCACGTGCGATGAATTCCAATAAGGGAATATCATTAAAAAGATGTATAAGGGAAAGGAAAATAAGTAAATAAGAGTGCTCAAATTGGTTCATGCTGATGTTTGTAGGCCTATCACACCATGAGCAATTGACGGAAAGAGGTACTAAATTTTTTTATTAATGAATATAGAATAATGGAATGGGTATTTGTTATTTCCCATAAGTATGATGTGTTCATATGCTTAAAATATTATCGGAGAGAGTGAGAAAGGAAGCTTGGACAGAAAATTCTGAAGTTTCATACTGATAATGGTACAGAATTCAAAAATATTCATATGGAAGACTATCTCATGAAACACGGGATAAGGCATCAAGTTTCCTCAATGAAAACTTCCCAACAGAATAGAGTGGTTGACAGGAGAAATTGGATCAGCAACAACATGTCTAGAATGATGCTCATATAAAAATTCATGCCAGATAAATTTTGGAAGGAGGCAGTATTGACATCGGTCTACATTTCTAACAGGGCTCTATTGTGTCCGAAGGAAGGAAAGACTCCATATGATATGTGGTAGAGAAAGAATCCAATAGTGAAATAATTTCAACTATTTGCAAGTATGTGCTTTATCCTTAATGAGGAGAAACATAGAAAATTTGATTCATGTGGAGATGAGGGGATATTCCTTGGCTACTCCGGACAAAGAAAAGAGTACAAATTCTTTAACAAAATTATAGTAAAATTAGTTGGGAGCAATGATGTCACTTTAGTAGGGAATGAAGAGAGTATTCAACAGCACTTTGAGCAATTTCCTGATGAAAGTGATGAGGAGGAAAGCAACAAAGGGGGAGCAGAAGTGGCTGATGTTGATTCAAAATAAGATAATGATGATGATCATGAGGAAGTAAAATATGTATCTGTACAAAAGCCAAGAAGTTTAGTAGAAATTGATAGGCATAATATCATTGGTTATTAGCCAGATCCAGTTCAGACATGAAGAATGAATCTCTACAGCAGACATCTTTCTTATCTTAGGTAGAGCCTAAATGTTTTGCTGATGAAGCTGAAGATAAAAACTAGGTTCAGGTTATGAATGGTGAGCTAGATCATATTGAGAAGAATCAAACATGGGAGATTGTTTCGAGGCCAAAATATTAAAATTTCATCAAGACTAAATGGGTCTATCATAACTAGATGAATGAAGATGGCATATTGGTCTGAAAAAAATAACGAATACTATGAAAAGGATACTCTGAGGTAGAGGGAATAGATGTTGGTGAGACATTTGCACTAGTTTCAAGGATGGAGACAATCAGATTATTCCTAGTCATTGTAGTGAAATAAAAGTTCTAAGTGTTACAAATGGATGTAAAATTGGAATTCTTGAATGGGGTTCTGGGGGAAGAAGTTTATATCGAGGATCTAGGTGTTTTTCTCATTCATGATGATGATAACAAGGTTTGTAGATTGAAGAAAGCATTGTATGAGATGAAACAAGCACCAAGATCATGGTACTCAAGGCTTGATCAGTACTTGAAGAAGCTTGGTTTCCATCGTGGGGGAGTTGATTACAATCTCTATTTCAACAACAATAAAAATCGAAGGATGACGGTCTTGGTTAATGTCGACGACATAATATTTGGAGGATCAAAAGAATCACAATGAAGAGAGTTTTCCAAATTCATGAAACATCAGTTA
The DNA here is from genome assembly GCA_963277665.1 of Viscum album. Taxonomy (NCBI): domain Eukaryota; kingdom Viridiplantae; phylum Streptophyta; class Magnoliopsida; order Santalales; family Viscaceae; genus Viscum; species Viscum album. The sequence continues at coordinate 141,626,302 of OY728161.1, read as the reverse complement.
GAAATGTAAATGATTGATGAGATGACATTTTTCTTTAGTCTATAGGTGACGCAAGGAAGTAATGGCACATTCATTTCTCAATTCAAATATGCCAAAGAGGTTCTGAGAAGATTTGTAATGAAAAATTCCAAGGATATGAAGACACTATTTGCTACCTGGATAAAATTATCTAAAGATTATAATGGAAAGGCAGTTAACATCACAGAATACAGGCAGATTATTGGGAGTTTATTGTACCTAACAGTGACAAGACCTGATATTTTTTTCACCACATGCCAAGTAGTGCGATATAAAATAAATCCCAAGGAAATCCACATTCTTTAAGTGAAAATAATACTTCATTATATCATGGTAATATTGGATTTTGGATTGATATATAGTGATAAATCTTAGTCAGAATTATTGGGATATACTAATGCATATTGGGCTAGTTCAGTGGATGACAGAAAATAAATGTCCGGAGGTGCTTTCTATCTTAGTGGATTGTGTATTTCTTGGCTAATAAAGAAGCATTATTATATTTCATTGAGCACTACAAAAGATGAGTATATTTCCACCACTCAAGCTTGCACACAATTATTGTGGATTAAGAAGTAGATTAATGATAAGGGTGTTGAAGTGAAGTCTCTGATCGGAATCTAGTGTGATAACTCAAGTGCTATAAATATTAGAAAAAATCTCGTCCATCACTCAAGGACAAAGCACATTGAGATAAAGTATCATTTTACCAAAGATAATTTTGAGAAAGGAATCATGAAGTTGGAGTATACACCTATATACCTACAGGTTGTAGACATTCTGACAAAGGCCTTACCCAAGGAAGATTTTAAGAGGCATTAATGAGCTTTGGGATTCCATTCAACTCCTCGCACTTGAAAATGTTTTGGCTGAAAGTTATTTTTTTATTAAAACCAATAGAGAGCCACCTTACATTTCACGGGGTACGAAAATAGTGAAGGCCAAGAGAGTCTTTCTGAACCACATTAACACACTCCAAAGGTAAGGAATTAAGACTGTCAAAGACCAAAAGTGGCTCCTCGGGTCGGCCCCAACAAGCCAGCTCGTCTGCCGCAAAGTTAGACTCCCTCAGGCTATGGTGAACTATCCTTCCCTGACTAGTCTCCATTTTACACTGGCGACAGATATACATTAGATCCCATGAGATGTCTTGATAACCGTGGAGAGATCTGACCAGGACCATCGAGTCTGATTCCACCTCTGTCACGGGAAGCCCCTTCCTCCTGCATACGGTCAAACCTAAAAGAAGGGCCCAAAACTCTGCACCCATAGAGTTACCTGGGCCATAGTAAGCGCTAAACGCAACCAGAACCGAGCCCCAACAGTCACGCAGCAAGCCACCGCCCCTCATTACTCCACCCACACATGAGCCATCCACATTAAGCTTCCACCCAAGAATTGGAGGTTTCCATTTAATCCACCGCCCTTTATCCATCCTTTGACCGACCTGTCCACTGGTTTCGAGCCTCCCAAATGGTCCATCATATGGCCACAAGAGTGATGATGCACGCTGTTCTTTCCCCCATCCTGCCATCATTCCTAGACCAGAGGTAGGAAGCCCATCGACCCTGGAAAAACAAGTGAACCGTGGACTCCGAACTTGGTTTCTCACAACAGTGGCACCGCGAGGCCGAGCTAATCCCTCTCCTCTGAATATTCTCCTCCGTTGGTAAAGCTTGTTTTCTGACCCTCCACACAAGAAAGTTCATTCTTGTTGGTAGAACCTTGCACCAAGCAGCCTCCTCCTCTCCAGTCACTGATTCATTACCATGTAGAATTCTCCTGTATCCGTTCAAGTTAAAACGTCCTGAGCTGGCCTCTGTGAAGCAACACCTATCTGGCTCGTCATTCATAACCACTTTGTCGAGATGGCTCATCTGTGCCGCATCAAGGTTTTCATGCATGAAATCATAGCTTCCGCATGCATCCTTAAACAAGACGTCGGGGTTGGGGCAGCCTTCAAACCAGAGTCTCCCTTCTGACCATGTGTCCTTCCAGAAGTTTATCTCCCCACAACCAATCACCCACCTGGTGTGATCAAGTAGCACGTCCAGATGGGATAGCATGCATCTGGCAAGCCGCGTCGCCCCACGCATGCAAGTATCCCCGTTCCATCCATACCGAGATCTGAAAAACTTGGCCCACAGAGTCTTCCCCACAATCACCTCCCATGCTAGCTTGGCCTGCATTCCATATATAACTTCCTGGAGATCTCGTAGCCCAACCCCACCCTCCTCCATCGGGCCAGACATTCTCTTCCACGAAGCCCAGTGACACCTGTCGTCCCCCTTGGCATCCCACAAAAAGGATGTCATAATTCGCTCAATTATTTCAACAGTTCCTTTCGGCGGACTGATGATGGAGAACAGATGCATGGGAATGGATAGCAACCCACTATTAATCAACGTAATTCGACCCCCAAACGAAAGTGTCCTGTTTTTCCAGTTAAAAATACTCCCCAAGATGCGATCCATAATCCCATTGAATTGTCTCTTCAATATCTTCCCACTGGATAGAGGTATCCCCAAGTAAATAACAGGGAGCTGCTTCTGTCCTCATTCAAGAGCATTTTGAATGGTCCTGCATCTCCTCGCCGAGCATTTGCTAGATATGAACACATGACTCTTCTCCGAGTTAACTGATTGCCCACTTTGTTTCCCATAGGAATCCATAATGGCCTTAAATGCATTTAAAGTCCAGCATCCTCCATTCAAAAACAGGAGAATGTCATCAGCGAACATCAGGTGAGATATAATCCCTGAGTATCTTTTGCCCCGGAAAGGCTTCAAGGTACCCTCTGTTATGCCCTTCTGCAGATTCCTGGACAAGGCATCTTGAGCCAAGACAAATATAGCCGGTGAGAGTGGATCCCCCTGTCTCACCCCCCTCACCGACTTAAAGAAACCAAAACACTTCCCCATTAGCGAAACCGAAATCAACGGGGAGGCAAAGCATCTGAAATAAAGGTCGTAGAACTGTTCCTGAAACCCAAAGCTTCGCAGAACCCGAAGTATAAAGCCCCATTCCAAATTATCGTACGCCTTGTTCATGTCCACCTGTACAATAACATTGGACCCAACCGTCTTCCTGTTCAGATCGTGAACCATCTCGCTCGCGATTCCGACCGCCCCCTGTATACTCCTCCCTTGTATGAAACCATGCTGCTCCTCCGAAACAATCCTGGGGAGAAGACTAGATAACCTTCTGCTAATAACCGTTGCCAATATTTTATATGAAACGTTACACAGGCATATCGGCCTGAAATGACTGATGAGGAAGGGATCTTTGAGTTTTGGAATAAGAACCACCCTTGAAGCCGAGACCCCTTTGACCAAGGGGGCCCCTCGAAAGAAATCCTGAACAGCCTCCACTACACAGGGACCGACCACCTCCCATGCAGCACAAAAAAAGGATGCCGGAAAACCATCCGGCCCAGGTGCACTCTCTCGCGGCATGGTCCCCAGAGCTTCCTTTATATCCTTCTCTTGGGGTAATGAGGATATGTGTTCATTCTCAGAACACGTAATCAATTTAGGTACACAATTCAGAAAACCAGAGTCCGCTAGAGATTCCCTTTCAAAAATGGTGTTGTTCTCCCCCGCCCACAATTTCTCGAAGTGATCAAGAGCGAGCCTGCCCGCTACCTCCACATCCGATGTGTAAGACCCATCCTCCCTTTTCAAATTGATTTTCATACTCCTCCTTTCCTTAATGCATGCATGGAAGTAGGCACTATTGCGGTCTCCCTCCTTAAGCCACCGTACTCTGGAACGCTGCATGAAGTTCCTTTCCACCTCAAGCAACTTCTCTGCCAATACCATCTTTTTATCGCATAGCTCAACAAAGACCTCCTCATCCCACAAAGCAAGAAGAGACTCCTCTATGTCGTTAACCTCTTCCTGCAGGGTTGTCACTCCAACATTCAAGTCCGGTTGTACCACCAACCACTGGTTGATCGCCTGTTTGAGTCTTTTAAGACGGTTCGCCAGCCCTCCCCAAGACCTCTCCTTTTCCTCCTCCGCCCAGGACTTCCTCACCACCTGTAGGAAACCCTCATTTTTACTCCAATCGTTTGAGTAATAAAAACTCTTGCCCACCACATTCTCACACTTAATATCAAGTAAGAGAGGAGCATGATCTGAAAGGATGCGCGGAAGATGCTTAACTGATGATTTAGAGAACCGGTCTAGCCCATGCACGTTGGTAAGCCACCTGTCCAGCCAACTCCAAATCCTATCCTGCCCTTTTCGGTTATTACACCACGTGTATTTCACCCCGTTGAAGCCTAAGTCTAATAGTCCTTCTTGCAACAAGCACTCTCTGAATTCCAATATACCTTCAACATTGCACCCCAACCCTCCACGTTTCTCTGAAATATCCACAATAGAGTTGAAGTCGCCTCCCACGAACCAGGCCATAGATCTGGTATGCAGCGATTTCAGATGAGACCATCACTCCCTCCTCTCCACCACCCTATTACTCGCATAGACAAACGAGAGCATAAGGGAGGCACCATCCATCTCCACCCTCATATATAAACACCGGGACATCACTCCTAAATTAATCACCGATAAACCATCCCTCCATCTGACCCAAACCTGTGAGTTTGATGAGCCTCCATGAAAGTAGTTAGGAAAACCCATCTTTCTTGCTAACCCCGGGAGCTTACAAGCATCTTGTTTTGGTTCGAGGATCACAACTATAGAAACATTGCCCTTCCTGCATTCCAAAGATAAAAAAGCATGTTTGGCACGAGCTCCCATACCCTGCGCATTCCAGATGATAATGGATAACATCCTACAGATTCTTCCGGGCTCTCTGGCCCGAAGTATCAGATAGTTCGTAGGGTACAAGCACACCCTTCTCCTTGGCTTTCGAACGGGTGAGCGGTCCCAAAAAAACTCCCTTACCGCTGTTCCGTTTCGCTGATATAAGTCCATCATTGCACATATCATCTAACTCCTCCAGCCGAGGCTTCCTCCCAGAAGGTCCGCGAGGGAGAGACTCCAAACTCCAATCCCCTTGGAACAAGGATAACAGAATTTCTCTCTGAGGAGACCGCTGAGACGACATCACTTCCTTCTATGCCCCTCTGTTCCAGTTAGCCACCTCCATTCCCTCATTAGAAGAGGCCAGAAGCTTCTTTGCAAAACGGTTATGAATGGCCCTTGGTGAAAGCTGCGAGGAGAAGCCCATGGGGGAGGCAGGGGAGGACAGCTGCCTGGCCGGACTCCCTAGCACAAGAGACATATTCACTTCAGCCTCCATGCCTTTACCCCTACGAGAAGAGGACAGCCTCTGTGGGGCAGGGCTCGGAGACCAAGAGATGAGGTCTGTCGTCCCAGATAGTGACTCTAACGAGCGCCCATCCCTGTCAGGAGATGTTTCCCCATTTTGGGCATTGGAACTATCCAACCCACCTGGATCGCTAGCCGGATTCAATTTTGAAACTTCCGGAGGGAAAACTTTTTTCATCGAAACACCACACCCGCCCGAGACAGGTGGGTCACGACCCGGTTCCCCCTTCCAGAGAGGTCCAGAAGCTTCCGCCACCTCCCTCCGGCGTCGGCAACCCTTCGCGTCGTGGCCATGCAAACCACAGAACACACAGAAACGATAAGACTGCTGGTAAAAAACTTTTTGCTTCCACCAAAAACCGTCCTCAGCTTCAAACTGCACCATTGAGGGTCTCTTTAACGTTAAATCCATCTCAACACAGATGCGAGGGTTCGCCGACGTCCTGAGCATCTTAGTGTCCTCATCCACACAAATAAAAACACCCAAATAACTGCCAACCTCCTTCAGAATCGCCTGATTTTGAAGAGGGAGAGGGAGACCGGGGAGGGATAGCGAAACCGCATCTGAGGAGGTTTCATGACCATGGTGGAATTCCCACGACCACCTAGACAGCGAGAAGCACCAAGAGCCACACCGTCTAACCTCCCGCATCCAACCCTTCACAAAGTCCTCCCGGGAGGCCAGATGCACACAGAAAGCAACCCTCAAAAAGTCGGAAACCGCCGCCAGAGAAGACAGTCCCCACGAGTCAACAAAGTCTCGAAAGAAGTTAAGAGATGGCTTGGAGCGGCCAAAACGGGCAACCAGGGTGAGATCATGGTAGACATCCGCCTCCTTGAGCTCCCGAGAAGACAAACTCACCAAAGGAAGCTCCCCGACCTTCAAAGGTCTCCGCTGTTCCACCACCACCGAAGGCACCTCCAAGCACTCTGCAGGTCCACGCTGGGCCACCACCACCGAGGGAACTGCCACGCACTTCGCAGGACTCAGAGGCTGAGCGGACACACCAGATGAGTGACCTTTGGGTTCATTAACAAAGGGGGAGAAATAGTGACTCCTCAAGGGGGAGAAACTATGGCTAATAAAGCGAGAAAATGTCTTAGTCAAAGACATGGAGAGAAGATGATAGGTGTAGTAGTGAGATAGGGGTAGAGAAATGGAATAGGCGGAGAGTTTTTAAATCTGGAGATACTAGAAGTGATCGATCAAATAATAGATATCACGATAGCTAAGGATCGTGATAAAATCAGAAGAGTGATATTGGAATGGTGTGATACAGTTTCCAGTGATCAACAATTGGTATCAGGTTAACAATTGGTATCAGTTTAGTGTCAACATTTGGTGTTTGAAATGAAGTGATTCATTGATGAACTTTTCATACTACTCTTGTTTCTCATGGCGAGCATTGCTCATGTGGACTCAGAGTATGTGGTAAGTGAATCTTTGGTCACTATCCGAATAACAAGAGGAAAATGGTGGTAGAAGATGGGAGGAGGCGCAGTGAGGTATCAAAGTGCATAAAATCATTCTGAGAAGAGTTTTCAACAAACCAAAAGGGTGATATTATTGGGAAAATATCCTTCAAGGTAACTTTGCAAAAAATTTGGGTTGATAGTGTCTGTTGACAAAGCAGGTTTCCATGGTGAATTGTCAAGTTCTAGGGATGATGTTTACAATATATGTTGACAAAGAACCATGATAAATGAATGGACGATATGGAGGTGGTACAAAAGAATAGATACAAGGTGGAGTTGTTTTCCATTGTTTTCCAAATTTTTGGGGTCCAAAATTTGGAGTTTGGTGAGCATCGTGAAATATGGATTTCCTTGAAGATCTCATCAAAATATGGAAGAGGCATGAGTTTTATGAAGATGGTCTTCTTGATGTGGATTTTGTGAATACATGAACAAAGTTGGCGTTGTCCTTTTCAATTATGATGAGCTTCGTGAAAGGTAGAGTTAAAGAGAATTGTGGCGGCGAAGGGCATTTCGAGTGGATCTTGGTGGAAAAGGTATGAAGGAATTGACGGAATGCACTACGATTACGAAGAGCTCTGTGATCTGAAAATGGTCATTGTGATTCGTGATTTAGATATAATTGTGGTGGAATTTTCAGAGCTTCTCGATTTGAGATGACGTGGTGCTTACTTCGCGTGGAAGGTTTGAGGGTTGGTGGAATCTCCTATAAATAGAACACAACCCCTTCAAGAGAGATAGATATTTTTCCAATAAAAATTTGTTTCTCTCAACTCGTGAAGGAGGTTCACGAAGGCAGTGTGCTTCACAAAAGAAGGAGCTTTGTGGTGGCCAATTTAGCTCCGTGAAATTGGTTTGTTCCGCGTTGTCTTAGTGAGCTTTGTGAAGGAAGTTGTTATGTGACAACTTGAGATCCACGGTGACCTAAGCTTTGAGAGGGATTGATCTTTGAAAAGGTATGATATCCATGAAGTAGTGTTCTCCGCGAGGTAGTGATCTCTGCAAAGGTGTGTTCTTCATGAAGAGGCAGGATCTTGGCAAAGGCTTGTTTGAGCTTCGTGAAATTGGGAGCTTCATGAAGTAGGGATCTTTCCAAAGGTTTTTCTAAAGTGTGTTGCCTAGAGATCAGTGGAAGAGGGGTATTCATCAGTGGATGAAATTAGGACTTCAATAGAGCATCTTCATATAATAGAGGATGCAATCATTAGTGAAAATGAAGAGACCTACATGTCTATAAACTATGAGTATATCTTTTGAGGATGTAATGAGCTCACATCAGTTGAGAGAGAAGTAAGTTCTCAAATTGTGAGTGGTTGTCAACCAGAAAATACAATGAGTCCTCTTCAAACTTGAAAACAAAAGTTCTCTTATAGTGTATTTGGTACATTGGAACATCCCCAGTGTATACTCCTTGGACGTATCCCAGTGAGGGTGAACCAAGTAAAATTGATGTATTCTATGTATGCTTTAAGATTCATTCATACTCTGCAATGGAAAGGAGAGAGAAAAGATGGTTTTTTCTAACAACAAAACAAGATAAAAAGGGGCAATTGTTTTAATTTTTCATACCCTAATTCACCCTCCCCCCTAGGAAGGTATCTAGCCTAGTGGACCTAAAATTTTCAATAAGTATAAGAAGAGAGGTCATCAAGATTCAACTTCATATTATAAACCAATGAAATCTATTTTTAAGGAAGGGTTGTGTTTTCAAAATTGGAAACCCAAAAATTGGTGGAAGAAATATCTTGAAAACTTGAAGGGGTTTATGAAACTTTGGAAATTTTACATCATGTTTTAGTGTTATAGTAAAAAATTCTTAAATTTTGAATTTCAGTTGACATCCTATATATAAATATTATTAATATTGTAAATGTATAGAAATTCAAAAAAATGAAATTATTGATAGAAATTTATATTTCTATTAAAATAGTGAAGTAATGGGTGACTAAACCATGGATTTAAAGATAATGGAATATTTCAAGATCATATAAATCAGAATAAAAGATGTGTATTTTGATCATATTTTTCTTATCTGATAATATATGTTGTTTTTTAACAAATATTTTATTATAAAAAACATAAGGTGATAGTTTTAATACACATGGTTTGTGATTCATCAAATTCTATAACATGTTACAAAATAATATAATGATAAAAAAATTATCTAGGATAAAATATTTTATATATGATATTGGTTAAAATATACAGGAAATAATTCCCACCACCTTCAATGTAATATTTTATGGTATGAAATCTTCTTTTCTACATATTAATTCAAACACATAGAATACCATATATAATATAGATAAATTATTTTATCTGTTAAATATTATTTATGAATTAAATAAGTTTTACTTCTTGACACAAAAGAGTTTTCGTATCTTATAATGATATTCTATATAGTATATAGTTTTTAAGTCTCTATTGAGAGTATATTTTCACTTATAGATGTTCAAAAGCTAGTAAATAAAGGATTATAATATTCAAAATTCAAAATTAATTTCACTTAATATACTAAAAGATTTTATGGTATACCAGTAATGATAATTTTAAAGAGTAAAATTTAGTTTTCAAAATGAAGTGAATATCACTAAAAGATTTTAAGATATGTTTGTATGGAAGTATATTTATGTAAAATGTTACATTTTTTACCAAATTATCACAAAGAAAAGTTTAAATGCAAATGTTAAAAAGTGGTGATGGAAAACATAGAAAGAGTTATAAATATACAACATAAGTTATTAATATTGTAACATTTGATGATTTGATTTAAGGATGTTTGAATGTTGTGTTCAATTGTTTAATAATTAAGAATATGATTTATAAGTCTCACCATTATTCAAACAAACTTAAATCATAGATTTTACTCACTAAAGGAGTTTAGTGGGATGGATTTATTATATATTCACATAGATATGTGTTAGGAATTATATATTTAAGTAATAAGTTTAATAGAATCCAAAAAGTTCAATAAACATAGGGCCTCTGTAGTGGTTTATCAAATGGTATATGATTAGACAGTCTCTTATTAAAAAATTATTTTAGTGTTATTAATAGAATTTAAGAATATAAAATTTATCATGAATTACAAATTTAGTCAATAATTTATCATTATTTCATGTTGGATACATATATTACATAATGTGAAATAGTAATTGACCTCTCAAAGTATGAATTTGATTCATTCATAACTATTTTTCTCCATGGATTATTATAGGTATTAATAAAATGTCATGGTTAGCATGGGGTGAGATTTTTTATATAGATATGTAATATGATAATCAGACACAAAAATAGTTTTCATTGTTGGATAAACCACTAATTATAAAACATAGAGTTTCATATACTATGTATTCATTATATTATAGATGCATATTTCATATTGAATCCCCATACCTAAGGATAAAATGATACATAACATTATAATATTCATTAATTGATTACTCTATTAAACTAGATAATAGGTTGATAAAATTAGGGGTGGTTGGTTATGTTTTTGATCATATCATATATTGAGGCCTGACCGAGTGATGTGAGCTGAAATTTTCAACATTTTTTATCTATTACTCATTGGAATTCCCCCAAATTTAATCTAATTTGATAGTTAATTTATAATTTTTCAAAACTATTGTATAATATGGACTTAACCTGGTAATAGATTTAGATATCATTTTATTAATTTATTTTAAATAATAATTCCAAAAAAAAAATTCTTGTTGAATTTAATTCTCTGCATTAAAAAATAAGTTTTTTCTATGCATACCATCAAAGAAAGAAAAATTGTGGATCGACCACATGCTGAAGTTGGAGTGAATATGATTTCTATTCTTAATGTTGACCCGATTTTCAAAAAATGGAAAATAAATAGATCATCCATAAATTCTGTTCTTATAATTGATCCAAACACCAAGAGAAATGGATTCTTCACACATCTAAGGAAGTTGACCAAGAGAAAAATATTCTTGTGGTTTATCATTAAACTAAATAATCTTCATGGTCTACTTGGAATGATATAAAATCCAATCACCCATAGAAAATTGTCGACCGATCATAGAGAAAAGATGAATTGACTGTACCTATAAGGAAGGATGGTCAAATTTTAAAAAATAAAAAAAACACATGAAAAAAAATGATCGACAACACCAACAAAATTAACAGAGGATGGATATTACATTAAGAAAAAAAATAGAATCAATCATAACTTCCATTCAATGATTTAAAATCATGGAAAACAAAAGAAAAGTTACCATATGAACTTTTAATACAAAAAATGGGATGTAACAATACCCCTTTCCACAGTCAATCATCCTGATCGACCACACAAACATTATGATCAGGCTTGGGAACAAATCCAATATTTCTATAGATAATATGACATGAACCCAATAGAAGACCTGAACTTTTTGGTTTCACCAATCAACTTCCAAATCTAAGCTTGTTGGACTATGTAAAGATACACCAAGCTAATGAACTCTATGAATACTATGACCATCTTAGTTCCACTAAAGGTATTCATGGTTTCTAACATGAACTTGATTTGAAGATATGACAACACAAAAACATCCTAATTTATCACGATCCATGAGAGATTAGGAGTTTTTTCCAAAAAATGGTTGGGTAATATTTTTTATTTTAGTGGCATAGAAGGACCATGATAGAACGTCACCTCCTTGTTGAACAGAAAACAGAGATTACACCTCTCATAGTCACTAAAACATGCTCTTAAAGAAGCCACCTTTCTAGAGTAACATAACATACCTCTATATATATATTTGTACACAGGTATAAATTTCATACCTCACTGAAGCGTAGACATCAGCGAAGCCACCTAGCGGGAAATTGTGGTACCAATGGTTCATGATAGTTTGAATTCATTGGGAAGATAAGAAGATTAAAATATGATAAAGAAAATAACTGCATAGAAGATGATGTAAATATAGCGATTCATTGAATAGATTATGATTGAAGAGGTGGTACCCAACCCTAAGTAAAAAATGAGGCCCAACAAAAACTTCCAAAACCCATTCAATTAAAACCCAATAAGATATTTGAGTCCACAGGACAATAATTTTCTCTCAAATAATGATTTGGTCTTCCACCCAAACACTGGACTAGAAAATTAATTCACTTTAAGAAATTATAGAGCTTAATTATCGAAGGGAGCTACTTTTCCTATTTTAAGTGTGCTATCCAAACGAACATAAAGTTTTACATGTGTTATCAGTCAAAGAAGTTGTCGTAGGCTCATTATTTTAGATAAAAATTAAGTACAATGGGTTTATTGGAATAAAGACTAATTCATGTTAGTGGGTATATATAAATGATTAAAGATTTAATGGGAGGAGGATACACTCTTAGGTGGTGGATTAAATGGATCTTGTTTTCTACTATTCTTTCAATATATTTATTTTCATTCTCTAGTGATAGCACACTAGTCCAATAGTGGATGAACTGAGGAGATTTCTCCCACCCTTATGATGAATTCTAATTTTCAATAATAAATGTTTCTATATTAAAAACTCGTGATGTGTTTATATTTATATCATTTTACTAGATTATTATTCATTTACACATTCAAATATTATCTGTGTCTTGTTAACTGGTTTCACACAAAGGGCATATTGGAATTTTACTCATTATGATAGTTAAAAGTGGGGTAACTGAAGGGTGGTTTATGAAATCTGATCATTAGGCTATGTAACGGTAGAGCATATAGTAATCATTGTATTTATCTATTCTAACCTAAAATTTCCCATAGGGTCTAATCTTGTAGATATTCTTTAATTAGAGAAATTATGGGGAAAATAATATGAATAATGATTCATAGGTAAGTGATGAGAGCAATCCAATATTATGATGCAATGTTTTAATCATAAAATTTTAATAAATCAATTACATCACCATTTTTCAAATTTAAACCCCATTAAACAAGTTTAAAACACCTTTAAATCACTATCTAATCTAAATAAAAAATGATCCCCAATAATACACCATTTAATTTAGGTTTGAAAATCATTTTTTTGAGTTCCCTTTGATAGGATCCCATCAAGCCTAGAACCATTGGATAAGATAAAAGAAAGTTTGTTTGCATCCCATTGGATAAATCTCCCTCATTAGTTTTATATCCCACAAAAGTTACATTAGGTTGTAGAAATTGGGGAAAATCTTTCTCAAGAAAATAAAACATTAAGTGAAATGTTTGCATTAAAATTCAAAATCAATAATAGACAATTGAAATTTAATGAAAAAAGACTATAAACTGAGAATGAGAATAAAATGAGTTCTGTATAAATTTAATGGATTATCTAGTGAATACCCAAATAGAAATTTGAGATCCTTTGAGAATGTATATAATTTATTTAGAAACAGAGGGCTCACTGAAGCTAAAATTAGATGGAAATATTTCCCTTTATCACTTGAAATGGTAGCCAAGTATTTGATCTACAAATTCCAGCATGAAGAAGTCACTTCATGGGAAGATCTATGGAGGTATTTCCTCTATTAATCCTTCCCTGCTTCAATAATTAATCTACTGAGGAAATAGATATATGGAATCAAATAAAAAACTTTTGAAACTCCCATTATATTTTCAGAAATATTCAAGAAAATAATCACATCCTACCCACACCAACCCTATGAATAATATAATTTCTTAGTATTATTTTTACAATGATTAATAGACAATTATCCGAACCTAATTTATTCTTCTTTATTAAGATCATTTATTGATAAGTCTCTATTTGAAGTTAGAGAAAAAATTGAGAGTATCCCAAAATTATAAATAATTTGATTCTAAGACTACAAATAGAGGTTCGTATGAGGTAAAAAGTTCAATCTCACCATTATTATAAAAAAAATTGAAGAACAAACTTCACTTGTGAGATATCTAGTTGTGAACAAAGTGCAAGATTCATCATCCACCACACCCCCTCGGGTCTTCCAGCAATGATACTCTAAAGATCATTTCATTGATAGGTTCCCTCAAAAAATTCAATAGACCACTCTCACTACTCATGGATTAGAGTTTAATGAATTAAAATGATAATTTATTCAATTCATTACCACTCTCAATAATATGGTAAATCAGGTCCTGGGTAATCTTCCTACTCAAAAAATTCCTAAACATAAATGAAATGTAATTTTTATTACCTTAAGGAGTGGAAAGAAACTAGAAAATAGTTTAGGTTCACATTTAGAAATCAAATCTATAAGTGAATACTAATATATACCTGATGATACTGCCCATGAGAAATAACATGTGGAAGAATTTGTAAAGACACACTTAGTAAAGTAAGAAAAAAGTAAATCTAATATGGAAGATCCAAAATAACCCCAACATCCCTTCACTATGAGGATGAAAGTCCCAAATAAAACCAATGATTAATCACTACAACAAGATATGTCGGAAGTATTCAAGAAAGTGGAGATAAACATCCCGCTTCTGGAATCCATCCATAAGATCCCAAGGTATGTGGAATTTATTAAATAATTTATCACTAGTTGTAGGATATTATGATTAAATTAAGAGGAAATATCGGGTAAGAATGTTTCTTTCCTTGTTACCCCTTAAATCCCATATAAATTACATAATCTGGGTACTTTTATTATCCCATACACTATTAGTAATCTTCATTTTCCCATTGCATTATGTGATCTAGGATCAATAATTAATGTAATTACTTATTCTATTTATTATTGTTTAAAAATAATAGAAAAAATAAACCCACTTTAGTGGTTGTGAAACTTACCAACTGAGCCATTACTAATCGAGTATGTGTTCTTAAAGTTGTCAGGGTAAGATAAAAAGGTTACTCATTCCCTGTTGAATTCTTCATTCTTAACATGTAATAAGGAAATGGTAAAGATCACTCTCCCAAAATATTAGGTATAACATTTCTCATGACTACTAATAAATTTATAAATTTCAATAAATATAACTTTTCGTGAATTTTAGTAAATAAAAATTGTATTTCAACATCCTTGGTTCAATAAAACACCCATATGAAGTGAACTCTATTTTTAAAATAAAAAAATTTGAATTAAATTTATCTTATAGGGACTAAATTGAACTATTTGATAATATCCTCATATTAGGAGAACATTTTGAAATAATCAACCATCTTGAAAAATATGTTTTTGAAAATAAACTCAATCTAGTTATAGTTTCGGGTGTTGAACAAATTGAAGAATTTAATAAAATTTATATGGATGAGTTACTCAATTATGATATTAATTGATCTATCCTATATGCTTAGGGTTATATCATAGATAACATTGAGCTAGAAACATTTCTAAAAAACCCCCTAATTAAGAATTAAAATTTATGCCTTTAAACATAAAATATCTGTTTTTAATGGAAAATGAGAAAATTCTTGTTATAATCTCAAATAATTTAGCACCTATCCAAGAATACTGAATGTTGAAAATTCTTGAAGCATTATGTTATCAATATAGGCCAGACATTAAGTGAAATCCTAGGGATTATACATACTACCTTAATGCATAGAATTTTACATAAAAATGAATCCAAATCTATGAGACATCCCTAAATGAGGATCAACGTGCCCCTTTTGAAAGTAATCAAAAAGGAGGTAAAAATACCTTTAGGATATAGAATAATCAATCTAATTATAGTCCCTTAATGGGGGAGTCTCATAAAACTAGTCCCGAATAAAACTGGTTATATAATTGTTAAAAATGAGAATAATTATTTAGTTCCCTTGAGAATTCAAAATGTCTAGAGAGTTTGCATATATTATAAGATATTGAATAATGTGATCATAAAATACCAATTCTCAATAAAATATGTAGACCAAATATTATAGATACTATAGAGGAATGGTAATAATTAATTCCATGATGAATTTTAGGGGTATTATAGGTATCAATAGCTCCTAAGGATCAATACAAGACCACTTTTAAATACCCCTTTATACATTTTCTAAATTAAGGATGTCTTTCAGTCCTCGCAATACCCTTGGTATCTTCTAGCATTGCATGGTAAGTATATTCTCAATCCTGATTAAGTAATGATTGGAGGTATTTCTTGATGACTTCATTTTTTCATAGAATATACATTCAATGTTTTATGGAATGTATGGAGAAGGATTTAAAAGAAATTTTATTTGGAATAAATTGGTTTAAAATTTCAAAAAGTTCCGTTTATGGTTTAAAAGGAAAACTTTTTGGGACATTTTATTTCCAAACATAGAATACAAGTGGATAAATCCAAATTTTATGGAATTTCCATGCTAAATTATCTCACCACTATGAGATACAATAGATCATTTCTAGGTCATTCTCATTTTTATGTATTTTTTCTTACAGAATTTAACAAAATAAATTCCCCATAAATAACCAAATCAAGAAGAAAACTGATTTTGTATTTGATGATTCATGCAAGAATGTTTTTATAGATTAAAAGAGTTCTGGACTTCTTCCACCATTACCTATACAATGCACTGAGAACACCCCTTTTAAATTTTGTATGATACTTCCAAAACAGTTTTAGGGTATTTTCTTTCAAAAAAATGTTTATAGAATTCTACAAGTTATGTCATACACTTCATAAAACCTAGACACTTACAAAATTAACTAAAACTATAATTAGTTTTTTTCTATTGTTGTGGTATTATAAAAAATCAATTATTATCTTTTATTGAATAAAGTAGCTATTTATTCTGGCCATGTAGCATTGACATATTTGATCAAGAAAACTAATGAAAAACCCAGAAAAGTGAGATGGATGTTAATACTATAAGAGTTTTACAGGGAGATTAAGGACAATAATAGATATGAAAATATGGTGGCAGACCACATGAGCTGGCTACCTCACACTATAGAGGTTGAACCAATCCCCAATACCAATCTAGATGATTCGTTTCTTGGTGAGAAACTATAAAAACTCTCCAAACTGCCTTAGTACACTGACATAGCTAATTTTCTGGTCATCGAAAAGGTACCCCCCTTCTTCTCTAAAAAACTAGTTGATAAATTTAAATATAAATCAAAAAATTATGTTCAGGAGGATTATTATTTATGGAAAATTTACAATCACCAAGTCATTATAATGTTCATCCCAAAAGATGAAATGAACTATGTACTTCCTTCTTTCTATACACTATCATGGGGAGGCTATTTTTGACCTCAAAGAACTACTATAAAAATTTTGGAAGATGAATTATCTTGGACCTCACTTTTTGAAAATCCAAATGATTTTTTAAAAAATTCCTAAATTCTAGTTTACTAGTGGAATTTCTAAATTACATGAGATTCCCTAGAAATAGTTTATTTTTTGTTACAAAATTGATGTGTGGGTAATTGACTTTATGGTCTCATTTCCTATATGAATTATATTTTCCTATGTTATTTTAGGAGTAGATTATTTCTATAAATGTATTGAGACAAAATCCACTCGAATTGATGATTCAAAAATGTAATTGAGTTTCTATAACGACCCAAAGTTTCATTAATGGAAAATCCCTCTTGATCCAGTTAAATGTTTCTTTATGAAAAATGTTTTTTATAAGATGTCAACTTCTTTAGTTTTACGTTAAGATTTGTGACCATTACTTTTATAGCTGTTGAACAGTAATCATATGAGTAGTATAAATATAAGGCTTTAACGAAACCATTTCTACTCAAACAAAGGAAGCGATGGCCTCATCCAGTAGAATTACCCCTTACGAAGCCCATTTGTCGGAGCTCGGAAAAGAGGTGGCGTCTTTGGGCTTTGCCCTTGACCAAGCCCAAGCTGAGCTTCATCAAGTCAAGCTCGAACGTGATCGTCTACGGGAAAAATGGAAGTTGATAGAGATTACCACTCGAGCGATGTTATCCGAGCAACCCCAAGAGTCTGTCACCATCGCGCACCTTACCCTTAGGTCTTATGCGACTATTTTAAGGGGTTATATAACAAATAAGTAGCACCATTTTCATGTACATTATTTTTTTATATAATAGTGAATATAATTTCTAGTCATTTTTGATACATTGTAATTAGTTTTTAAAATACAAATGGTGTTTTTAGTTATTATTTAATTAAGAATTATATTTAATTAAATTAAAAAAAAAATTGAATTAAATAATATTTTAATAAAATATTATTATTAATATTAAATTAATTTTTTTTATTAAGTATAAATGATCTTATAATTTTATGAATGCAATTAAAATTTTCATTAAGGTTTGAAAGCCATTTCTGTCAAAACCCGTGAATTTTTTTATAAATGTCGGTTTTTATTTTAAAAGTAAAAATTCACATATTTAGAAAATTATTTAGATAAAATAAATATTATTTTTGGAATCAGGACGTCGAAATTATCCAACGGTGAATTTTTCATAATTTTCTGAGACAGTCAAATTTTTGGGTGAAAATTAAATACCATTTAAATATATAATGTGTTTTATGACATCATAATGACCCAATGGTGATGTAATAAAATCACATAATCCTTATGTTCGGCCAATATGTGTTTTATCATTAAAATAATCAGGTTTTTGGTCTGTTTGACTTACTTTTCAAAGCATTAATGGAGCCCTCAAGACTTATTCAACACTTTGCCTTTTTAAATTAATTTCCATGGGAGTGTGACTCACCTCCACATAAGCAACCCAAATTTTTTAATAAGTTCGGAACTTGGCCTTGTAAAATATTTTTTTCCTCTTTCCTTTTCCAGAAACCATGGGCAAATACCATGGGATGGTTTGTGGTTTGAATTATTTTAATATAAGGGGTCCCAAACCTAAATAATAAAGAATTCTCTCACCTTTCCAATATAAACCCACCCAATCTCCCACTTCCTCCTCAATAAAATACCTTGGAGTTCGTCCAACCTCTGCCCTACTCTCTCTAGAATCCTCACAAGGTGCCCCAAGCTCCCAAGAAGCCTTTCACAAGCCTCTCTCTAGCCTTTGGAAGCACACTTCCAAGTAAGGGGTTTTCTTCCTTTCTCATTTTTTGTCAATTTTATTTAAGTTGTATTTCCCTTTTTATTTCAATTATGAATGTTTGGGTATGGTTTCGCACCTCCCCCATACTTCCCTCTTATTGTTTGAATGATGGAAGAACCCTTTCTCTCTCATTAAATGCCTCCCATGTACACCCGTTACTATGTAGAAATTCCGAAAGGAACTTCTCTCCCTTCTTTTACATTCAAGCAATACTTTTGTATCATGAATCTAAATTCCATTTCTATTGTTGGGACATGTATATATATGATCTCCTTACTGTCCATTACATGTAAATATGATGAGGAACCCCTTTCTCTCTCATCAACCTTTTTTTATGAATTCTTATGTCACGCCGTTACGCTGCCGAAATCGCACTGATTTTCTAAGCCAATGTCTTTGTGTAGTGAATACCATGCCCATTTCTCCATCAAGGGTATTCACCTTTATGCACATTTACATATTGATTATAAAGTTTCATGTATTAATTCCACATTCCTTTATCTTGGAATAAATGATTATGTTTTATGAATCCATGTTTTATGATCCATGTGGCACACTTATGCATGAAATGAAATGTTTAAGAAGGGTGCGCCCTGATAGCGCTCCAATACATTGGGTAAAGTATAGTATCATGATACTTCATGTGCAATGAGTGTTTAATCATGCTAATTCAAGTTCAACGAGGGTTTACTTGTGCTTCAAGTGCAATGAGGGTTTACTCATGCTCCATGTGCAATGAGCCTTGGCTCATGCTAATTCAATGTTAAGTGTTGTTGCCACATTTCCATGTTATGATTATCATGCTTTATCATACCCTTATATTCATGTTTCTCTTATGATCTATTGATATGCCTATTGCCTAACATGTATTTCACTCCTCATGTTATTCATTGTTTACTCCCTTACTGGGCTTTATAGATCACCCTTTTCTTATGCATGTCCTCAGGTTATCCCATGCAATGCTAAGTACGAAGGAATGTAGTGGTCATGTAAAGGAAGTTTTCAATAAAGATGTTGTATTTCAATTTTAAAGTTTTTATGTAATGATCCTAAGCCCCAAAGACACTAAACCTCTCGATCTTCTTTGTTGGATCAAGTGAAGTTTTATGTAATAAAGCATGTTTAAGTTGTAATAAAAAGCAGGGTTGTCATAGTTGGTATCAGAGGATAGGTTTATTTATTTTTGGGATTAGGAAACCCTAGTAAAGCCTTAGATACAAGACTAAGAATAATAAAAACATCCCTAAGTTTTGGTAAATACTAAGTAAGTGGTTTATCAAACAAATACATCCCTGTCTGGATACGAGCAGGTAGAGGCGGCTCTGGCACAGATGTATCCTAGGGGTAAAACCCGAAAACACCGCTTTGAGCTAGACTTGAACGGGAACTGGTGCACGACAACGGGCCTTGCTGCACTCTTGGTTATGACACTCTCGGGGGATATGTTTTGATAAATTCACAATCTTAGTATGAACCCTTATTAAGGGAAAAATTCCCCTAAGAATATATGTTAGAAGGATGATCATGAAAAGCCTGGATTGAATCCTATAGACTCATGAGTTAAAGAGATTAAAGTTTATTTATAAGTCATCAACTTTTGTCTTTGGATTACCCTTTATGTGTTACCCCTAACTTTCCTTTTATTCCAGCCAATGGTCGGTAATAGGAGAACTCGGGCTAACAACCGTTGTGAAGATCAGTGTGATGATTGTACTTATGAGATGCCCAATCCAATGGGACCGGGAATCGCGAACTTTGTCACGCTTCTCTCTCAGCTAACTCATGTTTTGAATAGAAACACTGGTCAAGAGGAACATTCAACCCCCCCTAAGAAACAACAAGTCGCTATTGAAATCTTCATGAGACAAAGGCCTCCTACTTTTAGTGGATCATCCGATCCCACGATTGCTGAACAATGGATCAACTCCATTGAAAAGATATACTCCATCCCCCAATGCTCAAAAAAGAGAAGGTTCTCCTGGAGGCTTATCGTATGGAGGGTGAAGCTGATCAATGGTGGACATTGATCAAAATTACGAAGCCTGAGGAGGAGATCGAGGCTTTGGAATGGAAGGTATTCCGGAAGATGTTTTTTGATAAATATTTTCCACGCACCCTCTGTCTTAAGATGGAAAGGGACTTCCTTTCCCTCAAACAGAAAGATGAAGAATTTGTGGGAGCGTATGAGGAAAAATTCACAAGGCTTGCACGATACGCTTCCGGCTTTGTCGTTACCCCCGAATGCAAGGTTGACTGGTTCTTTGGTGGGCTGAAGCCTAGCTTGCGGAAAGTATTAGCGATCCGTGACTTCGACAGCTATGAGGAAATTGTCCGATGTGCCCTCAAGGTTGAAATGGAGATCGGAAAATCACAGGGGTATCATGGGGACAAGAAGCGTAAGGTGGACTTCAATGCTGGTGGTCCGATGGATAAATCCAACGGCGCTAAGAAATTCCAGCACCCCACTTGCCAAAAGTGTGGAAAGAAGCACCCTAGAAATTGCCTTAGGGGGACAAGAAAATTCTTCAAGTGTGGAAGAGAAGGGCACCTAGCTGTTAAATGTCAGCAAGAAGGACCCGCGGCTGCGACAGAGGAGAGGAACGCTCCGTTCGAACCTCAACGCGTTGTTCAATGCTTCAAATGCAAAGAACCGGGTCATTTTGCGAATCAGTGCCCTAATCCAAGGGTTATCGAAGGCAATCAATAACCTCCAAGACAGCAAGGAAGATCTTTTTCCATCACTTCTGCCGAAGTGAACCCCGACAATGAAGTGGTGACAGGTACGCTAGTTATTCATTCAAGAATAGCGAACTTACTTTTTGATTCAGGTTCTACGCATTCTTTTATATCTCAAAATTTTAGTAGAACAATCCCTGCACCACCACAAATCATGGAAGTAAAGATGTCGGTGAGTACAGAAAATGGGGCAATCATTGCATCCCATGAGTATAAGTCCTCCCCTGTTATAATATGTGGATTGAATTTCCCAGCGAACCTCGTCATACTCCCTTTGGTGGAATTTGATGCAATTCTTGGCATGGATTGGCTTTCCTTATATATAGCCAACATAAATTGTCGGGAGAGGGAAATCACACTCTATATGGAGAATCGACCCCCGATTCTTTACAAGTGTCAGGAGGAAGATGAATCTCCTTTAGCTCCATCATCTCAAGCATGGATATTACTGCCTTATAAGAATGCATATCTGGCTCAGATGATTGAGTCCAAGGAAGAAACCACCCTTGAAGAAATGCCTATTGTGAGGGAATTCACTGAAGTATTTCCCGAGGAACTTCCTGGTCTTCCTCCAAGAAGAGATGTTGATTTCTCAATTGAACTTATACCTGGGGCGCTACCAATATCCAAGACTCCATATAGAATGGTTGTTGTTGAGCTTTAAGAGATGAAGAAACAACTACAGGAGAATCTGGATAAAGGGTTTATACGCCCAAGTGCATCACCATGGGGTGCACCAGTCCTCTTCGTCAAGAAGAAGGATGGGTCAATGCGGCTTTGCATCGATTATCGTGAACTTAACAAAATCATGATAAAGAACAAGTATCCTCTCCCAAGAATCGATGACTTGTTTGATCAGCTGCGTGGAGCACAATACTTCTCCAAGGTGGACTTGCGGTCGGGATATTATCAAGTAAGGGTAAAGAAGGAAGATATCCCCAAGACTACTTTTCGTACAAGGTACGGGCACTATGAATTCATAGTAATGCCTTTCGGACTCACCAATGCTCTAGCAATATTCATGGACTTGATGAATATATTCTTTAGAGATTACCTAGACAAATTTGTGGTAGTCTTTATAGATGATATTCTAATATACCCCAAAACCAAGGAGGACCATGAGGATCATTTAAAAACTGTACTAGAGACTTTGCGCAAGGAGAATCTCTATGAAAAGTACAGCAAGTGTGAGTTTTGGTTGAATGAAGTCTCATTCTTGGGTCATATCATCACAAGCAATGGGATATCTGTGGACTCCTCCAAAATAGATGCAATTGAGGGATGGCCGAGGCCAACATCGGTAACTGATATCCGTAGCTTCTTGGGGTTAGCTGGATATTATCGACGATTTGTGAGAAATTTCTCACGATTGTCCAACCCTCTTACCAAGCTAACTCGAAAGGGAGTAAAGTTTTCTTGGAGTGATGAATGCGAAGAAAGCTTCAAGGTGTTGAAAAGGAGGCTTATCACTGCACTCGTGCTCACTTTACCCACAAGTGGGGAGCTTTTTGTGGTATTTAGTGATGCTTCGAAGAAGGGATTAGGATGTGTGCTGATGCAGAATGATAAAGTGATATCATATGCCTCAAGGCAGTTGAAAATCCATGAGCGAAACTATCCAACGCATGATCTGGAGTTGGCGGCGGCGATCTTTGCCTTGAAAATCTGGCGGCATTATCTCTATGGAGAGAAATGTGAGATATATACTGACCACAAGAGTCTTAAATATATATTCACACAGAAAGAGCTTAATATGTGCCAGAGAAGATGGATAGAGCTCATCAAGGATTATGACTGTTCAATACATTACCACCCTGGGAAGGCGAACAAGGTGGCGGATGCCCTAAGTAGAAAGGATCCAGCAATTCTATCAATGATGAGAATTGACAAGGATCCAATCTTCTTAGACTTGATGAAGATGGATGTGGGAATCATAAAGAAGGAACATCATCAATCCTTTCACAAATGATTGCTCAACCATCTCTTTTGGAAAGGTTAACGGATGCTCAAAAGGATGATGCGGGAATCCAAGAAAAAGTGGAAGCTATCAAAAAGGGAAAATCCTCATAGTTTAATGTTAATGAAGAAGGAATTGTGCGGTTTGATAAAAGACTATGTGTTCCATCAAGTTCGGAGATGAAGAAGGAACTTTTGGATGATGCACATAGTTCAAATTTCTCTATTCACCCAGGGAGCACAAAGATGTATCGAGATCTCCGAGAAAACTTTTGGTGGGATAATATGACGAAGGAGATCGCTGAATATACATCAAAGTGCCTGGTGTGTCAGCAAGTGAAGGCAGAGAGGCAGAAGTCTAAGGGGATGATGCAACCATTGCCCATACCTGAATGGAAATGGGAGAACATCACCATGGACTTCGTCACTGGACTTCCAAGGACATCCAAAGGCAAGAATGCAATTTGGGTTGTTGTGGATCTTCTTACAAAGACTGCACACTTCATTACTATTCGAGAGGATTTATCTTTGGATCAACTGGCACGGATATATATCAGGGAAGTGGTACGGTTGCATGGAGTACCACTATCTATTGTGTCTGACCGAGATCCAAGATTTACCTCTAAGTTTTGGAAGATTCTTCAACATGCTCTGAATACTGAACTAAACTTCAGTACGGCCTATCATCCTCAAACTGATGGCCAATCCGAGCGGACTATCCAAACACTTGAGGATATGTTGAGAGCGTGCTCAATGGACATTAAAGGAGGTTGGGATCAACATCTTCCTCTGGTTGGGTTCTCTTATAATAATAGTTTCCACTCGAGCATCCAAATGGCACCATATGAATCCCTGTATGGGAAAAGGTGTAGAACACCGGCATGTTTGGATGAGGTCAGTGAACGTAAGCTGCTTGGACCAGAAATGGTTGAAGAAATGGTGGAGAAGGTGAAAACCATTCAGCAGCATATCAAGGCAGCCCAAAGTCGACAGAAGAGTTATGCAGATAATCGTCGACAAGACCTTGAGTTTAAAGTCGGAGACATGGTGTTTTTACGCATATCTCCGTGGAAGAAGGTCATGAGGTTTGGAAAGAAAGGGAAGTTAAGTCCAAGGTACATCGGCCCATTCGATATTCTTGATCGTGTTGGGGTTGTGGCCTATCGACTAGCACTTCCACCGACTATGTCCAAGGTGCATGATGTCTTTCATGTATCCCTCTTAAGGAAGTACATACCGGACCCTTCACATGTACTCTCTTCCGAGGTGGTACAATTGGAAGATGATCTTTCTTATGAGGAGCAACCAGTGAAGATCTTAGATCGTAGAGAAAAAGTTCTACGAAATAAGACAATACCCCTCATCAAGGTGTTGTGGAGAAACCACAAGTTTGAAGAAGCAACTTGGGAGTCGGAGGATATGATGAAGCTAAGTTACCCACATTTGTTTTAGTCTGGGAAAAGGAAAATTTCGAGGGCGAAATTTCTTAAGGGGGGAATGTTGTAACGACCCAAAGATTCATTAATGGAAAATCCCTCTTGATCCAGTTAAATGTTTCTTTATGAAAAATTTTTTTTATAAGATGTCAACTTCTTCAGTTTTATGTTAAGATTTGTGACCGTTACTTTTATAGCCGTTGAACAGTGATCATCTGAGTGGTATAAATATAAGGCTTTAACGAAACCATTTCTACTCAGACAAAGGAAGCGATGGCCTCATCCAGTAGAATTGCCCCTTACGAAGCCCATTTGTCGGAGCTCGGAAAAGAGGTGGCGTCTTTGGGCTTTTCCCTTGACCAAGCCCAAGCTGAGCTTCATCAAGTCAAGCTCTAACGTGATCGTCTACGGGAAAAATGGAAGTTGATAGAGATTACCACTCGAGCGATGTTATCCGAGCAACCCCAAGAGTCTGTCACCATCGCGCACCTTACCCTTAGGTCTTATGCGGCTATTTTAAGGGGTTATGTAACAAATAATTAGTACCATGTTCA
This sequence comes from Viscum album, assembly GCA_963277665.1. NCBI lineage: Eukaryota > Viridiplantae > Streptophyta > Magnoliopsida > Santalales > Viscaceae > Viscum > Viscum album. The sequence goes on along the minus strand of OY728161.1, from coordinate 141,600,877 downwards.
TGTACATTATTTTTGTATATAATAGTGAATATAATTTCTAGTCATTTTTGATACATTGTAATTAGTTTTTAAAATACAAATGGTGTTTTTAGTTATTATTTAATTAAGAATTATAATTAATTAAATTAAAGTATTTTTGAATTAAATAATATTTTAATAAAATATTATTATTAATATTAAATTAATTTTTTTTAAGTATAAATGATCTTATAATTTCATGAATGCAATTAAAATTTTCATTAAGGTTTGAAAGCCATTTCTGTCAAAACCCGTGAATTTTTTTATAAATGTCTGTTTTTATTTTAAAAGTAAAAATTCACATATTTAGAAAATTATTTAGATAAAATAAATATTATTTTTGGAATCAGGACGTCGAAATTATCCAACGGTGAATTTTTCATAATTTTCTGAGAGTCAAATTTTTGGGTGAAAATTAAATACCATTTAAATATATAATGTGTTTTATGACATCATAATGACCCAATGGTGATGTAATAAAATAACATAATACTTATGTTCGGCCAATATATGTTTTATCATTAAAATAATGAGGTTTTTGGTTTGTTTGACTTACTTTTCAAAGCATTAATGGAGCCCTCAAAACTTATTCAACACTTTGCCTTTTTAAATTAATTTCCATGGGAGTGTGACTCACCTCCACATAAGCAACCCTAATTTTTTAATAAGTTCGGACCTTGGCCTTGTAAAATATTCTTTTCCTCTTTCCTTTTCCAGAAACCATGGTCAAATACCAAGGGATAGTTTGTGGTTTGAATTATTTTAATATAAGGGGTCCCAAACCTAAATAATAAAGAATTCTCTCACCTTTCCTATATAAACCCACCCAATCTCCCACTTCCTCCTAACTAAAATCCCTTGGAGTTCGTCCAACCTCTTCCCTACTCTTTCTATAATCCTCCCAAGGTTCCCCAAGCTCCCAAGAAGCCTTTCACAAGCCTCTCTCTAGCCTTTGGAAGCACACTTCCAAGTAAGGGGTTTTCTTCCTTTCTCATTTTTTGTCAATTTTCTTTAAGTTGTATTGCCCTTTTAATTTCAATTATGAATGTTGGGGTATGGTTTAGCACCTCCCCCATACTTCCCTCTTATTGTTTGAATGATGGGAGAACCCTTTCTCTCTCATTAAATGCCTCCCATGTACACCCGTTACTATGCCGAAATTCCGGAAGGAACTTCTCTCCCTTCTTTTACATTCAAGCAATACTTTTGTATCATGAATCTAAATTCCATTTCTATTGTTGGGACATGTATATATATGATCTCCTTACTGTCCATTACATGTAAATATGATGAGGAACCCCTTTCTCTATCATCAACCTTTTTTTATGAATTCTTATGTCACGCCGTTACGCTGCCGAAATCGCACCGATTTTCTAAGCCAATGTCTTTTTGTAGTGAATACCGTGCCCATTTCTCCATCAAGGGTATTCACCTTTATGCACATTTACATATTGATTATAAAGTTTCATGTATGAATTCCACATTCCTTTATCGTGGAATAAATGATTATGTTTTATGAATCCATGTTTTATGATCCATGTGGCACATTTATGCATGAAATGAAATGTTTAAGAAGGGTGCGCCCTGATAGCGCTCCAATGCATTGGGTAAAGTATAGTATCATGATACGTCATGTGCAATGAGTGTTTACTCATGCTAACTCAAGTGCAACGAGGGTTTACTCGTGCTTCAAGTGCAATGAGGGTTTACTCATGCTCCATGTGCAATGAGCCTTGGCTCATGCTAATTCAATGTTAAGTGTTGTTGCCACATTTCCATGTTATGATTATCATGATTTATCATACCCTTATGTTCATGTTTCTCTAATTCTCTATTGATATTCCTATTGCCTAACATGTATTTCACTCCTCATGTTATTCATTGTTTACTCCCTTACTGGGCTTTATAGCTCACCCTTTTCTTATGCATGTCCTCAGGTTATCCCATGCAATGCTAAGTACGAAGGAATGTAGTGGTCATGTAAAGGAAGTTTTCAATAAAGATGTTGTATTTCAAGTTTAAAGTTTTTATGTAATGATCCTGAGCCCCAAATACACAAAACCTCTCGATCTTCTTTGTTGGATCAAGTGATGTTTTATGTAATAAAGCATGTTTACGTTGTAATAAAAAGCAGGGTTGTCATAGTTTCTAAAATCAAAATTTTTTTGTAGGTTTGAAATACATCAAGTTATAATTAGTGACCAAGGAACCCACTTCAGCAATAAGAACATGGAATCCCTCATGAAAAAATATGGGTACAATATAATACTTTCACTACCTACCACCCATGAAAAAATTTACAAGATGAGATATCTAAAAGAGAATTCAAAAAAAAATGGAAAAATATAGTGTAGCACAACCGCAAAGACTTGAGTAATAAATTAGAATATACATGGTGTGCATAAAAAGATACCTATAAAACCCCACTAGGTATGTCACCCTATAAAATTATTTATGGTATAATTTTTAATTTCCTTTTTAGATATAGCACAAAGAATAACGGGATATACAAATATTGAACCTAGAGTTTGGAAAGTTTATAGAATAGAGGAAGATTCATATAATGGTGTTTTAGTTGATGATAATAGAGTCATATAAAAAATAAATATTTTATAAATATAAATCTAAATATCCTCATGATAAATTAATCAATAAAAGTGAATTCCAATTTATAGGCAAATTTTTGTTTTTTTCCTCAATGATGAATCTCTTCCCTAATAATCTTAATTCCAAGTGTACTAGACCATATACAATGGATAATACTTATCATTTTGGTAAAATTTAGATTCAAGGAGAAGGTTCAAAGTAGTCATTCGTGGTGAAAATCCAATAGCTAAATAAATATCATGAGTTTTTCTAGGAAGCACCTATGGAGGATTCTAGACTCCTCCCAACATTTAATAAATAGAGAATTGTTAAGTTGACTCTTTCCTTTATATTAGTCACACGGTATATTTTATTTTGAGTTTTTTTTCTTGAAAAAATGAATTGTTTATTTCAATTAGAAGTATGTTTGAACCAAGTGTGGGGGATAGGGAAAAATTAGTTTCAGAATGTAAATATAACTTTTATTTTTTTAATTCACAAATAAAACAAAATAAAAATATGTTTTAGGAAATGTAAATAGTTTTTAATTATTTTCCAATTTTCATTGATATGAATTGGAAATATTAATACATTTTTTGAACTCTAAGTGTTTTTTAGGAGGTTGGTCTTATTTTTTAAAGTAAAAAATATCAAATGATCACTAAAATGTGTTTTTTATCAAGCTATTATTTTCTTAAATTTGCATAATTTTTTAGCAGAAATTAAAATCTAGAACCACTAGTGTTTGTCCCAAAACATTAATCCTCTCATGAGTGGTTTTTGAGACATTTTAACATCATCTTTATGTTACCCTCACTTCTCAAGAGAATATTTTGATTTTTTTTATAATCTAGAAATTTTTTTATTCTCTATCAATTATTTTGAAATCGTGAGGTATTTTCAAAATGATTGAGGCATTCGATTAGAAATCCCCTCACACTTCCATAAAACCTACATTGAAATTTTTTTCTACTTAATCCCTTAGATAAAAATTAATGTCCATATTGGTTTAATCTACATTAGAAATTGAATTATCCCTTCATTATTATCACTCTAGAATATAATTTTGGATTAATTTGAAACTAAGTGTGGGGGATAGAATATTCCATGTTTTTTTCTCTTAGAATCATTGCATTCTAAAGGGTCTATAAGAGGTGTGTGTCATCATTTGGGAAATCTTAGAGAGGATAAATGGTCATAAGTCACTTATCGTACATTCAATTTTCATAATACTCCTCTATTTGAAAATAAATAAATTAAAAAATATATATATTAGGATGAAACATTCATTGGATTAATTTCATGAATCATGCCTTTTGTATATAAGAATGCAATGGGGAGTGTGTGTCACATCCTATGTAGAAAATATTGAATGATGGATTCTTTCAGGCTTTACTTGATAAATTATTCACTGTATTTAAAGATTAAATCATTTCTCTTCCTACTGAAGCATTTTTAAACACTATATCACGAACCTCTAATATACTAAATAGCCTTTTCAAAGACCCCCTAAATGATTTTATTTTTCATGAGTAACATTGTAGAGGGATGATAATTTTTCCAAGTCTATGTTAAATAATCACTTACCATGTATGAGCATAAGTTTACATAAATACATTCCTTTAAGTGAAGAGTGGAACTATACTTCATGTAATGTATATCACGAAATGGGTTTTTAAAGGATTTTCAAGGTTTGATTTATTTTAATATGATAATTTCATGCATTTGAAATCAAACACATATATAAAGCATGAAAAAAAATTAGGTAGAATTGAAAATTTTTCCCTCACTTTCTTCTTGATTGTTTATAATTTATTGTAAACATAGATTTTCATTTCATTGATTTATTTACATTAAATTTTCATTGAAAAAAACTATTTTTAATTTTTAAATTCTTTAAATACTTGAATATAATTAATCTATGATAAAATTTCTGAGGAGAACACTAGTTCAAGTATGGAGGAGACATGTTAACAGAAATTTTCAAAAAAAATTCTTATTTTTATTTATAATCCAAACTAATTTAATCTAATTACCTAGTTGATTTATAGTTTTTTGGAAACACGTTGATAATATGGACTTAATTTTGAAATTTATTTAGATGTGATTTTATTTATTTATTTTAAATCATAAATCCAAAACTTATTTCTTCATGTTTACTTTAGTCTTCTATATTGAAAAACATGTTATTTCTATATAGTCCATAAAAATGGAAAATGGTGGGATCAACCATAGGTAAAAGTGGGATCAACCTTAATTTATCTTATTATGGTCAATCCATTTTTGAAAAAATGTAAAAGGAATGGATCAAACTTCACTTCCCTTCTTATGGAAAATCTAACCACCAAAAATAAGGGAGCTACCACACTTCAAAAGAAATCGATCATGAGAGAAATATTTTTTCAATTGGTCATTATAATGAAGACTCTCCATAATTAATCAAGAATGATGGAAAATATTATCAACTATAGGTAAAAACTGATCAACCATATGGTGAAAATGGATCAACCATACTTGTAAAGAATGATAAAAAAAATTTGATTATGGTAAATAACTACATGATAAAAAATGATTGACCATACCCACAAAATTGATAGAAGAATGAATCTTATTTTCAGTAAAAATTGAATTAGTAATGTATTATATTCAATGATTAACCATCATGAAAACAAAAATAAACATTACAAAAAGAACCTTCAATAAAAAATAAAGGGGATGCACCCGCACCTCTTTCTATGTTGAATCAGCCAGATCGACCATGCCACTATCATGCTCAGAACTTGAAACAAAGGCCAATATTACCGTATAGAATATGACTTAAACCCTGCCAAAGACTTGAACTATTTCACCACACCAATTGAATTCTAAATCTTAGCTCACTAGATAGTGATCTATCAACCCAAAAAAACTCCCTGAAAAATACTCCCTTCTCAATTATGATAAAGGTGGTCATGGTCGCTAAACTAATATTAAAAAATAAATCACCGCACTAAAACTTTCAACCCCATAATTAAAAATTGGAGATTAGATTCTACACCCAAGAAGGGTTATGTAATATTTTCAATATCATCACCATTGAAGATCCATGACTGAATGTCCCCTCCCTCTTGAACAGAAAATTGAAATCAAACCTCCCATGGTCACAAAACATGCTCCTTGAGAAGCTACACTACTAGATGATCTTAACATACCTCTAAATTTATGGTCCCACACGATCATGAATTTCAAACCTCACTGAAGCATGTTCATTTGAGAAGACACCATTTTGAAAATTTCACCCCAGTGATATATGATAGATTGAATTTTCCGTGATGATAAGTAGTTGAAAATATGATAAGTAAAATACGTGTGATGCATATTCTTCCAACATAGTGAGTTAGAGTACAGAGCATGATACAAGCAGTGGCTCCTGAAAAAAAACTAAATAACATGGAAAAAAGTCACAATCCCATTATACTCAACCCCAATAAGATATTTGATTCATAATCCAATAATGTTCTCTCATGTGATGCTTTCATCTCTCACCCAAGATGCGGAGTTGTAGATGAATTCTCTATAGGAATGTATAGAGATCAATTATCGAAGGGAGATGATTTTCCAATTTGAAGTGAACTGATTAGATGAACATCAAATTCTATGAATGGAATAAATCAAACAAGTGGATATAGGATTGGAATTTTAGATAATATTGGGTAAATTTTGTTCATTAGAATAAAAACCGATGCATTTCAAAGAGAAGTTATAAATGTTTAAAAAAATAATGGTAGTAAGAGACACTCTTGGGTATTGTATTAACTGGGGTTCTTTTACTAATTTTCTTTTAATTTCTTTCTTTATATTCTCTAATTATGGAACACAAATCTAATAGTGGTCAAGCCAAAAATATTTCTCCCACCCCTGTGATGAATATTAGTTCTCAATAATAAATTCTCCAATGTACAAATATCATAAAATATTTAGATACATAAAAATTAGAATATTCTTATTCTTCTATGGATTTAAATATTTTTCATGCTTTCTTTACTAGTTTCACACACATAACACATGATAATTTCAATTATTATGATTTTTAAATAATTCTGAAACATAAGGGTAATTTTTGAAATCCAATCACTAAGAAAGTTAAGGGAAAACCATACAGGGATCATTGTATTTATCTTTTCCAAACCAAAATAAATAAGAGAGGATAATATAGGATATTTCCTTTGATTAGAGAAAAATAGGGAATCTAATTTGAATAATTATTAATTGGTAAGTGGGGAGAGTAATATAATATTTTACCTCTATGATTTAAGCATCAAATTTTTAATCAATAAATTGCATCACCAATTATCAAGTTTCAAAACCATAAAACAATATTAAAACACATTAGAATTACTTTCTTCTCCAGAGAAAACTTGATTCCCACAAATACTACATTTAATTCGGGTCCAAATATCATTTTACCAAACACCCTGAAAAAAAAAACCCATCACCAATATGAGATTTATCCTCTTATATAATGAGTATAGAATATAACCCCTCAATTAAAATAGATTTATGAAGTGTATATACACACTGAGATAAATTTAATGTGATGTGGTTATCTATTTGGATTATGGTCTTATGATATTCTCTTCTGTTTGGGTGAATAACCTTGATGTGTCAATATTTATGGTCAATATATACTCAGATAATCAAGATCATTTGAGTGCAATATATGGTATCGACAAACTATTTTTCCCATGTTTACTCAATTTCTTGGATAAATAGATAATATGATTATGAAAATGTATATATGTTAAATCTGGTGAATATAAATATAAATTCACATGTGTTTTATTGATATAGTTTCAAAAAAAATATCTTTAATTGAATTGACATTTTTATAGAGGTTTATCTTTTATTACATTTTATTATTCAAGAATTAATAATTATTTTAAATTTTATAATGTCCCATGGGGTAACTCTTTATTGTTTTGTGGATAATGATCATGTTTATGAAACTCTGAGAGTTACATCAAAAAAATTGGATGATGTCTTGAATAACTTATGGATGTATTTTTATGATATTCTATAAATTATATAGTATAAGGTTTTAATTTATGATAACTTTTCCAAATTTATCTTTTAAATATAACAAAAAGGTTTTTTATAAATAATTTAATGATATTTTTTCATGTGATGTGATATAAGTTGAAAGTGTGTTATTTTATGAGGCATTAGTGTAAGTGGTAGATTGTTGAAATTGTGAAATAAAGGCCCCATTACATAGTGAAAGATTATATTCCATGATGGTTTATCCATATGTGCTCTATGGAATAGTTTAATATAAAATTTCATGGTGGATCATTCATGTCCATTCATGTTATGAGATAATATATTGATCTTGATCCATTTCACCTCCAAATGCAATCATGATTGGTTAATCCCCATACAATAATGATTATGAGTATTTAGGAGAATTTACATAATCATTTAAGAACTAAATTAAATAATAAGTTATTTTACATAATTTTTTAATTGTTTAAAAATTATGGAATACTTATGAAACATTCCAATTAATATTGGTTGGAAGTTTTAAGTTCTTGGAGGCTTACAAAAATTGTTTCATTCATCACACAAGGGGTTCATTCCATTGTATGATTTATTTTTTTGTTAATTATTCTAAAACTAACCCCCCCCCCCCCATTCTCTTTTAACCACTAATATAAACATTCTTATAAAACATAGAGAGAATTGGATATTTCCCAAGAATTGGTAGATTCATCTAGATTGTTGATACTCTAGAGTAAGGATTATTTTTACCTCATCAAACTCATGTAGATGAGATAGATCAATATAGAATAAGGTATACAATTATTTTTCATTTATTTTATTTAATCTAATTAATTATGGAAAGATCCTACGGTATTAAGGTTTTGGTTAATGTTTTTACTAACTTGGGATAAGTTTTATCCCATCTAAACCCCGTTAAAAAATTGTTTTATCATGTAATAGGGGATTAATAATTCTTAATGGTGGATATTATATCTATATATCATCATCTAAGCCTTAAGAGGGAATATATATACCCAAAAACGCCATTAATAAAAAATATGGACACTTTGAATTCATAGTGATGCCTTTTAGACTAATAAATTCCCCTATTATCTTTATAGATTTTATGAATATAGTATTTAGATATTACCAATAAAATTTTAGTAGAGTCATAATTTATCATTTTGTCTTAAATTATATGATAATATAAGAACATGAAGAGAATTTGAGGATGTTAAATTCCTTATGGAAGGATAAAAAATATTCCAGGTTAAGAAAGTGTGAATTTTGAATATAAAAAGTTTCCTTGGGTAAGGTAATCACAAGTGAACATATATTTATGCATACTTCAACAACAGAGGTGATTAAATAATTTATTAAACAAAAATATAAAAAACAATATCCATAGTATTCTTATATTATATGGGAACTATTAATTTTTTTTCATAAATTACCCATGATTTTTAAACCGTCTAACAAAGTTAACTCAAAAAGGACTAAACTTTCTCTAGATAGAGGAATTGTGAAAATAGTTTCATGGATCTTAAGAAGTGTTTTTTCACTTCACTTATACTCACACTAACTTATAGTAAATAAGGATTTTATGTATATATTGATTCTTCAATGGGATTGAGAAGAGTCCTTATGCTAAATGAAAATTTTATATCTTATCCCTTACATAAGTTAAGGGAATACGTGAAAAATTACCCAACATGTGATCTAGAGTTTTCGATGGTAAATTTTGAAATAAATATTTGGAGGAATTATCTATATGTAGAAAATTGTGATTGATGAACTTATAAATAGATCTTAAATCATAAATTCATATAGTAGAAGTTGAACATGAACTAAAGGATGTGGTTAAAGATGATCAGGGGTTATTATTTCTCAATATATTATCATCCGGATAAGGGAAAAAGGTATTTGATTCTCTATGACGAAAGGATCATGCTACCAAATCCAAGATGAGGATTAAAAGAGACCCAATCTTCCTCAATATGAAAAGGATGGACAAGGAAATAAAAAGGAAATGGATAAAATACTATTTTTCATAAATTATTTCTTAACCATAAATATATGTGAAAAACAAGGAGGATTAAAAGGATTATATAGAGATTCATAAGAATTTTGAAAATATTCTAGAGTTTAAACTTGATAAAGAAAGATTTATAATATTCAGAACATGTATATGTGACTAATCCATGCCAGATCTGAAGTAGGAGATTTTTGAGGATGCGTATAATTCATCATTATCTATAACATCCCAAGTAAGTAATGAATAATAGATATTTTTATCTATGTCTATTAATTAATTACATAGTGTTTTAGAGGCTTAAAATGAAAATAAATCCAATCTTAAGCATGGAATACACTAATATTTTGAAAAGATTGGTTTACTTCCTTTTGATGGAAAACCATTTTTAAATATATCTTTTGAAAATTTTATAAGATATTTTTGTAAAACTAATCTTATTATTTATGATTGGGACATCAAAATTTACTTTGTGTGAATTTTTGGTATTTTTCTGACAATGTTCATTTTTTAATGAATAGTGAAAAATACTGTATTTTAATTAAAAACCACTTTTTAATATAATTTATTTATATGATTAGATTATATTTTGAATTGGTTTTGATGTGGAATTAGAATATATTTTTATCATTTAATCCAATGGTGGTCATTGGAATCAATTTCACTTTGAAATTGGACTTAAACTAGTGTAAATCTTTTGATACTTATTGTTTCATAAAAACACGCTATTTGTCATGACAGCGGGAATTAATTATTAAATTAATTAATGTAACTTATATGATTTTAATTTTTTAAAATAGACATCATTTTTGAATTCAGAATATCAAATATAGCTTAGGGTGAAGTTTTGGTATTTTTCTGAAAAACTTCAATTTTTGATGAATAGTGAAACCACTAAGTGGTTGTTAAAGAAACTGATTTTTCGTTTAAATGAAACTTTTCCACTTCTATTATTTGATTTTCAAAAATCCAACATACATGGTTATCATTAATAAGTAAAATGTGGTTCAATGAGATTAAAATAATTTTTTTTTGAATAGTAACTTATTAAGTTTTTAATCACGATTAGAGGTAATTAGTGTAGTTTAAGGTAAAAATTATGTTTTAACAATATTAGATGAGCTTGAAACAAGTCCTACCCTCCTTGGATGTGTCATGGACGACCAATACAATCCATGGGTCAACTTGGGGACCCCATGGAGCCACTTTGGTTGGGAAATGACATAAATAACTTTTTATTTAATGTAAAAGTAAAAATGACACAAACATGAGATGTTTTACTAAAACAATTTTTACATGAGGGTTATAAAAGTCAGATTTTTTACTATAAATATTAATTAGAATGATAAAAATATTTCATACATCATGATATTTTTTTTATAATTTTTAGACTTTAAATAAATTAAATTATTTATGACATCATGATGATGCAGCGATTACCTCATTAATAAAGGATTTAAATAAAATGAAATGATAATGTAAAATATATGACCTACACATGTCCAAAACATATTGGATGGGTGGATTTATAACCCTTATCACCTTACCCTCGCATTATATCAATTTGGGAACTTTTTAATCCGAAACTCATTTTAAAATAAAGTAACATTTCTTTACTTTCCAAGAGTGCCCCTCCTGTCCTCTTATAAAAGGCCCCCACCTCTACCTCCTTACCCACACATCCAAAGAATTTGGCTCGGCCAACCCCTGCCCATTTTATCTCTCCACTTCACTCTCTTACTCCTTGAAGCCTCAATTTGGGCATAAGTCTTCCCAAGGAAGCCTTTGAGCTCAAACCAAAGGGAGTTACTCGATTTTAAGGTAATGTCTTCACTTGAGTCCTTTTGTTTTATTTTTCTTCTCCAACCCCCTAAACTCTTTTTATTCATTTATTTTGTAACAACTCCAGTATCTTCAATATACTAGGATGTTGTTATAAGAAGGATTAGAGCTAAACTTACACACACCTACATCTAATGATAAAAGAACATATTGTTTCTGTGGATGGCGAATTTCTGCCTCCCGAAACGATGATTGTTCAACATTCTTTTAACACCTTCAAAGGTGGCCATTAAGATGAAACTATATTTATATATGATATATAATATGTTTATGTTTTCCTTAAGCTTCTGTATTTTTCATTTTGGTCATACCTTTATGGTTTCTATTATGGGTAAACGCGATATCTTCATTTAAGGAAGTGCAGACTACCACCCCCTCAAAGTGATTTGATTCGTTAATACCATATATGGGACGTATGAAGGATGGAGTTATGATATTATATATGATATTACACTGGAATTATAATATACCTTTATATCATTATGATTCCATTCTATAAAAATACGAAATAGAAATGAAAGTAGCGCTCATGCGTACGTACGGCTTACCGTCTCCATGAAGGGTGCATTTCATTTATTACCTCTAAATGATTATGTAATATTATAAATGCATGCATGTATAGAATATATATTATATATATGATATATACATCATGATTATAATTCTGGATATAATGGATAAATGAACAACTTGTAATTATAAAGGGTTTATTTTTGACTCAAGTACCAATGATCGTTAAAACAACCGTTATTAACGTAAATAATTACATAGTGTTCATGACATGGAAATAAGTGATATAAAAGGAATAATGAACTTGAAAAAGGTTCTTAAACAAGTATAAATTAACTCAATTTTATTATTCAGGAGATTAAAGAACGACCGAGTCAAGTCGGACCCGAGGTATGGGACTTCGTCTCAATCTCCTTTCATTGAGGCATATTTTGTTTTATACACAACCTTCTTTTATACGGTGTATAAACCCCTTTGACTTTTACATTTATTCAAAAGGAATTTTTTTATATGAAGTGTTTACTAAATGACAAAAGAGAATTTTTTTTTCATACGTATGCGACGACAACGACTTCTCTGCCGTCGTGACCATTATTTGAGTTTCGGCTTCCTCTACAAGCCATACCTTTTTTTTAAAGAAAAATAAATACCATGTTTTACTTTTCTTTTATTTTGGTATTGAAAATGGTTTTCATAATGTTTTTATATCAATGTGTTGTATTGATATCTTGTGATTGAAAGGTGGAAATTTTATGTTTCCTTTATGCATGTTTTATGTGATGCGATTATGTTGAGGTTCTTGGGAATTATTATGAAGACGGGTGGTTCCGTGATAAACTAAGGGCGGGTGAGCCTGATATAGATCTCCAATGTATTGGGTAACGCAAAGGAGTGAAATGTTAAGGTTTCTCCGAATAGATTTAGGGAATATACCGTGATGGGTATTCCAAACGTAACCAAGAGGGTTACTCCCTACGTAAGAATGTTATGAATGCCTCAAGTTACCTTTATGTCTTATGATTTCTATGATTTATTCCTGATTTGATGAGGTATGTTAAAGTGCTTATGTTTTATGGGTAAAGTATGATTTCATTATTATGTATATATGAAGTTATGTTTCCTTTCCATATTTTTATAACCCATACTGATCTTTTTATGCTCATCCCAAGTTTTTTTGAATTGTTTTTCACAAGTCAAGGGAAAGGTACCTGATATGATGATAGTGTCAAGGAAGGGTCAAGAATGAGTCCATGTTTTATTTTAAATATGTTTCCATTGATGGGAAAAATGAATACTATCTTTATGTAACCACATTTTTTATATGTGGAATGTAATGAAAGTTTTATGATCTAATTCTCTAAAACTCTAAACCCGAAAAGATCCTCAATGTGTAATCTTGTAACAACTCAAGATTAAGTAAGGTTTAAGGCTGGGTCCTTATAGTTGGTATCAGAGGTCGGTTTAGGTAACTTTAGGAGTTAGAATTCTGTTAAATGATTATCCAAAAATATTTTTTTATGGTCAAATTGAAATGATATAACATTTGAAGATTACCATGTTGCTTCATCTAAGACATGTTTGTTCAGAATGGTTTTCCGCAGAGGAAATAGGGAAGAAGTGCTAGGAAGGAATACAGAAGGAAATAACCTTCTGAATCAGCATCCTGAGATGCTTGGAATTGGAACTGAACAGTTTGTTGCAGTAATGGTGCAGTTGACTCAAGCGATAAATGGTGGTCGTATCCATGCACGAGATCATCCAGATCAACCGCAGAGGAACTTGTCAGTGGTGGAACATTTCATGAGGCAACATCACCCATCATTCAGAGGATCATCTTACCCTGTGTTAGCTAAAGGGTGGATTAATGCACTGGAGAAGATTTTCTATGTCATGGGGTGTTCAGACAATCAAAAGGTTAGTCTTTCTATTTACCGTTTGGAGGGTGAAGCAGATCAGTGGTGGTCGATGGTTAAAAATATCAGGGACACTGATGAGATTGATGCTCTCGACTGGGATTAATTCAAAGGTATGTTTCTTGAAAAGTATGTTCCTAAGGCTGTTCAACTTAGGATGGAAAAAAATTCTTGGAATTGAGGAAATAGGAAGACTCAGTGGCTACCTATGAAGAAAGGTTCACTCGATTGGCAAGGTATGCTCCAAATTTTATCCGAGACCTTGATAGTATAATCAATCGTTTTTACTCGGGATTTAAGCCAAAATATCGAAGGGAATTATCTTTTCGTGAGTTTAAAAGTTATGAAAAACTTGTTCGATGTGCTGAGAAGGTGTAAATAGAGTTTGCCGATGATCAAGCATTCTATAACAACCAACAGAAGAAGAGACTGAGGTGGCAGGAGAAAGGGAAGAATTCTTCAAAAAAGTCTGAAGGTAAGAAATCTAAGTTTCCAGTTTGTGATAAATGTGGAAAAAGGCATGCTGGGGAATGTCATCTGAATTCTGGAAAGTGCTACCGATGTGGTAAGATGGGACATAAGGCTCGTGATTGCACTGAAAAAGATCAAGGTGATGGTAAGTTCAAATTTGATTTACAATTAGTGAAATGTTTTAAGTGCAATGAGATGGGTCACTATGAAAACGAGTTTCTGACAAAGAGCTCGAGTGATGGGAAGTAGTTAGACTACAAGCAGAAAGAGGTGGTTAAATCCTTTGCAACTACTTCATCAGATGTCGGGCCATCAAATGAAGTTGTATCAGGTACTTTGTTTGTTTCTTCAGATTATGCCAGTGTGTTTTTTGATTCGGGGTCTACACATTCTTTCATCTCTGAAAAAGTTTCTAGTAAAATGGGAATACCATCTCAAGAAATGACTCCTGAACATTTGGTAAAAACACCTGGGGGAAATGTTGAGGCAAAAAGAATTTATAAGAATCTTCATATCCTTATCTGTGGAAAGAACCTACTTGAAAACCTTATTGTTCTACCTCTAGTAGAGTTTGATGTTATCCTGGGTATGGATTGGCTCTCTATTTACCATGCTAAGATTGACTGTAGAGCTAAAGAAGTTTATTTTCAAAAATAATTTTAGTTTGTGTACAAGAATGAACTCTTACTATTGATAACATATCAAGAGGCTGAGAAACTTGTAAAAGATGGGAATGAATGTTACCTTGCACAAATTTTTGAAAACAAGGGAACTGTTTAGATTAATGATGTGCCAGTGGTAAATGAGTATCCTGATGTTTTTTCTGATGAGTTGCCTAGAATAATACCAGATCGGGAAGTTGAATTTACAATTGACCTAGTTCCTGATGCTAAGCCAATTTCAAAACCACCTTATCGAATGGCTCAAATTGAACTTTTAGAGTTGAAGGAGCAATTAAAATATTTATTAGAGAAAGGTTTCATTCGACCGAGCACATCACCATGGGGTTCTCCTGTTTTATTTGTTAAAAAGAAAGATGGTTCTATGAGACTTTGCATTGATTATAGAGCCATGAATAACATCACTGTTAAGAACAAATATCCTTTGCCTCATACCGAGTATTTGTTTGATCAGCTCTAGGGAGCTCAGTATTTTTCAAAGATTGACCTCAGATCGGGGTACCATCAGCTGAACTTAAAGAAAGAAGATGTTCCGAAGACTTTGTTTCGTACAAGATATGGCCATTATGAATTTGTGGTAATGCCTTTTGGGCAAACCAATGAACCTGCTGTATTCATGGACTTAATGAATAGAATTTTCCATGAGTTCTTGGATAAGTTTGTGGTGGTTTTCATTGATGATATTTTGGTGTTTTCTAAAAGTAAAGAGGAGCATGAAAGACATTTAAGGGTTATTTTTCATACCTTAAAAGAAAAGAAATTGTATGGGAAATTCAGCAAATGTGTGTTTTGGTTGCAACAAATTTATTTCCTTGGTCACATTGTTTCTAAAGATGGGATAACAATTGATCCTGCAAAAACAAAGGTTGTTGAAGAATGGCCAAGACCCACAAATGTAACAGATTTTCATAGTTTTCTTGGTTTGGCAGGCTATTACCGAAGGTTTGTTAGAAATTTTTCATGGTTATCTAGTCCAATGACTAAGCTAACTCGGAAGGGTGTTAAGTTTATCTGGACAAAAGAATGTGATGATTGTTTTCAGGAGTTGAAAAGAAGATTGGTGAATGCTCCAATTTTGGAACTACCTTACAGGAATGGGGAGTTTGTTATCTACAGTGATGCTTCATTGAAAGGACTTGGTTGTGTCCTAATGCATAATGATCAGGTAATTTCTTATGCTTCACGACAGTTGAAAACTCATGAGGTAAATTATCCTACACATGATTTGGAATTAGCTGCTTTTGTTTTTTCTTTAAAAATTTGGAGGCATCATTTGTATGGAGTAAAGTGTGAAATATATACCGATCACAATAGTTTAAAGTATATATTCACTCAGAAAGAATTGAACATTAGACAGAGTATATGGCTAGAATTAATCAATGATTATGATTGTACAATTCATTACCATTCGGGAAAATCAAATAAAGTGGCTGATGCTTTGAGTCGAAAAAGTAATGCTTCATTATAAATGTTGTGTTTGGAACATGATCCTTTGGTTAAGGATTTTATAAACTTTTGCATAGAATTTGTTAGTGCAGGATGTTCTTCTATTTTGTTTCAAGTATCAGTGAAATCTTCTCTATCAGACAGAATCAAGCAAGCACAGAAGCAAGACAATGAGTTGCAGAAAAAGGTTGAGCTGGTTCAGAAAAATAAGTTGCCTGAATTCAACATTGATAATGATTGCGTTTTGAGATTTGGGAAGAGATTGTGTGTGCCTTGTGATTCACAGTTGAAGAGAGAGTTGTTATGTGAAACTCATAGTTCTCCGTTTTCAGTTCATCCTGGCAGTACTAAGATGTACAGAGATCTACGGAAGTATTACTGGTGGGATGGAATGAAATGAGATATTGCTAATTTTAATATGAAGTGTTTGACTTGTCAACAGGTTAAAGCAGAGTGGCAGTTACCGAAAGGGATGCTTCAGCCTTTACCAGTGCCAGAGTGGAAATGGGAGAATATATCCATGGACTTTGTTGTGGGATTACCGAAGACATCTCGAGGTAATAATGCAATCTGGGTTATTGTTGATCTCTTGACTAAATCTGCTCATTTCCTTCCTATACGAGATACTTTTTCTCTAGATCAACTTTCCCGTTTGTATATGAAAGAGATAGTCAGGTTACATGGAGTTCCTCTCTCCATTGTATCTGATCGTGATCCCAGGTTTACTTCTAACTTTTGGAAGGGCCTTCAGAAGTTGTTGGGTACTGAATTAAATTTTAGTACAGCTTTTCATCCTCAATCAGATGGGCAGTCAGAATGAAAAATTTAGACATTGGAGGATATGACACGTTCTCGCTCTATGGATTATCAGGGAAGTTGGGACCAACATCTTTCTTTGGTTGAATTTTCATATAATAACAGTTTTCATTCCAGTATACAGATGGCACCATTTGAGGTGTTATATGGGAAGCGATGTCGAACTCCAGCTTTCTGGGATGAAGTGGGTGAAAGGAAGTTGATGGGACCAGAATTGGTAGAAGAGATGGCAGAAAAAGTTCAGCTGATTCAGAAACACATGAGAACAGCTCAGAGTAGGCAGAAGATTTATGCAGACAATAGGAGGAAGGATCTATCTTTCGAGGTAGGTGATCATGTTTTTCTCAAGGTTTCTCCATGGAAAAGTGTGATGAGATTTGGTAATAAAGGAAAGCTGAGTCCAAAGTTCATTGGACCATATGAAATTCTGGAGAGAGTTGGACCAGTTTCTTACCGAGTGGCTTTACCTCCGATTTTATCTCAGTTACACAATGTTTTTCATGTTTCGATTCTAAGAAAGTACATGCCAGATCTATCTCATGTTTTGAGTCCAGAGGTAGTTCAGCTGGAAGAGAACCTATCTTATGAGGAACAACCGGTCCAGATTCTTGACCAAAGGGAGCAAGTGTTACGGAATAAGTTGATTCATCAGGTAAAGGTTTTTTGGAAAAACCACATGATGGAAGAGGCAACATGGGAATCTGAAAATGCCATGAGGGATAAGTACCCCCATTTATTCGATAAGTAAATAAATTGCGGGGATGCAATTTTCTAAAGGGGGGAAGGATGTAACATCCCAAGTAAGTAATGAATAATAGATATTTTTATATACGTCTATTAATGAATTAGATAGTGTTTTAGAGGATTAAAATGAAAATAAATCCAATCTTAAGCATGAAATACACTAATATTTTTAAAAGATTGTTTTACTGCCTTTTGATGGCAAACCATTTTTAAATATATATTTTGACAATTTTATAAGCTATTTTTGTCAAAATAAACTTATTCTTTATTATTGGGACTTCAAAATTTACTTTGTGTGAATTTTTGGTATTTTTCTGACAATGTTCATTTTTTAAGGAATAGTGAAAATACTGTATTTTAATTCAAAACCGCTTTTTAATCTAATTTATTTATATTATTAGATTATCTTTTGAATTGGTTTTTAAGTGTAATTAGAATATATTTTTACCATTTAATCTAATCTTGGTCATTGTAATCAATTTCACTTTGAAATTAGACTTAAACTAGTGTTAATCTTTTGATACTTATTGTTTCATAAAAACACGCTATTTGTCATGACAGCGGGAATTAATTATTAAATTAATTAATGTAACTTATATGATTTTAATTTTTTAAAATAGACATCATTTTTGAATTCATAATATCAAATATATCTTAGGGTGATGTTTTGGTATTTTTCTGAAAAAACATCATTTTTTGATGAATAGTGAAACCACTAAGTGGTAGTTAAAGAAACTGATTTTTTGTTTAAATGAAACTTTGCCACTTCTGTGATTTGATTTTCAAAAATCCGACATACATGGTTATCATTAAGAAGTAAAATTTTGTTCAATTAGATTGAAATAATTTTTTTGTGAATAGTAACTTATTAAGTTTTTTATCGCGATTAGAGGTAATTAGTGTAGTTTAAGGTAAAAATTATGTTTTAATAATATGAGATGAGCTTGAAACATGTCCTACCCTCATTGGATGTGTCATGGCCGACCAAAAAAATCCATGGGTCAACTTGGGGACCCCATGGAGCCACTTTGGTTGGGAAATGACATAAATAACTTTTTATTTAATGTAAAAGTAAAAAATGACACAAACATGAGATGTTTTACTAAAACAATTTTTACATGGGGTTATACAAGTCATATTTTTGACTATAAATATTCATTAGAAATATAAAAATATTTCCTACATCATGATATTTTTTTTATAATTTTTAGACGTTAAATAAATTAAATTATTTATGACATCATGATGATACAGCGATTACCTCATTAATAAAGGATTTAAATAAAATGAAATGATAATGTAAAATCTATGACCTACACTTGTCCAAAACCTATTTTATGGGTGTATTTCGAACCCTTATCACTTTAACCTCGAATTATATCAATGTGGGACCTTTTTAATCCGAAACTCATTTTAAAATAATGTAACATTTCTTTACTTTCCAAGAGTGCCCCTCCTCTCCTCTTATAAAAGGCCCCCACCTCTACCTCCATACCCACACTTCCAAAGCCTTTGGATCGGCCAACACCTTCCCATTTTGTCTCTCCACTTCCCTATCTTACTCCTTGAAGCCTCACTTTTGGCAGAAGTCTTCCCAAGGAAGCCTTTGAGCTCAAACCAAAGGGAGTTACCCGATTTTAAGGTAATGTCTTCACTTGAGTCCTTTTGTTTTATTTTTCTTCTCCAACCCCCTAAACTCTTTTTATTCATTTCTTTTGTAACAAATACAGTATCTTAAATATAATAGGATGTTTTTATAAGAATTATTCTAGCTACACTTACACACAACTACATCTAATGGTTAAATAACATACTGTTTTCGTGGATGGCGAATTTCTGCCTCCCGAAACGATGATTGTTCAACATTCTTTTAACACCTTCAAAGGTGGCCATTAAGATGAAACTATATTTACATATGATATATAATATGTTTATGTTATCCTTAAGCTTCTGTATTTTTCATTTTTGGCATACCTTTATGGTTTTCATTATGGGTAAACGCGATATCATCATTTAAGGAAGTGCGGACTACCGCCCCCTCAAAGTGATTTGATTCGTTAATACCATATGTGGGACGTATAAAGGATGAAGTTATGATATTATATATGATATTACACTGGAATTATAATATAACTTTATATCATTATGATTCCATTCTATAAAAATACGAAATAGAAATGAAAGTAGCGTTCATGCGTACGTACGGCTTACCGTTTCCATGAACGGTGCATTTCATTTCTTACCAATAAATGATTATGTAATATGATAAATACATGAATGTAATGGATATATATGATATATATGATATATAAATCATGGTTATAATTCTGCATATAATGGATAAATGAACAACTTGTAATTATAAAGGGTTTATTTTTGACTCAAGTACCAATGATCGTTAAAACGACCGTTATTAACTTAAATAATTACATAGTGTTCATGACATGGAAATAAGTGATATAAAAGGAATAATGAACTTGAAAAAGGTTCTTAAACAAGTATAAATTAACTCAAGTTTATTATTCAGGAGATTAAAGAATGACCGAGTCAAGTCGGACCCGAGGTATGGGACTTCGTCTCAATCTCCTTTCATTGACGCATATTTTGTTTTATACACAACCTTCATTTATACGGTGTATAAACCCCTTTGACTTTTAATTTTATTCAAAAGGAATTTTTTTTATACGAAGCATTTACTAAATGACAAAAGGGAATTTTTTTTGTCATACGTATGCGGCGACAATGACTTCTCTGCCGCCGTGACCATTATTTGAGTTCCGGCTTCCTCTACAATCCATACCTTTTTTTTAAAGAAAAATAAATACCATGTTTTACTTTTCTTTTATTTTGGTATTGAAAATGGTTTTCATAATGTTTTTATGTCAATGTGTTGTATTGATATCTTGTGATTGAAAGGTGGAAATGTTATTTTTCCTTTATGCATGTTTTATGTGATACGATTATGTTGAGGTTCTTGGGCATTTTTATGAAGACAGGTGGTTTCGTGATAAACTAAGGGTGGGTGAGCCCGATATAGCTCTCCAATTCATTGGGTAACGTGAAGGAGTGAAACGTTAAGGTTTCTCTGAAGATATTGAGGGAATATACTGTGATGGGTATTCCAAACGTAACCAAGAGGGTTACTCCCTACGTAAGAATGTTATGAATGCCTCAAGTTACCTTTATGTCTTATGATTTCTATGATTTATTCATGATTTGATGAGGTATGTTAAAGTGCTTATGTTTTATGGGTAAAGTATGATTTCATTCTTATGTATATATGAACTTATGTTTCCTTTCCATATTTTTATAACCCATACTGAGCTTTTTATGCTCATCCCAAGTTTTTTTGAAATGTTTTTCACAGGTCAAGGGAAAGGTACATGATATGATGATAGTGTCAAGGAAGGGTCAAGAATGAATCCATGTTTTATTTTAAATATGTTTCCATTGATGGTAAAAATGAATACTATCTTTATGTAACCACTTTGTTTATATGTGGAATGTAATGCAAGTTTTATGATCTAATTCTCTAAAACTCTACACCCGAAAAGATCCTCAATGTGTAATCTTGTAATAACTCAAGATTAAGTAAGGTTTAAGGCTGGGGCCTTATATTCTCTATTCAAAAAATAAAAATAAATATGTGTAGAGATATTAAGTAAAATTTCTTGTTACACAACATAAAATGGTATATTGTGGGGTATATATATCAATGATTAATCTATAAACAAGTTAATTATAACCATAAAAAGTCTTATAAGATGATTCAACCATTACCCATAACAATAAGGAAATGGTATTATATCACTTTCTATTTAGGTATAGTCCTTAACAATACCTCTAATAGAAATAATTATAATTGGGTTGTGCTTTATCAACATATAAATTCAAGGAATTACTTTACTAATAGAGAAATTTTTTTAATCAGTCAATTGGTTAATATATAGATAAAAGAAGTCATAAGGTTGTATGTTGTTCTACTTTAAATTATATATGATTGATATCTAAGATTAATATAAAACATCTAGAGAAGTTTTTAAAAATAAATGGATTTAGAACTAAAATTTAAGATTGATGTTATTCCTCAAACTGATATTCAATATGAAAGGGACTTTTAATCACTATAATATATCATAAGATTATACTTTATGGATTTTAAAGGAGGTTGAGATCAACATAAAAACATATAAGGCTTTGTATGGGAAGAGATATTAAACTCTAACTTGCTAGGATGAATTTAGAAATACAAAGTTATTAGGACCAAATCAATCTCACAAAATGAGAGAGAATGTTCAAACCATTAGATGTCATATTAAATCCATAAAAATTCAAAAGAAGTGATATTCCAGTAATTATTGATGATGTATAGAGTTTGAGGTTTCTGAAAAATAATTCCATTGAATATCACCATTGATTAGGGTTATGAAAATCAAGAATAAGGGAAGTTAAATCTCAATACCCGTCGATCCATTTTATATTCTAAACAATGTAGGGAATAAAGAATATCACCTAGTTATTTCACTGAACCACAACCAAGAGAATAATGTGTTCCATGTATCACTTTTAAGGTATTATATACTATATCCATTACATGTAAAAAACTTAGAGTTCATATTAATAGAACATGAACTATCTTATGGGTAACAACTAGGGTAGATCTTGGATCATAGATACAAAGTATATAAAAATAATTGCACTTATCTAGTTGAAGTTTTGTGGAGAAATGATAATTTTGATACCGCAATGTGGGAACCAAAAGGTGTAATGAGATAAAATACCCCATCAATTTTCATCAAATAAATAAAATTTCAAGGGAGATCTATTTTTAATAATATGAATTTAAAACCCCAAATTTTTAGTGTTAAATCCCCTTTAAATAAATTTCATGTGTTCAAAATTTTTCTTAAAAATAGCACTATAATAAAATAAAAAAATCCTTATAACATTATGGTTGAGTATTATAAAAAATATTTTTATGTTATAGTATTTATAAATAAAACATAACTTTAAAATTTTAAAAAGGAATAAAATCCCAAGTAAATAAAAAAAATACAAAATTGAATTATCCATCATCATAATCACTCATGTAGATCATACCATCGATGATGTTTATATAAATAATTAAAAAATTTAGAAATATGATAAACATATTTAAAGATATATAAGTAAATAGGATTGATGATTTTATTAAAGTATATAAGGTTGTGTATTAGAATGCAATATGACCATTATGTGGTTATTAGTCATATAACCATTGATTATATGGTCACTAGATAAATTTTTATTTGGTATAAATGTATCCAATAGGTATATTGAAAATTGTATAACATGAATTAAAAAGTTACAACTTTGATATAAATATTTTATTTGGAATGTAGTTAACTTATATATATATATATATATATATATATATAATATAATGATTCACTTCTGAAAATATCTTTTATTTTTAAGTGGTTTCTTTTTTAAAATTTCTTAATTTTAGAGAATTATTTTAATAAAATTAATTGATAAGATTAAAGGAATTATTAGAAAAAAAATAATTAAAATCAAATAAATAGTTAATTTAATTTATGGGATAAATAATTAATTATACATTATCAATGAAAAAATATTAATTTTTAAACATTTCTTTTATTATATATTATATGTTTTTATTTAAAATTTAAATTTATCATAATTTAATAATAGAATTTAATTTACTTAATATTATATATAAATATATATAATGAATTAACATTCACCTATTTATTATGAATTTTTATGAAATGAGAATAAATTGAAATAATGTATCGAAAGTTATTTTTCTAGAAACATGCTTTTATGTGTTATACATTTTTATTTTTATATAAATTTTAATAAATATAAGAAATTTAATTTTAAAAAACTGAAATTGTTTTTTTATTTCTCATGTAAAAATTATAAAATATTGTAAATTTCATTTTTTTGAAAAAAATAAGTTGTTGATGTTAAAATAAATTTAACTTGATAAGGGGTAAAATGAGCTAAAAGGTTAAAATAAGGTGTAATGTGATGAAATATCCAAACCTATTATATATAAATTATATATATGAGGTATATATTGAACCATGTCCATTATTTTACCATTTTGGATCTACTTCACTTATAAAATTACATTCCTTAAATATTAATGAACGGGTAATTATGATTATGTTATACAAGCTCACCTATAAAAGGAATCCTCCTATACCCACTCCAAACCACACCATTAATTCAGTTTTATGTATAATATCTATCAAAATCTTCTCTCTAAAAATATTCACCCACTTTTGGAATCCCCATGTCTCACAAAAAACCCCAAATCCTTCAAAAATATAGTAGGTTTCCAAAGGAGGTCAAGTTCCTATATTGAAACAAATCCATTTCTCTATTTTCCTTTTATATTATTCATGAACCTCTTCTTAATAATTATTTAAAATAATAATAATAATATTTAATTGAAATCATTATTATTCTTTAAAAGTGATATTCTAATTATATGACAACATATTATTACTCATTAATTTGTAATAACACCTTTTTTAGGTTGGTTATATAACCTAAATTATTTATGTTGTAATGTTTACATCATGACTAATTAATAAAAAACAAATCACTACTACAAATATGGACTTTATCAGTGTTTAAAAAGGGAATTAATAGTGCTAGAAAAAGCGCTGTTAATTGAGATGAAGATAAGGGGGACCCTTTTGTCAGTGCTTAGAAAAGCGCTGATAAAGGCCCATTTTATTAGTGCTAAAAAATGATGATAAAGGACATTTTTATCAGTGCTTTTTTTTGCACTGATAAAATAACCCTTTCATTAGAGCTTTTTTTAGTGCTGATAAAAGTCAAAAAAAAATATAAAAAGTTAAAAAGAATTTATAATGCATAGAGATTTTAACAGCACTTGACCCCCCTTTTATCAGCACTGGGTGGATCCCCCTCCCTCTCACCAAACGCTACACTTTCCAGTGCAACCCCCTCCAACTTACCATCACACCCCTACATTCACCAGAACTCAAACCTGAGACCTCCATCGTTGCACGCCTGCACCTTTACCCCTATGCCATTTAGTTTTTTTCTCCTTTTAATATTATATCTATTTATATATATAGTTATATTTATTATTATATTAATAGATATTCATATTAATATTAATATATTTAGTTATAATAATACACATATATTTATTCACATATTAATATATATTTATTTATATATTTATTTATATTTATATCTATATATTTATGTATTTTTAGTAATAATTTTTTATCTATATAATTATTTGTATATTGATATGTATTTATAAGATTAGATTTAAATATATTTATAAAATATGTTATTTATGTGTATTTATTAATAAATAAATACATACATATATACAACACACACACAAACAGACACACACACACAGATATATATAGATATATATATTTACGAATAAATACATATATATGTGTATCTAAAAATCCATAGAATGTTAAAATGACCATAACATCTAATACAAAAGTCCATTTCAACTCCAAAACAAGTAAAATCAAAGAAAATGAAGTAGTCTCTGAAATTATATGTGGTACAGGCCTAGAGGACATCTAGACTGGAAGTTATAGCTATTTGAATGTTAAAAAATCAGGGTATCCTGACTAAAAACTCAGTTTCGGAGGCATTATGGGCCATTTTGGCCTTGAAAAATGTGACAAAAGGTTTACTTGGGTCACTAGCACATTTAACTCGTCGTAGGATTCAATTCGATATGTTTTAGAGCTCAAACGGAAATCGGGATCAAAATTTATGGTCGTTTGAAGTTTGAGTTACATTTTCAACTTATTTTAGATCTTTTATTTTTTTGTCTTCCAATTGTTATTAAATGATTATTAGTAAATGATAATTAGAAAATTATTAATTAATAATATTTGTTAAAATATATTAAATCCATTTTCACTAAATTTATTATATATTAAATGTAATTGTCTATTTATACTTATATAAAACATATTTAAAAAATATGTATTGTATTTATATCAATATAAATATACTTAAATTTCAATATATTATTTTTCATGAATTTTGTTTTTGAAATATAAACTTTACCAGTGCTAGGAAAAAAATGTTGATAAAGCCCCCCATTATTAGAACTACTAAAAAATGCACTAATAATGGAGTCCCCTTTAACATCGCTATAAAAAAGCGCCGATAAAGGGTGGCTCTTTGGAAACCTAGTTTTGTGGTAGTGAATAATGGTAATATGTAGTAATAATGATGATTTTAAGTTATCTTTTAAATTATTTTTTGATAATATATCTAAGTATATTTATTAATAAAATCAATTCTTTTCATTCATTCTTTATTAACAAAAAAGGATAATTTTTATCTTTTATTTATGAACCATTTCCAAAACATTCATGATGAAGTTCCCAAGGTTGAATGAACCACTGAGAGGGAGGGTTGAATCAGTGGTTTCTTTTTTAAAAATTATATTTCTTTCCAATTCAACCTCTCAAACATTTTTATATGATTTATCCACTCAATATTATCTCATAATCTCACCTCATGTGTATTTGTAATGTATGAGAGAGTATCATAAGATTTTTTAAAGTATTTGTATAAAATATTATTTCGTAATGCATTGGATAGACCCCCCACCCCCAGTATAGATTATTCACTCTAAAATAATTAATTACATCTAAAAATAGACCCAGTATGATTAATATAGTGTCCCACTGGTTTCCACCACTTCCAACACCCACTAGAAGATACAATTCTCTTCTTGTATGAGGATACAACACAGAAATATCTTTTTCTTCTCCTTGGTTGATTATTCACCACTTATGAATATAATATTTCTCCATGAGAAGATAGAGAAGAAGGTCTTCATGTGTAATTCCTCAAGAGATTCATCATTTCTAGTCTTGAGACTATTCTCCAGATCTAGTGTGATATGGATTCTCCTCAGCTTATTTCTCATTGATAAATATGTTGTATCAAATCATGTATAATCTTTCTATATGCATAATATTTCTCTTGAAATTGTTAAAAATATCTTAATCACCTATATTTATCATTTATATTCATAATAATAATATCATTAATATGATCCTCAATATAATTACAGTAATTATCCATTAATATAGAAACACCACAATCATTTTGAGTAGGTACTTTCCTCATTCTAGTTTGCTAAATAACTCCAATTTTATCTCCTTAATTATTTTGTACAAAATTACATGTTAAATTTCCCATAATACATCTTTATATAAATTATCAATCAAATAACTAATAGGCTCTGGTCTTATTCCCTTTATTCTGTAATATCTTATTCATAAAATTTTACAACTCATTAGTATCTACGTAAATCAGAATCATCTATCAAGATATTTTCATTAAAATAAAGTCATAATTTCATCATCATAAATATTTCATTAATAACTCATTATCATGCATATTATTTCATGATTTAAACCCCATTAAATAACTCATTAATATTGTGAATATTATTTCTTGTTTAATACCCCTTATTAAATGTCCAATGAATTTAGGTATCCTATATTTTTCATCATGTGGTTAATGAATAACTTCTTTCTCATTATTTATTAACTAGTGCACTCAATCATGAGTCACTTAATCATCACATGCATGAATTTAACCTATATCATACGTTAAATTTTATTTATATTTTTCATTAAACCTTAAACACCTACAATATTTTGGTGTTTCTCCTTTCTTCACATATTAGGAAAATACCAATGGTATTCATGATTTTTTCATGAAAAAATTCCAAATGAGTCATGATATACCCTTTAGTTAATGAGAACAGAACTCATCTTGACATTATCATCAATTGAATTTCATTTATTTACATTATAACTCGATTCTCATACATGCAAGGTCATCTGTATGCATTCATCAATAATCTGAACTCACTCATTCCCTCTCTCATGTAATAACACTATATCTCAGATGCTATGTTTTTTAATGAAACTATTTCTTACATTATTTACTTTTCATGTCCGATCTTTAGATGTACTAACTCATTTTAATGGAATATTGAAGTGTAAATTTGCATTGTATAAAACTCATAAGTTCTATAAAACTATGCATTGTCAATCCAAATAAGACTTACAATCATTCTATAGTATATCATATAGTTGATTAGTAATTTTTCATACCGTTGATCGGTAATTTGTTGTGTGGTTGATCCTCCAAGTAAAAATCAATATAAAACATAATTTTTGGTCAATACAAGTGGTTACATGCAAGATAATCCTTATGGTAATGGTATATCCATATCATTCCCAAGGTTTATACTCAATGCGTAGTTGACCTCAGATAACACATACGATCGATTAAAGTTTTTGTGCATAGATGAATCACTAGGAATATAATGATACTCTACTAGATATAATAGTGTAAATATATCACATCAGATGGTTGATATTATATACATGTTTTTAGAATTCCACTAAAATATAGTCACATCAATGTCCCATATCTAACATATGTCTATATAAGCACTAATTAATAAGAAAACTTGATTCCACCAGCTATCAGCTCCGAGTAACAGGGCTTGCACCTAGTTCCCATGGGAACCAACCCATGATGGAACCCCTCCTCCATCATGCCTCCCCACACTATGGCACCACTACTTCTACATTAATTCACTTCCTTATCATGTGCTCTATGAGGTCACTATGCATTCCCTAACTCAGCTTCCTCCCATGGATGGCCAGGCCGACCATCCTCCCACGTAATGGACCTTAGGTCCCATATATAGTTGAGATGGGTCTTTGTCTATCAGTGGGATGGATTATTTTTATGTATAAGACCCACTCAAATAAATATATATAATAATTCTAAGTATATAATATAATACCAATCCATTGTCAAATATTTATTTTATCATACCTAAATTTATATTTAATAACTCTCAACTCCTTATGAAATTAATTTATATTTGAATGGTTATCAAATATTTTCATGGACACTCAGTAATTCTCAAAAAAAATTATTCATTCCAAATAATAAATATTTTCATTTCCTTTAAATAAAAACCTCACACAATAAAAAAAATTAAGGGATGCCAAAATATTTCTACATCAACTCACATCTTATTCATCATGGTGTAAACAATGTGTTGTCCTAAAAACCATTAAAACGTGTCTTAGCTCATTAATAAAATCTCAAAAAAACATCAAATAAACAAGCAGAACTGATCAATCATGGAATCAAATTCTATTAAATAAATCCATAAAAACCTTCAAGCATAATCATCTCATTTACACTCAATAAACACATATTTACTTATTGAAAACAAATGTAAACTTGCGCTCAAAAATATACCTCTTTTAATTTTTTGTCAATATCTATTCACAGCATGCAACAAAATGTGTAGTAACTTCTTTTCTACCACTTATTGAAAATAAAATGTAAAGTGTAATGTAGGGGGTATCTCTCCTCATTCATCTTTTCAAAAACTATGATACTTCTCTCTTTCATCATTATTTCCTAAGTAGTTTTCAAGAGAGGAGTGATATCACATATTTTCTTAGTAAATAGAATTCCAATATACAACTATAAGTCTACATTGGATAACTCAATGTAAAAAACAAGAGAGATATAATCAATGATGTTTATGTTGTCTATAAAATTTCACATATGTGATACCATTCTTAGAAATTACTTATTTCTCAAATGGGGGTTGTATAAAACAAATTCATTAAGAAACATGTAATCCTATGAACTTCATCAAACACATCAGAATATTAAAGTAAAATATATATAATTACTATTCCTTATCATAGTCATCAATCAACATTCTCTCTCAAAAATATGTTTGAAATATTCAAGAGAGAAGAATATTACTATGATTGGAATGCTTCAATCCTCTGGTTCTAAAATCTATCATTATATTATATATTCACTAGAATTAAGTAATGAACTTTTCCTCTCAAAGTTTCTCCCCCTTAAGGGATGCACTCATATTCTTTTATTTCATGTTAGTCAATTGAACCTATGAGAGTAAATCTTTCCATGTTTTATAGAAGTGATATACAAAAACATGTCCTTCAATTCCCTACATGTTTGCTCAAAATAAATAAAATTTTAGGTAATAAGGAAGTACCTATGGGTTTCTCAAAAATAAAATTCACATTGATTGCTTCCTCTGAATTTAGGCTATTATTTTATTGTAATATAAGTGTGAGAATATTTATAAAGAAACTTATTTCTATTTTTTGACTCATTTTAAGCTTTCTTCTTTATATGGAATATCTTTTTTCACCTCATTCTTCTTCAGGATTAAATTTTTTGATAAATTATCATAAAATTTATCCTCACTTTATAAATAGACTTTTTTTATTTATCCTCAGAACGTTTTTTGGCCTCATTTAATTATTTAGAAAATTTTAATTGATTTGTCCAAACAACTTGGAAGTCTTTCCTGACATTCTCAGTCTTCTCATAATATTTACATGACATAACACTAGTTATCTTTTAAAAACTCTTCCCTTTAACATTATAGGGAACCTATACTTATAACCATTTCAAGTAAGCCTCATCCTTGTGACCTTCCAAACTATATATTCTATAAACTAATTCTAAAATTTGAAATAAAAAATTGTGTATATAGTTCTACTGAAGATCAAGTCACAGGTTGTTTTATTTAATATTTTTTCCTCAAATACTCACTAGAAAACCCATGGATTGTTCCATTTTCATATTAAAGACAAGTTGAACAATAAAAAATAGGGTTTATGTCTTTAATTACTATAACACTAGTGAAACCATTGACACTTTTTTCTTTCAGATTGGTTCTAGATTTTTCAATATTTGATTTTTTTTATCCTATTGAAAATTAAGCCGTAATTTTCTTGGGTGTTAATGGAATCCTTGGAATATTATTCCCTTCCTTCTAGGTGGAATATTTCCTATCAGTTTCTTTATCCTAAATATCTTCATATTTGGTTTTCATATCATCATGTTTAGATTAAACTATTATATTTTGAAACTGATTAAGTTAAAAGTTTCCATGTTCATGTGAACTCATTGTCTCATTGGTCTGAGAATATTATTTATTTTCCTTTTCAGCCAAAGGGAAGTATTCTCTAGCTTTGTTTAACTAATTTTTAACTATTAAACATATGTTTTGTATTTCGAAAAACTCTTTTTCTCTTCCAACAATCTCTTCTTCAAGATCACTCAAAATATTTTCATGTTTAGTAGGATTCATTTTAAGATACTTAATCTCAAAAATATAGTTTGATTACTTCTTTCTTATATATTCCTTATCAATATCCACCATTCAATTTTCTTTCTCATGTTCCATTTTTTATTTCTTGAGTTATTATATCTATCACATGTAAAATTATAATTTCTCTTTCCACTCCTACTCAAGATATATCATTTAGTCTATATCATCCACAATTATTGATGAATAAAATCCTTTAATTTAATGTTAAAAGAAACCAGATTCATCATCCATAGAAATAATTGATAATGAATCTTGTTTTCTCATTGTTATTAAATTCCTCTTCTAGTTTTTTATGTGCTTCTTCTTATTCTTACCCAATTTATGTTTGTGGGGTCTCTAGTCATCCAGTTATAATTCTTGTTATTCAACCTTTTTCATTGTAAATTTTTTAGCAATATGACTAGATTTTCCATAGTTATAACAATTTAGTGGTTTCTTAATCATAAACTTAGAGTTTTAATTTTTTTAATCCATTTGATATAAGAAAAACAATTTGATTAAATCCATCATCATCCTCATCACTATCTGAATCGCCTGATTCAAAAATATCTTCTTCTTTGTATTTATCTTTTCATATTTCCTTAATAGCCACATAAAATTTGTATTTATTTTATAATTAAATAATTTTCCTCATCTATTAAGCTATGAGAAGTTTTTTTATTTCATCAATAAATAAATCCTCTCTTTAACCTAGGGATAAAAATTTTGAATCAAAATGATCTGTAAAATTCTTCATCAACATTTTAACAATTATGGAAACTACAAGCTTCTCACAAAAATCCCATATATTTCGTAAAATATAATTGAAAATTGTAAATTAATCATCAATAGTCTCATTGTCATCCATATTTATGTATTAAAATTGGATCCACCATAATTGTAGCTTAGAAATGTTTACTTTCTAATACCTTCATAACTACTTCTTTATTTGTCCTAGATATCATTAGTAGCCTTAATTCCCAGGATATATTTGTTTACCTTCTCTAATAGACACATCATGATGGAATTTCAATCCTTTCCATCTATATCTATATTTCTCTTCTCAGTGGGTGTCAAAGTAGTATCATTAGCAATGGGTGTAAACCTAAATATTTTTATATCTCTCACTTCCATGATAAGTGATAGTATTAGGGTAGATTCTTAATTATCAAATTATGATAATGTTTCTCATTGAATATGTGAAAGCCTTGTGTATTTACTAAGTTAAGATTATCCATGTCTAAAAAATTTTATTGGATCCTTGGAGGTATCATCCCTATAATACCAATTAAAGTTCCCCAGAATAGATGAACAACTAAAAGTGGGGTGAATCAATGGTGTTTTTTATAAATTATCTTACATTCCAATTTAGCATCTTAAACATTTTATGATTCTAGATCCACTCAATATTATCTCACAATATCACCTCATGTGCAGTTGTAATATAACAGAAATAATCACAATGTATTTAAAAGTTTTGGCATAAAAAAATATTCCATGTTGTGTTACTTAGACCCCCCCCCCCAACATAGATGTTTCACTAAAAAATGAGTGGTTACATATTAAGACAACACAAATATAATCAAAATAGATTCCAATTGGTTCCACCAATTAAATAACCACTAGAATCCAAAATTCACTTCTTCAATAAGGATCCAATGCCGAAATATCTTCTTCCTCCCCTCAGTTTCTTCTACACCACTTTGAAATACAATCATCCTCTATAAGTGGATGGATAAAAAGGTATATTCATGTACCTCATCAAGAGCATCATCACAACTTGTATTGAGACTCTTCTCTAGATTTGGTATGATCTATATTCTCCCTATATTTTTTCTCCTCGATAAAAAGGTTTTATCCACTCACATATAATCTTAAAATATCCACAAGTGTTGTCTTTTCATTCTCAAAAAAAATCATAATCACATTTATATATCATTTATATTCATAAAAATAATATCATGAGTATGATAATTATTATAATTAGAGTAATTTTCTATGATTATGGAAACAAAATAATCATTTCCAATGGGTACTTTCCTCATTTAAATTTGGTATAAAACTCAAAAATTATCATCTTAATTATTACAGAAAAATTTCCTTCTTAAATGGCCAATAATAATTATTTATATAAATTATCATTAAAATACTTGATAGTCTTGAGTCTTATTATATTTCTTTAGATAAATTTTATTCATCAAATCGCATGACTCGTTATTAAATATATAAATCACAATCTATTATCATGAAAATATTTATTTAAGGCTTTTAACAATTACATCATCAAAAATATTTCATTAACTCCTCATTATCATGGTTATTATTTCATGATTAAAAACACATAATAATTACTCCTTAATTCCATGAATTTTATTTCTTGTCTAATAACCCTTATAAAATGTCCAAGGAATTCAGTTATCCTTCTTTTTTCTTCACATAGGTAATGAATAAATACATTATCATTATTTCTTAACACATGAATTCAATAATGCATCAATTATGTATGAAATTCATGCATCAAACATTTTTAATGCATTTATTTTTACTCATATTCTTCATTCATACTAAAAATCACACTAGATTTGGGTGTTTATTATTTCTTCACACATTATTCACCTACCCATGGTATGCATTATTTTATCATGAAATAATTATGAATAATGTATGAGATCCTATTTAATGAGCATGAAAATCATATCTATAGAATCACAAACTAAAATATCATACCTTTAAATTATAAATAATTTCCCATGAATACAAGAGAATCTTCATGTATTCTTTTATAATCCAAAATCACTCATCCCCTCTCTCATTCGAGAATATTATATATTAGATGCTCTATTTTCCCATTGAAAATCCATTCTTATAATATCTCCCCTTTATGGTAAATCTTTAGATTTAGTAACCCTTTTGAACGGAAGCTTGAAATGTATTGTAG
Organism: Viscum album; assembly: GCA_963277665.1. Classification (NCBI taxonomy): domain Eukaryota; kingdom Viridiplantae; phylum Streptophyta; class Magnoliopsida; order Santalales; family Viscaceae; genus Viscum; species Viscum album. The sequence goes on along the minus strand of OY728161.1, from coordinate 141,566,631 downwards.
CATAATCTCAAACTCATTCAGTTGATCGAACTAAGAATTATTGATCCAAATAAGCCTTATGTTCGATCAATAGTGGTTTGTGAGGTTAATCGATAATATCTCATGTGTTTGATCTATAATTGGTAGTGTAGTTAATCCTCCTTGGAACATTCGATCAAAAACACAAGGTGTGGATGATATGAGTTTTTTTGATCCTTATAAGAACATTAGATCCGTATAATTTTCACGATTAATCCTTAATGCATGGTCGATCCCTAATAACACATATGATTGATCTAATTGTTTGCGTAAAAATGGTTCACAAGGAGGAAAATGCTTTTTAGCTAGATTGAATGGTAGAGATAAATTACATCAGAAATCTTATGTTATATATATATTTCTAAAAAACACCACTAGAGTCTAGGAACATCAATTCCCCACATTAAACTTATATCTGAACTTGCTTCACCTAAAAAAGTAAACTTATTTCCTTCTACCATCAGTTGTGAGTAATGGGGTCTACTCCGAGTCCCTGCTAGAACCGACTAATACTTGAACTTATTTTATATGTTTTTCAGCACACACAATGGTTCCCCTAATCTTTCACGTATACCTTGCCTTCTTGTGCACTCTCTAAGGGATCTATGCACCCCCACACTCACCTTCCACCCATGGATATCCAGGTCGACTTGCCTCTAACATGGTCAAACCTAGGTCCCTCAAGTGGTTGTGTTGGGTCCTTGGTTGGAAAAGTTGTGGATTATTTCTTTTTTCTAAGGCCCACTCAAATAAATACTTATAATAATTATAAGTATAGAACATAATACCATGACATTCACAAATATTTATTTTCTCATACCTCAATTTATCATCAATAAATCTCATCTCTTCATGTAATTAATTTATTTTTCCATAGCCATCAAAAAAATTCGTGGAAACTCAATAAGTCTTCAAAACATGTTTTCCTTCATTAAAAACAAAAAAAATCATGGCCTTAAAATAAACACCTCCTGAAATAATAAAATATTCCATGGACTCCAAAATATTTCTTTATCAACTCACGTATTCTTCCTCATATTATAAACAATGTGACATTCTTAGTACCATTGAAACAAGTCTTAGATATTTAATACCATTTCAAAACTCATTAGATAAAAATGATAATTAAAAAATCATGGAAACCAATTCAATTAAATTAATCTATAAAAATCATTCAAAACTTATCACCTCATTTCCACTCACCACACATATATTTATTCATTGAAAATAAATTCAACACTTGGGATCAACACATGAAATTATCATGGAACTCTATAACTCTATTAAACACATTTATATCATATATATAAACATTATGGGAGTTATTAACACATAAATAAATACAAAGTACCTAAACCACTATATTAAAGCATACGTGGAATAAATGGAACAATTATCACTCGATGATTAATTTTAAAAAAGAATGAGAAAAAATGGTAATAATAAATTATAAATGATTGGTATTAATTAAAAAAATATATAATTATATATATATATAGAATAATAATTAATAAAAATTTATTATATAGGAACTTAGAGTGTGTTAGACTAAGAAGAAATTTGAGGTAAAGGTTTTCTTGGCACAATATTCATTTTATTTGATGACGCTATTTCTTATTTCACTATTTTATTATATGTTTTTTATATTATACCCCTTCACTATCAAAGAAATTATTTTTTATTTATGATTGGGAAATTTCATTTTCATATAAAAATATTCTTCATTGATTTATTTATTACTTCAAAAAAATAAAACATTGTTAAAAATAATTATAATCCTCTAAATTGGATATTTATCATTAATTTTCATGTAATTTATTACCAAACATGGTTTTTAATTTTGAACGTTAAATATGTAATATATATTATACATCTCATATTTTTAATTAATTCTACCAAAACAAATTGTGTGTCTTTTTTATCATTTTAGGTTACTTCAAAACCATTTTAGAATGCTTAAAATTTATTTATTTTGATATTTACAGCATTTTATATTTTTCACTCAATGTTTATTAAACATTAAATATATTTATATACAATATTCTATTCTTGAGAGATTTAATTTAAAAATTATTTTTTAAAAATTATTTTTTGACTTATAAAAATGATTTTGAAAGTAAATTATATAAATAATTTTTATGATAATGATACCATAATGTAAAGTAAAGACTTTTCATTTCACTTCCATTTTCCTTTTTTTAACTTATGGATACATTATTTATACCTATTTCATATCACTCATATATCAATCTCTAAATACTCTAATGGTGTGATTCTTGATTGAATTTTGGGTATCATCTGATCCAAATCTTTATTACCGCATATGTGATATATTATGAAAATATTTTGAAACCTGTTTTTTCCATTGATGAATAAAGCTATTATGTATTATTGGTTTTATATGGAAATAATATGTATGGTTTATAATTATATAATGGTTGTTCCTATAATTATATATCTCTTTAATTCATTGGGTAGATATTTATATTTCATGAGATAATTTTGTTATGTTTGGATATGAATTGGTTCGTTATGATCATAATTTCATGAATGGGAATGATGTGGTAACATGTGTTCACAATTTTATATGTGGATATGATTTTTTTATCTATGTTAAAAATATTATTATTTTATATGCTTGTGTTTATGGCATATTCCTATCATATATCTCCATGGATCATGATTATTGTCTTTTGATTTCCCATTCATATGACATGATAAATATTATGCTTTCTGGATAATCATTTTATAGGTTAATGTTATTATAGGATAGTATATGGTTATTAAATCATTCTTTATGATCACTCTTTATAATTCTATGATCTTATTTTATAAATCATTCTATTTTTCCAATGTTGATGTTTCTCTTATTTTTATGGTCAAATGATGTGTTTTACATGACTAATTGATATTATTTTCCCCTTAATAAGAATTTAATCTCGTCCTTTTTTATATTTCCAAATTCTACAATAAAATATATGTTGTAATATGTCTTGTAATTAATTATATGTGTGTAATTTTATAGGAGATGTCGAATAATTATTGTGCAAAAAGAGGGTTATAAAGATAATATCCAAATATAGAAAACTTTATAGTTTTTAGGAGTGTAATTTAATTATAAGATGTTACATATAATTATAGTAAATGTTATAAAATCTCTATATGTGGTCATAGTGTGGTTTAGTTAATTTTAGGTATTGAGTTATGAAGTATAATAGAACTAAACTTAAATCTACTTAAGTTGAACATAATTTTTCATAGGTTGAATTGAGGGTGTTATAGAGTAAGACATATTAGATTTATCTTTTCAAATTCAAATAATTATAAATTCAATTTTCTTAAGTGTTTATTTTTCGTTACTCACATTAACACTTTTGGTTTTTGTAAATGGTTGAATATAAGAGTAGATGAGTTAACAAAAAGTGTGTTGTATAATACATTGATTTTCTGAATGAGAAATGAAATCGTTTGGGATATGATGTGAAAACCTTCATGGATATCTACCTTAACTTATAAATAATAACTTCAACTATGTCAAGCTCCCAAAAAAATTAAATAAGAGAAAATATTTTTTTAGTACTTTATATTACAATGAACACAATACTTTAATCAATCCTTTGATGCACTAATTGTTGAAAAATGGATAAAAACAATACGAAATCTATTTTCTATTATTTAATTATCATAGCATTAAAAGGTAATTTTTTATATTTATAATTTCAAAGTTTAGTTGGATCAATGTTGTAATTTGATCTAGAAAAAATTGAAAAATTAATAAATTGAATCCATGGAATAGCAGGATTTTAAGAAAATATTTTTTAATCAATATTTTCCTCAAACTATCCTCATCAATATGGTGTGGTAATTTATTTATGTTAAGAAAATATTGGAATAATACATTGGTTCATATGAATAAAAATTCACAAGACTCATAAGGAACACATCTAGTTTTATCATTGACCCAAAAGTAAAATAAATCATTTCATTAGTGTCATAAAACAAAATCTATGGAAGTAATTATTTGTAAGAGTATTTTAACAATTAATAAATTGTTTTTTTCAATATTAAATGTGTAAATAGAAACTAAATACTAAAATTATTATCATGGATTTAAATATTAGAAATTTAAAATGGATTTTCATGGATTTTCAAGAAAATAAGATCATGGTGAAATAAAAATTAAACTCCATGTATATAGAAAAACGTGGGAGGAAGCCCCTAGGAAATTTCATGAAAGGGATAGGAAAATGTTTTAAGTGTGGAAGAGTAGATTATTAAACTAATTATTATAAAATATTGATGAATATATTGGATAATATAGTATTTTATAATTATTTTAAACATAATACCACACCCACACTTCAATTATTCAAATTATTTTTGTTAGGGAATTCTGCAAATTAATGCACTAATATAAAGGGTAATAAAAAAATCAATGTCAAAAGCCCCCAAAATGAGGGGAGATATGATTATAAAATCACTAACACCAAAGTATTAGGTCCTAATTTGATATTGGATAAAAGGAATAAAGGGGGTGAATTTTCACATTTAAAAATATTTGTTGATTTATTATCAAAGTTAATAATTAATTAAATGAAAAAAAAGATAAATAGACACATCGATTTTTATAGTAGTTCAAATATAAATGATCATACTCAACTCTTCACCGGTCTAAAATGCACATATATATAGAACCTAATAAATTTGGAATCTTTATCTTTGAAATGGATTTAGGAAAGGACTTGCATGGGCTTGAACCTGAACTGACACCTGACTCGGCCTCCATAGGTCCGAAGGGATTTACTAATCCCCTAGTCTAAAAAGTGGGGTTTGTGAATTAAATAAAAACACTTGGGAATTATTTCAACCTTAAATCAATGTTAAATCAAAAAAGGAATTTCACTAATAAATATATCATGAGTAGTCCATAAGTAGTACATCCATACTAAATAAAATAAATAGTTTAAAATAAAAATTATGGAATTAAAATAAAAAATATATATAAAAAATGAAAAAAATAAACCCTCAACTCACCCTCTAAATCAAACTACATAAACGACCCCATGTACCACTACAACCTCTATATATATTGTTTCCACTAATAACCATAAATAAAATCATTAAAGGGATACTTGGACACAACAATAAGAAAACTAAATAAAGTAAAATAGATAACACTAACTTCCACTAGATCCCACGGGACTAAACTATACAAAAACAATCACAAATATGTGAACAGTCAATATCTAAATCAAAAAATTGTAACATATATATAATATAGACATGAGTATAAACAATCTTAGTAAGACACAACCCACCTTTCCACATACCAAAATTTAATTATAAATCTATTTAATATTGTTAGCATTTATATATATAAATAAATATTTTCTCACCTACGCTTTAAATAAATTACTACATCATTCCATAAATCATTTTTACCAAAATGAACCCCTTATTTTAAAAGAGGAAAAGAAGGGAAGAAGAAAAATATTTTTATAAATATGGTAAAAACCTTTAAAAAACAAATATGGGTAATAAGAACCAAATCCATAGTTTTCAATCCAACCGATGAATCAAGGATTTCTCTTAAAACACTTTTCAAACAAAGAAAATATTACATTTAAAATTCACACCCAAAGCATATTATTTTTCTTTATTTCCCACAAATATTTATTAAAACCCTTTTTCAAACAACAACAAATTTCCATTATCAAAAAATAATTATTTTTAAATCATTTAAAAAATCAATTTTTAAAGTAAACATGTTCTATTAAAATGGGACAAGTCATAATAGTCACCCACACATCACAAACACACCAAAAGGGCTAAAAGAAACATAGTGCCAAAAAAATAATCAATGTTTAGAAGATATAATTGAAGAAAAAATGAAATTAATTATTTTATCATAAAATAAGATCAAGTATCATTGGAAACATCGTAAGTATCTAGTAATAAAGTATTAAATTAGTGACAAGGAACCTAGGATGCCACTACTAAAGTATTACACATCCCTAGTAGTTCATTTGGACTATCTAGAAGAAAATATCTTGTGATATCCTTCATAACCACATGGTATAAAAAGGTTTCAAGCTCAAACAACCCACTATACCTCACAATCTAGCAGATAAGGTGTGGCCGAGCAACATTCCCTAGTCTTCTAATTGATATAAACTGAGAATTTCTCTTATAGTGGACCCATATTATATTCCAAATACTCCCATGATATTTCAAGTATAGGTGAAAAAAATAAACATCTACAAGAATAAAATATAAATTATTTGAAAAGTATCTCACACCTTAACTCTCACAGCCTCAAAAGAAATATACCCTTTTATATCATACAACCATGACATAAACAAATTGGATCCCAAAATGGAGTAATAACCATCGCCAATAAAGGGAAAACTAATATAAGGGTCCTCTGGAGGTTTTTATACTCACCAAACCATTTGAAAACCATTTAAAATTTTTAAATATCCCTTAAATAGAAAATATAATTATAAAAAAAAGTTATATATGTACATTTAAATTTCATTTTGAATTCCATTTTTAAATAAATTCATTGGAACGTATTTTCAGAACATTTCCAAATATAACTCCCCAAGTCCATTTGGAGATCCTTTAAGAAAAAAAATTAATTTTTCATTTTAAAAATTCCTAAAGGCTTATAATATCATTTCCCAATTAATTACATGACCCAAACAGAGTCAAATCCAATTAAATATCACATATTACTTAAAAAATCCTTTAAAATTTTATAGATACTTGGTGTTTCATGTACCAATTTAAATTTCAAGTAAAATCCATATGGCTGAAATGGAAATCACCTTGAAATTGCTTTAAATATTAAAAAATGATCTTGAAGAAAAAATTACACTACATGGAAATATTAAACATTTTTCAAGTAATTCAAAAACCATATTTCAAACCAAGAGAACCCTTAAAATCTGAGTAAAACATTTGGAAATTAAATTTAATGTCCAAGGGGTCTTTATAACCCAAATATAACTTTGAAGGATCATACCATAAAATAATGAATTTTTTTTTTGTATTCATGTAGTGAAATCAAATTTTAAGAAAACATTAAAATAGGATAACCACTTTTATATTTATAATAACCAAGATAAAAACTCATTTTCTCTTTAAAAATTCAATAAACATAATTAATAAAACCGTTCAATAAATAAAATATTAATTTACCAACCAATAAATCTATTGTTATAGAATTAAAAGTTAGAAAATGTGCACACCTACCTCAAATCAATGATCGATGGTTTGAAACATCAAATACGGGATAAAAATACCTCAAAGAATGAATTACATGCCCTATAATAAATAACCTAAACCAATTTAGAACTAAAAACCCACCTAAGGTTTTGGTAAAGAGAGATATAGTGATTAGGGAGAGAGTAAACAAGAGATAAGGTAGAGCATAGGGGAGAGGATACTAGTCATCCCCCCCCCCACACACACACACTCACACAAGGTGTAACCCTCCTAGGATAGCAATGTGAGAAGGGAGATAATAACCCCCGAGTGAAGGTTCTGGGAACAACGGAAGTGCGGTTGGGGTTGGTGTCGAACTATAATTTTTACGATGATCAATGATTATTCAGGGATTAGTACGACCATGAATTCCAGTCTCCACATAATAAAATAAAATATTTAGATAAATAAAGAAGTGGGATGAATCGTTTATAGTGGATATTATACATCATGTTTATAATTAATTTAATTAATTTCATAAAGAAAATAATACAAGGATCTTCGATACTTTATTTTTTCATAATGTTGATCATCCAGAATGACCCTTATAGATTGTCTCGTTTCTCTTGAGAGGATCCAAACTGGAATCCCTCTAGTGGTGATCGACATGTTCTTCGATATCCTCTGATCGACAACACTCATTCTCTGGGTGCTAACACGGTGAAGAGAGTGTCTTATGTCAGTCGTTCTTGATATTTTTTTCTGCAATACTGAAGATTGACTCTTTTTCTTGAGAGGGGAAGTAAGAAGATCTAAGTGAGAAATATTTTATCTCAACAATTGTCAATTCAATGGGTGTGCAGTTTGTTACATGGCACAATAGACATATGTGTCTATTTATTGACATGGGGATTTGGTTACAATATTTAATTGTGTAACATAAATTAAATACATTCATGAACTTAGATAAAACTCATTCCCATAATAATAAAACCGTGTCATTATTTATTGTGCACCAACTTGAGAAAAACATAATTATAAATGAAATTATGCATCACAAAATAATAGAAGCGTTATTATTATTTTCATTTTTTCCAACTAGTTAAATAATTATTTATCATCTTGCAAATAATTATTTTACTACTGAACCAGCCATGGTTCGCTCAAACACTAAATCCATTAATTGAAAACTCGAATAAATAAATAAATAATTTATTCTCTTAAATAAATATTATATTTACAAACTAGTAAATAAATATTTATTAAATTTTCAATAAAATAAATATATATATTTTAACCACGATCTGGTGAGTAAATATTTTTTTAATTTATAAAATCATTTTATCTTGAATAAAATTATTCTACTGTCTTGTGAATAATATTTATTCCATTAATTAAATTCAAATAGAATTTAACCGAGACCACCAGAAACACTTAGTGTGTGACCCTTTAGGATTCTTTCTCATTTTCATTTGGTGGGTTTGCCTGTAACGACCCGAAAGTTTTTAAATAAATTTTGTTTCCTAATTTTATGTGTTATTGTTATACTCAACAAAAATATTTCATTTGGTAACATGAGTATAATTAAAATGAGACTGTTGGGTTTTGACTGTTATTTGACCATTGGTCAATATGACCGCTGGAAACTAAACATTTTGACTATTGTCTCTAAAAACAATAAATCTTGGTTAATTAATATAGAAATAAGATTCGATGGCCTCACCCAGTAGTCTTGGACCGATCGAATCCCATCTAACAGAACTTGGGAAGGAGGTAGCACCACTGGGCTTTGCTCTGGACCAAACCCAAGCTGAACTTCATCGTATAAAGCTAGAACGGGATCGCCTTCGCGAGAAGTTCAAACTGATAGAAATTACTACTCGTGCGATGTTGGCCGAGCCTCCCTTGGATTCTCTCACCTTAGCACACCTTACACTTAGGTCTTATGCTAGTGTGATAACGGGCTATGTAAGGAGACCGTAACTGTCTTGTGTAATCCCTTGTTTTAAATAAAATTTCGATTTCTTTTATGAATTTTCAAATGACCGGATAAATATAGTATGAAAATTTTTGATGAATTTTAGAAAAAGGATATTTTAAATATGTTTATGTAAACCCTAAATAATTAAAAATGTGTAATGATTTTCAAAAAAATGGTCTTCTGCAATTATGTTCAGTACTAAATTTAGAGTCTAATAAGATCAACATGATTTTTGATGAATAGTAAATTATGAATTGTGATTTTATGATTAGGATTAATAATGTGTCCAAATGGATTAGTAATCTCACTTAAAGAAAGTATTAAAATAAGCTAGGCACTTTGATTAAGCAATGTGATTCAATAAAATGGTTAAATAACGGTTTCATAAATTATTATTCAAGTATTAGTTTTTTCGGATGAATAGTGTTTTTTAATTAAAAATTTAATTAAAAATAATTAGAAAATTATTTTTATAAAAATGACTATTTTTGAACTCAGGGCATCGATATTATGTTATGGTAATTTTTGGGGATTTTTTCTGAAAAAAATGAATTTTCGGTGAATAGTGTATTTATTTAAAAATAAAATTAAAAATATTTAGAAAATTATTTTTATAAAATGGAGTTCATTTTTGAAATCGGAGCATTGATATTTAGTTAAGGTGAAAGTTTGGGATTTTTCTGAGAAAGATGAATTTTTTTAGTGAATAGTAAAAATACAGTTTTAGGGTTTCGGTATGTTTAATGACATCATAACTGTGTCATGATGATGTCATGAGATCTTTTAAGGGTTGGCCGGCCAAGGGTGATGAATTATTGTTTTGGGGGGCCCATGTGGCCTAACTCCATGATAAATGCCAAGGGAGAGCACATGGGTTTGAGAAAAGCACATGTGAGGTGTCCCTTGGCCATTAATGCCTTGTCCCCTCACTTTCCCTATAAATACCAAGCCCTCCTCTCATCCATTAGACTCCCCACTCATTCCCAACGAATTTCTGGTCTCATTACCTCCCAAGGAGTCCTCCCAAGGTGCCCCCAATCCATGAAGGTCCCAACCTTTGAGGTTTAAGAGTTACATTTTAAGGTAAGGGATCCGACCTCTCTCTTTCTTTTCAAGTAATCTCTTTTATGACATTTCTTTTATACTCCATGTTCTTATGTTGGAGGATGTTCTTTTATATTAATCCTACTGCATATTTCATTTTCATATGATGAGAGACCCCCCCCCTTGCTCTCATCAATTTGTTTTATGAATGTTTAAGTGGCGTCGTTAGGCTGCCGAATTTTTAAGGGATTCTTTCACCTTCCTTGTTTTCAAGTTCTATTTTCATTCAAGTCTTTCATGTTCCTTTTTATTATGTTGGGGTATGATATCTAAATTATCATACTGATCTTTTATGATCATATGATGAGAGACCCCATTTGATCGCTTCAATTCAGTATTTTGAAGTTTTAAGTGGCGTCGTTAGGCTGCCGAATTTTTAAGTGGTTCTTCACCCTTCTCGTTTTGAAGTTCTACTTTCATGTCAATTATTTCAAGTTCCTTTTTGTTATATTGGGGTATGATCTCTATATATATCATACTGGACTCTTATGTTCATATGATGAGAGACCCCATTTGATCTCTTCAATTCAGTATTTTGAGGTTTTAAGTGGCGCCGTTAGGCTGCCGAATTTTTAAGTGGTTCTTCACCCTTCTCGTTTTGAAGTTCTACTTTCATGTCAATTATTTCAAGTTCCTTTTTGTTATGTTGGGGAATTATCTCTATATCTATCATACTGAACTCTTATTTTCACATGATGAGAGACCCTATTTGATCTTTTCAAATCATTTTTGTTGATGTTTAAGTAACGTCGTTAGGCTGCCGAACTTTCATAAGAGAAATCTAATTTTTTTTCTTCCTTCCATGTTTTTCATTTCAAATGGTATGTCCTTGAAATTTCATTACCATGATCATGTATCCTTCTTATTCTGTCAATGTACTATTTTATGGGTCATTTATGAATGTTTGACCCATTTTACCTCTCTTTTAATGTCTTCTAAAACCTCGGAACATTGCCGTTATGCTGCAGAATTTCTGTCTCAAAATGTCTATCTCTTTTTCTAAAGTTCTTTTATTTTATTAAGTGAATACTCAAAGCTCTTTCTTCTAAAGGGGTATTCACATATATACCAAAATGTTCTATTTTAAACTCTGGGATTTACATACATGAGACCCACCTTCCTTTTCTGTGGGTTTTAAAGTGATATAAAGATCATGTCTTTAAAGCAGTTTTTAAAAAGTTATGATTATGAAATGAAAGCCATTTCCTCTATGCTATATGGGTTATTTATGAAATGTTTGATGATGATATATGTGGCTCACATGATAATAAATGCAAATTTAAGGGTGCGCCCTGATAGCGCTCCAATGCATTGGGTAATGATGTAACCACTAGAGATTACAATTTTCACGATACCTTGGTGAATAACCTTGGTAATTTTAAAATGACACCTTGGGGATGGACATTGGTGATATGTTCATGATTGTCTATGTTAAATGATGTAGCCACATCTTCAAGTTATGAAAAAGTTTTATTTTTATTATGATATGCCTCATGATTTCATTTTCATGCCTTAAAGTTCTTTTCATGACTTTATTGATGTATCTCAAGTTCATATGTAAAATGTTTCACTTGTTTCCCTTGATGGGCCTTCTGCTCACCCTTCCTTTTGATGTATGTCCCCAGGTTATGAGATGCAGTAATGATCCTAGGGTGAACATGAGGATAATCCTTTCAAGTGTTTTAGAAGAATGTTTTTTTTTGGTTTCATGTTTTATGTTCCTTGTTTCCAAGACACTAAACCTTAAAGATCGTCAGTTCCGTGTAATGGAATGAAAGTTATGTTATAAAAAGACGGGATGCTATAGTTGGTATCAGAGGATGGTTTTGTTATTTGTGGAAATTAGGATATGAAAACTCTAGGAAGAACCCTATAGAAAAGTTTAATATAAGAAATCTTCCTGGTATTTTGGTGAGTATTGAGTAAGGGGTTGCCAAGCAAATACATCCCTGTCTGGATACGAGCAGGTAGAGGTGGCTCTGGCACAGATGTACATAGGGGTAAAACCCGAAAACACCGCTTTGAGCTAGACTCGAACGGGAACTGGTACACGACAACGGGCCTTGCTTCACTCTTGGTTACGACACTCCCGGGGGATATGCTTTGGTAAATTCATAAGCTTGGTATGAACCATTGTTAAAGGAACAAAGATAAAATAAAATAAAGGTTCACATAAGAATATATGATCATTCATAACCTAGATGGGAACCTAGGAGATCACAAGTTAGGGTATACCTTTCATATACAAGTTATCCTTATATGCTTTCAGTTCCTTTTCATGATTATTAGCTAAGTACTTAAGCCCCTAATTATGCTTTCTCTTCTTAGTTAATGGTGGGAAATGGAAGAACATGTTCCGACAACCAATGTGATAGGAAATGCGACGATTTTCGTATTCATATGATAGGGATGATTAGGGGATTAAAATATGATTATTATTTTGGAAGACGTTCATTATTTTGGGAACCATATTTGATCGAGGTAAATAGATTACTCCGGTATTTTCATTGAGGAGTAAGGTTGACTTATATTTTGAAGAATCGATGAATTTAAGGTGAACTTATAGTAATTTTGGTTACTTATGGGAATGACTAACCTATCTTGGGTAAAATATGTTTAGGTTAGCTACTTTTTTTATAAGATGTTAGGAGTGGTTGATGTTGTCTGGAGATGAACAATGAAGTTGTTTTGGAAGACTATGTTATCAAATCCTTCTTGTATTTGGGTTTCAATCTTAGTTTGGTTTGTTTTGAGGAATTTTAAGGATCGTTATTTATGGAATGGTCTATGATGAACTTTGGGTAGTACCATGGAACTTTGATGATTTAAAAGTAGTTTTCATTCCTATGGGATTCTTTCTTTTTGAAGAGTTGTTTTACCTTAACCTTTCTGTTTTTGGGATAAAGTTTAAAGATAGAAGAAATAGATAGTTAATCTTTTGTAGATTATGTGATTCTATAGAAGATGATTCTTGTGCTTTTATGAGACCAAGTGTTTTTGAATTCTCATCATTTGGAGAAAAGATTAGTGTTGGTAGGGACTTGTTAAAGGATGAAACTGTAGAGACCCGTATCCTGACGTACATGGACATTACATTACATTTGCGGAATACTTAGTACATAACAAAAACACACACACATAAGGATCGTAATAGTTTAGTGTCTTTGGAAACTCGGAACGTAATCTTCTAATCCTGGTGAAAGATCTTCAATATCTCCCATAAAGATCTTCCATTTTTTTTTACCTAAAAACTTTCTTTATATCCTGGGGAAAAGAAAACATAAAAGGGTGAGCTCAAATGCTCAGTAAGGGTATACAAAAGAAATAAAAATCATATCATATCTTTTTGAAAATCATAACCTGCAAAAGAGATCATAATATCTTAACATGGAACAAATCATAGAAGTGAAAATAAGATCACCATAATCATAACACGAAACTTGAAACTTTGTGGCATGCACACATAATCATGGAAAATCATTTCTTGTTAGTCATGACTCATTTCCAAGACTATCTTAGTGGACAAAGTCCCTTTCTGAATCGAGTAACCCTCGTTTCAGTCCTGTTTCACTGAACCGGTATAACCTACCATTCCATCCATGTCTATCTCATGAGATATAAAATCTTTACCCAATGCATTGGAGGGAGATATAGGTCCCACCCATCTTATAATGAATCCTTTCTTATGTGTGCCACATAATCATAAATCATACATCATCGCATAACCCATGTAATAAAAAATGGGATTCTTAAACAACATGACATCATAAAACCATTCATATAAGATAAAGGAATTCATAAACATAATTCCATCACAACATAGTCAAATCAATGTAATAATAGGGATAAAAACAGAACCCTTTATTATCTTAGATGGAAAATAATTTTGATAAAACACTTGAACTCCATTCTTGAGGAAAATATCCTTTCTTCTTCAAAAACATTTTTTTCTTTCATAACATGTCATAAAACTTTAAAATAAAAGAAGTTGATTAAAAATAAACTTGAAAACTTATAGAGGAAGATTCTTGGAAATACTGTTTTAAAAATCCATTCTTGCCGTATAAGTTAAAAAAAACATTCTTCGTACTTTTGTCGGAAAAGTCAAAAAAGTACCTCGTACGAAAAACGACAAAAGATTCCTTTCATACGTATTACTAAAAACTCACCGAAGGGTAAAAATGGATTTAAACAATTGTAGGTGGATGGAAATAATATCACATATTGATGAAACATGTATGTGGATGATAAAATACACCCCAGTAAATACTTACGAATAAACAATCTCGGATAAAAATGAGATTGTGATATTTCCCTTACCTTAGGTCCAATTTGCTTCGTATGTGTCCGAACCTCCTGTATAATGATTTAAATAATGTCATTGACTTATTAAAGAATCATATTCATTGTTATGATATCATATATGGTTCACTTATGACATTATATTACCCGTTCTTTTGTAAATTCCATGTTAAAGAAGCGTTTTGGGTAAAATCGTTTCATTTATCGTAGGTGTTTTGACTTGTTGTTCTTGACATCATTATTACTTATATCATGATTTACTTACTTCCAGAATATAAAATATGATTTATATATCATATATATTCAGTATATATATATATATATATAATAGGTAGATAAATAAAATGAAAAACACCGTTCATGGCGACGGTAGTCCGTACGTACGCATGAACACTGTTTTCCTTTCCTTATTGTCTTGAAATGGAAGTAAGTAGATGACATACATATGTATATATATACATAAATCCAGTACCTTTATAATGTCATATATTTCATTATTATTTCTTATATATACTTTATAATCATTCTTAAATGGTTAACATGGAGAATGAATCTCATCGTGTCGTGGAGACGGTAGTCCGTACGTACGCACGAGCGATGATATCATTTCCATAAATATTGAAGTGAATTGGAGTGGATTATACAATATATCAGAATTAATATGATGTTGTAATAACTATTTATAGTTATTCTTTACACCATAATACCCATCCATGTAAGGTGTTGGTGGAAAAACAGATTACACCACGGCGTGGAGACGGTATTCCGTACGTACGCACGCGCGGTGATTTCTTTTTCCGTAGGATGGATAGATGGTGAAATAGGGTTTTTTCATACTTATAATAACATATCAGTATATGAGTGATACTGATGTTATTACTTCATAATGAAACAACCTAATAAGAAGAAGTGGAAGAAGAAATAAAGATGAAAGAATTGGTAACGGTAATTACCTCTTCTTTGAAGCGCCTTTTGGAGACCTCCTCTTAGGGAACTAAAATTGGTCTTTGAGGAAGACCAAAACCTCTAGGATGTTTCTAGGGAAGTGGAGAAGAGATTTTGGCAGAGGTTGGCCGAGCTTGAGTGCTCAAATTGGTGTGAGGAGGAGAGGGAGGAGGTGTCCTTTTATAAGGGAGAAGAGGGGCACCTTAGGAATACCTCAAAATATTATTTTATATTAATGTCAAAATCGGTTTATAATGGTTCCAAATGGTCTTATTTCGAAGATAAAGTGGGGATGGGTCGCAATCCTATCAACCAATAGGATTTAGACAAGTTTAGGTTATTATTTTAACCTTATCAATTAGATTTAACTCTAAGTTAAATAATTTAACTTTTACCGTGTCTTTTTGTTTTCTTTCACTATATGGTTAATACACTTACTATAACATGCCAAAAGAACCCCAAATTGTATATTATTAATAAATATATCCTTATATATGTCATTTGGCCGAACCTTAGATTTTTAGGAATAAAATAACAATTAATAATATAATATTTGATTTAAAAACTATTTTGTGTCAATTTTGACACTATTTGATATATGATTTTTTTGAAAGTCATAACAGAATTATATGTTCGAACCAAGTTGATTAAATCAACACTAATACATCATAGTAACCTAGAAAATTAGTTTAATTCATAAAAAGTCTTAAATTACATTCATTTGAGCATTTATAACATCAATTATGTTAATATTTCCTTAAAAGGGTAATTTCTGCATCATCGTTGTGTCAAAAATAAATTAATTTATTTAAAGTCTAAAAATTATAAATAAAATATAATTATGTAGGAAATCTTTTCAGATTTCTAATGAATATTTATAGTCGAATTTATCTTATGTATAACCCCATATTAAAAATGTTTTAGTAAATAAACTTTGATTTTAACTCTTTTAACTCTTCTTTGAATTAAATAATAATAAATGTCCTAATCTAATCCAAGTGGGCTTAAATGGTCATATTATATTCATAAGGTTGTTTTTGGCCGAATTAAACTTATCCAATAGAATTAGGACATGTGTTAGGGTAATAGTAATATCATATTTACCCTTAGTTACCCTATTTACTATTAACCGTGGTAAAAAAAGTAAAAAGTTACTATTCACCAAAAAATATTTTCATCTCATTGAACCACATTTTAGTCCTTGATATTAACCGTGTCTGTCGGATTTTCGAAATTCCATTCACAGAAGTGGTAAAATTAAGTTTTATGCAAAATTCAGTTTTTAACCTACCAATTAGTAGTTTCACTATTCATCAAAAATTGATGTTTTTCAGAACAATGCCAAAATTTCATCCTAAGCTATATTTCATATTCCGAATTCAAAAATGAAGTCTATTTTACCATATTCATAACATAGATGTTGCATTAATTAATTTTATAATTAAATCCCGCTGTTAAAACAAATAGCGTGTTTTTAAGAAACAATATCTATCAAAAGATTGACACTTGTTTATGTCTGGTTTAAATGTGAAATTACATCCAATGACCAACATTGTATTAAATTGTAAAAATATATTATAAATATATTTTAAAACCACTCAAATTAATAATTTATCACTATTAATTATTTCGATTAAAAAAGTTGTTTTTAATTATAATTTAGTAATTTTCAATATTCATCAGAATATGAAAGTTGTCCGAAAAGTACCAAAATTTCACCTTAGGCTAAATTCGATACTCCGAATCCAAAAATGAAGTTCATTTTGAAAAATAAGATTTACTGGATTTCAAAAAGTGGTTATTACTATCCATAACGGCTAGTTTTAATAATATTTTTATAGCATATCGTTGTTTAGTGAAACTCGGTATTGCGTATTACACACGCTATCGAGGAAGGTCGTGATTGCGTGTAATGCAAGGCAGGTCAAGGATGTGTGTTGTGAAATCTCCTTTTAGTGTAGCGTACAACACAAGACATTAGTGAAAGAATATTTTTCATAAAATCTCGGGCTGTTACATTCTACCCCCCTTAAAATGAATTTCGCCCTCGAAATTCGTCGGGGTTATAAATGGTTTACTATTCGAAAGTTTCTTTAATAGAAACCCACATCGTAAAAAGGAATACCAAAACTTGGCTTTAAAAACTAAAGTATGAAATGTAACGATTACCCAAATAAACTAATCACTGGGTATCCACATAGGTGAAAATATGGATATGGAAGAGAAATCTAACCATCATGTTCTGATGGAGAGTGGTAGAGAACATGGCTATGGAAAAGCCAGTAATCACAAATCCATAGATTTGTGATGATATAAGGTACCATCTGATTCCTCAGGTATAAGATCACTAGGACAACATTTTTGGTTTTCAAGATCATTTCCCTAAAGTTGATGAATTAAAAGAAAAACTTACATGATTTTGGTACAATCTCACTGTTGTTCGTGCCTTGAACAATTTCCACTTCATATCTTAAATAAATGAAGTTGAATTTGTTATTCGTGAAGTGTTAGCAGATCATGTGATAGAATGACGGGTCATTCCATCTGTCTCAAACAAAAGGTTAGCAAAAATTATATGCATAAGTCGATCTATAGTGAGATTAATCATATATGGTTCCTAAAATGGACTTATACTTCATATATCATACTTCTTAATATAGTAAAACTAGTTTCTACTAAACAGGGACTTCCTGTAGGCCAGTGGTAAGCGATAAAGGCCAGTCGCACTTCGGTTGTGGGTTCGATTCCTACAGCCTTGTCCGAAGCGATGGGCTGTCGCCCGTCCTGCAGGTTTTCCTTTTTATAAAACTATATTACTATAACATCCCATCAATAATATCAAAAAAACAAACAATACTAACTTATGTCCAACATAATTCATTCCAATCTTTAGGCTTATCCATAATACTGCAGTCGACTCTCATAATATAGTGAAAACGATTACCAGAGATTTAACACCATCGTCGATCCCCATATATCATAATATATGTTTTGTTGGTCACATTCCAAACATTCAAAGTCCTTAATCGTGTATTCTCTTGAATACCTTAGTGAAAACATGAATGCAGTTAAAAGTTAACACTTTTCACATACCAAAATCCTCAAAATTCTATATACTCAAACTTAGTCCTTATATCAATCATGAGCTCATGAATACTGTTAAACATTTCATTTTCTCGTTTTCCCTTCATTATGCGCATAATATCTCAATCACTTTGAATACCACATTAGACCAATACATAAATATTCCAATATTCCATGATACAACATTATTTTGGAATCCCATTACATAAACACTTAATCATACCACCACATCGTTGTCATATTCAACATTTCCAATAGTGATCGCATGTGACTTCCCTTTGTCCTTTGCCTTCAGTGGTTGCTCATGTTGATCATCACTAACCCTTGGATTAGGGCATTTATTAGCATAATGCCCCATTTCCTTGCACTTGAAGCATTTAAGTGTTGGTTGTACGTTCTCTGCAGTGTTTGATTTATTCACTTCATTAGAATCCCTTTTTCTATTACTTCGACACTCAGCTGCTCGATGACCTTCTTTTCCACACTTAAAACATTTTCTAGTCCCTTTAAGACAATCTCCACCATGCTTCTTTCCACACTTTGTGCATAAGGAAACATTCATCTTCTTTTCACCATTATTCTGAGATTTCTCCTTGAACTCCATCTTTCGTTTCTTGTCAAACCCATGAGATGGATATGTAACACCAACTACCATTTCTACCTTGATAGCACAACGCACAATTTCTTCATAGCTACTGAAGTCTCTTATAGCTAACGCCCTTCGAAGACTTGGTTTTAAGCCACTGAAAAATCGATCAACTTTACTTTCAGGTTGGATGATAATACCAGAAGCGTACCTTGCAAGTCTTGTAAAATTTGCTTCATAGGTACCAACAGATTCATCATCCCTTTTCTTCAGTTCAAGAAACTCTTTCTCCATCTTTGTTCGGAGAATACGAGGGAAGTACTTATTGAAAAATAAGTTCTTGAACTCGTCCCATTCCATAGACTCAATTTCATCCCTTTGCCTCGTATTCTTAATAAGATTCCACCATTGATCAGCATCTCCTTCCAAACGATACACTGCTAGGATGACTTTATCATGTTCAGAACATTGAAGAACTGAAAATATCTTTTCAGTAGTACTAATCCATTGTTCAGTAACTAATGGATCAGTAGACCCACTGAAAGAAGGTGGACGCTGCCTCATGAAGGATTCAACAGAATGTTGCTCCTTCCTTTTCTCGTTTGGAAGTCCTGCATGATTCATAGCTTGAGAAAGTTGTGTGAGCATGGCTACAAGATTTTGCATTCCAGCTCCCATATCGTTTGGTTGCTCAGGGGGACAATCATTGCATTGCCCATCACATTCTGCATTAACACGGTTCCTTCGGGTTCCATCCATCGTCTAAAACCCCAAAAGAATAGTATGAGAGGCAAAAATCATGCTAGGGAAAACAACATAATAAAGGGGTAGTACCCTCAATATCTAACATCTTAGGTTAAATTCGAAGATCATTAGCGCAATTCTAGGACTATAACCTATACGTATACTTAACCTTAGAGACATCCCTAGACATACCTTAGAAATATCTTTAGGGATCTCACTAACGTTTTCGCATCCTAGTTTCCAAAGGTTGACTAAACCTTTCCTCTGATACCAACTGTAGAGACCCGTATCCTGACGTACATGGACATTACATTACATTTGTGGAATACTTAGTACATAACAAAAACACACACACATAAGGATCGTAATAGTTTAGTGTCTTTGGAAACTCGGAACGTAATCTTCTAATCCTGGTGAAAGATCTTCAATATCTCCCATAAAGATCTTCCATTTTTTTTACCTAAAACCTTTCTTTATATCCTGGGGAAAAGAAAACATAAAAGGGTGAGCTCAAATGCTCAGTAAGGGTATACAAAAGAAATAAAAATCATATCATATCTTTTTGAAAATCATAACCTGCAAAAGAGATCATAATATCTTAACATGGAACAAATCATAGAAGTGAAAATAAGATCACCATAATCATAACATGAAACTTGAAACTTTGTGGCATGCACACATAATCATGGAAAATCATTTCTTGTTAGTCATGACTCATTGCCAAGACTATCTTAGTGGACAAAGTCCCTTTCTGAATCGAGTAACCCTCGTTTCAGTCCTGTTTCACTGAACCGGTATAACCTACCATTCCAGCCATGTCTATCTCATGAGATATAAAATCTTTACCCAATGCATTGGAGGGAGATATAGGTCCCACCCATCTTATAATGAATCCTTTCTTATGTGTTCCACATAATCATAAATCATACATCATCGCATAACCCATGTAATAAAAAATGGGATTCTTAAACAACATGACATCATAAAACCATTCATATAAGATAAAGGAATTCATAAACATAATTCCATCACAACATAGTCAAATCAATGTAATAATAGGGATAAAAACAGAACCCTTTATTATCTTAGATGGAAGATAATTTTGATAAAACACTTGAACTCCATTCTTGAGGAAAATATCCTTTCTTCTTCAAAAACATTTTTTTCTTTCATAACATGTCATAAAACATTAAAATAAAAGAAGTTGATTAAAAATAAACTTGAAAACTTATAGAGGAAGATTCTTGGAAATACTGTTTTAAAAATCCATTCTTGCCGTATAAGTTAAAAAAAACATTCTTCGTACTTTTGTCGGAAAAGTCAAAAAAGTACCTCGTACGAAAAACGACAAAAGATTCCTTTCATACGTATTACTAAAAACTCACCGAAGGGTAAAAATGGATTTAAACAATTGTAGGTGGATGGAAATAATATCACATATTGATGAAACATGTATGTGGATGATAAAATACACCCCAGTAAATACTTACGAATAAACAATCTCGGATAAAAATGAGATTGTGATATTTCCCTTACCTTAGGTCCAATTTGCTTCGTATGTGTCCGAACCTCCTGTATAATGATTTAAATAATGTCATTGACTTATTACAGAATCATATTCATTGTTATGATAACATATATGGTTCACTTATGACATTATATTACCCGTTCTTTTGTAAATTCCATGTTAAAGAAGCATTTTGGGTAAAATCGTTTCATTTATCGTAGGTGTTTTGACTTGTTGTTCTTGACATCATTATTACTTATATCATGATTTACTTACTTCCAGAATATAAAATATGATTTATATATCATATATATTCAGTATATATATATATATAATAGGTAGATAAATAAAATGAAAAACACCGTTCATGGCGACGGTAGTCCATACGTACGCATGAACACTGTTTTCCTTTCCTTATTGTCTTGAAATGGAAGTAAGTAGATGACATACATATGTATATATATAAATAAATCCAGTAGATTTATAATGTCATATATTTCATTATTATTTCTTATGTATACTTTATAATCATTCTTAAATGGTTAACATGGAGAATGAATCTCATCGTGTCGTGGAGACGGTAGTCCGTACGTACGCACGAGCGATGATATCATTTCCATAAATATTGAAGTGAATTGGAGTGGATTATAAAATATATCAGAATTAATATGATGTTGTAATAACTATGTATAGTTATTCTTTACACCATAATACTCATCCATGTAAGGTGTTGGTGGAAAAACAGATTACACCACGGCGTGGAGACGGTATTCCGTACGTACGCACGCGCGGTGATTTCTTTTTCCGTAGGATGGATAGATGGTGAAATAGGGTTGTTTCATACTTATAATAACATATCAGTATATTAGTGATACTGATGTTATTACTTCATAATGAAACAACCTAAGAAGAAGAAGTGGAAGAAGAAATAAAGATGAAAGAATTGGTAACGGTAATTACCTCTTCTTTGAAGCGCCTTTTGGAGACCTCCTCTTAGGGAACTAAAATTGGTCTTTGAGGAAGACCAGAACCTCTAGGATGTTTCTAGGGAAGTGGAGAAGAGATTTTGGCAGAGGTTGGCCGAGCTTGAGTGCTCAAATTGGTATGAGGAGGAGAGGGAGGAGGTGTCCTTTTATAAGGGAGGAGAGGGGCACCTTAGGAATACCTCAAAATATTATTTTATATTAATGTCAAAATCGGTTTATAATGGTTCCAAATGGTCTTATTTCGAAGATAAAGTGGGGATGGGTCGAAATCCTATCAACCAATAGGATTTAGACAAATTTAGGTTATTATTTTAACCTTATCAATTAGATTTAACTCTAAGTTAAATAATTTAACTTTTACCGTGTCTTTTTATTTTCTTTCACTATATGGTTAATACACTTACTATAACATTCCAAACGAACCCCAAATTGTATATTATTAATAAATATATCCTTATATATGTCATTTGGCAGAACCTTAGATTTTTAGAAATAAAATAACAATTAATAATATAATATTTGATTTAAAAACTATTTTGTGTCAATTTTGACACTATTTGATATATGATTTTTTTGAAAGTCATAACAGAATTATATGTTCGAACCAAGTTGATTAAATCAACACTAATACATCATACTAACCTATAAAATTAGTTTAATTCATAAAAAGTCTTAAATTACATTCATTTGAGCATTTATAACATCAATTATGTTAATATTTCCTTAAAAGGGTAATTTCTGCATCATCGTTGTGTCAAAAATAAATTAATTTATTTAAAGTCTAAAAATTATAAATAAAATATAATTATGTATTAAATCTTTTTAGCTTTCTAATGAATATTTATAGTCGAATTTATCTTATGTATAACCCCATATTAAAAATGTTTTAGTAAATAAACATTGATTTTAACTCTTTTAACTCTTCTTTGAATTAAATAATAATAAATGTCCTAATCTAATCCAAGTGGGCTTAAATGGTCATATTATATTCATAAGGTTGTTTTTGGCCGAATTAAACTTATCCAATAGAATTAGGACATGTGTTAGGGTAATAGTAATATCATATTTACCCTTAGTTACCCTATTTACTATTAACCGTGGTAAAAAAAGTAAAAAGTTACTATTCACCAAAAATTATTTTCATCTCATTGAACCACATTTTAGTCCTTGATATTAACCGTGTCTGTCGGATTTTCGAAATTCCATTCACAGAAGTGGTAAAATTAAGTTTTATGCAAAATTCAGTTTTTAACCTACCACTTAGTAGTTTCACTATTCATCAAAAATTGATGTTTTTCAGAACAATGCCAAAATTTCATCCTAAGCTATATTTCATATTCCGAATTCAAAAATGAAGTCTATTTTACCATATTAATAACATAGATGTTGCATTAATTAATTTTATAATTAAATCCCGCTGTTAAAACAAATAGCGTGTTTTTAAGAAACAATATCTATCAAAAGATTGACACTTGTTTATGTCTGGTTTAAATGTGAAATTACATCCAATGACCAACATTGTATTAAATTGTAAAAATATATTCTAAATATATTTTAAAACCACTCAAATTAATAATTTATCACTATTAATTATTTCGATTAAAAAATTTGTTTTTAATTATAATTTAGTAATTTTCATTATTCATCAGAATATGAAAGTTATCCGAAAAGTACCAAAATTTCACCTTAGGCTAAATTCGATACTCCGAATCCAAAAATGAAGTTCATTTTGAAAAATAAGATTTACTGGATTTCAAAAAGTGGTTATTACTATCCATAACGGCTAGTTTTAATAATATTTTTATAGCATATCGTTGTTTAGTGAAACTCGGTATTGCGTATTACACACGCTATCGAGGAAGGTCGTGATTGCGTGTAATGCAAGGAAAGTCAAGGATGCGTGTTGTGAAATCTCCTTTTAGTGTAGCGTACAACACAAGACATTAGTGAAAGAATATTTTTCATAAAATCTCGGGCTGTTACAGAAACTCTACTTGAAGGTAGGTATATTTTCTTATGTTTTTGTTCTATGTAGTAAATGAAATACTCAAAATTATGAAAAGAAACGTAAAACAAAAATGTTGTTGGTTTACGTTTCCTACTAGGTAATCAAAGACCGTTTACACACATCATAAGTTTGGGATTTTCTCAGGGTTAACTTTCTCCTAATCATGTTCTCTATCACTCTCCCTCAGAACTTGACCCTTTGTTTTCTCCTCCATGTTCATGTTTTCCTACAAGGAACCCTAGTGTGGGTTAACTCGGGTGACCTTTTTACTTACCTTTCTTTATTTTAAAGTAATAGTTTTACTGACTCCTTTTCCGATGTGGGACTTTCAATGAAATTTCAAAACCCAATTTTAAAATTGCGAGGACGCAATTTCTTAAGGGGGGAAGATTGTAACGACCCGAAATTTTTTAAATAAATTTTGTTTCCTAATTTTATGTGTTATTGTTATACTCAACAAAAATATTTCATTTGGTAACATGAGTAAAATTAAAATGAGACTGTTGGGTTTTGACTGTTATTTGACCATTGGTCAATATGACCGCTGGAAACTAAACATTTTGACTATTATCTCTAAATACAAGCAATCTTGGTTAATTAATATAGAAATAAGATTTGATGGCCTCACCCAGTAGTCTTGGACCGATCGAATCCCATCTAACAGAACTTGGGAAGGAGGTAGCACCACTGGGCTTTGCTCTGGACCAAACCCAAGCTGAACTTCATCGTATAAAGCTAGAACGGGATCGCCTTCGCGAGAAGTTCAAACTGATAGAAATTACTACTCGTGCGATGTTGGCCGAGCCTCCCTCGGATTCTCTCACCTTAGCGCACCTTACACTTAGGTCCTATGCTGGTGTGATAACGGGCTATGTAAGGAGACCGTAACTGTCTTGTGTAATCCTTTTTTTTAAATAAAACTTCGATTTCTTTTATGAATTTTCAAATGACCGGATAAATATAGTATGAAAATTTTTGATGAATTTTAGAAAAAGGTTATTTTAAATATGTTTATGTAAACCCTAAATAATTAAAAATGTGTAATGATTTTCAAAAAATGGTCTTCTGCAATTATGTTCAGTACTAAATTTAGAGTCTAATAAGATCAACATGATTTTTGATGAATAGTAAATTATGAATAGTGATTTTATGATTAGGATTAATAATGTGTCCAAATGGATTAGTAATCTCACTTAAAGAAAGTATTAAAATAAGCTAGGCACTTTGATTAAGTAATGTGATTCAATAAAATGGTTAAATAACGGTTTCATAAATTATTATTCAAGTATTAATTTTTTCGGATGAATAGTGTTTTTTAATTAAATATTTAATTAAAAATAATTAGAAAATTATTTTTATAAAAATGACTTTATTTTTGAACTCAGAGAATCGATATTATGTTATGGTAATTTTTGGGGATTTTTTCTGAAAAAAATGAATTTTCGGTGAATAGTGTATTTATTTAAAAATAAAATTAAAAATATTTAGAAAATTATTTTTATAAAATGGAGTTCATTTTTGAAATCGGAGCATTGATATTTAGTTAAGGTGAAAGTTTGGGATTTTTCTGAGAAAGATGAATTTTTTTAGTGAATAGTAAAAATACAGTTTTAGGGTTTCGGTATGTTTAATGACATCATAATTGTGTCATGATGATGTCATGAGATCTTTTAAGGGTTTGCCAGACAAGGGTGATGAATTATTGTTTTGGGGGCCCCATGTGGCCTAACTCCATGATAAATTCCAAGGGAGAGCACATGGGTTTGAGAAAAGCACATGTGAGGTGTCCCTTGGCCATTAATGCCTTGTCCCCTCACTTTCCCTATAAATACCAAGCCCTCCTCTCATCCATTCGACTCCCCACTCATTCCCAACAAATTTATGGTCTCATTACCTCCCAAGGAGTCCTCCCAAGGTTCCCCCAAGCCCTCAAGGTCCCAACCTTTGAGGTTTAAGAGTTACATTTTAAGGTAAGGGATCCGACCTCTCTCCTTCTTTTCAAGTAATCTCTTTTATGTCATTTCTTTTATACTCCATGTTCTTATGTTGGAGGATGTTCTTTTATATTCATCCAACTGCCTATTTCATGTTCATATGATGAGATACCCACCCCCCCCCCTTGCTCTCATCAATTCGTTTTAAGAATGTTTAAGTGGCGCCGTTAGGCTGCCGAATTTTTAAGGGATTCTTTCACCTTCCTCGTTTTCAAGTTCTATTTTCATTCAAGTCGTTCATGTTCCTTTTTATTATGTTGGGGTATGATCTATAAATTATCATACTGATCTTTTATGATCATATGATGAGAGACCCCATTTGATCGCTTCAATTCAGTATTTTGAAGTTTTAAGTGGCGTCGTTAGGCTGCCGAATTTTTAAGTGGTTCTTCACCCTTCTCGTTTTGAAGTTCTACTTTCATGTCAATTATTTCAAGTTCCTTTTTGTTATATTGGGGTATGATCTCTATATATATCATACTGGACTCTTATTTTCATATGATGAGAGACCCCATTTGATCTCTTCAATTCAGTATTTTGATGTTTTAAGTGGCGCTGTTAGGCTGCCGAATTTTTAAGTGGTTCTTCACCCTTCTCTTTTTGAAGTTCTACTTTCATGTCAATTATTTCAAGTTCCTTTTTGTTATGTTGGGGAATTATCTCTATATCTATCATACTGAACTCTTATTTTAACATGATGAGTGACCCTATTTGATCTTTTCAAATCATTTTTGTTGATGTTTAAGTAACGTCGTTAGGCTGCTGAACTTTCATAAGAGAAATCTAATTTTTTTCTTCCTTCCATGTTTTTCATTTCAAATGGTATGTCCTTGAAATTTCATTACCATGATCATGTATCCTTCTTATTCTTTCCATGTACTATTTTATGGGTCATTTATTAATGTTTGACCCATTTTACCTCTCTTTTAATGTCTTCTAAAACCTCGGAACATTGCCGTTATGCTGCAGAATTTCTGTCTCAAAATGTCTATCTCTTTTTCTAAAGTTCTTTTATTTTATTAATTGAATACTCAAAGCTCTTTCTTCTAAAGGGGTATTCACATATATACCAAAATGTTCTATTTTAAATTCTGGGATTTACATACATGAGACCCACCTTCCTTTTCTGTGGGTTTTAAAGTGATATAAAGATCATGTCTTTAAAGCAGTTTTTAAAAAGTTATGATTATGAAATGAAAGCCATTTCCTCTATGCTATATGGGTTATTTATGAAATGTTTGATGATGATATATGTGTCTCACATGATTATAAAGGCAAATTTAAGGGTGCGCCCTGATAGCGCTCCAATGCATTGGGTAATGATGTAACCACTAGAGATTACAATTTTCGCGATACCTTGGTGAATAACCTTGGTAATTTTAAAATGACACCTTGGGGATGGACCTTGGTAATATGTTCATGATTGTCTATGTTAAATGATGTAGCCACATCTTCAAGTTATGAAAAAGTTTTATTTTTATTATGATATGCCTCATGATTTCATTTTCATGCCTTTTCTTTTCATGACTTTATTGATGTATCTCAAGTTCATATGTAAAATGTTTCACTTGTTTCCCTTGTTGGGCCTTCTGCTCACCCTTCCTTTTGATGTATGTCCCCAGGTTATGAGATGCAGTAATGAGCCTAGGGTGAACATGAGGAAAAGCCTTTCAAGTGTTTAAGAAGAATGTTTTTTTTTGTTTCCTGTTTTATGTTCCTTGTTTCCAAGACACTAAACCTTAAAGATCCTCAGTTCCGTGTAATGGAATGAAAGTTATGTTATAAAAAGTCGGGATGCTATATTGCCTAAATTCCGAGAGTATTGTCTAGCAACAGGTCAATACACCCTAGAGAAATAACTTAAAGTTGCAAAAATGACATGTATATATGAATGCTCATTTCATAATATAATCCTTTTTCCCCAATATCTCATCAAGAATGTTTCATTATAGTGTCATCAACCTTTGTTCTTGATATGTAATTCTTTAACTACCTAAAATAAACTCATTGTTACACCATGGCCATGTAATTTTTCTCGATGGTTTTATTTCAATCAAAGGGATGAGATATCAACATCTATAAATGGAAGGTATAAATCCATCCTCGAATTATGCATTAATAACATGCCACTCGTGATGCACCCAACATATCCTACTTCCTGCCAACATATGGAATGAACGTTTTGTCAGAAAATCAAAGTGCGTGAGACGTGAAACGTATTAATTATAAAATTAATGTCTAAGGATCCTTACACATTCTCATAGATAAGAGTATCTAATGGCACCAAAACAAGCATAATTCCTACTAGCAGGTTTATTCTCATAATCTCTCATCTTAGAGATTACAAGGTGAAAACATTGTGAGAATAAGTCTCACATGCTTACTAGTACTCACACCTCATGGTCTATATATGATGTCCCATTATAGTATTTCATCCAACCATAGAACTATATTTAAGAATATTTTCATCGCACTTCAAGGATCTCATTATAGCGGGGAACTGCTATAACCTTGTTAATGTGAAAAATACTCCAAGACATTATTACACTATAGTCATGCAAAACAGTGAACAATATGTAATAAGTTGTTTAATATTTAAATATATTAAATATTCATGTAATCAAAGTAAAAAAAGTTGGTTCAAGGACACCAATTATGAAAAACTCTCACTTGGACTAGAGACAACTTCCTATGACTTTAAGTCTTCTAGACATCACATGATGATCATGTTTATGCTGATTCAAGGCTTTAGACAAGGGGTCTTCCATGTTGTCTTCCATGGAAATATTACTCTCTCCAACTTCACCTCTGTGAGAAAAATTCCTCAAGAGATCATACTTCTGATGTATGTGCTTCGTCTGGTGATGTGACCTTGGATCTTTTGTGAGATCCACCACTGTATTATAATCATAGTATTGTGTAATGGGATATTTATTTCTAAGTATCACATCCAGCTCCTGGATGATGCTTCACATCCAAACTGCTTCTTTAGCTTGTGCAGAAGATACGATATACTTGGACTCTACTGTAGAATTTGTGACTGCACTCTTCTTTGAGCTCTTCAAACTCATTTCACCTCCATTCAGAATGAGTATATATCATGTTTGTGACTTCATTTCATCTTGATCAATCTGGAAACTATAATATTCAAATCCATTGATGACTAGTTCCACATCTCCTCCATAAACTAGGAGAATATCCTTAGTATGCCTTAGATACTTTAGGATAGTCTTTATTTCCATACAATAGCAGTCACCTAGGTCATCTTGATATCTTCCTAATGCACTCAATACATAGGAAACATCTAGCCTAGTACATAGCATGTCATATATGACTGACCCAATTACTAATTCATTTGGAGTCCTTACCATTATCTTTATTTCCTCATGTGTCTGAGGAAACTTTTTCTTGGAAAGATTAATTCCATGTGACACTAGCATCAAACCCCTCTTGTATTTTTCCATACAGAATCTCTTCAGCATATTATCAATGTATGTACTCTGAATTATGCCCAGCAATCTCTTGGATCAATCATGATGAATCTTGATCCCAATAATATATGCTGAATTTTCCAAGTCCTTCATGGAGAAGAATTGATTCAACTATTCTTTAACAGGCTATAAGACTGGTATCTAGTTTCCAATGAGTAATATTTCATCAACATATACTATTAGGAAAATGAATTCACTCCCACTAAACCATTTGTAGACACAAGGCTCATATTCATTCTTGATTAAACTAAATTTTGTTATGGATTCATCAAAATGAATGTTCTATGACCTGGGTTCTTGATTTAATCCATAAATGGATTCTTAAAACTTTCATAGCCTATTGGCATCCTTTGGAGTCATAAACCCTTCAGGTTGTGTCATATAGACATCTTCCAAAAGGTTCCCAATAAGTATGGCTGTTTTGACATCCATTTTCCAAATCTCATATCTTGGTAAGATTTAGTGTCCAATAGAATTATAAGGTATTTCATCATTGCAACTATTGAAAAGGTTTCGTTATAGCCAATGTCTTGATGCTTCTTGAACCCTTTTGCAACTAGTCATGCCTTATAGGTACAGACTTGTCCTTCTGTGTACAGTTTCTTCTTGAATACCCATTTTCAAACAATAAGCCTTATATCAACTAGAGGATCTAGAAAATATTGACAGGGTTTTGGTATATGGAATCCATTTCATAATTCATGGCTCATTTCCACTTTCCAATGTATGTGCCACTTACTAATTCCATGTAGGTTAGAGGATCATTATTATCAACTTAAAATGAATCACCATCCTCAGTAACTAGAAAAATGTACCATTCTGGTTCTCTAACCTCTCTTTTACTCATATGTTGTTCTTGTGTCTCTCAAACATTTCTTCCTTCCATGGGGATTTCTGGAATCTATTCATGTACCAACTCTTGTGTACCTTTAGCCTTGACTTCATCAAAGTATATCTCTCTCCCACTATCTATTTTGGATATGTGTTCTCTCTCAAGGAATATAATGTGTATTGCCACTATAATCATCTTCTCTGAGGGTTTGTATAGGTAATAACCCCTTGTTTACTTAGGGTATCCTATAAAGGTATGCTTTATGCCTCATGGAGAAAGATTTTTAGCTGAAGAGGCCTTAACAAATTCATCACTTCCCCCCACAAATGTAAATTTGATAACATGGCTTTATTTCCACTCCATAACTCAAATGTAATACCATTTATTGATTTATTTAGTACATGGTTTTGTATTTGTGCCACTGTTTGTAATGCATATCCCCAAAAGGATAATGGAATACTTGCATAACTCATCATTAATCTCACCATGTCCAACAAGGTTTGGCTCCTCATTTTTCTCACACCCTTCCACTGGGGCATGTAAGGAGGAATGGGTTGGTATATGATCCCAAACTCACGTAAGTAATCAATGAAGTATTCATTAAGATATTATCCACCTCGGTCTGAGTGTAGTTTCTTAATATTCATACCAATATGGTTTTCAACTTCATTATTGTATTCTTTTAACTTATCAAAAGAATCTGACTTATACCACATTAAGTAGATATATCCATATCTACTAAAATAATCAATAAAAGTTATGAAGTATGTGTACCCTCCCCTTCCTTCAATTAAAAATGGTCCACATGCATTGGTATAAACCAATTCAATAATCTCTTTATCCATTTCACATTTCCCACTAAATGGGGATTTAGTCATTTTTCCTTGTGAACATTCATGACAAACTCCAAGTTTTTTTAGTTTGAAAGAGTCTAAATATCCATCTTGATGTAACTTTTTCAATAATTTCTTATTTACATGACCTATCCAGTTATGCCAAAGTTGGGTGTGGTATGATTCATGTGAATTATCTTTGTTATCAATTTCCATTACTTGGTTTGTGTAATCTAACATGTAAACACCATTGTATAAATGTTCCCTACCAAAAAAAATCTATCTTTGTAAAAGAACCAACATTAATTTCCAAAAATGAAAAAAAAAAGCCATATGTATCTAATCTGGATACAGAAATAATGTTTTTATTAACATACAGCACATAATAACAACCCTTTAACATCATGATCATCCTGGTTCGCAACGTGATTTGGTAGTCCCCGACAGCTGCAGCAAAAACTCTAGCTCCGTTGGCTACCCGTAGATCTACCTCCACTCAGTCAATATTCCTAAATCTACTTAGTTCCTATATTTGGATACATATGTGAGCACCAAAAGCTATATCTAATACCCAATTTATAGAAACATATATATTTCATTCGATAACAAATGCACATGAGGCATCCCCTTGCTTCTTAGGCTGGGTGTAGTTTTTCTTCCAATGGCCCTTCTTGCCACATGTGAAACTAACATCCTCTTGTTCCCTTTTCTCCCATTTGATATTCCTTTTCTTTTAAGGTCATTAAGAGGCTTTGGTCTTAAATCTCTTTTCATTCCCTTACCTATTATTCACCATAAGTATATAAGGATTTTCGCGCTTCATATCTTTGTCCACTTGGAGAATGAGGATAATAAGATCAGATAGAGACTTCTCAATGTTGTTCATATTGAAATTGATAAAAAATTTGAAGAAGCTCTGAGGGAGTGATGTGAGAATGAGATCGGTGCACAATTATTTAGGGAGTTTAAACCCTAAAACCACCATGTTCTTAATAATGCCAATGATCGTGACTACATGAGGCCCAGTTGGGGAACCCTCTCCAAGATTAATCTGGAAGTGTGCCTTGAAGATCTCAAACCTTTCTTGTCTTTCTCTCTACTGGTAAGGACTATGGAGGTGCTAGATCATGATATAAGAATCTATATTTTTTTGAGACTTCATTAGCTTACAATACATTAATGATAGCATCAAACATTGAACATCTCCCATGTTGTTCATATATTTCTCATAGACCAGGAAATACTCATCACTCTCCTCTTTGTCATGTGGATCAGTTAATGATGAAACCAACATTTAATACTTCCTTTCATGGTTTAGGATAACCTAAAGGCCTCAAAACCATTCCTGGAAGTTACTACCTGTGAAGATGTTGTCTTTATCCAGAATTGATCGTAGGGATAGTGTTGTTCACGAGCTTGTCATTTTTATTCTAAAATAAAAGAGAAGATCATTAATGCTTTATTTATTACATTTTATGAGAAATAATAATTAATTTTATTAAGTATCCCATTATTTTATCAAGTCCCAATGGCCCTCACCATTGAACTCAGAATGTCTAGTTTCCATGACATTCTAGGGGAAAGGATCCATATTCCCCTTCGCATAACCCCAACAAGGGTTTTTCAATCTATTTGAAGGTATTTAGTTAAGCTGGTCTTTGCCAACTATGGGCTTGTAGCTCTGTGATCTGTTGAGGGAACTCCCCAATCCGGAAATCCTGACTTTGGATTTCCTCAAATCTTTCCTCCAATATTACACCAATTCTAGAAAGGGATACTCCTCTTTATGTATATGGTTAAGTTAACCCGAAAGCTTTCATAAGGGATTCATGTATAAAAGGAAGATTCCCAAAAAGGGTTGGTCAAACACATAGTTTTATTTATTTTTTCCCTTAATCAAGTAATGGAAGGATTTTTCTAACTTAATTTTTTATTTGAGGGATTTTTATCTCTTTTGGGTGAAATACTTATTATCATTATCACATGATTGTTAATATTAAGTGGAAGTTACTTAAGTGATTAACCATTTCTTGATAATATTTATGTATAAGGCTAGTTTGTTTTAATTCCATATTACATGATTGTTAGTTCATTAATTATGTGACTCTGACAACACATCCATAATGATAAACCATGAAACTGATAGAAATAAAATAAAGTAAAGGAAGTGGTAATAATATTTTCTAATGTTTAGTTTACCTAGTGGTAGATAAACTAACCCTAACCTAGGGGAGAAACACCATAAACCTTTTGGGTTCATGTTTATAGATTTCCACCTTTCCAGTTCTGTATCTCCTGGTATTGCTTTCTTCATAGCTCTAGCTTGAACTGAATCCAATAGTTTGGGATTTTCATACTTTACATATAATTTTTTTAACTCACATGTAGGTAAGGGGTATATGGGGGGTTTACATAAAATAAACCATGGGCACGTAGACCCTACATATTAATGAGGAGAGATGGATCATAGGCCAACAACAAATTTAATAAATAAATTAAAAGGATACCAATCACATACAAAGGTCTTGGTCTAGCTCATGATCACCCACATACATGCAACAAGTTACACATTTAATAAAACTAGTATTTAATTCATTAATAGTTATTTATTAAGATAAATTGTTCTTGAATTGATTAATTATTATATTTAATTAATCAATCCTTTTAACTTAATCCATTTCTGAATTTCCGTGAGATTCTCAACATTGTACATAAATTCACATTGGAGGTATCCAAGTGAATACCCATTTGAATCTACCTAAAATCTATTATATTTTCATATTTTATTATTCTTATGACATATGGCATATAATATGTTTCAATTCATAGATTAATAGATTTTAGTATGATTTATACATGATGTGTAGTTATAAACATTACACAAACATTAATGTTTTAATTTTTTGTAATTTGGTAATGCACACGGCATGTAGTTCTGACTACATGGAATCTACTACCTTCATTGTTTGTACTAAATTACATGCCTAGGGACTCAGCATGTAAAGACTACTTTAGAAAGTTAGAAGAACATGGCATGTACAGTGGGTTACACACCATGTTTTCTCTATGTTACTTATTTACTGATCGGCTTATCCATGAATGGGATACACGGTTTGGCCCCCTTACCTGAAGGGAATACATGCTATGTGTAGTGGGCCACATGGTGTGTAACCCAATAAGCATGTTCCTATTTTCCCAGTCAACACGTGGTTTATAATTAACTATCCCACGTGTAATAAATGCACATCTTGAGTAATTGCCAAATTACTCCGAATGCGTTGAACACAACTACATAGTGTGTAGTCTGGATTACACAGCGTGTATGGAATAGAACACCGCTTGTATGTCTGAACACATGGCGTGTACTTTCGTGTCACCTAGGTAGAATCTTTGGTGCCTCTTAATGAGTTCTCCATTTTAATTTTAATTTAAAAATCATTTCTTTTAGTGAAATCCGCAAGAAACGAAAAGAGGGGGAAAAGATCTCGAAATCAAGATTACAAGAATGATTAACCTTGAATTGAAAAACTAAATTATTAAAATTTAAAGCATCAAAAAATTATTTAAATAATTATAAACTCTGATGTAACCACTCTAATACCACTTGAAGGTTCCAGGCGCAGCCAAAGAGAGGTTGGGGTCAGCGCCCAACATTAATTTTTACATTGATCAATGATTATTTCATGATCAATACGACGATTAACGCTGGTCTCCATGGAACAGAATCAAATATTTAGATAAATAAGAGTCCCAAAACCTTTAGATAGGATCTTTCACATCATTTTTGTAACAAATTTAATTAATTTCATAAATAAAAGAATACATGGATCTTCGGTACTTTCTTTGTTGATGATGTTAATCATTCTGAATGACCCTTCTAGATTGTCTCATTGTGATTGTGAGGATCCAAACTAGAATCCCTCTAGTGGTGTTTCACATGTTCTATGATGGCTTCTGATTGACACCACTCATTCTCTGGGTGATAGCATAGTGAATAGAGTGTCTTGTGCTGGTCATTCTTGACCACTTGTTCTTTGGACATGAAGAACCACTTTTGTTCATGAGAGGGGCAGGAAAAGGATTCAATAGAGAAATCGTTTAGCTCACCAATTCTCAATTCACTAGGCATGTAGTTTATTACATGGAACAATATATGTATGTGTCTATTTATCGACATGGGCTTCAGTTACAATATTTAATTGTGTAATAATAATTAAATACATTCATAACCATAGAGAAAACTCATGCTCTTAATAATAATACCGCTTCATTATTTATGGTGCGCTAACTTGCATAAAACAGAATTATAAATAAAATTCAGTGTCACAAAATAATAGTAGAATTATTATTATTTTAACTTGTGCCAACTAGTTAAATAATTATTTACATTCTTCCAAAAAATTATTTTACTACATTGTTGGCCTTGGTCCACTCGTACTCTATTTCCATTTATTGAACCCCTAAATAAATAAATAATTCATTCATTCTACTAAATAAATATTTTATTTAAAAACTAGTAAATAAATATTTATTAAATGTTCAATAAAGTAAATATATAAATTGTACCCACAATCCAGTGAATAAATATTTATTTAATTTATGAAATCATATTAACTTGAATAAAATTATTCTACTTTCTTGAGAATAATATTTATTCCATTAATTAAATTCAAATTGAATTTAACCGAGACTACCAGAAACACTTAGTGTGTAACCCTATAGGATTCTTTCTCATTGGAATTAGGTGGGCTTGCATAAAGTCTAATAGTACTATCTAGAAATGGGTCAATGAATCCAATAGATTGAACTTAAAGTCACAACATTGAAATCCATATACGAATACTCACTTTTAAATATAATCCCTTTGTCTAAATATATCATCAGGAAGGTTTTATGATAGTTTCATCGACCTTTGTGCTTAATACATCATTCTTTGACTACCTGAAATAAATATGTCGTTACACCATGGCCATGGAATTTCAAGTGATGGTTCTATTTAAATCAAAGGTCCAAGATATCAACTTCCACAAATGTAAAGGATAAATCCTTATAATACTTATCCATTAAAAACTTTCCACTCGTGATGCACCCAATGTACCCTAATTCCCCCCAACATAGGGCATGATGGTTTTCATAAGCAAATCAAAGTGTGCAAGTCATGACATGTATTAATGATAATATTAAAGTCTAAGGATCATTACACATGCTCACATATAGGAATATCTAATGACACCAAAACATGCGGAATTCCTCCTGGTGGGTATGTTCTCATAATCTCCTGTCTTGGAGATTACCAAGTGTGAACTTCATGAGAAGAATCTCACGTACTTATGACTACTCACACGTGATAGTATGTATACTATGTGTCCCATTATAGTATTTCATCCAACTGCATAACTATATTTAAGAATATTTTCATTTAACTTCAAGTTTCTTATCATAATGGGGAACTAATGTGACCTTTTCAATATAAAAAATACTCCAAGACATTATTACACTATAGGCATGCAGAACAATGAACAATATGTAATAAGATGTTTAATATTTAAATATATTAAAAATTAATGTAATCTAAGTAAAAAATTTTGGTTCTAGGACACCAACTCTTACACTGATTCCTACCTCCAGTAGGCCCTGGGGTGGCGAATAGCCCTGAGGGTATAGTAAACACACAAATGGGAGGCATTAACCTCTAAGATAACACATGAAGAAGAGAGAGGTAAGACAGAAACCAACCAACTCCAAGTCAGAATGAAATATAAAATAAATCCCAAGTACATATATGTAATATCTTACAATAAATACTACAAATGAAAGGGAAAACTGCAAGTACCAAAAGAAAGTAAAAATCAGCAGTGACCATGAAGCCCGAATAGCTCCTATAAACCCAATCTAGTAGTAACCAGCCTGATCTCCAACCTACTCCAAGTGACCTGAAAACATTTTATATATGTGTAGGGTGAGTTTAGTAGTATACTTAGTAGGATCCTCCACGGAGCCTCTCATGCAAAAGTAAATAAAGCATAGTAAAGCACAGTGAATAACAAGTGAAACTAACTCATTACCTAAACAGGTATGATATGTTCCCATCCTAACTATGGATACTCTAACCAAGTATCACATAAAAATGTATATAATATAATAAGGAATATAAAGGGTACCCCACTACCCCTTCCTCACTGGTTTTCCTCTTTGCCCCAACATCACACGTCCTAAGCATCTCTCTCCAAAAAGGCTTACCCACAGACACTTGGGAGAAGCACCACAATATGCACCTCATGTAACACAACCACTATGACCACATAACCAAAGTAACCAGGTAATTTTCTAGAGCCACCGTAGCTCATGTAACATGTATCATACATCAATCATTATTCCTCAAGCCATTACATCCCATACACTGAGTAAGGATCCTCAAGACATCATAACCTATACACGTTAGACCTATAATATTCCATAGGAAACTATATCCAGAATATATGTGTGTGAATATCCACATTCCATTACATCCCTCTGCACACATATATGGGAAAAAACTAATCATTGTACCTACCAACACAAGTAACTACCAAGAGAAGAGAGTGAGGCCAAAGGAGGTATTCAACCATCCATCCCCCCCCCCATCAGAATGTTGGGGAAAACACACCCCAGGGCTCAGAACCCCTGGGGTGTCAGTTTCCCTAACTGACAGAGTGTATTAGAATATAGAAACACATGAAGTACAGAATATACTATAACTCACAACCACACTATGGGCATAACCTATTCTAACACTTAACAACATCTAACGTCTCTCGAAATCCCGACTGATACTACTAAGACTAGGTATACTATAAGCACACAACCATTTAAAGAGATACATTAGATATTTTTATCACTTTTTATCAGTTTCAATTTACATTAATTAATTCTTTAACTATTAATTAACCATTATTAATTCCATGTTACATTTCATTAGCATAACACCAAGGTTTCATGCCCTTTAGGAATTACCAAACTAATTCCATATC
This sequence comes from Viscum album, assembly GCA_963277665.1. Lineage (NCBI taxonomy): Eukaryota > Viridiplantae > Streptophyta > Magnoliopsida > Santalales > Viscaceae > Viscum > Viscum album. Next base: position 141,527,997 of record OY728161.1, on the reverse strand, counting down.
TTCTCAGAAATATTTCCTCAGCATTGCATGCCAACAATCTCCAAACCCATGGGTTAACATCATTTATTCAATCAATTATTAACAAAATTATTACTTTCCCAAATTCCCAGGCATTCTATAAAAATATTCTAATCTACTAAACACAAGGGGGAATCAACACAAGGAGTAGATGAACTAGCAATAAAGCCTTTTCCATATATAGCAGGTGCATAGATCCCTCCTCCCTTGAGAATATAAACATAGAAAGAATGTGGAACACCCCATGTGTCTTCACCCCTTTTAGAATGAGGGTAAGCAAGACTATCAGCCTTGATTAGTGGGGAAAGTAAAACAGATAAACAACCGACTAGATCCATCAAGAATCAAATCATTCCATAATCGGCCGGTTTCATCATCTCTAGTGTACTCCCTGACACCCACATGCATAAACCGATGCATATCGCCAATCTATGTGTCAACTGCTACCACAACCAATGGGCCTCCCTACCCCCACATATCACAACAGCCATTCAGCCTCACTTTCAATGGCCCGAAGGCCTTAAATGTTTTTTATTATTAATAAAACCCCTTTTAAGGGAAGTAGGGGAACCCATACAAACATCATAGACTTAAGACATATCACAACCCGATGGTGGGAAAATAAACCCAAACTGACAACTTGGATTAGGCCCACCCTAGAATATGAATCCTGATGAAGCTCTCTACCATTACAAGGTTGTTCAGCAAGCAAGTGTCTCGTGTCAAAGCACAAGAACGATCTGATGGTTGTCTTCATACCATCTAAGACATCTAAATCTGAAAAGATATGCATAGGTAAACCTCTAGCTCTAAACCTCCTCTAGGACCTATTCATTGTGTTCGAGTCCAACAACTGCATTACAAATGGCCTAAAGACCTATCCAACATAAAACATCAAAAAACATCACCGATGTAGATATCCTCTTCAGAGAAAGAAATAGTACTACCACACCGTTTCTATGAACCACTCTTGACATGGCATAGTTAAGAACCCAAAGGCATGTTCTCTATATTTCAAGATGCCAGGATAGTGCCACCAAGGGATGGAAGGCCCAAAAACCACACCAAAGAAGCACCATTGGGGAGGGGAACCAAGATGAACTAGATCATAAATGCCACTCTAGGATGAAATCGGTAATATCATAGAAAAAGGATAACCATCATCAGATGTCAAAGAAGATGAACTCACTACAAGAGGTAAGTGAGGAACCCACATAACTATCAGTAGAGATTTTCCATCGCCATCAACACTACAATCCACCCACAACATTACTAATTTAAAATCTTCATGGAACCACACAAAGAAGTAATCACATTGAAAATGTAAACCTCTACCAATAAACCAAAAATAGAGATCCCCCCTCTCCCTGAGCCACTCTAGAACCTACAGTGAACCCTACTAGAAACATCAAATCCACCTCAGTACCTCATCAACCTTGCCACGTCAAGATCTAGGTATGAACCAGAATCCAAATAGTTGATCCACACAATGGATGAAGGACCAGGGCAGATTATGAGCCATGCCATGCTCCTAGGGGATACGCCGCTGAAGACCGAAGCATGCTGATCCACCAAAGCCTAGAAGCTGAGGATCAAGGAACACTAATCCATCGATGTGTTGAGGACATGAAGATCCAGGGCCAACGACGCACCACACCGAGCTCCTAAGGAAGATGCTGTCGAGGACCGAAGCATGTCAAAGGAGGGAAGAACGAGATGCAGGACGAAACCCTAGCCGCCTTGAGAGAATAGGAACCCACTACTCAGAGTCTTTTTTTCCGGTTCTTCTTTCATCCATCTGTCCTCACATCACAAGAAAATAAGCCTGAAATAAACATTATATCAACTCGGCTCTTGGACCTTAAACAAGGAATCCAGCCTTTGTACATAATGATCACTCATCGCTTCAAAGCACAAGGCACACGGCCTTACCAGCAAAAGGGTAACTCAGAACCCTACCATGCATTATCTTTTATCAAATAGCTAGTTCTTTAATCCATCTTGAATTAACCGATTTTTTATTTGTAGGTTCCAAATACGATAAACCAATAATGTAAGCTATCACAAATTAACTAAAAAGTTAATTTAAATGACTTTAATTCATTATCAACAATCATAAACAAGCCTCTATATTATCAATTAATTCAATTGAACATGATTATTACAACAACAACCAGATTCATTTACATGCCTATTTATCTTAGAAAAGTAATTATAATTAATCCCAGTTTACATTCTTTTCCAATTTCCATAGAGAATGACATGATTAAAAGGGAAGTCATATATATCACACTATCTATCTAAACAATAGGTAATAACATATGATCGATACCAATTTATTTATCTGGTTCAAATATTTATTATGTCGATTCCATTATTATCCAGTGAGCTAAAACATGCTAACTCTACAGTTTCATGTAAAATAATAGTGAACCCATGAATCCCCTACATCAAAATGTTCTTAATGTTATTTACATGATAATGATCCATGAAACAGATCATGATCACCTCCCACTGTGACAACTGCATCCACCCAAGGACGTCGCAGCACGACCGCACCAACCGATACCCAAAAAAACTCCATTAAGAATGTGGTGATCACATGACATAAAAAGGCATGGAAAAACAGAAGGAGAGGAACCCATAAGAACAATGGTAGATCATACCTTATAATAAATATTGGTCTACACTACTTGGTTGCACCAAAACAGGGGGTGCTCTTGCAGCAAGAAGAACATCAAGGGGAACCAATCCAAGGAGGAACGTTTGATCGAAAAATCCTATGGGAAGAAGGAATGGTATGAGCGTCTCACAATAGAGAACAAAAAAGAATAACAAGGGAGTAATATATATCATCCCTTTATAATATTTAACTGAGCAATGGTTTAAGATACGCTTGATTTTTCATTAAAATCGGATCTCATTAAACCACATGGTTTGACCAATTAAAAGCCTTCTGATTTTTATAAAAATAAAATATATTATTTACTGAACCTGAAACAGCTTCAACCCTTCTTTAATATGGAATTTAAATCATTTTATGTCAAATAAAGACGTCAAAAGGGAAAAATTGGGAAATCTGGAAAAAATCTATAAATTTGAAAAAGGAAATAAAATAGTTTCATAAACACTATTCACAAATACATCGATGTCGACTGTACAAATGACTCACCGACACTGATAGTACAAATGAATCACTGACGTAGACAGTGAAAATTACTCAATGAAGCTGATATTACAAATGACTCACCGACACCGATAGTACAAATTACTCACTGAAGCTGATAGAACAAATGAATGACTAACACCGAGAGTAAAAATGACTCACTGATGCCAACAGTAGAAATGACTCATCGACACTAATAGTACAAATGACTCACTAATGTCGATAGTAAAAATGACTCCCCAATGTATACTTTAAAAATGAATATCCAGTGATTATAGTACAAAGGACTCATCAATGCCGATAGTACAAATGGATCACCGATGCTGATAGTACAAATGACTCACCGACACTGAAAGTACAAATGACTCACTAACGCCAACAATAAAAATGACCCACTGATGCCAACACTATTCATATCTGTCTCACCGATGATACTTTTCACATATTTCTCACCAATAATATTTTTCACATATGTCTCACTGATGACATTGTTCACATATATCTCATGGATGATACTTTTCACAAAACTATAAACACTATTCACAAAACATGAAATTTGGAAAAGTGTTGGGGATAAGTCACCTTGACCCCCCATAACACCTCAGACACCAAATTTCAGCAAAGGAATGGACCTGTGAGGTCTGGTCCATTACATCAGATACCTCTCAAAAAATTATCATCCTCGAGAATTATAAACCAATCTAGATAGGAAATAGAAAATGGGGTCTGAAAAACCACCCTTTGAGATACCTCTCAAGGATCTCACCATTAAGATGAGCTCAACCACTTTCTCCAAGGAATAGTGTGAACCCATGTAGAAACCACAACTGACTCCTAAACACTCTCCCAGGGGAGATACCTCTTAAGAAGAGAAATCCACAAAATCAACAAAATAAATCCATCTCAGAAATAGGAAAGTTCTATAACCACAAAGAGAACATAATTACAAGAAAAAAGATCTAAACATCAAACAAAATTGGGTACTGAGTGTTAAAATGTGACTCACATTCCCAAGTACTCTCCTCCACACCACCGTGTCTCCACAAGACATGAACCAAGGGGATAGCACGCCCATAAAACACCTTCTCCTTGATTTCCTAGGTCTCTACAGGCTGCTCCTCAAAGGACGCATCATCGTCAACATCAATCTCACCCCAATAAATGATGTGAGAGTCATCATGAAGATAAATACGGAGCTATGACACATGAAAAACATCATGTATTTTACCCATCTGCAGGGGAAGTGCTGCCCGATATGTTACGGCTCCAACATGAGCCAACACCTCGAAAGACCCAACAAACCAGAGAGAAATATTACTCCCATGACCAAACCTTTGCTGCCCATGACTGGGAGTCACCTTAATAAAGATGTGATCCCCAATATCAAACTCTGAAAGTATCCTCTAATGATCGACATATGATTTCTGAAAATCCTACACTACCTTCATCCTCTCGTGAATCACCTAAATCATCTCTGTTGTATTCTACACTAGTTCCAGTCTGAGAATTGCTGACTCTACAACCCCAATCCAACACAACAGAGAATGGAAATGTCACCCATAAAAGGTTTCAAATAGCTCCATACCAATGGTGGAGTGAAAAATATTGTTGTAAGAAAACTCTACCAATGGTAAGTGCCTCATCCACGAACCTCCAAAATCCAGGACACAAGAGCACAACATGTCTTCAAGATTCTGGATGGTCTACTCTGTCTGACTGTCCATCTCTGTATGAAAAGTAGTGAAAATCCATAGCTAGGCACTAAAATATTGTTGGAGACCTCTCCACACACTAAAAATAAAATGAGTATCTCATTCAGAAATTATCTTACTCAAGAATCTGTGAAGTCTCACCACCTCCTCTATATACTTCCCCGAAAAAACTTCCACCGAGCTCGACTCCTTGATTGTTATGAAGTGCGATGATTCTTTTAAATGATCCACTACCACCCATATAGCATCATGGCCTCCATGATATTTAGGTAAACCAGTAACAATGTCCATCGATGTGTCCTCCCACTTCAAGTGAGGAACATATAACAGCTGGAGCAAACCACCGGGAACACGGTGCTCGGCCTTCACCTTCTGGTAGACCAAACATCAGGACACAAACTCTAAAACTGCATGCTTCAGCCCAGGCCATCAAAATTGACTCCTCAAGGCTCGTTACATCTTTTTCATGCCAGGATGCACTTCCAAAGGTGAACTATGGAACTATCTAAGAACTGTATCACACATCGCCAAAGGAATGAAAATCCTTACCTAATACAGCACCTGATGTTTTTTCATCCTTAGACCAACCATCAGGGGCCCCGCCATAAACAACTCTGTCTCTGTAGACTTCCACCTCTAGATCCCCCAACTAGGACTCTTCCACCTATTTCACTAGAGATGAATGCACCATCATCTGAAAAAGAAAACCTCTACCCCCAACTTCTCCCATATTAATATTTAATTCTGAAAGTTCTTCCATCACTCTCCAGGAATCACCAGATTCACACACTGCATCACTATGTGACTTCCTACTTAGCGCATCAACTACAAAATTACCATTTCTTGGTGTATACAATATTTCAAAGTCATATTTATGTAATAACTTCATCCACTAACGTTGTTGCAAGTTCAAGTCATGCTGGGAGAAAACATACTTTAGGCTCTTATGATCGGTGAAAACCACAAAGCACTCACAAATGAGGTAATTTCTCCACAACTTTATAACAACCACCACAGCCACAAAATCAAGATCATGGGTGGCATAGTTATTTCTGTTAGGACTCAACTTCTGAGACCCATAAGAAACAACTGATATCTACTACATTAGATCATATCCTAACCCCAGACGTGAAGCATCACAGAAAACATCAAACTGGACTCCCTCTACTGGAAGACAAAAAACTGGAACACTGACCAACTTCTCATTCAGATACTTGAAATATTCCTAGCATTGATCAATCCACATGAATGCCTAATCCTTCTTGGTCAATTTTTTCAAAGGAGTCACAACTTGAGATAAATCGGCTATGGACTTCCTATAATAACATTCAAGACCAAGGAAACATCGCAAATTTACCACTGTCATGGGGGATTCCCAATACACAACTGCTTCTATCTTTGATAGATCTATATCTACTCCTAGTTGGGATACAACATACCTTAAGAAACAGACTTCTTGATCCCAAAACTCACACTTCAAAAACTTCCCAAATAGCTATAGTTGATGAAGAACTCCCAAAACGGCATGCAGATTCTCTACATGCTCCTCCTCAATCACAAAGTACACAAGTATTTTGTTGATGAAAACCACCATGAACTTATCTAGGAAATCAAAAAACACAATGTTCATCAACCCCATGAACACAAATGGAGCATTCATCACACCGAACAGCATTATAACTAAATAGTAATTCCCATCACTACAATGGAAAGAAGTCTCCTGGATATCCTCATCCCTTACATTCATCTTATGATATCTTGAACACAATTCAATCTTTGAGAACCAAATAGCTCCCTTCAGTTGATCGAATAAATTTTCACTTTTTGGAAGAAAATTGTGATTATTCACTATCACATTGTTTAAGAAACGATAATCAATACACAACTATAAACTATCGTTAGCCTTCTTCACGAACAAAACTGGTGCACCCCACGGCGACACACTCATCTGAACAAAACCACACTATAACAGAATATCGAGTTATATACATATATCCTATAACTCATAAGGGGACATCCTATATGGAGACATAGAGATAAGATATTCTCATGGCTATAGCTCGATACCAAACTCAAACTCTCGTCGAGGGGGTAATGCTACAAACTCTACTGGAAATACATCAGGGTACACTTCTATGACCCTAGGAAATTCCAACTACTAAACCTTAGAAGAACATAACATCAGATCATCCATCAATGATGAAAATTATATAACATGCCTCTGACCCATCTGAGGATATATCTTGCCAACAAAAACTGTTAGCACTCCATTAGCATTGAAGAACACCAACTACCTTTGGATGAAATCTATGATAGCCTACATTGAAAACAACCAATCCATATAGAGGAAGAAATTGTATGGTTTTATACATAAACATAGAAATATCCCCGAGAGAGGTGCTTCCCCAGAACTATCTCACAGTCTCTACATACTTCAAATAAGTTAGCTCAACCTCCAACTGGAGTCGTCAATGCCAAGGGAACTGGAATCCTCTCTACCTCAAGTTCAAATGAGTGTACAAGGGAAGGTTATATGAAGGATTGTGTCGCTCTTGAATCAAGAAAGGCATAAAACCATGTATAAAACAAGAAAATGGTACCTCAAGTGATGTCTACCTCACCTGGATCTGGAAATGATAAAGCATGAAGCTGACCATGACCAGCTCCATAACCTATCTAACCCTGATGAAGACCACCGCCATGGTTGTGCTCTGCTCTCTAAGGATAGTGAGAATCTTGGAGTTGTCCTCTGCCTTCCCCAAATACTTTCAACTAATCCAAATCTGGTGAAACCTACAGTTGCTTCCACGGATGGAACAGCCTCAATAGAGGAACCAAGAGAGAATGTCCTGGAACACTCTAAATGCTTTGAATGGTAGGGCACTCTCTCTATTGATAACCTCAGCCTCTATAATAAAAAAAGTTCTTGGTCCCTTTTCATAGGCCTGAGAGACATCATACCTAATGAAACGAGAAAATAAGGGCTATGACCTACCCCTAGTCGAATGGAAACTCTTCTTCCCTAAAAACTGAGAACCCCAGACCATAGCTCTACCTCGTGAGGAATCTTGAAGACTCCTCTCTTGTGATGATCCGGTTCGGGATAACATCCTCTATATAATATCTTCCCTCTTTAGTACCTCAAGATATGTCTTGAGCATAAATGGGGTGACCTGGAACTAGATATCTGGATAAAAAGTCTCTTTGAAATGTCTTACCCTAGCCTCCTCATCTAGAAACAGGTTCAAAGCATATCATAGAAGGTTCCTAAAATGGATCCCGAACACTCGCACACTGGAGCTCCCCTGTTGAAGGGTAATCATCTGTTGGAAACCTGATGCCTTCATGGTCTAATAATGAAACTCAACTATGAACATGTCTCAGAACTCCTCTCATGCGATCACCAACTCCTCACGATCCCCAAGGAACAGGAACCACCACTACTTCGCTGCCCCATACAACATCATCACAACCAAAAATACCTCGTTATACTTCAGAGCGAAGATCAAGGTGAAGGATATCTCAACGTATTCCAACATGTCTTCTATAAATGCATCTGAAATGGATCACTCGTACTTGTGTATACTCTATCACTAAAACCCTCAGAGTTTCCTCCTCCAAGTTTCATCTTCATCAACCTCTACCCTATAGCAATCTGATGGCATAGCCTTATGGATATCTTCTGTGTGAACTAGACAATGACACCGACCAGGATCTATACCTACATAATAAAAAATTGTTAGAGCCCCAAAACCTGTAATATGGAAGACTCAAAATTAATTAATTAATTTTTTTCTTTTATTAATTTTATGTTAACTTATCCCAAGGTCTACCCAATCAAACACAAGCAAAAAGAAGAATGATGCATGATCCTTTCCTAGGTCTCTACCCTACAACTAGTATCACCTAGCCTAGTAGCCATTGTAAACTTAAAGGTACGTGCGTCAGATCATAGGGGGGGCCTAAACACATATGTCTCAGCTAGTCTCCAGTGTTTACAACACTTGAAAAACTTAACTAACATTGTTTCTCTACCAACCCATGCAACCTCATAGATTTCTAACACCAAAATCTATCTTATCCCTCAACCTCCCTTTGATACCACTTTATCATGACCCCCCCCCCCAAGGTGTACCCCTCCTGGGATGGCAATGTGATAAGGGAGACAGTGACCTCCCAAGTACAGCCACCAATAGGCCCTATGATGATGACTAGAACCGAGGGTATAGTAAAAACACAAATGGGAGGAATTACCCTCAAAGAGAACACATGAAAAAGAGAGAGGTAAGAAAAACACCAACCAACTCCAAGTTAGACTACATTATAAAATAAATCCCAATTACCCATATGTAATGTCATGTAACAACTATTATAACGGATATGAAAATTGTAAGTTCCAAAAGAAATTAAAAATAGTAGTGACCATGAAGCTCAAAAATCTTCTACAACTCAAATATAGTAGTAACAATTTTGATCTCCAGCCTACTCCAAGTGACCTAAATACAATTTATATATACATAGGGTGAGTATAATGGTATACTCAATCAGATCATCCTCGGATCCTCTCATGCAAAAGTAAATAAAGCATGCTAAAGAACAGTGAAAAACAAGTGAAACTAACTCATCAGCTAAATAGGTATGTTATATTTCCTTCCTCATCATGGATACTCTCACCAAGTATGACATACAAGATTGTATAATATAATAAGGAATATCAATGTTAACCCTCTATTACTTTCCCACTAGTTTTTCACTTTTCCCTAATGTCGCACGTCCTAAGAATCTCTCTCCAAAAAGTCTTGCTCGCAGACACCTAGGAAATGCACCACAACATGCACCTCAAGCAACACAACCACTACATCCACATAACCAATGTAACAAGGTAGTTTCTGGGATCCACCATAGCTTGCGTAACATGTATCATTCATAGGGAATTAGGCCTCAATCCAATACATCTCATACGCTAAGTAAGGATCCTCAATACATCATATTCAATACACGTTAAACCTACAGTAGTCCATAAGAAACTATATCCATAATATATAAGTGTGTGCGTGTGTGTTTGTGTGTGTGTGAGTGAATAAACACAAGTCATTATAGTCTTTTACTAACATATATGGGGAAAAACTAGCTGTTGTGCCTACCAGCACAAGAAACTACCAAGAGAACAGAGCGGGGCTAAAGGGGGGTAGTCATTCATCCATCATCCCACCAGAATTTTGGGAAAAACACCCCCTAGGGCACAGAATCCCCAGGGTGTCAGTTTCCCTATATAGAAAAGTGTAGTATCATATAGAAACACAAAAAGTACAGAATATACTATACCTCACAACCACACTATGGGCATAACCTAGTCTTAGACTCAACTGCACCAAACGTCTCTCGGATTCCTAGCTGCTACTGCTAAGAATAGGTATCCTATAAGCACACGGTAATTTAAAGAGTTAAATTATATTGTTTTATAATTTTCACTTAATTTTAATTAATTCTTTAACCATTAATAGGCTGTTATTAATTCCACATTACATTTTTTTAGCATCACACCAAAGTTTCATGCCCTCTAATCATAACCAAACCAATTCCACAACTTCTAAGAAATATTACCTCAGCATTGCATCCCAGAAATCTCCAGCCTCATCGGTTAACATCATTTATTCAATTATTTGTTAACAACATTTTTACTTTCCCATATTCTCATGAATTCTAGAGAAAAAATGCTAAGCTACTAACCACAACGTAGATTTACACGGTGAGTAGATAAACAACCCAACAAGTCTTTTCCACATATAGTTGGAGTGTAGACCAATCCTCCCTCAAGAAGCTAAACATGGAAATCATGTTGAACACCCTGTGTATATTATCCCATTTTGGAAGGAGGGTAATTAAGACCATTTACCTTGAGCAGTGGGGAAAGTAAAGAAGATAAACAACCAAAAATATTCAACAAGCATCCAATAATTAAATAACTGACCCGTTTCATAATCTTTGGTGTTCTTCCCGACACCCACATCCATAAAGAGATGCATCTTGGCACTCTAGGTGTCAACTCATGCCACAACCAATTGGCCTCCCTGCCCCCACATATCACAATAGCCAGCCGAGCTCACATCACAACACAATCAATAGGAATCAAACATCATATCAACTAGGATCTCGGCCCTTAAACAAGGAATTGATCCTTCATACATAATCATTACTCATGGATCCAAATCATATGGCACTCGGCCTTACCAGCAATAGGGTAACTCATATCCATACAAGGCGTAATCTTTAATCAAATAGTCAGTTATTTAATCCATATGTAATTAAATAATTTATTATTTGTAGGGTCCAACTATGGGAAACCTATAAATTAAGCTATCAAAAATTAGCTAAACAGTTAATTTTCATGACTTTAATTCATTATCAACATGCATAAACATGCCTCTGGATCATCAATTAATCCAATTAAATATACTTACTGAAACCACAACTAGATTCATTTACATGACTCTTTATCATTGAAAAATAAATAAAATTAATATGAGTTTATGTTCTTTACTAATTTCCATTAAAAATGACATGAAAAACAATTCAAACATTGATATCACACTATCTATAAAAACAATAGGCAATAACATATGATCGATACCAATTTATTTATCCGGTTCAAATATTTACTATGTCAATTCCATTGAGATCCAGTGGGCTAAAACATGCTAACTCTACAGTTTAACGTAAAATAATAGTGATGCAATGAATACCCTACCTCAAAAGGTTCTTTATATTGTTTACACAATAATGATCCATGCAATGGATCAGGATCACCTCCCACCACAAAAACTTCATCCACCTGGGCATGTCTCAGCATGATCGAATCAATCGACAACCAAGAAAACTCCATTAGGAAGGTGTAGATCACATGAAATAACAGAGAAAGTAGAAAAAATGGAGAAGACCCTAGAAGAACAAATGTAGATCATACCTTATATTGAATACTGATCGACACTGCTTTGTTGCACCAAAACAGGGGGTGCACTTGCAGTAGGAAGAACTTCGAGGGGAACCATTCTAAGGAGGAAAGTTTGATCACACGACTCCTATGGAAAAAAGGAAAGGTATGAGAATCTCGCACTAGGTAACAAGAAGGGGTAACAAGGGAGGAAGATATCTCTTCCCTTTAGATGATTTAATAGAGTATCGGTTTAAGATACGCTGGATTTTTCTTTAAATGTGGATTGCATTAAACCATGTGGTTTAACCAATTAAAAGCCTCTGGATTTTTATAAAAATCAAAGATATGATTTATCAATATTGAAATTAATTAAACCCCACTTAAATATATAATTTAAATCATTTTACTTCAAAGAAAGACATCAAAATGGAAAAACTAGGAAATTTGGAAAAATATGAAAATTTGACATAGGAAATGAAACAGTTCTTGAAATAGACACTGACAGTACAAATGACTCACCAACGCTGACAGTACAAATGACTCACCAATGCCAATAGTACGAATGACTCACTGACACTGAAATAATGAATGAATCATCGACGTCGATAGAAAAAATGACTCACCAACATTGACAGTAAAATGACTCACTGACACTGATAATACAAATGACTAACCAACACCGATAGTACAAATGACTCACTGACACTAATATTGTTCGCATATACCTCACCGATGAAACTATTAACATCTATCTCATTGATGATACTATTCACATCTGTCCCAATGATTATATTATTCCCATCTGTCTCACTGATGACATTGTTCACATCTGACTCACCGATGACACTTTTCACAAAACTGGAAACAATATTCACAGAATTAGAAAATTGGAAAAAAATTTGGGATAAGTCACCTTGACCTCCAAAAACACCTCAAACACCATATTTCATAAAAATAATGTACCGGAGAGGTCCGGTCCATTAAAAGACCCTGCCTCAAAATGATCATCCATTATTCTTAAAATAATCACATTGAAATCACCATAAGAGAGGAGGTTTGAGGATGGGAGTAATTCATGGAGGAGGGGGCATGGATTGGATGTCGCATGATGAGGGTTAGAGTTGAATGGTATTTTTTAGTATTTTAATTAGTGAGGTTAATAATATAAATTCCTAAAATTAATGTTTTTGGGAAACTAGTACTATCAACCAACACAATTTACCAATCCATGTGGTAACTATGTGGCACACATTGGACACCCAAACATAGCCCACAAGATTTCCTCACGGAACCCACATGGTTTAATGATCTTGTTCTAACTGAGTCAAAAAAACAATGTCCAAAAATACCCCCAATTGAATGATTTTTTCATGGTTACTTCTTACCATGCATAACCCGTGAGATAATGAAAAACATTCCAAAATTTAAAAATTTCATCCTGAAACTCCTGGAAACTCACAATTGTTCAAAATAATATAAAATAATTTTTAAAAACTATAGTGAAATGGTGGGTATAATAATTCTACAAACCATGCCACTTTCTTACCACAGAAAGTCTTATGCCCAAGTAAAGGAAATGTAAAAGGAAAAAAATTAAACCTGAGAATACTCCAAGACAAAGAAAATACTATAAAAGATCCATTCTCAAAAGGTCAACTAAAATCCTAAAACATATATAAAAAACAAGATAAATAACCCTCATACACATATAATAAGAAAATAAAAATGAATGGGGACTGAATGTGGCTCTCCAAACCATTTAGAATTGCTTTAAATAGGTGAAACACCACACAACCACTCAAAAGGCGAGATGATCATGTGGGAAACTATAATACCAAAAATATAGAATTAAGATAATTGGATTAGATAGACCATTGACATCCATAATACAATATTAACACTAGAAGGGAATCATTATCCAAGAGGAAACATAAAATTATGAGATTAGGCTAAAAGAACCATCACATATCAAAACACCCAAACTATACAATGATTAAAACATACCTCAATAAATGAAATGACATGTTCTATAACATTGGATAAAAAAATTGAGAAAAATGTGGAAAACTAAGACCTCATACCTATACTACACTCCCATAGTGAACCCAACTGTATTTGAACCGGCACTGGTTAGTTCATAATCTCAATTGGTTACATACATGTCCAAGCCACCCAAATTATCCACCATAGGCCATACCATGACCAAATAATGAATTAAAACTGATGAAAGTACCAAAACCCATGGAAATCATTACCAAAATATGTAACACAAGGCACAAAAAACAAGAGGTATGAATAAATTTAGATAACTACAACTCAAGAAGAGTAACCCAAAAGAATGCCCTAAGAACAAACCAAACAAAATCACCCCAAAGCTATAAGAATCTAAACTCATCGATCAGAAATACTAAAAAAACCATTATCTCATAATGAAACTTACACCCAAAATCCCAATAATATTAATCCTAATCAATATAAAGAACTAACTAAGTCCCGCCAGTCTAGATTACCCCATGAAAGAACTGATGGTTATCATACTATCACCCAACTGAAAGGGAAACAACACTTTACTCCATTGGAGTATATGAAAGTGATAAAAATAAAAAGATACATGAACCAATGCATAAATAACTCACACTTAATTGATTAATTTCTATATTTCATTATTTTTATAATAAAAACACTACCCCAAACCTAGGAAAGTTTCTGAAAACAAATCAAATGGTATAAGGTTAATTAAGGGAAAAATCTAAAACCCAATTTTCTTAAAACAAGCAAACATTTTTCAAAATATTTCGTTTATAATCCACAACCCCTTGATGAGGAGTCCCAAAACACATTTAAAAGGGAAATTATATTTGATAAAAATAAAAAAATTTGAATAACAACAAAGACACTCACATTTTAAAATGAGTAAAAATAAAAATTCCCTTAATTAAAAGAATTCACATAAAATCCACCATTATTTCAAATTATATTTCCTCTTTTTAAAATTTTAAAAAAAATTACCACTTTATTTTCATTAAATGAAAACAATAACCTTTGAAAATGCACCCTAAGAGGGCCATAACAAATTTCACTTAATATTAACCACTTTTTAAAGCCAATTTTTTTCCTCAATTTCACAATAAAATCAACAAATTTTAAAATCAAAACATTCCCAAAAAAATTTCCAAAAATCTAATTCCATTTTATAAGAAATGTCAATGTATCCTTTTTATAAAAAAAATTCATAAAATCCTTATTTTTACACCAAAAACCAATTTTCACAATAACCATACAAAAGGAGTCACCCAATAAGTCTAAACCAAATGTAATAATATCACAAATCTCCCATGAATTCACCCCCATCTTGGGGTTTCAATGAAAGTCAGACTAAATTTCAATCCGAAATGGGATGTGGAACCATACTTGACTAATCTGTATGGTTTGATAGACCATGCTCAAGCCTCACAATAATTCATGAGATGTCTCATATCGAGTTTTTATTCACTTCTTAATTTTTAAATCCATGCAAGTGAAAATCATACCACTGAACCCTATTTCCACTTCCATCAAAAAATATAACAAAAATCTGAAAGACAACTCAAACCCACCAATGAGGATAAAAGACACTAACAGTGTTAAAAAATCATGAATTCATAATTCAAATATCTCTTTTGATGGAAACTTGAGGCTTGGGGTAGGAAAGAGTTATCTATACTCTTCCATCGCCTACCTCTTGAGTTATAATGATGATTTTTAACTCAATTCTACCATGAAACACTGAAATAAAAAGAGGGATACTCATGAACCTAGGCTCTAACTGTAAAACATAGGCTCTCATACCATTGGTAACAATGCATCCCAGACTACCATTTAAACTAGAACTGGTCTTAGTCCACCCCTGGACCAAAGGAAATTCTCAACCCCCACTGGCTAACAACTAGTTCGTGGGAATAAAAGGAACACACTTGGGAATGATTTCACCCTTAAATCAGAGTTAAAGCATAATGATAATTTCACCAAAAAATTTGACACAAACTATATATTAGTAATATATCAAATCAAAACCATATAGGTTGTTTAAAATAAAACATAAAACAATTTAAAAAAAATAAGATACAACAGATGTAAATATTAACCCTCGTTTCACCCTCCATCACCTACAATAGAAATATCCCCTTGTTCCACTACAACCTATATCGATATAGTGTGTCCACCAATAACCATAACTGAATGTACTAATTTCCTACTTGTTTATTGCGTTAAAGAAACTAAATAAATCAATATATACAAGACTAACCTCTAACTAATCCTAAGGGGCCCACCAAACCTAAAACAAGAAACACTCCATGAGTAGTCAATAGAACAAATAAAAACCTAAAATTCATATGTAATATAGGTGTTTTCATAATAAATATTAGTAGTAAACGAACTACCATTCAACATTATATCCTTTAATTATAAATATTTTTCAAGATAGTTTAAATATAAATATAAAAAGAGGGTTTTCACACACACTATATATAAAACTAAACATCATTCCATAAATCCTTTTTACAAAAACATTCCCACTTATTTTAAAATAGAAACATAATGGAGGAACCAAAACTTTTTTCCAAACTAGGGTTAAAAACTTTGTAAAAAAATAATTCTCATATTACTTAAAACATTAGTTTTAAAAAAACCCATAAAAAGGATCTTCTTTAAAACTCTTTATAAAGAAAGAAAAGAGAGAATTGATAATTCACACACAATACGTATTGTTTATTCCTATATTCCCCAAAAATGTAATTAAAAAAATTAATACAATGGAATATTTAAATTCTCAACAATCCATGATTTTCAAATCATTTCAAATATCAATTTTAAAAGTAAACCCAATCCATAAAAATGGAACATGTCACAATATACACCCACACAACACAAACATTCCAAAATGGATAAAACTAACATGATGATAATAAAAAATAAATGGGTAGGATATGAAATCAAAGAACAAACATACTACCACATGTCATCCTAAAATAGGATCTAACATCATCAGAAATTTCCTAACACTCTAGAAATAAAGACTTGAATAGGTGACAAGGAACCTAGACCAGTACTACTGAACCTATCCATGTTCCTAGTAGTTTCATCATACTATTTAAAATAAACTTCTAGGGGGATATTTTACTACCACGTGATATAAAAAACTTTTTGGCTCATACATCCCACTACTCCTCTCAGTCTAACTGGAAATCTGAAGACAGGAAATATTCCCTAATTAACCTACTATTATACACTAGGTTTTTCTCTTATATTGGTCACCTACTATATTCCTAATACTCTCATAATAATTCAAATATAGATGATAAAATTTCAACATTCACAAGAATAAAATATAAATTATTTTAAAAATATCTTACACCTTACCTCCAAAACCATCATAAGAAAAAACCCCTTTTTATTTCATACAACCATCACATACACAGAGTAAATACCAAAAGGGAGTAACAATCATCACAAATAAATGTAAAAACTACATAAGGAACCTAAGGATGGTATTATGATCAAAAAACAATTTGAAACCCATTTCAAAGTTCCAAATAGTCCTTCCATTAAAAATGAACTCAAAATGACATGTCACCTTTAGTCATTGAATTATATTTTCTGAATACATTTTTAAATTAAGTCATTCAAAATAATTTCCAAAAAAAATATAAAATAATTCATCATATACATTTAGATATCCTTTAAGAAAAAATTATATTTTTCATTTCGAAAACCCCTAAAGTCTTAGAAAATCATTTATTAAACTTTTCCATAACCTAAAAGGGTTCAAAAAACTTTTAACATCAATTTTTTCTTAAAATAATCCATCCAAAATTTTCTATATATTTTTAATTTAAACTACCACATTAAATTTAAATTAAATATATTTTGACCAAAAGTGAAATAACCACTAAATGTCTTTAAAAATTCAAAAATATTCATGAAAATAAGTTACCAAAACATGGAAATATTAAAGAGTTTTCAATAAATTCAAACACCATATTTTAAATCAATCACACCATTAAAGTCCAAGATAAACATTTGGAAATTAAACATAAATGCTAATGGTACCTTTAGAAATCCCATTATAATTGTTCGGGATCCAACTAGGTAATATAATAAACATTTAGTGTTCATGCATATTGAAATAAATTTTAAACCATCAAAAATAAGAAAAATTCTTTAATTTTTATAAAAGACATGATAAAAACCCATTTAATATTTTTCAATTCAATAAAAGTAATTACTAATACCATTAAATAAAAAAAATGAATTTAACATCCAATAAATAAATATTTCTAGAATAAAATGGTTATGGTATCGGAAAACCAACCTAAAATTGACGAAGGATGGTCTAGAATGTCAAATTTGGGAATAATAGAGTGTGAAGAACGAATAACATGCCCTAGAATAAATGACAAAAACCAAATTAGAACCAAAAACAAATATAAGTTTCATATAAAGATGTTAGAAATGGTAGGAAATTTAGGAAACATGATAGGAGGTAGAAAATAGGGGATATGAATCCTTGCATTGAAGGATCAGAATTGAATCATAAAGGAATTGCATTAAAATCACTCTGGGAGAGGCGGTTAGAGGAGGGTTTCCATGTGTGAGGGAGGGAAAGATGGGGTGTCACATGAATAGGGGATATGGGAAAGGTATTATTTTCTCATTTAATTAGGGATGTAAAATCCATGAATTTATAGAATTTAAGTTTCTGGGAAACTCGCACAGATTACTAAGCCATGCAGAAACCATGATCCATACACTAAACACCCAAAAATAGGCCGCAAGATTTCCCCTAGGATCTCGAATGATTTAAATGATCATGTACTAACTATTAAAAATATAATTATCCAAAAAACCAAAACACATAGTTATTTCATGGTTACTCCTAACCATGCAAAACCCGTGAAATATCTAAAAATATTCCAAAAATTAAAAATTCTAGCCTGAAGCACATAAAAACACATAGTGGATAAAAATAATATAAAATAAAATTCCCACTAACATGATGGGTTTAATAGAGTAAAATACCTTTATAGAATCTTTTTTAAATCCTTAAGTCAAAATCCAGATATGAATTTTTCCCACCTAGAGACACAACCCAGTACAAACATTTTATCACGTAGAGTCACAACACAATTACTGTACCTTTTGTGCACCTAGAGTCACAACTCAAAACCTACCTTTAGTATGGGGAAGTGTAACTTGACTCCCAAATTTTATGTATGGTATAACCAAGACACAATTAATTACATGGAAAAAATAAAGAAATTAAAACAATATAAACTAGATGGATAAGAAAGGATATGAGTGTTGAGGTAAAAAGGTTATCTTTGGTAAAAATGTATAAGAAGATTGATATTCAATAAACATATGTAATTATTGACCAAGGTGTATCACACCATGTATTTTAAGAATATCCTAAACCTTGTACCTTCACTAGTTCTGTCAAACCTGATATATACAGTCTTTTCATGCACATAAGATTTAAAAGAATAAATTCATTTCACTTCATCCTTCCGGAAGCAACACTTGTATATATCATCATAGAAGGAACAAGAAAATATTCCTACATGGTTTACTTTTACAATATATAAAATTTAAAATTGGTTTTATAATTTAACTTGTAAGAATAATTAATATAGAAAAAACAATCCATAATAAATAGTATTAAAGTCTCAAAATATTCCAATGAAGCATGGGAGGTAATTTGATTAAATTCCAAATAATTTGAAATTGAAACCCGCATTTTTAAATAAACCAATGTGATAAATTAACCCACATGATGAGAATTTTATCCAAAATATATTTCTTTCAAATGAAATTATTTAACATCAAAATAATCAATAAGTATTTAAGAAATAATTACACATATTTAAATATCTTCAAAATAATAATTCAGTAAATCAAAATATGTAAAATATAAATATTATGAAAAATGTATCATTGTATAAAAAACTACCTTAGGGAATAGTAGGTTGATACCATGATAGGTCATGAATTTTACTAGGTCTAATATCATGGTATGTCACTCTTTGTGTTAAGTAATTATTTTCCACATATAGTTTATCAGATTCAACTTTGAACCCACAATTTTGTTAATGCATGGTAGATCAAATTTACAATGTGTAGTTGGCCAAATTTATAATGTGTGTTTTATCATATTTGTAATGTGTGGTTGATCAGATTTACAACATATAGTCAATTCAATGCTTTTGGTCAATTGATTATCTTCTCATAGTCAGTTCATTAGTTGGATAAATTATGACTACTTGTATTACTGTTAGTCATGTTTCTTCATGTGATTTTTTCATCAGCTAGAAAACTTTTAACTACATATCTTATGCTCAGTCAATTTTCTCCATATTTTTTGTTCATTATGTGGTCATTCATGGCTTTCAGTCCCTTATCCTTTGTTAATATGGTCGATCAAGACTTGTAAATATTTTTCAAAAAAAATATTTAGATACATGGAATATGTGATATTGACCCATTTAGAAATGGATCTTTATCCAAAATTAGTTCACAAAACACAGGATAAATATGAGAATTAGAATTGTAACCAATTACAAACAATATCATTTCTTATAAAAAATTTAAACCTAAAATAAATTTCTTAACTAATGTTATATAGATAAAAGAGTGAAATTAAAGCTATTAGAAATTATAATTATATAGTAAATAGGTATTATAATTATCAAAACATAAATAAATTGGCTAGTATCCACTTCAACATTCTCCCCCTTTTTTGATAATTACAAAAAAACATCCCAATTTTTCCTCCTATTTAAAATTGATCAAAATTATTAAAGTGAAAATTTTCTCTTACTCTTTTAGTATATAAACTACAATAAGTGATCGGAATATCCTTCTAAAATAGACAAAGATTATTGGGAAATAAACTAACCCTAAAGTTATATCAGAAAAATTAAGATTCTCTTAAATTCATACATTTCTGATCATATACATCAGTATAAATTCCCTTTAAAATATTTTTTAGAATATTCAAAGATCCATGAAAACATTTCAAAATAATCAAGTAATGATATATAATTATATTTAATGAATTAAGTTGTAACTTTCTATTATAGAACATGCCTGTAAATGAGATAATATATAATTTTAATTGGTAAAATGAATTAAAAATTTATCACATAAACATAATTTAACTCCCCCTAAACAAATACTATAAATTTAGGTTTCAATAATAGAAAGTTAAAATTTGATTTTATTAAACTCTTATAAATCCATAAATTTTGTAAAAATTTCAACACACCGGTATTCTATAGAAACTAATTCCAAAATATTATTATCTTTTTGAACATGATCTCTAAGAAAATTATATCTTACCTCAAAGTGTTCAGTACTAAAGTGCTGAAAAGTATTTTTATAAATAAAAATATATATCTATTATAAAATTAAATTAGTATATTTTTAAAATAAAAACTAAAATTAGAAAGAGTTTAATATTTGTGAATAAGGAAATATGTCAACATATATCTACTATAGTAATTAACAATAAAAACACATATATTTTTCATCAAAGACTAATGGTTTTCATAGGGAAAAATAAATCCAAATTTAAAAGCAGAAGGTGTTTATAAGTTCATACCTTTTAACCATTTTTAAAATACTCCTTATGAAACTTAAATTTTAATCATGAATCACATACATAGGTGGTGCCTAGTTTCAAATTAGGAAGATCCAGCACATTTTTTTGGAAATATTTTTCAACAAACTAAACTTTTCATGGCTCAATATTCTATGCCATGAAACATTGTTAGATTGTACATCATTAAAACATTTGAAATTTTATTCAATTGAATTGGAAAAATTAATTGAATAATATTTTTCCTTCCTTTTTCATAAAACAATATTGATTCTTATTTTAAAACAATATATTTAAATTTTAAAATTTCACATTCATATCATCATCACAAAGATCTAAATTAAATATTACATTGCATTTTAATGCTTCAATAAATAAAACCATTAAAATAAAAACCAAATTTGAAATTCCAACCTCCTTAAAACCTTTTCATTTTACTTTTAAGTTATCACTTAAAGTAAGCTTACCCCTATCACATTTATTAAAATATTAATATTTTGAGATATCATTGATCATATATCATGAACACCTGCTATCCATATAGCACACATCTGTTTTTATGGTTCTAAGAAAGGTTTCCCCCTAAAAATATTTAAAATTTATTTGGTACAAATGAAAACTTCTGTTTTATGGGATTATTATATGAATTTTAGGAAACCATGTAGATTTAAAGCATGTGTTCATAGGTAATTAAAAAGACAATGATTTAGAAATAAAATTCATGGTGTGACTAAGAGACTATGGAAATCATCATGAAAAGTCATTTTCATAATGGATTTCAATTTTAATTTTAAAACATTTAATAGTAGATTCACATCCACTTAAACATTTAACAAAGTATATATATTTTAAAACCCGTCATTTTATCATACATTTTTATTCCTTTAAAAAACATGGATAAATATAATTTTAATCATTCAATTTAATTTCTAATATTATCACTTTATTCCCAAATAGAATCAAATTTAATTCTTTGAGCTTCTCCACATTTAGAATGATAAAAATTAAGTTTATGATTTTCAAATTCAACAATTTCTATATCAACACTTAATTTTTCATTTGATCACAAAGGGGTATTTCTCAATTATTCATTTTCAACAAGAACCTCCATATGTTTAATTTTAAAAGTTTTTAATTATATGGTTATATTATTAACCATGAGATTGATACTTTTAATATATTTATACAAATGATATATAGTGGGATCAAAATAAAGATTCTAAGAAGAAGAAAAATTAGATTCACTAGCCTGTTTTTGATGAATCCGTTAAATACGGATTTTCTAATTATTTTTTAGCACTAATTTTATCACTAGAATTTGATTTTGAAGTGTAAATCCAAACATATTCAATTGCATTACTTTATTTTTATATTGTTCTCAATTTTTCTTTTAAATATTGAAACATAGGTAATTAGTCTTGAGGTTTCCTTTTTCTCTATAGTAATAACAGATAACTTCTTTATCAGTATTACCCTTTTTGTTTCCTTAATTATGAGGGTATTTATTTTTTCTTTTTCATGAGTAGTCATACCTTCTCCTTAATTAATAAACCTATAAAACATGGATAATTTTATTTATTTTCAATTAATAATAAGAAAATTAAGTCCTAACATGAATTTTTTATATTTTAAAAATATATTTCTTTTTTAAAATATTTTCTTAAAAAATGCATTTCAATTCTAAATCATATTGTAATAAATATCAAATAATTTATTTCAATGTATATTACATGAAATTTTTACTTTCATTGATAGCTACATTTTAGTAAACTATAAATTCAATAAGTATCTTAAATCTCTTTCAACCAGAATTAAATTATCTAGAGTTTCTATTAAGCCTCTCATACTGTTCACAATACTTAAAAATCAATGAAAAACATGATTTACTCTTTCTTATTATCTGATTTTAAAGTCTTGATACTCGTCTATTAACATGAAAATATTAGTTATTTTATGTTTATCAAGTCCTAAATGAGTAACTTGAAGAGTACTCAAAATTTAACCTATTTTTTTATATAAAGATACGTGGTTGTGGGCATTCCTATAAATTACACAATATAAAAGATTTATTACCTTGTAATTTAAGAAATACCTAAATTTTTTCATTGAGAGTATTTGTTCTATTTATTTTATTATTTTTTTAAATTTCAATATCTTGTTTTAAATTGTCCAATCCTTTTTACATATGATAATTCATTAATAAATTTTCACTCGCAATAATTTCTATTTGAGTTTTTATGTTCTGTATTAATAGAACCTTCTTAAAATTTATTTTATCATATTTTTTTAATAAAATTATTAATATTAAATATAATATATAAAAAACGTGATTTATATTTTTTTCTTAGTCATTAAATATATATATATATATATATACATCACGATATAAGTAATCTTATTTTTTATTGGTGATAATTAGTTTTCAATATTATATTTTTAAGGTACATTGTATATATCAATTTTATTTATTAATATATATATTTCAATAAATGTAAATATATATATCATTATATGAAAATATAGATATATATATATATGTATATATAAACAATATTGTTCATCACCTTCATGTTTTGGAAACCTCCATATTAACTTTGATCAGAATGCAACATGAGCATTGGAAACACTGCTTCTATGCATTTTTTTCATGAATAGAACCCTCATCCATATGTCAACACACATCTCCTTTGGTAAAAAAATCATCTGCACCAACACCAACACTGCATCTCGACTTCTACTAGCACATCCATAGAAGATCAGGGGTGCATCATCTCTCTCAGCATCACTCAATTCTCACACATCCTGATGCAGCCTTCTTTAGCTCATCAGCATGAACGAAAAACACACCTACCATCATCCACCACCTGACAGTTCCACATTAATTATCTATATGGTAGTTTTAAGGATCGTCCTATAGCACCTCCATCACTACTCAAAGTACATAGTACATCACCTCCTTAATCCATGAACTTGCACCTCTTCTTTGATCCTCCATTACATAGCAGCTTGACCAGTAGTGTAGTCTAGTACGAAATATTTTTATTCTTTAGTTCACCAATTTGGTGACAACACCAAGCAGAAGTGTCTTCTATGAGTTTCCTTGAACCTAATATAGTGATTGGAGTACCTTTCATGAAATATTACTCAAACCTTCTGAAAGGAATCTTATACATACCATGAAATGAAAATGTGTACCTACCACATGTATTATCAGCTTCATACCATGAAGCTTTCTGTGCATGTAAAGTATAGTGATTGTGAATATTCTTCCCAACCTACCTTGGCTAGGCTACTTATCATGAATTGAAGTTTCTACAAACTCACAAGTACCTACCATGAATTGATAGCGAAGTTAACATATGGTTTTAACCTACCTAATATGGATAGAAAACGAAATTACCCTAAAGAGCATACATTCCACGTGTTCTGTATAGTTACTTCATATCCAACCTTATGTAAGGTACTTACAACAAGTATTTTTTTTTTAAAGTACCACAAAAATTAGTTTTTAAATTGTAGGAATTAATTTTCAAATTGACTGTAGAGGTATTTTAAAACTACCAAATGTCTTTTTTAGAATGGAATGTATTTTTTTAATAGACAACATAAATAGTTAGTATACAAACTATATGAAAATTTATTTACATGATATGTATACCAACCACATCATAAATGTTTTCACACCATTAGTATATCAACCGCATGACTAATTCATCACATATTTGATTCTATACATTGTTTATTTTTTGGTAAAATTTATATTTTTTAGTACACTCGATTTTAGAATTATTTTTATAAAATAATTAACTAAAAATTTATTTAATATTATTTAACTATTCTATTTCTTTTATGGTTATTATATATTATCACGAATATGTGAAAAATATTTAATGGACAAAAAATCATGGAAATTATTATGGAAATAGTTATTTTCATAAAAATTATTTTATACACTGTTGTTCATATATTTTGAAAATTAAAATTACTACAAGTTTGTAAAAACATTTTTTATTATATTAATAAAATGGAAATATATGATATATCTTAATGATATTTTTCAAAGTGTTGAAAATCTTTTTCAAGTAAGAAAAAAAGATTGTGAGATCACTCTAACTATAATCATGATAATTCAAAATACAATTAATGATATTATTTAAAAGTTTTATTATTTTCTAAAATATAATTCTATGATTATCCATTGAGATGATTCAAGATATTTGAGTTAATGACTCACAATTAACCATTTCAATGAAAATTAATGAATATGATAATATAACCTTCCAAATATTATTCAATAATATTGATGATGATAATTGATGTGGTTTCAATGAGATAAAAATTATACATTGATAAAAGAATTGTGAATTACTAAATCTCAACTATGAATACTTTTCCATTATTGTAATCATGAATGAATTCATAATTTATTATCATCTGCTATTGAAGTGATCAAACATCTTGAGTTGCATCGATATTCAACATGTTCTAATCCACTGTTATTATAATTCTTTCTTGTTTTTCATCATTGTATTTTTTTTATTTCTAAAATTTGTTCTTTTAGAGTCTATTTAAGATTTTAGAATAAAAAATCTACCTAATGTGTTTTTTCTACTATCAAAAAGGAATTTTGGGTGGTAACTCCTAGAAAAAAATTCAAGTAGGTTATGACTCCTTTAAAAGTAAATTTGGGTTATACTAACATGTGATAAAAGGTAAAGCTACCAATAATTAGGTTATCACTCTCTGTAAAAAGTGATTAATTACTAAATAAAAGGTTTCTAGCTAGGTAAAGATGATTGAATATTAGAGTAGCATCTTGGTGATCCAAAATACCATAAAAATATCATGTGTTCTTCATTTTAATTTATGTTTCACATTTAACATTGTTAATCACACTGATAACTATATTTAATTTATTAATTTTTAAATAGGACTGTCCACCCCCTCCCCTAGTCAATATTTCTAAATAATGGGACCTAATAATTGGTATCAGAGGGAGGTTCATTTTAAGGAATTAGTTATTAGTGATTCGTTATCCTTTTGAACTAACCACTATCTTAGAACTAAAAATATGAGGAAATATTCACTAATTTTTCATGGCATTTTCGGAATTTGAGATGATGAATCCCATCAGACCATCTCACTTTAATGGATGAAACTATGATTACTATAAAGATCAGACTGAGGTATTTATAAAAAATATAGGTCTTTAATTTTTTTTATCATGAAAAAACATTATAAACTATCTAAAGTAGGTTTAAAATCATTAATTAGAAATAATTCTATAAAATGTGTTCTAAATTAGAAAGTTATAAATTATCAGTATTTTTATTTTAAGTAAAAATATTTATATCCATATTTTTATATGTAATACAACTTATGGAATTTGGAGGGATTTAAAATTCACTCATTAACAAACTGATAAGTTGTAGAGAACCAAGTTGGATATTCAAAAAGATGAGCTTCAAGAACTCAAAATGAATAATCAAAAGAGAATCAATGAGATATACAAAAAAAATTAACTAAAATTGTAAGCATTATAATTGAACTTTGTGATACCATGACGAATGAAGTTCTCATTGAAAGACGTCTTCAAGCTCTACCTAAAATATGGCACTCAGAGAAGGTTTCATTTGAATAAAATAAGTATTTCATAATATATTTAATGGATGTAGATATAGGATTACTTATTCAATATAATATATAAATTAAGAATGATAATATAGAGGGGAATGAAAAATGTAAAGTCATCGCTTTCAATTATAATATAGATTTTTATGTTAATTCGTATAATTCTGAGTTACAGCAAAGCGATAAATATGAAAATGAAAATTTTTCTAAAGGATTTTATAAGTTAATGAAATGAAACAGATTATTTAAGAAGAGTCCCAGAAGATACCATAAAAAGGATGATATAAAGGGAAGTAATAAAAACTAGTAGAAATAGAGTCTTTGACATCAATGTTTTCATGTCAATTTCTTAGAAACCAATCCAAAAACTGATTTGGGGTGAAATTTTAACATCAGTTTTATAAAAACCAGTGTTAAAAGGAAATAAAAAATCTTTTCGTGTTGTTTTTTAAAAGAAATGATGCTAAAAGTAAAAAAAATAAAATTTATTAACATTTTTTCATAAAAAAATCAATGTTAAGAGTATTTTAAAAAAATACTAGAACCCAAAACCCCCATTTTATTTTAAATTGATCCCCCTCTTTCTCAACCTTCAATGACACCCCAAACCCTCAACGGTGATATATCTTATCTTTTCAATCGATTATCATTACTTTTTTATGTTATTTCTCTTCAATATTACATCCTTCGTCATTTTTTAATGATCTTAGGTATTATTTAATATATGTAAACCCAATTCCGGTCAACCAGTAACTACACCTGAATATTTTTTTGTTAATTTTTTTATTTTTCTTTTTTTTACAATAGTTCTCTTAAATCTTGTAGAGTTCACCCTATTTTATAAGAATTCGATTGTTTTTTGGAAATAAGGATATATTTTTCATTATCGACCACCATATTTTGTAAGTGATTATTTTATTTTTGAAGATAAATTAATTGTATATAAGTTATAAATTTGATTCTTTCATTTATTATTTTTGTAAGCATTTAACTATCAGTTTTAATTTATTTTTTAAATTTTTTTAATGTAAAAAAATTATTATTATTAATTGTTTTTTAATTTAATTTTTTTTGTGAAACTATTTGAATTTATAATTGTTTTTATTTATTAATTTTTTATTATTATAATTATTTTTATAACTGAAATCATTTTTTATTGAATTTATTTTTTCATTTATAATTATTTTTTCAATATAAAGAATTTTGGTTAAAACAATTGTTTTAACTTGATTTTATCTTTTAAATTTTTTTGAAGAAAAATTATTTGTTAAAAATATATACATGTTTAAATTATTTATTTTTATATATTCTTAATCACTTGTATTTAAATATTTCAATGATAAGTTTTCATCATTTTGTATAATTTCTTATTATGATAAAATTTATTAATTTTAATATATGTTTTAATTTATAAAATTTATATATTTATATATATTTTAAGAGCCTGGATCTTCTTTTTTAGGTATGTTTTCCTTTTCTGGTCATTTCTGAGAAAAAGAGGAATTTCTGGAAATTTTCGATGTACACGACGTGTACTTTATGAGTACACGCCGTGTACTCGGTTACATCAGGTAGCTGTGTGCTGGTCGTGTAGCGGCCATGCACACGGCCATGTAGGGGTGACCTGGAGGCCACCTAAATCAGAGTATAGAAAAGGAAAGTACATGTCGTGTACTTTAAAAATACACTTTGTGTGTTTTCTTTTTTTCATTAAACGGACCGGGGTCACGTCTTATCGAAAAAACATAATCTTCTTCAAATTCTTCATCCGAGAGCGTCGTACGGTCGTGGATCTTCAACGATTCTTCAAGAGAGTGTATTTCCTTCGAATTGAACACCCTTAGTTGTGTTGGAATCACATTGGTGATTTATATCTTCTCCTAGAGCTCCATCTACTGATTTCTCCTCTCTCATGAGTTATCGTGGGCTGGATGTTTTAGAACTTTTATAGATCTACTAGATTCTAGGTCGATCCAAGGGTCGACATCATAGTATATCGATCTCCCAACATTGAGGTAGGTGGTTTGTGCCTTTCCGTTGAATTTCTTTGATTATAATGTGCAATTTTTTCCAATACCCTAGAACGGGGTATTTCGTGTTTACCATTTTAGCCCTGTTAATTTCCTTCTATGCTAGTATGTGTAAATAGAGACTAATTTAATGTGAATAGTTTTTTTCTATTCTTTGGATGTGTTTTCCCATGCATATTCTGTTTATGTCTGTTTGGTCCTATTTAGCTGTTAGGCTTCCTTGATGTTTCCCATGCCTAGTATTGTAAGATGGAGTGATTATTTTATCTGACATGCTTGAGATGTTGTAGACTGTTTAGCCAAGTAGTTATTGAGTCTTACTTGGGATTTATTTCAATGCTATATTTGTTAACTTACACAGGTCCATGAGAACCTGTTGTAGAAGACTATAAGAGGAATTGACCATGTGAGCTTCCTCAGAGAGTCCTTGACTACCATAGACTATAAGGGGAATTGACCGAGTGAGCTTCCTCAGAGAGTCTTTGACCACTTGGGGATATAAGGGGAATTGACCATGTGAGATTCCTCAGAGATTCTTTAACTACCTTAGACTATAAGTGTAATTGACCAAGTGAGATTCATCAGAGATTCTTTGACCACTTGGGGCTATAAGGGGAATTGACTGTGTGAGCTTCCTCTGAGGGTCCTTGACTACCTTAGACTATAAGGTGAATTGACCGAGTGAGCTTCCTCAAAGAGTATTTGACCAATTGGGGCTATAAGGGTAATTGACCATGTGAGATTCCTCAGAGATTCATTGACTATCTTAGACTATAAGTGGAATTGACCATGTGATCTTCCCCAGAGAGTATTTTTAAATGCTTGTGACTATAAGGGGAATTGACTGAGAGAGATTCCTCAGAAAGTCTCTATAGTATCCTTGTTTTGATTGAACTAGAGGGGTTAGGCTGAGAGTACTACCCAGAGGGTTACCTACTTATTTGTTGTTGTTAATTTATAGAACTAATTGCATTGACATTGTAGGACTAGTTACTACTGAGTACTTCCTTATTACTGCTTTCTTTTATTTATTACATGCCATATATTCACTGACTCTTAGGCACAGATCTTGTGGTGATTGCCTACTAGGATTTAGTCTCACACCCTGTTTGGGCTATGGATTTGGGCCCAAACAGATTATATTTTTGCAGGTATAGATAAGGGAAAGCACCCTTCTACTTCAGGTACTTGATATGTTGTGGAGCTGGAGAGCATGGGACCAAGATGAGGCTTGTGATTCTGAGGAGCTGTTTATTTTTTTTATTTTGTACTTTGGATTATTATTGTTCTATATTTCAGTATTATGATGTATTTTTCTGTTTTCCTAGATATATGTACCAGGCATCATTTTTATATATGTACACTCCAGCTGTTTATTTCTCCAGACTTCCGTTGTTTAATTTAGTATGGAATTATTACTGCTTCTTCTATTGTTATCTGTTTTTCTTTTCCATTGTGTTACTCTAAAAATGAGGTAATAGTTTCTTCACTAACACACCCAAGGCCCTCTCTATAAGTTGGCAGCCTCTGGAGTTAGGGGAAATGTGATTGAGACCATGTGACCAATCGGATACGGGGCGTCTCTAAGTGGCTTCGGGAATAGGGATGTTACAAAGTGGTATCAGAGGAGATTGTTTTCTTCTTGAATTACTATTTGGAGCCTATATCCAGGGATAGGACAGAATTGGTACTTGGTATTAAGCTTTTCCCGAGAGTAGCTAACCTGTGTACAGGAAAAAGCCAATCTACCTCGTTTAATTTCAATTTTCTGGTTTTTCAATTATTATATTTGATTTGATTTCACATTGAGTGATTCACATGATGTGTGATGTTATTTTTTATTTTATTAAAGTTCTATTTTTGTTGAAACCTGATGATATGAGGGTATTCATCTCATGCATCATATAAGCACTTAATATAAATCACATGTCATGAATTCTTGTCATGCCTTATAGGGTGCATTAGTGATTTCATGTTGTTGTGAAAGATTTTATTCTAGATATTCATGTTGTTCTGATAATTGTTGTGATAAAAATACCTAATGTTTGATAGGGTATTGTTTTTGTAAGGTTTTGTTTGAATGAATTCCAAACTTTGGTTCTTGAGGTGTTATGGGCCCTCGTGGACCAGAATTTGGTGGATCATTGGCTTTTTGTCCTTGATGTAACTTGTATAAGATGCCAAGATTTGATTCTTGGGGAGTATGGGCCCTCACAAATAGGAATTAGGAACTTTGGTGTTCATTTCAGTGTTTTTAGGGGCTCCAGAGTAGTTTCTAAGGCTTACTGTCCAGAAAAACCCAGAATACACACCGTGTAGTTTTGACGACATTCCATGTGTGCTTCTGTTTGGTAAGAAACTATTTTTCTTAAGTACACTTTTTGTACCTTATGTACATGTTGTGTAGTCTCTAACAGTGTCATAGGTCATGTGGGCAGAGACATGTGATAGGAAATTTCTTGTGGGAACACGTTGTGTACCGATTGTACACGTCGTGTCGTGTTGACCCTATTTCCTCCTGTATGACTAAAAACACGGACAAAGAAACCTTAGTGATACACGTCGTGCCAGTTATAAACATGCCGTGTAGTGTAATCTTGGAATTTGGCCATGTAACTAACAACACGGTTCAGTGTTATCTTTTCTATTACATGTCATGTCCGTATGGAATACGCCGTGTAGTGTCAATCGAGTATCTGACCATGTCACGAACAACATGAATTGGTGAAGCTCATCTGTTACACACTGTATTTGTAGCATACCCTCCGTGTAATATTGTTCTAGGGGAGGCGTGTGGCATAGCCATGTAGAAGGACTCGGACATGGGAGGAGGATTCAAGTACACGTCGTGTGTAGGGACAATACTCCATGTGTTTATGGTGTTACACGACTAGTTCTGGCAGAAGTACACACCCATGTGAAAGACTTAAAAGAACACATCGTGTAGTAATTATACACGTCGTGTAGTCTTGTTTTGTAAAACTTGAATGATTTACTTCTCTTGTTCCCTTCTTATGCTTCCAGTTTTTAGTCCTTGATAAGCTTGATCTAAGGTGTGTGTTTGATCATACAGAGCCATGCTATCGAGACATCCTCCAGTTGTATGCCAGTTGAAGGGTAGTGATCGGACACTAGACATGGCTGATTAGGGAATTCTTGTAGATCCTCCAGTTGTGTCAGTCTTGGCATGAGAAGTTATACCTGACACAGGTGATGATGCATAGTTCAGGGAAGGATTCATGATGATGATGCAGACCTTCCAGGGAGCGTCGCTTCCTACCCCGTCGATGGAATAATTGACAAGGGTCTTTTAGCAGTATCATCCTCCCACCTTCTTAGGGGATGGAGGACCCCAGGCTACAAAGTCATGGCTGGAAGCCATGCTGACGATCTTCGAGCATCTGTAGATATATCCAGAGAGGAGGGTGGATCTCACTACCAACATTCTTCAAGACTCCTCCAAGAGGTGGTGGGATGTGGTCTCCCTGGAGGGACACCAGTAGAATATGACTTGGGATGAGTTTCAACACATCTTCTACAATTACATCTATCCGGAGACCTTAAGGGCCGATCGAGCCTGAGAGTTCATGAGTCTGGAGGAAGGTGATCTTTCGATTATGGAGTATACCTCTTTCTTCACAGATCTACAGTGTTCCACGCCTATTCCAGGAGGTGATGAGTTATTCCTATCAAGGATGTTCGAGGATGGTTTGAGGCACGACATCTGATCACAGGTGAATATCTTCAGGTTGACTTCAATATCTTCTATAGTCAACCAGGAACTGATCACCGAGCGCAATCTGAGGGATTCTAGAGTTGGGATTCAGGGTAGTTCAGCATCCAGAGTTAGTGCTCCACCAGGTGATAGAGTGGGAATATGAGGCCACATTGCCCGAGAGACCCAGTGGAGTGCCGATCTTGCAACAATATGGGTCATCTTCAGCGCTTCCATCTAATCTTATCACCAACATCTAGTGATAGGGGTTCTTCTGTGACTCCTCGTTTAGGGGCAGAACCACTAGTTTCTTACCAGTCAGGGAATTGGAGTTCTTTCGGTCATTCAGACCGAGGTGGAGGTCATGTTCATGGTATCTAGTCGCCAGGACATCAGTGAAATCAGGGAAGATCAGCTCAGAGTGGTTAGGTAGGGTCCCAAGGTCGTGGTACAGGCCATACTTTTGCAGTGGAGAAGGCCCAGTAGGAGTAGGATCCCAGACCTTCTACAGTTCGAGGTATGATCTTAGTTGCCTCAGTATTATCTTTTTCTCTTTTTGATACAGGGGTTTCCCATAGCTTTATATATATTGCGGTTGTGGAGAGCCTTGGGTTCTGCATCTTTTCTTCTATTGATATCTTGACACCGGACACTCTCTTGATGACTAGAATGACGAGTGTACATCAGTTCAAGGATTTCACTATAGAGGTTTGTGGGTGCCACTTTTTATGGGATCTCTATTGCCTAGAGATGATGCGCTATGATGTCATTTTTGGAATGGAATTATTAGTTCCCTTCCATGAAGTCGTCGATTTCTATCGTCATAGGGTGAGTTTCACATACTAGAGGGCATATCTTTTCTTTATAAGGGAGAGTGGGATGTCCAAGCGAGTAGAACGGGACCCGAGCATCATGGTTTAAGAGGATTTACATCCCATATTTCTAGTGTATATCTGGATGACTTTGGCACTTCACAGTTAGACTTTCCTCCAGTGGTGGATCGTTTCAGAGATGTCTTTCCAGAAGATTTTCCAGGTTTTCCTTCGGAGCGTGAGGTACACTTTTCTATTGAGCTTGTGCTAGGGGCGACACCGGTGTACATTCCTCCTTACAGGATGGCTACACCAAAGTTGCAGGATCTCAAGAAGCAGTTGGAGGAGTTGTAGGAAAGGGGTATCATCTGACCAAGTACTTCTCCTGGGGGTTCACCTACTCTATTTGTGAAGAAGGCGGATGGTACCCTCAGGAATTTTCTGGATTATTGGAAGCTGAACCAGTTGACAATCAAGAACTGATATCCCTTACCGAGGATTGATGATCTATTTGATCTGCTTCGAGGAGCCCGGGTGTTCTCGAAGATTGACATGAGATCCGATTATCATCGGTTGCATGTTAGACCATCATATATACCTCTCACAGCCTTTTAGAGAAGGTATGGTCTGTACGAGTATATGGTTATGCCGTTCAGTCTCACGGTCGCACCTGAAGTTTTCATGGATCTGATGAACCGAGTGTTTCATTCATACATGGATTCTTTCATGGTGGTATTTGTGGACAATATCTTGGTGTAATCTCACACTCGACATGACCATGCCACACATCTTGAGATCATTTTGAGTACACTGAAATATAATCAGTTATATACTAAGCGCCCAAAATGCCACTTTTGGATGGACCAGATTCACTTCTTGGGTCATGTTATCTCAGAGACAGGAGTATCAATAGACCCAGAGAAAGTGAGAGCAGTAGTTTTCTGGGAGCATCCGAAGAATGTCTTGGAGTTATAGAGTTTTCTAGGGTTGGATGGATACTAAATACATTTCATACAGGAATTTTCATGCTTAGCATCACCACTAACGGGCATGACTAAGAATAGTGTGAAGTTATTATGGTCAGATTCTTGTGAGTTTTTCTTTCAGAAGTTGAAATGGAGGTTGACTTCAGCACCGATACTAGTTTTTCTAGAGCTGGGAAAGATCTATATTGTGTACTGTGATACTTCAAGTATCAGGCTCAGAGTTTTACTTATGTAGGGATAAAGAGTCATTGCATACGGGTCTTTGCAGTTGAGGCCACATGAGAGGAATTACCCAATGCACGATCTCGAGTTGGCTTCTGTTGTTTATGCCTTTCATTATTGGATACATCATCTTCTGGGAGAGCATTTTTTGGTTTTCACAAACCACAAGAGTCTCAAGTACATATTAACTCAGCGTGACATGAATTTGAGATAGTGGAGGTGGGTTGAGTACCTTCAGTCCTTTGACTTTGAGCTTTTCTATACGGCTGGGAAAGGAAACGCAGTCGATGATGCGTTAAGCAGGAGGACTCAGATACAGGTAGTACAGGAGGCCAGTAGTGAGTGGAAGCTTATGGCTCTATTCTTTGAGATGCATTTGGAGGTTCATGAGAGACATGGGCAGACTTTTCTTTCTTATGTGGTTGTTACCTCTACTCTTCTTGATCAAGTGAGAATGAGGCAAATATCAGATTCTGAAGGCCTAGTCATGCAGGAAAGCTTGTTAAGAGATGACTCTATTCCTGGAAAAACCATAGGTGAGGATGAGATCTTGCGTTTTCAGGGGTGTTTATGGGTTCTATTAGACATACATGAGGAGATGATGCGGGAATTTCATTCCTCAGTTTGGGAAGTTCATCCTGGTGTCGCAAAGATGTATCATGATCTACACCATCAGTATTGGTGGCCAGGTATGAAGAAAGATGTTGCTGGTTTTTTCATAAGGGTTCCACTTGTCGCAGGTGAAGGCGGTGCATCAACGACCATTAGGGATTTTTCAGTAGTTTTCTATTACCGAGTGGAAGTGTAATGATGTCGTGATGGATTTCGTGATAGGTTTACCGAGGTCTCCTTGATGGAATGATGCAGTTTGTGTTGTCATTGATAGACTCATGAAGGATTCTCACTTCTTGTCGATCAAGGAGAGCTTCATTGTTGATGATCTGGGATGGTTGTACATCTAAGATATTGTGCGCTTACATGGAGTTCCACACTCCATTGTTTCAGACAGGGATGCATGTTTTACTTCTTGGGTCTGGCAGGGGCTTCAGAAGGCTTTGGGTACACAGGTACTTTTGAGTACAACATACCATCCCCAGACATATGGTCAGTCTGATCATACGATTCATGTGATTGAGGACATGCTTTGGGCATGAATCCTGAATTTTGGAGGTTCTTGGAAGAAGCATAAACCTCTTTTTTAGTTTTCCTATAATAATATTTTTCAAGCGACTATTCAGATGGAACCTTATGTGGATTTGTACGGTAGTCCATGCCGATCCCCTTTATGTTGGATGGAGGTAGGAGGGGAAGCTATGTTGGGACCTCGTCTTGTTCCAGAGACCACATAGCAAATAGATTTGATTCAGAAGAGGATGGATACTGCACATTATCAACAGAAGTCTTAGGTTGATCAGTGGAGATGACCTCTGGAGTTCGAAGTCGGGGATCAGGTATTCCTGCATGTTTCACCGAGGTTGGGACATAGAAGGATAAGGAGATAGGTTAAGCTTTCACCAAGGTACGTCAGACTGTTTAAGGTGTTGGAGAGAGATGGGCTGGTTGCCTACCAGTTGCAGTTTCCTCAAAGGTACCAGGATATGCACGACGATTTCCATATTTCTTAGCTTCGACATTACTTCTCAGACCCGTCTCATGTCTTCCATCCTGATGAGGTTGAGTTTGAAGTGGATGCATCGTTCGAGGATCATCCTATCAGGATTGTCGATCTAAGTATGAAGGTTCTCTGTGGTTGGTCTGTTTCTCTAGTATGAGTGTTATAGCAGCACGGGCAAGTACAGGATGAGACTTGGAAGAGGGAGTCGGACGTAAAATCGTAGTGGCGAGAGCTATTCAGGGTTTCTTCTTTTACGCTGCCTTGCTAAGGAAATTTGGGGATGAATTTCATTAAGGGGGAGAAGTTTGTAAGAACCCGGATCTTCTTTTTCAGGTATGTTTTCCTTTTCTGGTCATTTTTGAGAAAAAGATGAATTTCTGGAAAATTTTGAAGTACACGTCGTGTACTTTATGAGTACACGCCATGTACTCGGTTACCGCATGTATCCATGTTTTTTTCGTGTAGCGGCCATGCACACGGCCATGTGGGGGTGACCTGGAGGCCACCTAAAGTGGAGTACGGAAAATAAAGTACATGTCGTGTACTTTAAAAATACACGTCGTGTATTTTCTTTTTTTTTCATTAAACGGACCGAGGTCGCATCTTAACGACAAAAACTTATTCTTCTTCATCTTCTTCGTCTGAGAGCACCGTATAGCCGCGGATCTTCGACAAGCCCTCGAGAGAGCGTATGTCCTCCAAATCAAACATTGTCGGTTGTGCTGGAATCGCATCAGTGAGTTCTCTATTATCCTAGAGTACCATCTTCTGATTTCTCCTCTCTCGTTAGTTATCATGGGATGAATGTTTTAGACGTTTTTATAGATCTACTACATTCTAGGATGATCCAAGGGCCGACGCTGGAGTATATCGATCTCCCAGAACCATGGTAGGTGTTTTGTGCCTTTTGGTTGAAATTCTTTGAGTATTACGTGCAATTTTTCCCAATACCCTTGAATGGGGAATTGCGTGTTTACCGTTTTAACCCTGTTAATTTCCTGTTATGCGGGTATGTGTAAATAGAGACTAATTGGATGTGAATAGGGTTTTTCTCTATGCTTTGGATGTTTTTTCCTGTGTTTTTTTGTTTATGGACGTTTGGTCCTATTTAGAAGTTAGGCTTCCTTGATGTTTCCTATGCCTAGTACTATAGGATGGAGCGATTAATTTATCGGACATGATTGAGATGTTGTAGACTTTTTAGTCAAGTAGTTTTTCAGGTTTACTTGGGCCATATTGAATTTCTATACTCGATGACTTACACAGCTCCATAAGAATGTGGTGTAGAAGACTATAAGAGGAATTGACCATGTGAGCTTCCTCAGAGAGTCCTTTACTACCTTAGACTATAAGGGGAATTGACCAAATGAGCTTCCTCAGAGAGTCTTTGACCACTTGGGGCTATAAGTGAAATTAACTCTGTGAGCTTCCTCAGAGATTTTGTGACTACCTTAGACTATAAGGGGAATTGACTGAGTCAACTTCCTCAGAGAGACTTTGACCACTTGGGGCTATAAGGGGAATTGACCGTGTGAGATTCCTCAGAGAGTCCTTGATTACCTTAGACTATAAGGGGAGTTGACCGAGTGAGCTTCCTCAAAGAGTCTTTGACCACTTGGGGATATAAGGGGAATTGACCCTATGAGCTTCCTCAGAGAGTCCTTGACTACCTTAGACTATAAGGGGAATTGACCCTGTGAGATTCTGTAGAGTCTTTTTAAACGCTTGGGACTCTAAGGGGAATTGACTGAGAGAGCTTCTTCATAGAGTCTCTATAGTATCCTTGTTTTGATTGAACTACAGGGGTTAGGTGGAGAGTACTACCTAGAGGGTTTTATTCTTATTTGTTGTTGTTTATATATAGAACTGATTGCATTGAAAATGTTGGACTGGTTACTGCTGAGTACTTCCTTGTTTACTGCTTTCTTTTGTTTATTACCTACCATATATTCACTGACTATTAGGCGCAGATCTTGTGGTGATTGCCTAATGGGATTTAGTCTTACACCCTTTTTGGGTTATGCATTTGGGCCCAAACAGATTATATTATTGTAGGTATAGACAAGGGAAAGTGCCCTTCTACTTCAGGTACTTGATATGTTGTGGAGCTGGAGAGCATGGGCCCACGCTGAGGCTTGCGATACTAAGGAGCTGTTTAT
Source organism: Viscum album (assembly GCA_963277665.1). Taxonomy (NCBI): domain Eukaryota; kingdom Viridiplantae; phylum Streptophyta; class Magnoliopsida; order Santalales; family Viscaceae; genus Viscum; species Viscum album. The sequence continues at coordinate 141,489,360 of OY728161.1, read as the reverse complement.
CTATTTTATTTTGTACTTTTGCTTAGTATTGTTTTATATTCTAGTATTGTGATGTTTTTGGGTATTTTCCTAGACATATATATCATGCATCATTTTTATATATGTACACTCCAGCTATTTATTTCTTCAGACATCCATTTTTTATTTCGTATAGAATTATTACTACTTCTGGTATTGTTATCTTTTTTTCTCTTCCACTGTGTTACTCTGCCAATGAGGGCATATTTTCTCCACTAACACACCCAATTCTCTCACTGCTAGTCGGCAGCCTCTAGCGTTAGGGGAAATTCACTTTAGTCCATGTGACCAACCGGGTACGGGGCGCCTTAGGGTGGCTTCCAGATCCGGGACGTTACATATATTTTTAAATGTTTTATGTTTTAATATATTAACCTTTTTTATTTTCATCTTAGATAATTAATGGATCGTAATTAGATAAATTTACATAGAACCACAGATGGATATGAAAAAGGAGTTGAATATTTCTTGGAATTTACTAAATGAAAACTTGAAAACAATGATATGGTTTTCTTTCCATTCATGTGGTGTTTGAATATGAGAAAGTTGTATTCATTAGAAATCAAGGATCATCTCATTTTCTCTAGATTTAGTGATAATTATACATGTTGGATCTATCATGGTGAAAGAATTGAAAATTCAACATCTAATATTAATGAAAATATTTAGAATGAGAAAGTGGATTATATTGAAGAATTAATTCATGATGTATTCATTGAAACCATTGCTAAAATAGAAACTATTTAAGGATTGTATGAAGTATATGAGAAATCATTATTCTAATATTGTACTAAATATATAGTTATATCATCTGTTCTGAGATTATTTAACTTTAATGAAATAAAATTTTGGAGTGATAAAATTTCTTATAAGTTTCTTGAACTTTTAAAAGAGAAACTTCCAAAAGGTAACAAGAATCCTGATTCCAATTATGAGCAAAAGAGAATATTATTATCAATGGGATTGTTTTGTAAAAATATATATGATTTCCCCAATAATTATGTGTTTTATAGGAGTAATATAAATTTTTATCAATATGTTCTAAATATGGGACATCACTCTATAAGATGGACTAAAATTTCAACTCTGCTTTGTTCTTAGGTATTGGAATTAAAACTCTTGCTAAAGTAATTTGGTACCATCTAATAATTCCTTCCAATAATTCTAATCATTATACTCTAATTCATTCTAGGAATTTCATGGTGTGATGGATTCTTCCACGTTGAAGGTCAGCCTCTCTCTATAGGCTCGGTGTTCATTCTTCTGTGGAGAGGGTGGTCAAGTCTTCGCTGGGATCGGGGTGAGTTTCTAGATCTTTCGTAGTATGGCGACAAGATCTGGTGTGGCATTTTGGTTTTGGTCCTTCTCTATAGAGAGGAATTTGGATATGGTTCTTTGGGGTCGAGATCCGATGTGGCATCGGGGTCGTGAATCTTACGGAAAATGGGTTTTGATCTGGTGCATTGGGGTCAAGATCTGGTTTCCACGGTGTTGAGGGTGTGCTTTGGTGCGGCTTTGGGGTTTCAATCTAGTGTGGCGTGGGGTTGATTTGGGTGCAATTTCGGGGCAGTGAACTACTCTTCTTCTAAAGCATGGGGCTCAAGATCTGTCTTCCTTCTCTTCTTATGCGACGTGAGGTTGATACCTGGCTCCCATCTCTTCTTCCGCGGTGTGGAGTTGTGATCCATTCTTCCTCAGCGTCATGGTCATGTTCCATCTTCGTGGTGAATGGGCAGTGTTCTATCAGTTGCATCGTGTTCCAGTAGGGGTTTCTTGGTTGGTTTGTTTTGGTTTCTGTGTGTGGGTATAAGGGTGGCATTGGGTCTTATGGTGTTGATAGTGGTGGATTGAGTTACATATAGTCAAGGTTTGTAAGTGTTGAAGATTGAGTTGGTTGATTTGGTGATTTGGTGGTATTTGGTTGGTTTGGTGATTTGGTGATTTGGTTGGTTTGGTGAGTTTTGTGGCATGTTGGAATGGAGGTGCACCCAAACTTGACCACATGGAACAGGCCCAATAAAAGGTTACAGAGCTAGTTTTCATTCTTTGTAGAGCTTTATGGATTTGTATGTTTGAGAGTGCATGGTGTTATCCATCGAATCAGGTTTTCTCTTGACATAGGACACTTGTTTTCCATTCATCCATGTATTGATGGACAGCTTTATCACATTCACATGATGGGTAGGGGTATCTCTATGTTGTCTATCTATTTTTTCAATATAGACCTTTAGCCATGTAATGTCTTAAGTCTTGAATTCTTTTTGGGTTTCCCCCTTATTCCATTAAAATGGGGTCAGCTTATAATAAAAATTTTGAAGGCCTTCAGGCTGTTGGATGGAAATGATACAAAAATGCTATAATATATTACATATGATATCATCTATTATGGTAACTTATGTTACACTACTGATTCACAATAGTATACGATATTTGATAAACAAATCTTGATTTTGGAGGTGAAGTTTGAAAACTCATAACAGGACTGTGCCTAGAGGGAATGAATCCATATCAGAGGCTCAGTATCCAACATAGTTCATGGCCTATTTTGTTGATAGTTTACAACTTTTCCCCATATATTTATATGAAAAAATATTTTTTTTGATGATATTGATGATTTTTAGACAAAAATAATTGGGAAACAATATCTATGTGTATCATTAACCATTGGTTGATGATTTGAAACTTCTACGAGAGAAATGTGTTATAATTTTTAATGCATACAAAAAGGAGTATTTTCATTTACGTTCTATGATAATTTTCACTATAAATGAATTTCATGTATATGGAAACTTATTTGGATATAGTATAAAGGGAAATAAAGCATGTCAAATTTGTGAAGAAAATACATCATATTATCAAATTCAGAATGGAAAAAAGACAGTGCACATGGGACATTAAAGATTTTTCTGAATTGATCATCCTTATCATAGATTGAAATAATAATAATAATTTAGAGGAATATAATCTCCACCCACAACCATTTTTAGCTGAAGAAAATTATTAAAAGATAATAAATATTGATTTCACATTTGGGAAGAAAACAAGTTCTAGTAATCAAAAGAATATTTGGAATATACATTCTATCTTATTCAGACTAAATTATTAGATATTTTTTAAAATAAAATGTAACATTGATGTTGTGAATGTTGAGAAAAATATATGTTATAGTTTCATTAGAACTTTGATATACATAAAAGTTAAGATAAAATATGGACCGGGTGATAGATTGGACTTTATATCCATGGGAATATGTTTGGATTTACCTCCGACTATGAAAGGAAATGAAACATATTTACCTTTTTCAAGTCACACATTTATCCAGAGTGAGAAGATGAATTTTTATTAATGTATGAATGGTATTAAATAACCCTATCGATATTCTTAAAATGTGAAGAATTTGGTGTCATTGAATTATTTTAAATTAATAGGTATAAAATCTAATGACTATCATGTATCGATTCAACAACTGATATTGGTCACACTATGTGATATATTATCAACACCTATCATAAAGACTATCATTAGTTTATGTTATTTTTTCAAATCCATTTGTATCAAAGTCATTGATATAAATTTGTTAGATGTGTTGGAGAATTAATTTTTTCCCATACTTTGAAAAGTAGAAATGTATTTCCCACCTATGTTTTTTGATATAATGGTACATTTAATGATTCATTTGGGGCATGAGATAAGAATATGTGGGCCTATTTATTTAAGTTGGATGTATTTTTTTGAAATATATTTAAAAAATTTAAAGGGGTGTGTTAAAAATTATTATTTAATAGAGGCCTATACTATTTAAAAATTTATATCAAAAGAGTTGATTGAGTTATGTATTGATTATTTGTATGAAGTGGGGCATATGGGTCGCCTTATATCTCGATATTTAATTGTTGATAGTGAATATTGATAGATTCGTCACCTAAAAGTAAATGTAATTCCATGTCAGGAGTTATAAAGGCACATTTATACATTTTTAACAACACAGATGAAGTTCAACAATATATATCATCACATATTACTGGATAAAAGGTATGACATCCAAAAATACATGAAAATTGGTTGACGATTGATCATAAAAATACAATTGTTTTATGGTTGAAAGAGAAAGTTATCACAGATATATCTGCATCAGAAACATTAAAATGGTTGGTAGGGGTAATATCTTAATATGATCACATATTCTAGTTTTCGTATTAATGGTTACAAATTTTACACACAAAAAAATAGGATGATAAGAGTATTATTAAAAATATTTGGTAATGGATGTCATAGAAGAACTTTATTTTTTATTAAAAAGGATAGAAACCAAATTTATGCATCAACGATATATTTTGGAGTTCTTGGGGATATATATGAAATTTATTAAACTAAATTTAGATTAATAGTGTTTAATTGTAATGGGGTTGATAGTATTAGTTGTGTAAGACATGATTATTTTATTTTCAAAGTGGTTCATTTGAATATATTTATTTATAAAGAGGAACCATGTGTCATGGTAACACATGAAAAGTAAATATTATATTTCAATGAGCAATTGAATGATCAATGTTCCATCATTTTTCAAGGGAAAATAATTCATTTGAGTGGTGAGGATAATAATGATGTTATGGATTTATGTGAGGTTTCCTTATTTATTATGCGATTTTAGAATGTTAATAATGCCTATAATGTAGAAATAGTCCATGTTGTATGAAACTATCATGCTGAAGGGATATGGGAAAACACAAAATTACTCTCCTAAACATTCAGATAAATATTTATATTTTATTTATTTATTTGAAATTTTCATGTGTAAAAACTCTATTTTTTTAAATTTTAATGATTAATACTATATATATTTCTATTTATATGATTTCTATGTTAAATTTTATATTCATTAGTTATGGTAAAACATTTTTAAATTGAAAACCATGACATATATCATTATGTTTTCATTAAATTTACCCATATAAAAATACCTTTTTGTGATTGTGATATTTAAATTTATAAATTTTGATCATTTCTATCATTTTATAATTAATGTTAATATTCTAACTAGTATATTTTTTATTTAAGAATAATGAAAATGTTTTTTTAACTTATACATGTGTGACATTAATTTTATATATATATTTTTTTATAATTATTGTTTTTAAATATTCATTTTTTAAATAATATGTAGGTATACAAAATATAAATGTATTCATCTATTTGAAATAAATAGTGTTAGAGGAAAAAATTTCAAGGTATATGTTTATTTTTTTCATATTATTAAATATTCAACCATAAAATTACTTAATGAAAGAAAAATTTAATTTATAAAAATTACAGGATTATTTGTGCACCTTCTATGGATGAGTCTTCTTATTAATAGAAAATAATTCAAAGGGTTAGTATGCGTATAATTACATGTTTATTGAAACTTTCACTTTCCCATGGAGGCTAGAGGATACGTATTAATTTTGATTATAATAATAACCCAACTGGACCAAATACATTTTGGTTTATGAGTTATATCACCATGTTGATCCATTTTAGGATTATCATTTTATATCCCAATGAGAAGTTTGTCGACAACATATATAAAGTGTATTTTTGGAGTCTATAATGGTAAAATATCTCAATTTATTTACTTTTATCACATTATTTAAATATTATATATTTCATATGTCTAATATATAATGTATTCAATTATATATTACATTAGACTTTCAAGAAATGAAAGAAATTAAGAGAATATATCTATCTTTAGTGGTATTTTGATGGAGATGTTTTAAAAAAATGAAAATTAATTAGGTTATTGGACCATTAAATAATTAAAACCCATGCCTCAAGTATAGTAATTTTGATATAGACACATAGACTAAATTTTTCTCCAGACGACATGATGATGTATCTTTAGTATGTTAATTTTTTTATATTGTAAATTTTCTTCTATTAAATGATTTATTATTAGTTTATTTTTATATAATAGGCCTCAAAGAGATCTCACCAAGAGATCCAGGTGCATAATTTATACCCTCATACTTTATCATGTGGTGGGTATCATTTACTAAAGGAGAATACTATTGCAGAAAAATTGGATGCATTTAGAGATAAGTAAAGAAGTGGTTTAGAATATGTCTAGTTCAGTCCTTCATATCCCCCCACTCTCTATGAAAAAATTTATCTTAGAGAACTATCTAAGAAAGTATCATAAATAAATGTAATAAATTAATTTTTATTTTCCTTGAATTTTTGTATTATTAAAATTAATAAAATTAATATTGTATTTTGATTTTTTATTTCAGTATGGCCTTTGAGATCAATAGATATTGGTTACTTTTCTCCTTGAGGGTAGGATGAACATCCTTCCTACTACTTTAGGAAATCCAAAACACCCCGATCGCATTAGAGGATGTGATGTAGGTGCCAATATTAGGAAAATTTTGGATATCAAAATAAGAAATCAAAAGACCCAAAAATATATGCTTTAAAAGTTGAGATGGAAGAATTAAAATATTCCATGGGTGATGAAATTCAATCATTTTTTTATAATATTTGTGAACAAATGATGATACGATAACAACCTTCATATCCTACATACTCATATCATTTTCCTCTTCATTCGTACTCGAGCTTATATTGTGTGTTGTATGTTGGAGATCCCCATGTGAGTATTATAGAATACAAAGTTGTATATATTTTGGGGGACTCTATACATTGACAGCCTATTCGGTTGGGTTAGGTTAGAGTATAAATACAATATATTATTTATCAAAATATTATAATTTCATTTTCTATAGAGGATGTTACCAAAGTTAGAGACTGTGTGGGTTATTTTTTTACTTTGGACATCTAGCCTTCTTCATCATGTGACATATGAGGAATGCATTTTTTTATATATTATTTAAATTTTATTGAAAATTACTTCTAATGTTTTATTACATTTAATTTATATATGAGTATCTAAAATAAAAATAATCAGTATAAAAAACAAATTGTTTAGTAACCAATAAGTTTAGATACTTTTGGAATTTATGATGATCTCAAAATATTGTCCCAAATTTATTCTTCCTTGGATAATATTTTTGAGTTTGATATGAAATCAGATATATGTATATGAGACTATCCATTGAGAATATACATAAATATATATCAGGGATCTTCTTATTTTTTATGAGCTCGGTGTACCTATGTTACAATTATTTTCCATGTAAGTAAATTTATTTTTTATTTATTATTTATTTAAATAAAGATAAAATAAAGTGACTTACTATATTACTTATTAAATTAGGTATCTATAAACACGTTGCACTCAAAATGATACCACTTCTATTTAGGTCCCTAAAGATCCAGAAAACATTTCAATTCTTGTGAAATATCAGTATAATAATGTTAGAGTTTCATATATATATATATATATGAAAGATTAGAAAAGATGATGATTGACTATTGGTTTTTACATTCCTTGATGGGTAAGAAGAGTAAGAAAATTATAAAATAATATTCATTATAATTTCATTAATTTGAACCTTTTTATACTGTAGTGCTCATTATATTTTCGGTGTATTTTTCCCATATGAATAGACAATATATTGGTTTTTCTCTTTATTATCTATAGTTCATAAATCTTTCAGAAATTTTTTTTAAAAAATAAAATATATATATAATATATTTATTCACAATTATTAATGTTGATACATGTTTTGATAATTCAAAAATGAAAATATAGTTCATGAAAAAAGTATTAACAATGATCAATTATCAATATATAAGACAAATAAAATCAACCACAATAAATTAATGGTAAATATATTTTATATTAGATAATATTTGTTTTGTATTATATATATATATATATATGTGAGTGTGTGTGTGTTGGTTTTTATTTTCAGGTTAACCATTCATAACAGTAGAGTCATCATCGAAAAGGAAAAATGGAATGTAGTTATTATGTTTTAAGATTCATGTTTGAGATAATCACAAATTGGATAATGAATAAAATTGATAAGATTAATTATATTAATTATTTTGTGTTTTATATCAAAATATTTTATTTTTTAATCTTATAACATTAATTTTTATTATAGATTTTCAATGATGTCGATACATATAAAAACAAATAACTTACCTATAACGTTCCGGTTCTGGAAGCCACCCAGAGGCACCCCATATCTGTTTGGTCACATGGCCTCAAGTGCATTTCCCCGAATTCCAGAGGCTGCCGACTAGCAGCGAGGGCCTTGGGTGTGATAGTGGGGAAACTATGCCCTTATTGGCAGAGTACACAGCAGAAGTAAACAACATACAATAGTGGAAGCAATAATAATCCATACAGAAATAAATAGCGGAATACTGAAAGAAGAAAACTGGGGCACGCATATATAATAATGATGCATGATACATATATATGTCTAAGAAAATATCCAAACAAGTCACAATTCTAAAAACAGTACCAAACCGAAGTACAAAAGAAAAACAGATGAGTGACTCCTCATCGTCGCATGCCTCGACTTGGTCACATGCTCTCCAGCTCCACAGCAATCAAGACCCTTAAGTAGAAGGGTGTTTTACCTTATCTATACCTGCAACAATATAATCTGTTTGTGCCCAAAATCATGGCCCAAACAGGGTGTGAGACAAGCCCCAGTAGGCAACCACACAGATATATGTGCCTGATTGTCAGTGAATATATGGCAGGTAAAAGTACAGAAAATAGTAAGCAAGGAAGTACTAAATGGAAAACAATCCATAGTTTCTAGAACATAGTTACAAACAAGTAAACAGTCACTTAAGAAAGTAGAACAAACAGGTAACCTCTGGGTAGTTCTCACATCCTAACCCCTATGGTTCAACCTACCCGCACTAGCAACCCTCTCGGAGGCACACATAGTCTCACCCCTCTGGTTCAGCTAAATAAAGAATAGACTCTTTGGGGAAGCACTCACCATAAATTCCCCCTATAGTCTTGTATCATACTAAAGGCTCTCTGGGGAAGCACTCAACGTCCCATTCCCCCTGTGGCCTGCGTCAAGAACTACAGACACTCTGGGGAAGCACTCAACATAAATTCCCCATGTGGTCTCGCATCGTAAATTAAAGACACTCTGGAGAAGCCCTTACATCCATTCTCCCTATGGTCTTCTATAATAGGTTCTCACATCCCTATGTAAATTCAGAAAGTATCGCATCGTGTAACGGCCAAAGTATCCTCAAGAACTACTTATCTAGCTGTCTACATTATCTCATCATGGAAAACAGTCACTCCGTCCTATAAACTAGGCATGGAACTGGAAAATCCTAATAGGAAAAACCACACCAAACCGTCATAAATAGGAAAACATGCAAGGGAAAAACATCCAAAGCACAGTAAATTATCCTATTCACAAGAAATATCCTCTACTCAGGTATATAAGAAAAGCAGGAAAACAACAAGGGAAAAATAGGAAACATGCAATACCCCGTTCAAGGGTATTAGTGGAATTTGCACAAAATACTCAAATACTTTCTACAGAAAGGCACAAACCACCTACCTCGACGTTAGGAGATCGATATACCTGAACCACAAGGCTCGAACCTCCTTAGAAATTTGTATATCTATGAAAATTCACAAGGATTTCAACCCACGATAACTTGAAATAGAGTAGGAATTGGAAAACAATGCTTTAGAAGAAGGAATAGATTACCACTGTGGTTCCAATGCAATCGACAAAGGTTGATTCGGAGGACGGATGGAGGCTCGGGAGCTCGGAGGAGATTCGTGGCCTTACGGGATGCCCTCGGTCGAAGAAGCTGGAGGAGAAGATGTTTCTGGGGTTAAGACATGACCCTGGTCTGTTTAATGAAAAAAAAGTACATTGTGTGTACTTTTAGAGTACGCGGCATGTACCAGGCTTTTATATACTCCGCTTTAGGTGGCCTCCACATCACCCCTACATGTCCATGTGCATGGTCATGACACGGCCAGCACACGGCCTCTAATAGCATCAAATTACACGGCGTGTACTTATAAATTACATGGCATGTGCTTCAAAAAAATTTCAGAAACTCCTCTTTTCTCAAAAACTCCAGAAAAAAGAAAACGTACCTAAAAAGAAGGTCTGGGTTCTTACAAACTTCCTCCCTTAAAGAAATTTGTCCCCGAATTTCCCTAACGAGGTGTAGAGGAAGAAACCCCAAACATCTCCGGCCACTGTGATCGCACATCGGCCTCCCTCTCCCAAGTCTCGTCATGTACTCGCATGTGCTGCCATAACACCCGTACCAGAGGAATAGACTAGACACAGAGAATCTTCGCTCTGTGATCGACAATCCAGATAAGATGATCCTCGAACGTCGCATCCATTTCGAGCTCAACCTCCTTCAGTTGAAGGACATGAGACGGGTTTGAAAATTAATGTTGGAGTTGAGAAACGTGGAAGAAGTCGTGCATAGCCTGGTACCTCTGTGGTAACTAAAACTGATAGGCAACCAGCCCCACTCTCTCCAACACCTCAAACGGCCTGACATACCTCGGTGAAAGCTTACCCTGTCTCCTAATCCTCTTGTGTCCCAACCTCAGTGCGACACGCAGGAAAACCTGATCCCCGACCTTGAACTCCAGAGGTCGTCTCTGTTGATCAGCATAAGACTTCTGACGAGACTATGCAGTAGCCATCCTTTTCCGAATCAACTCTATCTGCTCTGAGGTCTCTTGAACGAGACGAGGTCCCAGCAAAGCTGTCTCTCCTACCTCCAGCCAACATAATGGTGATCGGCATGGCCTACCCTACAAAGCCTCATAAGGTTCCATCTGAATAGTTTCTTGAAAAATATTATTTTAGGAAAACTCCACAAGAGGTATATGCTTCTCCCAAGAACCTCCAAAATTCAGAATGAAAAATTGGAGAATATCCTCAAGAAACTAAATCATGCCCTCTGACTGGCCATATATCTGGGGATGGTATGTTGTACTCAAAAGTTCTTGTGTACCCAAATCCTTCTGAAGCCCCTGCCAGAACCGAGAAGTAAAGTGTGCATCTCTGTCTGAAACAATGGAGTGGGTAACTCCATGCATACATACAATCTCCTGGATGTACAACTTTCTCATCTCATCAACACTGAAGGTCTCCTTGATCGGCAAGAAGTGAGCAACCTTCATGAGCCTATCGATGACAACCCACACAGCATCATTCCCTCAAGGAGACCTTGTAAAACTGGTCACGAAGTCCATCGTGATGTCATTCCACTTCCACTCAGGAACGAGTAACTACAGTAAAAGACCAGATGGTCACTGATGTTCTGCCTTCACCTACTGACAAGTGGAACACCTCAGGACAAAACCAAAAACATCCCTCTTTATACCTGGCCACCAATAATGGAGGTGTAGATCACGATACATCTTGGTGACGCCAGGATGAACTTCCCAATCTGAGGAATTAAAATCTTGCATCAGCTCCTCGTATATGTCTGATGGCACCCATACGCGTCCCTGGAAATGCAAGATCTCATCCTCTCCCACTGTCCATCTAGGAAAAGGGTCCTCTCCTAACATGCTTTCCCATAGAACTAGGCCTTCAGAATCTGATAGCTTCCTCATTCCTACCCAATCAAGAAGTGTAGAGGTAACATCTACATAGGAAAGGAAAGTCTTCACCTATCTATCGTGCACCTCCAAATACATCTCAAAGAACAGAGCCATAAGCTCCCACTCACTGTTGGCCTCTTGAACTACCTGTATCTGAGTTCTCCTGCTCAACACATCAGCCACTGCATTTCCCTTCCCAGGTATATAGGCAAGCTCAAATTCAAAGGACTGAAGATACTCAACTAACCTGTTTTGTTTGAGATTCAGATCACACTAAGTGAAGATGTACTTAATACTTTTGTGGTCAGTGAAAACCATAAAGTTTTCTCCCATAAGATAATGTCTCCAACAGCATAAGGCATGATCAATCGCTGCCAACTCCAGATCATGCGTCGGGTAGTTCCTCTCATGTGGCCTTAACTGCTAAGACCCATAGGCAACAACTCAATCTCCCTGCATAAGCACAGCTCCGAGCCCGATACTTGATGCATCATAGTAAACAGTGTAGCACTTTCCCGGCTCTAGCAAGACTAGTATCGGTGCTGACGGCAACCTCCCTCTTAGCTCTTAAAAGGCTGACTCACAAGAATATGACCACAAGAACATCACACTCTTCTTAGTTATACCTTTCATCAGTGCTTCTAAGTGTGAAAAGTCCTGTATGAAGTGTTTGTAGTATCCATCCAGCCCTAGAAAACTCCACACCTCGAAGACGTTCTTCAGCTGCTCCCAGGAAACTACTTCTCTCACTTTCTCTGGGTCTACTGATACTCTTGTCTTTGAGATAACATGACCCAAGAAGTGAATCTGATCCATCCAAAAGTGGCATTTCGAGATCTTAGCATATAACTGATGCTCTCTCAGTGTACTAAAAATGATCTCAAGATGGGTAGCATGGTCGTGTCGAGTGTGAGCGTACACCAAGATGCCATCCACGAAAACCACCATCAAGGAATCCAAGTATGGATAGAACACTCAGTTCATCAGTGCCATGAAAACTACAGGCGTGTTCGGGAGGCCGAACGGCATAACCATATACTCATATAGACCATACCTTCTAATGAAGGATGTAAGAGATATATCTGATGCTCTAACGCACAATTGATGATAACCAGACCTCAAATAGATCTTATAGAACACCGGGTATCCTCTAAGCTGATCAATGAGGTCATCAATCCTTGGCAAGGGATATAAATTCTTGACCGTCAACTGGTTCAGCTTCCGATAATCCACACAAAGCCTAAGGGTTTCCTCTGCCTTCTTCGTAAACAGGATAGGCGAACCCCAAGGAGAAGTACTAGGTCGGATGAAACCCTTTGCCTGCAACTCCTCCAACTACTTCTGGAGCTCCTATTGCTCAGGTGTCGCTATCCTATAAGGAGGAATAGACACTGGTGCCACTCCTGGCACGAGCTCAATCGAGAAGTATACCTCGCGTTCTGGAGGAAAACCCAAAATGTACTCTGGAAAAAAATATCTGAAACGATCCACTACTGGAAGGAAGTCTAACTGTGAAGTCCCCGAGTCATACAGATATAGACTAGAAATCTGAGCTATAACTCCACCTAGATCATGATGATCGGGTCCTTCTCTACTCGCATGGACATCCCACTCACCCTTAGGAAGAAAGGATCCACCCTATGGTGATAAGAAACTCACTATGTGGTGCTAATAGTCGACGAATGCCTGGAAGGGAACTAGACAGTCCATTCCGAGAATGACATCATAGCCTGTAATCTCTAGGACATAGAGGTCCCATAAAAAGTGACACCCCACAACCTCAAGAGGGAACTCTCTGTACTGATGTACACTAACCACTCTAGTCCCCAATGGTGTATCTAGAGTCAATGTATCGGCAGAGGAAAAGATGCAGAGACCAAGGCTCTCCACAATAGCAACAGAGATTAAGCTATAAGTAGCACCAGTATCAAAAAGAGCTGAAGATAAAAGTGAGGCTACTAGGATCGTACCTCGAACTGTAGAAGGTCTGGGATCCTACTCCGGCTGGGTCTTCTCCACTGCAAAATTCTAACCTGTACCACGACCCTGTGGCCCTGCCTGACTACTCTAAGCTGATCCACCCTGCTGTTCCTGATAGACCGACAACTGACCACCCCGACCATGACCTCCACCTTGGCATGAACGGCCGGAAGAACTCTAGTTCCCAGACTGGTGAGAATATCATGGCGTTGCTCGTGAACGAGGAGTCATGGATGAACCACTTTCACCAGCTACGGGGGAGAAAACCTGACAGAAACACTGTAGGTGACCCATCTTGTCGCAATTTTGGCACTCCACTAGGTCTCTCTGGCACTGCGGCCTTGTATGCCCAGCTCTTCCACACTGGTAGTATACAACCTGGCTACCTTTAGATGTGTCTCTCTGCCTCAGATCACCGCAAATAGACTCTCTACGGCGCTTCCTGATGTCAGCTGCTGGAGCACTAACTCTGGAAGCGGAACCGCCCTGGCTCTCCACTCCAGAATCTCTCAGATTTTGCTCTGCAATCAGTGCCTGGTTGACGATAGAAGCAATGGAAGTCAACTTGAAGATGTTCACCTGTGATCGGATCTCTCGTCTAAGACCATCCTCAAACTTCCTTTCCAAGAACAACCCATCTGCACTCTCGAGGGGTGTGAAATGATAAAGCTCAGTGAAACGATAGGAATAATCCATGACAGAAATAGTACCCTACTCCAGGATCATGATCTCCCAGGGTTGGTCGGCCCTCAGGGTCTCTGGATAGAAGTAATCATAAAAGACATGCTAAAACTCCTCCCACGCCATAACCTGCTAATGACCCGCCTTTGAGATCACGTCCCACCACCTCTTGGCAGAGTCTCGTAGCATGTAGGTAGCGAGATTGACCCACCTTTCTGGAGGCATCTCCAGATGCTCTAAGATCATCATCATGGATTCTAGCCATGACTCTACAGCCTGAGGTCCTCTTTCCCCTGAGAAGGTGGGAGGATTTTGCTGCTGGAAAACCCGCGTAAGGTCTTCCATAGTCGAGGCTGGATGTGGAGCTCCCTAGTAGGTCTGCATCATCATCAGAAAACCTTCCCTAAACTGCTCATCAGTGCCTGTAACTGGTATGAATACTGGTGCCAAGGCTGGCACAGCAGGACGATCTCCAAGAGGTCCCTTATCAGCCATATTTGGCGTCTGATCACTGCCCTGCAACTGGCGAATAACCAGAGGACGTCTCAGTGCCATATCCCTGAAAGGTCAAAATCACATCTTAGATTCAGGGTTAACAAGGACAGAAGACTGAATGCACAAGAAGGAATAGGGAGAATAAGGCATTCAAGTTCTAAAAAACATTGACTACACGGCGTTTTATTTCCTTACATGGTGTGTTCCCTTAATTCATTCACATGGGCGTGCACTTCTTCCAAAACTGGCCATGTAACGCCCCAAACACACGGCATGTTATTCCAACACATGGTGTGTACAAGAAACCTTTCCCCTACTTGAGTCTTTCTACATGGTTAATCCACACGACTCACCTAAGACAAAACTATACGGTGTGTTCAAGGTAGACACAACATGTATAAGAGAGACTCCACCGACCTGTGTTGTTAGTCACACGTCCGGCTACACGGCTCACTCTACATGGCGTGTTTCATGGAAACACGGCATGTAATTGCATGACATTCCCCGGCCCGTGTTGTTAGTGACATGCATGGGTACTTATATTACAAGGCACGGTGTGTACAAATAGGACATGGCATGTAAGGTCAAAGTTTATCCAACCGTGTCGTCGGTCACACGGGTAGACACATGGTCACTACAACACGGCGTGTACATACCGTACATGGCATGTTCCTGAAGATTTTCCACAACCCTGTTTTTCTTCCCACACAGTCAGCAACATGTTATTGGAAACTACACGGTGTGTATTCATAAAGTACACGCCGTGTATTCTGGTTTTTTCCGGGCAGTAGCTCAGAAAATGCTCCAAAGCCCATAGAACACAGAAAATAAGCATGAAGGTGCCAAATTCTGCTCTGTGAGGGCCCATACTCCCCACAGATCAAAGCTTGGCATCTCCTACATATCACATACAAGGAAAACAAGTCAATGATCCATGGATTTCTCGTTCATGAGGGCCCATAACACCTCAAGAATCAAAATTTGGCGTTCATTACAGTAAATATCTACACAACAATTTCCTATCAACATCATGTATTTCTATCAAGGCAACTATCACAACAGCATGAATATTTTACACATCATATATCACAAAAACATGAAATCACCAATGCATCCTATATGGCATGGAAAAAATGCATGACATGTGATTTAGAGAAAGTGCCTATAGGATGCATGATATGGAATACCCACATCTCATCGGGTTGCAATAGAAATAGAACCTCAATAATATCAACAGTAACAACACACCTCATGTGATCCACTCAAGGTGAAATCAAATCAATTATAAAATTGAAAACCAATAAAATTTCAATAAACGAGGTAGTATGGCTTTTCCCTGTACACGGGTTAGCTACTCCCAGGCATAGCTTATTACCAAGTACCTATTTCGTCCTATCCCTAGCTAAAGGCTCCAAACAGTAAGTCAAGAGAAAAAAAACCCCTATGATACCACTTTGTAATGTCCTGGTTCCGGAAGCCACCCAGAGGCGCCCCGTACCCAGTTGGTCACATGGCCTTAAGCCCATTTCCCCAAACTCTAGAGGATTCTGACTAGCAGCGAGGGCCTTGGGTGTGATAGTGGGGAAACTATTCCCTCATTGGCAGAGTACACAGTGGATGTAAACAACATAAAATAGTGGAAGCAATAATAATCCATATAGAAATAAATAGCGGAAGACTGAAAGAAGAAAACTGGAGCACATATATATAATAATGATGCATGGTACATATATATTTCTAAGAAAACAGCCAAACAAGTCACAATGCCAAAAACAGTACTAAACCGAAGTATAAAAGAGAAACCGATGAGCTACTACTCATCATCGCAAGCCTCAACTTGGTCCCATGATCTCCATCTCCACAGAAATCAAGAACCTAGACTAGAAGGGCGTTTTCCCTTATCTATACCTACAATAAGAAAATCTGTTTGGGCCCAAAATCATGGCCCAAATAGGGTGTGAGACAAGTCCCAGTAGGCAACCACCCAAAGATCTGTGCCTAATAGTCAGTGAATATATGGCAAGTAAAAGTACAGAAAATAGTAAACAAGGAAGTACTAAACGGAAAACAATCCATAGTTTCTAGCACATAGTTACAAACAAGTAAATAGTCACTCAAGCAAGCAAAAAAAACAGGTAACCTAGGGGTAGTTCTCACAGCCTAACCCCTATGGTTCAACCTACCCATGCTAGCAACCCTCTGGGAGGCACACACAGTCTCACCCCTCTGGTTCAACTATAGAAAGAATAGACTCTTTGGGGAAGCACTCACCGTCAATTCCCCCTATAGTCTCGTATCATACTAAAGGATCTCTGGGGAAGCACTCAATGTCTCATTCCCCTTGTGACCTGTTTCAAGGACCTAAAGACACTCTGAGAAAGCACTCAACGTCAATTCCCCCTTGTGTTCTCGCATCTTAAATTAAAGACACTCTGGAGAAGCCCTAACGTCCATTCTCCCTATGGTCTATTATACTAGGTTCTGACAGCCATGTGTAAAGTTACCAAGTATCGCATCGCATAACGGTCAAAGTATCCTCAACAACTACTTGGCTAGCAGTCTACAGTATCTTAGCATGGAATAATAGTCACACCATAATATAAACTAGGCATGGAACTAGAAAAATCCTATCTGGAAAAACTAGACCAAACGGTCATAAATAGGCAAATATGCAAGGTAAAAACATCCAAAGCATAGTAAATTATCCTATTCATATGAAATATCCTCTACTCAAGCATATAATAAAAGTAGGAAAACAACAAGGGAAAAATAGGAAACATTCAATACCTTGTTCAAGGGTATTGGTGGAATTTGCACAAAATAATCAAATACTTTCTACAAAAATCCAAAAACCACTGACCTCGATGTTAGGAGATCGAAATATTAGAACCACGAGGCTTGAACCTCCTTAGAACATCTTAGATCTATGAAAACGCACAAGGCGTTCAACCCACGATAACTTGCAAAATTGGAGGAATTGGAAAACAAATCTCTGGGAGAAGGAAGAGATTACTGTTGCGGTTCCAACGCAATCGGCGATGATCTATTCGGAGGATCAGGAGCTCATAGGAGATTTGAGGCCGTACAGGATGTCCTCGGTCGAAGAAGCTTGAGAAGAAGATGTTTCTGGGGTTAAGATGCAACCCTGATCCATTTAATGAAAAAAAAGTACATTTCTTGTGCTTTAAGAGTACACGGTGTGTACCCGGATTTTCTATTCTTCACTTTAGGCAGCCTCCACATCACCCCTACATGGCTGTGTGTATAGTCATGACACGTCCAGCACATGGCCTCGAGCGTCATCAAAGTACATGGTGTGTACTTATAAAGAACACGGTGTGTACTTCAAAAATTTTCCAGAAACTCCTCTTTTCTCAAAAACTCCAAAAAAAGGAAAAACGTACCTGAAAAGAAGGCCCGGGTTTTTACATTACCCATATTTAAAGTTTTTTTGTATTCTATTTTTTAATTATGGATAAATTATAAATTATAAGGTATGTCTCTATTATTTAAAGTTTAAAAAATTCTGAATTAGATAATTGTTTTCTTAAATTTGGTAAATTTTAATTATTTTTATAGGTTTATTTTTTGTAAACTAATTTTTAAATTTGAATAAATTTTAAATTATCAAGTATTACTCTTTTAATAAAATATTAAAAATAGGTAATTAGGCAATTGTTTTTTAATAAATTTGGAATATTATATTTTTTAAAAGTTTTCAGTTGTTTCAAGTATGTCTCTTTTAATTAAAGTTAAATAAATGAGTATTAATAAAAAAATCTACTTTTAGTTGGTATATTTTTTTGATCTTATAGGGTTTTTATTTAATTTAAGTTATTATATTAGAAGGATAACATATATATTTTCGAAAATTATTAACCAAGTAAGTTTTATTCTATTTATAAGTTATTTATTAATAATTATTTTTTTGTATACATGTTTTGATAACTGATATATGAAAATATAGGTCATGGAAAAGGTTTAACAATGGTCAATTGTCAATACACAACCCAAAAAATAAAATAAATGAAATTAATGGCAAATATATTTTATATTAGAAAATAAATGTTTTGTCTTATATGTGTGTGTGTGTGTGTGTTGGTTTTTATTTTCAATTTAATCTTTCATAACTACATTTTCATCATCAAAAAGGAAGGGTGGGATGTGGTTATTATGTTTTAAGACTCACGTCTGAGATAATAAAAACTATGACGACAACTAAATTTGATAAGGTCAGTTATATTAATTTTTTTCGGTTTTATATCAAAATATTCTATTTTTTAATGTCATATCATTCACTGTTGTTGTAGATTTTCAATGATGTTAAGTTATATATGAATGAAGAACTTACACATCTTAGATGTTTGTTTGAAAAATATTTTTTATGTATGGTTAAATTATAAATTATAAGGTATGTCACTTTTAATTAAAGTTTAAAAAATTCAAAATTAAACAAACATTTTTTTTCTTATAGTTGGTATATTCTACTTTTTAATACTTCTCTTGTTTGGAAAATATTTTTTTTAATTTTTTTAAAATTTTAAATTATCAGGTATATATATTTTAATTAAAGTTTAAAAAATGAGTAATTAAACAGTCATTTTCTCTTAAATTTGTTATAATATTTTTTACATGTTTCAGAGGTTTCATGTATATATAATTTAATTAAAGTTAAATAAATCAGTTTTAATAAATCAGTTTTATTATTTTAGTTAGTATATTGTGTTTTATTTTATAGGGTTGGTATTTTATTTAAGTTAGTGTATTAGGTGGAGTACATAAATATTATAGAAAATTGTGAAAAATTATGTTTTATTCTATTTTATAATTTAACTATTATTAATTATTATCATTTATAAAAAATTTGATAATTGATATATGAAAAAATATGTCATGTAAAACATTTAAAAACGATCAATTATTGGTACAGAAGCCAAATAAAATCAACTATTTGAATTTATTGTAAATATATTTTAAATTAGATAATATATGTTTTGTCTAATATATATATATATATATTGGTTTTTTATTTTCAAGTTAATGTTTCATAACCATAGTTTCATCATCAAAAATGAAAGATGGAATGTGGTTATTATGTTTCTAGATTCATGAATGAGATAATCCTAATTGGGATAATGAGTGAAATTGATAAGGTTAGTTATTTTAATTATTTTAGGTTTTATATCAAAATATTCTATTTTTTAATGTTGTGAAATTCATTTCTATTGTTTATTTTCAATGATTTAAAGACGTATAAAAATTAATAACTTACCCATATTTGAATTTTTATTTCCAACTATTTTTTTAAGTGTGGTCAAATTATAAATTATAATTTATGTCTCTTTTAATTAAAGTTTAAAAAAATAATAAATTATACAATTGTTTTTTGAAGTTGGTATATTCGGTTTTTTATTGGTTTTAGATATTTCATGTATTTATTTTTTTCATTAAAGTAAAATAAATGAGTATTTATACAATTATTTCTACTTTTAGTTGGTATATTGTGTTTGATTTTACATTGTTATTATTTTCTTTAAGTTAGTGTATTCCATTTATTATTATAGGGTGTTAGATGTTTTTGGCTAAGGTAATTTAATTTTTTTTAAAAAAATCCAACTTTCAATGTCATTTTTTATTAAATAACATTGAATCTAAAATATATTACTTTCGATGTCAATTTTTCATTAAAATCTATATTGAAAATTAATTCAAAATTCAAAATTACGAAACATTCAATGTCATATTTTTATAAAAACCAATGTCAAAAGCCTTTTAAAGAATAAAAAATGGCTTTCAACATCAATTTTTAGAAAACATGACATCAAAAGTCTCATTATAAATTATATTTTCTAGAAAAAATTATGTGGAAATATATGTATAGAATTTTTAAGATCGGTTTTCTTAAAAAAATGACATTGAAACATCTCTTTAATTTAGTTCTTATTGAAGTTTCTACATTGGTTTTAAAAATTTAATGTCGAGATACTTATTTTTAACATATCCTAGGTGAACATCGGTTAAATACTAACATTAAAAATTAAAAAAAAAAACTAACATTAAATTGTTCTTTTCTGCTATAGAAAGGTAAAAGTAGTGGATATAATGTTTTAGAATTAACATTCGATGAGTGAAAGAAAAAAAGACTTATAAAATCTGATTATCAAAAATTGTGACAAGAAGGGAAAGTCAATAAATACAAGATTAATCTAAAATGAGCATATCATATTGAATGGAGTTTCACAAAATTGATATACTCGAGTAGTGATGGTTCTTAGAGTAAAAAATAATTGTCCAATATCTAATTGATGGAGACAACTATGAATAGGGTAAACATTTATTCTGATTATAGTTTAGGTTATGGGTCTGATATTGAAAATTAAGTTAAATAATTAAATAAACAAAATGAAATTTTTTAAAGTGATATTTTGAGAATAGATAAATAGTATAGATAACTAAAAATATAAAATAATGAAGTTAATGAAGATTAAAGGGTTATAAATTCAAAACTAATTAAGATCAAAGATGAGAATGAAAGAATGAAATATTTGATTTCAAAAACTGATTAAGATAAAGATAGTAGATTTAGATTACTTTTTGATTATTTAGATAAAATTGAAAAGCAATTTAATAAGATTAAACATGAAAAAAAAAACTGAAAAAATAGGATCATGTTCAACTTCGAAAAAATATGATGACCTAGAAGTTATTCAAAAAGAGAATGAAAATATTAATATGGAAATTACAAGATTAAATGAAACCCTATCTATTTGTTTCAAGGAAAAAAACAATTTGATAAGAATATGGATATGAAAAACCCAATAAATATAAACATGCATTTGTATTTAATATAAAGATTCATAATCCATATAGAACTACTTTTGTTAGAAGCGGTAATGGAATTATTTGAAATGTTACATGCTTTATATGTAATTTGAAAGGTTATTATACAAACAAATTTTATTTAAGATATACTTAGTTACTAGACTACACCAAGACTATTATTTATAAGAATATATCTTCTAGATTACCATATAATTAATTACTTCAATTGTTATGGGTTTCTATGAGTTTTATTACTAATCAAGTTGGACCCAAAATAGCTTGGGTACTAAAAAAATTATATACTTACTCTATTTTATAGGAAACATTCCTAAAGAGTTCTAAAAATAAATATTATATAGATAGTGGATTCTCAGGGAACATGACTCATGACATCTATAACTTTTTATCTTTTAATTCATGTGATAGAGGCACTCTCACCTTCGGTGATAACTCTAAAGGTAGGGTTATAGGCTTTTGAGAATTCAGTATATTAAAGTATGTCATAATTTATAAAGTACTATATGTAGAGGGATTAAAACACAATTTAATTATTATATAAAAACTCTTTAATTATGGAATGAGTTTTAAGTTTCAAGATAAAAAATGTTTTTTAAAACATAATAATGTTTTATTTTATGCTAAAATAAAATAAATTATCAACTATATAAATTTTTCATAACTAACCCAACAAAATTTAAATTGATTAAAGGTTGTATAAATAGAATATATTATTTGTCACATCATAATGGGACATGTTTGTCTTCAACAACTGTATAAGTTGTAAAAACATGTTCAGGTTCTAAAACTTCCAAAATTTAAAGCAAGTAAGTATTTTGTGTGTTATTTTTATCTAAAGGATAAGAAACAGAAAGAATATTTTAGATATATTAAAAATTTTAATACTAAAAACTATTTAGAAAAACATCATCTTCATTTATTTGAATCCATGAGAACTGTTAGTTTAGGTAGAAAGAGATATTTGTTTGTAATTGTAGTTTATTTTAGTATATTCTCTTGGACTCTTTTCTTATCTTGTAAAAGTTAAACCATACACAAGTTTATTACTTTCTATAAATAGATTTAAAATCAAAAAGGGAATATAATAACATTAATTAGAAGTGAAAATGAGGATAATTTTTTAATTTAGACTTTGAAAAATTTCATCAAGATAATGAATATTTTCTTATTTTTTCTACCCCTAGAACACCACAACAAAATGGTGTTATAGAAAGATAAAATCAAACTATTCAAGATATGGAAAGGACTATGGTTATTGAATTTATCTTACCAAAATATTTTTGGGATTAATTTGTTAAAATCTCATGATATATCTTAAATATAGTTTACATTATACCCATGTTAAAGAAAACCCCTTATCAACTATTTAGTGAAATGAAATCTAAGATTGGTTAATTTAACTTTTTTAGTTGTACAGTTTAGATTTTAAATACTAAAGACAATCTAGAAAAAATTGATGAAAAAATTGATGTGGTAATTTTTCTAAGATATTAAAATAATAATAAATATTATAGACTGTATAATAATATAACCATGTCAATAGAGGAATCATTTCATGTAAAGTTTATTAAAAATATTAAAAAACATATTAAATATTACAAAGATCCAATTGATGAATTTAATGAATTTAATTTTGATGAAGATAAACCTTAAAATGATCATTCATCATTTGAGGGGATGAATATCTCTTATCAAAATAACCCTATGAATTGGAAAACACATTGAAATAATCCATTAAAAAAATCAATTGGTAATGTTGAATATGGAATTAGAACTAGAAAATATATTTTGAATTTTTGTGTTAATTCTACTTTCATTGATGATTTCATTAATGTTAACATCAAATAAGCTTTGAAATATTCAAACTAGATAATTTCAATGTATGGTGAAATTAACCAGTTTGATAGAAATAAAGTCCTAAATTTATTTGAGTTACCTAAAGATTAGTTTTCTATTGGAACCAAATGATTTTTTCAAAATAAAATGGATGAGTCGGGTAATATAGTTAGAAATAATGATAGATTACTTTTCCAAGGTTATTTAAAAGAAGAAGGCACTAATTTCCAAGATTTATCTTCAACAGTTTCTATAATTGAATCCATTCATATTCTATTGACTTTTTCAAGTTATAAAAAATTTAAATTGTTTTAAATGGATGTAAAAAATGTGAATTTTTAAATGTTATCATTTCTAAAGATTTATATGTTAATCAAACACCAAGATTAAAAAATGGTGAATTTAAAAATATTTTTTTAAAACTTTCTAAACCATTATATGGTTTAAATAAATCTCCAAGATCTTGGTATGACATAATAACTATATTTTTACTACAAAATGATTTTAATAAAAGAAATTTTGATCCATCCTTATTTATAAAGAATGTTTCTAATGATATTTTAATTGTTCAAATATATGTTAATGATATTAAATTTGGATCTACAAATAATATGATTATTAATGATTTTTCAAAATTAATGGCAATTGAATTTGATATAAAGCTAATGGGGGAATTAATATTTTCCCTTGGACTTCATATTTTACAATGAAAAGATAGAATTTTTTTAAATCAATGAAAATAAGATAAATATTTCGTTAAAAAATTCAATCTTGATTCATGTAAAAGTATGAGAACTAATTCTAAATAGGATTTGTATGAATCTATAAAATCTTTAAAAGATAAAATGTTTAGAAGAATGGTAGGAATCCAACTGTATATAATTTCATGAAGGATTGATATTATTATTATTTTGTATTTATGTATACTAGATATCAATCTATTCTAAAATAAATTCATTTAAATATTGTAAAAAATAATAATTATATATGTTAAAGGAACTTTCAACACTGCTTTATTTTACTCCAATCAAAACTGTTTCAATTTGTTATATTATTCTGACTCTAACTTTGGTGGAAATATACTTTATAGGAAAATCACATAAGGTATATATTACTTATTAGTTAAATGTTTAATATCATGGAGTTCTAAAAAATAATTATCATATTCACTGTCCATTGATTAAGATGACTATATTGTTACAACATATTTATTTTCTTAAACACTTTAGATCAAACAAACTCTATGTGATTTAAATGTTTATTTAGATAAAATTCTCATATTCTATGACAATACATCATCTATTTCAATATCTAATAGTCCTTCACAATATTCTTAGACCAAAAAGATAGATTTTAAATTTTAATTTGTATGTGATAATTTTAATAAAGGGGAAATTATTCTAGAATAGATTCTAATAGAAAATCAACGAGTGGATTTCTTTAAAAAATCATTATATTATTTCTGGTTAGAAAATTTAAAGTTTGAGTTGGTCCTAATGGAGATTTTTTTTTTGAAATCATGCTAATTATTTATGGTTCTTATATCCCTATTTGAAGGGAAGGAATTGAGGGGGATTTATCCCTTTGTTGTTATTTACTCTTTTGATGTTTTTCCTTTTTTTATTTTTTGTTTACATCTCATAAATTTAAAAAGGGGGGACAAATTTGGGATTTTTTTTAAAAAAATTAAATGTTTTTTTTGTTTCACAATTTATAAAAAGGGAGAGATTATTTGCTCTGAGAGTTTTTGTTTGATTTTTTTATTGTTTTGTTAACTTTTAATCACTTATTTCAAAAATATTTTTATTTTTTAATTTATTATTTCGTTTTTCATTTTAAATTTAAATTTTCTATACTTTTTAAAATATGATAATTAATTAATTAATTTTCAATCGCATTAATTTTTGTTTAAGTATTTTTGTTCTATATTAATATTACCATCTTAAAATATAGTTTTCATATTTCATTAATCAAATTATTAATATTATATATCATATATAAAAAACTTGTATTATATTCTTTCTTATTCAATATATATATATATATATATATATATATTAATATCATTATATAAGGTATCATATTTTTAAAATATATCGTATATAACATGTTTATTTATTAATATATATATTTAAATACATATATATATTCCTATATTAATATATATATATATAATACTATTCATAACCTTCAAGCGTTAGACTCTTCCACAATAGCTTTAACTGGCATGTGACATGAGCTTCAGCCACACTAATTTTATAAATCAGCACATGCGAAGAACCCTCATCCATGTGTCGACATGAATCTCATTCAGTAATTTTCTCATCCTCACGAGCACTATTACTGCATCTCCACTTTAACCAAAACATCCATGGAACATCAACCACGCATTATCTCTCTCAACATCACTCTGTTCTCACACATCCTCTCATATCCTTCTTCAACTCATTCGCACACATTCACAACACAACTTCCTTTATCTGCCACCAGTGTTTCCTCCTTCATTAGTTTCATGGTAGTTTGGTGGATCTACCTCTAGCACCACCCTCACCACCTGAAGAACATAGCACATCACCTCCTCCATTCATGCACAGACACCTCTACTCTGATCATCCATCGTATAGCATCTCAACCAACATTGTATTATAGTGTGGTATATTATTCTTCTTGAGTTCACCAGTTCAGTGAAAAACCCCAATGGTAGTGTCTTATATGGGTTACCCAGAACCTAATTTGGTTAGTGGAGTACCTACCGTAAAGCGGTACTCAAACCTACTGCAAAGGTTTGTTATACTTACCATGAATAGAACATGGGTACCTATTGTATGACTTACCAATTACATACCATAAAGCTTATTGTGTGAGTAAATAATATTGATAGTTAATCTTGTTCCCAACCTACTATTGACAACCAAATTACAATGAATTGAAGTTACCACAAGTCACAAGTAACTATCATGAATCATAAGTGAAGTTATCATGTGGTTTCAACTAACCTACCATAAACAGCAAATGAAGTTACCCTGAAGATCATGCCTATAATGATTACTGTGTAGTTACCATATATCCAACATACTAAGAGGTACTTACCATAATTATTATTTTTTTTAAAAGGCACCAAGTGAATTAATTTTAAAATTATAGGAATTAATTTATAAGTTGACTGTAGAGGTATTTTAAAATTACTGCATGTATTTTTTAACATGAAATATTTTTTTAACAGACCACATGAAATTATTTTTAAGTATATCTATGATCATTATACCAACCGTATTAAAATTTATTATCATAGTAATTATATTGAATGCACAAAAATATGTTCACATAATCATTATATCGACCACAAGATTAATTCATCGCATAATCAGTTCTTTACTTTGTGTATTTTTTTGATAAAACTTATATTTTACAGTGCACTTATTTTTAGAGTTATTTTTAGAAAAAAATTAATTAAAAATTACTTAATGTATTTTAATTTTTCTATGTCTTTGTAAATTTATTATATATTGTCACAAATATGTGAAAAAATATTTTATGGGGAAAATATCATAGAAATTATTATGTAAATAGTAATTTTCATGATGATTGTTTTATGATCTATAAAATTACTATAAGTTTTTAAAAATATTTTTAATTGTTTTCATTGAATAAAAATATCTCATATATCTTAATGATATTTTTAAAAGTGTTTTGAAGCTTTTTAATTCAGGAGTAAAAGACTGTGAGATATCTCTAATTATAGGAATGATAATTCAAAATATAGGTAACAGTTTTATTTCTAAGTTTTATTATTTTCTAATGTGGAATTATATGATTATACATTGAGAAACTCCAAGATCTATAAGTTAATTAATCTCAAATATCCATATCAATATGAATGAAATAATGTGATAAAACTTGACAATTTTTATTTAATAATATTGATGATGAAAATTGATGTGATTACAGTGAGAGAAAAATAAAACATTGATATAAGAATTGTGAATCTCAACTATGACTATTAATCCAATTCTTGAACATGATGGACTTCATCATTTTTGATAATCCACTACTAAAGTGATCAAAGATATTAATTTTCATCAATATTAAACATCTCTTACTCCACTTTTGTTCTATTTTTTTAGGATTTTCTCAATTGTATTTCTTCTTTATATTATTTTTTCTTCTAGTGTCAGTTTAAGATTTTATCATAAAATATCTATCAAGAAGGTTATAACACCTATCTAAAAGTTTTGTCTGGTTATGACTCCCATAAAAAATTTTGGTGGGCTGTGACTCCTTAAAAAGTCAGTTTGGGTTATACTATCAGGTGAGAAAAAGGTATTTCTGTCTATAATTTGGGTATCAATCCCTATAAAAAATGGGTAATTAGTTAATACCAGTATTCTCACCAATTAGTGAATATTGAATAGTATATTAGAATCAATATGATTTGAACTACTATAAAAACACCATGTGTTCTTTTTAAAAATTTATACTCTTCATTTAACACTATTAATCACTCTAATAATTATATTTAATTGATTAATTTTTAAAAAGTGTTATTTACCCCCCCCCCCCCCATAGTAAATATTTTTATATACTAGGACCTAACACTAATAGCATCACTACTATTCAATTATTTTGAACCAACTTCAATTAGTTCGTATGGTTTATCCATTATTGTCCAACATTCAATCATGGGGTGCTTATGAAAAGATTCTATGTGTGAGTTTTAATAACCATAATCAGTTCCATCAAAGAATGGTGTTCTTTGTGGTGTCCATTAATTATTCTAATTAATTATTATCATATCAAAATAGATCTTTTTCCCATGACTATTAAAGTCAATATTTTATTTTCACAAATAAAATATAAATATTCCAAATCAAGGAGGCTTTCTCTGATACAAATTGTTAGGTCCTAGTGTGAGATTGTTCAAAAGGTCAAGAGAGGGTGAATTAACCCTTTTAAAAATATTTTTTTTGTTATTGGAAAGGTTAATAATTAATGAAATTATAATAAAAGATAAACGAATGTGGTGATTTTTATTGTAATCGAGATCTAAATGATCATACTCTACTCTTCACCTCTCTCAAAAGAAAAGAGATATGAACCCACTAACTATGAAATCTATGAATTTTTAAGGGAGTCATAACCCTATACAAATAACTTTTAAACCCTATAAGAAAACCCTAAGATTAATTTTAATCATCTAGAGTCACAACCCACTACAAACTTTATCTCACCTAGAGCCAAAACCCAATTAACTTGCCTTTTATACAATAAGTGGCACAAACAAAACCTACCTTTTGTAAGGGATAATATAACCAGACTCCTACCTTTATGGGTATTATAACCCAAACATGATTAATCACATAAAAAATAAAGAAGTGAGAACCCCATAAATGAGATGAAAAAGAAATGACCTAAGTGTCTAGGGATAAAAGTTCTCTTTAGTGGTAATGGATCAAACAATTAAAGTCCAGTAGAGAGTATTAATTAATCTCAAAGGTGTATCACACTACAAATTTCAATAATTTACTCAACCTTATTACTTTAAATTCCCTTATAATATTCCAATAATTCTTATGTGGTAATCTATTCAAATTCCAAACAATTTTAATTTTAAACTCATATTTTTCAATAAATAAGTGTGGGAAATTAAATCATATGATGATAATTTGGTAATAGATATAATTATATCAAATAAAATTCATTATCATCAAAATAATAAATAAGAATTTAAAAATTCTCTATATCAATAAAAAAACACTTGAAACCAAACTTGGAGAAAATCAAAATGTATAAAATATAAAATCTATGGAAAACAAATCATTACAAAAAATACTCCTTTAAGTGATGGTAGGTTGATATCATGGTAGGTCATGAACTTTGGTAGGCCCAAACTCAAGATAATTTACTCTTTATGATAATTAATTATTTTATTCATGTCGATGATTGTATTAAACTTGTGGTCGATTGGTTTTTCAATGTTTGGTTGATCGGATTTACAATGTACAATTGATCGGATTTACAACATGTGGTCTATTGGATTTAAAAAATAAAATTGATCAGATTTAAAATGTGTGATCTATTCATCACTTATAGTTGACTGAGTTTATTTATGCATTTAGATCATCAGTTGGAAAATTTTTGATTGTTTATATTATGGTCATTCTATTTTCATCTTACAGTTGGTATATCAATTAGAAAAATTAAAACTACCTATCTTATGGCTAGGTAAGTTTCTTCATATGGTTGTTTCATAATTTATCTACTTTATTCTTGTCATCACTGAATGATTATGATCACGTAAGGTTTATTGTCACTTGTATATTGTTCAAGAAATCATTCAAAACTTGGCCGTATTTTTCAAAATAGACTATTATATAGACACATAGTATATATGATATTAACCCATATAGTGTGGTATTTTTCTACAAAATTAGTTCAAAAAATATATGATAGAAACAAACATTATAATAATAATCAATTATAAAAAATAGAATTTCTTATCAATAATGAATCATATTAACTCATGTTAGAGGTAATAAAGGAGTGAAATTAAATTTGTGACAAATTATAATTATTTAATAAATAAATATTGTAATTATCTTAAAATAATTAAACAAAGTAGTTAGGATCCACTTCAATATAAAGTGGATTGTGAAAATTAAGTGGTTAATGTTACACTTATTATCTATTAAATTAATGTGAATGTAATATTTGATTCTCATTTTTCATATTCCTTTCTTTATTTCAATTTTACTAATATTATTGATTTTCCGCCTCAAATATTGGATATTGAGTTTCTGGTGAAAAATATTTGTGGTGTAATGATTACATTCCAATTATATAACTCTTCACTGATTGATGTTTTTGGGAAGATACTTTCTATTAATCTAGTTATTCTTCCCTTAGTATAATTCAACATAATATTGGGAATGAATTATCTCTCTCTACATTAATCACATATTAATTGTTGGGAGAAGTAAAAATCATTTTATATCACAAATGATATAATGATCAAATATTGATGTAAGGATGAATATGAACTTATATTAAAAATAAATCCATTAATATGAGTCTTGATACCCAATATTTATGGATATTTGTCTCAAATGGTTGAGTATAAACTCATAATTTAAGAGATAATAATTATATTTAAGAGTTTTATGGAATTTCCTTATATCATGAGGTAGATTTTTCAATTGAAATTATACCTAGTTCTATTATTATATCAAATATTCTTTATAAAATAGCCCATATTAAATTATAATAATCAAAAAGTGACCAAGATAGAATTTATACAAAGTTTTATATGACCAATGATTCACTATGGGGTGCACAAATCCTCATTGTTAATAATAAAGATGGTTTAATACATATTTACGTTAATTATTGTGATCTTAACAAGATCTTGATCAATAAAAATTACCCTTTACCATGTATTGATGAATATTTTTATCAACTTATAGGGTATCAATACATCTTGAAGGTGGATCCTCGATCGGGATAGCATTATATAATAGTGAAGAGGGAAGATATACCCAAAATATCCTTCAATATAAGATATGGACACTGTGAATTCAAGGTGGTTCCATTCAAAACTTATAATTTTCTCAACTATCTTCATGTATTTGATTAATATACACCTTATAGATTTCATAGTCAAATTTTTAGTAGTATTTTTTATGGTATTCTCTTATATTCCAAGAGAAAGAAAGAACATTAAGGGAATTTGATGCTTCCAAATATCTTATAAAAGGATAAAAATTATTCCATGTTTATAAAGTGTAAATTTTTTATAGAAATGGTATCATTGTTAGGTCATGTAATCATCGGTGAAGGTATCTATGAATCCCTTGAAGATGAAGGTGATTTAATAATGGAATGGATAAACATAAAAAATAGATATTCATATTTTTATTGGATTGTATGGATATTATCAGTGTTTTATGATAAATTTCTCATGATTTTAAAATCCACTAACCAAGTTGACTCAGAAGGGAGTAAAAATCCTCTAGATAGATGAATGTGAAGAAAGTTTCATAGAGCTTAGAAATAATTTGGTTTTATACTTGTACTCACACTAACCTATAGTGTAAATGGGGTTTTGATATATGGATATGCTTTAAAGAAGATATTTGGATGTATCCATATGAAAAATGATTAGGAAATAGCTTATACATCACGTTAATTTAATTATCCTAAGAAAAAATACCTGATTTATGATATGTAGTTAGCATAAGTAATTTTCTCATTAAATATTTCTATTTATTATTTATATAAAGAGAAATATGACATATTAACTAATTATAATATATTAATATATATATTCAAAGAGAATTAATTGAACATAAACAAAAGTAAATTCTTATATTTGATCAATGATTATGATTTCTCAATACATTACCATCCTAAAAAAAGGGTGGATTATAATCTTATTAGAAAAGTCCATGTTACATTATCCATGATGAGGATTTAAAGAGTTCCAGCCTTTATGGATATGAAAATTATATACATGGAATCATAAAGGAAGGGATAAAATCCTCTATTTCCCAATTTTTTAATCAATTTTCTATATATGTGAAGATCAATCAAGTATAAACAGATGATATAGAGCTACAAAAAAAGGTTTAAAACATTCTAGAGTTCAACCCTAAAAATATAGAGTTATAAAATCAAGAACCTAGATATGTGTCTCATCTATGCTATAGTTGAATTGGGTGTTTTAAAATTCTACACATAGAGCTTCATTCTCTATTCACCTAAGAGGCACAATAACATATATATGTCTTAGGGGACTTCTAGTAAGACTCTTAAAGAGAGATATTGTGGAGTATATATCTCTATTTTGGGTTTTCCAATATGTTAAGGATAAAAATTTAAATTCTAATGGGATAATACAATAATTACCTATAACTATATTGAAATGGGATAACATCATAATGGATTTTGTAATAACCCATATTTTGAACAAGTTGAAAATTCCAAGATAGTTTGAACTTTTCATTTGGTGGAAAGGATAAATTTTAAATTGACCTTTATTTTGAAATTGTGATAGTTAGATAACTTAAATATGATATCTCATGATTGGGTTCAAGTTTTGAGAGTTGTATCAAGTGGCTGGTTGAGATTTTGGAGCACCAGGCTCTGAAAACTTGAATTTTGGAAAGGTAATGGGAGGTGAATAGTTTCCACATGGTTATTGAAAAACATGAAACTAAATTATAGATCCCTTAAGTATGTGTCACATGATTTTTGTAACTTTACATCTAAGGACACATGGTCATGTCTGTTTTCTTTAAAAAATAGAGGGGATCGCATGGCTAGTGCAACGTTTGTCAAATCATGCACCTAGCCATGTGAGGGGGTACCCCTTTGAGCAGTATACTCACATGATTGGAATATGGTTTTCTAAACCATTTGAAAAACCATGAAACTCAATAAAGAAATGAAATTTACTATTTATTTCCTTATATACTTTAACTTTACTTCTCCCTTATCCTCTTTCATTTTTCCCACTCCTGTAGCCACTTAAGATTCTCCTTTAGTATCCTCCAAGGTTTTAAAGAATCTTTTTCATTCATGATCATAATAAAGCATCATTGGTTGTGTTACATAGACATTAGTAAAACAATGATGCATCATAATTATTTTATTTGTTTCTTTTGTTGTATTTGATTCTATTTCCATGTGATATTGAATTCCCTATTTGTAGGTCTTTTGTTCATTTCTTCGATTTCTCTTGATCTGGCTCGAGTCAAAGCTTGATAATGGATGAGTTAAGCCCCCTATTATTAAGATAGGTTATCTATTCCTTTTCCCTCATGGTTTTCATCATTTATAAAAAAATTACACAACGAAAATTTTCTGTTTTTCTCCTATAATGTTTAATACCTTAGATTAATTATTTAAACTATGAATTAAGTGTGTTATGTGACTTCTATAACTAGTTTTAGGTTGATCAACTCAACCTGAACCACCCCATGGGTGGGTTTAGTCATATGCCTTGATGAATTAGTTTTCTTTTGACCAAAACACCACTAAGGTGTGTTTGAATTTCTTGAAAATTCCAATTGTCTAATTGAGAAGATTAATCCTTATAAGGGATGGATGAAATGTTTAATAATTTCCTCTAATATGTATATATAAATTGAGATTGAGACATATTAATTGAATTAAATGAATTGTTATATGGTATGGATAACTCATTGGACTACTCATTTGATTTTGAATTCTAATATCTTATCGATTGAGTGCACAGTTTTATTTTATATTTAATTAATAATGTTTATATTGTAATTGATGAATGGGATTACCAAGGGTAACATAAATGAATTGACTTGTAAATGGGAATGTTTACTCTCGTGTCATTATTGATTACTTATAAATAAAATGTTAATGGTGTGTTATGAAATTTTAAGTAGTAATGTATAATCATCATGGCCTATGATTATTTATTTATAGAAATGTGCCTACTCTTTCATGTTAGTTCTTGAGCAATACTATATTCCCAAATAGGAATGCAATGGATGGGATATTAGGTAAAATGAATGATCTTACTCCTTAATCAATACATAGATTCCCATATAGTAACACCATTAATGGTCCAATGGGTCAAATTAATTATAATTCACCTTGAGTCATACAAGGGTTCCTTGAGTAAGAATACCTTGGATGGGTTCATATGGAAGATAAACTAGGTTATGCCTCGGGTGATACAATGATTTCCAAGTAGGAATTCCATGGATGGGATCTGAGGGAAAATGAATCATGATATGCCTTGGGAAACACCAAGATTCCCAAGTCGTAATTCTATGGATGGTTTCATAGGTAAATGATATTATTATTATTCTTTATTATTATATAAACTTTTTATGCACATTTTTTACCTCAAACTCATATATTGGATGACCCCTGAGAATGATATTAACCATATAAGGTCATATATTCCACATTTCTTCCATGGATCCTTACTATATTACAAATAGTTCCTTGGTATTTTTCCTCAAGTTCTATCTAGTACTAATTATGCACATGTTTGATGACACTGGTTTATAAACATTTTGGTTAAAATGGAAGCAGGTATGGTCAGTCGTGTATCCCAGGGGGAACCCATGATTGAAATAGTTTGTATTTATTTACATTATTGTTTATTGATTATTATACCTACACATTATTGAATTTTATATTCACTTTTTTTATTAGTTATATACACCATTGGTGGTGTCCTACTGAGTGTTACTCATACCCTATTTAGGTGATGGTGAAGTAGTGAAGAATTTTTTAGGATTGTAGTCTTGATCTGTGGAAGAATTGGTGGTGTCATGGATCCGAAACTCTGGTGTTAATTTTAGTGTGAGGGAATCTGATATTTTTGTTGATCTTGGTGTTCTATAGTATAGGGTTCAGTGGATTTTGGTCGCCAATTTGGAATTTTGGTGATGATTTTGGCATTAACAGGGGTGATTCTTGGATGTGGCATTCCTAATCAACGCAGTGGGGGGTTGAGGTGTGTTGTGTTGATTTTTCCTCACGGTTTGCTTCAGTCTGGTTTCATTTGGCTTCAATGTATGGATGATGAAATCGGATTGTTGTTTGTTCTTGCTGTTGTTTGATGATGAGAATGAGAGCTGCCGGCGGTAGAGCCGCATCTTGGTGTTGTATGTTCTTTGGTTCTCTAGTTTTGTTTGGAGTAAGAACAGAACAGTTGGGAAAGTTGAATCATGTTAGCATTTGATGGTTGGTAATTTTTGATGATGGCTTGGTTGAGACTTTCTAAAATGAAATGCTTTAGATGAGGACTCAGAGCAGGTATCTTCCACTATTCATGGCTATTCGGATTTGGATGATTGAGAGGGTATGGCCCAGCCATCGGTATCAGGCCGGTGTATTTTTGCACGGGACAGTTTGCTGAGTAGTCATGCATTGGTGGAGGCTTCCCATAGTGATTTTGATGGTGGGGAGGGACATTTCTAGTAGTCTTGTTTTGGTACTAGGTTATGTTTATGTATCCATTTATTTGAAATCATGTGAGGTTTCCTCCTTTTTGCTTAAAATGAGGTTTATCAAAATAAATAAAAATTGAGGCCTTCAGGCCATTCAGTCATTTATACCCTATTTAGGATTCTATTTGGTACCCAAACAGATCTTCTAATTACAGGTTAATATCTAGATTATTCTTTATTTTTTTAATTAGGGTCTAGGAATTGACATGGGAGTTTGGGAATAGTGGTTGATCTTGTACTCTGTCTACCTTTTAAATTTGTAGCCTTTTATTTATTTTTTCTTGTCTGTCTTGTCCTTTTTATGTATTACCTCAGGTATGTATTCTTCATGTACATTGTAGCATGTTTATGCATGGTTATTCATTAATTTTTTATTTATTGTAAGTTATTATTAGTATATTCCATTGACTTTTCTTTATTATTTTTTCATTTTTGTTTTTTACATTATATACCACTATTCCACTCTGATCATGAGGGTATAGTCTCCACACTAAACAATATTAGACCCTTACTACTTATCAGAATCCTCTAGCATATGAGAATAAACACTTGATTCCATATGGACAATCGGTCTAGCTACTATTATTAATTGAGACATGTGTTGTCCCAGTCTTGCACACTTTCTAATATTACTATAACTTTTGTCTGCATGGCCTCAAGCATGCCTCCCTATACTACATAGGATTATGACTTATAGGAAGTTCCTAGAGTGTGTTTGTGGGGAACTATTCACTCTAATCATAGAGTAGAATAATGTAATAATAATAAATAGATAGACAATGGAAACATATGACAATTAATATCCATTATAGTGGAATAAGTGAACATACATATAAGATAATTGACTGAAAAACAATAATTGTCACTATATACAAAATGATGACAATGTTAGGATTCTATATAAAAAGGATAGGCATACAAGGAATCAGGTACATGTATAATAAAATTATAATAAAAGAAAAAAAGTACTAAAACTATCTCCAATATAATCATAATCCTAATCTTGGTCCTGTGATCGATATCCCATGATAAATTCCAATCAAACATCCCTGATTGGGTGCTTTCCATTATTACTAACTCCATCCATTAATTCTATTCAGGTACCAATTTATGACCCAAACAAGGTGTGAGATACCCTTAGTAAACCACCACAAATTGTGTCTATAACAACTCCAAACCTTGAATATAAATGTAACAGTGTGTAAGTATAAGCATAAGAAATGGAAGAAAATCTGTAGAAAAATAATTATATTGGGCTCAACTTCTCGTGGGAAGCTCAGCTAATATACTAGCTTTAGAATAAGCTAGAAGTGCCTAAATAGGAGAAATGAAAATTATTAGGGTCCAAGAATGTAACCATGGTGTCCAAGTAGAAGTGATATATAAGAGGGGACCCAAGGTGTAACCAAGGCATCCATATAAGGGCAATAAGAGGATAGGACCTATGGTGAAACCAAGTTATCCTTGACCTTTAAAGGTTGAGATAGATCACAGTAATGAACCATGTAGCATTGCTATAGGGTTCTAAGTGAAATCCAAGGGGTACACCCAAGGAATTCCACTTGAAATAATTCTATCAATTTCCATGGAGTAGGTCCATAGTAAATCACAGGCTAAGAATGACTGGGGCCAGGGGAATAATCCAGGGTGCCTCTTATCTAAGGACATTAAGCTGAATCCAATGAGTGTATCCAAGTAATTTTAATTTCTAAATATGAATCATGTTAATCATCAGTACTACGTAGAGGCATTCACATTATAATAATACATTGACTATATTCTAATGTTGGTATCTCCCTTGGA
Organism: Viscum album; assembly: GCA_963277665.1. Taxonomy (NCBI): domain Eukaryota; kingdom Viridiplantae; phylum Streptophyta; class Magnoliopsida; order Santalales; family Viscaceae; genus Viscum; species Viscum album. The sequence continues at coordinate 141,452,181 of OY728161.1, read as the reverse complement.
AACCAGCCTAATGAATCTGGGTGGAATCCTCTGAGTGATCAAGGCATTCCCTTAGGAATCCAAGGCTGGATCAAGTCCAACCACTCCATTAATATGAAAATCTCTATAATATAAATCGGCATGATACACTTATAAAATAATCAAATTCTATGTGATAATCATATCCATTTACCTTTTCCGTTTAATTTAATGAATTGCCCTTTAATCTATAATGACAAGGTTTAAAGTAGGTGTCATCCCATTTAAAATTTCATTGGAAATTAAGTAGATCCAAGTTAAATATACTTTCCTATTTAATAATCAAATAGTACATCAATTTAAAATTAATTAAAAACACTTGAGAAATATAAACCAAACACACCAATGGGTGTTTTGGTAAATAATATACACGGAGTCACATAAGAATATACATAGAACACTGGTGGATTATGTTGAGACCATTGATATCCAATGATAAAAGGGTGAACTATTAGGGAATTTAGGTGTTAGAATAGGCAACTAAAATTAAGGGAGATTGATTTTTAGGGGGAAATCATTGGTGAAACCAAGACACGACACAATGGTGAAAAATATAAATGATGATACATAACGATAATTTATAAAACACCTACCTTATAGAATCATACAAACCCTCATCCAGTATCTGCTTTCAATTTTGGAAATAACAGAAGAAATGTGAAAATAATAAAAATGCCTTAATAATAAGGGAAAAGACCCTTCATGAAAATCACAAAAAGGATGGAGAGATAAATAAGAAGAAACAATATATCTACGAACTTTACAAGAGTGATATAATAAGATGAACAATGGTATGATTAGAGTCTATATGAGGGATATGGATCAATGCCTCACCGAAAGAGGAAGGGATCTCCCAATGTGAAGGTGTGGTCTGTGTGGAGAGGAAAATAAAAGACAGTGAGTGTTTTAGAAGTGGAAATGGATTAAACAAATTTTCACCCAAATTTAAAGGGGTGCATATTTTGGATACATATTTTCACAAACTATGTTCCAACCTTCCACCAGCATTATCCAAGAAATGCACCCCCTTACATGGTTAGGTGCGCGATTAGAAAAACTAGGTGTTAACCAAAATTTCATCTCTAATAAAGGTTTATAGTATTTTCACAAGTTTGAATCCTCCCTCATATGTTTAGGTGTATATTATATCTTCATACTCCTTAAATGATTCATCTACCTCTAACTATCGAGATGAAGAATATTATATTGGTCAAAATTATATTAGCAAGCTATGATACATGTAAGACATCATTCATAGATCGGTTCCTCAGAGTTAACTGCAACTGATTTGATAGCATCCAGATTCTACCAAATATTTGAATATTCCTGAAAAACCTAGGTTCCAACTTCCCTTGTCTCTAAATATACTAATTTCCCAACCTAGGTGAAACATTAAAGAAGACCTTGTCTCGGACCTCAAACTCTAGAGGTCCTATATGATTATTGGCATAAGACTTTTTCCAAGACTAAGATGATGACATGTGATTCCTGATAATCTTCACATTCTATGACATCTCTTGAATGACAAGAGGTCCAAGTACGACTGTCTCTTCTTCCTTTAACCATCATAGGGGTGAACGACATGGTCTTCCATATAAGGCCTCATATGGAGCCATTTATAGTGTCGCCTAAAAATTTTATTATAGGTGAACTTTTCTTGAGGTATGTCCCTCTACCAAGAACCTCTAAAATCCAGGATGCATTCTTGGATCATGTCCTCTAACACTTGAATTGTATTCTCTAACTGATCATCAGTCTGGGGGTGGTAGTTTGTACTCAAAAGTACTTGTAAACCAAAATCCTTTTAAAATTGTTTATAGAACCACAATTTAAAAAAAGAATATCTATTTGATACAATAGTAATAGGGTTCTATAAAGTATGATAATCTTGTAAATGTAATATCTACCCATTTCATCAACTAAAAAGGACTCTATAATGAGTAAAATTTGATCAAACTTCATTTTCCTTTCGATTATCAGTCATATAACATTACTACCTTGAGGTGATATCAGCAATCCTATCATGAATTCCATGGTGACTTCATCCATGTTTTACATTGGAAGAGGAAACAGCTATAAAATCCCAGTTTTTCAATGGTGTTCTTCCTTCACATACTCACAGGTGGAACACCAAGTGAAAAAACACTTTATATGCCTTTATATTCCCAACCACCAATACTAGTGGTGTGAGTCTCGATACATATTTGTAATCCCGTGGTGTACTGCCCAAATTGATGTGTGATATTATTGACTTAATTCCTATTAAACATCTCTAGGAACCTAGAAAAATATATTAATACACAATATCTCATTCTCATTAATGATCCATCTCATTGGTGTGTTCTCTCTTAAAACACTCTCACTTAAGACTAATCCCCTGGTGTCTGAAATTTTTCTCATCTTCACTTTTTCTAAAATCGAATAGGTCACTACTAAATCTGTAAGAATAGGTTGTCTGTGATGCTCCTGGACCTCTAAGTGCATCTCATAAAATGGGTTCATAAACTTCCACTCACTACTAGCCTCTTGAATTAACTATATCTATAAGGCCCCAGCTTTAAACCTTACTTAATCTTGAGTTATTACAAGATTACACATTGAGGATCTTTTTGGGTTTAGAGTTTTAGAGAATTAGATCATAAAACTTGCATTACATTCCACATATAAACAAAGTGGTTACATAAAGATAGTAATCTTCATTCCCATCAATGGAAACATATTTAAAATAAAACATGGATTCTTTATTGACACTTCCTTGACACTATCATCATATCATGTACCTTTCCCTTGACCTGTGAAAAACATTTCAAAAAACTTGGGATGAGCATAAAAAGCTCAGTAAGGGATATAAAAATATGGAAAGGAAACATGGGTACATATATACATAAGAATGAGATCATACTTTACCCATAAAACATAAGCACTTTAACATACCTCATCAAAACATGAATAAATCATAGAAATCATAAGACATAAAGGTAACTTGAGGCATTCATAACATTCTTACGTAGGGAGTAACCCTCTTGGTTACGTTTGGAATACCCATCACAGTATATTCCCTAAATCTCTTCGGAGAAACCTTAACGTTTCACTCCTTCACGTTACCTAATGCATTAGAGAGCTATAACGGGTTCACCTGCCCTTAGTTTATCACGGAACCACCCATCTTCATAATAATTCCCAAGAACCATAACATAATCATATCACATAAAACATGCATAAAGGAAACATAACATTTCCACATTTCAATCATGAGATATCAATACAACACATTGATATAATAAAAACATTATGAAAACCATTTTCATTACCAAAGTAAAAGAAATGTAAAACATGGTATTTATTTTTCTTTTTTTTTAAGGTATGGCTTGTAGAGGAAGCCGAAACTCAAATAACGGTCACGGTGGCGGAGAAGTCGTTGTCGCCGCATATGTACGACAAAAACATTCCCTTTTGTCGTTTAGTAAACGCTTTGTATAAAAAATATTCCTTTTGAATAAACATAAAAGTCAAATGGTTTTATACACCGTATAAAATAAGGTTGTGTATAAAACAAAATATGCCTCAATGAAAGGAGATTGAGACGAAGTCCCATACCTCGTATCCGACTTGACCCGACCGTTCTTTAATCTCCTGAATAATAAACTTGAGTTAATCTCTACTTGCTTAAGAACCTTTTTCAAGTTCATTATTCCTTTTATACCATGTTATGAACATCATTTAATCATTTAAGTTAATAATGTTCATTTTGTCGGTATTTGGTTCTTAAGTCAAAAATAGACTTCTTACACTTACATGTTGTTAATTTGGTCAAAGGTTCGTTATATCCAGAATGATATTAAGGTTTTGGATGACATATATATCATATATATTCATCATATACATGTATTTATAATATTACATCACATTTAGAGGTAAGAAAATGAAATGCATCGTTCATGGAGACGGTAAGCCGTACGTATGCATGAATGCTACTTCCATTTCTATTTCGTATTTTCTGGAATGGAATCATAATGATATAAGAGTATATTATAATTCCAGTATAATAACATATATAATATCATTAACTTTATCCTTTACACATCCCACATATAGTATTAACGAATCAAATCACTTTCAGGGGGTGGTAGTCCGCACTTCCTAAAATGAAGATATCATGTTTACCCATAATGGAAACAATAACAGTATGCCATAAATAAAAAATACAGAAGCTTAAGGAAATAATAAACATATTATATATCATATATAAAAATAGTGACATCATAATGGCCACCTTTTAAGGTGTTAAATGAGTATTGAACAATCATCGTTTCGGGAGGCAGAATTTCACCATCCACAGAAACCGTATGTTATTTAACCATTTGATGTAGTTGTGTGAGAGTGTAGCTCGAATAAATCTTATAACAACATCCTAGTATATTTAAGATACTGGTTTTGTTACAAAAGAAGTAAATAAAAGAGTTTAGGGGGGTTGGAGAAGCAAAATAAAACAAATGAACATGAGAGAATGAATTACCTTTAAAAGTGTAACTCCTTTTGATTTGAGCCTAAAGGCTTCCTTTGAAAGTATTATGCCCAAAGGGAATCCTCTAGGATGAGGAGAGGGATGTTTAGAGAGTAAATGGGCAGGGTATGGCCGAGCCAAAGGCTTTGGGAGTGTGGGTAATGAGGTAGAGGTGGGGGCCTTTTATAAGAGGAGAGGAGGGGCACTCTTGGAAAGTAAAGATAAGTTACTTTATTTTAAAAAGAGTTTCGGATCCAAAAGGTCCCAGATTGACATAATTCAAGGATAAGGTGATAAGGGTTCTAAATCCACTCATCCAATTGGTTTTGGCCATTTTTAGGTTTTAGATTTTACATTAACTTTCCATTTTATTTAAATCATTAAATAATGAGGTCATCGCTGCATCATCATGATGTCATAAATAATTTAATTTATTTAAAGTATAAAAATTATAAAAGAAATACTATGATGTAGTAAATTTTTTTATCTTTCCAGTGACTATTTATAATCAAAAATCTGATCTTTATAACCCCACGTAATAATTATTTTCGTAAAACATATTATGTTTGTGTCATTTTTACTTTTACATTAAATAAAAAGTTATTTATGTCATTTCCCAACCAAAGTGGCTCCATGGGGTCCCCAAGTTAACTCATGGCTTGTCTTGGTAGGCCATGACACAACCAATGAGGTTAGGACTTGTGTCAAGCTCATCACATTTTATTAAAGCATTATTTTTACCTTAAACTACACTAATTACCACTAATCGCGATTAAAACTTAATAAGTTACTATTCACCAAAACATTATTTTAATCTCATTGAACCACATTTTACTTCATAATGAAAACAATGTATGTCAGATTTTTGAAATTCAAAACACAATGATGGCAAAATTTCATTTAAACGGAAAATCAGTTTTTATAAGTACCACTTAGTGGTTTCACTATTCATCAAAAATTGAAGTTTTTCAGAAAATTTCCAAAAATTCACCCTAAGCTATATTTGATATTATGAATTCAAAAATGAATTCTATTTTACAAAATTCAAAACATATAAGTCACATTAATTAATTTAATAATTAATTCCCGATGTCATTACAAATAGCGTGTTTTTATGAAACAATAAGTATCAAAAGATTGACACCAGTTTAAGTCTAATTTCAAATTGAAATTGATTCCAATGACCACCATTGGATTAAATGGTAAAAATATATTCATATTACACATTAAGAACAATTCAAAAGATAATCTAATCATATAAAAAAATTAGATTAAGAAGCAGTTTTGATGTAAAATGCAGTATTTTTCACTATTCATTAAAAAATGAACATTGTCAGAAAAATACCAAAAATTTACACAAAGTAAATTTTGATGTCCCAATCATAAAGAATAAGTTTATTTTGACAAACATAGCTTATAAAATTGTCAAAAGATAGATTTAAAAATGGTTTGCCATCAAAAGGCAGTAAAACAATCTTTTAAAAATATTAGTGTATTCCATGCTTAAGATTGGATTTATTTTCATTTTAAGCCTCTATAACACTATCTAATTCATTAATAGACATAGATAAAAATATCTATTATTCATTACTTACTTGGGATGTTACATCCTTCCCCCCTTTTGAAAATTCTGTCCCCACAATTTACTTACTTATCGAATAAATGGGGGTACTTATCCCTCATTGCATTTTCAGATTCCCATGTTGCCTCTTCCATCATGAGGTTTTTCCACAAAACCTTTACCTGCATAATCACCTTATTCCGTAACACTTGCTCCCTATGGTCAAGAATCTGGACCGGTTGTTCCTCATAAGATAGGTTCTCTTCCAGCTGAACTACCTCTGGACTCAAAACATGAGATGGATCTGGCATATACTTTCTCAACATCAAAATGTGAAAAACATTGTGTACCTGAGATAAACTCGGAGGTAAAGCCACTCGGTAAGCAACTGATCCAACTCTCTCAAGAATTTCATATGGTCCAATAAACCTTGGACTCAGCTTTCCTTTCTTACCAAATCTCATCACACTTTTCCAAGGAGAAACCTTGAGAAAAACATGATCACCTACTTCGAAAGATAGATCCTTCCTCCAGTTGTCTGCATAACTCTTCTGCCTACTCTGAGCTGTTCTCATGTGCTTCTGAATCAGCTGAACTTTTTCTGCCATCTCTTCTACCAATTCTGGTCCCATCAACTTCCTTTCACCCACTTCATCCTAGAAAGCTGGAGTTCGACACCGCTTCCCATATAATGCCTGAAATGGTGCCATTTGTATACTGGAATGAAAACTGTTATTATATGAAAATTCAACCAAAGAAAGATGTTGGTCCCAACTTCCCTGATAATCTATAGAGCAAGAAGGTAGCATATCCTCCATGGTCTGAATTGTTTGTTCTGACTGCCCATCTGATTGAGGATGAAAAGCTGTACTAAAATTTAATTCAGTACCCAACGACTTCTGAAGGCCTTTCCAAAATTTAGAAGTGAACCTGGGATCACGGTCAGATACAATGGAGAGAGGAACTCCATGTAACCTGACTACCTCTTTAAGATACAAACGGAAAAGTTGATCCAGGGAAAAAGTATCTCGTACGGCAAGGAAATGAGCAGATTTAGTCAAGCGATCAACAATAACCCAGATTGCATTATTACCTCGATATTTATTCGGTAATCCCACAACAAAGTCCATGGATATATTCTCCCATTTCCACTCTGGCACTGGTAAAGGCTGAAGCATCCCTTTTGCTAACTTCTGCTCTGCTTTAACCTGTTGACATGTCAAACACTTCACAATAAAATCAGCAATATCCCTTTTCATTCCATCCCACCAGTAATACTCTCGCAGATCTCTATACATCTTAGTACTACCAAGATGAACTGAAAACGGAGAACTATGAGCTTCACATAACAAATCTCTCTTCAACTGTGAATCACAAGGCACACACAATCTCTTCCCAAATCTCAAAACAGAATCATTATCAATGTTGAATTCACGCAACTTACCTTTCTGAACCAGCTCTACCTTTTTTTGCAACTCACTGTCTTTCTTCTGTGCTTGCTTGATTCTATCTGATAGAGATTATCTCACTGATACCTGAAACAAAACAGAAGAAATTCCTACAAGAACAACTTCCATGCCAAATCTCATCAAATCCTTAACCAAAGGATCACGTTCCAAACGCAACATTGCTAATGAAGCATTACTTTTTCAACTCAAAGCTTCAGCCACTTTATTTGCTTTTCCTGGATGGTAATGAATTGTACAATCATAATCCTTGATTAATTCTAGTCATCTCCTTTGTCTCATGTTCAATTCTTTCTGAGTGAATATATACTTTAAACTTTTATGATCGGTATATATTTCACACTTTACTCCATACAAATGATGCCTCCAAATTTTTAAAGCAAAATCAACAGCAGCTAATTCCAAATCATGTGTAGGGTAATTTACCTCATGAGTTTTCAACTGTTGCGAAGCATAAGCAATTACCTGATCATTCTGTATTAGGACGCAACCAATTCCTTTCAATGAAGCATCGCTGTAGATGACAAACTCACCATTTCTGGAAGGTAGTGCCAAAACTGGAGCATTCACCAATCTTCTTTTCAGTTCCTAAAAACAATCATCACATTCTTTTTTCCAGATAAAGTTAACACCCTTCCGAGTTAGCTTAGTTATTGTACTAGATAACCGTGAAAAATTTCTAACAAACCCTCGGTAATAGCCTTCCAAACCAAGGAAGCTACGAATCTCGGTTACATTTGTGGGTCTTGGCCATTCTTCCACAACTTTTGTTTTTGCTGGATCAACAGTTATTCCATCTTTAGAAACAATGTGACCAAGGAAAGAAATTTGTTGCAACCAAAACTCACACTTGCTGAATTTTCCATACAGTTTCTTTTCTTTTAATGTTTTCAAGATAACCCTTAAATGTCTTTCATGTTCCTCTTTACTTTTAGAAAACACCAAAATATCATCAATGAAAACCACCACAAACTTATCCAAGAACTCATGGAAAATTCTATTCATTAAGTCCATCAATACAGCAGCTGCATTGGTTAGCCCAAAAGGCATTAAACAAATTCATAATGGCCATATCTCATACGGAACGCGGTCTTCGGAATATCTGCCTCCTTTACCTTCAGCTGATGGTACCCCGATCTCAGGTCAATCTTTGAAAAAAAACTGAGCTCCCTGGAGCTGATCAAACAAATCATCGTTATGAGGCAAAGGATATTTTTTCTTAACAGTGATGTTATTCAAGGCTCTATAATCAATGCAAAGTCTCATAGAACCATCTTTCCTTTTAACAAACAAGACAGGAGCACCCCATGGTGATGTGCTAGGTTGAATGAAACCTTTCTCTAATAAATCTTGCAATTGCTCCTTCAACTCTAAAAGTTCAATTTGAGCCATTCGATAAGGGGGTTTTGAAATTGGCTTAGCATCAGGAACTAAGTCAACAGTAAATTCAACTTCCCGATCTGGTATTATTCCAGGAAACTCATCAGGAAAAACATCAGGATACTCATTTACCACTGGCACATCATTAATCTGAACAGTTCCTTTATTTTCAACGATGTGTGCAAGGTAACATTCATTTCCATCTTTTACAAGTTTCTTGGCCTCTTGATAAGTTATCAACAGTAAGGGTTCATTCTTGTAAACAAACTGAAAGTCTTTCTGAAAAGAAACTTCTTTAGCTCTACAGTCAATCTTTGCATGGTAAATAGAGAGCCAATCCATACCCAGGATAACATCAAACTCTACTAGAGGTAGAACAATAAGGTTTGCAAGTAGTTTCTTTCCACAGATAAGGATAAGAAGATTCTTATAAATTCTTTTTGCCTCAACATTCCCCCCAGGTGTTTTTACCAAAAGTTCAGGAGTCATTTCTTGAGATGGTATTCCCATTTTACTAGAAAAGGTTTCAGAGATGAAAGAATGTGTAGACCCCGAATCAAACAACACACTGGCATAATCTAAAAAAAACAAAGTACATGATACAACTTCATTTGACGGCCCGACATCTGCTGAAGTAGTTGCAAAGGATTTCACCACCCCTTTTTGCTTGTAGTCTAACTGCTTCCCATCACTCAATCTCTTTGTCGGACACTCATTTGCATAGTGACCCATATCATTGCACTTATAACATTTCACTAACTGTAAATCAAATTTGGTCTTACCATCACCCTGATCTTTTTCAGTGCAATCACGAGCCTTATGTCCCATCTTACCACATCGGTAGCACTTTCCAGAATTCAGAAGACATTCCCCAGCATGCCTTTTGCCACATTTATCACAAACTGGAAACTTAGTTTTCTTACCATCAGACTTTTTCGAATAATTCTTACCTTTCTCCTGCCACCTTGGTCTCTTCTTCTATTGGTTGTTATAGAACACTTGATCATCGGCAAACTCCATTTTCACCATCTCAGCACAACGAACAAGATTTTCATAACTTTTAAAATCATGAGAAGCTAATGCCCTTCGATATTTTGGCTTTAATCCTGAGTAAAAATGATTGATTTTACTATCAAGGTCTCGGATAAAATTTGGAGCATACCTTGCCAATCGAGTGAACCTTTCTTCATAGGTAGCCACTGAGTCTTCCTCTTGCCTTAATTCCAAGAATTGCTTTTCCATCCTAAGTCAAACAGCCTTAGGGAAATACTTCTCTAGAAACATACCTTTGAATTCATCCCAGTCGAGAGCATCAATCTCATCAGCGTCCCTGATATTTTTAACCATCGACCACCATTGATCCGCCTGACCCTCCAAACGGTAAATAGCAAGACTAACCTTTTGATTGTCTGAACACCCCATGACATCGAAAATCTTCTCCAGTTCTTTAATCCACCCTTCAGCTAGCACAGGGTCAGATGATCCTTTGAATGATGGGGGATGTTGCCTCATGAAATGTTCCACCACTGACATGTTCCTCTGCGGTTGATCTGGCTGATTTTGTGCATGGATACCACCACCATTTATAGCCTGAGTCAACTGCGCCATTACTGCAACAAACTGTTTAGTTCCAATTCCGACCATCCCAGGATGCGGATTTGGAAGGTTATTTCCTTCTGTATGCCTTCCCAGCACTGCTTCCATGTTTCCTCTGCGGAAAACCATTCTGAACAAACATGTCTTAGATGAAGCAACATGGTAATCTTTAAATGCTATATCATTTCAAAAAAAATATTTTTGGATAATCATTTAATAGAATTCTAACTCCTAAAGTTATCTAAACCGACCTTTGAAACCAACTATAAGGCCCCATCCTTAAACCTTACTTAATCTTGAATTATTACAAAATTACACATTGAGTATCTTTTCAGGTTTAGAGTTTTAGAGAATTAGATCATAAAACTTTCATTACATTCCACATATAAACAAAGTGGTTACATAAAGATAGTATTCTTCATTCCCATCAATGGAAACATATTTAAAATAAAACATGGATTCTTTCTTGACACTTCCTTGACACTATCATCATATCATGTACCTTTCCCTTGACCTGTGAAAAACATTTCAAAAAACTTGGGATGAGCATAAAAAGCTCAGTAAGGGATATAAAAATATGGAAAGGAAACATGGGTACATATATACATAAGAATGAGATCATACTTTACCCATAAAACATAAGCACTTTAACATACCTCATCAAACATGAATAAATCATAGAAATCATAAGACATAAAGGTAACTTGAGGCATTCATAACATTCTTACGTAGGGAGTAACCCTCTTGGTTATGTTTGGAATACCCATCACAGTATATTCCCTAAATATCTTCAGAGAAACCTTAACGTTTCACTCCTTCACGTTACCTAATGCATTGGAGAGCTATAACGGGCTCACCCGCCCTTAGTTTATCACGGAACCACCCGTCTTCATAATAATTCCCAAGAACCATAACATAATCATATCACATAAAACATGCATAAAGGAAACATAACATTTCCACATTTCAATCATGAGATATCAATACAACACTTTGATATAATAAAAACATTATGAAAACCATTTTAAATACCCAAGTAAAAGAAAAGTAAAACATGGTATTTATTTTTCTTTTTTTTTTTAAAAAGGGATGTCTTCTAGAGGAAGCCGAAACTCAAATAACGGTCACGGCGGCGGAGAAGCCGTTGTCGCCGCATACGTACGACAAAAGCATTCCCTTTTTTCGTTTAGTAAATGCTTCATATAAAAAAGATTCCTTTTGAATAAACGTATAAGTCAAAGGGGTTTATACACCGTATAAAAAAGGTTGTGTATAAAACAAAATATGCCTCAATGAAAGGAGATTGAGACGAAGTCCCATACCTCGTATCTGACTTGACCCGACCGTTCTTTAATCTCCTGAATAATAAACTTGAGTTAATATCTACTTGCTTAAGAACCTTTTTCAAGTTCATTATTCCTTTTATACCATGTTATGAACATCATGTAATCATTTAAGTTAATAATGTTCATTTTTTCGGTATTTGATTCTTAAGTCAAAAATAGACTTCTTACACTTACATGTTGTTAATTTGGTCAAAGGTTCATTATATCCAGAATGATATTAATGATTTGGATGACATATTTATCATATATATTCAGCATATACATGTATTTATAATATTACATCACATTTAGAGGTAAGAAAATGAAATGCACCGTTCATGGAGACGGTAAGCCGTACGTACGCATGAACGCTACTTCCATTTCTATTTCGTATTTTATGGAATGGAATCATAATGATATAAGAGTATATTATAATTCCAGTATAATAACATATATAATATCATTAACTTTATCCTTTACACATCCCACATATGGTATTAACAAATCAAATCACTTTCAGGGGGCGGTAGTTCGCACTTCCTAAAATGAAGATATCGTGTTTACCCATAATGGAAAAAATAACGGTATGCCATAAATGAAAAATACAGAAGCTTAAGGAAAGAATAAACATATAATATATCATATATAAAAATAGTGACATCATAATGGCCACCTTTGAAGGTGTTAAATGAGTATTGAACAATCATCGTTTCGGGAGGCAGAATTTCGCCATCCACGGAAACTGTATGTTCTTTAACCACTTGATGTAGTTGTGTGAGAGTGTAGCTCTAATAAATCTTATAAAAAAATCTAGTATATTGAAGATATTTTTGTTGTTACAAAAGAAGTAAATAAAAGAGTTTATGGGGGTTGGAGAAGCAAAATAAAACAAATGAACATGAGAGAATGAATTACCTTTAAAAGTGTAACTCCTTTTGATTTGAGCCTAAAGACTTCCTTTGAAAGGATTCTTCCCAAAGGGAATCCTCTAGGATGAGGAGAGGGATTTGGAGAGAGTAAATGGTCAGGGGATGGCCGAGCCAAAGGCTTTGGGAGTGTGGGTAATGAGGTAGAGGTGGGGGCCTTTTATAAGAGGAGAGGAGGGGCACTCTTGGAAAGTAAAGATAAGTTACTTTATTTTAAAAAGATTTTCGGATCCAAAAGGTCCCACATTGATATAATTCGAGGATAAGGTGATAAGGGTTCGAAATCCACTCATCCAATTGGTTTTGGCCATGTGTAGGTTTTAGATTTTACATTAACTTTCCATTTTATTTAAATCGTTAAATAATGAGGTCATCGCTGCATCATCATGATGTCATAAATAATTTATTTTATTTAAAGTCTAAAAATTATAAAAGAAATACTATGATGTAGGAAATCGGTTTAGATTTCCAATTACTATTTATAATCAAAAATCTGATCTTTATAACCCCATGTAATAATTGTTTTCGTAAAACATATTATGTTTGTGTCATTTTTAATTTTACATTAAATAAAAAGTTATTTATGTCATTTCCCAACCAAAGTGGCTCCATGGGGTCCCCAAGTTGACCCATGGCTTGTCTTGGTCTGCCATGACACAACCAATGAGGGTAGGACATGTGTAAAGCTCATCTCATTTTATTAAAGCATTATTTTTACCTTAAACTACACTAATTACCACTAATCGCGATTAAAACTTAATAAGTTACTATTCACCAAAAAATTATTTTAATCTCATTGAACCACATTTTACTTCTTAATGAAAACCATGTATGTCGGATTTTTGAAATTCAAAACACAATGATGGCAAAATTTCATTTAAACGGAAAATCAGTTTTTATAAGTACCACTTAGTGGTTTCACTATTCATCAAAAATTGAAGTTTTTCAGAAAATTACCAAAAAATTCACCCTAAGCTATATTTGATATTCTGAATTCAAAAATGAAGTCTATTTTACAAAATTCAAAACATATAAGTCACATTAATTAATTTAATAATTAATTCCCGCTGTCATTACAAATAGCGGGTTTTTATGAAACAATAAGTATCAAAAGATTGACACCAGTTTAAGTCTAATTTCAAAGTGAAATTGATTCCAATGACCACCATTGGATTAAATGGTAAAAATATATTCAGATTAAACATTAAGACCAATTCAAAAGATAATATAATCATATAAATAAATTATATTAAGAAGCAGTTTTGATGTAAAATGCAGTATTTTTCACTATTCATTAAAAAATGAACATTGTCAGAAAAATACCAAAAATTCACACAAAGTAAATTTTTATGTCCCAATCATAAAGAATAAGTTTATTTTGACAAACATAGCTTATAAAAGTGTCAAAATATATATTTAAAAATGGTTTTCCATCAAAAGGCAGTAAAACAATCTTTTAAAAATATTAGTGTATTCCATGCTTAAGATTGGATTTATTTTCATTTTAAGCCTCTAAAACACTATCTAATTCATTAATAGACATAGATAAAAATATCTATTATTCATTACTTACTTGGTATGTTACAATATCTGAGTCCTCTAACTCAGAGAATCTACCATAGAATTACCTTTCCATATCATATAATCAATCTCAAAATTTAAGGTCTAAAGTTAATTAACCCACATTATATATCTATGGGTTAATTCATGATGCATAAATATGTACTTAATTCTCTTGTAGTCTATAAACACCACAAACTGCTCTCAATGAAAATAATGCCTCCAATAATGAAAGGTGTGAACTAAAGCTACTAGCTCAAGGTTATGAATAGGGTAATTCTGCTCATCATGCCTTACCTGACGCAACCCATAAACCATAAATAGATTATCCAACATCATGGAAACTTCAACCCTAATACCTGACACATAAAATTAAACTTTATAGATTCTTCCTAACTCAAAAAGAATCAGTATTAGTGTTAAATTCAATCTACCATTCAATTCCTTAAATTCTATCTTGAATGCTTCAAACCCTATGAATTTCATTTCCTTCATTGTCAAACTTGTAAGAAGTTCTTACAGACATGAAAATTCATTAATGAAGTGTTTGTAATACCTATCCATCCCTAAAAAAATATATATGTCAAATTAATTCTTGGGGTTCTCCTTGGAAACCATGACACTCACCATCTCTGGGTCAACTAACACTCTTATCTCTAAGATAATGAAACCTAGGAAGTGCACCTTATCAATATAAAAGTGGAATTTGGTGAGCTTAGAAAAAAACTAGTTCTCTCTCAATGTATTCAAAATGATATCAAGTTATCAGGAATGATCATATATATTGAGATAGTACACAAAGATGTCACCTGTGGAAAATACCACAAATGAATCAAAATACTTGTAGAAAACCTGATTCATCAGAACCATAAAAAAGGCTGGTGTGTTTGTCAAGATAGACAGAATAAACATATATTCATAAATGATTTACCTTATTTCAAACATTTTATGAGTTGTATTAGAAGGACTAAATCATACCAAGTGATATCCTAACCTCAATCTGGTCTTTGAGGAAACTCAATATTCTTAGATCTATTTGAGTGTGTCATCTGTAGGAGGTAGTGTATATCGGTTCTTAATCATAAGTTGGTTCAACCATCAGAAATCCATGAAAATACTAAGGGTCTCGTACACCTTCTTGGTGAAAAACATGGATGAACCCCAAGTAAAAGTACTTGTTTATATGAAACCCTTACCTTTTAAGTCCTCTAGCTCTCTCTTGATCACCTACAACTCTATAATATCTATCTTTTAAGGAGGAATGGATACTGATTATGATCCTGGAACTAGCTATGTGGAAAACTCTACCTATCTCTCATGAGGTGGTTTATAGAATTATTTATGGAATAAATCCCTAAAATGATACACTATAGGAGGAAAATTAGCCAAATGTGTTCCTTGATCATCCATATAAAGTATAGTGACATGGGTGGTCACTTCGCCTAGCCCAATATGCTTGGGTCTGGTTCAGCTTTCTAGGACACCCCATTCACCCTTGTGAATATAAATTCCACCCTCTAGTGATGTAAATGAAAACCTTCAATGATAAAAATTAATATGGGCATTATAAGTAACCAACCATACCATCCTGATAATAATATCAAATATTTGAATCTCAAGGATGAAGAGGTATCATAAGAAACAACAATCGACTACCTCTAGGGGTCATTCCTTACACTGTTGTACAATTTCTGATCAAATTCCCAATGAATTATAGAGTTTCATCATTCCAAATAAGTACTAAATCGCAAGACCAAGGCTTATCACAATAGTTACAGAGATAAAATAATTTTAATTTACTACATCAAAAAGGGTAGATATTAATGTATAGGATATAAATATTGTACCTCATATTGTATATTTTCTGAAACCCTTCTCCTCAGGTATACGATGTACTGCATATATTTATCTGGATCCATTGCCTTGAGTTGAAAACTAGCTACAAAGAGCAGGTCCACTCATCTAGCACTACGTATCCAAATTATAGCCTCCTCAACCTATAAAACCAATGGTAGTCTAGCTTCTAAACTGTAATGGAGCTACCGATACTACTATAAAAGGCAGAGCTGGTATGGATTCTCTTCCACTAGTAAAAAATTGAAATGTTTAGAAAACCTTTTAAAGATTCCCTATTCTACCACAAGATTGTCACACAATTGGGTCCAAGTTTCACAGAGGCTTTATGTGAACCTACCGTCCACACTAATGTAATATCATAGGACTACCAGTTTGAATACTCTCGATACTACTACTCTATAAAAAACCCTCCAGACAAAATTTACTTCCCATGGATTTACAACTAACCGGACTCGGTGTTGTACTAACATTCCCTATACTATAATTTTTCCTCATATTTTACTCAGTGATAAGGGCATGATTCACAACTCCTAAGACACTAATCAAATGAAGAACATTTACCAAAGATCGGATGGCATACATGAGCCCATCCTCAAAGAGTCTCGCTTTAGAAATGTCATCAGCAAGGAAGGAAGGTGAAAAACACAGAATCTCGGTAATGTGAGATGAATAATCCATAACTGACGTAGATCACTACTCTAGGGGTATGAATTCCCTAGCTCTATAATCCCTCAACATCTCCAAAAATAAATAGTCATAGAAGGTATCCTATAAATATCTCCAAACCATATCCCAATTATGGTCTTCCTAAGTACTAACATCTCACCATCACTTGAAAACCCCATGAAGTATATAAGCAGTGAGATTGACCCTCGTCTATGGAGGTGTATCCAGATGATAAAATATATAAATTATGGAATTTATCTATATCTCAGCAGCCTATGAGCTTCCATCCCTATAAAACATTGGTGTGTGTTGATGCTATAATTCTCAAGTAAGTTCTTCCATAGTAAGGACACGTAATGGGGCTCCCTACATAGTCAGAATAAGATGTAGGAAACCCTCTCCAAACAAGTAATTTCTACCCAAGTTAGGAATAACTAGATGTTCCATGGGTGGAACTACTGTAAGGTTAGGTCCCACCACCTCAGGAGCATAGTCTTGGACACCTTCCTGATGCTCGGCCTAAGGATTTCGTGGTGGAATAGCTCTAAAAATGAAAATAAAATGAGTCAAAATAGATTTGATAATGATACATATCATAGATATGAGAATAGAATAAGTAAAATCCTTCCCATATAAGATGCACACCCCTATTACTTTTTCTAAATTCGGGCCTGGGTGACATATAAAACCATGATGAATCAAAATAGACACTACCTACTTCCTTGTGATAAGGTCGAGTATGGGTTAATTTCCCTTTTTCAAATCATAGATTCTAGTATATATTATGTAAATTGAAAGTTATAGAGGAAACCACCATTTATGTTAAAATTGGAATCACTATTTAATGGAAATTATTTCCATTTAAATTTAGAACTCAACAATTCATAAGCATGTCTATTTGTATATATCAAGGTCCAGTTAGATGCATCTATCATTCTCAAGTTATAAATTTTTATGCTTTATACGATTCAAATTGTACTACATGTAACTAAAACTGGTATTTTATGATGATTCATTTATATGGATCATTATACCTGATTTATGGAGGCACACACACTCTTTAAATTGAAATTGGAATCCATGTAATTGTAACCAACTAACGTTTCATCTCATGTGACAAATGGTCCATAGATCAAACTAAATACAATTGGATAGTTAAATTTCTACCATCAAGATATACAGGAAAACATTTTTTGTTTGTTGCAGGCACTTTAATTATTCCAATTATTTTATCCTTTCTAGAAACAACAGTTACATATTAGATGTAATAATCATATAAATACAACATTCTTCAGGAAATGCATGCAGTAAGATAAATATGGCATGGAAAATACATGACATGTAAATCCTAAAGTGTCTATAATAAAGCATGAAACACTATCCTATTTATATATCTATCCAAGGGTGAATATAAAATCCATAATGGTAATAAAATCCAAAAGTTCATGTGTTTTTTCCAACGATGAAATTAGTACAACAATAACTTGGGTAATTTAGAAAATCTAAACCCAATCCGAGGTAATTTGGATTTTTTCCTAAATGTGGGTTAGTTAATCTCAATAATATGATCATTATAAAATTCCAACACTTTCCTAGTATCTTGTATACCAACCGAAAATAGTAAGACAAAAAAACATGATCTCATACCACTTTGTGACATCTCAGCCCAACTCACTCAATAACAGTACCTGAATTGGTTTCCACGTGGTCTCAAGTGTTCCTCCCCATACTCCATAGGCTACCAAATAGAATTGGGGTCCTAGGGTGTTTCCATGTAGATACTATTCCCTTTAATAAAAGTGTATCATGGTGGAATAATAATAAATAGATAAATAGTAGAAACAGACAACAACTAATAAAAATAATAGTAAAAGAAGTGAACATCCATATTAGAAAATTGACTAAAAAATAATAAATAACAATATATGAAAAATTATTTCTATTCCATGATACTATACAAAAAGTACAAGCATACAAGGAATCGGTAACATGTTAAATACAATTATAACAAAATAAAAAAAAAAGACCAAAAACTACCTCTAATTGATTCATGATCCAAATTTTTGCATTGAGCTCTGACTCTAATGCTAAATGTAAAAAAAGAATTGATAATTGGTCTCTTTCCCTTATCCCTAGTTGAATCCATAAATTCAATCTGAGCACTAATTGGTAGACCAAATAGGGTGTGAGATACACTTAGTAAGACACTAACAATGGTTTCTATAACAAGTCCAATCCATGAATATAAATGTAATAGTGTGCAGGTATAACCATAAGAAATGGAATAAGATGCATGATACAATAACTTTTCCCGGATCGACTCCTCATGGGAATGTTAGCTGAAATACCTACTCTATGCTAATTGATAATTTTCTTAATAGGGGACCTGTAATTGTTTAGAATCTGATAATGTTACAATGGTGTCCAAGTAGAGGTGATATATAAGATGGGACCCAAGTTGTAACCAAGGAATATGAGTAGTAACAATAAGAAGATAGGACCCAAGGTGAAACCAAGGCATCATTGACCATAGATGATAGAGCTGGATTAAAGTAATAAACCAAACATCCTTGATATCTGGGACTAAGTGTAATCCAATGGGTAAACCTGAGGTATTATACTAGAAAGAAGTATAACTAAGTCCAAAGAGCATATCTAAAGTAAATCCTGAGAAAAGAATGGCTGGAGACCAATATAATAATCCAAGTTTCCTATTATCTTAGTACATAAAGATGAATCCAAGGAGTGTATCCAAGGCATTCTAATTTCTAGATATGAATAAAGTGAGTCATGAGTATTATGCCAAGTGTAACACCCCAGGTAAATAAAAAATATGACATTTTTATATTTATCCATATTTGTGAATAAAATATTAATATTACTTTAAAGGGAACGCTATGCTCGATGGCATACCCAATACACGACAATGAGTTTCTTTGAAATCTTACGTTACACACTAATAATAAAATAATATTATTTTAAATAGTAGTTAACGCCTAGCCATTATAATGGTGGAAAATAACGTAACTAACTACAAAATGATTATATATGTTTCTGAAATATTTTTACTTTTATCCAATAAATGTTAGAGGCGTAAAATGGAAATGAATCCAATTTTAAGCATAAATATTCTAATATTCACTAAAAGGTCAAACTATCACCTTTTGTTGGCGAACCCTCTTTAAATATAGTTTTGGTCACTATTATACATTCTACTGGAACAAATAAAATTCTTCTATAGAATCGGGACATCAAAATTTACTTTGTGTAAATATTTGGTATTTTTTCGATAAAGTTCATTTTTTAATGAATAGTGAAAAATGTTGTATTTTAATTCAAAACCTCTTTTTAATATAATTTATTTATATGATTATAATATCTTTTGAATTGGTTTTAAAGTCTAATTATAATATATTTTTACCATTTAATCCAATAGTGGTCATTGGAATTAATTTCACTTTGAAATTGGACTTAAACTGGTGTCAATCTTTTAATAGATATTGTTTCTTAAAAACACGCTATTTGTTTTGACAGCAGGAATTAATTATTAAATTAATTAATGCAACTTATATGTTTTTAATTTTGTAAAATAGACATCATTTTTGAATTCAGAATATCAAATATAGCTTAGGGTGAATTTTTGGTATTTTTCTGAAAAACTTCAATTTTTGATGAATAGTGAAACCACTAAGTGGTAGTTAAAAAACTGATTTTTTGTTTAAATGAAACTTTACCACTTCTGTGATTTGACTTTCAAAAATCCGACATACATGGTTTTCATTAGGAAGTAAAATATGGTTCAATGAGATTAAAATAATTTTTTGGTAAATAGTAAATTTTAAGTTTTAATCGCGATTAGAAGTAATTAGTGTAGTTTAAGGTAAAAATAATGTTTTAATAAAATCAAATAACCATGAAACATGTCCTACCCTTATTGGATGATTCATGGCCGACCAATACAATCCATGGGTCAACTTGGGGACCCCATGGAGCCACTTTGGTAGGAAAATGACATTAATACCTTTTTATTTAAAGTTAAAATTAAAATGTCACAAACATGTGTTGTTTTACTAAAACAATTTTTACATGGGGTTATACAAGTCATATTTTTGACTATAAATATTAATTAGAAAAATAATAATATTTCCTACATCATGATATTTTTTTTATAATTTTTAGACACTAAATAAATTAAATTATTTATGACACCATGATGATGCAACGTTTACCTCATTATTTAACGATTTAAATAAAATGAAAATATAATGTAAATTCTAAGACCTACACTTGTCACAAATATATTGGATGGGTGTATTTCGAAACCTTATCACCTTATCCTGGAAATATATCCTTTTGGGACCTTTAAAATCCGAAAATCATTTTATAATAAAGTAATATTTTATAACTTTCCAAGATTGCCCCTCCTTTTCTCTTATAAAAGGCCCCCACCTCTACCAACTTACCCACACCTATCGAGCCTATGGCTCGGCCAACCCCTGCCCATTTAATCTCTCCACATCCCTCTCTTCATCATTTAAGCCTCACCTTTGGGCAGAATCCTTTCCAGGGAAGCCTTCGAGCTCAAATCAAGAAGAGTTAACCGATTTTAAGGTAATGTCTTCACTTCTGCTTCTCCAACCCCCTAAAATCTTTTTATTCCTTTATTTTGTAACAACAACAGTATCTTAAATATACTAGGATTTTGTTATGTGAAGGATTCTAGCTACACTTACACACCCCTTCGTCTAATGGTTAAAGAGCATACTGTTTCTGTGGTTGGTGAATTACTGCCTCACAAAAAGATGATTGTTCAATATTCCTTTAACACCTTCAAAGGTGTCCATTAAGATGTCACTATATTTATATATGATATATAATATGTTTATTTTTTCCTTAATCTTCTGTATTTTTCATTTATGGCATACCTTTATGGTTTCCATTATGGGTAAACGTGATATCTTCATTTTAGGAAGTGCGGACTACCTCCCCCTCAAAGTGATTTGATTCGTTAATGCCATATGTGGGATGTATAAAGGATGGAATTAATGGTATTACATATGATATCCTACTATAATTATAATATACCTTTATATCATTATTATTTCATTCCATTGAATACAAAAAAATAAATTAAAGTAGTTTTCATGCGTACGTACGGCTTACCGTCTCCATGAACGGTACATTTCATTTCTTATCTCCAAATGTTATGTACTATTATAAGTACATATATATAATGGATATATATGTAATATATTACATCTAAATGATGGATATCATTCTGGATTATAATATATATATCTCTCATTTTGTTTTAATTCCATTAATATGAAAAAAAATGAAAGTAGCGTTCATGCGTACGTACGGCCTACCGTCTCCATGAACGGTGCTTTTAATTTTTTATCTCCAAATGTTATGGAATAGTATAAAATGAATATATACAGGATATATATGATATTTAAAACATAAATAATATTCTGGATATGATGTACCTATAACTACATGGAAAATTCTTTTCCAACAGGTTCAATTTTTACTCATGTACCGAACATCAACAAAAACGTCTGATATGAACTAACTTTATTAACCAATTATTATAACATTATAATATGTAAAATGAACTGAATAATAATATTTAAAGGAGGTCCTTAAGAAATTATAAATTGACCAAATTTTATTATTCAGGAGAATAAAGAACTCTCGAGTCATGTCGGACACGAGGTAAGGGATCCTACCCCTCTCTTTCTTTTTAAGTACACTCTTTTATGTCATTACTTTTAAGCTCATATTTCTTATGATTGGGATGTTATTTTATATTACTCCTACTGTACTTTTTATGTTCATGTGATGAGAGACCCTATTTTCTCTCATCAATCCATTTTTGGAAGTTTTAAGTGGCGTTGTTAGGCTCCCGAGTTTTCGTAAGGGATTTTTCATCTCACTTTTATTCCCGTGAAATTTATGCTACATTTGCCACCATTTCCTTTGATTTGTGTATGTAATGCCCATTATTATACACTTTGTGTAATATAATTTCATTTATGGGTATTTACATATTCATTTTATGACCCTTCTTCAATGGGGTGTACGTTTTGAAAGTTACCCAAGTCGGTAAGGGAACCTTTCACCCTCCTCTTTTTAAAAGACTTATTTTGTTATGTCTTTTAATTCACATACTATTATGTTGGGATTTGTTCTTATATATCCTTATTGATGTAAATTTTATGTCCAAGTGATGAGATACCCTTTTTATCTCTCATCGACTCATTTTCTAAATTTTGAAGTGACGCCGTTAGGCTGTCGAATTTTTGCAAGGGAACTTCTTAACCCAATTTTGATTCTTTGGGATAAACTTTTACTCCTTGAATATGTCGTTCTATGAATATGTGCGATTAACCTCTGATTATTTTACACTTAATATCTACTTATATTTGGTGTATTCGTTTGTCACACATAATTATGTA
The DNA here is from genome assembly GCA_963277665.1 of Viscum album. Classification (NCBI taxonomy): domain Eukaryota; kingdom Viridiplantae; phylum Streptophyta; class Magnoliopsida; order Santalales; family Viscaceae; genus Viscum; species Viscum album. Next base: position 141,428,861 of record OY728161.1, on the reverse strand, counting down.
ATTGATTTATCCTTAATCCAAGGATATCATATTTGTATGGGACTTCGTCTCAATCTCCTTTCATTGAGGCATATTTTGTTTTATACACAACCTTCTTTTATATGGTGTATAAACCCCTTTGACATTTATGTTTATCCAAAAGGAATCTTTTTTTATACGAAGTGTTTTACTAAATGACAAAAGGGAATGTTTTTGTTGTACGTATGCGGAGACAACGACTTCTTCACCGTCGTGACCATTATTTGAGTTTCATCTTCCTCTACAAGCCATACCTTTTTTTAAATGAAAAATAAATACCATGTTTTACTTTTCTTTTATTTTGGTATTGAAAATGGTTTTCATAATGTTTTTATATCAATGTGTTGTATTGATATCTTGTGATTTAAAAGTGTAAATGTTATGTTTCTTTTATGCATGTTTTATGTGATATGATTATGTTATGGTTATTGGGCATTATTATGAAGAGGGGTGGTTCCGTGATAAACTAAGGGCGGGTGAGCCTGTTATAGCTCTCCAATGTATTGGGTAATGCGAAGGGGTTAAATGTTAAGGTTTCTCCGAAGAGATTTGGGGATTATACTGTGATGGGTATTCCAAACGTAACCAAGAGGGTTACTCCCTACGTAAGAATGTTATGAATGCCTCAAGTTACCTTTATGCCTTATGATTTCTATGTTTTATTCATGATTTGATGAGGTATGTTAAAGTGCTTATGTTTTATGAGTAAAGTATGATTTCATTGATTCTTATATATACATGTACTCATGTTTCCTTTCCATATTTTTATATCCTTTACTGAGCTTTTTATGCTCATCCCAAGTTTTTTTGAAATGTTTTACACAGGACTTAAAGATGAATAGGGTCAAGGATGGGATCAAGGGAAAGCCATGCTATCTAAAACATAGAACTAGACATGTTTATTTTTTAAGAGTTTTTATTTTATGGAAACTTAGTAGAAGTGTCTAATTTGTAATCTTTTGAGATGTAATAGTTATGTCCTAATTCTCTAAAACTCTAAACCATGAAAAGATCCTCAATGTGAATTATTCATTTAATTCAATATTAAGTAAGGTTTAAGGCCGAGGCCTTATAGTTGGTATCAGAGGTCGGTTTAGAAAACTTTATGGATTAAGAGTTTTTTTGACACATGGTTAGTCCCTATATCTATTATTTCAGTTAAATCCTAGTTTTATAGCATTTTTTAGGTCAAGTAAAGTCAGTTATTAATGGAAGGAGGAGGATCTAGAACGATATTCCTATCTCTTCCTGATGACATGCTTTCAATAATTATTGCAAAGTCATGTTCGGATGATTGTGAAACTTTTTCTAGCATACAACTCACTTTCAAGCAGTTGTTTGAGATATCAAACACCTCCACTATACCTCATTATCATCGTGGTTCATGGGTTGTATTTAGAAAAATACTATTTTCACAATATTCTCATATTTTCAAGAAAGGTAAATTTTATCAAGGTATTTTCAAATATTTTACCTTATCACAAGAATTTGAAGGATATTATGATTTTAAAAATGGTTCCAAGGAAGGAGACCCTTGCGCAACCTATTTATATTTGATTTTAAAATATAGTCTCTCAGTAGATACTTATGGTATTTTAAAAGGACCAATAATAGAAAGTTTTAACTCAAATTCTGTATGACTATTTTATAGAAAACATGTTTTATCAGATGTTTTGGAATTATATGTCATACATGATTATTTTCCAAAACTTTTTTTATGTGAACACCCATATGACCCATGTTGTACAAGGTGTATTTGGATGGATGAAGCAAATGATTTTGAAGGATCTCTAAATCATTTTTGTAATGCATGGGACTTATACCTACGTGAACAAGATGACGATGAAACCGAGTGGACGCCATGATCAAGGTATGCTGTTATTCATTTTGGGAATCGTTTTATTTTATCTTATGGTGGTGAAATAAGACTTCAAGAATTAAGATGTTGAGATCGTAATGAATATGGATGAAAATGAGAGGTATAAGGAAACTATTGAGGTTAAAACATGTTATGGTTATTTTTAAAGATTTTATCTCATTTTGGGGAATGTTTTAAGAATTATATAGTTTTGGAAAACGGACAACACACAGACCGTGTGACAACCCGTCGTGTCGGACAAAGTTGCGGGAATCGAACCCACAACCAAAGTGCGACTAGTATTTATCGCCTACCACTGGACTACATGAAGTCCCTGGTTATTTTGAGTAATTCTTTTTAGTTAAATGATTTTATGAATTAAGAGTAAGTTGGTTTTGGGTTATCTATGGAAATTATTAACCTATCATGGAGGATATTTGATTAGGTTAATTACTTTTCAGTGTGAGACTTTAAGAGCAACTGATGTTATTTGGAGATAAGTGTTAATTTTTACCTTGGAAGACTATGTGATTAAATCCTTCAAATATTTGGGTTTCAGTCTAAGTTTGGTTTACTTTGAAGAATTTTATAGACAATTTGTTTATTGAATGGTCTTCGTTGAACTTTTGGTTTTGTTGGACAAATTTTGGAGATTAAGAATAGATTTTCTTTTTATAAAGGGTTATTTTTTTCAGGATTATCTGATCTTTTACTAACCTTTTTGGTTTTGGTTTTGGTTAAATTTTAAAAACATGTGAAGTATATAGTTCTCTTTTGTGGATAAGGTGATTCTCTAGAAGTTGATTATAGCTCTCTTAATGTAAAGAAGTCTTCCTAAATACTCATCATTTGGTGAAAGTATGAGTTTGTGTAAGAAATCTAGTAAAAGTTGAAAGTCAACATGACAAGTAAGTATGTTTCCTTAAGATAAAAAATAAATTCCTCAATGAAAAGTAACTTAAAACAAAAATGTTGTCTATTAACTTTTCCTACTGGGCAATCGAATACCGTTTAACCCACCACAAGTTTGTGATTTTCTTGTGGTTAACTTTCTCCTAAACATGTTTTCTATCACTCTCCCTCAGAACATGACCCTTTGTTTTTTTCTTCCATATCCATGTTTTCATACATGGAATCCTAGTATGGGTTAACTCGGGTGACCTTTGTACTTCCCTTTCTTTCTTTTAAAGTGATAGTTTAATTTACTCCTTTTTCGATGTGGGGCTTTCAATGAAGTTTCCAAGACCAATTTTAAAATTGCGAGGATGAAATTCCCCAAAGGGGGGAAGGGTGTAACACCCCAGGTAAATAAAGAACATGACATTTTTATATTTATCCATATTTGTGAATAAAATATTAATTTTAATTTAAAGGGAATGCTATGCTCGATGGCGTACCCAATACGCGACAATGAGTTCCTTTGAAATCTTATGTGGCACTCTAATTATAAAATAATATTATTTTAAATGGAAGTTAATGCCTAGTCATTGTAATGGCGGGAAAGAATGGAACTAACTAAAAAATGATTATATATGTTTTTTAAATATTTTTACTTTCATCCAATAAATGTTAGAGGTGTAAAATGAAAATGAATCTGATTTTAAGCATAAATCTTCTAATATTCACTAAAAGGTCGAACTATCACCTTTTGATGGAGAACCCTCTTTAAATATATTTTTTGTCACTATTATACATTCTATTGGACCAAATAAAATTATTCTTTAGAATCGGGACATCAAAATTTACTTTGTTTAAATTTTTGGTATTTTTCCGATAAAGTTCATTTTTTAATGAATAGTGAAAAATGTTGTATTTTAATTCAAAACCTCTTTTTAATCTAATTTATTTATATGATTATATTATCTTTTGAATTGTTTTTAAAGTGAAATTATAATATATTTTTACCATTTAATCCAATAGTGGTCATTGGAATTAATTTCACTTTGAAATTGGACTTAAACTAGTGTCAATCTTTTAATAGATATTGTTTCTTAAAAACACACTATTTATTTTGACAGTGGGAATTAATTATTAAATTAATTAATGCAAATTATATGTTTTTAATTTTGTAAAATATATATCATTTTTGAATTCAGAATATCAAATATATCTTACGGTGAATTTTTGGTATTTTCTGAAAAACTTCAATTGTGATGAATAGTGAAACCACTAAGTGGTAGTTAAAAAACTGATTTTTCGTTTAAATGAAACTTTACCAATTATGTGATTTTATTTTAAAAAATCTGACATACATGGTTTTCATTAGGAAGTAAAATATGGTTCAATGAGATTAAAATAATTTTTTGGTGAATAGTAACTTTTAAGTTTTAATAGCGATTAGAGGTAATTAGTGTAGTTTAAGGTAAAAGTAATGTTTTAATAATATGAAATGACCATGACACATGTCCTACCCTTATTTTATGAGTCATGGCCGACCAAGACAATCCATGGGTCAACTTGGGGACCCCATGGATCCACTTTGGTAGGAAAATGTCATTAATACCTTTTTATTTAAAGATAAAATTAAAATGTCAAAAATAAGTGTTGTTTTACTAAAACAATTTTTACATGTGGTTATAAAAGTTATATTTATGACTATAAATATTAATTAGATATATAAAAAGATTTCCTACATCATGATATTTTTTTTATAATTTTTAGACACTAAATAAATTAAATTATTTATGACACCATGATGATGCAGTGATTACCTCATTATTTAACGATTTAAATAAAATAAAAAGATAATGTAAAATCTAAGACCTAAACATGTCACAAACCTATTATATGGGTTTATTTCAAAACCTTATCACCATATCCTCCAAATATATCCTTTTGGGACCTTTAAAATCTGAAAATCATTTTATAATAAAGTAATATTTTATAACTTTTCAAGAGTGCCACTTCTTTTCTCTTATAAAAGGCCCCCACCTCTACCACCTTACCCACACCTCTCAATCCTTTGGATCAGAAAACCCCTACCCATTTCATCTCTCCACATTCCTATCTTAATCATTGAAGCCTCACCTTTGGGCAGAATCCTTTCCAAAGAAGCCTTTGAGCTCAAATCAAGAAGAGTTACCCGATTTTATGGTAATGTCTTCACTTGTGCTTCTCCAACCCTATAAACTCTTTTTATTACTTTATTTTGTAACAAAACCAGTATCTTCAATATACTAGGCTGTTTTTATATGAATTATTAGAGATACACTTACACACACCTTCGTCTAATGGTTAAATAACATACTATTTCTGTGGTTGGTGAATTACTGCCTCACGAAACGATGATTGTTCAATATTCTTTTAACACCTTAAAAGGTGGCCATTAAGATGTAACTATATTTAAATATTATATATAATATGTTTATGTTTTCCTTAATTTCTTTATTTTTCATTTATGGCCTAAATTTAGGGTTTCCATTATGGGTAAACGTGAGATCTTCATTTTAGGAAGTGCGGACTACCGCCCCCTCAAAGTGATTTGATTCGTTAATGCCATATGTGGGACGTATAAAGGATGTAATTAATGGTATTAAATATTATATCCTACTGTAATTATAATATACCTTTATATAATTATTATTTCATTCCATTTAATACAAAAAAAATAAATGAAATTAGCGTTCATGCGTACGTACGGCTTACCGTCTCCATGAACTGTACATTTCATTTCATATCTTTAAATGTTATGTACTATTATAAGTACATATATATAATGGATATATATGTAATATATTACATCTAAATTATTTATATCATTCTGGAATTATAATATATATATCTCTCATTTTGTTTTAATTCCATAAATATGACAAAAAATGAAAGTAGCGTTCATGCGTACGTACGGCCTACCGTCTCCATGAACGGTGATTTTAATTTTTTATCTCCAAATGTTATGGAATAGTATAAAATGAATATATACTGGATATATATTATATTTAAAGCACAAATAATATTATGGATATTATGTACCTATAACTACATGGAAAATTCTTTTCCAACAAGTTCAATTTTTACTCATGTACCGAATATCGACAAAAACGTCTGATATGAACTCACTTTATTAACCCATTATTATAACATTATAATATGTGATATGAACTGAATAATAATCTTTAAATGAGGTCCTTAATAAATTATAAATTGACCAAATTTTATTATTCAGGAGATTAAAGTACGATCAAGTCATGTCGGACACAAGCTAAGGGATCCTACCCCTCTCTTTCTTTTTAAGTACACTCTTTTATGTCATTCCTTTTAAGCTCATCTTTCTTATTATTTGGATGTTATTATATATTACTCCTACTGTAATTTTTATGTTAATATGATGAGAGACCCTATTTTCTCTCATCAATCCATTTTTGGAAGTTTTAAGTGGCGCCGTTAGGCTGCCGAGTTTTCGTAAGGGATTTTTCATCTCACTTTTATTCCCGTGAGATTTAGGCTACATTTGCCACAATTTCCATTGAGTTGTGTATGTACTTCCCATTATTATACTCTTTGTGTAATATAATTTCATTTATGGGAATTTACATATTCATTTTATGACCCTTCTTCAACGGGGTGTACGTTTCGAAAGTTACCCAAGTCGGTAAGGGAACCTTTCACCCTCCTCTTTTTAAAAGAATTATTTTGTTATGTCTTTTAATTCACATACTATTATGTTGGGATTTGTTATTATATATCCTTATTGATGTAAATTTTATGTCCAAGTGATGAGATACCCTTTTTATCTCTCATTGAATCATTTTCTGAATTTTGAAGTGATGCCGTTAGGCTGTCGAATTTTTGCAAGGGAACTTCTTAACCCAATTTTGATTCTTTGGGATAAACTTGTACTCCTTGAATATGTCGTTCTATGAATATGTTTGAATAACCTATGATTATTTTACACTTAATATCCACTTATATTTTGTTTATTCGTTTGTCACACATAATTATGTAATTGATTTATCCTTAATCCAAGGATATCGTCTTTGTATGGGACTTTGTCTCAATCTCCTTTCATTGAGAAATATTTTGTTTTATACACAAACTTCTTTTATACGGTGTATAAACCCCTTGACTTTTATGTTTATCTAAAATGAATCTTTTTTTATATGAAGTGTTTTACTAAACAAAAAAAAGGGAATGTTTTTTTGTACGTATGCAGCGACAATGACTTCTCCACCGTCGTGACCATTATTTGAGTTTCATCTTCCTCTACAAGCCATACCTTTTTTTAAATGAAAAATAAATACCATGTTATACTTTTATTTTAATTTGGTATTGAAAATGTTTTTCATAATGTTTTTATATCAATGTGTTGTATTGATATCTTGTGATTGAAAAGTGGAAATGTTATTTTTCCTTTACGCATGTTTTATGTGATACGATTATGTTATGGTTCTTGGGCATTATTATGAAGACGGGTGGTTCCGTGATAAACTAAGGGCGGGTGAGCCCGTTATAGATCTCCAGTGCATTGGGTAATGCGAAAGGGTTAAACGTTAAGGTTTCTCCGAAGAGATTTAGGGAATATAATGTGACGGGTATTCAAAACGTAACCAAGAGGGTTACTCCCTACATAAGAATGTTATGAATGCCTCAAGTTACCTTTATGCCTTATGATTTCTATGTTTTATTCATGATTTGATGAGGTATGTTAAAGTGCTTATGTTTTATGAGTAAAGTATGATTTCATTGATTCTTATGTATACATGTACTCAAGTTTCCTTTCCATATTTTTATATCCCTTACTGAGCTTTTTATGCTCATCCTAAGTTTTTTTGAAATGTTTTACACAGGAATTAAAGATGAATAGGGTCAAGGATGGGATCAAGGGAAAGTCATGCTATCTAAAACATGGAACTAGACATGTTTCTTTTTTAAGAGTTTTTATTTTATGGAAACTTAGTAGAAGTGTCTACTTTGTAATCTTTTGAGATGTAATAGTTATGTCCTCATTCTCTAAAACTATAAACCATGAAAAGATCCTCAATGTGAATTATTCATTTAATTCAATATTAAGTTAGGTTTAAGGTCGGGGCCTTATACCATGGCTTTTAAATACTAATAAGATTTTGACTTCATTCCAAGGTCAGTATCTACCTTGGCATCTGACCCAATAAATTGGGATGGCATCCTTTGAGTGCTCAAATAATTCCATCAGGAATTCAAGGTTGTCCCAAGTCTAACCACTTTTAATATAGTAAAAACTCTATGATAAAAATAGGCACCTTACACTTATAAAATAATCAAAGGCCATGTTATAACCTTTATAATTTACCATTTCCATTTAATTTAATTCATTACCCTTTAATCCATAACGATGAGGGTCAAAGGAGGTTTCATAGGATTTAATATTTCACTGTAAATTAATAAGATCCAATTGAAACATACTTTCTCTATTGATAATTAATTATTAAATCAATTTAAATTAATTAAAGACACTTGAGGAAGATAAAAAATTTCAATTGGAATTTTGATCAATAATATTAGGGCAGTCACATGGGTATATTCATGCCACACTGAAGGGGTGGTTCATGTTGAGACCATTAATCTTAAATGGTAGAAGGGATAACTATTGGGTGTTTAAGTGTAAAATTAAAAACTAAAATTTTGGTCTATTTATTTTTAGGGGAAAATTATGGGTGAAACCAACACACAGCAAAATGGAAATAAATATAAATGACTAGACCTGAGGGAAAATTATAGACCACCTATATTATGATGTTGGGAAAACCCCCATCAGGTATCAGCTTCTAGTTTGGGATATAATAGAAGAAATTATAAAACCATAAAAATTCCATAAAATTATGTGAAAAGATCCTACTTAAAGATCCCATAATGGACGGTGAGATAAAAAAGGAAAAGAAGATGATGAATCCAAGAACATAGAGAGAGGCGTCTATGGAGATGAGGATTATTTTGATCATAGTCTAGATGAGGGAGATAGATCGATATATAGTTGAAGGAGGAAGGGAGATCCCAATATAGAGGGGTGTTGTCATGGGTAGGAAAAGAAAATAGGGTGGGAGTTTTAAAAGATGAAATGGAAAATGAATTTTCACCCAACTTTAATGGGTGCATGGTTAGCTAAATCATGTTCCAACTGTGTGCCATTACTACCCAAGGAAGACTCCCCCTCACATGGTTAGGTGCACGATTAGACAAACCATGAACTAACCATGTGTTTCATCTTTGAAAAATGTATACTATTTTTTCATGGTAGTGTAGCCTCCCTCACAAAGTTTTTCAATCTATACTCCCTTATATGTGGGCTTCACATTTGAGCCACACAGATACTACTAATAGTGCAGCAACCATATGCCTCATACTATTTTTCAATAGTCTAGAGATCAAGGATTCAAACATGCCTCAGAGGATTCAGAATCTATACTTTATCATTTTATCTCAAGTACAATGTTAAAAAGGAAAGATTCATAATGAAAATTAATGGGTTTTTCCCTCAATATAAAATCAAATATCTTAAAAGAAGGTTCAAGACATTATAAGTGGTATCAAAGGATCCTTTTTTCCTCTGCCTTACTATTTTGGGATAGTAGAGAGGAGCCTAGGAATGTGTTGGAACTTGGTAGACATCTTGGGTCTAGGTTCGGCCAACTCATGCATGGGGGAAAGATAAAGTTTCCTGGGATGGACTATTTTTTAAGTTGTTATTAAAATTGATTATTACTTAACTTTGATTGATTGATGTACTTCTACAGGCTACTGATTTATGATATTTGCCTATGATTTATCATGTTTTACCCTTGGCATTATATGGAAATGAATTATTTTACATGAATCATTATAGGAACATAGAGATTCTATGAAATTCATATTCCATTCCATGTAGGCTGCATTTCTTAAATGTTTGATACTTGTGTGATGTGCTTTATGTAATTATTCAGCATACTTATCTATATAACATGATTGGGTTATTATTGTAATTTTTATTATATTCATTTCTCTATGATATCATTTCTTTTTTTAATTATAATAAAATAATTTCTTATCAAATTGTCTGCATCAACATAAATGGGTCTTTCCTATATAGATTGATGGTGTCACCTTAATTAACCTTTTATACATTTTTTGTCCATTAAACATTAGTTTCATGGGTTGGCACACAAGTGGTTGTGATTAAATGGTGTCAATAACAATTTAGGAAGAGTATGGGACTTTACAAAAATGGGAAGGCTGAACCATATAATTAATCCATCATATATGAACTTTATATATTATAATACTGAAGGTGAACAACTGGTTATAGTTACATGAATTCCAATTGTAACTTATAATGGAAAGTACTTTTATAAATTGGTAATGGTAACACATCTAACAAGACTGTGTATAACTATATAATTTGTTAGAATATGACTCATAAAGTGTTTCATTTGATTATGGATCTTAGACATGACTCAACCCGAGTAGGTCATTCATGATGTTTTAAACTTATATGATAAACAATAATTGAGACATATAGGTTGGTCTTGACATGTTATACTTATGCCATAAACCCAATAATGGTATGATTAATATGTAATGAATCAAATCCTATTGGGTATAATTTAAATGGACCTAGGTTGGAATTATGGGATTCTTTTAGGTCATATTTACTTATTCACATTTTTAGTAATTAACCCCACAAGTGTATACTCATGTTGTATGGAATAGTTATTTAAAGTGTCGGTATCCACTTATATGGTTTCATGTATAAATTTATGGTGGCATAATACTAAACTGATTCCCTTTAAAATGATAAAATACCTTTTATCTAATTTCAATATTTATTATTATTAGGCTTTTTTTAATTAAAATACCAATTATAACCTAAAGGGTGGTTTCCTTAATACATTATAATTTAAATTTTCTTTAACTAAGACAATTGTGATAATATCATGGTTAAATAAATAATGATTAAATTTTTAAAATAAATTTATGAAATATTATACTCAATGTTTCATGGAATCTGCTAAATAAAGCACCTAGTATAGTTTTCCTTTATAAACAGAACTAGATCTCACTTTTATATGAAATACTTTAAATTTTTTAATAATTGGTCATCAATTAAACGACATAAAATGAAACCATTTTTAAGGTCTTCGTAAAATTGGACCATCTTCTGAGGGTTAGTTTTAAACATTTTTGGGAAAAGTCGCCTTGGAAATGAAAAACTAGTTGCTTTTGAGTCAAGATCTTAAGAATAATAAGTTTCATTCCTTAATCATTTAAATCGTGTATGAATCTTAGTCAATAAAATGACACCCCATAGTAAGGGGCTTCTTTTTTGGTAAGTTTAACCTCGAGTGGGTATTACAATATATGAATCCCTGTTTAGTGACAACTCCTTAATCTTCTTACTGCAACATTGTGAACCTCAAGAGAGCACTCCTTTATGAGTGTATTTGGGGAGGACCAAGGAATGGTAACCTGATTCATGGAAGGTGGTGATTTTATTCTTGTGTTGATAGGTTTTCACCCTTGTATGTCTATTATATTCTTACCTGCTTTTAGATTTACCTCCTTCAGTGAGAGAGGGTTTACAGATGCATTAGATACCATGTAATAGAGGCCCCTAAGTGGGAAGTGTTTCTCATTTGAGACACCTTAGGTCTATGTGGAGAGACCTAGTGGACCTATTTTGATATTTTAATAGTAGGTCTAGGTGGAAGACCTAGAGGCCATTAGTTTGGTCTTAAACCCTAGTTAGTCAATGGTGTTTGATATGATCAGGAGAAACCTGACAAAGAGGTTAGTGCAGGTTTTGTTGAAGCCTTTAGAGGTGATGATATTAGTTTTATTCTCATTATTATACTGATGCATAAGAGGTTCTTGGGTATTGTCTTATAGGCAGGATGATACTTTTGGTTTTATAAAGATCACCTGGATTGTTGGTTATCGATATGGGAATTGATGAGAAGGACTATTTGGATGCTTAGACCAGTTGACCAGTGATCACATGTGGATTCTTTAATTTTAAACACTACACCATGAGGTGGGAGGGAACACGATAAATCAGGGCATGAGAATAGTTCTCTATTTTCAAGAGTATTTCTATAAGAAATTCTAGAATAATGAAAAAAATGTTTTAGGTAGTATGGTCATCTTGGAATTATTGATGGATGACTCATGGGAGTGTGAGTCGAATCTTGAACTAGGTGGTTGGGATTACACACCCACTGTTGTGACAAGTTTAGTTAATTATAGACTCTCATGGTAAATGGTTTATGTGGAACATCTGTGAGTAGCTATGTATAAGCTGGTAAATTACAATTTTAAAAATGATTCTTATGGGATTGGTGACCTGGAGCTTTTTATAAACTTATGTAAGTGCCCCTATGATTAGGGCTAATTTGGATTTAAACTAAGTGTCATGATATGGTTAACCTATGAGTGGACCTTAGCATGCATGGTTGGGGGATGTGGTGTTAGTGGTTAGATAACTGAAAGTAATATCTGTGTTGATGTGAGTGTGGCTTGAAAAGAGTTATACACTCCTAATAATTGAATCCTTGATGCAACAAATTAGTGTACTCCTAGTTGGAGATGATATTTCCCAATATATTGACATATTCCTAAGTGTGTTGGGAGAGCATTGGTTATATGTCGAGATAATGTAATTAAATTAAATTAAATTTCTTTTTATGGTTTACTGAGAGTAATCCTTAAGAGTTTTACTTGAGGAGTAGTTTAAATTTATTCCATACGGATGGGATTACACCTTTTTTTATTCAATTTTGGTGACCCTAAACAATAATTTTGGAACTTTATGAACTCCTTAAGAACTGTTCTTGATAAGAGAGAATGGATGATGGACAATGATGTATTATCCCTCGGTATTGAGCAAGTTTTTAGCCATGAAGTTTTTTATTTACAGGGATGGAAGGATCATTGGTTGTGTAAATATGAATTTTTATTCATTGGCATGATGAATTGGGTGATACTAAGCTATGGAGTGGGGTGTGGGTTGCCATTTTATGACCCCCACCACACACACACACACTATAAAAAGGGTTTTGTAATTTTGAGACCTTCCATTAGATAGTCATTTGGGATCATGTATTCCATTGGGTAAAGGGAGAAATGTACATCTGGTTTTGCCAATAAATTCTAGGTAATCTACTAGTTCATTTATTCTTAGATATGGTTATGGACTTAGGTTCTATTTTAGACATTGTTGTCTAGAGTGACATTATATCCCAGAGTAAGAATGACTTAGATGGATTCATGGACACCATCTGATTCTTAGACTCGACTTCCATGTGAGATATCACCTTTGGTCTTCTTCAGTGGTTCTGATATGTGAATTACTCTTCTCTATACCAATTTTTAACTTATAAACTTTTAAGTATAGACTACCTTATATTATCTCCCTAGACTTCATTAGTTAATTATGAGGTCACTTAGACTTTCAGTTAGGCTTCGTTGATAGATAATTTTAGAGAATCAAAGGATTATAGATTGGGATTACAGTTATGTTTATGTTGCTGAACGGTAATAGAATATGTTAAATAGATTCTATATTAAGTCTATTACATGCTTTGGTGAGCATAATAAAAATGATCTTGATTTCCCTTGTTTTAAAGGTGTTTAAATTTGGTTTTAGTTACATGTTGGTTGTTAAAGCTGAGTTTTTTTAGAATTAGTCAACCAAAGGTGATTCGACAGGTTTTCTTTTAAGAAAATATATGTGGTCGGTGAGGAAACACATTGGGAACATCGTCTGGATGAGATGGGTAAAGTCTAAATGTTATTAGGATCTTATCAAGGAAAATTCAATATTACTAGTTTAAATGTGTTCAATTGGTATTTGAATATTTCAATCATATTGGTAACATTCCAAGACTCTCTCTAGGACAATGAGTGCATGCTTTAATAATTAATTCCAATAGTGGAAGTATTGTGGATCAAAATTAGTTGTTAAAATATAGAGCCTATGGTGGGGAGTTCTATAGGACGGATAATGAATTATATGATGATGTGATCATGTATCGGGTTATACATACTTGGGTAATAATCGTCATGATGTTTTAGTTTTGAATATGAGTGTTGGATTGATTTTTTGAAGCTTAAGTATCATGTCCATAAGGTAGTTTTTATAGGAACATTGGGTGTGAGAAATGAAACATGTCCATTTGGACATGAATTCAAGAACCAAGTAGGTTATGTGATGTTTTCATTATTTCCCAAGGCTTCTCAGGGATGATAATTTCAAAGGTTGGTATATTATATCATCTCGTGTTTTGAATCAGTTGAAAATTCCAAGAGAATTTGAAATTTTCATTTGGTGGATGGTACAAATTGTAAATTGAGTTTCATATTGGAATTATAAGAGTTTTATCATTTAAATATGATGTTTTTTGGTGGGGTTCAAGGTCTAATAGGTTTCTAGAGTGTTTGATTGAGTTTTAGGAGAATCATTATCTAAAAAGATATATTTTGGGAAAGTAAGGGGATATTCATGGTTTTTACATGATTAGTGAAAACCATTCACCTAAATTGTGAAACCCTTATGGGTGTTTCACATGGTTTGTGTAAATGTGAACACAACGCCACACGGTTGTGCAATTTTTATGCAAAACATTATACAGTGGATTACATAGCTTGTGCATGGTTTGTAAAACTATGTGCTCAGCCATCCAAGGGAGTGTCCATTTGGATTGTATCCATACACAGTTGATGCATGTTTTTCCAAATCATGTGTCTAAATCATGTATCTCATTAAAGAGATGGAATTTATGTTTTTGAATTTCCATCCTTTAACTTTCCTTATCCATTATCCTCTCTCATTTCACCCAAACTATTAGTTTCTCAAGCTTCTCCTTTTTCATACTCCTGGGTTTTTATGAATGTCCTCCATTAAATCTTGGAATCAAGCATCATCAGTTGTTTTGGATAGACCTTGTTAAGGATATGATTCTATTTATTTCTTTTATTCATTTCTTTTTCTATATGAGATTCCAATTCCATGAAATATAATATTCCCTATTTTTAGGGAGTTTTTTTCTTCAATTTCTCTTGATCCATCTCTAATCAAATATCGATATTGTATGTGTGAAGTTTCCTAATCATAAGGTAAGTGGTTTATACATTTTACTTAAAGTTTTACATCATTTATAAATATTCTACATGTTGTGCCTTCTGTGTGTCGCTCCTTTACTGTTTAATACCTTAACATAATTTTTCAAACCATGACTTATGAATGTTATTTGACTTCTATACCTAGTTTAAGGTTGATTAACTAGACATAAACCACCCCTTGGGTGTGTTCAGTAATATGCCTTGAAGGCTTAGTTTTCTTAAGACCAAAACACCACTATGGTGTTTTTTTATTTTGTTGATAATTGAAATGACACAATTGAGTTTATTAATCCGTAAATAGAGGATAGATGGAATGTGTAATACTTAACCCTCGTATGTATATATCACTTGAAATTGAGACATCAAAATATAATTAAATTAAGTTTTATATTTTATGGATAACTCCTTGGACCACTCAATTGATTTTAAATGGTAATAGATTATTTATTGAGTACCTATTGTTATTTTAAATTAAAATAATAATGTTTGACTTGGCATTGATGAATGTAACGACCAAGGGAAATCTAAATGAATTGAATTGTAAATGGGAATGTGTACTCTCATGTCATTCATGATTACTTATCAATTAAATGTTAATGGTTTATTATGAAATATTAAGTAGGAATGAATGATTATCATGTCCTATGATTATTTATTTACATAAATGTTTTTACTCTTTCATGTTAGGGTTTGAGTGATATTGGATTTCCAAGTAGGAATTCTATAGATTGGATCTTAGGGAAAGTGAATAATATTATTACTTGAGAGATACATGGATTACCATGTACGAATACCATGGATAGGCTCATAGGTTAAATGAATTATAATAAAACTTGAGAAATATAAGGTTTTCTAAGTAGGAATACCCTAGATGGTCTCATATAGTAGATAAACTATGTTATGCCTTGGGTGATACCAAGATTACCAAGTAGGAATTTCATGGATATACTTAGGGGGAAAATGAACCATGATATACCTTGAGTGACAATTGGATTCCCAAGTAATAATTGCATTGATGGGATCAGAGGGAAAATGATAATATTATAATATTTGATTGTTAAATGAACTCAGTTATATACATTTGTTCACCTATCTCATAAATTTGATGACTATTTTTACTGGGATTAACCTTTTAAGGTTAGGGATGACATGGTTCTTCCATGTATTATTTTTATATTAAACATGGTGCCTTGGTTATTTTACTTGAGTCCTAGATAGTACTTATTATTCACATGTATGATGACACAGTTTCAGATACTTTTTGGTGGAAAATAAATTAGGTATGGTCAGCCAGGTATCTCATGGGGAACCTGAGCTCGACATGGGTTGTATTTATTTACATTACTACTTATTAATTATTATACATATGCATTATTTCATTTTATATTAACTGGATAGATTAGTTATAGACACCATTGGTGGTGACCCACTAAGTTTTAATACCATTATTTTTGGGCCACAATTTGGTACCCAAACAAATCTCCTAATTTAAGGTTAGTATCTGCACTGTTCTCTATTATAACATCCCGTGTTTTGAACTGAACATAATTTCAGAAGTATTTTGAACTTTTTAAATTACTGAATGGGTTGTTTTTAAAAACGATATTTGGAACATAATTCTTGAATTTGGGGCCATTCAAAATATTGTTTTTGTACTTGGGTGAAGGTATGAGGAGTTTCTAAGTGTCTCAAGGAGTTTCGGGAGCACCGGACCGGAAAAGTAAACTTTTAAGGACCTGTAGAGGGAATAAGGTTTGTATTAAACCATGTGGTCCAAAGTAGGAAAATATACAAGATAATGTGGGTGATGTAGAGGCATTACACATGGCCTACATAAGGTTTATATCTTGTGGTGGTACCTCTACACTATTTATCGCACGGTCTCCATATTGTTGTGTTAACCATGTGAGGCAAACCATGTGAGGGGAGTTTCTTAAATAGGGGGTGTTGCATGGTTGGTGCACGATTTTCCAAACTGTGTCGTGTGTGTCTGTTAAATAAATTGTTTAAAAAATAAATTAAAAGAAAATAAAAAATCAAACAATCCCCTTAGCCTCCTTGCTCGCAACGCATCACCCTCCCCTAGAGCCCTCATCCTCGTGTGATGAACCTCCTCCACTACCTCCTTCGTGAAACATTTCTTCTTCAAATTTCTTCTGATTTCTCCTTCAATCCTTTGAGGTGAGATCCTTATACCCATATCCTTCTCTTTCCTAGATGATATCTGGTCTTCCAATTTCTTTATCCAATTCGGCAAAACACCCTAGGCTTAGGGTTGATCTCAATTTTGGTTTTCTTTTGGTTTTAAATTATGCAAAGGGTCCCTCAAGACTCCTTTGTTCATATTCCAGAATCTGTTGCCGAAGGAATGGAAAATGGATTAAATTTGGTTCTCCACCAATGGTTTAATGTGATTTTTTCTTCCAATAGTGGTTTATTTCTATTTTATTTAATTTATTTGAGTGTTTTAGAGTTCCTGGTATTTTATCTATAGTGTGTTGGACTTCACTATGTGGTTTCGAGTCACCAGGTCTAAGGAGAATTTCTTATATTTGCATAGGTATATATATATATATATATATCTGTGTGTGTGTAGGTTCCCCCATTATATTTATATTCATCCAAGGCAGGGAATATATATATATATATATATATATATATATGGGGCTATGTTTGCCTATGTATATATATATATATATATGAAAATGCTTGTGTAGGTAAGTGAAGACTAGTATATGGATATAATAATATATGTAAGAATCCACTTGAACATGTTCATAGCCATGAAGATGTGTGTATAGGGAATACGTGTCCTTATATTTATGTGAAGGTGCATATGCTCTATGGGGGTTTCAGTTGCTTTGAGTTAGAAAGCGTCGAGATCCAAAGTGTTCAGATTGGTTCCACTCTGAGGTAGGGTCCCTTTTCCTTTGCCTTTAATTTAAATATTGTATTAATTAAATTACTTATTGCACTTTTCTTAGATTAAAATTAATTTAGTAGAGTTCTTAGATTAAATGTGAATTTAGTATGATTCCTGGATAAAGTTCTAAATGAGATAAATGACTACTGGAATAGAAATGTCATGATTTTATAATAAAACCCCTCCTACAGAGGTTTACTGTCATCTAGCTAAAAATATAGTGTTATACTTTTATACTTTCTTAGGTCATTGCATTGATGTCTCCTTATACTGGATTGTCTTGGTCTCTAAATAGTGTTTCCCTCTTTTTGTTAAAATGGGTGTTCGAACCAAAGCACCCTCTAAGTGCCTTAGACTTTTAAGATGGAATTTCCCAAGGAGGCAACAGTTGTAATAACTATTTCACCTCTAATTGATCCCCCTCTTTATCCTATAAATGTTATTTCCATGTTTTAATTTGTTTGAGGTGAATGACTTTGATTAGGATAACTTAAATGAGATAGTGGAATCCTTTAAATAAAATGGTCATGTCACCTTCCATCGAACTTGTATCATGTAAACCAATATTCCATGTTAGAAAATTTGAGTGGGTTAACCATGTAGATGATGGATATCCTAATGGCATGCTTTCCTTTGAATGGATTAAATGGGATAACATGTGTTAACATTAAATACATAAGAGTAATTTCCTTATCCTTTATATTATAATTTTGGAAATGATAGTGAAATATTATGGATGGGAGGCATTCCTACCCCATTCTAGTATTAGAAGTGATTATGGATTGGAGGAATTCTTACCCCATTCCATTATTATAAGTGATTATAGATAGGAGTAATTCTTACCACATCATATTATTAAATGTAATTATGAATTGGAGGCATTATTATTCCATGATAGCTATGTATAAACGTGAATAGGTGGGAGGAATTCTTACCCCATGCCAATATTAAAAAAAATTATAGATGGGAGGTATTCATACCCCATGAAAGCTATATATAAATGTGCACGGGTAGGATGAATTCTTACACAAATCCATTTATGATTTTGATATATAAATATTCATGGAGGCCAAGAGACCAAGGGCTTTTGGACCTAGGTTAGGGGAAGACCATGAGATCTCCCCTAGAATTGGATGGTAGTGGTATGTCCCGATCAACCCAAATTGTATCTATATATTTATATATATACTGCTACAGGATATATATAAGATTTCTATGATCAAACTCTTTTTCCAGCAACGAGCTGAAGCTGGTATAGCCATCATGTGTCCCTTAAGAACCTGAATGGGTGTTTATTTATTGTATAGTTTTGTTTGTTAAATTATCTATACTAGCAGATAGTCTAAATTATATTGCACTATTTATATTTGGATTAACATCTTGGGTGTAGATATACTGAGATTTTATCTCACACCCTACTCGGGTACCCTTGGTACCTGAGTAGACCTTCTTGTTCGCAGGGCCTTGGACATTTCTTTATGTTGTATGCTTGTACTTGGGAGTTAGGAGAAAAGGATTGAGCTGGTGCTCATGATGATCATGGATATCATCTTAGGGATCTTTACTTATTTTCTTTATTTGAGTCCTATATTGTAAATCATGTTGTATTTTTGATCCTTTAGATTATGTATCATTGCCATGTCATGCATTCATCTATTTTATAGACTTGTATTGGCCATTTTATTCAATTGATTATTCTTTGTCTTCTGCTACTATTTTTTTCATTTACTTATTACTTTTATTTTTTTCTACTATTTCTTATTATTATTTATTCTATTATACTATTTTAAAAATCTATTAAGAGGGTATAGTATCCCCATTATCACCTCCCGAGACTCTCATTGCTAATCAGCATACTTTGGCATTCAGGGAGACGTGCTTAAGGCCATGTGACCCACCATTACGGCTACTGGTTCGATGGTAATATAGTTTAGGATGTTAAAAAGTTATATCAGAGGCTTTTTTGTTTCCTTTTCCTTAAGATTTTGTGTTTTTAGACATGAGATTTTTAATTTTTCAGTACTTGATTAATAGTCGTGCTTGGGACTATTCACCCCACATATGGGAAATAACCAAATGACCAGGGGAAGGATTGTTGTTAATTTTTTTCACTGTAATGTTTGATATAATTTCACCTAGTTTTATTGGTATAATTTCTTCTACTTATGATTTATGGACTTTATGGAATTTTACCCTTCACCTAGCATGGTAAGGAAGTTTCATTTCCTGCATCATATTATGCACTTAGTAAATTCACATGCCATGCACAATGACACTCCATGTAGTTACATTATAGTTTTCTTGTTGACTTGTTTATGTGCCTTGATTGATTGCCTTGATTAATTTTTTAACTGTTTAGGTAATTCCTAGAATGCTTTCATTTATAACATGCTTAGTTGTAACTATGTCTTGTTGTTTATTTCTTTAGTATGTCTTTCCTGTTCACATGACATGTTTCTATGTTATACCATGCCTCTTTGTTTACTTCTCATAATGGAATGCTTCGATTTGTTAATATATGGGTTTTGAATAAATGGGAACCAATTTTTGATTTTAAGGTGAACGGGTGCCATACAATTGGGAAGGGGTAACCCATATATTCAAACAATTTTTAGCATAAAATGAATAAATTTTATGGATATTAATAAAATTTAAAGGTTTATAATGTTTAAATACAAAAGTAAATTGGTTTTGGCTAAAGGGAGACAATTGAAAAACTGTAAAGTGTGTGGACGCTTTACAGGTTGGTAAGTTTCTCCCATATGATTATACCATTAAATTTGAGCATGTAAAATTATGATATGTAAGTTTTCATGATAAATGGGAACCAACTTTCAATTTATGGAGTGTATGGGCCCTTCATGAATTGGGAAATAGAAACTCATATTAAATGCAATGACCATGTTCTATTTGAAATGGTTATGAATGTAAGAACTTTCTAGTTTAAATCTGAAATATATTGGTTATCTTTTGAAATGTATCTGGACCCAAGTAGGTCGGTTGGGGAATGTATTTATGTGATAACATATTTGGGTGTTTACATGATTTTTTATGTGATAAACTACTATTGTGTTACTTTCTAGAGAACTAGGGTTGGCTCAGTGGGACTCTCGTTGGTTACCTTAATTGTTTATGGAATTTTTTTGTGCAATTTCCTAATTAAAATTGAATGTATGGAATTTTTTAAAGTTTAAAAAGTAATTTTAGTTAAACTTTCATGTTTTTCCCTTGGAGTGTTGGTTAAAATCAAGTACCTTGTGTTTTTTTATTGAAAAAAATGGTACTTGATGTTTTGAATTAAATCTTTATATGATTAAAGATTAAATTTTACTAAATATAAAGGGTCCTGGAAATGGATCCTTTAGTGGTGTCCTCGGTTTAGACCCTTTAGTAAGGGTAGTTTATGTTCCCCTTGAGTTTCCTTAGAACAGAAGTGTGAGCATTTTCTGTAGGTGTTCTTTTACTTTTATAAATGATTTAGATGTTAGTATCTAGATCCTATTACTTCTTTTTTTCATGAACAAATTCTTGGATTGATGATTTTTCTTTATAATGGGATAACATGTGGTACGTAGTGCCCTCATAACTTGAATGCCTTTCTAAATTCTATGAGTTTTTTGACATTTCATGTCCTTTGGGTGTCATTGTACCTGGTAGGACTTTTACCTTTCTAAATGAAAAACGTGATCAGATGGGTGGACATGGTTTTTCTAAACTTTTTTTATGGGCAAGAGCATCGATCATTGCTTTGTATCAGCTGGGTTTTGACACTTCAACGCTCTGACATTGTGATTGTGACTCGGAAGAGAATCACACGTTCATAACAGGTTTTTTATCTAGCACACTCATGAATAGAAAGATTTTATTCTCTATCATCTACTAGGACACTCCTAAGGTGGGGAGAGTCACATTAGTCAAAGTTTTAACTTTTCCATCCAAGTAGGAGAACCACCTAAGAGGACCATTTGGAAATGGGTAGTTCTTCATGAAGTCCTTAGAGGTTTGAAATTGTTAAAACAAGTCAGTGCTTGCTCGATAGCACAAACTTGATGTGGTTAGCTGAGTATGAAACCCTTGAAAAACACCATTGGTCTCAGTGGAATTCAGTGGTTAAGTTTTAACAAACATGGAATGCCTTCAGGTGGTAAGGGAATGTGTTCATTTTATGTTGGTTCATCGATAGGTGAATCCAAGTCTCTTTCAATGAAATATGACAAGTAGTGTCTCAACCTTTCTCATTTTCAGTAATTGGGTATGATTGACATGAATCCAATAAAATCCACTTAGTTTACTCTACTAAGTGAAGATCATTTCCCCTATCTTGATTTCATGCTAGATACATTAATATAGTTTTGGTCTTATGCCACGCTGAAGTTTCAAGATCTATTGAGCATGTTGGGTGGTTCTCTTCAATGTTACATTATGGAATCATCTCATGGTTTAGTTAGGGAAGTCATCGTAGGTCAGGTATGTACTTCGATGGACACATTCTTGGTGAATATGAGATTCCTTAAGAGAGGGAATCACTATTCTACTTATAAAACACTGGTCTTCTAAGATGAGGGTCTTAATAATGGTTAGCTGAAGTGGATCGATTCTTTACCCTCCTTTCAAAGTATACGGGTAGAGAAGGACCATCTTTGGCATGTAGTTAGGTGAAGACAAGTTTAGTGTGTGTCGGACAGTTCTTTTCATGAAAATTCGGCTCGACTTGGTATTTGAGGTTGATGGGGATTTACCATTTTAATCATTTTAGGATCTATGCTAGGATAATCATTATAACTCTTAGAGGAATTCTTGTAAGTCATTTTTATGGTGGGTTGGACCGTGGTTTGGAATTTACTACATAATGTCAAATCCTAAGGTGGGGAGTACCATTGTTCAGATGCTTAATGAGACAATGATGGGACTATGTCTCTGGGTAAAAGAGATTGGGTAAGATTCATCTCGGTGTTTTGGTTAGAAAACCATTTTTGGATCGAGTTTTAAATGGATTAAGGTCCAATTTCTTAAATGGATGGTTAACGGTGCTTTGAGAATTTTTAAATAGAACACGACCATTTAAATGAAGATTCACGACCCTTGTAGGTCATCTATTGTCGATGTTTTTTCTGAAGGCTTTTCGAGTATGATAAGTTGTAAGGTGGGATGGTTGTAAAATCCTGTGTTTTGAACTAGATGGAATTTCTGAAGGATTTTGAACTTTTTCAATTACTGAATGGGCCGTTTTAAAAATAGAACTTCATAACTTAATTTCGGAAGTTGGTACGTTTAAAAGTAATTTTTTGGACTTGGTTTAAGGACTTAAGAGTTTTTTGGGTGTCTCAAGTAGTTTTAGGAGCACCGTAACCATAAAACTAAAGTATGAAGGACCTGTAGAGGGTGCACAATTTGTCTTAAACCAAGTGGCCCACAGTAGGAAACCATGAAGGCTAATGCATGTGAGGCAGAGGCATTACGTACGGCATACGCATGGTTTTCCAAATCGTTCACCTAGCCACGCGGTTTATGTTTTAAGGTAGTACCTCAACACTATCCATCTCACAATATTCACATGGTTAGGTTAAATATGTGAGACAAACTATACGAGGTTATTTTCTTAAACAGGGGGCGATGCACGGTTGGCGCACATTTTCAAAACCATGAAACTTAAAATTTTTGGTGTGAATGTTAAATAAATTGCTTAATATAAAAATAAAAATTAAATAAAATAAAAAACTAAACACTTCCCTTACCCTCCTGGCTAGAAACACATCTCCCTCACCTGGATCCCTTAGCCTTGTGCAACACACCTCCTCCATGGTTTCTTTTGTGCAGCGTTTCCTATTTGGATTTCTTCTGATTTATCCCTCGATCCTTTGATGTGAGACCCCTAAACCCCTCTTCTTTGCTTTTCTATCCAAGATTAGGTATCCCCGTCTCCCTATCCTTTTCTACTGAACACCCTAGGGTTAGGGTTGATCTCAGTTTTTTTTCTTCTAGTTCTAGGTTATACGAAGGGTCCCTCAGGACCCCTTTAATCATATTCCGAAATTTGTTGCCAAAGGTGTGGTGGATGACATCTATTTGATTTTACAACAATATTTAAACATGATTTTTTCTTCCACTGTTGGTTTTTTCCTATTTTATTTTAGGTCTTTAAGTGTTTTAGAGTTCTTATTATTTTATATGTAGTGTGTTGGACTACATCATGTGGTTTCAAGTCACCAGGTCTAAGGTGACTTGTCTCTGTATGCATAGGTAAGTATATACATATATAGGTTCCCCCATTATGTGTATATTAATTCATGATAGTGAATATATATGTATTGGGATAGGTGTTCCTATGTGTATATATATATATATATATTTGTGTGTGTGTGTGAAAATTCATGCGTATGTGAGTGGAGAATAGTATATTCATAAAAGAATATATGTAAGGATACCCTTTCATATGTTCATGGCCATGAGGATGTGTTAATAGGGGCTAGGTGTCTTTATATGTATGTGAAGGTGAATATTCTCAGTGGGTGTTGTAGTAGATTTGAGTTAGAAAGTGTCAAGAGCCAAAGTGTTCATCTTGGTTCCACTCTGAGGTAGGGTTCCTTTTCCTTTGCCTTTAATTTAAAACTGCATTAATTAAATTACTTACTACACTTTTCTTAGATTTAAATTAATTCATTAGAGTATTTATAATAAATATTGATTTAGTATGATTCCTGAATAAAGTTCTAAATGAGATAAATGACTGCTTGAATAGAAATTTCATGATTTTATAATAAAACCCCTCCAACGGAGGTGTGCTTATTTCAAGCCAAAAATATAGTGTTATGATTTTATAATTTCTTATCTCATTGCATTAATTTTTCCTATGATGGATTTTACTGGTATCTAAATGGATTTTCCATCTTTTTGTTAAAATTGGTTTTCTAACCAAACCACCCTCTAAGTGCCTAAAACTTTTAAGACGGAATTTACCAAGGAGGAAAGTGGTGTAATGACTAGGTCACCTCTAAGTGACCCCCTATTTATCCTAAAATGGTATTTCCATGTTTTAATTTAGTTTATATTTTTGTTGAGGTGAATGAATTTGATTAGGATGACTTAAATGAGATAGTGTAATCCTTTATATAAAATGACAGTGTCACCTTCCTTTCCACTTGTATCATGTAAACAATTTTCCATGTTAGAAAAATTAAGTGCATTGACCCTATATATGATGTATCTCCTCATGAAATTCTTTCCTTTGAATGGATTAAATAGGATAATATGTGTTAAATTTAAATACATAAGAGGTACTTTATTATGATTTATATTATAATTTTTTCAATGATAGTGAAATATTATGGATGGGAGGCATTATTACCACATGCTAGTAGTTTAAGTGATTAAGGATGGGAGGAATTCTTACATCATGCTAGTATTTTAAGTGATTATGGATATAAGGAATTCTTACCCCATGCCAGTATTATAAGTAATTACGAATAGGAGTAATTATTACCCCATGCCATCTATATATAAATGTGAATTGGTGGGAGGCATTATTACCCCATTCCAGTATTAAAAATGATTATGGATAGGAATAATTCTTAACACATGCCATCTATATATAAATATGTATGTGTGGGAGGCATTCTTAACCCACACCATTTATGATTTTTATATATAAATATGCATGGAATTTCATAGGCTAAGGGCTTTGGGACCTAGGTTAGGGCCTGATCGTGAGAGCTCCCCTGGAATTGGATGGTGGTGATATGTCACGATCCACCCCAACTTATATCTATTTATTTATATATATATAACTATTATATATATAATATTGAAGTGATATTAATCTTATTCCGGTAATTACCTAAAGATAGTATAGCCGTCAGGTGTCCCTTAGGAATTTGGATGGGTGTTTATTTATTATATAGTTCTGTTTATTAAATTCTCTATACCATCACACTGTTTAAATTATATTACACTGTCTATATTGGGCTTCACACCGTGGGTGACGACCTATTGATATTTTATCTCACACCCTACTTGGGTACCCTTGGTACCTGAGTAAACCTTATTTTTTTTGAATACTTAGACCTTTCTTGATGTTGTATGCTTGTACCTAGGAGTTAGGAGCAAAGGATTTAGTGGGAGCTCAGGATTCTCATAGGTATTATCTTAGGTATTTTTTAATTATTTTCTTTATTTGAGTCATTTATTTTAATTCATGATTTATGTTTGATGATTTATCTTATGTATCATTAAAATTTCATGCATTAAACTATTGTATAGACTGTAATTGTCTATTTTTATTCAATTGATTATTATTTGTCTTCTGCTAATATTTTCTTATTTCCTTACTGCTTCCACTGTTGTCCACTGTTTTCTATTATTATTTATTCTGATATACCACTACATAACTCTAGTAAGAGGGTATAGTCTCCCCACTATCACCTCCCCAGACCCTCACTGTTATTCAGTAGCCTCTCACATATGGGGAGACGCGCTTGAGGCCATGTGACCCACTGGTCCAGCTTCTGGTTCAATGGTAAGCCAGGTCGGATTTTACATTTGTGATATTTTTTCATTAGGAATAGGACTCAACATTGGGTATTGTGATTAGTGTATAAAAATGTACTCATTATACCTTCAAAATTTGGATTCTTTTATTTATTTATTCTTATCATCCAAGTCCTATTTAGGTATTACCTGTTATATGTCTACTTCTTTCACACTATAGCATATTCATGAATGGTTATACATTAATTTTTTATCAATTAATAGTTATTTTTATTATCCTCCAATGCCCTTTATTTATTATTATTACACTATTTTTTATACATTTTATACTATTGATCCACTTTGATCATGAGGGTATAGTCTCCCCATTGTACCATGTTATACCTTTTCTTCTAACCAGCAACCTCTGGCATATAGGGAGGGACTCTTGAGGCCATATGACCAACTGGTCTAGCTACTATTATCAAGTGATTCAATCCAATATGTTATAGATTTCCAAATAGTTTTTCCCAATAAATCTAAGGGAAGCAAGGGAATATGGGTTGGGGATGATTCAATTATAATTTTAGTGCACTCCATTTCTATTCAAGAGGATTTTTCACTCTATTAACTTGAAATGACATATAGAATGAATGTGGTATGGTTGTGTGGAGTCACACTTTCAATTATATCTAATTTAGATCTAAGGTTCACATCAATGTTCTAGATAATTATTTAACAAGTATTAGTTATAGAAGTTAAATTTAACATGGATCTTCATCCCCAAATTGATGATTAATTTGAAAGGAACATTTAGACTTTGCAAGATATGCTATGATCATTCCCAATCATTTTAAAAGGAGTATAGGATCAAAAATTTCCTCTGATTAAGTTCTCTTATAAAAATAAATTCCACTAAATCATTCAAATATAGCCATATGAGGATTTTTATGGTATGGGATGTAGAACTCTAACATTTTGGTATAAAGTTGTAGGGAGAATGATATTTGAACTAGATATTGTCCATGAAATTACATTGAAGTTTAAAATAATTTGCAAAAATATTAAATCCGCATAAATAAAATAGAATATATATGTTGAAAATATTTAATAAAATATAGATTTTTAGGTTGGAGATAATGTATTCCTTTGACTATCACCATGGAAGAGGGTTATGAGATTCGAGAAGATGGGAAATCTATACCCAACATACAACATCCCATTTGAGATTAATGATTGTATAGGGACTACAAAATATTTCCTAGTTCTTCCACCAAACATATCCTAAATGAAAAATGTATTCCATGTATCACTTTTAAGGAAGTTTATGTAGGGAGAAATTCCATTGGTACCACTAAGAGGGACTGAATCCGTAGTACACTTTTCCAATTATTTCTTTTAAAACTAACTATTGTGGATAGTTAAAGCCTTTATATTATCAAGTTTAATCACTATACCTCACATAATATGAAATAGAAGAAAATAAATCATAACACATAAGTATTTACAAAGTTTTTCCTTAAAATCCTACTCCTTGTCCTGATTTTTTAATCACCTCAATCATTGATTATCTACTACATACCCAAGTGGTTACACCAAATACCTTCCCAACATTATCGAAATAGAGTCATACTATACAAATTCTCTAGATTATCACTATAGAATTAATATTTCCATTTTCCACTACAATTTTTTTATCCAAATTTAGAAAGATTTACTTCTACTTTGGGATGCTTCTACACCACTCAATATAGATCTCCATCCCTGAACAAGCTGGATCAACTTATCTCATTGTGCTACTTCAAGAACCTTAACATACATTAATCATGATCTAGTAATCCAAATTTACTCAGTATCATTTATCAAATACTCAATCGTAGTTAGTCTCTCCCTTATTTAATGGAACCCATCTTCAATCCCATATTTTTCTCCTTGATACTACAGCGTATCAGGTTCTCAGCTTCTTTGTTCTTTCTCTCACATTTATTCTTATTTATATTTAAATATATATTTACTATGTAACATTTTGAATGTTAGTTTCAATAATGGAATTATTGAAACTCTATAATATATATTGAATTATTAATTATCATCTTTTAAATCAATCAACAAAAATACTGATATATCCCCTCATTCAAAATCTTTTGAATTCACAATCATTATTCAAATTTTAATACCATAAGATGGGGGAATTTATTTTGATAACATGATATTAAAATATAAAAAATTTATTCTTATATAAAATATAAAATTTAAATCATTTTTAATACATCATCCATGTGAGAATGATAACATGCATTAGGACACGTAACAAAAATTTTGGGTGCGTAACTCATCTCAACACTCCATATCTAATCATCTTAGATCACAAAATAATTTTTGATATTATTTTAATGAAGAATGATGAAAATAATATGAATTTATTTATGAAATATTAAAACATTCATTCTAAATTTATTTTATTTTTCTTTATTATTTTAGAGTAACAATCCTAATTTTTCTAATTCAGATATTTCTTCTTCATATATTTCTTTATTTGTACCATAATAATTCTAATTTCACTATTTTTATAAGGTAAAATGAATTCTAAAATTATTCATAGGAATCATTTTAGACTTATGAAGTTATACCATATGATGGAACCCAACTAAGCTCTTTTATCTTATGAATTTTTCAACATAGGGTTCAGGTACCCAATGATGCTCTCTAATATCTTATGAAGATATCATATTTTGACAAATGGTTGTTTATTATGATGTTGATTTATACCCTATTAAGGTACTATATTTTACCTTAAGAAGACATCCATTATACCCTATACAGTTC
Source organism: Viscum album (assembly GCA_963277665.1). NCBI lineage: Eukaryota > Viridiplantae > Streptophyta > Magnoliopsida > Santalales > Viscaceae > Viscum > Viscum album. The sequence goes on along the minus strand of OY728161.1, from coordinate 141,399,705 downwards.
ATAGGGTTCCTTTGATATTTTTCACTTAGGTACATAAATATAAAATTTCACTCAAATAATCTCATAACCTATTTAATTGATATTGAGGCCTTCTAAACCACTTTAAATATTATAAATGAATCATTAACTTAAATATATATTTTACATTTTAGATTCAGGTCTTTAATCTCTCTATTTGTCTAGCCGGCTTCTCCCCCTTATTATAAGATGTTGGGGATAGTCCTAAAAACCATTTAGCATTTGTCTCTAACTTGAAGATCATATCACCAATCATCATATATAAGGTTTCCACGTTGAATCTGTCTATTCAGGTTCTATAAGCATTAGAAAAAATTATTCTTTTCTATATATGATATACGAACTTTCATAAATTATATTGAAAGAAAATAAAATTCCATCTCCCCAAATACATCTGGGTAGTTCAATATCTCCCTTTTAATTTGTTTTTAATACAAAACTTCTTACAAAGTCAGCGTTTCTACCACTTATTGACAATAAATAAAAAGGAATATAAAGGCATGGTTTTTCTTATCTCATATTAAATGTTCTTCAATATTTATCAAAAGAAACTTCTATCCCTATTTTCCTATAATCATCGATTTGATCTACTTGCTTAGAGAAATATTGATTCATGTGATTTCATAGAAATTAGCCTTTATATAGTCAATTAAAAGTCTATATGGTCTATCCTAGGGTTGATAAAAAGGGTGAATATCCAATGTGATCAAGGCTATTCATAAATTTCAATACATGTGATACTAACTCAACACAACTCGCTTTAGGGGATAATCATCTAGTTTTAACATGAAATTGTAACATGCACTCATCTTTGATAAAATCATTATAAAATTTAAATTTCATGATTAATGACTCCCCATTTCTCTTTTATTTTCATCAATAAACCCTTTATCTTTATAAACATGTTGGATACAATAAGAAATAATGGATGTAAGTCTTATTTTCATACCAGATTCTTTAATTTTATAGAATCGTACTGAAATTATATATTCATTCCCATAATTATATTTTTAATAGCTTCACCTCATATTTTTCCACCTCATGGGATGCACTCACTTTCTCCTCCTAACGGAATTTAAAACACTTCATAGTGGACTCCTTTATTATATAGTGTATATATCACTCATCTTTCTTCTTTAAGACCATGTATGTTAGTAAAGAATATCAATGAAATAATGGAATAAGGATAGAAATATTAATTCCTCAATTGAAAAAATATGGATGAGATTTTTATCTAAACCAAGAATTCTAACTCATTATATTATATGCATGGGAATATTTCTTCACGTTTCCCTTCTTGTTATGAAACTTTATAGGTTTCATACTCATGTTATTCCATTGAACTAATTCCATGTGTGGAGAAGTCTTCTTCACCTAAACCAAAAATGAAACAAAATTACATAATGGTTTCATTAGTCTTATAAGAAATGTTTCTTGATATTGTATAATGGAAGTACAATCCTTCATTCTATGTACAGCTTTTTTCCATCTCGCAAAAATATTTTCTTAAATTTTTAAGTTATTTATTATAGAAAACTTCTCATAAATTTGGTACTCTTGAAATCACTTGATTTCATTTAGTACTAGCATTTATTTTTCCATTATTCATTTGTTTAGATATTTTAAATTAATCTGTACAAATTGTTAGACATTATTTCTTGACATTCTCATTCTCCTTGGGTCTTTCACATGATTTCCAAGAATTATAAAATCAGCATTAATTTCCTTTCTTTTTATTCTAAATTTTGTTACCTTTCACACCAAAGTGAAATTCTCATAATATAATAGACATTAATTCTTTATCTCTATGTCTTTCATGATCCAACATGACACACATATATTCTAAATACACAAATTTATTTTTTATTTACATATTATTTGAGTTTATTTCCATGTCTTACTTTCATTAAGAATATTACCTCATTTTCTTATTATAACTCCCCCTTGGCTCAATGGTCTTCTCTTGTAAATACATATTAAACCGAAAAAATTAGTATTTATATCTAAACTCCCCCATAGAACCAATAAAGACCTTGGAACATTGGTATTCTATAATGATGATAAATATATCTAGAATTGTTTCACTCATGTCCAATTTCAAATTGTGACATAATTTTCATATGGGGTAGTGAAATTTTTGGAATATTCCTCTCTTCCTTTATTGTGGAAGAGTGTCTCTAAATTTCCTTATTGGTCTAAATTTTTTTCAGACCATATTTTGTAACCTTCACTATTAGAGATAAAAAAAATTACTTTAAGGCTCATTTGAAGTATAATAAACCTGTCTTTATGGAACCTTATTCTCACCATCTTTTAATAATTCACTCTTAACCTCAACTAACTTAGTGAACCCTTATCTAATATTTGTTTTCTTATTTTCAGATTTTAGACACATGGATTATGTCTCATCCATATATTCTTATTTTCTAGGTAGTTTTTATTTTGTATCTCTTAGTATATTATCTTTATCATCCACCTTGAATTTATATTTCTCAATATCATCAATCTATGTCACTTATTTCTTGACATGCTCACCTTTTTTAGTAGTGAACTTATTATTTTATTTCATTCATTTTCTTCATTTGTTTATTCAATGGTGTGTTCTACTCAAGATGAGCTTACAAATCATCATTAAGATTGTATTCTAATTTTATTTTTTATTCTCCTTCATCAATGATTTAGTAGTCAAAACATATATCAACATGATCCATAAAATTAAATTCACATTCTTACTATATACATAAATATGATTCATATTTTTTATTTTTTCTCATCAAAATACTTCTATTTCTATTTGAATACTTATTCTTTATTTTACACAATATTTGTTTTAGGTTTATCATTTTCCTCAATACATTCTGATACAGCATCAATGTTCTCTAGTAAACAAATGGAAAGTTTCCAATGCCATTATAGTTGTAGCATCTTGGTGGTTTATTACCCTTTAATTTCAACATACCCTTTTTGAACCCTTTTAAAATAAGGGTAACAATGATGTCAAAATATTTATCAACATCATCATTATCAGAATCACTTGATTTTGTAACTTCTTTATCTCTAATTTCAGTCTTTCTAATGGCTTCAAAAGTTATCTCCTATTTTATTTTATTCTTGAAAACCCAAATTTTTCTCATTTTATAAGTAATGAGAATATTTTGAAGTTTATCCCAGGAAAGATCCTCTCTATCCTAAAAATATGAAATCCTTGGGTCAAACCTAACTAGAATTTTTATCATTAACTTTATAATAATAATAGTGTTATACATATTCTCACCAAATGACCATATATTTATAAAAATATTATTTAATCTGGTAAATTAGTCATCAAAATATTCATAATCATCCATATTTATATCATAAAATCTACTTCTCCAAACTTTTAATTTAGTTTCCTTGACTTTTATATTACCTTAAAAACTACTCTTTAATTTAACCCAAATCTTCTTTATCATTTCATGTCTCGCGACCATTGTGTACACCTTTTCTAAAAGATATTTAAAAATGGAATTTTTATCTTTTTCATATACTTCCATGTTTCTCTTATTTGAAAGAGTCAGAGGAGTACCCTCTAGAATAGGTGTTAACCCCACTATTGTTGTATCCCTCACTTATAGGCTATGTGATATGAGGTAGGTAAGAATATTCTTCCTCCAACTAAGATAGTTCTTTCCATAAAATATAGGTGCATAATTTATATTCATAGAATTTAAATTCTCTATACTCAGCAACTTCTAGAATCATTCAAACAGAGCTTGGATTTTTTTGATATTGTGTGTAGTTCCCATGTTAGTTAATACTGCTAAAATTGGGGTGGTGAATCAAGGGTATACTTTTATATTTATTTCTTTTAGAATTAAACTCAATGAACTATTAAAGTCTCAATCCTATAAAATTTAATCACTCTACCACAACTCCTATGAAATAGACGAAAATAAAGCAAATTACATAATGATTTAGAAGGTGTGAACAAAAAATCATACTCTTTATCATGATTAGTTATTCACCCAAATCATGAATTATCCACTATAAAAAAGTGGTTACTCCAAATAATTTCCCAGTCCAATCATCATAGAGTCCCACTATGCTCTTACTGTAGAGTGCCATATAATAATGAATGTTTTCATTACCCACTATAAATTTTTATCCAAAATAAGAAAGATCTTCTTCTTCTCTAGGTTACGTATGTACCACTTGATGTAAATATCCTTCCACAAAAAAAAACTAGATCAACTTTTCAACTCATGATTCTTTAATAACCTTAGCATCCATTGATCATGATCTCGTTAGTTGGACTTAATCACTCTTACTTCTCAAATACAATGGCATAGTAGGCCTTCTCCTACTTGAATGGATCCTATATTTGATGTAATATTTCTCTCATCGATGCTATATTGTATTGGGTTCTTAGATTCTAAGTTCTCACTATCACATTTATTCATCTTTATCTTCATATATTTATTTATTATGTATTGTCATGAATATTATTTTCGATAAAAAAATTATAGAAAATCCTTAATATATCGCAATAGTAATTCTCATCTTTTAAACTGATCAATAAAAAATGGATTTATCTCCTCATTTAAATTATCATTCAGTATACTCATTTAAATCCCAAAAGACTTAGTAATTTATTTTTCTCATGTGATACTAAAATATAACAACTTTATTCTTCCATAAATTATTCAATTTAAATCCTTCTAAAAACTTCATCCATGTGTTCATGAGCACATGCATTGTGATATAGAACAATATCTTAGGGTGTGTAACTCATATCAACACTCCATATTGATTCATATTGGATCATAAAATATTTTTTTTATTTTTTCCCTGAAGAATATGGAAACAAAATCATATAAAATTATTCACAAAATATATTATATTCATTCTAAATTTATTCTAGTTTTTATTCATTATTTCATACTGACAATTCTTGTTTTTCTCATTCTAATATTTATTCTTTGTATAGTTCTTCAAGTGTACCCTATTATGGTACCCTACAAAGAACTTTTACCATATAAATTCCTCAAAATAGGGTCAGTGTTCCCAACATTAATCTCTTATACCTTATGATGATATCTAATTTTCATAAAGGATTATACCCTATGAATTTTGGTTATACCCTAAAAATTTTGTTGTGACCTACAAAGGTATTATGTTGTAGCTTGTGAAGATTTCCATTTTACCCTAAAAAGTGTGTAGGGATCCTTTATTTTCCATTTTTCACTTATGTACATCAATTTCATACTTCAATCAAATCATCTCATAACCACTTTAATTGATCCCGAATCCACCCCAACCACTTTAAATATTTTTAAGGCATTATAAAATTCAAGTTTTCCTTTAAATTTTATATTAGAGTATTCAATATCTCCATTTATTTAACTAGATTCTATCCCTTATTATAATATGTTGCGAAAAAAACTCTCAGCTATTTATTAATTTTATTTACCAAGAATATCAGCTCTCTAATCATCACAAATAAGGATACTACATTGATTTTTTCTTACCAACATCTTCAAGAAGTTTCACAACTAATTCTTTTCCATTTATGATGGATACATATCACTCATAATACATTGAATTTTCATAAATCATATTGATGAATAATATAACTCAATCTCCACAAATCTATTTCAGAACCTCAGTATATACCTAATTTATCACATGTACTAAACTCATGAGTTAGACAAATTGAACATGATATATATAATGATGAAAATCTAGTGGATATATTAGATAATAAATACAAAGTACTACGACACATTTCCAATCATATTGTTAAAGTTTAATGGATAAATTATAATTTTGAGGAAGAAATGTGGGAACCTAAATATGTAAGGAAACAAAAGTACGCTCATATGTTTTCATTTAAGTAGTAAAATTTTGATAGTGAAATTTTTTTAAAGGAGGTGAATATAACACCCTAAATTCTTATTATTAAATCACCTGTAAATAAATATTGTGTGTTCAATAACTTGTCTTACATGCAAATCAAACTAAAATGAATAAATAATGAAAACGATTAGATATATGACAAAAACCTTGAGAGAGAAATAAATGAACAGGGTAAACGAGTTTAGTGAAGTATATAAGGATATATATAAAAATGGAATATGAGAATTATATGGATGTTTCTTATATGGTTATTGGTTATATAATTATTGGTAATATGGTCACTGGATATATAGTTATTGGGTAAACATGTATCTAATAGTTATATTGAAAATTTTCTAGCAGGAATATAGAAGTTAAAAACTTGATATAAATATTATATGTGGTATTTAATTAATATATATATATATATTAATAAAATACCAATTTATTTTTTAAAATATATTTTGTTTTATAGAAATTACTTTAATTAAATTTATTAATTGTAAAGAACGATTTTAATGAAATTGATTCATGAAATTGAATTCATGATTAGTAAAATAGATAATTATAACACAATAAATAATTTAGGAATTATTATCAATAAAACTTTAATTATTAATTATCAAATAAACATTTTTTATTTAAAAAATGTGAAACTATTATAAATTAAATTTTTTTATTTAGATGATAAATTTATCAAATTTAGAATATGAAATTTATAATTTATATATATAAATAAATGAACAAACATTTATTTAATGAATTTTACTTTTTATGAAATAATAATAAATCCATATATTGTTTAATAATGAATTTTTATAAGAAAATATTTGTATGTGTTATATTTTTAAAAAATTTAATATTAATTTTAATCACTTTTTGAAATTTAATTTAACAAAATGGATTTTATATATGTGATCATCATATCCAAATTATGTAATAATTTCAATTTTATTTTTTGGTAAAACAAATGTCATCGAGGTAAAAAGTTAGTTATGTCGGTAAGGGGTAAAATGAGGTAAAAGGTTAAATTAAGTTATAAAGTGTGAAAATATCCCTACACCTTATATCTGAGTTAGGTGAATGAAGACTGGCATAACCCATATCTATTATTTTCCCATTTTGGAGCCACTTTCCTTATAAAATCAAATTCCTTACATATTAAAGAATGGGTATTTGTGAATATTTCACATAAGCTCAGTTAAAAAAGTACCCATATTATTCCCACTTCAAACCATGTTATTATTTAGGTTTCCTCCCCAATCACTCTATTAAATCTCTTTATATTAATCCTATTTATTAGAACTAGGATAAATATATGGATGCTAATAGGGAGTGAATTAGGGTGTCACTAAATGAAAGCTTTTCTCTTTTATCATGTTCACCCCATTGTTAGACTTATTCCTTCATTGGAGGGTACATTTATGATATTTAAAATTCATGACAGTTCTCTAACTAAAACATCCAACACATATTCAAGTAGAAAATAATTTATATGGTTCAATGGCACAGGGATATATCCAAGGAGAGCACACTATCAATGTGTCGATGTGCCCAAATATACTATACTCAATTTTGGTGGATACAAGTTTAGTTACAATCACTATGAATCCATTCGAACTACCTTTATAAGTTTTATAGATAGAGAACTACCACCCAATGGTTAATCTTTCTTCTCCTCCACATAATACTTTGGTAAAGGCTTTTTCAACTTATATATTTCAGGGTCTCTTTAATTTTTCATAGACATGTAGGTATCCTATAGATTGGTATAACAGATTAATTTACCTTTTATCAATATATCTAAAATAGAAGAAAAATTGATATCAACTTTGTTTTGCTAAAAATACTTTAGGACTACTGTGATCAACCCCTCTTGGAGTACTTTGAATATTTACCTTCATCATAAAATTCCATATGAGAATTACCTCTCAATCTAAGGGTTGATTATTTTTCTTCCAAATGAATATAGTAGTGACTACAAATATAATATGGGAATAAATTTTTACTTGATTTATCATTAATACAATACATATTTTTTTCCAAGATATATAAATGTAACTCTATCTTCTTCTTCTTCTTCTCTTAAAAAACTAGATCTAACAATCTCATACTCTAATCTAGATTTTAGAAAATCCAAAAAATCAATTTCATGCAAATACATACAGAAATGGAACAATAGGTTTATATATATTCACAACCAAACTCTAAGACCTGCCATCAATAACTCGTATCAATCCTCATTTTTCCAAGATCTATGATTACACTAAGGGTCTCATATTTTTAGTGTGGTCAAAACAAGCCTCTTGAATTCAATTTCATATCCCAAAAATCAATCCACGTCATCTAGATTTTAAATTCAAACTCCCTATTTAAATTTAGAGAAAATTTCAACCACCGCACCATGGGGGTTCCCAAAATGATGATTTTAGGTGACAAGCTTAGCCATATTCACTAATCTCCATGAAATTTTGCACTTTTAATCACAAGAAACTAAAGAATTTTGAATTTCAAAAAAATAGTCATAAATAACAATGAAATATAAAAATTACAACCATGATATAGTATTCCTCAAGAAAAATACCTTGTGAAACAACCACCATCACAATGAATTTCCCATTTTTATTTAGCTAAAAAATTTCTAGATACTCAAAAAACCTTCAGTTATAACAATTCCTCCTTCCAACTCCCTATTTTCTACAAGTACTTCAAGAATAAAAATGTCTCACAAAACACCTATATTGGGAATCTTATTTCACATAGGGATTTATAAATAATAAAATTCCTTGGGATAAACACACTTTTGATTTATATTCTTATTTTAGTTCAGCTTTGGCCACTACATTCTTCTCTATAGCCTAGATGTTGATTCAATAATGTTTCCTTATGACTTTTCCATTCCTTCCTGCTTAGGGAGATTGTTGAGTCAATAAGGTTTCCTTATGACTTCTCTATTCCTTCTTGTTTTGAAAATCACAAAAACCCTATCTTAAGGAAAATTTTATTTTTCCTAAGATTCCCCGTGATAAGGAAAAATTTTCTTCCCCAATGAAATTTATCCTTACCATGTTTTCATTGTTCATATTATAACATAACTCATTTTCCTTCTAAATTATAAAATTCAATTTTACATCTAAAACCTCAGAATCCTATAAATACTTAAACATATAGAATTCTATTTTCAGGATCTGAATTATGGTTCCAAATTCTTATGAACTCATACTCTGAACTTTCTGAGTTCAAACTCCAAATTCTTATGAATTCAGACTCCGAACTTTCTAAGTTCATACTCCGAATTCTTATGAATTCAGATTCTGAATTTCCTTGAAATTCGGACTCTGCAATTCTATAGAGTTCGGGTTCTGAATTCCTGAGAAACAGAATCTATATATTCTTGTATTATAGACTCGAAAGGTTAAATTTTTTAGATTCCAAATTCTATTTTTTCCTTAGACTCTGAAGTCTATTTTTCCCTATATTCCGAAAAATGATTTTGGTTGAGCAACCATACTTTTTCTTACACTTGTCCTAGTTATAAAATGATGTCATGCATTCAGTTACTAACTAACTATTGTTTGAGTGACATGTATACAGGTCCCTATGAAATTCAAGGAAAAATATAATCGTTGGAGGAGGGAGTCGACCGTTGAAATTGTACCTATAAATAGGAGCTCAGTTGAATGAGCTCAACATAGTTATATGATTATAGAGATTATATGTTGTCAAAATAATTTGCTAGAGAGAGAGGCTCTTTCAACTCTCAGTGATTCATACATATGTTGAGAACAATTTGTTTGGGTGTGAACAACTTGTTCATACATGCCTTGTGTAGACTTTGATCATGCTAATCGTGTTCTTCTGGGTTTGGAAGACAAAGGTTCCAATTTCCTTCTAAATCAAGGGATTGTGTGGATAACAAGAAAAATACCGATCTTCAGATTGAGGGCTTACCTGGGTTTGGGTAAGACAGACTTTCTTGAAGGTATAAATCAAGGGACATTTATCCAAGGTTGTTTGATACCCTTCTATTTGGGTAAAAATATTTCAATACTTGTTTCTTGTATTGTTTCAAAAAAAATTCTGATGTATTTTAGTTTTTGAGGAAAGTTTAACTATCATATACTTTCTTACAATTGTACTCTAATTAAATAAGGTTATATATTCTTTAAGGTAGAATCTTTGTTGTTGTAAACTTTTGTTAAGTCTCTTTTCTAGAACTACATTTCCGGAATCTACTTAGTTTGTTGAAATAGTTCCATTTCTAGAATCTAGTTAGTTTGTTGAACTGGTTTCATTTCTGGAACCACATTTCTAGAATCTCTTTTTCGGAACTACATTTTCGAAATCAAGAAAGTTTTTAGAACCTAGAAGTTTTGTGAATTTACCTTGTTTATCCTTTCTAAGTAATATAAAGGTTTCTAATCAACTTTAAAAGTTCCTTAATAATTTTTAAAGTATACAATTCACCCCCCCCCCCCTCTTTTATATTGAGCATCTACATCATTATTTCGATACTACAATCAGTATCATATCAATTCTACAATTGGTATCAGAGTTTGGCATCTGAAATACTTACATTCACATATAATTTTCCTTTCTCAATTTTTTCATTGTTCTATATTTTCCTTGCTTATGATATTTTTATCCTTGTTTACAAACTTTTATTACTGAAAAGTTTGTGTGGAATGAATTTTTCTTTAAGATGGTAGGAATAAAAGTTGGTTCAATTGACAACCTTAATCCTACTAGACCACCTATTTTTTATGGAAATGATTACAAATATTAGAGAGATCATATGAAGACTTTTGTTATTAACACTAGAGTGGATAACTTTTTTATGCTTACTGGAGATTACAAAATTCAGGATAAGGAAGTCATAAATTTTACTAACCAAGAAAAGTCAGAATATCAACTTAACTATAAGGTACGAAATACTTTGTTGTGTTCCATGACCAGGAATATATATAGCCAGATTTCTTCGTGAGAAGAAGATAATTGTATTTGGAAGAATCTTGAAGTCACACATTTTTGTACTTCCAAAGTTATTGAAACCAAAATATCTATGCTTTCTTTATAGGGAACCTATATGTAAGGTACAACAGAGATTTATGACTATTGTAAACGGCTTACAATCCATGGGTGAAAAAGGTTTGTACGATGAGGCACTTGTAGACAGGATTATAGACATCATTCCAAATGAGTGGGAATCAAAAAGAGTAGCCATAGATGATAATAGGAACATCTCATAGATTACTCTTGATGAACTTTTTGGAACTCTTCTTCAACATGAGACTAGAATGAAGAGAGATGATGACAATGTTAAGAATAAGAATCAGAATGGAGGTTTTTCTTTTACAACTACATAAAAATATATAAAATACAAGACTCCTGAGAGAATTAAAAGATCTAAATCCAAGAAGGTTGTTATTCAATCTGATTCTAATGAAAGTGAACATTCTGAGAATGAACTAGCTAATCTTATTCGATGGATGAACAAGATAGTTGGGAAGAAGAAATTTCAATATATATATATAAGAAGAAATATGGAAACGATAAGAAATATAGAGAAGTGACATGCTATGAATGTAGAAGAACTGGTCATATCAGACATGATTGTCCCTTACTCAAGAAAAGAGACAAGAATGAAAAAAATTCTGAGATAAACAAGAAGAAGTTATGCAGATCAAAACATAATAATGTCCTAAAGGACAATGACACTTGGAGTTCCAATGGTGGAGATTCTTCTGATGATTCTTCAGATTATGAATCTTTTGAACAAAAGAATATTTTTTTAATAGCCCGGTCTCCATTTCAAAATCAATGTTTTATGGCTAAGGTACGAACTGCTGAACTCTTAACCAATATGTCTTTGAGCAAGAATTTTCCTGATAAAGATTTTTCTTCTGATGAAGAATCTTCTTCATCAGATAACGATAATTTTTTTCCTTCCTATGAGGAAGTTTCTAGATTTTCTAAGTTGCTAGAAATTTGAAATTGTAAAGTTCCTAAGAAACTCGAAAAAGAAAATTCTAGAGAATCTATTTTAACAAAATAAATTTCAGATATTACCAAAGATCTTGAAAATAAAAATGATGTTTTAGAAAATCTTTTTAAGAAACTTGAGGAAGAAAATTCTGAGAAGGATAAGATTTCTAAGGATCTTGAAACCCTATTTTTATAAAAAGATGTTTTAGAGGATAAACTTTACTCTAATTCTATTATTCCAGAGGATATGAATTTAGTCCTTAGACTAAAGTCTGAAATTTTTTCCTTGAAGAAACTTCTTGAAAATTTTACTTCTAGTAAGGAAAATTTCAACAAGATGTATTCTCATATCTAATCTCATGGTAATAGTCAAGGATTAGGTTAATCTCATGAAAAAACTATTTTTAGAAACAATTATTTTGTTCCACCTAGATCCCCTTTTTGTACTAAATGTCAAAGTGTTGGGCATTGGAAGAAAATTATTCTTTAAATAATGTTAAATCTCTTGGGTTTCATAAAGATTATTTTTCCAAAAAAATGTGGATACCCATAATTTTATTATCTATGAATTCCGGATCCAAGAAAGTTTGGATTCCAAAAGTCTAACTCTATTATTTTCAAGAAAATAAAGAAAGTACCAAAAAAAATACATGGTACATGGATAGTGGATGTTCCCGGAATATAACTAGTAACAAAAACTTCTTTCAAAAGATTATCAAGACAAAAGGAGGAAAAGTAACTTTCAGAGACAATGCTAAGGGAGAAATTATTGGTATAGGTAACATTGTTCTCCTTGGAAAAACTTTGATTTCAAATTTTTTATTTGTTAAGGGTCTTAAGCACAACCTCATTAGAATAAGTCAATTATGTGATAAAGGTTACCTTGTAAATTTTAGGAATGATAAGTGCTTAGTACACAATTCCAAATAAGAGTTTATTCTTTCTGCCAATAGGCAAGATAATGTATATACACTAATCCTATAAGATCTTAGGAGACAAGATATACCTTGCCTTAGTGTACTATAAGATCTTTCTTGGTTGTGGCATAGAAGGTTAGGACATTGTAACCTTAGTAACCTATGAAAACTCTCTATGAAAAGATTAGTTAAGGATCTACCATAGCTTAGATTTGATTCTTCAAAAGTTTTTGATCCTTGTCAATATGGAAAGAAATATAAATCAAGTTTTAAATTAGTAGGTGAATTCTCAACCACTAATTCATTACAGTTAGTTCCTATGGATCTTTTTGTCCTAATAGAAACTGGAAGCATCAGAGGCAAATATTATGTATTTGTCTTAGTTTATGATTACACTAGATTTACTTGGGTCTATTTTCTAAGAAAGAAATATGTAGATTTTTCTTATTTCAAAACTTTTAGTTCCCAAGTTAAAAATGAGAAAAACCTTCCTTTTATAACTACTCATAGTGATCATGGAGGAGAATTTCAAAATTTGGATTTTGAAACTTTTTGTAGTAGAAAATGCATTACTCATAACTTCTCAGTACCTAGAACACCGCAACAAAATGGTGTTGTTGAGAAAAGAAATATAATTCTTCAAGAGATAACAAGAACCATGTTGAGTGAATATTAGGTAGCCAAACATTTTTGGGTTAAAGATATAAGTACTTCTTGTTGTACTATAAATCATGTTTTGATCAAACTATTTCTTAATAAAACTCCTTATGAGGTATAGAATGGTAGAAAACCTAGACTTTCCTACTTCAGGGTTTTTGGTTGTAAGGTATTCATTATGAATACTAAAGATAATCTACACAAATTCGCACCAAAATCTGATGAAGTAATTTTCTTAGGCTACTCCACAACTTTTAAATCCTATAGAGTTTTTAATAAAAACACTTGTACTGTTGAAGAAACAGTACATGTTAAATTTGATGAAACTGATCCTTTTGTTTTTAAAAAACCTCAACCTACATCTTTGGATGTGTTTTCAAAAACTGATTATCAACCTTTTATAGAAGATCCTTTGGATAAGGAAAATGTTCAAGAAAATATTTCTAAAGAATTTACCCCAAATGACTTCTTACCCTATGTTGATGAATAGGTTTTAAAAAACCCAAATCAGTTGTTTCTAAAGAATCAACCCAGTGATAGTACCATTGGTGATGTAAATAAACCTATAAGGACTAGAAGTTCATTTAGGAATGAAGTAGAAAATCTAGCATTCCTTTCCCAATTAGAACCAAAAATCACTGATGAAGATTTAAGTGATGATGATTGGATAAAATCTATGCAAGATGAGTTAAATGAATTCGAAAGGAATAAAGTATGGACTTTGGTTGAAAGACCTAAGGAAAATTCTATTATTGGAGTAAAATGGGTCTTCAGAAATAAATGAGATGAAAATGGAATCATTGTTAGAAATAAATATGTATTGGTTGCTAAAGGCTATAATCAACAAGAAGGAATAGACTATGAAGAAACCTGTGCTCCAGTATCTAGACTTGAATCTATTTGTATTCTACTTTCCTTTGAAGCATTATTAATTTCAAACTTTATCAAATGGATTTTAAATGTGCTTTCCTTAATGGTTATGTTCAAGAGGATGTTTTTTTTGAATAACCTCCTAGTTTTGAAGATACAAACCATCCTAAACATGTTTTTAAACTTACCAAAGCTTTGTATGGACTAAGAAAGCCCCTCGACCCTGGTATGACAGACTTGCAGTATTTTTTCTTCAAAATGATTATGTTAAAGGAAATTTTGATCCAACTATTTTTATAAATAAAGATAAAAAAATGTTTTGATTGTTCAAATTTATGTTGATCACATTATATTTGGTTCAACTCAGCAATCTTTAACAGATTCCATTTCGGATCTAATGGAATCTGAGTTTGAAATGAGTATGATGGGTGAGTTAACATTTTTTCTTGGTTTTCAAATTTCCCAAAAACCAGAAGGAATCTATATATCCCAACATAATTATATTAAATATCTTATTAAAAAGTATGGATATGACAACACTAAGAGTATAAGTACTCCCATTGGTTCTTCAAATACACTTAATCTTGATGAATATGGGAAACCAATAGATCAAACATATTTTTGAGGTATGATAGGGAGTTTACTTTACTTAACTGCTAATCATCCAGACTTAATGTTTTCAGTATTATTATGTGCAAGATATCAATCTAATCCTAAATAATTTCATTTAAAGGTAGTGAAAGTATTTTTTCGCTACTTAAAGGGAACCATGGATCTAGGACTCTTTTAAAATTATGAAATTGATTTTTTTATAAAAAGTTTTTGGATGCTGATTTTGGTGGATGTAGAATGGACAGAAAAAGTACATCCAGAACTTTTCATTTCTTAGAAGATTCATTTGTTTCTTGGTCATGAAAAAATCAACAGTCAGTATCACTTTCCACTGCTGAAGATGAATATGTAGTAGCTGGAAATTGTTGTGCTCAAGTGTTGTGGATGTAACACACACTCACAGACTATGGTTTGAGTTTTACCAAAACACAAATTTTGTGTGACAATACTAGTGTCGTTGCATTAAGAAAAAATCATGCAATTCACTCTCATACAAAACACATAGATATTAGGCATCACTTTCTTAGGGATCACATATAAAAAAGAGATATCATTCTTCAATTAATCGTAACACAAGATCAACTTGCTGATATTTTCACAAAATTCTTACCCTCCGATAGATTTGAATACATTAAAAAGAAGTTAGGAATGATAACCATAAGGTAATCTTCCATGTTAACTTCCTATTGAAACAATCTCCTTACAGTAAGGAACTCCTTTTCATAGGGGGGTACATTTCTTTATTAGATCTAAAAAAGTTTAGTCTAAATTTGTTTCCAAATTTTTTTTGAAGTCTCAAAATTTTCCTAATGAAGATTATCGTACTTAAAAAAATATTAATGAAAATTTTCATACTTAAGATTTTTGTAATGAATATTTTGGTACTTAAGATTTTCATAATGAAGATTTTTGTACTTAAAATTTTCGGAATGAATATTTTTTTCTTAAAATTTTTGTAATGAAGTTTTTCATAATAAAGATTTTTGTAGTCAATGTTTTCGTAATCAAAATTTTTCGGAATCTAATGTTTTTCAATAATAATTTTCCCCATTACGAATAATCATCCTAGAAATCTGAAAGGTATGTTTTCTTTCATAAATTTTCATAATAATCCTTTACTTGTTGGTATTTTCATCTATTTTTAAATTCTCATATTCTCTTTTTCTTAAATCTAAATGTTTTTATTAAAAACCTCAAAAGATCGGATTCCATCAAAATTTCCTTCCAGCTATTATCTCAACCATCAGATCTGATCACAAGGTTTCTCCAACATTGGATTGGGTATGGAAGTTTAACCATCACCCCAATTTCCTATATAAAAGACCCCCGATCATTGTCCCACATCGAAATCCAAGATTTCGCATGCTAAATCCATTCCCTCTTACATAAGCACGTTCCATATTTTCAAGGTTTCCTTGACTTTGAATGTCTGTCGAAGTATCTTCCCAGAAATACATGTCAATTGTCAAGCCAATTACTGAATGACAGATTTATAGAGAAAGGTTAGTACATCCAAATTTCTTTGATAAGTATGATTCTATCATCTCAAATAACATCAAGATAAATGTATGGGATAGTGTTTGCGTATTGAAACTAGGAGCTCAGGATCTGGTATATCTGTAATTGTTATTTGATTTCTATGAGTCAGCAAGTTTTTTCAAGGAAGAAGAAAAAGATAAAATCTCTTTCAAGATATAGGGGAAGACTTAAGCTCTTTCTTACACCAAGGTATCCAGTTTGATTAGAGTTCCTTATGAGGGTGAGTCAGAGTTCTACTCACATAAGCTGCCTGATGTTCTAGGAAGTTTCATTAAGGAAAAAGGAATGGCGTGTCTCGGTCTTTGAGATGTAAATACTCTGAAGATTTTTCACCTATCTAAAAATTTTTGGATTCTTGAATTTTGGGTTCAAGGATTCATCATTCCAAGAAAAGGGGACAAGGATACTTTAAATAATATTGATATGTATATCCTATATTTCTTGGTGAATCTAAGAAAGACTAACTTGGTTAATAATATTCTAATTATAATTGAGAATATAAAGAATAGAAATCTAAAGGCTCAGATTATCATGTATCCAGCAATTCTCTCAATGTTGGATGTTTGGTGTTTAGATTCCTTCAAAATACCTTGTAGTTCTAAGCCAAGAAATTGGAAATTCATGCTAGTAATTGATGACACTCTAAGAAGGATGAATATCATATTTTCTAAAGAATTTGAAGATTTTTATGATTTTCCTAAGTAGGAGACAGAAGCCTTATCGAAGAAACAAGAGGCTGTTGAGACCTATAATAAGGGAGGAAGGAATAGGAAGCTGAAGGAAGTGGAAGAGAAAGAAAAACCCCCCAACGGCCAAGGAAACCAAATCCACACCGCCAAAGCCTAAGAAGAAAAAAGAATATCCGTACGAGGAAGTATCAAAATAGAGGGAAGCCAAGGAGGAAAAAAAAGCAGGGGAGCCTAAATTTGGTTTGGATCCTGCTAAAGAAAAATCTTTAAAATAAAATACTGTTGATGAGCTTGAAAATAAAGAAAAAGAAAAGAAACAAAAGAAGAAGATGAATGAATCATGAATTGTTCAATCTCTTCTGAAGGATGCTGAGAAATCCTTCGAAGACATTCTGGTACCACAATCCTTCTTAGTAGAAGCTTTACCAGATACACTGGGAAAGAAATATGTTACTCCGAAAAAAGTCCAAGTAGAAGAAGTAGAAGAAGAACAACAAAAAGAATCCAGTGATGAAACTGATGATCTCATTAAGCAAGTAGAAGATTTTCATGAGAAGGAAAGTCCATATGAGAAGGTTTCAATCCAAACTTTTGAAGCTGAGTCTTCAAATATTGATACTCGGGGAAATATGAGAATGGTGAAGGTGATAAGTTTGAAGAAGAAGTTAATAATATTTATAAAGTAAAAAACCATCAATAGAGATTTCATTCATCCAGAAGATGCTGAGGTAGGATTAAAGAAGGAGGAGATAGAGGAGGATAAAATCATTCAGTTATCTGATAGTGAGCATGAATCACCTGACCAGGTGGAACCAATTCTGAAGGCTAATAATAGAAAACAAGTGGTAGTTGATACACCCACCAATGCTATTGTAAAGAGGAAAGATTTTCGATCTTCAAAGAGGAATGTTGTTGAGCTAGATAAATAATCCTCACCAATAAAAGTTTCTGATTCATAAGCATCCTCTCTAGGACATGATTTGAATGTCCAGTCTTTAAAGAAGCTTGTTGGAACTATACTAATATTTCCCAGTATAGACTCTAGATTCCAGATGCTTCAACACTCCTTAAATCAGAAATCGGACTCAGTATCCACAGTAATGGATAAATGTATCAAGCTTGAAGCAGATTTCAAAACCTTATTCATAAATTACGAAGCTCACATAAGATCTTGTAAGAATATGAACAGTTGGTCAAAGAAAACTATAGAAGATATGATAATTATTGATGAGTTCCAATAAAGTTTCAAGGATGAATTTTACACCGAAGATGTGAAGATCAAGGATCTCACAAACAGTTTTGAGGAGAAGCTAACTTTTGAAAAGAATTCTCAGAATCAAGAAGTAAAAGATCTGAATGGGAAGTTGTATTCAGTTTCTCAAAGCTATAAAAGATAAAGAGATCTTAGAATTGAGCTTGAAGAAAAGTTTTCCAAGCAAGAAGAAGTTCTAAAGGGGCAGGCAGAATCTCTTAAGGCTCAAGAATAAAGAATCAAATCCTTATAAAAGAAAACTACATATGAGGATCATCTTCTTAAAAGAGCAGAGGAAGACCACAAGGAACTCAAGAAGCTCAAAACAATAGTAAAGAAGTTGATGATGAAGGATAAGGAAGGATAAATTTTTTCAATTTCGATCTTTTTTTGTATTCCTTCCTAATACAAATTTTTTCAATCATAATGAAATTTGTTCGGTTGCTCTTTATGTTTTTGTTTCTATAGAACTAATATTTCAAGTACCACATTTCCTTTTCCATTCCATGTATTCCTTTTTGAAAATCAAAAAGGGGGAGAAAGGAATGTTAAAAATAATACAAAGTAAAATAAGAAATTTCCCCGAGTAAGGGGGAGTTCATATAAGGGGGAGTTCTTATCCAATGAGATTTCCGTATGCAATAAAATGATAAGACTCATTTCAGAAAATAATAATATGATCCTTAGTGTTTCTAAAGCCTAAGGGGGAGTTATTTGAATTCATTATTTTCCATGTGTAAAGGGAGATAAGTTTTATTTACAAGTCTATAAAATTTCTAAGCCCTTATATTATTTTTCTCTTTTTCGTATGGATGTTTGTGCTTTTCAAAAAAGGGAGATTATCGAGTCAATAAGGTTTCCTTATGAATTTTTAATTCCTTCAGGATTAGGGTGATTGTTGAGTCAATAAGGTTTCCTTGTGTCTTCTCTATTCCTTCATGTTTTGAAAATCACAAACACCCTATCTTAAGGAAAATTTTATTTTTCCTAAGATTCCCCTTGATAAGGAAAATTTTTCTTCCCCAAGGAAAGTTATCCTTACCGTGTTTTCATTGTTCATATTATAATATAACACATTTTTCTTATAAAGTATAAAATTCAGTTTCACATCAAAAACCTAAGAATCCAATAAATACTTAAACATAGAGAATTCTGTTTTTAGGATCAAAATTTAGGTTCTAAATTCTTATAAACTCAGACTCCGAATTCTTATGAATTCAAATTCAGAACTTTCTAAGTTCAGACTCGGAATTCTTAGAAATTCAAATTCTGAATTTCCTTGAAATTCAGACTCTGGAATTCTATAGAGTTCAGGTTCCAAATTCCTGAGAAACATAATCTGTATATTATTGTATTATAGACTCCAAAGTTTAACTTGTTTATATTCCAAATTCCATTTTTCCTTAGACTCCGAATTCTATTTTTCCTTACATTCTAAAAAATGATTTTGTTTGAGCAACCATACTTTTTCTTACACTTTTTCTAGTTATAAAATGATGTCGTGCATTCAATTACTAACTAACTATTGTTTAAGTGACACATATACAGGTCTCTCTAAAATTCAAGGAAAAATATGATCGTTGGAGGAGGGAGTCGACTGTTGAAGTTGTACCTATAAATAGAAGCTCATTTGAATGAGCTCAACATAGTTATATGATTCTAAAGATTATATGCTTTCAAAAGTTTTTTCTATAGAGAGAGGATCTTTAAACTCTCAGTTCTTCATGCGGATATTGAGAACAACCTGTTTGGGTGTGAACAATTTGTTCAGATGTGCCTTGTGCAGACTCTAATCGTATTGATCGTGTGCTTCTAGGTTTGGAAAATAGAGGTTCTGATTTCCTTCTAAATAGATGGCATGAAAAGATAGAAATACAGATACCAATCTTCGGACTGCGGGCTTACTTGGGTTAGGGTAAGACAGACTTTCTTGAAAGTATAAATCAAGGGACCTTTATCCAAGGTTGTTGGATACCCTACTCTTTGGGTAAAAAGATTTCTATACTTATTTCTTGTATTGTTTCAAGATTTTTCCACTGTATTTTTGTTGTTGAGGAAAGTTTAACTATCTTATACTTTCTTACAATTGTACTATGATTAAATAAGGTTCTATACGCTTTAAGGTAGAATCTTTTTTTTATAAACTTTTGTTAAGTCTCTTTTCCGTAACTACATTTCCGGAATCTACTTAGTTTGTTGAACTAGTTCCATTCTGGAATCTAGTTAGTTTGTTGAACTGGTTTCATTTCTAGAACCACATTTCCAGAATCTCTTTTTCAGAACTAGATTTATGGAATCAAGAATGTTTGTAGAACTTATAGGTTTTGTGAATTTACCTTGTTTAACATTGTCAAACAATAGAAAGTTTTCTAATAAACTTTAAAAGTTCCTTAAGAATTTTTAAAGTATGCAATTCACCCCCCCCCCCTCTTGTATATTCATCATCTACATCTTTATTTCGACACTACAATCAGTATCATATCGATCCTACACAAGACAATGGTTAAATTTCCATTTCTTTTTTTACAAATATTTATAGTTTATCTAGGGATATTATAATTCCTTTTAACTATATGAAACAACTTTAATTATAGTTATTTTACTCAAATAACTACTTGATTCACTACGTCCTCTATCTCTATCAAAATGGCTACCTCCTTGTGTTTCATGTCCCAAAAATATTCTTTCATAGCATAAAAAAATAATATATTTTTATATAAAATTCAACCAGATTGTTGTGAATTCCAAAATTCCCATCATCTCCTTTATTATCACCATTTAAAAATCCACTAAAGCATAGTCAGAGTAAGAGACTGTATTTTCCTAAACCCTTCCAATATTGTTTCTATGGTTTTAGGGTCATAGGGAGTGCTAAGTGGTAGTTTTTTGGGTGAGAGAAGGATTTTGGATGGTTTTCTAGGGAATTACTCCATGAAGGTTGGTTCATGGAATGATGGTTTTGTCATGGTGTTATGGTTGGGTCAAAACAATATTGGATTTAGACATGACATGGTAGTTTCTTATTTATGGAGTAAATACTCTAGTGTATAGTCACAATGTGAATAAAGCATGTCATGTTATAAAAGACCCTCATATATTAGGGAAAACGTATAAATGATTTTTCACACTATGATCATGAGAATCGTTTTGTGAAGCCCTGAGGGTCAAGTTTCATTATTCTACCTTATTAGGAGTCATTTCATTATGATACTTGGGAAATGCTATAGTTTTTGTTTGGGTTCAAGTGAGTTAAGGGAGAAGGCTAGAAAACACACCTTGACTCCTGTGGTTTTGATGATTATGGAATGAAACCCTTACTATTTCATGATTCCCTTTGTTTTTATAAAATAAATAGACATTTTCCATGAGATAAAGGGGGTATATATGGGGGCATCTTATCATGATTATCTTATCTAGGACCATTAAGGTGTGATAGATCCATGTCACACTATGATGTTGTCTTCACTATGTTTTTATATAAATTCTAGGTTCCTATAAAATTCATTTTATTTATCCCTCATTCTCTTGAACTATAGGTGACTTTGGGATCATTTTGAAAAAACCTAGGACTTCATGATTGATCCTCTAGGTCATTATTTTTTAAAAAACTACCTTTAATCCAAGGTATCACTTTGTACCACTACTCTTTATAATTTTTCTTTTTTTTCTTTCTTCCTAAGGAATGGAAGTCATATTCTCTTGATTATTTAGGTTTCTTATTGATGATTTGTGGAGGACACTTTAGATAATTATGTCTTTTGGATTCATAGTATTCTTATAAGAGTTCATGGTGATGTTCTCAATCCATCATTCAAGTATAATTTAGTGATCATCGAAGATTTATATCAAGGTTAATGATTAATGAATTCTATTATATTATGTGTAAATGTGGGATTGTTAAGATTTATTTTTCAGTAGTTAAATATATGATACAGACCTAAGAATATAATGCTCCAAAATTAAAGAATCAAAAGGGATGGTGTGGATTCACATGAAATTATACTAGTCTTTTAGTTTATTATCTAATGATATTTTCTAGATAGCATGATAATATATTATTGTGATGATCTATGATTTCTTTTACATATTTAAAATTCTTAAAACTAAATTAAGTAACTTAAATATAATAATACAATAAGGTAAATTAAATATACATTCAAGATCTTTACAATATTCCTTAGAATTTCTTAAAATGATAAAGAAATACTTTGACCATGTCATTTGAATGATTATTGTTATTATAGTTATTATTATATGATGTTTTTACTACTATTTGAATCCTTCACATAAAGAATTAATATAACCAATATGGTAAAAGAAAATTATAAATGCAGGAATTAATGTTTTGGGTTTTATAAGAATAGTTTTGTTTTCTCTAAACATTGTTGTCATGTATAAATTCATGGGTGTTATTTATCAAGGTTTTTTATTTATGTAATTATGATTTTCTTCAATATAAATATTATAATATGATTCTCAAACTATAATTGTATATTGAAACTAGTATGGTTAGTTGATATGGTTAGGATTGGGATGATTTGATATGGTTAGGGAAATGGAATGTTGTGCATGATAGTGGGATGTTATTAATGGTGTGGATGGGTTTTGGAGATGATTTGTGGTGAATTAAATGATATATAATAGTTCCCTAGCTGCGTAATATTTTGTGTCTAACTATTTTTTTCTAATTAATATATTGTCATTTGCTTAAATAATTTTGGGTTTATCTTTTCTTGGAGTAGAAATAGTTGTCTTTGTAATGCCCTAATATTTTGTGAAATATTTTTTTCAAATAAATTTAATCTTTTTGATATTTTACATTACACACAATGTCGATTTTATCATGTGTTACACACAACAATTAGTTTAAATGAAACATTTCATACTATGAAAATATTATTATTTAATATGATTGTTATCACCTAACTATTGGAATAACGGGTATGCATAGGATTAACAAAATTATGAAAATATATGGTCTAAACATGTATATAAAATTAATTCTTTAGGGGTTAATCGATTATAAATTAAAAAAAACTATTTTAAAATAAAAGAAATCTTTTTCTGAAAAAAAAAACTATTTTTATGCACATAAATGTGTTTTACATCAATAAATTAACCAAATAACTTTTTGTGAATAAATTTAATCAAATGTATATATTATGTATTCAATAAAAATTTTAACATTCATTTTATGTGATTTATAGATAATAGCTATGAATAAAACCAATTTTATTGGTTAAAAACTATATTTTGCTTAAAAGTAATTTTATCACATTTTGTTCACTTATATGAAAACTAATTTTTGAAATTTCTAGAAAATTTATTTTATAAAATAATATTAATATTTAAAATAATAATTTTAAAATTATATTATCATGAATGTTTTGGATTTTTTTTAAAAGATTATTTTTTGATGTATAGTGAAAAATAGTGATTTTTATTAAAAAATTCCTTTTCGTTTAAAGAATTTATGAGATTCATTTTTATTTTAAAATGGGTTTTAAAGTAACATTAGTTAAATTTTATATATATATATATCCAATTTTTTTCATTGGTACCATTTTCATATTGAGTTTCGATATTAAAACCTTTTAAACTATTGAAATTTAACTCTTTGAAAACCCGCTTTGTCATCACATATGCGAGATTAATTTTATATTAATTTTTTTAATTCTATAAATTTAATTTATAAAAATGGATTACATATTTTTAATCATAAAAATTTATATTATATAATAATTTCTTCTTAATTTTTTACCAAAATTAATTGTAAAAACAATAAAAATTATTTACCATGGTTAAGGTAAAAATGGGTTATATAGGGGTTAAAATAAAAAATAAGGTTTAAAAATGAACCAAAACTTATTAAAAACAAATTTTATGACCATATTTAGACCTTATGACTTATTTTATTGATAATGGACTATTTATATCCTTTTTCATGTGAAAAACGTAGGTACACATTTTTCCTTTTAAAAATTACAAGTGTTCCACTCACCTCACTTATAAAAGGTCGCCCTCTCTCCTCTCCACTTCACACTTTCAAAACCCATTATTTCTTCCAATACCTACCCAAATAAATTCTTTAATTCCCCAATATCATCCTATAATCCTTATTTTTGTCATATGGACAACTTAGGAAGGCTTTTGGGGAAAACCTAAGGAGGTTACTCGAAGAAGAGGTAATGTTATTCAATGAGCATTTTTATTTGATTTATTCCACCAACCCCTTCAATTATTATTAAAATGTGATGATATAAATACATAATTATAGTAAATATACTTATATATAGTTATTTTAAGTTTTTTACCTATAATCATCTCCTCTTCCATCAAATGGGTTATGAAATCATCATTCATGTGCACCGCGAACTAAGACCTCGTGAACCAATGTCATTCGTTTTTCCATTACCACCTATCACAATTGGATATAATGATGGATTTATTGTTTATATATGATATATATGATATTATTATTCTTATTAAAACATTATAACACATATTACTTCTTATTTTCCATTTCTTTGGAATACAATAACGTCGCTCGTGTGTACGGTGGAAAATCGCCTCGCGAAGTAATGAGATTCATTCATGCTTTATATGGAAGGTAATAAGGATGATTTAAATGAAAATATGTTATATATATGAAATAAAACTGATTATTTAATTTTAATATATTACTTACCTTTCTTTCTTTCATTTCTTCTGGAAAATGGAAACAACGTTCATGTGTTTGTACGACCTACCGTCTCCAGGAACAGTGTATTTCATTTTATATCTCTAAATTTTATGGATCACTCTAAATAAATTTGTAATAAATATATTATACATATATATATAATATTTAAAATTTTGGAGATTATGGAACCCTTATCAAAGTAATATGACCAAAAATAAAAAATCAAAACATACATGAAAAACAAAGCAGTTATTGCTTGAACGTTACATTAACATTGAATTGTTAATAAACGGGTAATGAAAGATCATAGATAAATAATATATGATATTATATATAGGTATTTTTATTTATGGTTCTATAATATATTTATAATAAACTTATATTTATTATAAAATAGGTTTGAATGTGTATGAAAGAAGACGATACTTGTGGTAAGGGATTTCTAGTCTCTCTTTTATTTCTGGGAGACATGAAAATTCACCACTCATATCTTTTGTGTGGTGTATATACTACACCTTTGAAATTTTATATCATAAATATCCTTATTTTATTTATATTTAAAGTTTCATTTTATGTTATTATTTATTGGGGATTATGATTTAGTAGTTTACTAAAGTGATAAGGGATTTACATCTCATTTTTTACTTCTGTGAGACATATGCTATATTCACCACCTATTTATTTTATGCGGTGTATATACTACCCATTAATTTATTTTATGATTATTTTCATGATAATTATTAGTATTTACATATCCATTTTAGTACCTCTCTTTCATGGGGTTTACGGTTCAAAAGTTACGAAAGCGATAATAGATTTTTGCCTCAATTTTCCTTCTTTATGACATAAGTTATGTTAAGAACCTATTTTCTTCTATGAGGTGTATAAAATTTAAATTTGACATTTTATATCATTTATCTAGTTATTTTAATAATATTTCAATTTTAATTTCATTTTATTCTTTTATGAGAAGTGGAAGGATTGTTATGTTACAATCTCATCGTTTATTAGGATTGTGTATGATTATGCTTCCAATGATGAAATATTATAATATATATATATATATATATATTATTAAACTCATTAATTTTATTATAATATGTTTATTTCTATATAATACATGTTTCCCTTCATTTTCCTCTCATTATGTACTTAAGAGTCCAAAATGATGTTTTTAAGAAATATGTATTTATTTCTCTCTTCGGTCAAAAACCCTTTTATCCCAAAAACAATGTTTTCTAAAAAAAATTTAAAAAATGTTTTTAAAATTATCTAAATAATTTATTAAAGTCATGTTTTCCATATTTTTACTTTTTAAAAAATGTTTTGAAATAAATATTAATTTTTCTCCAAACAATGCCCATTTGGCTTTTACTAAAAATGTGAAAGGAATCATTATTTTAACTTGTATGACATGCACCGAATTTCCCACCATTAGGAAAATTATTTTATTGTAATATTATTTTATAATTTTTCAATGTAATTTTCAAATAAAAGGATTTTCAAAATATTTTATATTTAAAAAAAATTAAGAGGAAAGTATTTTTCCTCTAAAAATAATTTAAATGATTTTTAAAGATTCCTTTATATGTTTTAAAAGTTTATTTTTAAATGAAACTATTTAAAATATATCTTATAATATTTAGTTCTAAAATTTTATTTTCAATGAAAGGTTAATTTTCTTAATAAACATTCCAAGTGATTTTTATTTCAAAATTATTCTTCATCTAATATGACATCATTTGAGGTTACTTCTAATTTACTAGGGATATTATCCAAGGATTCCATTCTTATTATTTTTTTGACGGGTTTATGTTAATTTTGACATGATTTATACAAAACCTTCTTCTTTTCCACGGGTTATTCCATGATATAATTCTTATGAAATCATATTCTTTTTTCATGGGTTATTATATGATGAAATGATGAAGTGATTATAAACCTATTTATTTTCTGTAGGTTATGTGATGATGAAGTGTTTATTAAACCCATTTTTTCATGGGTTATGATATGATGTATGTTTTATAATATTATGGCATGCATATTTTTTATTTTCATCATGTGATGTGTGGGTCCAATATCTCTATCCAATGAATTGGGTAATTATTAATGTTATATGAGATCAAAGGGTGTAAGAAGGTTATCCCAAGCTTGAAAGAGGGTACATGAAAGTTTATCCCTAGCCTGAAGCTGGTATACAAGTTGTTATCCCAAGAATAGCATGTTATAAATGTTTTGGTGGGTAGCCTTAACATAAGATTTTCTAGTATTATGTGAATTCCACAAATCTATGTCTTATGACAATTTTATACGCCCATGGCTCATGTTTCTTAATTCCATTATGATTCATGTCTTATGAAGTGAAAACAATTATTCCATGGCTCATGTTTGTGATCAATGATATCTAGGGTATGGTTTTCATATGTTATTCTAATGTTATCATACCCATATTCTCATGTTATATTGATATATCCCTTGTTTACCCTCACTAGGGATCGGATATCACCCTTTCTTTTGCTTCCTTTTCCCTAGGATATGAATAAAGGTATTATAAATGATATGTTTAAGAAGGGTTATAGTTATGTAGAATATAGTGGGAGATGGCGTATCTCACTTATGGATCATTTGTTTATGTTTCTATGTTTCCAAATTAATTGTACCTTTATGATCCTATAGAATTTGTTTGTGTAATGTAATTAATATTAATCTAAAAATATGTAATATATATGTATGAAAATCCTTGGTCACTATAGTTGGTATAAAGGAAATATATAGTTACCATTTGTAAACTGAGATAATAAAACATTATTGAGATCCCTAGGGATATTTCTAAGTATATTTTTAGGGATATGTCTAAGGATAAGTCTAAAGAGGATTCAAATTATTAGAAAATGTCCTAGAATTTTGTTAAAGGTTAGAGTGAATGGTTTCCAAGAAATACATCCCTGTCTGGATACTACAAGTGGATTTGGCTCTAACATAGAAGGTACCTAGGGGTAATAACATTAAAAATTCCATATTGATATATACTTGATCATCTTATGGTGTATGATAATGGTCCTTAATTCACACCTTTCTTGACACTCCCAAGGGATATTATTTGTAAATTCACAAAATATTTATGAACTGTCCTGAAGGATTTAAATAGATAATGACCATGAATGACCTATGTTATTCCTAAGGTGTCATAGATTAAAAATAAGGTATCATTATTTAGACTTACTATTATAATTTTCCATGATTATGGGCATTCCCACTATGAATATTTTTCTCACACTATGTTTTTTTATTTTAGTCAATAGTGGGAATGATAAGGAACTGGATAAACATTAAATGTCATAGACAATGCATTGATGAGAAACCAAATGGGATGATAACTGGAGTGAAGAATATTGTGATTATTCCTAATCAGTTGTCAAGATATATTATTAACAAATTTCATGTTAACTAACCCTAAAACTCACCAAATAAACTAATTAAAGAGTTTGTTGAGAGTTCAGGTGGTGGTGACCATAGAGGAAAAAATATTTGGTTTTCTATATGTCAAGAATGTGATAATAATCGCTCAATAGAATGTATCAAAGGGATGAGAATATTTTTTTATTGTGGAAAATAAGAATATAAAGTAAGTAATTTCCAAGGGAAATAAAAATTTTAGTTCTAACAATGGATGAGAATATTTGTCACCCTAAAGTATTATAAATGGATGATTGTTTTAAATGTGAAAATTATGGGCATTATGTAAATAGATTTCATAGGGGGAAAGCTCGTGAAGATAATAAGTAAGTTGGTATGATTAATATTTATACTACTAATGATTTCGAGACCACAAATTACATATTAAAGGTATGGTCTATTTTTACAATATTATTTATTCTAAACATGATAAGAACTATTAAATTATTGTTGAGGAATGTTAAGATATGGTACATATTTTATATTATTGGAAAAAGGTATTAAGGAATAAGATGTCGAATCTTATTTAATGGTTTAAGAATAAATTGGGATGATTGAAGTGTTTATTTATTTGATTTCAGAAATTATGTTATATTAATCATGAAATATATAAGGATTTTTTAGTATAAGTTTTTTGTTAAGGATTTTCAAGAATATGTTGAATAGTACTAATGATCTGGAAAATTGATTTAAAGGAAATGTTATATTTTATGTAAAACACATTATTACTAGAATTTTATCCTTAGTATATCCTTAATTTAGTGAAAATGGTGTTTAGTTTGGATAAAGAGATGATTTATCGGGATAAAGTAAATTGGATAGTATTGATAACCTTGGAACTAATTAATTTTTTTTCGAAAAATTAGTTTATATTATCATTGATGGATTTTTCAAAATTTTTTGATTTAAGAAATATATTAAAAAATCTAAGGTTTAATTCAAGGAATGAGTAATAATGCATTTTTTCAATATGGTTTTATGGTAATCCAGGTAATTACCTTGTTTCAAGATAATTCATGGTGAAGGTATTCACATGTTTGGTATGTAAAAATTAAGAGCTACTTCATGTTTTTTAGGAGATTAATGATAAATTCATTTTGTAAATTTAATTAAATCCTTTCTCATGTTTTTTATTTTAATCTTTCATAAGGTTCATAAGGTTAACCATTTATAAAATGGTTTAAGTTGAACATTGTATGAGGTTTTAGAGATTAATGTATCACTTCACCATATAAAGATTTATGTGTATTAAATAACTTGTGATAACCATTTTGTTATAATTATAACTAGATATAGAAGGAGTGAATTGTCATTATATTTTGGATCTTGTGATCTTTCAGTGGTTCATGAATAAAAAAATTATTCTTCATTTCTTGGAGTTAAGATGAATTTAAACTTGATTGAAGCATAACCAAAGGATGAAACATCACTTATGATACAAAAAAAAATATAAGACGTAGGTATATGAGACCCTTTGAAATTATTGATCATATCAGGTGGTAGCCTATATATTGGAACTTCTACCAAAACTCTCTTAAGTCCACGATGTGTTCCATGTACCTCTCTAGAGAAAGTATATACATAATCCTTCACATGTACAGAACTTAGAGGTCGAACTACTGGAGAATGATCTTTATTATGAGGAATATCTTGTGGAAATTCTAGATCAGTGAAAATTATATGAAATAATACCACTCACTTGCTCAATGTTTTGTGGAGAAACCACTAACTTGAGGAAGTTATGTGGGAACCTGAGGATTTAATGAGGAAGAAGTATCCTTAGTTGTTGTTACAAAAGTATCCAATTTCGAGGGTGAAATTAACTTAAAGGTAGTATAATATACCGGTCTAAGATTTTATTAAAAAAAAATTCAAATAATTTTAATTTTTTAATATTTTTAGTTTCATGCAACACTGATTTTATCTTTCCTTACACACAACGCCGAGTTTAAATGAAATGGGACTTGCTATTAAAATATTATTATATAATATAATAGTAATAACCAAGCCATTTTAATTGTGGGTATGAATAGCATTAACTAAATTATTAAAATATTTGGTTTATACATACACATATATATATATATATATAATTAATTACTTGGTGACTAGTTAATTAGAAATGAAAATAAAAAACTATTTGAAAATAAAGGAAATATTTTTCTTAAAAATTATTTTTATGCACAAAAATGTGTTTAAAATAATTAAATTAACCAAATAAATTTTTTTAAATAAATTTATTTTAAATGTATATATTATATATTCAACAAAAATTTTAAAATTCATCTTATGAATTTTCAAGAAAATATATAGGAATAAAACCAGTTTTATTCTTAAAAACTGTATTTTCTGAAAAGAAATTTTATCGCATTTTCTAAGCCTAGAATAAATTTAATTATTGAAAATTTTATAAAATTTATCTTATAAATTAATAATAATATTTTCAATAATCATGTAAAAATTTTCTTAGGGTTACTTTTTGATATTTTTTACAAAAGATTAATTTTTCAATAAATAGTAAAACATTAAGGTTTTTATTGAAAACTGCATTTTCGTTTAAATAATTTATAAGGTTTTTTTATTTTAAAATGGGTTTTAAAGTAAATTTATTTAAATTATGCATCTATTAATACAATTTATATTTTTGTTATCATTTTCATGTTGATTTTTTATTTTAAATTTTTTTAAACTTTTGATCATTTTCTCTTTGAAAACTTGCTTTCTTGTCGTATCTGTGGGATTAATTTTAAACTAAAATTTTTATAATTATGTAGATGTAATTTAGAAAATTTATTTCATATTTTTAATCATAATAATTTATATTATCTAATAATTTCAACTTAATTTTTGACCATGATGAATATTAAAAATAGTAAAAATTATTTATCATGATTTAGGTAAAAATGGGTTGATCAGGGGTTAAGATAAAAATATGAGGGATAAAAATTTATAAAAACATATAAAAGACAAATTTTATGGCCATATTTAAACCTTATATCTTATATTTCTTCTAATGGGCCGTTTTAGAGCCTTCTAGAATATAAAAAACGTGGGTACACCTTTTTCTTTCCAAAAATTATAAGTGTGTCACTCAACTCACTTATAAAAGGCCACTCTATGTTCACTCCTCTTTACACTTTAAAACCAAATTATTTTTGGAAAATAATTAAACAAATAAATTCTTTAATTTCCTTATATCATCTTATAATCCATATTTTGGTCAGAAATCAAACCTAGGAAGGCTCTTAGTGCAAACCTAAGGAGGTTACCTGAAGAAGAGGTAATATTCTTCAACGAGCATTTTTATTTTATTTTTTCATTAACCAAATTCAATTTTTATTAAACCGTGATAATATAATAATGTAAGTGTATTAAATATAGTTTTATGTTTTTATATTAATTTCATTACCTAAAATCATCTCATCTTCCATCAAATGGGTTATGAAATCATTATTCGTGTGTATGGCGGACTGACATCTCATTAATCGGTGCATTTTTTTTCCATTACCACCTATAAAAGATAAACATAATGATTTATTTTCTTTATATATGATATATATGATATTTTTATACATATTTAATCATTATATCACATATTACTTCTTAATTTTTATTTTTTGGGAATACGATAATGTTGCTTGTGTGTACGATGGACTACTGTCTCGTGAAGTAATGTGATTCGTTCATGATTTAAATGAAAGGTAATAAGCATGGATTTAATGAAAATATGTGATATATATAATATAAAAATGATTTTTTAATTTATATATATTATTTACCTTTCTTTCTTTCTTTCTTTCCATTGGGAAAATGGAATCAACGTTCATATGTACATACGATATATCGTCTACATGAATGGTGTATTTCATTATCTATATATAAATATTTTGGATCACCATAAATTATTTTATACTGAATATATATGATATTTATATCATTTTAAAAATTCTATATATTATGGAACCATTCTAAAATTAATAGGACCAAAAATAGAAAATCAAAACATACATGAAAAAAAATGCAATTATTACCCAAAACGTGACTTCTACATGGAATCATTAATAAATGGGTAATAAAAGGTAATAAGTAAATCATATATGGTATGATATATATATATATATGTATGTATTTATGTTTATTTAATATATTTATAATAAACTTATATTTATTATACAGGATGTTCGTACATGTACAAAGGAATTTGAGACTTACATTAAGGGATTTCTAGTCTCTCTTTTATTTCTGGAAGACATATGAAAATTCATCACTCATTTATTTTTTTAGGTTTATATACAGACCCTTTGAAATATTATATCATGAATATCTTTATTTTCAACATATTTAATGTTTCATTTTATTTTATTCTTTATTTTGTCTTATGATTCAAAAGATTACCAAAGAGGTATGGAATTTTCATCTCGCTTTTTACTTTTGTGATACACATGACATATTAACCCCTTATTTTTTATGTGGTGTATATAATTACCATTAATGTATTTTATTATTATTATACTAAAAATTATTTGTATTTAAATATTTATTTTAGTATCTCTCTTTCAAGGGGTTTATGGTTCAAAATTTACCAAACTGGTAAGGGATTTTTGTCTCTTGTTTTCTTCTTTGGGATATAGGTCATATTATGCACCTATATTCTTCTATGAGGTGTATATACTACCCCTTAGATATGTTATATAATGAATATACTCATTTTAATGGTATTATAACTTTCATTTAATGTTATTATTGCATTGGGATTATGATTTAATGTTACCAAAGTGGTAAGAGTTTTATGTTAAAATCTCATCATTTATTGGTATTGAGTATGATTATGATTCCAATTATGAAATAATATGATATATATCTTAATAAAATCAGTAATTTTTTTATAATATGGTTATTTCTTTAGAATACCTGTTTTCATTTCATTTTACTCTCTTTATGTACTCAATATTTCAAAATGATGTTTTTAAGAAAAATCATCATTATTTCTCTCTTCGGTCGAAACCCCTATTTATTCCAAAACCATAATTTATAAAAAAAATATTAAAAAAATTAACTAGAATTATATAAATGATTTATTAAAAACATTTTTATCCATGTTTTACTTTTAAAAAAAAAATTAAAAGGAATATTAATTTCATTTTCCAAATAATGTATGTTTGGATTTTACCAAAAATGTGAAAGGAATATTTATTTTAACATCTACAGCATGAATGTAATTTCTCTATGTCATGACCATTATTTTATTTTAAGCTTAATTTATAGGTTTTCAAGTTTATTTTCAAATAAAAAGATTTTAAAAATGTTTTAGGTTTTAAAAAATTGTTTTTTTAATCAGAATGGATATTTTTCTCAAGAAATGATTTAAATGTTTTTTAAATTCTCATTCATATGTTTTCAAATTTTATTTTCAAAGAAAAGTATTTCCAAATTATTTTAGAATGTTTAGTTTTAAAAAAAAATATTTTAAAAGAATGGTTATTTTCTTCAAGAAACTTTCCAAGTGATTTTTCTTTCAAAATCATTCTTTATATAGGATGACATCATTTGATGTTACTTATAATTTATGTAACATCCCATATACAGAAGTCACTCAACTGGTGCCCCGTACTCGATTGGCCACATGGCCTCAAGTGAATTTCCCCAAACGCTAGAGGCTACTGACTATAATTGAGGTCCTAGGGTGTGATAGTGGGGAGAATATGCCCTCCTTGGAAAAATTTAACATATCAGAACTAATAATAATATAATAGCAGAAATAGTAAACAACATACATCTTAAATGAACAGCGGAAGACTGATAAAATAAATAACCAAGCATCATTCCATATAAAAGATGATGCAATATATTATGCTCTAGGAAAATAGACAAAATAGGTACACTGTAGAAATCCATAGTATATATTCCAAAAGCACAAAATAAACAAAATAATCTAAGAAGCATCACAAGCCTCAGGTCGGTCTCATGCTCTCCTGCTCCTAAACCGCATATCAATAACTATTAGAAGGGTGCTTGACCTAATAAACTCTCAAAATTATATAATCTATTTGGGCCTAAAATCATGAACCAAATAGGGTGTGAGACTAAATCCTAGTAGGCAACCACCCATGATCAGTGCCAATCTGTCAGTGAATATATACAACAGGCAGTGTAAAAAGGTGAAATTAGTAAACTTGGAAGTACTCAAAAGTAAAAAGTCTTATTAATAACCATTGAATTTGTCTCAGGAGAACATATAAGAAAGTATAAGATAATAATGAATCCAATCTTGTTATTTATCTTAGAATATGTTTCACAAATATAGAAAACCTCACCCTCATGCATAGAAAAACCCTACCCTTAGGCGTAGAAAAAACTCACCTGTAGGAATATCAAAACCTCTCCTATAGGAATCTAATATAAACAAGAAAGGACCAACCTCATAAGTCATGGAATTTAAAATACTCACATGGGCACAATTTATGTCACAAGACTATCAAGAAATCAAAACAGTTACAATGCTTAAACAAATATACGCACATGGACAATTTTTATAACTAGCCTAACTTGTGAATTAAACTATCACAAGTCTTATCTATTAACTATCTCATGTGGTAAATCATTCAATTAACCAATTCCATTTTGAACAACCCATTAAAGGGAATCAAAGGAATGCCTATAGGCATCCTAGGATAAAAGGTCATACAAGGTCATTCTAAGGAAAACGCACCCATGGGGTGGCCCATAATTAAGTATAACAATATCAAATATACCTTAAAACATTTAATCAATTACCTAATCAACATTATGAAACAACATAGGCCAATTATCAACAAAGTGACACCCTAAAAGTGGTTTTGAATCACTCTGGTGCATATAATCAACTTGACATTAAGAGAAAGGCACAAGACCTCCTACCTTGTACTTGTATGACTCTCATCATCTAGATTCAGGCTTTGATTCAACCTCAAATGGAGTATATCTAAAAAATGAGAATAAAATATCAACCCTTGATAACTAGGTCAAGAGGAGAAATTATGAAGAAAGGATCAAGAGGAATTAAGCACTCACATAGGGGATTTCAATAGATCTAATGGTGTTCAAATAGGGTATCAGACAATGAAACGAGATGTAATTTCCTGTTCAGATTTTCCTGGATGCACTGCTCATCAATGGGGATCATTTCTGTCAGTCTAAAAAAACGATGCTACTAACCGATTTAATAAAAAAAAGTACATTTTGTGTACTAGAAACTACATTCCATGTTTGTAAAAATCTTGTTCAGGTCATTACATGTTCATGTACTGGGATTATATGGTGTGTAACCCTAATTATACAGCGTGTACCTGGAAATACACAGTGTGTAACTCCCAGTCACATCATGTAATAGGCCTACATCTATCCTTTGATCTCTTTTACCTCTATTTTGTTAAGTAAAAACTGAATAGGAAATATATGTGCCTCAAGGGAAGAATTGGGTTCTTACAAACTTCCCCCCTTAAAGAAATTTGTCCCCGAATTTCCCTTCCAAGTGTGATGAAGAAACAGTTGAGAACAACTTTGGCCACTATGATCATACTTTAGCTCCCCTCTCCCAGCTCTCATCCTATACTCATTCATGCTATCATAAAAACCATACTAAAAGAACAGACTGGACACAGAGAACCTTTGTGCTAGGATCCCCAATTCATATAGGATTCTACTCAAAGGACACATCTATATTTAACTCAACCTCTTCGATATGAAAAGAGGGAGATGGGTCTTAAAAGTAACATTGCAACTGAGAAATGTGGAAGACGTCATGTATAACCATGTACCTATGGGGTAACTTAAATTGATAGGAAACTAGATTGACTTTCTAGAATCTCGAACATCCCGACGTATCTCGGTGAAATCTTAACCTATCTCTTAATCCTCTTGTGTCCCAACCTCAGGGAAACTCATAGGAAAACTTGATACCCAACCTTGAACTCTAGAGTTCATCTGTGGTGATCAAAAAATATCTATTAATGGGACTGCATAGCATTCATCTACTTCTGAATCACCTGAACCTATTTAGTGGTCTCCTGAACAACACGAGGTCCCAGCATACCTGTCTCTCCTACCTCCATCCAACACAAGGGTGATCGCCATGACAAACCGTACAAAGCCTCATATTTCACCATCTGATAAGTATTTTTAAAGCTATTAATATAGGTGAAATAAACCCAGGATGTTTGTTTCTCCCAAGAACTCCTGAAATACAAGACGCATGCCTGAATCATGTCCTCCCACACCTGAATCATGCACTCTGACTGGCCATCTGTCTAGGGGTGGTATGTTGTTCTCAGAAGCACTCGTGTACCCAAATATCTATATATCCCTTTCCATAAATGATATTTAAAACTAGAGATCCCTATATGAAATTATA
Organism: Viscum album; assembly: GCA_963277665.1. Classification (NCBI taxonomy): domain Eukaryota; kingdom Viridiplantae; phylum Streptophyta; class Magnoliopsida; order Santalales; family Viscaceae; genus Viscum; species Viscum album. The sequence continues at coordinate 141,362,765 of OY728161.1, read as the reverse complement.
GAATATGGAACCCCCTGAAGTCATACAATCTCACATATGTACAACTTTCCAAACTCATCAACACTAAAGGTTTCCTTGATCTGTAGGAACAGTGCAACCATCGTGAGTCAATTAAGAACAATGAAAATGGTGTTGTTACCACAACACCTCCATCATTTGAAAACTCCACCAAGCATGCCCTCGAGTGTTCTAGAGATGCTACCATCTTGATTTTCCTTTAATTGGGTGAACCTGAACACAATTGAGTTCTTATCAACAACCTCACAGAAAATATCGATTGAACCCCGATCGACCTCAACAAAACCAATCAATCAATCTTTCATTGAAGACACTAAGGACTTTCACATCACACCCACCAAAAACTTGAATAGTTTTTAAACTGGTTCACTCGAACTATAAATGAGGAACAAGAAGGATAAAAATTTAAACTATCACCAGATAACTTATATCTTAAACTCTCATCTTAGGAGCTTAGTGTATTGCAACAGGACAAAACACCTTCTCCCAAGGCACCATGTTTCCAAAATGAATCTTTTCACTGAATCTCATACATGTCTCTCAGTGACTCTCCCTTGTCAAACCATCTATTTATCATCAAAAAGGGTCATTCCATAGAATAAGTAAAGGAAAAAACTAAATCCATCCCCCTGTAATCATTATCATTTTTAAATCATCACATATTATAAGGACTCAGCCTTAAAACATTGCATAATATTGAATTAAATGAATAATTCACATTGAGGATCTTTTCTGGTTTTGAGTTTACGAGAATTACACCATAACTATTACATTACATCTCCAAAAATTACAAAGTATACACTTCTACTCAATTTCTATTTTTTAATAAAATAAAAACTCTTGAAAAAAAAGAGTCATGTCTAGTTCCATGTTTTAGACGGCATTAATTTTCCTTGATCCTATCCTTGACCCTATTCATCTTTAAGTACTGGGAAAACCATTTCAAAACTTGGGATGAGTATAAAAAGCTCAGTAAGGGTTATAAAATAAGGAAAGGAAAAATTAACCCATTAATATATACAAATCAATGAAACCATACTTTTCAATCATAACATACCTCATAAAATCATATGATTTATGAATAACACGCAGAAATCATAAATCGTAAAGGAAAATTGTGACATATATATCAAACATACATTGTAGATTTCAAATCTATGTAAGTATTTTCATTTGGAATACCCATCATATTTTATTCCCTAAATATCTTAGGAGAAATGTTAACATTTACCTTTGTCACGTTACCCAGTGCATTGGAGAGCTATCTTGGGCTCACCCACACAAGGTTTATCATAGAACCACCCGTATACATAAACAATGCCCAATAACCATAACATATTAATAACACATAAAACAAGCATAAAGTAAAAGATAACATTTCCACATTTCAATCACAATATATCATTTCAAGATATTTACATAATCAATGCTTTATCAAACCATTTTCAAAACCATTTAAAACATTTAATAAAGATATTTTTTAATCAAAGTGCCCCATACCACTTTGAATATTTTAAAGGAATTAACATTTTAAAATAATGATTTCTATATAAATAAATCCTTAAAACCATTTTTAAAACATTGACATTAATGAGAAATATTTAGAATAATAAATCATTAAAACATTTAAAACAATTTTTTAGTTAAAGAGTTCCTAACCAAATAAGAGATGCTTGAATACAAATAATTGAGGAATAACATTAATAAAAGCTTATAATATCATGAGAATAAAGGTATTAATGATATAATATTCTAAATAAATGTATATACACCATATAAAAGTCAATTGGTTTATAACAACAATGACTTCTCAATGGAATGTAAATTTAGATAAAATCCCTTATAAAGACGGTATCCTTAGATTATGGATGAATCAATAAAATAATTATGTGTGAAAAATATAAATACACCCAATATAAGTGGATATTAAGGGTAAAATAATCATAGGTTATTCACACATATTCATATCACGACATAATTAAGAAGTAGAAGTTTAACCCAAAGAATTGAAATTGGGTGAAGAAGTTCTCTTACAGAAATTCGACAGTCTTACAGCGTCACTTTAAAATTTAGAAAATGGGTTGATGAGAGAGAAAATGGTATCTCATCACTTTTACATAAAATTTACAGCAATAAGGATATATAAGAACATATCCCAACATAATAATATGTAAATTAAAAAACATAACAAAAAATAATTATTTTTAAAAAGAGCAGGGTGAAATGTTCCCTTACCAATTTGGTAACATACGAAACATACACCCCATGAAAGAAGGATAATTCAATTAATATGTAAATACCCATAAATTAAATTATATTACACAAATAATAAAATCATTGGTAGTACATCCACCACACAAAAGGAAATAGTGTAAAATATAGCATGAATCTCGCGAGAATAAGAATTGAGATGAAAACCCTTTACAATGTTGTAATTAATTGAGTCGTTTGAAAAAAAGTTAATAAACACAAAATGAATAATATAATACCATGAATATATATATAATCATGACAATATATATCAAATGTAAGTACACAATACACCACATGCAATAAATAAGTGGTGAATAATGGAAATCTCACAGAATTAAAAGTGAGATAAGAAACCTCTTACCTCGTGTCTGACTTGACTCATTTGTCCCTGGTTATTCATGAATAATAAACTTAAGTTAATTTAGAATTGATTAAGAAAATTTTTTAATTTTTATTATTCCTTTTATATCACTTATTACCTAGCTATAACAATTAGTTAATTATTTGAGTTCATATTGGACATTTTGTCGATGTTCGGAACTTGAGTCAAAAATGAACTCTTTATAATTACAAATTATCAATGTTGTAAAAATTATATTATCTCCAGAATAATATTCATGATTTATATATAATATATATCAAGTATATATGTATTTATAATAGTACATAACATTTGGAGAAAAGAAATGAAATGCACTATTAATGGAGATGGTAAGTCGTTCATACGCATGAACGCTACTTTCATTTGTATTTCATATTTAATGGAATGAAAATGTAATGATAAATAGGTATATTATAATTCCAGTATAATATATTATATAATTTAATTATCTCCATCCTTTATACATTCCACTTATGTTATGAACGAGTCATATCACTTTGAGGGGGTGGTAGTCCGCACTTTCCTCAAATAAAATTATTGTATTTACCCACTATGGAAACCATAAAGGTATTACATAAATGAAAAATACCAAAGTATAGAAACAATATAAATATAATATATATCACATATAAATATAGTTCCATCATAATGGCCACTATGAGAGGCGGTAGGAGATAATTGAACAATCATCGTTTCGTGAGGCAGTAGTTTGTCGTCCAAAGAAACAGTATGTTCTTTAACCATTAGATGGAGGTGTGTGCAAGTTTAGTTCGAACAATTCTCATAAAAAACATAGTATATTTAGGATACTATTTTTATATAAAATAAAGGAATAAAAAGAGTTTATGGGGTTAGAGAAGTAAAATAAAACAAAAGAACTTAGGAGAATATGTTACCTTTAAATAGGGTATCTCCCTTTGGTTTGAACCAAAAGGTTTAATTTAATTACATTATACCTAGGGGAAGGCTTTTAGGATGAGGCTAGGGATGTAGGGAGATTAATTGGGAAGAGGTTGGACAAGACAAGGGGATTTAGATGTGTGAGGAATGGGTTATAAATGAGGGCTTTTTATAAGGGGAGGAGGGGCTCTTTAGGAATGTTTAAAAATATTATTTTATAATATAATGATTTTTCAGTTTATAAAGGTCCAAAACTTATTAAAGTATAATATAAGATTACTCATGTTCAAAATAAAATCATCCAATAAGAATTTTACAGGTATTGGATGTTATTTTAATCTTTATAATCTTATCTATTTAAATCATTCATTAATGAGGTAAACACTGCATCATTATTGTGTCATAAATAATTTTATTTATTTGATGTCTAAAAAAATAAAATAAATACCATTATATATGAAATATTTTTATACTTAAAATTAACATTTATATTTGAATATATAAATTATATAACCCTATGTAAAAATTTATTTACTAAAAGATATATGTTTAAGTCATTTTTGTCTTTACTTTAAATTAATTAATATAAAGTGTCATTATCACTCCAAAGTGGCTCCATGGGGTCCCAAAATCGACCCAAGGATTCCCATGGTCGGAAATGTATCAACCAATAGGATTATGATAAATTTTATGATAATTTAATATTATTATAATATTATTTTTTTACCCTTATTTACCAGATTTACCCTTTCACCATGGTAAATAAAATATTTCCTGAAGTAAATATTCATAATATATAAAAATAAAAGTTACCTATTTACAAAATATTGACCTCCTAATTCTAAATATGGAATCCATTTTTCCAAATTCAAATAAAAAAAGTGGAAGAAATTAATTTAAAATTAATTCCCATTGTCAAAACAAAAAGCGTGTTTTTAAGAAATAATAACTATCAAAAGATTGAAACTTGTTTATGTCCAATTTAAAAGTGAAGTTACTTATAATGACAAAAATAGGATTAAATGGTAAAAATATAATCTAATTACACTTTTAAACCATTTATAAAGAAAATATAACCATATAAATAAATTAGATTAAAAGACGGTTTTGAATTAAAATACAGTATTTTCACTATTCATAAAAAATGAACTTTATCAGAAAAATACTAAAATTTTATCCAAAGTAAATTTTGATTACCTGATTCTAAAGAAGAATATTATTTTTTCAAATAGAACATATAAAATTGACCAAAACTATATTTAAAGCGGGTTTTCCATCAAAAGGTGGTAAATCGACCTTTTAAAGAATATTAGAGTATTTATGCTTAAAATTGGATTCTTTCTTATTTTAAGCCTCTAAAATTTATTGGATAAATGTAAAAACATTTAACAAACATCTGTATTCATATTGTAGTTAATTCTATCCATTCCTGCCAATAAAACGTCTAGGCGTTAACTACCATTCAAAATAATATTATATTATTATTATTCAGTATGACTCAGCATTGTGTGAAATATAAGATTTCATAGAAACTCGTTGTTGCGTATCAGGAACTCCATTGAACATAGCATCCCATTTAAAGTAAAATTAATATTTAATTCACAAATTTTAATAAATATGAAAATTTTATATTCTTTATTTAGCTGGTATGTCACAAATATGAGCCCAACTATAAGTCTAAGATAACATCATATTCATCAACTTAGATTCTAAGGAACTCTCCAAGGTGGTACATGCTCCCCGTTACAAGTGAGACTTTGGTACAAGGCCAGAAGTCCACATAAGAACACTTACTGGACCTAGAATGGTATCTTCTTAGTGTTCAGGTCAAGGAAAGTAGTAGGAAACTAGAGTCCTTACAAGGAGCTCCTACACGGGAACCTAGGTATCACTCAAGATTAACGAAGCCTCATTTAAAACCATGAATCCAGCGTACAACACTGAAAAAGATTTTAAACTAGCCCAACAGATTTCAACTGTAGCACAATGTATAACTGATTATCTATTAGTGTATTTAGAACTATATAAATATAGAGGGCATTCTCGTATCTTAAGAAGGAAAACACTAATAGTATTTCAAGGATCTATAGAAAAATATAGCCTAACCACTACTGTTCAACCTCCTGAAAGAAACTCATATTCACTTTTTGACGCATCATCATTTACCTGGCCTCAATGCCTTTATCCCAAGGCATTTATATGATAGTTCACACTTAACAATTTAGGTCCATTCATGATCATAGGTGCCTCACAAAGACAACACACATTACCAAAACGCAACAGCATCATGTTGTCAAAAAAACATAAACATGAAACAAGACTCGTAAGTCTCAAAGAAAATCAAGTAGTATCGACCATTTCTGAATATTCCTTGATTGTGATCCTTATACCTGGAAGGATACATTTAAACTGAACTGAAATGATGCTCCCCACCTAGGAGTGTCGTAGACGTCGATAAAAAAGGCCATCTGCTCTCAACATGCTAGTTAAAAACCAACATAAATACATGAGTGTCGTTCCATGAACTGTGATCGTCATGTCTTATCACTTGGTATAAAAGCTGAAATTAAACTGATTAGCATGCAAAAACACCCATTTCCCAGAAATTCCTCCTGGGTAGTGGGAAAAACTTGGTTCCATAACACTCAGGTCACTATAATCAAGAGATAACCTGAGAACATGCACAATATCTCAAAGATCAACGATTTAACTGAACTCAACAACTCTTTTCAACATTTAACACTCGACGGGTACCGTGTATGTCAACATATACTAACCTGAGTTTAAAAGATAAAATGATACATTTTAGGTACTATTCATAGGTTTTCCAACCTTTTTATCCTAGCTCATGTAGGAACTATATCAAAATAACATCATCTACACAACCATTTACACAGATGATGATGTACTAAGTCGCCCATATCTTGAGGAAAGAGAGGTTCACCCAAACTCCTAAGAAACTATCCATGCCTGAGGCATGTCTAACATACTGACCTGATCATTCCTCAATGCTCATTTCCATATCAAGAGTCAAGATTCAACAAATCTCATAGCTCAAAGGTGTAGAAATCAAGACAGGATAGGTCAACACCTTCCTCTAAACACTCACTCCTCTGCCTACCCCATGGGCCAGATCTAGGAGTCAAAAAAAGATAGATACTACCAAAATCCCACTATGAAGGTCAGGTTTATTCAATTTAAACACTGATAGGCATACTACTTGGGATCCTCCATACAAACATGAGTAAAGGCATCCTATATGGGATCCTAATCTAAAATGGTAAGGGAGGAATCCTACATGGGATTCGTGAACTATAAACAACAGAGGCATCCTACAATAGGGAATCCTCACAAATGGTATATAGGACAGGGTTCCTACAAGGGACTCCCTAGAACAACATAGGTCTATATATATATATATATATATATATATATATATATCTCACATCTCATATAAAATTAAAATTCTCAACTAGGTTGGTTTGAACACCCAACCAATCATCCACACCAAGTCTCACTCTTAGGTGACAACTGGAAATGATAAATGGTGGAAGAACCTCTCCATTTATATAAAATCCCCAAAACACCCATTAAGAGTCCCCATAATGCTCCATGAGTTTCACCATCACAATATATACAAAAAACTACTTATAAAATACTACTCACAAGTCCAAAACTAAGGGGGGGGAACAATAAAAACCCCCAAAGTTTATGAAAAGAGTAGTACACAGTGTGTGTAAACCATGCACGTTGTGTACCCTCAAGTTCTCACATGGTTGTGTACTCCTACCGGCATGGTCATGTAAACACCCTAGGTACACAGTGTGTAGGAATGGTACATGGTGTGTACACAAGTCTCTCATCCTGGCCATATTCTTTTACATGAACAGATTCACATGGCGTATGCCTGGGTAAAACTGCACGGTGTGTACCAAAAGTACACTGCTGTGTACTTTTCCCAGACCATTATTTTGTGTTCTTATTATCACATCTAGACAGACAGTCACTTTCAACATGGTGTGTACACATAGTACACAACTTTTACTAAAGAAAAGTTTTTCTTCCCAAATAGAAGAACACATGGTGTGTGTTCATAGAATCACACGTCGTGTTGTCTGGGATTCCAGGCAGTAAACCTCTAAAAATCTCCTGGAACCCCCATTTTTGAAAAGTAAAACAACGGAATGCCAAATTCCAATCTGTGGGGTCCCATAATCCCCATGAGTCAAAGTTTGTCATCCACATATAGCATATCATGTCATGATTTAATACAAGGACGAACCATGATGAACCAAATTCTGATCCAAGAGGGCCCATACACCTCAGGGAACAAATTTGGGCATCCATCCAATTAAATCCAAAATACATACCAATAAACCTATCAAAACAGAAGGCATATATATCATGGGACCTATCACAACAGCATGCATATCTATCATAACATCTATCACAACAGCTTGCAATCACTAATTCTCTCTAGATGGCATGACAATAATGCATGGCATGTGATTTATAATAAGTTATTGTATGATGAATGAGATGGACTACCCTCATCCCATCAGGTTGCAAAAAAATATAACCACAATGATATCAATAATAATATCACAAAACAAGTGTGTCACCCATCGTTGAAATTGAATCAACTATAACAACTCAAAATCCAAAAATCACAATTCAATTTGAGGTAATTTGGATTTTCCCAGTACATGGGGTAGCTACTCCTAAGAACAGTTTAGTACCAAACTTCATTTCCTTCCTATTCCTATCTAATTTCACTAAATAGTAAGGCAAACCTAAAAATATCATGTTCTGATACCACTTTGTAATGTCACAGATTCAGATTCCACTCAACTGGTGCCCCGTACCCAGTTGGCCACATGGCCTCAAGAACATTTCCCCAAATGCCAGAGGCTACTGACTAGTAGAGAGGGCCTAGGTTGTGATAGTGGGGAAACTATTCCCTCATTGTTAGAGTGTAACAGAGTGGAATCAATAATAATACAATAACTAAAATAGAAAATAGTATACAATCGAAATGAACAGTGGAAGACTGATAAAATAAATAAGCAAGCATCATTCCATATAAAAGATGACGCAGCATGTTATGATATATGAAAATATCCAAAATAGGTATACTATAGAAATCAAAATTATATCTTCCAAAAGCAAAAAAACAAAGGATTCTAAGAAGAATCGCAAGCCTCGACTCGGTCTAATGCTCTCTTCCTCCTGAACAACATATCAAGAATCGGTATAATGGATCTTTCCCAGATCGACACCTACAATCATATAATCTCTTTGGGCCCAAAATCATGACCCAAATATGGTGTGATACTAAATACTAGTAGGAAACCACCCAATATCTATGTCGATCTGTCCGGAAATATATATAATAGGAAGTGTAAAAATGTGAAAGTAGTAAACAAGGAAGTACTTAAAAGTAAACAGTCCTATAAATAATCACATCATATGTCTCAGGGTAACATCTAATCAAGTATAATATAAGACCAAATCTAATCTTGTGCTTTGTCTTGGTAGACGTATCACAAACATAGAAAAACCTCTCCCTTAGGCATAGTAAAACCCTTCTCTCGGTCATTGAAAAACCTCGCCTGCAGGCATAGAAAAACCTCACCAATAAGCATCCAATATAAACAAGAAAGGACTAACCTCATAAGGATTGTCCCATAAAATACTCACATGGGCACAATTTATGTCACAATTCTATCAGGTAATCTAAATAGTTACAAGGCATTAACAAATATACTCACATGGGAAATTTTTATAACAATCCTAACATGTAAATTAAATTATCACAAGGCTTTGCAATTAAATATCTCACATGGGAAAACATTAAATTGACCAATTCCATTTAAAATAACCAATTTAATGTAATCAAAGGAATTTTCATAGTCATCCAAGGACAAATGTCCATACAAGGTCATTCTAAGGGAAACACATCCATGGGGTGTCCCTTGATCAAGGATAATAATATCAAATAGACCTTAAAATATTTAATCAATTACCTAATCAACATTAGGCTACAATATAGGTCAATTATCAACAAAGAGACACCCTAAAAGTGGGTGTGTGGAACTCCAGCATATATAATCAACATGACATTAATAAAAAGTAATGATACCACCTACCTCATACTCATATAACTTTCCTCATCCATCTTCAATCTTTGATTTGATCTAGAATAGAGTAGATCTATAAAATGATAACAAATGATCAACCCTTGATAACTAGTTAGAGAAGAGAAATTATGAATAAAGGCTCAATAGGAATTGAGCACTCACCGAGGGGATTTCAATGGATCTGACAGTGTTCTAATCGGGCCTCAGACGATGAAATGGGAGGCAATTTTCCTTTCAGATTTGCCTGGGTGCACTGCTCGTCGACGGGGCTCGTTTCTGTCTATCTAAAAAAAGTGACGTTATTTCCAAATTTAATCAAAAAAAGTACACTAAATGTACTATAAACTACACATCTTCTCCGTAAAAATCCTATACAGGTCATTACATAGCCTTGTACTGGGATTATACGGCATGTGGCCATAATTACACAGCATGTACCTAGAAATACATGGTCTGTAACTCCTAATAATGTCATGTAATGGGGCTACAGTCATCCTTTTATCACTTTTCCCTTAATTTTGTTAAGTAAAAACTGAAAAGTAAATATTCGAACCTCAAGGGAAGAACCAAGAACTTACAATTTACAAGGGAAATTATCCAAGGATTCCATTATTATTCTTTCTCTAAATGGTCTATGTTTATGATGACATTATGTGTAAAAAACCTGATTCTTCTTACATGGGTTATACCATGATAAAATTATTATTAAACCCACTTCTTTTTTCATGGGTTATGAAATGATGAAATGATTATGTGCCTATTTCTTTTCCATAGTTTATGCTATGATTAAATGTTTATGAAACCCATTTTATTTCATGAGTTATGATATAATGAATTTTTTAATGATCTTATGGGACACGTATTTATGCTTTTCATCATGTTACGGTTGGGGCCTATATCTCCCTTAAATTAATTGGATAATTATTAATTTTTTATGAGCTCAATGGGTACATGAGAGGTTATCCCAATCCCAAAATAGGGTACATGGGAGGTTGTCCCAAGCCCAAATATAGTACATGGGTGGATAGACCAAGCCTAACATGTTATGAATGTCATGTTCAATAACCTTAACATAATATTTTTTATGATTATATACATGCCTCAAATATATGTTTTATGACAATTTTATGCTCTCAAAGAACATGTTCTTTAGTTCCATTATGATTCATGTCTTATAAACTGCCAAGATATATTCCATGACTCATGTTTATGATCTATGATATGAAATTTATGGTTTTATATATGTTATTTTCAATTTCCCATACCTATATGATCATGTTATATTAATATATCCCTTTTTAACCTTACTGATCATCTAAGAACACCTTTTATTATGTTTTCTTTCCCTGGGATGTGAAGAAAGTTATTATGTATGATATGTCTAAGAAGGGTGATAGTTATGAAGAACATAGAGGGAGATGATGTAACTCACTTATGGACTAGTTGTTTATGTGTCCAAGTTTCCAAATTAATTATACCTTTATGATCATCAGGAATGTGTTTGTGTAATTTAATGAATATTCATATAAAAATATTTAATATCTATTTATAAGAAACCTAGGTTGTTATAGTATTGGTTCCTAGAATTATGGAATTCTAATTAATACCTGATTAAATTAATTGTGGATGGACCTTTTCATGCTTAATGATGATTGGGTAAATGATTAAAAGATCATGGTTATGAAAAATGGAATTATAGTGTTGAATTTTGAATGTGCCCTGGCCTCAGATGATTGATGTGAAAATTTAAAAAAAATGGGGTTTTATAAAATGATCAGTAATTGAATAATAATAAATTGATAGTGATGTTATGATCCTTTATTCTTGTGTTCTTATAAAACTATTTTTTTGAATACTTAGTATTGGTAGATAGTTTTTCAAGTGGGTCATTAATTAAACTTTGAGTCCTAGGTTAATTTCCCTTATGATGTTTATGTTAGGTTAAATCTATTGTTCAGTTATTTCTTACAATCCACTAACTAATTCAGATGAGGTTACTGATGTCTATACTTGGACTTGGGTTCCGAGTGTCTTCCCAGCCTATAAAGAGTCGCAGATATAGATGGATGACTACTCCCTCCACCCCACCCTCTCTTCTAGATATAGTATGGTATGTAGAAATATTTAGGTTAATATGGATTATATTTATAAGATATATACTCATATAAGATGTTGAGGATTACGATTATGAAATACATGTATATGCAGGTTGTGGAAGCTTTAGGTTATAGTGTATACATGTATCCATGCTTAAATGTATTACAATTATTACATGTGTATTTATATTTAAATAGTAATTACTTGAGTTATAGTCTACATTTACATGGTATATAATGATACATGGTTATTAATATGTGATTATGTGAATTTTATGAAGATATGGATGTGATTATATGGATATAATTGTGATGTTTTGTTATATATGTACAATATGACATATGGAGGGGATGAGAGAACTGGGACATGAGATGTTGGGGTTTAGGGTGATTTTTTCAGTGAGAAAGTTGTATTGGGGTTTTTTTCTCATATATACATGCTTTTGATAATATGTTACCTACTTCTGTTCATTACTTTATGAATGGGCCTTGGTGATGGTGGGAATATGGTTGACCCAATTTAGGTAATGATTTTATTTCCACTATTAATTCACAAGGGGTTTAGTGTGATTCTTCCATATTTACCTAATGGGTTTGGGGATTTATATGATCATCCATATATATATATATATATATCATGTTTATAGCAAGGAGTTAGTGTTCAAGTTGAGAATTACTAACTCATGGAGTCTATTCATGAGTGGCTAGTGTTTGTGGTCATTGTTGTAGTCATTTTTGTGGTATATTTCTACATTTATTTTTCATTATATATCATTACATGTATTGGGTTTTGTATTTTTATTATTACCGAATTTATAGGTGGGTTCTTATTTTTCCTATAAATTATAAGGGTAATTTTTTACATATGAGTGTGTTATACACCCTCGGTTCTAGATTCTAACCAAAATACTGTTAGAGGAAGACTTTAAGGGTCACTCTTATCTTTACTACGAATCCAGAATGGATTCTTATGGGGGTGTGTCATGAAATATTTGTCTCAAAGATTTTGGTTAATAGATATTATGGATATCAGGGATAGGTATTGGAGAGTAATGCATGTGTTGGTAGGGGAACAATATTGGTATGTGATGTAAGAAAGGAAAACTGGCTAGGACATAGGAAATTAGGGCTCTCTATAGACCGATGTGAGGACCTTAATTATACTAAACATACTATGAAAAGTGATGTTTCTTATAGGGTATAAACCTAGGTAAGGATCATCCATCATGATTTATTTTGTCTATGATTGAACAAGTAAAATAGCGAGAATTAGAATGCACCTTAATTATTTAATATTCAATATTCCATAGGTTTAATAATTCCATAATGTTTTATATTTTATAGGTATGGATCCTGATTAAAATCAGCATCAATAATGTTCTAGTGAAGTTCAACAAGATTCTATAACATAGGACCATAGAGTTGAAGTTTATGAAGATGATTTTAGGAGGAAGACACTTCATGGGTTTCAGTATCAGGGCCTGCAGAAGTTTGTAGGGTTAGTTTTTAATTAGGAGACCAAGTCCTGGTTGGAGGATATGAAGATATATTTTTGGATAATAATTTTTAGGAGGGAGTATTGGATTCATTTTTCTTCCAATATGTTTTGAGGGGTTCCTCTTTAGTTGTGGGTTTTATTCCTTGGTAAACATGATGAGTTAAAGATATTTGGGGGGTTTAGATCAGTTCATGGATGAGTTACATTATTTGACTACAATGGCAGTGAATTATCTATAGATTCTCCCTCTAAACTAAGGGATATATATAATTAAGGAGTTATATATTTATTTCAATAATATCCAACATTATACCTTAGATATTTTTTTAAGTAAAGTGGATCCTTTGAGTAATGTTGAGGAGGTGTTGTTTTCATAACTAAAATTGTAAGTCATCCTATTAAAATTTTTGATGCTCCTTATGCTTTTGGAAAAGTTAGAGTTTGTTGAGATGATGTTTGATCAGACTAAATCATCATGGTAGGGAAGTTTTCAGGACTTTTCGCAGAGTAAAACTACGAGTATAGGTCCTCAAATTCATGGTGAGTCAAAGTTTCAGATAGTTGGGAGTCAATTTCAGGTCCCTTCATCTTATTTCACTATAGTTGGCAGTTATTAGTCCCCTTTTAGGATATCATAAGTTATATAATTTTCTTTTGATGGCCATTTTCATCAAAATCTCTAGTGACTAACCTTCTTTGGAAATCAGTGTGGAGTTAGTGGCATACTTCAAGATCAGGCATTGTAGCAGTATCCTTTAAAACGAAAGTAAAAGTAGGGCACTCAAATTTTTAGTCAATAATGAGGAGATGGAAAAGGAATAGGATATTCCTATAAGGTACCTTATCCTTAGGGACATCATATAGAGTGTGGAGAAGGTGGTGGTTTATATTAGGGATAGAGATATCATGGAGAATGATGTGATCAGATGTATGCTATAGAATTTTTATTACTAGGTTATTCAAACTTCATGAAAGGGACCATATTTATATATTATACTAGGGTGTATGATTTTGTTTAATTTAGGAGATACACACTCTTTCATTGCACTAAAACTAGTCCAGGATTTGAGACTTGAAGTGGAAAGGATTATAGTTCCCTTACTATTGATAGTGCTAATTGGAGATTGAGATAGCTTGTATGGTGTATGTAGATATTGTGAGATTATTTTAGGGTTGCATCAGTCTTTGGGATATGTTCTATGTTTATTTATATTGTTATATGATGTCAAAATTAGGTTATATCGGTTGTATTCATTATAGGATATCATTGAATGCTTTGGAAGGGGATTTAAATTCTTTGATGTTGATGGTGAACATTATGTGTTCATTAGTGATCGAGACCATCAGAATGGTTAGAGATTTAATGAACCCTTATATTACATAATGTCCAAGTTAATGTTGAGTTTAGTGGAGGCTCAAACGGTGGTGTTTCCTAGGGTTGTAGAAGAGTACCCTGATGTTTTACCTAAAGAAGTTGTGAAACTACCCCCTAAATGTAAAATCAAGTTTTGGATAGAGTTATAACTTGGTGTCTATTTGGTATTACTATATCTATATATGATGACACCCTCTAAGTTATAAGATTTTTTTATTTAGATTTATGATCTTTTGTAGATATGTTTTATTTATCCTAGTGTGTAAACTTGGGGTGTTTTGATCTTGTTCTCAAAGAAGGTAGATGGAATTATATGACTATGTATCAATTATCATCTCAAGAACTAGGCGATATTGAATAACCATTATTCCATTCCATGGATTGATGATATATTTTACTAGTTTAAGGGATCTATCTGGTTCTTGAAGATAAATTTGTAGTTAGGATATCATCAAATGTAGGTAAGAGATGAAGGTATTATAAAGGTTTCCTTCAAGTGTCTTTATGGGAACTATGAGTTTATGGTAATGCAATTTGGTGTCCCGAATTTACTATTTGTGTTCATGGGACTGATGAACACTATGTTATGTGAGTTTCTCAATGGGTTTTTTGTGGTGTTCATTTTTAACATCCTTGTGTTTTTTGAGTTCGAGGAATAGAATTGAGAGAATTTATAAGCCATTTTGAAGGTTCTAATGCATTCTTAGTTATTTAGAAAGTTATTTAAGTGTTATTTATGGACCTATGGGGTGAATTTCTTATTAAATAATGTGTATTGGTGAGGAAAAGTTATATATCCTTTGAAAATTGAGGTGGTTGTTTCTTAGGTATCCCCCAAGAGTGTTGTAGAAGTTCACATTTTCCTTGGTATCACCAGAAATTACTAGTGTTTTGTACCCGATTTCTCTAATATTATGAATCCTCTAATAGCCATGAATAGAAATTATTAGGCTTTCATAATAACTACCAAATATAAGGATTATTTTTAGTATCTAAAAAAGAAGCTGCTTGGTTATCTTATACTCTATTTTCCAAAGGAAGGTGTTATGTTTGAGATTTTAAAAGATTATTCATTCCTTATCTTGGAATGTGTTATGATGTAGTACATCACATTCATCACCTCTAGATATTAACAGTTATTGTAATTCCATGAACCTAGTTACCCAAAGTCGGTGCATTATTACATAACATTTTCATGATCACAAGGGATCAAATCCCAAAATACTAATTAGTTTAGTATCCTTAGAAGTACTAGATACATAAATAAGTTTTACATTACGTTATGAAATGAAAAACAACAAAAAAATTGTATCCTTTGAACACATTCATCTCCCTTAGATGATCTTTGTAGGCTAGTCATAATATACTTATTCACATCCTAGGAAAATTAAAACATAGAAAGGGGTGAGATCAAGTTCTCAGTAAGGATAACAATATTGGGGAAACTTTAATAAATAAGCATAAACATTTAAATTAATGTGTAAGACTAAAACACAAGCCTTTTAAACATAAATTTCAGAATAATATGTAAAATATAAATAAAATAATGCCATTTACTTATTCACATGGATATTCTACTAGTTGAATAATCACATGAAATATCAATAGCCAATTTTATAATAATATAATGCATAATGCTGGACATCATAACCACATAGTCAAGGCCCCATTCCAAGATATAAATAATATTTTATCAAGGCCTTGTGCCAAGACACTAGTTTTTCTCCTGATACCTACCGATGCATCAGGGAGATATAGCAGGCTCCACCCATCACTTACTAAGTCCAATTCATTCCTCATATGAAAAGGTTGAAACATGAAATAAACATTCGTATTGAAACTAGCATACAAAATGTCAATATTTTATCCATAAACCATGAATGGTATAAAAATAAAACATCCATATTAAAACATATCACAAAACCATAAATACAATATAGAATATTCTAAAATAATAAATCAACTTCAAACAAGTGTAAAATCCATCAAGGGATGTTGACATAGATGAAATCAAAAATATATGATAGAAATATCTCTTTCTATTTTGAAATAATTTAAAAGTCACATAATTATAAAAGAAAACATTTTTTTAAAAAATATTCTTATAAGATTTTAAGGGAAACTTATAAGGTGTTATAATGGCAGAAAATAGCCACACTCTTCGTATAAGTTAAAAAAACATTTTTTCCTTGATTTTGTCGAAAATGTCGTTAAGGACCTTATTTGGAAAATGATGGAAAGATTCCATTATAAAAAATTTATAAAAAGTTAAAAAAGGGTATAAATGACTTTAACCCATAGTCTAGGAAATATTAAAAAAAATTGAAATACATTTTTAAGAAACACGGATGTGGATGATAAAGAGGGTCGGGTAGATACTCATGTATAAACAACCTCGGATAATGAAGAGATTGTAGAATTACCCCTCACCTTGTACTTTTCCTTGGTAGAGGGTATTTTAACATCCTGTATAATAGTTAAATAATTTTTATTAAATTATAAAATAACTGCATAAATAAATATGATATCATATATGATCCTCTAATATTGATTTGTTAATAATATTTCAGTAGTATCATTATTTCGGGTGTTAATTGATTTGTTTTCCTCTATATGTTTTGTTGCGTAAGTTATGTTTGATATGGATTGGATATATTTTTTTCATATCCATAATGATATTAAGTTCTTAGAAATTATTTTTAGTCATCAAATGAAAATTATTCTTTCTTGGTTACGATGGGGAAATGAATCTTATCACGTTCGTGGAGACTGTAATCCGTACATAGCATGAGCAACAATATTATTCTATTGATGGTGAAATTGTATGTAATTGTATGGAATATCATATATACAGAATAATTAACATGTTATATTTATTATTTACATCAATTATACTCATTATTATACCCATCCAAATAATGAAGTGTTTAATAACAAACTACACCATGACTTAGAGACGGTAAGTCGTACATACACACGTATGGTGACTTTTCATTCATAGGATGGATAGAAAAATGAATATGGTTGTACCATATTTATAATAACATCATAGTAAGTATAATTTACTGGAGTTATTATTTTGTTCTGGAAACAACAAAGAAAGTGGAAGTGGAAGAAGAAAAGAACTTTGAAAGAGGTGATGAAATTATTACCTCTTCTTCGGGCGCTTCCTTTTTATTTGATCAAAAGGGCTCCTTATATTGGATTTATGAGAAATATAAGGACTCTAGGTTTAATTTAGGGTATTTTGGAAGATATTTTAGTTATGTTTGGCCAAGAAAAATGGCTTTGGAGGTGTGAAATTAAGAGAAGTGGAAGTACCCTTTTATAAGAGAGGTGAGGGTCACATTAGAAAAAGTTTAAAATATTATTTTATTATACAATCATATTCGGTTTATAATGGCTCAAAAAGGATTTATTTAAAGTATAAGGTGGGGTTGGGATTTAGGCAGGTTTAGGTCACCATATTAATCTTATCTTTTAGATTTAACTCTTAGTTAAATAGTTTAACTTTTACCATGTATTCTTGTATTATTATAATAAATGGTTAATAAACTTACTATAAAAATCCAAGAGAACCCCAAGTAGTTAATTATTGATATATATAACCTTATATAAGTCCTTTTTCTGAACCTTATATTTTTAGGAATATCATATCAATTAATAATATAATATTTGTTTTAAAAACTCATTTATGTCAATTTTGACACTATTTAGTATTTGTTTTTTGTGAAAGTCATAACAACTTTATCACTTCAAAAAAATTATTTAATCAAGACTAAAATGTAATATTAACCAATAAAATTAGTTGAATTCATCAAAGTCTCAATTTAAATTTATTTGGTTATTTATAATATCAATTATTTTAATCTTTCATTAATAAGGTAATTAATGCATCATCATTGTGTCATAAATAAATTTAATTATTTAATGTATAAAAATTATAAATAAAATACCATTATGTATGAAATATTTTTATATTTATAATGAATATTTATAGTCGAATTTATCTTATATATAACCCTATATCAAAAATGTTTTAGTTATTAAAATTTGAATTTAACACTTTTAACTCTTCTTTAAATAAAATAATAATAAATGTCTTAATCTAATCCAAGTGAACCAAAAGGATAATATTTTATTCTTAAGGTTTATTTTGGTCGAAATACACTTATCCAATATAATTATGACATGTGTTAGGATTATTATAATATCATTTTTACCTTTAATTACCCTATTTACTTTTAACTGTGGTAAATAAAATTCAAAAGTTATTATTCACCAAAAATTATTTTCATCCTATTGAACCACATTTTACTTATTGATTTAAATCATGTCTCTAAGATTTTTTAAATTCAATTCACAGAAGTGGTAAAAGTACGTTTTATGCAAATTTGCTAACGTGCCTAAAAGGTGGGTAAAATACACTAAAAATTCAATAAAATTTTATACATCTAATTTTATTATAAAATGACTTCAATGAATTACATTTAACTAATATAGGTATTATGTATCTATTTTGACTTAAAATAAATTTAAATAATATGTATAATTATTTAAATAAAAAGTAGGTTTAAAACAATAACGTAGTGTTTTTCACTATTCATCAAAAAATGAAAGTTTTCAGAAAAATACCAAAAAATCACCCTAATCTAATTTTGATATTATGAATCCAAAAATTAAGTCCATTTTGATTAATAAAATTCATAAAAATTTAAAAATTGGGTATTACTATTCATAACGGCTAGTTTGGTTGGTCGTGTTGTGCTAGAACTCAAAGTTGCATTCAACCCAAGCTATTATATTATTTAAAGAGAAGTGTATCATGGAATCTTGGGGTGTTATAGTTTTGACCCCATGAATGTAAATATGATACACAAGATCTAAATATTTTTTTTCTTTTTTTCCTTGAAGTTTTGTCTATACTATTTCATCGACACACTAAGGTAATTTCAATCTATACTCATACCTCTGTACCAATAGTTTTTTGAAAAAATTGTAGAGTTATATATAAAAATGGTTAGGCTAACCATTGGTAAAGATTGTATGATAGTATCCTATACCATTGGTTTCTAAAAATTATTGGTATTGGGTAAGCTATACCAACTACTTTAATAAATCCTTGGTATAATATTGCATCATATGAGGCCTACCCACCCCCACCCCCCATGACCCCAAATTACTCTCTACCACATGTGACAGCCTACCCTCTCTTCTCATGGGAAATCTCCCCTCACTCGTTTATTTTTTGATTATATCCTTCCTCAGCATCAAATTGGGGACCATATATTCTTTAGAGTATCATTTTTATTTTCATATAGATTTCAAACACTAATTGAAATCATGTTAGGTCATGATTATTCTTAATTAATTGAAAAAAAAGATTACATTTTTTATAATATTGAATCATAAATATGATCATAATTTATTTATTTTTAAAATTTAGTTACTCGTTACTTCTACATAAATCCAATATAAAGTTATTTTTTATGTAATATATATTAGGAGATTATGTAATTAAATATCAAAGTAATTTTTTTTTTATTAATGTATTAAGGTGTTATGAAATTATTCATTCAATTGTTTTATTTTAATTATTGAATGAAAAAAAATTTATTATAATTAAATTCAATTTAATGTTGTGTGAAATTTTTGAATAATCATGTTGGTAATTAATAAAAGTTAATTTAATATTTACTTATTACCTCTACCTAATATAAAAGTATGTGTTTTTTTTTGCATATTCTTTGTATTATAATTTTTTTGGGTCGCTACTAGTATGCATAGATTATATAATATTCTTTATTTTATTCTTTATTCATCTAGTTATTAGTATGATTTGATGACTTTTATATTAAAATTAGAATTTTTATTATCTTATTGGAAATTTTCTACATACATGTGTTATTTAATCATGTCTTAGTGGTATTATGAATGTTTCCCTAATAAAAATATAGATATCAAAGATAGTATTTTTTATGTTGGGTGGGAAAAAAATTTATTCTTGAATAAATGTTTTCTATAATAAAGATATATGTATTTAATTTCATTTATTTCACATTAAAAACAAGTAAGTTGTTTTAAAAAAATATTCATAAAAACATATGTATGTAATTGGATTTATTTCTATCGAAACTAATCAAAACAAAACTAAATTGAATAAAAACGACTAAAACTACCTAAAAACAATTGTAAAATAACTAAAATGATTTGAATTTTTATTCAAAATAATCATTGTTTCCAGGAATTTTGTAATTATAGTTTACAAAGTTGATATAAAAAATATGTAATAGAATGGATATAATTTGTTTGTATGATACTAATTGAATTGCATCCAAGTTTCAAAAGAAGATAGATTTTTTTATTTTTGGTATTTAAAAATGATTCAGATTGAGGTTTTATACGTTGCCCTTTTTAAAATTCTATTGGAAGACCATTGTTAAGTTAGGAAGAAGATATCTACCAGAGAAAAAAGAAAGTTTTCAAATAAAATATTATATCATGTATCACAGTAGAGAGAAAAGACTATCTCAAACTATTCATGACCAAAATGAAAAGACTATAATAGAGAATTTGATATTTCATTAGTTTCCATTTATTCATCATCATTAGAGAGAAAGTATTCCAATACAATAATATAATTTAATGAGTACATATGAGGAAAATAATGAAAAATATGATGTTGAGAGAGTGAAAAAATTTATTGATGTTCCAGAACACCTGTATATCAAGCATGTGGAAAAATAACAAAGTTATATTTTTTATGTGATTGTATCATGGGAAAACCAAGTATGGAATTTATATTACTTCCATCGATCATATTCTTACATTTTTTAAGGATATAATTCCCAATGATATAGATACTCTCTCAAATCATTAATTGGCATTGAAGTTAATTGACCAATTTGGATTCTCTACTAATAAAGATTATTCTTTCCTGAAATATTATAGTATATTCTCAGAGAAAATAACATATCTATATTATTTTAAATAATTTCATACATTTTTATAGAAGAAAACTATAGATGAAACACCATCTCATGTGCCACATAAAGAAATGTTAAAATTTATATTAATTCCTAGGCTTCAAAATATTTTCATGACTGATGAAATCTCAATAAATAAGTGATGGAATGGTGATGAGATAATTCAGAATAATGACAAGTTGTTTCATATTACATATGTATTATTTGATTCATAGTATCCTGATTTTTTTAGGTATGTAATATCAGGTTGGGTTTATTATGTGATGGTTTTAATTATTTCTTACAATGTGTATCCTATATTCATTCAAATTTATCACCTTCTTCTTTGGATGTGAATGAAAAAAACATTAGGTTTATTTATTATACTAATATATAGATCTTATGATTCTATAAATGATATAGATGTGTGATTTAAATCATTAATAATATATTTGAATCATCTTTTAAATATAGGTGTGTTTGGCGTGCTTATGTGGATGATAAATAATTTTACTATTTATGTAATGATGTATAAATGGGTCATGAAGGGAAAACTATAATGTCCTATTTATATGAATGATACATTATTTAGAAGACTTAAATATTTTTTTAGTTTTAGTTTCATGGTATATCATCAATTCTTTCCAATGGATCATCCCTATAGGAATAATCATTTAATATTTGACAATATTGTTGAGAGTGGGAAGCCACCTCAGTGTATGTATAGAACTGATGTTCTTAAGTAATTTAAAGACGTCAATTTTTCATTTGGAAAAATTCAGATAGAATATAAAGATAGGAATAATTTTTTTACTGGATCCAGGTAAAATTGGAAGAATAAAAGTATCCTCTTTGATTTACCTTATTGGTCTACTAATTTATTACATACTTGTTTAGACATAATTCACATTGAGAAAAAAATATATGAAATGTTGTTTTTAATTATTCAAAATATTAGTGGGGAGAGAAAATATGATATATGAACTCGTCATGACTTAGTGGATTGAGGTATTATACCATAACAACATCCTGTGTGTATCTATAAAAATAATTGTAAAGTTACATATTCTTATTATTCATGAAACCTTCAAATAAAAATCAATTTCTAGAAGTACTAAACTCTTTCAAGGTTCCTTATGGATATTTAATAAATATATCAAAATGCTTCAACAAAAGAGAGTTTAAATTGAAATATATAAAAACTCATAACTACCACATCCTTTTGTATGAATTGATTTTAATAGAAATCCATCATTTACTATCGAGTAATTTAATGGTGATGTCAATTTGGTTGTGCCATTTGTATATAGATTTATGTGATAAAAATTTTTCCAGTTATTTCTTAAAAAATGAAATAAGTGGAACTATTAATTTTTTGTGAGTTATAAAAAAATTTCCCTCAATATATTTTTACATTCATAATGCATTAAACTTTCCATCTTCTAAATAAAATACTTCTTGGGGACCTGTTAATTACCATTGTATGTATCCAACTGAAATAAATGTGTTAAAAATAAAATCATATTTCCATAATAAGAATCATCCTAAAGGTTTTATTTTTAAAGGTTACTTGGATTTAGAATGTATAGATTTCTATTCAATGAATTTCATGGATGTGAGTACATGAAATAATTGGCCAATGAGAAATTAAGAAGAGTAGTATAACAAAATTGAACTATCTTCTCCATCACATCCCTAAATAGGGGGATTTCTTAGATCATATACATTTTTGACATTGAACCTTGAAGATTGAGAGATAGCACATTTCAAAATCTCATTTAACTGTGATTTTTTTTCTGAATACATCAAGTAATAAATTTAAAAATGAATATCTTATATCATAGTTATTATTTTCACAAATATATTAAACTTTTATTATCTTTCTATATAGGGAACATAATGAAATTATAATTATAATTCATTATTTGTTACCTTTGGTGATGAGAGAGAGTTTTCATAGAAAATCGTTTCATGTTTAGTTGAAATTGAAGGTAGGAACAATAGTTTAATAAAATTAATAAATAAATATTCATATAATTTTAATATTCATTTATATTTTTGTTATTGATTTTAGATATTAACTTTATCTTTGAAGAAATTAGAGTGTTGGATTTCTGTCCCAATTTATTGGTTTGTGAGTTCAAATAATTAGTCATCAATGGGTATAAATTTCATATAATTTATCGAGTAGTAAACATAATAACACAACATGATGTCTTGATGTGAACTAGAAATACAAACTTTTTTCTACTGCATCGAATACTAGGCCTAAAAATGAAAATTTTATTATTATGGAGTTATTGATAGAATAAAAAAATTGTATTAATTCTCTAATGGTTGAGTTTCTATGATAAAATTAATGTTTTTTGATTCAATGATCAGGAATAGAACATTTATTGATGACTATGGATTCAGATTTATTGACATAACTCACCTCATGGATATTGATGAGACATATATTTTGGAATCAATTATGAAAAAATTATTTTATATGAAAGATCATCTAAGACCCGAATTCAGTTCCATTAGTGAAATATACCAAGAAATATTTTTGGGGGTAGTGGGGAAGAATTTGACACCATCTCTTACTCTCATTAGTCTTTATTAATATATTGTATATGATGACTCAAATAATCCAATTTTTAGAGTTGATTGTGAACCTGAAGTAGTTTTGGATAATATATAAAATCAACCATATGTGTTCTTATTTCATTTTTTTATCTTGACTAAGGTCTTTCAGCTTAGTTCTATTCAAATTGATTTAATTTTTATTTAGTTTAGAAGGAATTTTTTGTTTAGTTTTGTTTTTTTGGTTTCATTTAATTATATTTATTTCCCTTCATTAAAACATGTTTCATTGACACTTATGTGGGAGGGATACTCCCTCCAGCGTAGTTCTGAATAGGGCATTCCTATCCCTCAAACTTAAAATATAGAATTAAAACTAAAATTTCATATTTAAAATTAGATATTACAACTTAAACGAATTTAAAACCAAAATTTTGTTCTAACACTTCTGATACCACCATCGATCCCACCACATAAAGGCAATCCCAAGATCACACCAAAAATCATCCCCAAGTAAACAACCCCAAAATGGAGATCCAAAATAATTAAAAAACATTTTAAAATAAAATAATATATTTTAAATAACATGTTAGATTTAAACAAAAATTAAAACTGGTTCATGTTTCTAGAAAAAAATCCCACAAGACCACACATAGTAAACATGAAGTTGGACAAATTTAAGCTTGAAAAAATTTTCATAAAAAATTATGCATATTCAAACGTCACTAAAACTAATTTAAATTTCAATAAAAAATAATTTTAAAAACATATAAACAAATTCAATTTTATTTGGTTTCATAAACCATATTTAAAAAAATTAAATTTTATATATTTTCATAAATTAGATTAAAAATATATTTAAACTATTTTCTAGTTAACATGAGAACTATAAATCAGTTTACATCTAAACTGAGTTTATAGTTTATATGCAAACCATTTTGAGTTTAAATGTACACTTTTTAAAGTTTATATGTAAACTAAAAATCAATTTTTTTGTAAACACCATTTTTATGCCTTGATTATGTTATGTCATATTTTAGTCCTTTTTTGACTTTCCAATTTGTATTATTTGATTAAAGTTTATCACCTATTTTTTATTGTATGTCATTAAAATTATAATGCCTTAATTATTCCTTACTACATTAAACACCTTATATACCTTTATCATTAGTATTTTAAATATATATAAATAATATACTTTTTATTCCAATGTAGAATGTGAACGATATTAAAGAAATACCCATAAATAGATTTATTGAAAATGATTAACAAATTTGAGACATAATACTACCTTATATGGTTACCTTATTCAGTATAGTAATTCTAGTATATATCAATTACAATACTTTAAATGTCATTTTCTTATTATTATTTTAGAAATTTATTTCAGGAACTCTCAGATTTTCCAAATCTACACTTTAGTTAGACTAATTTCTCTAATGAACATCATGAAAAAATGAGTAAGGGTGCTATAAGAGGTACTTGGAGTAGTTGTTATGCACATTCATACACTAACTGGCCACCACATATCCCATATACCACATTTTTTCATCATATAACTCCACTTAAGGAAAAGGGGATATTACTACCATGGCCTTCATCATCATCTCAAATAGTTATCACTTCTCATATGACTTTTTCTTATCTCATGATGGATCTCAATCCCTTATATCATTTTAAAAGGACTTCTATGCTACCTCTATTTCCCACTCCTACCCATATAGGATTTTATGATCATGCTCTTGTGACTTCTACTCCAAAGATTTTAGATGACTAAGAGCATGCATTACAGAATGCTCATACTTCACTAGCTATCGATCTTCCACATCCCACAAATCCATCATATCTTAATAATCAAACTAGATCAGGTTCATGTTTACAAGTTCATTAAATTATGTTTCAATAATTGTATTTTAATTGTAATGTATATTAAATTTTTTTTTCTTTTTTTTCTTTTTCAGTGGGATCTTGTAATAAGAGATGTTGGAATACCTCTATGTGTGAAGTTTGGAACTGCTATAAAAAATCACATTTGATTGCAATGAATACAACCAATTGATCGGTAAAAATGGTAGACAGATTATTAGTTTTATTATGACGTTATAAAAGTGTAGTGACATCATTTCACTTAAACCAATCTCAGGGAGACATGTCGATAATAAAATATAGGAAAATTCATGGGTTGAGATATGGGTAAAAAAATTGTTAAATTTAAATCTATATTATTATTTTATTTATAATAATTAATATGTTTCTTTCAACTTCTCTTTAACTTTCCTAGTAGTCAAGATGAAAAGTCAGTACAGCTATTGGAATTAGGAGAATTTTTGTAATCATATAAGAATCATATATATTTTAGTTTGACTAGTAGACTTAGAACCAAGTTAGATTGTATTCAAACTATTAATGATTGTGTAATTACCCAATACTATGAAATGGTCTCTTATTGGAAGAGTAATAATTTTAATGTATTATTCAATTTAAATAGTTTTTTATTGAAAATTAAGGGATTACGATTTTTATTAATACTTTTTTCCATTATTTAATTTTATTTTTCAAGAATTGTCAGAAAGAAATAAAAAATGGTTTTATGTAGTACATTAATGCTTTAGGGTGAACTGCTATGTATGAGCATGAGCTAAACCATGTATTATTTATGTTTAAATGGGTTTAACTAGGTACCTATAATACTTTACATGACTCAAAATGAATCAAACAAAATTTAATTAAAGTGAAGTAAACTGAAAATAAACTAACCATAGAAAATGATATGGTTTGACTATACCATGGAAGAACTGACCCATCCATAATCAAACTGATATGACCCATACCAAATCAAAATCAATTGAAAATACATGATTAAAATATATATGAAGTTTCTATAATAAAACCTTCAATATTACATGGTTAGATGACTAAAAAATCATTATATGATCACATATTCCTTTATAACACTATTATGGTAAAATACAAGGCTTTAAAACCAATCAATCCTAAAAACCTTAATAACCAAAACCATAATTCTCATCCCAAGAAAAAAACAAAATAACATCCCAATAATATATTCAAGATAAAATACACATGGTTAAACCCAAAATTACCATAATTCAATCCATATGACCATCAAAATAGTCATCCATCAAAAACATTATGATATATTAAGAGTATTCAACATACTACAAGAGAGGGTGAATTGTAGTTTATAAAATTTAAACATGAAATTTTTCCAAAACACTTTTTAAAAAAGTATATTAGAAAAATGGCTGTTATGATATGATTTATAGAATTATAGTAACAAATCTATATTTATACTAAATAACATAAACATTCTATATAATGCATAGTTGAAATAGAAAAACTTATAAAACCAGTAAAACAAAGCATATAAAAATTTTATTAAATATCATGAAAAAACAACAACAAACAATATTTCCTACAAAATATATTCACTTTAAGCTCAATTGATAAGGGATTATATAAACATGAGTTTAGGTATTTATGACTTTAACCTATCATAATATTTTTACTCTAATCATTGTAATCCCTCAATCCATCAGATCATAAAAAGATCTATTTACCTATCCTTAGGATCCCTTGATCAATGGGATCATAAAAAACTTCTACATATATATATATATATATCATTAAGATACCTCAATCACATTATTTGAAAAATAAAGTTTATGAAATACTAACCTTAAATACTATAAAATAAAATCATCACACATGTATTCTTTAAATAAATTCTCTAAATATTATAATTGAAGTGGATTCAGAAATAAGATGTTATAAAATATCAATAGAAACTTATAATTTTAGATTTTCATCACAATTATTCTCTTAAATTTTGTGTTCCAATTTATAAATGATCTTCCAAAAATAATATTTTTCACTTCTCAAGATCTATTTCAATGGAATTGGATAAAGAACTTGTCTTCTATCTTTGATTTTAGCACAACAGAACTTTGTATAATGTTCATTCGATATAAAATAATTAAAATGATTTAAATAAAATTTATTCTGATATAAATGATATATCTTCATCCGGTTCACTTTATATGTATTCTTATGATTATCTTAGTAAAAGTTTGTCTAATAGAATTGTAGATCTCTATCTGATGAACTTTTTTTGATGGAATTTTTTAACCACTGTCTATTGGACTCTATCATATTTACTTCATATAACTCTATCCTATGGACTTTATAAAACATCCACATGATATAATTTGTATATGTCCATCCATTTTACTTTTTAAAATTCCAAATGATATATTTATTATAATCCATCTGATAATATTTTATTTCTCTATCTGATAAAATTGATCAACTTCATACAAAAACATTACATCTTTGAAAAAGATAAACATTGGTAATCAAAAGTATAATTAGAAATTGTTATTTCAACTCATAAATATCTCCCTTATTGAAAATAAAAATACACCACACTTAAGAGTAAAAAATTTAAGAGTAAAACTTACTCCCCCTTACTTACATAACTTTATAGTGCTCTAATTCCCCCCCCCCTTGTTATTTTTAGAAACAAGTTAAAAGAAAATATATACTTCAAGTACAAATATATCCCTAAAATATTATTAAAACATTCAACAAAATATTTTAAAGAAGTAGTTAAGAATTTAATAAAACCTAAATTGAATTCACAAATATATAATAATAATAACATTCATCCAAATATGAAATCATTAATAATTATCCAAAATGTTTGAGGTAAAATTATTACAAACATTTAAGAGTTCAAAATGAACATTCTTTCTTAGATAACTTCTTCATTTTGGCCTTCATATTTCTAATATATTTTTGAGTCTTTTATGAGTCTTCTTTTTTAGACTCGATATTTTCCAACATTCCAAGAAATAAATGTTCTTACTTTTTTGGGAAATCTTAGTGTCCTTCTAGGTTGAAATAGACTTGATATCATTCACATCTCTGAAAAAATATCTTACTTAAAATTTTATATTGTCCAAAATTTTGAGACTGACTTTGTTTCCCTCAAGATTCATGGTATATGTTCATAAAAACATAATATCATATTTAGTGTGATTTATCAATTTAGTAATTTTATTTGTCTTTTTAAACTCTACTAAATATTTCCCTTTAATATTTTTAAGTTCTACTTAATTTTGAATAATTTTTTTATAGATTTTATTAAGAGAGATTGAACCTTGAATAACATCCACTTTTCCTTGGATATAATTTCATCTTTCTTGAATATCTGGTAAAACATTAATTATACTATTAATAATTTTAATTACTTCATTGGATAATTTCATTTTCATTTCCATCCATTTTGATCTAGTGCTTGAAGTAGATTTATTGGAATCACTGGAAACATGGGACAAGATAGATTATATAACTCATAGAACTGATGTTTGTTCATATTTTTAGAAAACTTTTTTAGAGAAACTTATTTGATCCCCATATCCTCATCAAACTTATGTTGTTGTGATGGCATGTTAGTTGGAGCTTTCATATCACTTTTTTAAGATTCTTCTTCAGAAGAACTGAGGGATACCTCTTCCCCTTCATATGGAGAAGTTAAGGATATTGAAGTATGTATGGAAGATTACTCAATGTTTGAATATATTTTAAGAGCATTGATTTCTTATTCTGACTTTCTTAAAGACTTTCTCTTCTATGGTACTCAAGATGGGCCTATAGGATAAGAAACTTTAGAACCTTATTTTCCTTTTACAATATCTTGTTAAACAATAAGTTGAACAAAATTTTGATCAAAATATTCTAAAACCAAGATAACTTCTTCCAATTTGTCCTATAAATCATACACAAAATCCACTTCATCAGGAACATATATAGCATTAGTCTGAGGAATGGACTAAGAAATCTAATATTCTTCCCCAATAACATCAGATAAAGGAACTAATTTCTCTTTTTACTCAACTTCTTCATGCAATTTTTCTATTCCCCTAAGTAAGTCTTGATTCAATTTTTCATTCTTCACTTTTACATCTTTATTTTTTAATTTACTCTTTTTTAACTTTTTAAAAACTTCTTCCTTCAAGGATTTTTATTTTTTAGCACCAAGACCAAAAATTATACCAACTTCATTATTTTCCTTCTTCATTTTCATCAACTCTATGAAAGATTAATTGGACATTGACTTAGTATTATTTCTTGGAATATCAATAGATTTTTTAGAAGACTCTATTTTCCACTTCTAATTTTCCTTATTCATAATATATTCTATTTCTTTATAAGAATAAAATTTTATTTATTTTTTTGTAAAATTTATTTAAGAATGGAAATAAATTAAACTCATTGTAGAAATAGTGTCAAATAAAAAATAATATTCTTTATATCTAATGGTGGAAGCTTAATTCTTGAGGTTTTCAAATTCTATGAAATTAACAAGAAACCTATTAATAAACTTTAGGAGAAAAAAAAATATTAATCTTTATTATTCCTATCTTGATCACATAAATATAGTTCCATGTGAACTTAACTTTGTTTAAAGTTTTCATGTTTCATAGAAAATAAGGCACATATATATCGTGTACCTTAAAGATACCTCTCTCTCTCTTGATCAATATAAAATAGTTTTGAATCCATAAACATACTAACCTTGATTCCAGTGAAACAAAAGATATATTTTTATCATTTTAATTCAATGAAAACAAACTTTTCTCCATGAATGATCTTTAAAACATTTATATTTTTTTCAATAACCTGGGAGTTATGAAGGACGATACTTATTTTAAATTAATTCCAACAAGATAAGGAATCCTTTTAATATTTAGATTGAAATTTTCCCTAAAAATTTTGAATGAAAAATTCTTAAGCCCATAAACATTATTAAATTCCAAAATGATATAAAAATCATGTACTATACTTAGAAAATATGGATTAAATTCATATTTCGTTATATAAATTGATTCCCAATAGTGAAATATAATTAACTTTTTTAACAGATAATCATACCTAACAAAATATATTATGCCTATTATCCTTTTATTAATAACTTCCCTTATTGAAAAATCATCAAAGGAAACCATGGAAACTAAATAGAATAACTTGAAATATATCTGGAAACTAATAGAGAAATTGAAGACATGAATGAAAAGGGGAAATTCAAACTAAAAAGAACTCCCCACATAAGAATATTATAAAGAAAAAAAATCAACACCCATATACTATATATAGGAGAGTTGAGTGACTCATTGAATTCTAAAAAAATCAATAGATGAGATCATACCTTGGAATATGATGAAGTCAACAGTTTAAGAATGTATAGCTTTTTAACTCTTGACTATTTGCAAAAAGTTTTTTAGAATATTTTTAAGTTTTATCAAAAAAACATCATTCTGATATAACTTTAATGATTATAAAAAACTTATATGAAGTATCCTTATAAAAAATATTTATAAAATAGAAATAATACCTTCTAGAGAGTTTGTGAATTTAATTTATTATTAATGTTTTTCTGGTGACATGAATACTTTGATGAATAGTAAAGTTTAGAGGGATGGAGTTTTTCTGATGAAACTTTAGATAAACTTCATTATAATGAGACTTAATTATTTATTAAAAAAATTTGTGTCTAGAGTTTTTACTAATAAGTTAAAATAATAAGTAAACTATATAATAAAATCAAGATGAAAATTTCATCCCCATTTTTCACAGTGTTTCTCACTATAAGTTTATTGGTAAAATAGGAATTAGATTAATAGTCATTTTATATTGATCATTCCAAGATTTTTTTAGAAAATTAAAATCTATCATAATTTAAATTTTTTGTAAAAATATCAGAAAGTTTTCATTTCATTCCGATGAATTATAAAATGATAAATAATTTTTTTGTTTTATCCTGAAGAAAATAGTGACTTATATCTTTGTTCTTTTCTCAAGAGTAATTTGTTGGTTTTTAGAACAAAGTTATGGAACTTTTTTTATCATAAAAAAATATAGTTTTACTAAAACTCATTCCATGTTCTATGACTATGTTTTGTATCTAAAACTCCTATGTACAACAAAATTCAACTGTTATATATTCAAATTTAGTAGTGGAAAGTGATACTGATTATTTTTCCTTATAATACCATGATAATAAAGCCCCTCCTAAGAAATGTAAATTTTCAGATATAATTTTCATATACATTTTATATACACAAATTTCATCATTTGAAAAACTTTTAATTAAAAATAATTCCTAGAAGATTAAATTATTTCAATATCTAGAGTTCCTTTAAGATAATGAAATATTCATTTAGAATCTTAAAGATGAGATTTTTTTATATTTTCTTGAAATCTCACACATAATAATACTGAAAACATTAAGTTTTTTTAACTAAATATGAGATATAATAAACTTCCAATCATTCCTCTAAATTTTTTTTCATCAACTAGTTTCCTAGATTCATTAAGATCAAGAGTTTTTTTAGGTTTTTATAAGAGTATCTATACATTTAGAATTTTCAAAACCCAATATTTTAAGTAAATATTTTTTATGATTTTGTTGAGATAATAAAGTTCCATATTGTTTTTGATAAATTTTAAAGCCAAGAAAAAAAATTAATTTCACCTATCATGCTCACATAAAACTCAAATTTTATAAGTTCTGAAAGAGAATCAGAAATTGATTTTTGAGTTGTTCCAAAGATAATTTCATCAACATAAATTTAGACCATGATGGTATCTTTGAAAACTTTATTAATAAAAGGATTTGGATTAGTTGTTCACTTAATAAAGTTTTTTTGATTTAATAATTCATTAATTATATCATACCGGGCTTTTGGATCTTTTTTAATCCCATAAAGTGCCTTAGTAATGTTAAAAACAATATCTAAAGATTTTTAATTTTAAAAATTGGGTTTTCTTATATAAACTTCCTTCTATAAATAACCACTAAGAAAATAATACTTCACATTAATTTTATAAAAATTAAAATTTAATTATGTTATAAAGGGTGTAATTATACAGATGGATTTAAGTCATGTTGTAGGTAAAAAAATTATTTAGGATCTATCCCTTCTTATTAATTACAATGCTTAGAAACATGGATTGATTTATTTCTTATTTTAATTTCATTTTCATTATGTTTATTATAGAAAACGTATTTTGATCCAATCATGGGAATATATTTAGGCCATTCTTCTAAATTCCAAAACATTATTCCACTCAAATTTATTAATATCATCATGTATTTATATTATCCAAAAAACATCACTTAAAACCTCATCCAGTGTTTTAGGTTCAAACTAATATAATAATAAAAAAAAATTACATTCATTTATTAAGTAACTACATGTTTATACTAGTTTATCTAAATCTCTTTAGATATTATCAGGGGGATGATTCCTTAAGATTTATTAATTTCTTGGATTATTAAAATATTATTCTCTATTAAAAAGTTAAACTTCTTATAAAGTAAAAACTATTGAAAATGTTTCTTCAGTTGTTCTTTTGTCCAAATAATTTTCCAACATGGTTTGAAAATTGGTTTTCAAAACATAATCCAAAGATATAGTTTTTGGAATTTTGAAAACATAAGGATCATTTTCATAAAACGTAACATGATCCATTTCGTCAATAGTTTTTCTTCATTTTTCAATAAGATTACAGGACATAAATTTTGCATAATAGCCTAGAAAAATTCCCTCATAATCTTTTGGATAAAATTTATGTAAATTATCTTTAGTATTTAAGATGAATACCTTTTATCGAAAAACTTTAAGGTATTAAATTTTTTGTCTATCTTATTGTCTATAACTCATTGAGAGTTTTATTAAGAAAACATCTAAGTAAATATTAATTTATAATATAATAAGCAGTACTAATAGTTTCAACCGAAAAAATTTATCAACTGCATATTTAATGAGTCTGGTTATAGTAATCTCATAAAGAATTATATTTCTTTGTTTAAATACACTATTTTTCTGAGGTGTTCTAGGAGTGTAAAAGTTTTTTGTAATGTCTTTCTTACTACAAAAAGTTTCAAAATCAATATTTCCAAACTATCTACCATGATCACTATAGAAAATAAAAAAAAATATAGGTTTTCCTCATTTTTAACATGGGATAAAAAAATTAAGACTATAAATAGCTTCTGAATTTTTCATTAGAAAATACACCAATGTATATATAGTGTAATAATCAAATAAGACATAAACATAGTGTTTTCCTCTAATACATAAAATTTGTGTTGGAAAAAATAAATCTATGTGCACTAACTGTAAAGATTAATAAGTTGTTACTACACTAATAGGTATAAATTTTGACTTACGTTTTTTACCACATTGACAAGGGTCTCAAATTTTATAATAATTAAAGTTGCACTCTGGTAGATCTATAAAAATTACTTTCTTAGAAATTTTAGATAAAGTTCTAACATTACAGTGTCATAACCTTCTATTCTATAAGAAAGATTAATATTTTGTTTCAATTAGGAAAGTTATATCTTAGCTTCTAAGGTCTTCTAAATTTAAAATGTATACATTTTCATTCCTATCATAAAAAATAATAATTTTACCTTCTAAACTTTGAATAGTGTATTTATCATTCCTAAATTTCACAAGATAAATTTCATCACAGAATTGGAAAACGCTGATGAGATTTTTATTTAATTCCTACAACATAAAAAAATTATAAATTAGGTATTTTACAAGGAATTCATTATCATTGATACCATATATTTATCCTTGAGAATTTTCACTAAAACTCACTTTTCCACCATTCATCTTTATGATCTTTTGAAAGAAATTTTTTTGTATCGGTCATATGTATGGAAAAACCTTTATCCATGTACTATATTTTTTGGCTGTTGACACTTATCATTTCTCCCTAAAATAAAAATACTTAAGGTTTTAGTACCCAAACTTTCTTGGTTCCATAATTATTATCAGATAATACTTTCAGAATCTACATAGGTCCTAATTTCTTATATTTAACTATTTCCAATTATTTTGAAATATAATATCTATGAAAACAAAATGATTAAACCTTATGTAAGGAATATTTATTTTCCCAATGACCACATCTTTGACATTTCGTGAAAAAGGGTGAACTTCTAAGAATATAATAGTTATAATGAAAATTAATTTTTTCTAAAGTATAAACTATTCTTGAATTATTCCTATGAGGTCTCAACTCTCTATATAAAATATCAAATAAACTTTTTCCATAGAGTAAAATTTGAAAAAGGTTTTTTTAGAATTATAATTTCATAATTAAGTTTTATAAATAAATTCTTATCATTATTCATTGATCTATATTTATATTTTTTATCGAATTTTAAAGTAAGTTTAGAAACTTTGAAAGTAAGTTTATGATTTCTATTATTGTATTTAGAAAGTTCTACTTTGGAACAATCATAGTATTTTGTAACTTTATTATTATTTTTATCTATTAAAGTATCATATCTATTCATTTATTCAAAACTAGTTATATTATCCTCATTATCTAATGTAATAATATTTTCTTCTTCCAAATAAGTCGAAATGTATTCATTATCTAAATTAGAAAAATTAGCATTTAAAGTAAAAATGTTAATAGATTGAATTGATACCTTTTCCATGTAGCATGAATTATTCTTTGGAATTATAGTATAAAACACTATAACTATATAATAATCACTACTTTATTCTGAAGAAATTTTTGTAGAAGAATATTATCCACTATTACTCCTAGTATCTGAAGCTTTAAATCTTTTCTTTATATTACCTTTATAAAAATTCTTTAATCATTTGTCATTTCTTTTCATCCTTGGTAAATATAACTAGATATGTCCTAAATTTTTATATTCATATAAAATTAGCTCATAAGTATCGTTATTATAACTTATATCTTTCTAATTATTATTTTACTTGTATAAAAAATCATTCCTCTCAACTATCTAATTTGTCCATTTAGCTAGTTGAATGGTCTTATTTTCACTTTCTTTAGTAGGACTACATTTTTATTTAACCTACACTTTCTTATAAGATTTTGAATATTTAAAAACCTTCTCATTATTTTTTTTTCTTAGTTGTAGCTATAGAAATAGAAGAAAAATTAACGCTAGAATTTTTCTTTTCTTTCTCAACATCACTTTTCAACATACTCTCATACTGCATGAGAGTTCCAATCAAATTATCTAAACTCTTCTTGGTTATATGTTTTGAATCATCTATCATTGTATTATTAGACTCCTGCTCCTTGGGTTTGATATCAATAATATTTTTCAATAATATTACTATCAAAGAACTCTTTCTCTCTAAGATATTGAAAGCTATTCACAGTAGTCATAAAACATTATTGCATCTTCACAATATATTCACCCAGTAGAAAATAAAAAATCCAAATAGTTTTCTAGCAATATAGCTCTTCTAGTCCCTAAAACCTTCAAGGTTCTAAAATGAGTAACTTCCAAATTTATCTAGATATTTTTATTCATCTCATAAGAATATATTTGACTGTAAATATTCATTATCATATAACATAACAAAGTCTTTTGAACTATATAGTTCAGATAATATTCAATATCTTCCTCTCTAGAGAAATAAGTCAATTCCTTATTAGTAATTTTATAATTTCTAGAAATCTTGAAAATTTTATCTCCACTAGTTTTGATATATAAAAAAATGTGTTCATTTTATCATTCCAATATTCATACTCTATACCATCAAAAATTGGTGGCCTTCTAGGATTGATATTTTCTAAAATCTCAACAGACAAACCTTCTATCATAGAGTAAAAATACTATTATCTACAAACATGGTTAGTTTAAACAATTATATATATAGATACCTACTTTGATAAAAAAAAATGAGAGATCATAAGATTATTCAACAGACTACAATAAGGGGTGAATTATAGTTTATAAAAATTTAAACATATAATTTTCCTAACACTTTATTTAATAAAGTCTATCATATAAATGGTTTTTATGATATACTTTTTAACATGAAAGTAATAAAGAAAATATTATACTAAACAATATAAAATTTCTATATAATGTACAATGTAAGTAAGAAAATGGTAAATATAATTAAAATAATGCATAAGACACATTTAATAATGATCATAACAAAAAATTATAGAATATTTCCTAAGAAATATCTTTACTTTAACCTCAACTGATACAGAAGTATCTAAACCTGGATTTAGGTATCCATGACTTTAACCTCTCATATGGACTATCTTACAAGCCTTGGAATACCTTGATCCACAAGATCTTACAAAGAGATGTCTCTCTATCCCCAGTTTCCCTCGATTTACAAGATCAAAAAAACCTTATATCTCTCTATCCATGAGATCCCTTGGTCACATGATCAGAAAAATAACAACTACATTAGAAAACCCATAAATAATTTAAAATAAAATCCTCAAATAAGCATGCTTTAAGGAAACTCTATAAATATTATAATTGAATCACACCCATCAACAAGATATTTAAAAACTTCAAAAGAAACTTTAGATCATATATTTTCACCATTGTTACTCTCCTTGAAGTTTTACTTATATTTATAAAACATATTCCTATGGTTATATTTTGTAATTATCAGTATCAGTTGAAATGGCATCAGGAAAATATCTTCTCTTCTCATGTTGAGTTCAACATGGCATCACTATTTCTGAATTTCATTAGGTTTTATCACAATTACACTTACCTTAAGAGAATTACATCTAGTAGAAATGATATATATTCATCTGGTGTACTTTATATGTCTTCATCTGGTAGACTTTGTAAAACTTCATTTGAAATACATGTAAGACTCTATCTAATAAACTCTATCTAAAGAAAGTTTTAGAACTTCATTTTATGTACACTATCTTATTTACTTTTTATAACTCTTCTAAATGGAATTTATAAACCCTCTATCCAATATACTTTATAAACGTCTATCTAATATACTTCATACGCTTCTATCTGATATACTTAGTATAAGTCTATCTGATAAGATGGGATTTCTTCATCTGGTAAAGTTGATTACCTTCCCAAAAAAACAACATTGATTTATATAATATAAAAATTATTAATATGGAAAAACATTAAATAGTGAATTTTGATTTTCAAAATTAAGGTTGTAATGAGGTCTTTCGACTCAATAGAAGTTATTTCCCCTTTACATTTAAATTCTAAACATCCACCGAGAAGGGATAAAATCTAAAATAACCACCCAAACCAAAACACTCTTAACTAATTCTTTCCAAGGAAACCATATATAATGGTTTCATCCAAAATAAACCATTCCAAACTCTATCTCATGCATATGACCCAAAATCAACATTATCCTTCTACTTAACAAAAAATTCCCAAATTTCATCTTCATACCAAACATAACCCATTAAATTAATAACTCATAAAATCAATAAAAATCAACACAATAAATAATACATGGTTTTATAAATAAAAAAATGATTATATTATCACATATTCCTTTATAACACTATTAGCGTATAATGCAATGATTTATAACTAATGAAACCCAGTAACCATAATACCCAAAAACAAAATTATCATCATAATACCACTGAATAACATCTCAATAAACTATTAAAGATAAAATATGTATGTTTTGGCCCAAAATTGTCATAATGCAATCCTTATAACCAACAAACTAGTCATCCATCAATTTTTGGAAAAACTCCCTCAAGGTAACACTGAATCATTTTTGGGTTGATTATGTTTGTTGAAAAATAATGTGTCCTTGGTCATTTGTGGTCTTCCATAGATATAGTTGACAATATATGTAGACAAAGAACCATGATAAAAGAATGGATGATCTAGATGTGTTACAAAAAGAACAGATACAAGGTAGTGCTGTTTTCTAGCTAGTGTTTTCCAAATTTTTTCAAAATTGATAAAATGAATAAATATGTTTTTAGAAAAGGAAGTTACATGCAAGATTGAAGATGGTTTGGAATGTTGTGTATAAGGCATGTTTCAGGATCAGAACATAAAAATATGGAAAATTCATGAAGTGTGTGAAAGATTTTGAATGTGTGTGAAAGATGAGGTCGCGTGAAAGAGACTTACATGCCAAATACAATGTCAAATTAGGTTTTGAACACTCGAAGAGGATCTTGTATGACATATTAAATATTTTTTATAGGTTTCAGCGATTCCTATAAATAAGATGTGACCCCCCCCCCCTCATTTTAGAATCTCAACACTTAGAGGAAATCGGAGCTCTAAATCATGTAAAAATTGAGTTTAAAGGGATTTGAACATAATAATTGGAGTTGCATGTAATAATTGGAGTTGCGCATAATAAAGGAAGTTTCATGTAAGATTGGTAGTTACCTGTAAGAAGGAAGTTGTATGTAATAATAAGTTTTGTGTGAAAATTATAAAACTTGTATGCAAGGCATGGTTAGGGTTGTGTGAAATATTTAGGTTTCCCAGTAATATTGTTGTAATGTGGTATTCATCAATGGATGAAAGTGGAAATTCAACAGAGAATCTATTTAAAATTGAGGATGCATACATTCATGAAAATGAAGGGACCTACAAGTCCATAAACTGTGAGTAGATCCCTTCTAGATTAGTGAGTAAATGAAGTGGAATATGGTGATCCTTTCTACTTGTAGTGATCTAGAGAAAGAGACATAGGGGTAACCCCTGGGAAAGTAGTGATATAGACCTAAACATTCTAAATTCAGTGAACGTGGGCATAGAAGTGATCAAGCAAGAACCTTGTAATTGGTTGTGAGCTTTATTGGATTTGGTACATCGACACATTTCCATTATATACTCCTTAGATGTAGCCCAGTGAGGTTTAACCAAGTAAAAATCTATGTTTTTACTTTCCTGAATTACATTCAAAGAATCATTATCAGATAAAAAAGGAAATAATAAGATCAAAATTAACACTTAAGTGCAAGAAAAGTTACCCCTATAATAAAGAGGTCATGATCTAGTGGGGTAGGAATAATTTTTGAAAAGAATATCTATATCCAAAATCACCCCCTCCCTCTCTGGGTATCCAGGCCCCTCTTAAACCTAACAATCACATAATATACTTCCCCTTTCCATTTATACACCAAACATCCACCAAAAAGTGCTAAAATTTAAAATAACTATCCAAACCAAAACTCTCCTACCCAATCTAATCTAAGTAAACCATATATAATGGTTTCCTCCTAATTAAACCATTACTAACTCCATCTCACACATATAAACCAAAATCAACTCTATCCTTCAACATTACATAAAATTATCAAAATGTATGTTCATAAAAAACACAACTCAATAACTAAACCACTCATAAAATCAAGAAAAACTGATATAACCAATATTGCATGGTTTAATGACTAAAACAATATTTATATTATCACATGTTTATTTATTACACTACTGGGGAACAATGCAAGCCTTAAGAACCAATCAAACAAGAAAACATGAATACTTAAAACCACAATTCTCATCATATGAAAATTGGATAAGATACCAATCATATATTCATGATCAAATACACATGTTTCAATACTGAATTTTCATAATTAAATCCATTTGACCATCAAACTAGTCATCCATCAGAAAATATACTTCCCTTTTCTATTTATCCCACAAACATCCAAAAAAATGGCTAAAATATAAAATAAACACCCAAACCAAAATACACCTACATAATTCCATCCAAGGTAAACATATATAATGGTTTTATCCTATATAAAACATTAACTAATTCATCTCATACATATGATCCTAAATCAATATTATCCTTACACTTGACATAAAATTCCCATGTTTCATCTTCATACCAAACATAACCCAAAAACTCAATCACTTGTCAAATCAAGACAAACCAATATAACCAATAGGGAACAGTTTGATGAAAAAAAACAATGAGTATATTATCACATATTCCTTTATAACACTATTAGGTTATAATTAAATACTTTATAATCAATTAAACCCATTAATAAAAATACCCAAAACCACAATTCTCATCCTGAGACACTAAATAACTTCCCAATTATCTAATTAAGATGAAATACACATGTTTCAGCCCAAAGTTTCCATAATTCAATCCATATGACCATCAAACTATTCATACATTAAAGAATCCACTTCCCCTTCCAGTTCCACCCCAAAAATACACTAAAAAGGTTTAAAATCTAAAATAACCACACAAACCAAAACACACCAACCAAATTCCATCCAAGGAAAACATATATAATGGTTTCATCTTAAATAAACCATTCCCAACTCTATCTCCCACATATGACCCAAAATCAATACTATCCTTCCACTTAATACAAAATTCTCAAATTCCATATTCTTACCAAACACAAACTAACAAATTAATCACTCATAAAACCAAAAAAAACTAATAAAATAATTATTCCATGGTTTAATTACTAAATTAATGACTTTATTAACACATATTCCTCTATAACACTATTGGGGTACAATTCAAGACTTTAGAACCAATCAAACCCGACAACCACAATCCAAAAAACAACATTTCTTATCATAAGACCATATAATAACATCCCAAACCTCTATTTAATATCATATACACGTGTATCAACCCTAAATGTTCCTAATTTAATTCATATTACCATCAAACTAGTCATCCATTGAAGAATCTACATCCCCTTTCTTTTTATACCCCAAACATCCACCAAAAGGGATAAAATATAAAATAACCACCAAAACAAAAACACAATTACCTAATTTCATCCAAGTTACCCATAAGTAATGGTTTAATTCAAAATAAACCATTACCAACTCTATCTCATGTGTAAGATCTAAAATCAACATTATCCTTTACATAAAATAAAATTCTAAAATTTCATCTTTATACCAAATGAAAACTAAAAACTCAATCACTCATAAAATCAAGACAAACCAATACAATCACAACTAAAAGAAATAATAAAAATCAATTAATTCTAAACATTCCAATGGAGAACCATGGAAACCCTAGTTCCAACCACACAAACATCAACAAATCACATAATCCATATTAATTGAACCAAACTATGTTTTAAAATGGAAATCATGTAACCACATTTCTATTAAATTGAAATCATGTTTTTTAAGTTAAAAAATCATTTAAAATACTTAATTTTAGGAATTAACCCCTTTTAAATTGAAAACCAAATATTCCAAATATTAGATTTTAAAAAATATAATTTATTTCAAAGAGGTCCCAAAAAACTATTATGAAATGGATTTTATGAAACATTAGTGATTTTATTACATTTAACATGTTTTAATACAAATCACACATCCAAACACACCCTTCAAAATTGATAATCATTTTAACCAATATATATAACTTCTACCAACCACATTCAATAAAATTTTCATAAAATGAACAAAACCCATATAAATTAAACTGATTGAGCCAAAAAAATTAAATCAAAATTCATAACAAAAATTAATGTGTATTAAAATTCAAAATAAATTAGAATTTCCCATTTTAATCTCATCCATGTCATTAATTAAAATAATTATAAAAATTTAAAAGCATTCATTAAAACTAGTTTAAGTCATTTCAAAATAATAAAGTTATTAAGTAACCACAATATCTTTATTCACATTAAGAGGATTCTATTAAATCACTAACTATTTTTGTAACACTTATAACCTAAAATCAATTCTTTTTCATCACCCAATACCCAAAATATTAAACTATATACAAGAATTTTTTAACAAGTAAATTAAATCATCAATAAATATTTTTGAATAATGTTTTTTTACATTAATTTTCATTTATAGTGGTTGGTATTGAACATAGAAGGGAATGTTCCTCAAGAGAAATTGTTTTTCTTGAGCAGAAATAAGAAATAAATTAGTGCTATAAATTAAAAAATTTAAGAAATGATTTATGTTTTATATTTTTTATTTTAAATTTTAAGATATATATTTTGTAACTAAATATCACATTTATATTGTCAACAACTTTATTTGGAGGTTCTTGATGAAGAATGGGGTGACAACTTTGGGATAGCTGATCATTTTCAACAAATATTAGGTGATGATCCTCATGGGAGGTTTTATTGTGGACCGGGAAAGAGTATCATCCCCACTAGGTATTGTTCAAATTCAGGCAACTCTAATGGATTTAGTAGCACTGAGTTGTAAGTGGACCATGAAGAGGAATAATAAGCCAATACAAAGGTATAAGAGTAAAAACGTTATCCATGTAAGAGTGTAAAAGAAGTAAAAACGGCCAACAAGTTATTATTGAAATCTATGGAATATTTATGTCTATTACTTATATTAGATATTGATGTAGTTTTTAATACATTAATGTGCACAGTGTAATCCTAATA
Organism: Viscum album; assembly: GCA_963277665.1. Lineage (NCBI taxonomy): Eukaryota > Viridiplantae > Streptophyta > Magnoliopsida > Santalales > Viscaceae > Viscum > Viscum album. The sequence continues at coordinate 141,319,328 of OY728161.1, read as the reverse complement.
TGATGCACCTGATGATGGGTATGATGGTCTTAGTGGTGGGAAGGGTGATATATTTTCTTGTGGTGATGGTGATGAAGATATAGGACGTAATTATGACATTAAGTATGCTCGTGATGATGATGGTGGTGGTGATAGTAATAGCCATGATAGTAGTGGTGTTCATGCATGATATAATGATCCCATACATTTCTAATTTGATATTTTTGAAACAAATATTTGAATGGTTTTTTATGATATAAATTGATTATATATGTGTGTAGAAACTATAATTTTTTAATATAAGACTTTGGAATGTTTCTAGGAATATTTATGGAGCCAAGCGCTGATTTGCTGCGGAATTTTAGGCCATGGTGAGCCTCAATGTGGTGGTATTTAAAATATTAAATATTCTTACAATGTTTTATAAAATCTGTTTTAACTCCCTAATGGAGTCTATAATTATAAATATGATACCGCAGTTGAGTTCAGAATGTGGGTTTTACCCTAGGAATGACATAAAGTTTTTCGCCATTGGGTGTCGTGTTGGGGGCACCCATTGGTGTGGTATTAAAAGATGGAGGTTTAGTAATTAAAAAATTATTTAATAAACCTAATATACTCCACACTTTAGTTTCCAGGAATGTAAGAGAATAGGGTTATCCCCATTTTCATGATGGATGACCTAATGTAGAGAGAGGAGGCATCGCCAAACTTTCTCTTGATGGAAATCGTCACTGGATCAAGTTGCAGCAGATTTTGGGCATCACATTGGACCTAAAGCTTCAACGTTTCACCATGAGGTAGGTGGTTTTATTATATTTACATCTCTAATCCAATTTATGTGTTGTTTTAAGGTTTTATAGTCCTGTTATGACTGTTATATCTCCCCTGGGGGTAGATCTATGTTTTTTGGGGGGGAATCAAGGGTTATGGGAGTCTTACAATGATTTTTGGGTCATAAATCTTGATCACATGGCATGTAGTGTAGTAGTACATGCCATGTGTTCTTCCCATTTTGGTAATGTGAACTTTTTAAAATACACACCTTGTAATTGGGGTACACATTGTGTAGTGAGGATTTACCATGAGGCTGAGAACATGGGTTGATGCCAGGTCAAAAAGTGACATGGCCGTGTAGAGTCACATGGCCAGGACCCTCAGTGTACACAAGCCAGAGGTAATGTATAAATATATGGGAATAGGTAATGGTAAATAGGAACTACACATGTACATAGGCACAACCAAGGAAATGGGATTAGGTCGGGTCAAGAGGAACACTCCATGTACTTAGTGTATATTCCGCATAGGGTGACATGGCCAGCCAGGCCATGTGAGGGAAAGGATTCACCCAGGTGATTATGTGAGGTTAAAATCCATGTAATTAGATGTAAAATCCATATATTTTTCTTATAAATGATGATTAAAGTGAGGGGAAATGTCATAAGGTTCATTTCCAAGAGACATGACATATATTGTGGTTAAACTCTGTATATTTCCCTCAGATACTTCTCCCTTACACATCTCTATCATCAGGACTCTGATATGGCCTATAAATAGGCTATCCTGGGTGTTTTTTATGTATAAGGTGATGGTTTCCATGGTTTTGGAATTATTATATATTTTGTATGAATTGATTCCACTAGGGAAATTATTTTAGAGATGCTTGTCCAGTTTTAGTTCGGTTTGTTCCCTTGGTTTATTCCCTTGAAGTTATAGTGTGGAATCGCATCCTTAGCATAGTATTTCGATCTATTATGTGGGATTGGTTTGGATAGAGTATGTGTTATCTCTTTTTGAGACCAATGTTGGATCCCCTATCATCTCTTCATCTTTCCTAAATGGGGTTTATGGTATCGGTGTGACCCTTATGCATGAGCATTGATCCCCTACTTAGAAGGTTATTCCAGTAGGGTTCACAGTATCATCATTTATGCAATCCCCTACTTAGTGGGTAGTTACAAATTGGGTTTGTGGTATCTCCCAATGTTACTTGTTGATATCACCTATCTATGTATCATGTTTTTGAGTCTCAGTGGGGTTCTAGGTGTCCCCTAGCAGTCCCGGGTGTGATCCCATATCTAAGAATTATGATATCTAGAGTTCTATATTGGGTTCATGGGGTCCAAAAATTTTCCTAGGAGTGATACCATATCTTTTTTTTTTTGAGATATCTTGAGTTATAGTAGGGTTCATGAAGTCCCCAATTATAAATGTGAAGGATCCCCTATTTGGGTATCGAGATCCCCTAGGTTGTAGTATGACTTTCTTCATAGTGATACTCGATGAGTGTGTTCTCTCGAATGGGTGGCACTAGGGATGTTGGGGATGTGCCATTAGATTAGTGATGCCTGATGAGTGAGATATCTATAATGAGTTCATTAAATAATTGTAGGGATTTTGGAGTTAGTTCTCCTAGAAGGGTGGTACATTTAATCCTTGAGTAGAATCATGTTTCATGTTTTATAGTTCAGACCTTGAGACTTAGAGACTGAGATGATTATATCTTGGTTATTTTGGGAGTACATTCAGTTCTTCTCATATTAGATTGACATACTAGGTGGTGGTGAGATAATTATTCATATATAGTCAACGATTGGTTGATATATAGTTTTACTATTCTCTCTCACTTAGGTTTTCTGTACCCTCTAGCTGTGGGTTGAGTAGACTATTTCCTTTTAGTTTCTCCCTTTTCTTTTGGTTTTTTAGATATCCTAGTGGGTATTGTTATACTTACCCCTATATGGGATATTCTTATATATGTCATTTCTTATGTAGATGATAGGCCTTTAGATCGAGTCCTAGGAGGACCCGTAGCAAGCAGAGAATAGATAGATAAATAGACCAAGGTGTGTACCAGTGGTTTCATTTGATAGTAGTCCCCTCTTATTGAGTAGGTTGGATGATTTTATCAGTTTCTGGGGGGATTTTATTTTCCCCTTTTCATGATTTTAGTACTTTTTGTACTCTAATTTTTGGATAGATGTACGCATCCATTTTGGTATCAGTTGTATTATTATGTTTTCATTATTTCATAAATATCGATGTGTCTGCATTCATATAGGTGTCATAGGCTAAGTCCTCCCCTATGTGTGATATGCCTACTCAGTGTTGGTCACTAGCCCGTGGACTATTGAAGTTGACCCTGGGGTAGCCGCACTCAGCTTATCACCATCCAGGCATCCCTCAGTGGATCAGGTCATGATAGAGTGGTATCAGATCAAGTTCCACTTTAAGACCAATGTTTTTATATTTTCTAGCTATGATCTTGGTTTGGGTTTATGGAAATAGTGTTAAATTGTTTTGAGTCCGGATTTCAGGACAAGGACTCCAGTGTTGCCCTGGTGGTCGATATATCCATTCACCCAGACTTTGATAACCTACATGTTTACTTGGTATATATAGGAACTAGTTGTAGGGAAACTTTGGTACATGCATCATATAGGATTGGGTTGTGATTTCTATGTCCTTATTGAGTTAGCTTCCTAGATATACTCTTTGACCATGGTATTTATTGATTATTTCAAGATACCTCTATAGTGACAACTAGTCAGTATTTGATGATAGGATCATTGTGATGATCTTCACAATGATGAGGCTTCAATGCATGGGTCTACACAAGTGGTATTTCCTTTGCGTAGTTTTCTAGATTCACCACCACCCGTTGAGAAACAGGTTATGTTGGAAGTACCAATAAATGATGTGTTTAGGCATAGTACACTTCCTGAGTTTCATAGGAAGACACCTCATAGGTTTCAAGGTGAGATAGACCCCCAAGTAGCTGATGATTGGATTGAGGAATTCACACACATTTTCCACCTCAATCATATGGAGGTCCTATTAATGAAACTTATTTAGCGATCCATAGAGTGATGGTGGAGTCTAGTGACTCAGGCACATGATGAGATGATTCTCACTTAGATATAGTTTGAGTATCTCTTCACGGAATAGTTTTATCTATCCATGTTATCATTGGTTCATATCTAAGAGCTTCTATAGTTTTAGTAGGGTAGCATGACCATGATATATTATTAGGACAAGTTCAATAACATTTATCGATACTCCCTAGATATGGTTCAAGATCCATTTTTCTAAGAATGGTCCTTTAATAAGGTATTGTGATAAGATATTAGGGCTTTATTGGTATCTGTATGAATTCACACTGATGCTAGAGTGATTGAGTAGACCTTGGTAGTAGAGAGATTTATGACTAAGAAGACATTGAATATTGGTTTTGGGAACATGGGGATTTATACCCTGGAAAATGGTAGCCGATGAAAGGATCATAGATTGATGTGTGCGAGATGCTTTAGGAGAAGATCCCAGTATGGAGGTTTTGTATCTCAGATCTCTCAAAACAATTCTAGTTATCCATGATAGAGATGGTATTTTTCTTGTGATGGGCTGGTAATCCTGTATGAGATTGTATAACCTATTATGATGCTGGAAGGAAAATTTTTATGGACTTCCCTAGAAGATACAATGATAAGAGGAAGTATTTTTTCATGATGATGGCTATGGAAAAGGAGTGGAGAAAGCAGTAGGAGGTGGCTAGCAGTTCAATTTGTTTCCACCACCACCCCTAATTGGTTTATGCTAAGCTCGGGGAATTGGAGGATAGGGGTGAGGAAAACTGTAGGCTGTAGAGGCCTATAACCCAAAGGCAGTGAGGGTTATTAGAGGTGTTATTTTAATCCTTTATACTTTTTTAGTAATACTGTTATAGATAGGTGTGAGTTACTCTTTTCTTTCCACTTCTGGATTGAGGATTTTCTAGGGTGACATAGGGAATTAGTGGGGCCTTATGATGGTGATGTTTGATGTATCTTCAGACTCATAATAAGGAGGGATACTTCCCCCAGTGATACACATTCTTTTGATGCAATTAAAACCATGTGGGTGATTCAGTGTCACCGCAAGAATATGGTGTCGAGGTTTGGTTGACAAGTACTATTGACTTATGTGTTCGGGACAGTTGGTTGTGTTGAGGTACCGGATCATGCCTTGGTTATGGTGTATAGGGGGGAAATGGAAAAGATGAGATTTAGGAAGGATAGGATTCTATAATAGAGTCTCTATTATGTTTTGAGGTATGGTATGTGATTTTTCTATCTCAATTACAATTAGTGTAGAGTTATGATCTACTTTTCACTAAGAGTATCCCATGTTCGTGGCCTTGTGATACTAGTGGAACCTTTTAGCTTGAACTTTATGCTTGGAGGATCCAGTATAGATGATCAGAGTTCATTAACTCCTATTGGAAATGTGACCCAACTCTGAAGGATAGAGCCTCACATAGAACCTTTCCATAGCAGTAGAAAGGCCCTATGATGTTTTCTTCCATGTGGATTGTTTTCCTACCAACCATTATCATATGGTTTCCATCAATGGTTGTGGTAGTGTTTCTTTCTTGCGAGATGGATTTTTTCTTCCTTTGTAGAGGAATAATCCCAGGTAGAGTACTATGAGCTCATGTGTGGGTGGATATAGCCTAATTTTTATCAGTTTGCTAGTATGACCCTTGGAGTAGTAAATTGTATGATCTTTTTGTTCCCTATAATGGTGGTGGAGTGTGAGGATGTCTTTCTTATGGAAGTATTGGGTTTACATCCCCACTGAGAGTTAGACTTCTTCATAGACTGGCACTTAGATACTACCCTGATATTTATGTCAACATATCATATATATCCCATAGAAATTCTTGAGCTATGGTTTATTTTGATGTTTGTAAAAGGAGGGCCTGGTAAAACCTATTCTAGTCAATTGGAAAGCCCGATGTTGTTCACCTGGGATCCAGATGAGAGGCTTTTGAACTAAGTCCTAAAACCCTATTTGGATCAGTTTTTGGTAGTCTTTGTTAGTACCCAAGTGTTCTTGGCCTCATAGTTTCATGTGATACACTTGAGGATGGGTCTAGACATTATCTAAGAGTACCAAATTCTTGGGGATCCCTCATGAAGTCAGGACTGGATTCAGGAGGTCAACTTATTGTGATATTTCCTCTTGAACAAGATAGTGATAGTGGACTTGTTAGAGGTTATGGTTGTTCTAGCTCAAGGGACACCCAAGGTCGTGGCCAGGGAATAATATGCTCACAAAGAAGTTCCTGGCCACTATTGTTGAGCGAGGTGATGGGAAATTAACCTATTTTTAGTTAACCCTTGTGGTTGAGGTGGGTGCATTATATCTTCAATAGACGGTTTTTACCCCTATTCTTTTACAGTGATTCAAGGAGGAATATTTTTTTGTGAGGTCACGCATGATCGAATACCCATCAGATATGTTCTTGATGGATTTTCCAAAGGTGGGTAGTAAGTGTAAGAAGACGGTTTTTCACTCAGGTATGGATCCTTTAAATATTAGTCTAATTATTTATTTTGGACCTAATATGGATGAATAATGAGTTAGTGTAGGTATCTGGGGTTTCTAGGGCTTTTGGGGAGTCTAGAACACAGCTTTTTGGAAAAACAGGCCTGGCGCACGGTTTATAGTAAACTGTGTGGGAATGTCGCACAGTTAGAGCAAACCATGTAGGTGGAATGTTTTTAGACAGAGCCTTACCACACAGTTGGAACATAGTTTCCAAAACCATGCAGTCTAACCATGAAATTTCCCCCTTTTCCCAGGTAACTGTGCATGGTTTTCACATGGTTTTTCAAACTATGTGTACAAACCACACACAGGATATTTTATGGGTAATTTTACCCTTTTTCACTTAATGATCTAATTAAGCTTCTTCTTCCTCCCTAATCTAGATTCCAATTGTATTGACCTATTTTTCTTCTCTTTTTGGGCTCTTTGAAGGGCTGATCTAGGGATTTGAAGATCTCCTTTATCCAAGATCTGATCAAGCTTCTTTTAGTCGCATTGGATGCACAATGGTAAGTACTTTATTCTGTTTGATCTTTTCTTCTTCTCTCTTTCTCTCGACCTAGTTATCAAGGTGTGAGTTTTTTTCTCTTTTTCTCAGATATACTCTATTCTAAGTCGAATCATAGGTTGATATTGGAGGAGGATAGTGTAAAACCCTGAGGTGGGTGGTCTATAACTCAACCCTCAAGTTTGTTGATTTTTGGAGTTATCACGTGGGGCCCACTGTTTCCATCAGTTATTGTTTATAAGAATTATATTCCATGATTATATTCATTATAATCATATCATTGTTCTATTTCTAAATATGTAATTAATTGTTTGTGGTTATTCCCACAACTTCTAACACCCCAAGTAGGGTGTTATGACATATTTGAGTTTTTAGTGTTTTGACACTTTTGATCCATCGTTTAGGTGTGCTCGAGATTGACCACACTAATGGTAATCCTATTTAAAATAAAATGATTATTGAATAATGTAATGGTGAATGGAAAGTACCATGTCCATTCCACTTGATCCACCTAAGGTAAGTGCCAAAATTTAATTAATAGTTTTAAGTGATAAATTGGAAAGTACACCAAGTATATGACTTGACTGGATTAAATGTAAATGAATAATAGGTTGCATGTCCATAGCACCCCTTACCACATTAATGGAAGGTATCAGAATGGGCCTTGATTATTAAACATGACTTAAATGGATTTATTAAATGGTTTCATGCTACTTGTCCTACTCACACTAATTAAAGGCAAGGCTTGAACCAAACTAAAATTATAAATGACATCATTATCTAGTAGAAATTTCCTGACTCGATCTCACCATGGATTCTTATCAGGGAATTCCAATAACACTCGGGAACCCCATTTCAATTCAAGGATATGGATTTCTTAGGTTGATACCAACCTATATCTTTACCTTTTTATATTCTTGGATGTCTAGTATGACACTGTAGGATCCCTCATATAGTATTAAAGGATGCCTTGGATACACTCCAAGAATATAGCATTGAAAAGTATATGTCATTGTTAAATCCCATAGTTCCCTGTTACTTATTATCCTCATTTTATATTGGTTGATCACCTTGGATTTGGTAGGCATCATATTGTGGAATTCCTTGGACTATACTCCTTGGATTACACTCTTACCCTTAGCTAGACCCGGTTACTGCTGAGTTAGGGAACCCTGAGGTCTAGGTTGCCTTGGTGAATACCATGGAACCATTTTATTCTTAACTATCAATTAGGGTTTCCTTATTAAATCTTGTAACTTTCACCATTGATAATGTGTAACTTATTTATAAATTGGTATGATCAAATAATGACTTGATTATATGTTCAGACACCATCCAAGGGATGAAGTAGGTACTTGGGTATTTAGTTACATTGTACTGCTTTACTGTATATATGTATAAATGCATGTTTGAACACTATTACATTTATATTACACGGGCCAGATATTATAGACATCATTGGTGGTGGACCACTAAGATTTATCTCACACCCTCTTCGTTTGCTTTTTGGTACCTGGAGTAGATTACTTGGTTGCAGGTGTTGACAAAGGGAAGCATACGACTTCAAACACTTGATTACTTACTGTTAAGTATGGATCTTAATAGTAGATAACTGAGTTGATGCTTGGAATGCTTGGGATAGACTTTGGTTTCCATTATTATTTTGTGGAACGTGTTATGCATGTTGTCTTATATACTTGTTTTCTAGTTTTATAGTGACATGACATGTCATCATCAGTTGTTGAATATTAGTCTAGTTATTTTAGTTATTTTTATCCTTGTTTGTCTATTAATTTGTCTGACTCTACTATTTAATTATATTTAATCCATTTTTTACCTCTATTTGTATTTATTCGTTGCGCTACACTTTGGTAATGAGGGAATAGTCTCCCTACAGACACGCCCTAGGCCCTCGCTTCTAGTTAGCAGCCTATGGCGGTTGGGGAGATGCGCTTGAGGCCATATGGACCCCCAGGATCAGGGCACCTACTAAGTAGCATCTAGGTCTAGGATATCACAATTTGGTATTAGAGGCTTTCCTTTCTTGATTTACTATTTAGAGACAATATTCAGAAGATTAGGAATTCTTGGGACATGTTCATAAGTCATGCTTGGGCATCGCAAACCCATGTTTGGGGTAAAAGCCAAGTTTCTTAAATTATAATAGTTGTTTTTATTTTTCCTATTACAGTTGATATTATTTCACTGTTAGAAGATTCACATGCTATGTGGAGTTATTGATTATTATTATTCTAGTTGAATATTTCTTTCATCCTTGGCCCGATGATATGAGGGAAAGGATCATTGTTACATGCACCATTATAGGCACCTAGAATTTTCATGTCATGCATATTGTAATGCCATATAGGTGCATTTCACTACCTTTTATTGGTTAATATGCCTATGATTGTTTAGTAATATAGTGATAGTTATCTTATTCTTGTATTACTCATGGTTGTGATTGAGTGATTTCCTATCTCAATTCATGAGGTGTATGAGCCCTCATGGGTTGGGATGAGTAATTTACTAAGTCTATCCATTATATGATAAATAAATGGGTGTCTTTTTTAGTGATAAGGTGTATGGGAACTGATTCACTAGGAATGAATATCCATAATAAGTTAAAATATGACTTATAATATAAAATTTTTGCACATCCAAATCATGCCTTGTCATGTTTATAAAAGGTAAATGAGTGAGCCTGGTAATTAAATTTGAAATGAAATGAAACTTATACTTGATCACTTACCAGTTCCTAGTTGTCTAAGCAGGTAGTTGGTTTAGTATACCTTGAGTAGTGATCCTTCCTTGTATATCTTCTATAAGTGATGTTATCTATCTATTTAATACTTTTGTTGAGGTGTGTTATTGGAAATTATAGATCAATGCCGCCACGACATCCTCATATCGTACGCCAGGAAGGTGGTGAAGATTGTGATCTAGATGTGGTGGCCCCTGAGATGCTAGTTTTACTTCTAGAAGTATCACTAGATGCACCTTATATTTTACCTAATCTAGGCACGGATTCCCAATTTCATGATAGTTTTTTGTGTCTAATATAGTCTATGCATGGTGCTCCACGGGTTGAACCTACGATGGTTGGTCTGACTCGTGAGTTTCAATAGTATCATCCTCCGACTTTCTTAGGGTATGGTGGTCCATAGGTTGTTCAGTCTTGGATAGAGGCCACTCTGTATATCTTTTATCATCTAGATACACCTCTATAGAGGAGGGAAAATCTTTATATTTACATGATTTAGGACTCTCCCATGCATTGGTGGGATGTGATTACCCAGGTTGTTCGTCATCAGGGCATGTTATGGGTTGATTTCCAGACTACCTTCTATGATCAGTTCCTTCCTATAATGTTCAGAGCTGACAAAGCTAGTGATTTCATGCATCTCAATAAGATTTCAATGTTATTCATGGATTATTCATCATGTTTCATGGAGTTACAGTGCTTTACACTACTTCTAACTGGTGATGAGCTTTCACTTGCTAGACACTGCGAGGATGGGATCTTATACGCCATCCATATACAGGTGAATGTCTTTCACCTGCCTACCTTTTTTGTAATATTCAACCAGGCTCTTATCACTGAGTATAACCAAAGTGGAAGGAATAGTATCAGGTTTAGAGGTTTATGGATTACATCAAGATGATTTCCCTCGTGTAGTGGATCATTTCAGGTATGTCTTTCTTGACTAATTTTCTAAATTACCTCCTCAGAGAGAGGTAGAGTTTACAATTGAGATTTTTCTGGTATCATCTCCAATTTCCATTACTTTTTATAGGATGGCACCAATAGAGCTTCAAGAACTCAATTGGCAGTTGGAGGATTTAGAGGCCAAAGGATTTATATGGCTGAGTATATCCTCTTGGGGTTCACCTGTGATTTTATCCAAGATGGTGGATGGAACCTTACATCTTTTTGTAGATTAAATATGTTTGAACTAGCTTATGGTCAAGAATCAATACCCACTTCCTCGAATTGATGGTATCTTCAACCAACTCTAAGGAGAAAAGGTATTCACCAAGATCGACCTAAGATCGGGTCGTCATCAGGTGTGAGTCAAACCATCATCCATGACTCATATAGATTTTTTTAGTAGGATTGGTCTGTATAAATACCTTTTTATATAGTTTGGTCTTATGAATGTGCCCTATGTTTTCATAGATTTGATAAATAGGGTTTTCCACCAATATTTGGACCCTTTTATCATGGTCTTTGTGGATGGAATCTTAGTGTATTATCACAGACGTAGTGATCATGCCAAACATCTTGAGATCTTTCTAAGTACATTGAGAGAGAATCATCTTTACATCAAGCTTGCTAAGTTTCCTTTTATGTATTGAAAATTTTCACTTATTGGGCCATATAATATTAGAATTAGAAGTATATGTTGATCTAGAAAAGGTTAGTGTTGTATTTTCCTGGGAACATCACAAGAACGTGTTTGATATACGGAGTTTCTTAGGGCTGGATGGATATTACAAAACTTTCATACAAGACATTCCCCACCTTTCTTCACCTCTTACTAGTCTTACAAAGAAGGGTATGAAATTCCTTTGGTCAGAGGCATGCGAAAAATCCATTTAGGAACTAAAATGGAGGCTTGTGTCGGCACTTATTCTGACTCTTCTAGAGCCACGTATAGGATATACCATCTTATGTGATGAATCATTAATTGTACTAGGAGTAGTGATAATCCAAGAGGATAGATTCGTTGCATACAGATCTTTATAGTTGAGGCCTTATAAGATTAAATACTTGATGCATGAACTTGAGCTATCATCAGTTTTCCATGCCTTACATATCTTGAAGAATTATCTATTTGGTGATAGCTTTGTGGTGTACAAGAACCATAAGAGCCTCAAATATATCTTTAAAAATCATTAATTGAAACTCAGACAATAGATATGGTTTGAGTATCTATAATCCTTTGATTTTGATCCTGCCTATATTCCTGGGAAGTGAAATGTAGATACAGATGCACTGAGTAGGAAAACTTAGGAACAGGCGGTATGGGAAGCCAGTGATGAATGTAAGTTAATGTACTTCTTTTCTGAGTTGTATTTGGAGTTTCATGATAGTCATGAGAAGACATACCTCTCATCCTTGATAGTTACCTCTTCCCTCCTTGAGATTGTGAAGAGTAGACAATTTTTAGATCCTGAAGGCTTGGTTCTCCATGAGAGTATATCAGGAGATATCCCACCTTCAAATTGGTCTGTGGATAGTGATAAAATATTGTGTATTCATGGGCATGTCTAGGTTCCTAGAGATATGATATAAGAGTTGATACATGAGCTTAGTGGGTAGTTTATCCTGGAATCTCCAAGATGTATCGAGATATGTGGTGCCAGTATTGGTGGTCTGGGATGAAATTTCACATAATAGGATTTATCACTAGGTGTTCCACCTATCAGCAGGTGAAGGAAGAGCACTAGAGACCTATAGGCTTGTTACAGGCACTTCTAGTCCTGAGATGGAAATGGGAAGATATTTCCATTTACTTTGTACTCGGTTTGCCTAGGTCACCTAGAGGAAGTGACATTGTATGGGCTTTAATTGAAAGACTGATGAAAGTGTCTCACTTCATACCTATTTGGGAGACATTATCATTCGATGAGCTTAAAATACTCTATGTTTTTAAGATCATATGACTACATGTGGTCACACATACTATCATTTAATATAGGGACACTCGTTTCATGTCACAGTTCTGGCATAGATTGTAGAAGTCTATGGGAACACAGGTGCTTATAATCACAGCATTTAACCCTCTTACTGATGGAAAATTGGAACAAATGATACAGGTTCTAGAGGATATTCTCTAAGCATGTTTCCTTGATTTAGGTGGTTCTTGGGAGAAGAATATCTCTCTCATCTAGTTTTCCTATAATAATATCTTTCAGGAAATAATTCAGATGGATAATTTTTAGGTCTTATATGGTAGGTAATTCTATTCACCCTTGTGCTAGATAGAGGTAGGTGAGGCAGCCCTGCTAGGCCCTTGTCTCATTCAAGATACTTCAGAGCAGGTTCAGATGATCAGAAATCATAGGACTATTGCTTAGTCTGGACATAAATTGAATGTTGATCGTCATCGACGACCTCTATGGTTCGAGGTCGAGGATCATGTTTTCCTTTGGTTATTTCCCAATCTAGGACATAGATGGTTATGAAAGAAAGGGAAGTTATTTCCTCATTATATAGGTCATTTTGTGTTCTTAGAGAAAGTCGGGCTGCTAGCCTATCGGTTGAAACTACCTCAGAGGTATCTTACTATTCACAACATCTTCCATGTCTCATATATTCTTAAGTATCATGTTTGTCCATCTCATACCATTGATCTTAAGGAAGTTAAATTATATTTTGATGCTACCTTTGAGGAGTATCTAATACACATCGTTGACCAAGGCACAAAGGATCTCTGAGGAAAGTGTGTCCCTATGGTATGGGTGATATGGCAACACAATCATGTACAGGATGAGACTTGGGAGTAGGATAATGACATATGTTCCCAGTGGCCAGATTTTTTTCTCAAACAGTGTTTCTTCTTCCTTAGAAGGTGAACTCATGGATGAGTTCTTTTAAGGGGGAATATTTTCAAGAACACAATTTTTCACTTAGGTATGGATCCTTTAAATTTTGGTCTAATTATTTATTATGGACCTAATGTGGATTCCTAATAAGTTAGTGAAGGTATTAGGGGTTTCTGGGTATTTTTCAGATCCCGAAACATAGCTTTTTGGGAAAACAGGCATGGGGCACAGTTTATAGTTAACCGTATGAAAATGCTTCACGGTCAGAGCAAACCGTGCGGGTAGAATGTTTTTGGACAGATCCTTACTGCATGGTTGGCACACAGTTTCCCTAACCATGTGGCCTAACCAAGAGAGTTCCCCCTTTTTCCAAGTACCCTTTCATGGTTTGTGCATAGTTTATCAAATCATGCAGAAAAACTGTGCACAGACTATTTTATGGGTAATTTTACCATTTTCCCTTAATGATCTAATTAAGCCTCATATTCCTCCCTAATCTATATTCCAGCAAGATTTCTCTATTTTTCTTCCCTTTTGGATCTATATAAAGGCCTAAATTAGGGATTTGAAGATCTCGTTCATTTGGGATCTGATCGACCTTTTGTTCACCTTGTTAGATGTGAAATGGTAAGTAATCAAGTCTGTTTGATCATTTATTCTTCTATCTTTATTTCAACCTAGATATCAAGGAGTGATAATTTTTTCCTTTTTCTTAGATCTACTTTGTTCTAAGTCGAATTAGAGGCTAATCTCATATGAGGAGAGTTGTATGACCCTAAGGTGGGTGGTCTATAACTCTTCCCTCAAGTTCATTGATTTTGGAATTGTCGAGTAGAGCCCACCAATTTCATTGGTTACCATTTATAGATATTATATGACATGATTATATTCATTAGAATCATAATGTTGTGCTCTTTAAAAATATGTGATTAATTATTTGTGGTTACGCCCACAACTTCCAACACCCCATGTAGGGTGTTATGCCATATTTGAGTTTTTAGTGTTTTAACACTTTTGGGACATCGTTCAAGTGTACATGAGATTTACCACACTAATGGTAAGACTCCTTAAAATTAAAATATTATTGAATCATGTAATGGTGAATGGAAAGTACTATGTACCTTCCACTTTACCCACATAACGTAAGTTCCTGAATGTAATTAATAGTTTCTAGTGATAAATTGGAAAGTACACTTTGTATATGAATTAACTGGATTAAATGTAAATGAATAATAGGTTTCATATTTGTATCACCCATTACCACATTAATATAAGGTAGAAGAATGGGAATTTATTATTAAACATGCCTTAATGGATTTATTAAAGGGTTGCATGATACTTGGCATGTTCACACTAATAAAAGGTAAGGCTTGAATCAAATTTAAATTATAGATGATTTCAGTATCTAGTATTAATGGCCACACTCGATATTGCCTTGTATTCTTATCAGGGAATTCCATGACCACTAGGTAACCTCATTCCAATTCAAGGATACAGCTTGCTTAGGTTGAGACCAACCTATATCCTGATCTATGTCTATTATTGGATGCTCAGTATGGAACCAAAGGATCCCTCACATAGTATTAAATGATGCCTTAGATACAATCCTTAGATATCACATTGAAAAGTAGTTTCCATGGTTAAATCCTATATGGACCTATTACTGATTAGCCCAGTTTTACCTTGGTTGATCACCTTGGATTTGGTATGCATCATATTGTGGAATTCCTTGGACTATGCTCCTTGGATTACACTCTTACCCTTATCTAGACCCATTTACTACTGAGTTAACAACCCCTCAAGTCTAGGTTTCCTTGGTGAATACCATGCAACCATTTTCTTCTTAACTATCAATTGTGGTTGCCTTATTACATCTTGAAACTTTCATCATTGATAATGTGTAACTTATTTATAAATTGGTACGATCAAATAATGACTTGGTTATATGTTTAGACACCAGTCAAGGACTGAATTAGGTACTTGGGTATTTAGTTACACTGTACTGCTTTACTTTATATATGTATAAATGCATGATTGCACACTATTACATTTCCATTACACAGGCCGTATGTTATAGACACCATCGATGGTGACCCACTGAGATTTATCTCACACCCTATCCAGGCATAGTTTGGTACCCAAAGTAGATTATATGGTTTCAAGTGTTTAAAAATGGAATTATACAGCTTTAACACTTGATTTCTTACTGTTTAGTACGGATCTTGATATTAGATGACCTAGCCGAAGCTGAGGATGCTTGGGAAGAACGTTGGTTTCCTTTATGCTTTTGTAGAACATGTTATTCCTACTATCTTGTATCTATGTTTTCTAGTTTTCTAGTGACATGACATATCATCATTAGTTTTTGAATGTTAGTCCATTTATTTCATTTATTGTTATCCTTGTTTACCTATTAATTTTTCTACTTCCGTTATTTACTTATATTACTTCTTCAATTTACCTCTATTTATATTGTCTATTGTGCAACACTTTGGTAATGATGGAATAGTCTCCCCATAGATACACCAAGTTCCATCATTACTAGTTGGCATCCTATGGTATTTGGAGAGATTCGCTTGAGGCCATGTGGCCCACCGAGCTCGGGGAACCTACTAAGTAGCATATGGGTCTAGGATGTCACATTAAGTCATCCTTTTTAGGGATAATAATGACACCATTCATTGTATGAGATGATGTGATGAGGAGGTTTATTTCCCTTAGAATGAAACCTAGGAGAGGGATGGTTGTACTGATATCCTTTGGTATCAGGTGTGGTTTCCAAAGATGTGGTGTCTTGTTATTGAGTTAACTCTTGATGTCTCACCTATCAATTAGTAGAGACTAAGGTGTACAGATGATAGTGTAAATGGGGTAGAGACTATTGTTTTTATGATGGGGTTTCCATGATTAGTGAGGGGTCACAACACTATCTTAATGATCATATAATGGCTCACTAGGTTGTATGGATTCTTAAAAATCTAAGAGAAGAGCTTAGTAGATATTTAGTCAGGTCGGTAGACTATCTCTAGGGTTCATGGTTCCTTTATCAAATTTCATAATAGGTTAGAAAGTTCGAATGCCACTAGACCCTGTAACTACAGTTGGACTGGGTTCTTGGTGTTTTTATGCCTATATATTTTGAGGAGTTATCTGCACACTTTGTTGTACGATGTCGAACCAGATGAGTTGGTCATTAGGTGTGGAGTTTTCTTTTGAGCTACCTAATGGTGTTTGATATCTGAATAGAGGATACCCTTTATGGGTAAGTGGTTCCCCTAGGTGTGTGTTTATTGATAGCATGGGAACCCTCTAGAGAGATCACTAGTGTAGGACACCCAGTTGAGAGCTCAGTTTTTTCCACTTTTGTGTAGGATTTTTCTTTTCAGGATGAAAATACTTGAAGTTGGGGAGAGTTTATCGACTCTTTTTTCTCTGTAAAACTTTTTAATATTTCTTGGAATAATTATAGATTCATACACTAACATGGGTTATACCCTAATCACAATATAAATTTTATCGGCATCGAGGGCCGGGTAAAGGGAGACTATTGGTTGGGAATTAAATGATAAAGGTTTATAAATTGAATAAAATTTAGGTAATAAACCTATTACCTCCTTGGTTTCTATGCATAGAAAATGATATTGGGGTCCCCCTTTGTGTGAAATAAGACTTGAGGGAGAGAGGAGGTGTCGTCGAACTCTGTTTTTGACAACAATCATCACCAAATCGAGGTGCAGTGGGTTCCAAGCATCCTGTTGGACCCGAAGCTTCAGTATTTCACCGTGAGGTAATCATTTTATAAAATTTATGTCTTGATCACATTTTATGTGTTTTTTAAGGTTTTATTTCCCTATTACGACTAATAGATATCTCCTGGGGGTAGATCTATGTTTTTTTTGTGAAAATGAAGGGTCGAGAGAGGCTCGTAATGATTTTTGGGTCCAAAATCCTTATCACATGGCCTGTAGTGAAAGATAATACACCATGTGTTCCTATTATTCTAGGAAGATGAACTTTGGTAACTACACATTATTTTCTTGGGGTACACTTCATATAGTGAGGCTTGGCCATGTGGTTGAGTACATGGAAAGATGCCATGTCGAAAAGGTACATGGTCATGAAGAGTCACATGTCTAGGACCCTCGGTGTGCATGGGTTAGAGGACATGTCCAGATATATGGAAACATTCTATGGTATATGAGCATGGTAACCTATACACAGTAATGGATAAGGACATGGTATTAGGATGTTCTAAGATGGACATTTCATTTAACTAGTGTACACGTCATGTAGGGATACATGGTTAGCTAGGTTGTGTTTGGGTGAGGACATGCCTAGGTGGTCAGGATAGGTTACAAACTATGTAACCAGATGTACATTCCATGTATTTTCCTCATACATCTCAAGTACAGTGATGAGACATGGCCCAGAGTATGGTGCTAAGAGACACTCTATGTATTGTGGGAACACATCATGTATTCCCCTCAGAGAATTATCCCTTGCACATATCCATCTTTAGGACTTAGATGGAAGCATGGGAATAGACTATCCTAAGTTATTTTCCATGTATAACATGAATGTGGCCTTGGTTTTGGTGTTATATATGTGATGTAAGGTGATTCCAGTAGGGCTCTTCTTTCAGCAATGCTTATCCAATTTTAGTTGGGTGTGTACCCTTGGTTTATTCCCTTGAGGGTATATCATGGAATCACATCCTCAACATAGGATTGTGATTCTATAAATATTATTATATCGAATATATATTTTTGTATCCTTTAATGAGACTAAGTTGGGATCCTATATCATATCTTCATCTTTCTAAAGTGGGGTTTGTAGTATCAGCGTAACCCACTTGCACAGGTGTAGATCCCATACTTAGAGGGTAGATTCAGTAGGGTCTTCAATATCATTTTCAATAAAATACCCTACTTGGAAGGTAGATCTACATTGGGTTTGTGGTATCTCATAGTTGTACTATTTGATATCCCCTATCTATGTATCATGTTTTTAAGTCTTAGTATGGTTCGAGGTGTCCCCCAGAGATCTTGGGTGTGATACCCTATCTGAGTATTATGATCTCTAGTGTTACATATTGGGTTTTTGGTGTCCCCTAGAGGTCCTAAGAGTGATTACCTATCTATGTGTTGAGATTTTTTGAGTTCTAGGAGGGTCCATGAAGTCCCCCATGATACATGGGAGGGATCCCCTATCTGAGTATCGAGATCCATTGGGTTTTTACATATCCTTCATCATGGAGATACTTGGTGAGTGTGTTATCTTATATGAATACCATTTGTAATGTAGGTGATGTTCCATCAGCTTAGTGATACCTGATGAGTGAGATCTCTATTATGAATTCCATTATGGATGGTCGGGATCATGGAGCGAGTTCTCCTGGATGAGCGATGCCTTTGTGCCTTAAGTAGAATAATGTGATAGGATACATGGTTGATACCATGATACTTAGAGTATAATATGTTTATATCTAGTTTATTACGGGATTAATTTTGATATATCTCATATTTGATTAATATACCAAGTGGTTGTGAGATAAATAGTCATGTATAGTCGAGGAGTGGTCGAGATGGAGTTTTCATATTCTCTATTGCTTAGGTTTTTTATACCCTCTAGATAAATATTGAGATGGTTGTTTCCTTTTAGTTACTCCATTATATTTTGTGTTCTTTGGGTGCCTACTTGGTATTTATATACTCACCCCCACTTGGGATCTTCTTGAACATGTTGTTTATTAGGAAAATGACAGGCCTTTTGATGGAGTCATAGAAGTACTCAGATTAGGTGAAGCATAGAGAGATAGACTGACCAAGTTGTGTACCAATGGTTTCATTTGATAGTATTCCCCTATTACTGAATAGGTTGGATGATTTTATCAGTTTCTAGTGGGATTGTATTTTTCCCTTTTCATGATTTTAGTACTTTTTATTATACTCTGATTTTAGGATAGATGTATGGATGCATTTTGGTATTAGTTGTATTATTATCTTTGCACTATTTCATGGATAAGGATGTGTGGGTGTGTGCATACAGGATCCTTAGGAAAATTTATAACATGTGTATGATATTAATACCCTGTGTTGGTCACCATATTCTGAATATTGGAGGTAGTCTTGGGATAATCACACTCAGTTTATCATTATCCAGGTGGGCCCTAGTGGGTTGGGTGGTGACAATGTGTTTTTATTTATTTTATAAATTATCAACTGATTAAATGTGAATTATATAATATATTTGTTGTATTAAATTTATATTGATACTTTTTAAAGATATAAATGTGTTTATTGTCTAAATTGTATTGGTTGAATGGTTTTTGAAGTGTTGATGCAAGCTGTTTATAAGTTTTGAGTAGTGGTGGCCTATACTAATGGTTTTCTAAACATTGGTATAGGTTGTATACCAATTTTTTATACAAACCATTGGTAACCTATAAATATTAAGCACCTTATACCAATGGTTTCCATAAAATCATTGTTGTAGAAGTATCCCAACATCCCATTTTCCAATGGTTTGGGAACTTTTGGTATAACTTAAACCAAATATTCTTATGCCTATAATAATAGTTTAAAACCATTGGTATGGATTTATTTTATAATATTTATGAGTGATTTATGATCTTTAGAGATCAAAATATTTTGAGATATATATTCTATCAATGTGATTTAAACTTTTAAAAATAGTATTGAATGGAATTTTTATAGGATTGCAACATAAAGATTTCTTATACACTGGAGAAATGGATTTTTTTTGATGCATTGATCAGGAAGTCGCATGGTAATGTTATTCATAAATACATGTATACTTGGAGAGTGATGTAGGATCCTGTAGTGTTACCAATTAATAAACTGTAAGTCTATAGTAAAGGGCGTATCTAACATATAACCATTCAATCATCCTTTATCATAAAGTATATTTATCTCATTTTTTGAATTTTGAGGTAGAGGTTTGGTAGGACTTTTTTTTGTGGGGATTCCCTTGAGGGATGGTCTGAGGATGATCATAATCTAGTGTTGTTCAAGAGGAGGCTCTTTCTTTCCTGAGTGGTGAAAAAGGTGGTTATTCATGATTTTCACATCCCACCCTTGGTTATTAATCCTAGTGTGGATAATTTGTATCATTCCTTGAAGGGTTAGTTCTAGTTATCAAGGATAAAAAAAATTGGTCACAAATTTCATATCCCAATATTTGTTCTTCCAAGAGGTTAACATTATACATTGTGTTCCAAGATGGTTGATTTATCTTCTAGATGTTCCTAATTGAAATTGATTGGATATTTTTAGGGTTTTCATGAGTGGCTCACCTTGATCTCACAGTGGATATGATTCTACATGGGTTATTGTGGATTATTCGATGAAGTTAACTCACTTCTTAGCGATTAAGGAGTCATTCATAGTGGATGCATTATCAAGGTTGTATTTGGAGGAGATCACGAGGCTCCATTGGGTTTTTAGGATGATCATATATTATCTTAATCCTCATTTTACCTCCTAATAGTGGATAATTCTTTAGAGTGTTATTTTCTCTCATCTATTTCTTATCACATCTTTTCATCC
This sequence comes from Viscum album, assembly GCA_963277665.1. Classification (NCBI taxonomy): domain Eukaryota; kingdom Viridiplantae; phylum Streptophyta; class Magnoliopsida; order Santalales; family Viscaceae; genus Viscum; species Viscum album. Next base: position 141,298,355 of record OY728161.1, on the reverse strand, counting down.
ACAGATGGATGGTCTGATGGAGCAGACTCTCTAGGATTTGGATGAAATGTTTCATTCATGAATTTTAAATTTAATAGGTTCATGGGTGAAGCACCTACCCTTAGTATAATTATATTATAATAATATATATCACATGATCATTGATTAGCCTCATTCATAGTTCTATATGGACGGCCTTGAAAATATATGTTATGTTGGACTGAGTTTGGAGAGTTGGTGATTCTCAAACCAGAATTGGTGTAGAGAATGAAAGAGAAGGTGCATGTTATTCATGAGTGGATGAAGGTAGATCATGATCATAAAAATACCCATATTGATTATAGGATGATTTATTTAGATTTCAACATTTAAAATCATATGTTACTAAAGGTATTTTCGCATCATGGATAGTGGAGGTTCGGTCATGGGAGTAAGCTTTATCCCTGATTTTTTAGACCTTTCAAGGTGTTATAACACATTGGTGAAGTTGTGTATCTATTGGGAATTCCTCCATATATGGATTTGATCCATGAAATCTCACATGTGTTAGAGATTCATTAATATCTAATAAATAACTCTCATTTCATTTAATAGAGTGACTTGGATATATAATTGATGTCATATTCAAGGAATGGCCTGTAAAGTTTCAAGACTGATAAGAGAAAGTGTTGTGTGGGCATTATATTCCTTTGGTACATGCCCTTTGGTGACATGATGTCTTATAAGAGGGTACTTTGGAATGTGAGTTATAGATTAATTATCAGTGCCCCAAGTTGTTTAATGATATATTTTTTTGGGTATGATATGTATGAAATTTAATTTATTTATGAGATGATTGATGAGGCTATATGATTTTTCTCCTTTCATTAAGTTGAGTTGGTTTTTCTCTTATTGTGGAAAGATCCTTGTCTGATAGGTATCCTTTGGGGAGTTTTATTTGTAATGGACCCTTTTCTATTTCCTTCTAAATTTTCATTTTTAACATGGGTATGAGAATAATTTAATTGTTTTTCTAATTTAAGGGGAAATATTTTCATAGAATATTTCTTCATTGTTTCTTGGGTGTTGTGGGTTCTGAGATAGATCGGTGGTATTTTTATGGGAGAGAGAAAAAATTAGCTAATTCTCCTGGGAATCCTTCCATAAAGGTTGGATAATGGTGTGATAGTTATGTCATGGCACTATGGTTGTGTCACACTGTGATGTTATATGGTTTTGGCATGATGGTTTCTTACATATGGGTTAAATAATATTACATATAATCATAGAATGAAGAATGTATGATTCACTATAAAGGAACCTTATGTAACAATGACCCATTACATATGATTTTATCATGTCTTGATCATAGGAATCACACCATGAAACCCTGGATGTTGAGTCCATTAGTTTATCCTTATTAAGAGTCATCATGTCATAGTGCTTGGGCCATACAATGGTTTTTTGGGGGGGTTGAGCAAGTTCAGTGTAAAAGATAAAAAACACACCATGATTCCCAAGAATTTCAAAATTATGTTAGGATGCCCTTAATCAAATCATGAACCACCTTTTTCATTAAATAAATAGTTATTGACCATAAGAGGAAGGTGTTACATTGGGGAATCGCATTATAATCCTCAAATATAGTCTCATCACAGCATGAAGAATACCTTTCTTGTTGTGACACTATTTTTTCTAGGATTTTATATAAATTTGAGATTCCTATATAATTAATTATATTTATCCATTAATAACTCAAACCCAAGGAATTTTTGGGATCATTTATGACAAACCCAAGCCTTTGTTATTGATTATTTTGGCATTTATTTGTGAAATTAATACCTTTGATCCAAGTCATGAATTTTCACCTCTTCTCTTTGTTATTATTCTTAAATTCTTTATTTATAAGCCATGGAATTAAAATACACTCAATATTTTGGGTTTTTTATTGGTGATTGATGGAGGATAATTGATTTAATGATGTCTTTTTGATTCATGGTATTCTTGTGAGGGTTTGTGGTGGTGTTCCCCACTCATAATTTTATTCTAGTCTGGTTATCATTGAAGATTCATATCGAGGTATGGGATTATATAATTATCCTTATATTATGTGTAAATGTGGTATTATCATGATTTGGTTTCTACTATAAAAACCTCAAACCCATAATCCTAGATATGGTGCTAAAAACATAATTTTTACATTTCAGGGTTTAATATCAACAAATGTGACCCAATTTTAGCCATCCAAAATAAATAGCATCAAAATGAAATATTGGATCACTTGCATACCCAATAACCTTTTAGGTTTATATTTATATATGATTAAGAAAATATATTTCAGAGTGGACATTTCCACATAGTATCCATTTTTCACACAAAACAATTTCTTTATAAATACATGTTTTCTTTGTTCAAGGTAACTTCCATATCTATAATGCTAACTTTATTCACTTTTGTACCCATCCTTAATCCCTATGAAAAATAATTTGAAAATTATGGATGAGAAAATCAAATCTCAGTAAGTTAAATAAATAAAAATAAAGTAAACTCATTATTCTATCTAAAAACCATGGTCATAAAAGAGATTTTTTCAATTAATATAATAAAATTTGATCTCAAATAATCATTTACTTACACATTAAATCACCATAAATAATCAAAGATTATCATAAAACACCTAATAATAAAAAATAAATGCAAAATAATTATTATGAGAGTTTATTTATAAAACAAGATAACCCTTGAAAAATATTTTCTTAAAAACATGCATTTTTACCCAAAAAATCATAACCTTTTATTTGAAATAAAATATCATTAACTTACCTTGTAAAATGAAAAAAATTCCATGGAAACTCGTTATAAATAATATAAAATTCATTTAGGTAACTTGGTGCATAATTTTCATATCACTATTACAATCCATTTAACAAATTGAATAACATATTCGGTAAATTCTAATAATCTCTTAGGAGAAACCTATAATAGGTTAACTCTATCACTTTACCCAATTAATTGAAGAGATATATCAGTCCCACCCATTATCATGATCTATATAAAGAGCACCCATCATCATAAACAATTTCTAAGAACCATAACATAATCTTAACACATGAAATATCCAATACTCCCATAAGATCACCCATCATACTCATAAAAATATTTATTACACCCATAAGAAAAACATTTTTAGATAATGAAATATCTATTCCATTTAAACCATTTTTAAAATACCCAAAATAAAGGGAAGAAGGGTTTTTATTTGAAGAAAACATGGAAAAATTTAATTTAATCCAAACATAAAACTATGTTTATGGTGGTGGGAAAATCCATTGGTATAATATACATTAAACTAGTATATTATTTTTTCTTTTTTTTCAAAATGTTCCATATAAAATGTGTAAAAATATTATTTTTGAAAGCCTTTAAAAGAAAGTAAAAAAGAGACATAAAATTTCATTTATAATTCATTTAGGTGTATATAAATAAATTTATCAAATAATTTTTAATGATATGGATATAGTAGAAAAATATTTAGTTTATAAATCTTTAAAACATTTAAAATAGGGTTTTTAAGGTAAAGTGTCCCTTACCTTGAGTCTCACTTGTCATGTATATTCTTTATCTCCTTTATATTAAAATTTTATCAATAATTTACTTTATTAAGAAAATTTTCCATGTTTAATCCCTAATCATTGAAACATTTATTTAATTATTTTAATTACATATTTAATTACTTAATTTTTTAAGACCACATCATGATGTTTTGAGGATGTTCGGTATATAATTTCAAAATGACTTAGGTTTGATAACTATGGTCAAAGAGGTAATTATTACATAATTAATAGAATAATAATATTTATATAATTATAATTTTTATACATTAATTATACTTTTATAACCAACCATGAATTATGGTTATGAAAAATGAATTATATTACAATCATGGAAATGTTAGATCATACGTACGCATAAGTAACATTTCCATTTTTCAATGAACATGAGGGAAATAATATAAGCATCATTTTATCTTTCCAAAATTATTATTATATAATAAATGTCATATTATATGTTAAAATATAATTATATATACCATCCATGTGATGCGGTGATGAAAAAATAATCATGTCGCTTCATGAAGGTGATAATCAACATGTATGCAAAAACGACGTTATCATTTTTCAATTTATGGAAAGGTTATAAAATAAAATGTATATTGTATTGAAATAATTATAATTATGTCATGAATATTATATATATATATATATATATTAAATCCATCATTAAAACAATCCTTTAGAGATGGTGATAGAAATTAAATTACATCGGTTCATGAGGTGGTAGTCTTCCGTACACACAAACGATGGTTTTATTTATCATATGTAGAGGATTAAAAGAATATTGGTTATTAAATTAACATAATAAAATATCAATATATGTAGGATATTTATTTTATTATTTAATCTTGGTAGAAGAATATTTTAAGGAGGTATAAGAAGAAATAATACTAAAGCATCCGGTTATAAGTTATGCCTCTTCTTTAGACAACCTATTTTTATTTACACCTTATCCACTATAAGGTTGATATTAATCCCAAAATAAGACCTCTATTACAAGTTAAAGGATATTATTAATGGATTTTTTAGTTATTTAACCATATATAGTGCTCAAAAGGTATGAGGAGGATAGGTGAGGAGGTTTCCTTTTAAAATTGATGAGAGAGGTACTCTTGAAATTTCTTAAATAAATTAATTAATATAAATTAATTTCCATGAAAAAGTGGTACTAAATTGAAATATTTAAAATATAGGTTTATTATGAGTCTAAATAATTTTATCCAATAAAATTTGGATAATTTTAGATAATTTTTTCATCCTTATCTTTTTTTTAACCCTCTATTAACCCTTTTTATGATTACCATGATATCAATGTTTTTTACATTATAGAGGTATGTAAAGCTACTATAAAAGGAAAAGTGACACATAAATTAATAATGGTTGATATTTTATACCATATCACATTCCCTTGGTAAAATATAGGATTTTTTTGAATTTTAAATCACTTAATAAAATATTTTTTATTATAAAATATCATTAATTCCATTTCTGGAACTATTCATATATTTTGAGTTTAAAAAACATAAAAATATGTACGTGATTTGAATATAAACTTTTTAAATATCAATTATAAATTATTATTAACCATAAAATTATTGTGACACCATAATTTATCCAAAAATAATACTTTTGATGTTTTTAAAATCACTTACTCTAATTTGTCTATAGCTTGCACAAGCACTATATCAGTGTTGTATAAGATTTTAAGGTAATTATATAATCACTCAAAATTATAAATAAATTAACATCAAAAAAATAATTTCATTATTATCAAAATAAACTTTAATATTCATTCACAACTAATCTTTATCCCTATGTGATCATGTATGATAAATTTAAAAATATAAGAGTGGCATTTTGTATGTTTCTTTTCCTAAAATAATATATATGTCATTTTCAATGAAAATTGGCACAACTTTACAATAACATAGAATATTGGATGAGTATGGTTGAACCCCACTATTAAAATAGATTAAATTCACGTTTTAGGGATATTTTTAATCTATATCATATTATTTATAAACTTAATTACCTGATTTACCCTTACCAAGGTGACAAATATTTACTATGGTTACTATTAATAATGACCAAAAATAAAAGGGTCTTATTTTCCAAATTTAAACAAGTTTAAGAAATTTATTTTTTTTATATTCAATTTCAACAAGTGTAAGAAATCAATTTTAATATAAATTCATAAAATTTAATGAAAAACTATTTTTATAAAAAATTTGTTTTAAACCAAAAAATAAACTTATACCAAAAATAGGTATAATGATGATTAAAATGTAATTAATAATATTATAGATATTTAAATAATAATTATGTTAATTTTAAATCAAATTCAAATAAAAATGGTACTTTTCAATGAAAAGAAATGACAGTTTTATAAAAATCAATATTTATCACTATTCACTGGAAAACAATTTTTTAAGAAAAATCCCAAAAAAACACCCTAAGTTAATTTTGAAATACTGATTTCAAAAATTATATCATTTTATTACATAAAATTTATAAAAGTTTCAAAAATTAATTACAATATTTTCTCACAAAAATCAATAAAAATCATTTTTGAAGAAAACATATTTTTGAAGCATAAAAAGTCTTTATAGAAAATTAAGTGTTTATTTCCAAATAATTTATCAATAAATTTTTATTGATTAGGAATTTTATATATATTTCAAAATTTGGTTACTTTTATTCATACCTTTAAATTCAATGTCTATGTTATAACGATCATAAAATAATAATAGTTCATGGTTTGTTTAAGCTCGGTGTTGCGTGTCGGATAAGATATCTAACATGGTGTTATTTTAAAATATCAGGGTGTTACTATAGGAACCTAGAATACCTTGAGAGGGGAGGGGTGAATCAGGGTGTCAACTCTTTCTTCAAATGAGATGGATCTTGTCCCCATATTAGTAGAAACCTATTAAACCTGTCTGATGGAATCATGTAGTAATCAAACACCCAGATGCAGAAAAAGACACACAACAAAATAGTTTTACTTGGTTTACCAATAAGGTATAGTCCAAGGAGAATACACCAATAGTAAATTTGTTGTACCTAAATCCACTAAGATTCACTAGTTATTATGTATTACAATTGTTCAGACACGGTCACTTCATACAAGGCACATTGCCTTTACAAAACTATTAGGGATAGCACATTGCCTCCCTCATATCACTTCCATGGACTCCCCCTTGCTCACTATGTTGGTATAAGTATTACTCAATTTATCAACATGAATTTTTCTTCAATAGGTTTGAAATTTTAAGTCTTTGACCCTAATTATCATAGGATCTTCATGCACCATAATCTTAAATTGATTCACTTAGAATCATTGTTCACTAAAACCAGATGATCAACACTATTTTTTATAAATCTTCTATACTTCATGAAACTCCCTTCTTATTTTAAATATAATCCAGGAATCGTGAACCCACTACCTTTCATGAACCTCTCAGCCTTCATGAAGCTCCCAGACCTTACAGAACTATTAACAAACATGAAGCTTTCAGTCTTCATGAAACCCCATTTTTTGAAAAACCTTACGGTCAATTGGTGAAAACCCATACTTTTTATAAAGCTTGAGTTTTTAAAGAGTTAAATTAATTGCCTTCATGAATCGAATTTTTAAAATTATAGTGTTTCACCCTTTTTCTAAATTCCCTTTATGCCTTATAAAGATGAGAAGACTCCTATTTATAAACTTTTATTTTCAAACTTCTTTCCATCTCACCACACCCTTTTCATGAAGATCTCCATCCAATTTTTTGAAGTTCCCTTTCTTTATGTAGCTCCACTGAATATTTACTTCTTTATGAAGATTCTAGTAATCACAAAGCTTAATGTAATTTATCCACACCTCATCCATTCATCACAAAACCTTCTTCACGGACCTTCAAGACCTCATGATAGTAGATTCATAGTTCATTCACGAATATCCACATCTTCATGAAGCTCCAACTATCATGAAACTATATGCCTTTAATATATTTTGAAGATTCAATCATGACAAATCACTTTTTTCAAAGATTTCTCCTTCATCATTATTTTGAGCTCTAAAAATTTAGCAAACAATGGGAAATGATGACACCTTTAATACTAAATCCACCTACATTGTAAGATAACTTAACTTGAACAATCCTTGATAAACCTAGTGTAGATTTAAAATAAACATAAAACAATCCATTTCAAACTATGAAAAACCTTGGTTCTAATAATCTCCCCCTTTGGGATTTTTGGAAATCTATAGATAAATTCAATAAAACATCAACCTCTAGTAGAAACCTCATAAGTGTGAAATATCTTATTCATCACTCTAATTATACATGAGAAAATATTGGTGTAGAAAAAAGAGTTCAAAAAGTGAATTCCATGCCTTGATAGACCACAAAACAATCCTACAAACCTATAATTAATTGAATTTCACTTACCTCCCTATTTAGAAATAAACACAAATAACCTCTATTTGTACTTTTAGTGATCAAAAAAACTCCCTTGGATCATATCTCTCCTATATAATTGAATCACATTCACAAATAGATTAAAATACATAACACAAATGGGTAGAGGTGATAAACCATAACCTCCTAATGCACTATGAGGTGTTTGAAGACTGAGTTTCAACCAATTTTTCTCAAACATATGCGCTACTAATGGATTATTCATAATGTCATCCACTTGATCATTAGTTCCAACATACTCTATTTTAATCACACCCTATTCAACTTTTTCTTTGATGAAGTGATATATGATCTCAATATGTTTGGTATGGGAGTGTTAAAGTAGATTTTTCGTAAGATCAATCGCACTCTATTGTCATAGTGTATCTCAATTTTTTGTTTCACCGCCTAATTGATATCATTATGTTGCTACTTAATCCACAATAGATGATTGAATTCCTTTGGCACATAGATATACTTTTCTTTAGTAGTATTAAGTGAAGTTCATTCTTGTTTCTTGCTCAACCATCCTATAAATTTGTTTCTAATGAAGAATGCACCACCAATTGTGTAATTTCAATCCACCACATCTCCAAACTAGTTAGTATCCAATAATCTCAATAATTCATTGTCTCTTCCTTCTACAAAGTATAGGCCAAAGTTGAGAGTACCTTTAATATACCTCATGATTCTTTTAACTGCTGCAAAATGATCTTCCTTATGATTACTTTTAAATAGAGCCTCTAAACATGTTATAAAGATGATATTTGGACATTTTTTAGTAAAATATAATAAGAATAAAATGATACTTATATAAAATTTGGGATCTACATAATTCTCATCCTCTTTCTTTCCAAGTTTTTTCCTAACCATAATCATAGTTGACATTGGTTTGGATTCATGCATGTTTAATTTCTTCATAATCTATCTTAAATAATTTTCCTAAGAAATGAACGTGTGTTACTTCTTTTGAATCAACTAAAACCCAAAAAATTATATGATTTCTACAATCATAGAAATTTCAAGTTCTCATTTCATGTGATCATAAAATTCTCCCACTAGTCCCAACCTGCTTCCACCAAATATAATATCATCCACATACACAATCACCATAAATTGATCTTATTATGAATTATTCACATAGATATTATGGTCTAAACCTCCTCTTTTAAATTTTAGTTTCTTTATATAAGAATCCAGTCGATAATTCCATACTCATGGTGCCTGCTTTAGACTATAGAGAGCCTTGTTTAATCTAAAAACCTTTGTTTCATCATTTCCAATCATAAATCACATTGGTTGTTCAATGTATATTTATTATTTAGGAACATCATTTAAAAATTCCATTCTGACATCCATATGATAAAATTTGTATCCTAATTGAATTTCCATGGCTATTATTAGACTAATTGACTCTAGTTAAGCTACTGGTGAAAACTCTTCATCAATATCATTGCCTTAAATATATGTACAACCTTTACATACCAAGAGAGCCATGTTTCTAATTACATTTCCTAAATTATCAAATTTTATTTTGAATATCCACTTTGTTCTAATAACATTTTGATTTTTTAGTCTCTTAACAAGATCCCAAGCCTTTTTTTTATCAATATAATCCAGTTATTCATTCATGTAATTAACCCATGATTAATTCTTCACTGATTCTTCAAATGAGGTTGGTTCTACAACTGATAAGAGGGGAAAATTTCCTTTATTCCTAATTATCATTATCCATGTAGAAGTAAACTAATCCCCAATGATATTGGATTGATCAAATTATTCTCTTATATTTATTATATGAGTTTTTGGAGGAGTTTCTTCTGCAATGGTTTCCTCTTCTAATTCTACTTCTGAATCATCAACATTTTGTGATCCTTGAATATTTGGAACGCTTTCCACAATTTCTATATTTGAATCTATCCCTTGTTTGATTTTTTTATCTTAAATAATGTCACCATATGGTATCCTCATGTTATTTATGGTTTTATCCTCAATGATATAGACATCATTGCTCTCCAAAATCTTTATAATATGATTATTGTATCATTTATAGTATTTACTCTTTATTAAATATCCAAGAAACATTCCTTTATTTGTAGAATAATTATATTTTCCTTGATTTCCTTCCCTATTTTGGATAAAACATTTACTTATAAAAACATGAAAATGCTTCAGAGAGGGATTCATTCCATGACATATCTCTCATGGTGTCAGGTCCTCTCTATAAATATCCCTGTTTGATTTTGAGTGTACACTACAACTTGAACATCATTCTTCTAGTAATGATGAGAAACATAATTCTTAATCATCAAAGTTCTATCCATATTATTCACCTATTTATATCTATGTTTAAAAACCCCATTTTGTTTAGGTTTTCTCATTGAAGACACCTCATGATTTATCTTATGTTTTTCAAAGTAATTTTCAAATTAAATGGATATGTATTTTTCTCCATATTCATATTATAATATCTTGATTGTGCATCCAGTTTCATTATCAACTCTTTAAACATATATCTTCATATAGTTAAGAACTTTTCATTTACACTACATAAACATTAAACAATCTATTATACTATAATAATCAATGGAAATAATTAATTACCTCTCTCTATGTGTTTCATCCACATTTATTGGAACACCCACATCTATTTGGATGAGATCAAGAATATTTGAGGCCATTTTATTATTCAGCTATTATGAATTCCAAACCATCTTTCCATTTATGCAATAATCACATGTCTTTTATCAAACACACTTTATATTGGGAATTTAAAAAGTATCCTTTATATTAGATATGTTTTCCATGATTTTTTTATTAATGTGACCCAACATTCAGTGCCAAAATTGTATTTCCTCTTTAATTGTTAAGAAACAAGTTCTTACTTTACTGTATACTTGGTATAAATTGACATTTTTTCTACATCCTTTCATGATAGAATTAACTATCTTTAATTTGATAGTGAACCCCTTATGATTAAATGTCACTACTAGTATTGACTCATAGATTTTATTCATGATCACTAGATTGTGATGCAAGCCTTCCATGTAGAGAACTTTTGTTTTCATTATCTTACCATTTTATAATTCTATATTTCCATGACCTTTGATCTTTAAGACACCATCATTGTCTATTATCACTATTCCATCAACCTTTTTCTTAACATATTTCAAAAAATTTGTATTTACTATCACATGAGATGATTATATTCTATCAATAATCTAGGTGCTATTGTTCTTTAATGTTTCTAGAGTGATTTCTTCCAAGTTGTCTTTCTCAGTCTTTTTCTTTTCCTTCTATAAGACACCTAATTGAGTGGAGGAAAAAGGTGGCCTCTCCAATATATTTTCATCATGAATGGGTTCATCATACTCATATTCTTCTTCTAGAAGATAATACCAATTTTCAAGGGTAACTCTTCTTGGTTGACTAGTATTGACTTGTCTTGGTGTTCTGTAGATATTTTTACCACCTTTACAATGTCTATAATGAATATATTTATAGCCAAAGTTAGAAAAATAAAAACAATATCCATAGAAATAATTTCCTCTATATAATGAATGATATGGTCTCATTCTCTTTTTCTTCCTTCAAAGTTATTCTCTATTCAGATAGCTCCTTGCCTCTTCACAGTAAGACATAGTATGGACTAGAAAGCCACATAATTGATATTTCATAAGAGTAAATGTATTATCACTTCCATTTATCCACATGTACACTTCTTTTGTAAAGGTATTTTATTGGAAATCTTATCTAGATAATTTTTGATTACTTATAGATCTATTCTATTTTTGGTTCTAAGTTGTCTCTATTAGTGCATTAGGTGACTTTTTGATATGTCCAACTTTCTTCTTCCCTTTACATTGTCTCATCCTATTTCTAGCCTTTAATTTTTTTGTTTGATATCCAATTCCAATTTTTCCCATAAATATATATCATTGATCATTAAGGTCTTTATCGCCTCATTTATTACTATGTTTAGCTCTTTACAAAATATTTATATCTGAACATCATATAAATTATAATTTCTTCTTCATTTACATTGATTTTGATTTAGTTTCCAGTTTACACCTTAAAGTAATGAATTCTTCTTAATTTCCCTCAACTATCTTATATTTTTACTCTAGTCTTAATAAAAGTTCATTGATTAATTTTTCTTGCTCTTTAGTCTTGGTTTTAAACTATACATCCTCTTCTGATCTTTCAAAAGTTATAAAATTTTCTTCTCCCTCTCCTTACTAATCTCCAATTCAAGTTGATCTACATACTCTAATGATTCTTTAAACAAGGCTCCCATATTTCTATTTTTTATTTTTTTAAGGTCAATCTCATCAAGATCACCCTCAAGTTCCACCTTGAGATCTACAACACCGTTTGACCGATTATCTTCAACTTTTTTCAGTTATACTTTTTCAAATTTATCTATCATGGGAACTTTAGTATCAGGTTTAAACTCTAGCTCTACATCCTCCAAAACGTCATTATTATATTTGTATTATTTGTAGAAAAATAAATTTCTATGTAATTTATTTCATTATTTGAAGTATCCCTTTGAAGGGAACCACTTATAAGGATTATCTATGATTTTTAATTCACTTTCTACATCATTGAATCTCCTTGGGTATTGAGTGGAAATGTTCTCTACTTTACCACTCTAAAAGAAATCCAACAAAAGTTTTCCTTCAAATCACCCTTTTCTACTCTTTAAATTCTTGGTAAAAAGAGTAAGAAGTCTATCATCCACATAATATCCATTATCAATAACCTTGGTGATATAAATTTTTTCATGGATTTTTAATTCCATTTACTTTCTTACTCAAATTTCTACATCTTTTAGTTTTAATCTCATTTCATAAGACATTAGACTGCTTATCATATCATTAATAGAAATTTTAAACAGGTTTATTTCATAAAAGAATTACACTTTTGGATTATACAGGGTTGGGAGCCTTCTCAGGATTTTTTTCACAATGTCAATATCCTTAATTTCTTCCCCAATTCCTCAAATAGTTCCAAAAACATCAGTAATGAGATTAAAGAAACTATCTACTTTTTCATCTAGATGTATTTTCATATCATCAAAGTCATTGTGAAAAAACATGAAGTTTGTCCTCCATAACTTTATTATTACCTTCATATATATTTTATAGTTTCTCCCACATGGACTTGGATATAGTGAAACTCATCACCTTCAGATAAATTTTATTATACAGTGTTGTATTAAGATAATTTTGAGCTTTGGAATCTGTATCAATCATTTTCATATCTATTTAAATCATAGAAATACTTATTAAATCACTAACTTGAATCCATTGAGTTGTGTCATAGAGAAATTTCATTCAAATAGATCAAAAATTAGATCTCATTCAACTCTTCCAAATTTGAAAGTTACTTCTATCAAAAAGTGGAAATCCCCTAACATTCACTAAATTCTCCATAACAAAAAGGATAGATTTAACACCAATAACATGTTCTCTATTACCACTTGTAGGACCCTATAACACTCTGAGAGGGAAGGGTTAAATTAGGGTGTCAACTTTTTATTCAAATGAGATGGATATTATCCCCATATTTTTAGGAACCTGCTAAACTTGTTTGATAGAATCATACATTTATCAAACACCAAGATGAATAAATAGACAAAAAACATCGCAGTTTTACTTTATTAACCACTAAGGGATGGTACAGTGAGAATACACCTATAGTGAGTTGGTCATAACAAAATACACTAATATTCAGTAGGTATTGTGGATATAATTTTTCATACATGGTCACTCCATACTAGGCACACTGCCTTCACAATAATTTTTGGGATAGTACATTGCCTCCCTCAGATCACTTTCATCGACTCCCCCTTTCTCACTATGTTCAGATAAGTATTACTCAGTTTATCTACTTGAAGTTCACTTCAATATATTGGGAATTTAATTCTTTTTCCCTGATTAGTACAAAACTCTGCTTGCACCATAGTACTGAATCGATGCACTTGGAATCATTGTTCACTAAAATCATATGATCAACACTACAATTTGGAACAATCCTAGCCTTCATGAAACCCCCTTATTATTTCAAAGATATTTCATCCTTTGTGAACCCACTACCTTTCACGAATCTCCTAGCCTTCACAAATCTCCCAACCTTCTCTAAGCTCCCATCCTTTATGAAACTCCAAAAAATTGCAAAGCTTCCAGTCTTTGCAAAACCCCATTTTCTGAAAACCCTTAAGATCAATAAGTTAAACCATAATTTTCACAAAGCGTAATTTCATGAAGATTTAAATGAATTATCTTTGATAAGAACCTTCACAAAATCAAAGCATTTCACCCTTTTTCCAAATTCTCTTTATGCCTTCTGAATATGAGAGACCTCATATTTATAGACTTTTCTTTTCGAAAATATTTCTAGGTCACCATTCCCTTTTTATGAAGTTCTCCATTAAAGTCCGTGAATCTTCTTTTCTTCATGAAGCTTCACAAAGAATTTCTTGTTTCATGGAGCTTCTTGTAATCATAAAGCTTAACTTCATTTATCCATACCTCAGTTATTCATTGTGAAACTGCATTCACAATCCTTCAAACCTTCGAAAAAATAGATTCCAAGTTCCTTCATGAATCTTCATATGTTTTTGAAGCTCCAATCATCAAGAAACCGCATGCATTTACTATATTTTGAATATTAATTCCTAAAAAAACCTTTCATATATATTTCCCATTCCTACTAATTTTGATCTCCAAAAATTTGGAAAACCTTGGGAAATGAAACCACTTTTAATACTGAAGCCACCTTCGCCATATGATCACTTATCTTGCACACTCTTTTATCAAACTAGTGTGGTATAACAATAAAAAAACAATTTTTTTCTAGCTGTGAAAAACTTTTGTCCCAAAAGTTATATTCTCCCCCTATTTAATAAATTTCCTCCTCACTATTTTATCTTTAGCTTGGAAATCAAGGGTTTGACATTTGAAAACACCTTTGTTGAAAACCCACATCGTAAAAAGGATTAATAAAACTTCCTCATGAAAATAGGGAAAGTAAAATATAAAGGTCATCTGGAAAAACACATAACCATGTTTCCAAATAGGAGAACATTAGTGGGAATTGAAAATATAGAAATGAAAGAAGAAAGTAATGTACAAATCGTGATGGATAGTGACATAGAAAATTGATCATAATAAAGTTAATGATAATAATAAATTCAATTACCGCAAAATCAAAAATCAATGAGGTGTAAAAAAGACCATAGATTCATTATAACTAAAGGTAATAGGAAGGAATTTTTATTTTAATATATTTTTCCTATAGTTTATTAATTACTTTACCATATAGACTAATACCATAATAAAATATTCTTACTTGATTTTATTTAAATCCATAAATGAAATTTCATCCTTGGGTTATTTGTTTCAATCAGTTTCCACCATTATATCATCTTTTACTCCAAATGATGAGCATGAATATTTAATGGATCGAGCATTATAATCAACTTATGATTGACTATGAGTAATATAAAAGGATGAAAATATTTTCTTCCTATATTTAATAAAACCCAAATGGTTAGTATATGATAAGATAATACCCAAAATGAATAAACCTACATATAAATATATAATAATTTTAACACCAAAATTTACACAATGAAACCAAAGGTTAAACTTAGATAATTCCATAAATCAATAACCTCAAAATTATATAATTTTTTAAACATAAAGGTTATATAATACCCTTTATCTTAAATCCCCAAAAATGTAATATAATTCTTCCCAAATAATCCCTTATGTTAAACCACATGATACACCTAAGGGTTACTTGTACCTTAACCCAATAAAATGTGTCCCAAAATATCATTAATCACATCAAAATCACATCAATTAAAACCTAAAAAGTGGTTTATATGGATTTGAACATATGATCAACCTTAAAATTATAAACATATGATGTTATCTATAACTTTATGATCCTAACCTTTTCTGTAGTTATCTTGGGTGCAAATTTAGGTACTTTTTGTTTTATTTAAGTACCATTGGTTGGAGTTATGACTTGGGGTGAGTTTTGGTGGAGTTTTAAGAAAATTTTAAGAAAAGGGGACTGTGAATGGTTTGATCATGGTTAGATTATACCATGCACCCAACCCAACTAACCATAAAACCCCACACAGTGAGGGCCGCATGGTTTTCACACGGTTTGTTAAACCATACGCCCCTGCCCATAAAAACTATGCACATGATTTTATTTCACTTGAAAATTTATTTTAAAATCCATCGAACCCTATAAACACCCTCATTTCAACCTTTTATTAGGAATTAAATATTTTGGGTGATTATATAGCTTTATAGAGGGATTCCAAGGCCGTCTGACCTCCTTTACTCAAGATTCACAACCCGAATAGAAGATCTACTCTTCTCCCAGTAAGTGGATCTCATTCTGATCCTTACTCCTTCTATTATTCCTTCTTCTCTTGATATTTTAGTGGAGTTTATTATCTATTTATTTAGATCTAAAAATAATTGGTGAAATCTAGATCTAGTATTATATATCTAAATCTAGATTGATTATATCTTGATATCTTTGATCTTGGTTTAGGGATTAGATCTAGATATCAAATATATATAGATGTGCTGCTCAGATTTTGGGGATTTTCATTGAGTGAATTTCTGTCAATGAATCAAGGTAGGTGGTCAAAAATATAAATCCCATAGTCATGATTTTATTATGTTTATTCAAGCTATATAATTTCTAGAGTTTTTTAGCAATTATAATCCCTAATTGAATTAATTAATGTGGTAAATTAATTAACTGAGATTATTGTGAAATTGTGAGATTTAGGGATCATTGAATGAGATAATTAATTGAATAATTAATGATAGGGTTTTGATATTATTGATTTTAATAATTAATTGTGGTAATTAATTATAATGGAATTAAGATGGTTGAATTGGGTAATTAATTATGGAGTTAATTATGGGTTGTGGGTGTTTCAAATAGGGATAATTAATTGGGAAATTAATTATGGGTAACTGAGAACGTGGTTTAAGATAATTAATTACAGAATTAATTATCGGATATTGATGCCATGAATTGGATAATTAATTGGTGAATTAATTATAAGACTCTGGAATAGTCTGTTTAAATAGTTAATTGATGAATTAATTATGATATGTTGAGTTTAGAAATTGAGATAACTAATCGATGCATTAATTATGAGTAAGTGATTAATTAATGGTTTAGTTAACTAAATAGATTAATGTTCTTAATTAATTTAGGAATTAATTACAGGTTTTTTATGTGAAGACTAATTATTTAATTGTTAATGAGGATGATTTGATTAATTAATTGATAAATTAATTAATGTGATATTAGGGTAGGAGGTTTAATATCAATTAATCCTTCTTAATGTGATAATGTGCTATATGGGATAATATGGTTAATTTTTATTAACCATGATACATGATATCCATGAGTCATGTGTGAAATGGTGAATGGTAACATGCTCATTCGGCCAACTATTATGAATGGTATATGGTCATTCAAATTGTGTGATTAAATGAATGTTAACATGGTCATTCATTTGTGAAATAAAAATGGTAACATGGTTATTAAAATATTGTGATTAACTAAATGGTTACATGGTCATTCATCTGTGAAATAATAATGGTAACATAGTCATTCATTTGTGAAATAATAATGGTAACATAGTCATTCAAATTGTGGGATTAAATGAATAGTAACATTGTCATTAATCTAAGAAATAATAATGGTAACATGTTTATTAATTTGTAAAATAATAAAGGTAACATGGTCATTAAAAAATATGGAAATCCTTGGGGATAGATCATATTCTGGAATGGTCCTAAGTAGTTATTGAGGTACAGGTATATACAGAAACCCAAGGTTTTTATGTGATTAAATATTTAATAATGTGATAAACATTTTAGTTGTGAATTATACTTTTTTTTATTAAAATTTCATACATTTTTTGGATGTATTTTTTTTAGATCTTGTTAGTGGTGGCCTACTGAGTTATACTCGCACCCTATTCAGGCTGCCTGATCAGTACCTGAATAGACTTTATTATTGTAGGATGTTAAGGGAAAAGGACTTGGGTTGGATTTCTTGTTAGGGACAGATCTTGGATGAGGGAACCATATGTGGTTTGGGACCTGCTTGGGAGTTGTTCATGTCCTTACTTTCTGTTTAATTTTATACACTTTGAAACAAACTTGGGCATGGAATGTTTTCCCTTTCAGTTGAATATTGTATTTGCTAATTTGGTTACGTTGTGACATTGGTATTGTTCTAGTTATATATACTTCCACATTTATTTATTTATTTCCACTGGTGTTTTAATCTGATAAAAGTGGGTATAGTCTCCCCATCATGAATTTATATACCCTTCCTACTAGTTGGTAGCCTCTAGCATATGAGGAGGTACGCTTGAGGTCATGTGACCAATCGTCTTGGGGCACCATTGGTGGCACCCAGGTTGGGATGTTACAAAGTGGTATCAGAGGTCTATTTTTCTTTATTCTTTTGTCTTATATGTGGGAAAGGTAGATAGGAGACTAGGAATATTTGAGTCTTGGTAATGATCTCATGCAAGGGACTTGTAAACCCATGTATAGGAAAAAACCCAAGTAGTTAGGGTGGGATTGTTGTTGTTTTTGTTTGCTATTATAGTTGAATATTATTTCAGCTTGGGTGAAACACTTGTGGTGTGATTTGATTATTGTTTCTAAAAATTATTGAGTATTGATTTGTGGCTCAGAATGGCATGAGAGTTGAGTCTTCAAGCATCACTCTAGTCACTTAGGATTATTATGGCATGCATCATTTTAGGCACATATGGGAAAACTGGTTATGGGTAAGTTTTTGAACTTAAACTATTTTCATTTCTTGTGAAATTGAAATAAAAATGGTGCCTAACATGATGAACTTGAATATGGTGAAAAAAATAAAGATAATAGGGTGTCTAAATGAGGAACTTTAATATGAGAATGTGGTTACCCTTGTTAACTATACCTAGGTTTAGTATGGTTAAGGGTAGTGATAACACCTCAGTTTTAATTATATGGAGATATTTGGGAAAAAGACTTGTTGTTACATATTTTTATATTCCCTCTAATGTGAAATGTGATAGGATGTGTTATGAATCTTGATTATAAGGTGTGTGTTTGGATTGTAGAGATATGCCTCCATAAAGGCACTTGTTGAGAGGATGACCGAAGGACATGGTTGTGGATGATCCTCCAGTGGTGAAAACTAAGACACCAATAGTGTCAAGGGAGGAATAAGAAGATAATTTTTTAGATAAATTCACTCATTTCATGCAATTTATATAAAGATACTCAGGGTGGGTTGTGAAAATAATGTCTGATCTAACAAGGGAGTTTATTTTACATCACCCTCTGACTTTTACTAGAGAGGGTGGACCTAAGGGAGATGAGTTTTGGGTTGAGTCCATCGAGATGATACTGAACCATCTAGAGACTCCTGTTGAGAAGAGGGTCAAGTTAGACTATTATATTCTATGAGGATCAGTGAAGCCCTGGTAGGATATTCATGTACGGACTGGATAGGCTGATGCTATGCTATGGAAGGAATTTTTGGAGAATTACTTGTAGCGCTTTTATCCAAAGACACTGAGGTGGGATAAATCAGCCAAGTTCATGAAGCTGACTCGGGGGAGCATGTACATTATGGATTATGTTGGATGCTTCATAGATCTTCAGCGCTTTACTCTATCATTAGTAGGAGATGAGGCAGCTATATAAAATGATTTCAGGATGGACTTAAGTGCAATATTAAGTCCCAAGTCAATCTCTTTTGATTAAATAAGTGGTAGACCGGGCTCTCATAGTTGAAGGGAACCTAAGGAAAAATTCCAGTATTGGATAGATAGTTTCTACTAGAATATTAGTAGTGCAACTTCCGAGAGCGGGAAGCGCTGTTATGACAAATTTAGTCAAGGCAGTTGGAAGAATAGTACACAGAAAGAAGGGTTAGTTGCATAGTACCTGATTGGATTGATTTTTCATCATTGTGGTGGTTCGATATATTATCGTAGGAACTGTTCGTGACCACCAGTGGAGTGTCGATATTGAAACAATATGGGACATATATATAGGTTCTGTAGAAACCTAAGGCATTCAGGTAGTGATGGAGTAGCTAGACAAAGTCAAAGTTCGGGAAGGGGATCTTCTACACCTTATCAGTCCCATAGTTGGAGTTCTACTAGCTGAGGTATTATAGTCATTGGATGTCGTCCTTTTGGGAAATATCACCCATATTAGTAGAGTGGTGCTACTCAGGGGAGTCTATTAGCATCATAAGGAAGAGGGGCAAGACAGTTTCATGCAGTTCATCCTATACTTGTGGATAGTGAGGCTTGACCATCAATAGTGAGAGGCACTATTATTGTATTTTTTACATTATCTAGTGCCTTATTTGATACTGGTGCCTCTCATTCCTTTATATCTGCTAAACATTTTAATGGTATGAGCCTAGTGGTGGATTTTGTGAGCGGGGTTATAACGATAGATACACCTTTGGGTGTATCTACTAGATACATTTGTGTGTGTGAGGTATTTTCTCTTGATATTGGGGAGTATCGTTTTCTGTAGGATCTCTATATTCTTAATATGACTGGCTTTGACCTAATTATTGGTATGTACTAGCTAGTCACATACCAAGCCCACATAGACTGTTACTGTATGAGATTTATGTTTACATCTCCTAAGGGTGATCATTATATTCCCCAGGGAGAGTGGTATATCTAGGTGGGCCAAGTAGGTCCAATTACTCAGCAACTAGGAGAGATCATAGCCCATGTTTCTAGTCTATTTCTAGATGGTGTGGGTGTTAGGCAATATTTCCTTCCACCGGTAGTGAAAATATTTTAGGATGTCTTTCAGAAATACTTCTTAGGGATTCCACCTGATAGATATGTGGAATTAACAATTGAGATCATGTCAGGGGATGATCTAGTGTCTATTTTTTCATACATAATGGAACTTATAAAGATTCAAGAGCTCAAGACTCAGCTGGAGTAGTTTCATGATAGAGGGTTTATCCGTTTGATCACATCGCCTTGGGTATCACCTATATTGTTTGCAAATAAGGATGATGGTAGTTTATGTTTGTTTGTCGATTATTGGAAGTTGAACAAGATGATGATAAAGAATTGATATCCTCTTTTTTATATCAATGATATGTTTGACCATTTGAGAGGGGATTGTGTGTTCTAAAAGATCAACTTAAGATCAGGGTATCATCAGCTGAGAGTTTGGACTTTTGATATACCATGGACTGATTTTAGAATCAGGTATGGCCTATATGAGTTCTTCATAATTACTTTTGGGTTGACGAATGCACCATTAATTTTTATGGCCTTGATGAAAAAAATCTTCCATTCATACCAAGATTAGTTTGTGGTGGTATTTTTGTATGACATCTTAGTGTACTATAAGACTCGAGATGATCATGTCCAACATCTTAAAATCATTCTAAGTACACTGAGAGAGCATCGTCTATATGCCAATATATATAAGTATTAGTTTTGGATTGACCAAGTAAACTTTTGGGGCACATCATCTCGGAGGAAGGTGTGTCAGTGGACCTAGAGAAGGTTCGGGCAGTGGTTTCTTGGGAGCATCTTAAGAATTTTTTCAATATCTGAATCTTTTTTGGATTATCTGAGTATTACAGGATGTTCATCCAGGACTTTTCATGATTGGAAGCACTGGTTCTGGGCTTGACCAATAAGGGGATAAATTTTTAGTGGAAAGAAGTTTTTGAGAATTTTTTCCTATAGCTGAAGAAGCATTTGACATTGATGTCAATTTTGATCCGTCCTAAGTCAAGTGAGGAGTACATGGTGTATTATGACACTTCTGGGATCAGACTCATTTTGGTGTTGATCCAGGGAGATCAAGTTATGGTGTATGGGTCTTAGAAGTTGAGGCCTCATGAATGAAATTAACCTATGCATGACCTCAATTTAGATGTAGTGGTATATGATTTTAATTGTTGGTGACATTATCTCCTGGGATAAAAGTTTATAGTTTACACTGACCATAAGATCTTGAAGTATATCTTCATGTAGAGAGATTTCAATCTTTGGTAGTAGATATGGGTTGAATATATGCATAATTTTTACTTTGAACTTGCATATACACCTAGGAAGGGAAATAGTGTGGCTGATTCCTTGAGCAGGAAAACTCAGACTCATATGGTTCAGGAGTTGAGTGCTAAGTGGAAGATGATGACTTTTCTAGATAAAATGCATGTGGTGGTTCAGGAGATCCAGGATTAGATGAATCTGGTTTCTATTGTAATGGATTCTACACTTTTGAGATGGATTAGGGATAGACATTATGAGGATATGGAGTGCGTAGCCATGAGGGAAAGCTTTGAAGCTGGTAAGACACCTTCGTATTTGTTGATAGATGAGGATGAGATCATCTATGTGAAGGATCGAGTTGTTTTACCTACGAGCATGTGAGAGGAGCTCATGTGGGAATTTCATGCCTTGAAATGGGTAGTACATCCCTGAATGACCAAAATTTACCATGACCTACGATTACAATTTTGGTGGTTTGGTATGAAAATTGAGAGAGATGGGTTCGTGACACGATGATAAACTTTTCAGTAGGTGAAGGCAGAGCATCAACAACTTGGATGTTTGATACAGCCATTTCCCATTCCAGAATGGAAGTGGGATGATGTGACTATGGACTATGTAGTAGGTATTCTAAAGACTCTTAGTAAGAATGATGTTATTTGGGTAATTATGGATCGACTAACAAAGGTGGAACATTTCTTAAAACTATGGGATACCTTCACAGTAGGGAATTTGGGAGAACAATATGTTCATGAGATAGTCTGTCTACATGGGGTTCTATGGACTACAGTGTTAGACTGTGATTAATGCTTTACTTCACACTTATGGAAGGGCTTACAGAAGGTTCTTGGCACATAGGTTTTATCGAGTATAGCTTTCCACCCACATATGGATGGGAAATCAGAGCGTACTATACATGTTCTTGAGGATATGCTATGAGAATGTGTTCTATACTTTAGTGGGTCATGGGAGAAACACTTGCCTCTAGTGGAGTTCTCCTATAACAACAGTTATTAGGAAACTATACATATGGAACCATTTGAGGTTCCTTATGGTAGGAAATGTAGATCACTGATATTCTGGATGGAGGCTAGTGAGTCAGAGTTGTTCGGGTCGAGTCTTGTATAGGATATATCAGTGTTGGTACAGCTGATTTGGTAATGTATGGCCATAACTCAGAGTAGGAAAAAGTCATATGATGATATATGGAGATGACCCCTAGAGTTTACAGAGGGTGATCATGTATTCCTTAGGGTTTCACTTAGGTTGGGTCACCACAGGATATAGATACAGGGAAAGTTAGCAACCAGGTTTATTGGACATTTTGAGATCGTGGAGAGAATTGGTCCAATGGCATACCGATTGGATCTTCCACATAAATATAGTGAAATTCATGATGTTTCCCATGTGTCACAACTATATAGGTATCACCCAAACCCTTCTCATGTGATCGATGTGGATGATGTTGACCTTGAGATAGATGTGTCCTTTGAGGATCATCTAGTACATGTGTTGGATCGCAGTTAGAAGGTGTTGTGGGGAAAGATTGTGCCGATAGTTCATGTGTTATGACAACATTGACATTTACAAGAGGAATCATGGTAAAGGGAAGCAGATATGAGGGCTCAATAGACCAATATTTTAAAATAATAATTTTAAAAAATCTTGGAAGTATAACTAGAGGATGAGTTTCTATAATATGGGGATATTGTAAGATCCTAACCTTTTTTGGAGTTATCTCAGGAAAAAAATCAGGTAATTTTTTATTTAAGTACCTTTGGTTAAAGTTATTAATTGGGGTGAATTTGGGTGTAGTTTTAAGAAAATTTTGAGAAAAGGGGATTGTGCATGGTTGGTGCATAGTTAGAGTAAACCGTTCACTCATCCTAGCTAACCATGCAACCCCAGATAGTGAGGGCCTCATGGTTGGCATAAGGTTTGTTAAATCATGTTTCCCTACCTAGAAAAACTATGTGCACGGTTTTATTTCACCTAAAACTTTATTTTAAAATCCCATGAACCCCCAAAACATCCTCAGTTAAACCTTGGCTTAGGAATTAATGTTTTTGGGAGATTCCAGAGCTTTTTGGAGGGGTTCCATAGCCATTTTACCTCCATTATTCAAGATTCAAAGCCCGAATCAGAGATCCTCTCTTCTCCTAGTAACTGGATCTCACTTTGATCCTTACTCTATCTATTCTTCCTTATTCTCTTGATCTTTTGGGGGAGTTTATTATCTATTTATTTTGATATAAACCTAATTGGTGAGATCTAGATCTAGGATTTTATATCTAAATATAGATTGATTAGATATAGATATCTCTGATCTTGGTCTAGTGATTATATATGGATCTCATATATACATCATTGTGCTGCTCAGATTTTGGGGATTTCCCTTGAGCAAACATCTATAAACGAATCAAGGTAGGTGGTCAAAAATATAAATCCCATAGTCATGATTTGATTATATTTATACAAGTTATATAATTTCTAGATTTTTTTAGAAATCATAATCCCTAATTAAATTAATTAATGTGGAAAATTAATTAATTGAGATGATTGTGAAATTTTTAGACTTATAGATCGTTGAATGAGATAATTAATTGAATAATTATTTATTGTATTTTTATATTACTGATTTTAATAAATGATTGTGGGAATTAATTATAATATAATTGAGATGGTTGAATTGGGTAATTAATTGTAGGTTATAGGTGTTGTGAATAGGGATAGTTAATTGTGAAATTAATTATGGGAAAATAAGATCGTGGTTAGAGATAATTAATTAAGGAATTAATTATGGGACATTGATTTCATGAAACAGATCATTAATTGGTGAATTAATTATAATACTCTGGAATATTTTTTCTGAATAATTAATTGATGAATTAATTATGATATGTTGAGTTTGGAAAATGAGATAATTAATTGGTTCATTAATTATGAGTAAGTGATTAATTAATGATTGAGTTAAATAAAGTGATTGATGTGCTTAATTAATCAAGGAATTAATTAAGGGATTTTTATGTGAAGACTAATTGTTGAATTACCAATGAGGATGAGTTGATTAATTAATTGATAAATTGATTAATGTGATATTGGGGTAAGAATTTTAATGTTGATTAATCATTATTAATGTGATGATGTTCTATATATTATAATGTGGTTAATGTTTATTAACCTTGATAAATTTGGTCCATGACATATGTGTGAAGTGGTGAATGGTAACATGCTCATTCAGCCAACAATTATGAATGGTAACATGGTCATAAAAATTGTGTGATTAAATGAATGGTAACATGGTCATTAATTTGTGAAATAATAATTGTAACATGGTCATTAAAATTGTGTGATTAAATAAATGGTAACATTGTCATTCATCTGTGAAATAAGAATGGTAACATGGTCATTCATTTTTGAAATAAGAATGGTAACATGGTCATTCAAATTGTGTGATTAAATGAATGGTAACATGGTCATTCATCTTTGAAATAATAATGTTAACATGGTAATTCATTTATAAAATAATAAAGGTAACATGGGAATTCAAACACATGGTAAACCTTGGGAAAATATTAGATTCCATCACAGGCCGAAGAAGGAATTGAGGTACAACTATCTATGGGAACCCGGGGTTTTTATGTGATTAAATAGAGAATATTTATTAATGTGATAAACTGTTTATTTGTGAATTATAATTATTTTTATTAAAATTCCATACACTGTTGTTGGTTGGATTTTTTTAGACATTTTTGGTGGTGGCCTACTGAGTCATACCCACACCCTATTTGGGCTGCCTGATTAGTACTCGAATAGACTTTATTGTTGCAGGAAAGATTAAGGGAAAAGACCCTAGGTTGGATTGCTGATTAGGGTTGGATCTTTGGAGAGGGAATCAGACATGGTTCAGGACCCTCTTGGGATTCCTTCATGTCTTTACATTTAGTTTCATTTTAGACACCTTGACACCTACTTTACCTTGGAATGTTTTCCCTTTCAGTTAATTATTGTATTTTCTAATTCAGTTATCTTGTGACATTGGTATTTTATAGTTATATATGCTTCTTCATTTATTTATTTATTTCCACTAGTATTTTACTCTGATAAAATAGGTTATAGTCTCCCTGTCATGACTTACCAGACCCTTGCTACTAGTCTGTTGTCACCAGTGTGCGGGGAGGTGCGCTTGAGGTCATGTGACTGACCGGATCGGGGCAACGTTTTGTGGAACCCAGGTTAGGACATTACAATAACTCTTAATTTAACCTCACGTGAAAACATCCTAATATCTGAATTTATCTAAACCTTTATCTAATACCAACTATTACAACCCTGAAATTGTAATCCTTGATCCAATTCTAAAAATGTGATCTTTATATTTCAGGATTTGATACTAAAAAATGTGATCAAATTTTAGTCATCTAAAATATATAACATCGAACTGAAATATTGGATCACTTACATACTTAATAAAATTTTAGGTTTATAGGTTTAGAGAATTGGGAAAAACATTTTTAGAGTGTACATTTCTACAAATTATTCATTTTCCCATAAAAATTCTTTATAAATACATTATTGGTTCATTCAAGCTAACTTTCATATCTGAAATTTTGAATTTATTCACTTTTATAATCATCCTTAAGACCTGTGAAAAATAATTTCAAAATGTGGGATGAGAAAAACAAATCTTTGTAAGAGAAATATAGAAAAATTAAGGAAACCTATTAGTCCATTTCAAACCCATGAGGATATATAACATAGTTTTTTGTTTAAAATAATAAAATTTTATCTCATATAATCTTTTATATACACATGAAATGAAATTTACTGCCCATAGTTTTTCATAAAACACTTAATAAGAAAAAATAAAGGAAAATTTATAATCATGAGGGTTTATTTAGAAAAAAAAGAGAACCCTTGATAATATTTTTCTTAAAAACATAACTTTTACACAAAAGAGGCATAATAATTCCTTTAAAACCAAATATCAATATCTTACCTTTTGAAATCAAAATATTTCCATGAAAAATCATTAGCAAGCATAGAAAATTTATATAGGTAACTTGAAATTTCATTTTCATATCACTATAACAATAACTCTAATAAATAAAATAACCTACCCAATAAGTTCTAATAATCTATTAGCATAAACTTATAATCATCTAACTCTATATATTTACCCAATTATTTGGAGAGCTATATTAGGCTCAACAATCATCATGATCTATATTAGGCTCAACCATAATCATAAACAATATCCAAGAACCATAATATAATCATAACATATTTCCACACCAAAACCTTGACTTATTAATTATATTTAATAATTTAATTATATCTAGTCTCCTTCTTGAGTTTCAGGACGAGTTGGTTTTTAAAATTTGAATTCTAAAGTTTTCTACCTAGGAGCATGAATGGTGCATGGTTGGGGGAAATCATGCACCAACTTAGGGAAAACCATGTGACCTAGACAGTGGCTCTATCTAGGATGCATGATTAGGTGCATGGTCGTACACCCCTCTAGGTAAACTATATGGCCCCTTTTCCTCTTAGATAAAGGCTACCACATGGTTGGAGTATGGTCTGGAAAACCATGCATCCAAACCATGTGGCCTGATAGGTCTTAAAAAAGTTTTAATATTATTATTATTATTAGGTTTTAATAAAATTCCTAACGGGTTCCCCTATATCCTTCTCCCTTACCCCTCATACGACTAGCACCCCTCCCCTCTCCCAGTCGCATGATCACCCCCTCCCGTAGTACATGAACACCCTCCTCTTCCGCATATTTTTGGCCGCTTAATCTCCTGGTTTTGAGTGTGATCATATATGGTTAGTTATTTCTATTCTCATATTCATCATTTCTCTATTGTTTGGTTTCCTTTTCTCTCAGGTGGTGTGTGTGAGATAGGTCGAGCCTTTACTTGGTTTTTGGGTGTTTCTCTTGTTGATTCTTGATGTCTAGGGTCCTTGGGTTCTATTGAGGAATATTTGAGCTACGATAGTTGTAGGCATTGTGTTCACCTTCATTTTTAGTTAAGTTTTATTTCATGCTTTCTCTTTGGACCAATTCAATTTAGGGTTTTGTGATTTTTTAGTTTATTTTATTTTTCTCTAGTGTGTTTTGGATTGTCATTCGTATGGGTAACCTACATATATATGCATGGGTAAGGCATATATATATATATGTGGGTATATATGTATGTATGTATGTATGTATGTATGTATGTATGTATGTATGTATGTATGTATGTATGTATGTATGTATGTATGTATGTATGTATGTATGTATGTATGTCTGTATGTATGTATGTGTGTATGTATGTATGTGTGTATGTATGTATGTGTGTATGTATGTATGTGTGTATGTATGTATGTGTGTATGTATGTATGTGTGTGTGTGTGTATGTATGTATGTATGTATGTATGTATGTATGTGTGTATGTGTGTATGTATGTATGTATGTATGTATGTATGTCTGTATGTATGTATGTATGTATGTATGTATGTATGTATGTATGTATGTATGTATGTATGTATGTATGTATGTATGTCTGTATGTATGTATGTATGTATGTATGTATGTATGTATGTATGTATGTATGTATGTATGTATGTATGTATGTATGTATGTATGTATGTATGTATGTATGTATGTATGTATGTATGTATGTATGTATGTATGTATGTATGTATGTATGTATGTATGTATGTATGTATGTATGTATGTATGTATGTATGTATGTATGTATGTATGTATGTATGTATGTATGTATGTATGTATGTATGTATGTATGTATGTATGTATGTATGTATGTATGTATGTATGTATGTATGTATGTATGTATGTATGTATGTATGTATGTATGTATGTATGTATGTATGTATGTATGTATGTATGTATGTATGTATGTATGTATGTATGTATGTATGTATGTATGTATGTATGTATGTATGTATGTATGTATGTATGTATGTATGTATGTATGTATGTATGTATGTATGTATGTATGTATGTATGTATGTATGTATGTATGTATGTATGTATGTATGTATGTATGTATGTATGTATGTATGTATGTATGTATGTATGTATGTATGTATGTATGTATGTATAAATGCATGTTCATGTAAGAATAAAAGAGTGGATTCAAATTTCCATCATCAAAAGCAGTGTGTTTTGAGGTATTTCACCCTATGTTTAAGCCTTTAAATTAAAAACTATAATTTTTTGTGTGTTTTATTTTGTTCTTTCATTATATTATAAAGATAGAAAAATGTAGAAAAATATTATGTTGAACGCAATTGGTTTATTTTATGTTTTTTAGCACATTTCTTATGTTACACTGTGGGTTTTCTTATTAAAACATGTTTTCCATGCTGGTTTTGAAACTCTAGTATTCTTGAGTGTTTGATTGGTTCTCCAAATGAATCATATCGAGTGAATTAGAAATTTTCAAAGATTTTTAGACTTTAATCTATTTTTTCATAAATGTTTAATGAAATGTTTGTTTTTTTCAAAGTGATTCAAAATTATTTTTCAAATGGGAAAGAATAATTTTCAAATGATGAGGATCGATTGGTACCTTTTAATGATTTTCTGAAAATGGGGAACCTTCATGGATACTCTCCATTATAGGGTGATTTTTAAGGATGATTTCAAGAGGTGGTCCTTGGTATATATGGTGTCTTTCCTTGTGTTCATGCTTGCTTCCTCACCTCCCACATTTTCTATAAATATGGGAACCTAAGAATTATAGTGAGAGTCGAGAGATAGTTTCTATTTATTCTTTATTATATAGACTAGATCCCCATGGAGTATCCATGTGTGTTTTGCTTCTAGTGAGGCTAGTTGAGAGCATCTGAGTGGTTATTGACTTTAGATCGTATTGATAGGCTAGAAGATGAATTTGAAACTGAGTATGTCTATGATCTCTTCACTTGGTGTCTAGGTATAGCCCATGATAATTGTTTCACATGTATTATAATTTCCCTAATTTTCTAATGTTTTTATAAAATCATTTTAACTATTCTGATTCTACTATAAACTCTTACTTTAGCACTTGTGATTTTTCTTTCACTACTTCTCATTGAAATGTATCTTCACTGCAAGTTTTTTCATATAAAGGGGTTTTCAAAAATTATTTTATTATTTAGAAAATATTTTTAGAGAAATAAAGGGAAATTGTTTTTGGAATTATTAACTTGTTACTTGTTTTATAAAGGAAATGAAAACCTTATTTTAAATATATATGTATTTCAAACTAACATGAAATGGATTTCTTATTAAAGGTAAGGCGTAGGGAGTTATTCTATTTTTGCATACCTATTGGGAATTTTAATTCTCATTATTATATTATTTATCATTTTTTATTTCAAGTTATACCTAACTTGGGTTCTCTCATGGAGTTAGTGGTGTTTTATGGTTGATGATGACCCACAAGGTTAAATGAAGGTACATCTAGTTTGTTTCTTTTTCACTTCCAGTTATTGTTTTATTTGTTTTTCTTTATTTATTTACTTGTTTTTTTTTGGGATAATAATTCTTGATAGTGTTATTCTTGATGCTCGGCGTTGTTTTCCAGCCTAGGAGGATTGGGAACACCTCTTTGGCCTTATTGCGAGCCAACTCAGGTGACTGGTTTGGGGTCGACTCAGGTTGGTTCGTGATAAAATGGTATCTGAGAAAGTATCCCTTGTTATTTAGATATTCCTGGTATATCTAATCTAATATTTTTGGAATTCAAGTGTTTAGTCATAGATAGGTTCTTGATCAACACCTATTTGGAAGTACGATTAAATTTCTATAATGGTTCAAGGTGGTATTTCCTCAAAATATGAGCTTGGCTCCAAGATATTTTCAAGGTTTTGGTTTTCTTCTTGAGTGTTTTTTATTGGAATTGATAATTTTTTGGTTTCTTTGAGAAACTATAGATTTTGGAGTGGATATTTTGAGGGATTTAAAGGGTGCATGATTGTTGTGCCCAGTCTGGTAAACCATGCGAAAATCATGTAGTTGCCTCTATTTTCCTCCAGTGTGCTTACACAATTAGCACACGGTCCACTAAACTATGTGACTAAGTCGTGTGTAGTAGATGTTTATCTATGGTTTTATAATTTTTACCTATTGAGTACTGGGTTTATTTTATTTTTTTTATTATTTGTATGAGTTTATTTGGCAGTGTTCCCTTTTGGATTCTAAAAATGGAGATTGTTTTATCAAATCTAGTTTTTATAATGAAAACCTTGGGTTGTTTGAAGAGGAAATGGTTTGTTTTGGAAATTGGAATTGTTTTGGAAATGAAATCATTTTGGAAAATGTTTTGGGGGGTTTTTAAAAGGGTTTTTAAAATGTGAAATGGGAATTATATTGAGAATTTGAAACATGGGTTGAGTTTTTTGTTTTGGGAATGAATATGTCTTGTTTTGACATTTAGCATTCTTATTAATACTCACTTATATGTGGATATATGTTTGTAGAAGTGGATGGTATGTGGTATGTTTGGATGGGTGATTAATCTAGCAAATGGATTTATATATGTGAGGCTTTCTAGAGTACCAATGATGGGTTCTGAGTTTTTAAGGCTTGTTATGTTTTATGAAAATGGATTTCAAAAAGGGGTGATTTCAATGTTTTGAAAAGTGAGTAGTTGTTTGGTGATATATTTTTTTGTTTGGAGTCTTCTTTTAAAGGGTTTTTTTTTACATGATGGTAATGTGGTTGGGATGGTGTTTTGAAAATAGATTTTTTATTTTTTATTAAAGTGTGGAATTTTGGATAATGATGAATTTTGATTTGGTTTCATGTTTCTTGTCTTTGTAGTATTCCTCAGAAAAGTTCTGATGAGGAGTGGGTGTTCAGTATTTAAAATATCTTTCTATTCCATTTGGTGTGGTTTCTTTGGTCACCTTAAGAGGTTCTATGAGTGGAACTTCTGATCGAAGAGGTTTCAGTCGAGTATTATCATCTCCTGACTATGGTGTAGTAAATGATTTAAGACATCAGAACTCCACCCATAGGTCTTAGAGTTAATCCTTTCAGGAATTAAAGAAGCTTTAGGGTGTAGTGGATATTGACCCAACCTGATGTTTTTTATGTCATAATGGAAATCCTTTTAATTTTCTATGATTTTGGAATTCTATATTTGGAATTCCTTTCATTTTAGAGATCTCAATGGATACCATTTAGAAATTTTATATTTTCAAGTTTTAGGTGGTTGGAATCCCTAAATAAATTCTGGATAATTTTTTTTTCTTGGTTGTCCACTCTGATAACCCCTTAGAGAGTGTCAAATGTTTCAGGGATCATTCTTATTATTGAGGTATGGTTTTTTGGAGAATTTCATTGCATATCTAGTCATCATAATCCAATAAATTGGTCCTCGTTATTTTAATATGGAGGTATAATTTTGATTTTTTGGGGTTTTTTGGAATGTTTATGGTTTTTGGTTGGGTTTCAATAGTGTCTCTTAGGATACCTTCATTAATTTCCTTATTTATGTTCTTTGTGGTTATCCTAAGTTCTATAACTAAACTTACTCTATTGGTGACACTGATCTCTGATTTAGTGGACTTTCTTTTTATTTTCATCTATGGGGAAATTCTGTTTTAATGGAAGTGTCTTTTGAAAGGCTCTGAATATTATCATTGTGTATGATGACATTTGTTATTTCTTATACCGCCACTTTGGAATTTTGTATTTCATTTGTTTGTGGGTTATTTAGTCTTGGTAAACCAAGGTATGACCTGAGTTTTATTATGGTTCAAATACCACCATAGGAAGATCTTAGTGTCAACCTGGATTGGTTTGACTAAATTCTTAATATGGTGGGGATCACATTGTAGATGGATCATATGGTAAAAATTGGTTTCCAATATTTCTTGATAGGGGACTTTCTTGTTTCTAACTCACATGACCTCGATCATAGTAGTTTGTATAGCTTGGGTAGTGGGTCATGTGACAGATGCTTTTGGATATCATGAACAGACCATGATGGGATTATTTTGGTGATAATTATGTTAGGGGTTACGGTGTTCCTTGTTTTGAGGTTACATTTAAATATATGAGTCCCTCAATCTTCATACCTTCGTTTACCAGTTTGAGTCCTTGAACCTTGTAAGTTTTTTCTTTGGATAATTAGATGGTTACTTGAGGATGGCCTTTCTAGTTACTTTTAGATCTTGAATTTTCATGTTTTGGGAGAAAAATAGTTCTCGGTTTTCGATCCTCATGTGGTAGAGGTTTTTTTTAATGTCGTTGTGTCTTTTCCCCATGCCTTGATCAATCAAGTCTTCTGGGACTTTAGAGGGAAGAAAATTTCACGGTGGGAATAATTTTCACACCCAACCTCTAAATTATTAATTATATTTAATAATTTAATTATATTTATTTGTGTTCTTGAGTTTCTGGTTGAGATGGTTTTTAAATTTTAAATTAAAAAGTTTTCTTACAAGGCATGTTGTTGGCACACAGTTAGAGAAAACTATGTGTTGTCTTAGGGAAAACCATGAGTTCCAAATAGTGGCTCTATTTAGGAATCATAGTCAGGTTCATGGGCATGCACCTCTCTAGGTAAACTATGCAACCGTTTTTCATCTTAGATAGAGGCCACCACATGGTTGAAGCACGGTCTGGAAAATTATGTGGCCAAACCATGCAGCCTGTTGGGTCTTGAAAAAAATGTTTTAACATTAATAGTAATATTATTATTAATATTATTATTATAAATTTTAATAAAAATAGTATTATTAATATAATTATTATTACTATTATTATTATTATTATTAGGTTTTAATTAAACCCTTAATGGGTTCCCCTCTCCCATTCTCCCTCACCCTCGCATGACCATCACCCCTCCCCTCTCCTAGTGATGCGAGAACCCCCTCCCATGACACATGAACACCCCTCCTCTTTCCTTGATTTGTGTATGCTTTAACCCCTAGTTTTGGTTGTGATTATCTCTAGTTATTTACTTTTCTTATTCTCTTCCTGCTTATTCCTCTATTTCTTGGTTTCCTTCTTTCTTAGGTGGTTCACACGACTTAGGTCAAACCCTAACCCAATTTTTATTGTTCCTCTTATCTATTCTTGATGCCTAAGATCCTTGGGTCCCATTGAGTACCATTATAGCCATGGTGTTTGTAAGTAGTGTGTTCGACTTTGGTTTTAGGTAAGTTTTCTTTCATCCTTTCTTTTTATCCCAATTTAATGTAGGGTTTTTGTGATTTTTGAGTTTTTGGTATTTTTATCTAGTGCATTTTGTACCATCATTCATGAGGGATACCTACAAACATATTCATGGGTAAGTAATATGAATATATATATATATCCTCTTTGTACATATTCCATCATGGTAAGGGGAATATCCACATTGTAGTTATGGGTATTTATATATGTGTGTGTGTGTGTGTAAATTCATGTGCGTGTAAGCATAAAATAGTGGATTCATATTTTCATCATCAAAATCAGATTGTTTTGAGGTATGTCACCCTATGACCAAGCCTTTAAATTGAAAACTATAATTTTTTGTGTGTTTTATTGGGTGTTTTAATTATATTATAAATCTATTAAATTGTAGAAAAATATTGTGTTGAATGAAATTGGTTTATTTCATGTTTTTCAACACATTTCTTATGTTTAACTATAGTTTTTTATTAAAACTTGTTTTCCATGATGGTTTTGAAATGTTAGGCTTCATGAGTGTTTGATTGGTTTTCTAAATGAATTATATTGGGTGAATTGGAAATTCTCAAAGATGTTTAGACTTTTAGATATTTTTCATAAAATTTTAATGATATTTTTTTCAAAGTTCTACAAAATGATTATTCAAATAGGAAAGAATCATTTTAAAATGATGAGGTCTGGTTAGCACCTTTGAATGCTTTCTTGGAAATAGGTCACATCCATGGATACTCTCCATTATAGGGGGAATTCTCATGGATGGTATCAGGATGTGTGGATTTGTATGTATGGTGGATTTCCTTATGTTCATTATTTCTAACTCACATACCATGTCTTCTATAGCCATGGGATCCTAGGAATCATAGTGAGAGTTGAGAGATGGTTTCTATTTAGTCCCAATTAGATGGACTATATCCCCATGGAGTAATCATGTGATATGTGCCACCAGTGTGGCCAATTGAGAGAATCTAGGTTGGTCATTGATTTTTCATCACATTGATAGGCCAAAATACGGATTCTGAACTGAGTATGTCTAGGTTCTCTTCACTTGGTGTCTAGGTATATCCCATAATAACTGTTTCACATGTATTTTAATTTCCCTCATTTTTTAATGTTTTTATAAACTCATTTTAATCGTTATTATTATACTCAAAACTCTTAATTTAAAACTTATGATATGTTTTTCACTAATTCTCATTAAAAAGTCGCTTCAATACATGTTTCTTATTATAAAGGAGTTTTTATAAATTCTTTTATTACTTAGAAACTGTTTTTAAAAAATAAAGGAAATGGTTCTTTGGAATTATTAACTTGTTAATTTTTTTAGAAAATAAATGAAAACATTATTTTAAATATATGTATTTCAAACTAACATGAAATGGTTTTCTTTTAAAATGTAATATGTAGGGTATTGTTCTCTTTTGGAATTCCTATTGGGAATTTTAATGCTCACACCAATATTATTTTTCATCTTTTAGTTCAGGTTCTACCCAGCTCGGCTTCTCTCATGGGGTGAGTGTCATTCTATGGTTGATAGTGACCCATGAGGTCACATGGTGGTACATCTAGTTTATTTATTTTCCACTTCTAGTTACAGGTTTATTTGTTTTGATTTATTTATTTTCCTATCACTCTTTGGCTAAATCATTCCCAATAGTGTTATTCTTGATTCCTAGCACTAATTACCAGCCCGGGGGGATCATGAATACCTCTCGGGCCTTGTTGTGTGCTAAATTGGGTAACCAGTTTGGGGTTGACTTTTTTTGGTTCATGAAACATATGAAATCCTTCATTTCCATCATTATACTCATAAAAATATTTTATACACCCATAAGAAAAACATTTCCAACCATCAAAATATCCATTCTAATTAAAACCATTTTTAAAAATACCCATAATAAATGGAATTAGGGTTTTTATTTTAATAAAACATGGAATATTTTAAATAGATACAAACATAAAATATTTTTTATGGTGGAAAGAAAATTTATTGAAATCCTATATGTTAAAATACAACATTACTTTTGTCTTTTTTCCAAAATGTTCCACAAAAAAAACATAAAAATATTTCTTTTGAAAACCTTTGAAAGAATGTAAAAAAGAGACATAAAATAAAGTTTATAATTAATTTATTTCAATATAAATACATTCATAAAATAATTTTTAATAATATGTACATGGAAGAAAAATATTTGTAAAATAAATATTTAAAACATTTAAAATTAGGTTTTTAAGGTAAAGTGACCCTTACCTTGAGTTGCACTTGTCACGTACGATATTTATCTATTATATAATAAAATATTATAATTTATTTAATTTATTAAAAAATCCATGTTTAATCCCTTATCATTAAACTATTTATTTAATTTAATTTAATGAAATGTTTAATTTCATAATTGGTTAATTCCACTTCAGATGTTTTGAAGGTGTTTGGTTCATAATTTCAAAAAGAATTTGATATGTTGGTCATGGTAAAATAGGTCATTATTACATAATAACTAGAATAATAATCATTAAATAATTATTATTTTTATTTATTAATTATCCTTTTAAAACCAACCATGAATGATGGTTACGAAAAATTAATTATGTTTTCATCGTGGAGTTGGTAGGTCGTATGTACGCCTAAGTAACATTTCCATTTTTCAATGAAGATGAGGGAAAGAAGGTAAGTATAATTTTATAATTATATAATTATTATTATATAATAAATATCATATTATATATTTAAATACAGTTATATATACCATTTATGTGATGCAGTGATGAAAAACGAATCACATCGCTTCGTAGAGGTGGTAATCTACACATACGAGCGAACGATATTATAATTTTTTAATTTATGGAAAGGTAATAAAATAGATTATGTATTATATTTTTAAAACTGTAACTATTTCATTAATATCATATATATAATTTAAATCTATCATTATAACCAGTCATTAGAGGTGGTGATAGAAAATGAGTTACATCAGTTTGTGAGACGGTAGTCTACCGTACACACGAATGATGGTTCAGTTTCCCACTTGATGGAAGAGGAGATTCATATAGTTTTTAAATTAACATAATAACATATAATTATATTTAATATAATTATTTTATTATTTTATTATGTTTTAAGAATATTTGAAGGAGGTACAAGAAGAAATAAATCGAAAATATTCAGTTAAAATTTATACCTCTTCTTCGTACAGCCTCCTTTTTATTACACTTTAATCCCTATAAGGTTGGTATTATTCCCAAAATAAGACCTCTATAATGTGGTTAGTGATTTCAATAAGTTTTTTTATCAGGTTTTTGAAAAGATAATGTGATCAAAATGTATGGTCAAGAGAGGATAAGAGGTTTCCTTTTATAAGTGAGGGGAAGATCACTTTTGGAATTTCTTAAAGTATTAAATTAATATAAAATAATTTTCAAGTAAAAGTGGAAAATAATTGATATATTTATAATATATAATGATTATTAATATAAATAATCTCATCCAATAAATTTTTATATGTTCAGTAGATGTTTTTACCCTTAAATCTTTGTTTAAATCCCCCATTGCAAAATCAATATTTTAAGAAAAATATAAAAAACTCAGGTTAAGATAATTTTGATATGTTGATTTAAAAAATTATATCATTTTTATAAAATAAAATTTATAAAATTATTCAAAATTAATTATAATATTATCCCAAAATATTAATAAAAATCATTTTTAAAAGAGAACTTATTTCTGAAGCATAAACTAACTTTACTAAAAATTGAGTGCTTATTTAAAAATAATTTACTAATACATTTTTATTGATTGGTACCTTTATATATATTTAATAATTATATTACTTTTATTCATACTCATCAATTCAAATGAAATATTATAATAGTCATAAAATAATAATAATTCGTGGTTTGTTTAAGCTCGGTGTT
The DNA here is from genome assembly GCA_963277665.1 of Viscum album. NCBI lineage: Eukaryota > Viridiplantae > Streptophyta > Magnoliopsida > Santalales > Viscaceae > Viscum > Viscum album. The sequence goes on along the minus strand of OY728161.1, from coordinate 141,260,126 downwards.
GTGTGTCATATACGCTGTCAAATATAGCATTTTTTAAAATATTGGGATGTTATATCTAATGGGTAAATAGATGATATTTACCTAATAATATAATAATCAGGAATTAATGGATAGAAAGGTATGGTGTGGCTTCTCATGATAAATTATTTCTTTAATAATTTTATTTGAATGATTATTTTTGTTATAGTTACTAATATATTATGTTTTTATAATTATTGAAACCAACTCATAGTGAATTAATATAACCAAGATGGTAAAGGAAAATAGTTAATTCATGAATTATTATTTAGGGTTGTATAATCCTGCTCTTATTTTCTCTAAAAAAATTCCATGGTTAAAGGCATGTATATTATTTATTGATGTTTATTATTGTCAAAATTATGACTTGATGCTATGTAAATATTATAATATTAATCCTTTAATATGATTTTATATGTAAATAGGTATAGTTAGTTTATTTGGGAAGGGTTTAGCTGATTTTATATGGTTATGGATATAGATTATTGGGAATTATGGGGGATAGTGTGGAAGGGTGTTGGAGATGATGTTGTAGTGGATGGATTGAGATAGAAAAGTTCCATAACCATTGAATATTTTCGATTAAACTATTGTTTTCTATTTAATATATGGTTGATTTCTTATTCTATTTTGGTAAATCTTTTCTTTGAGTAGGAATAGTTATGTCTTAGTGGTACAAATTATGGAATAGTAATTAATACAAGATTAAATTGATTGGGGTAGTCCTTGGACTGGTTAATGATGATTGGGTAAATGAGTAAAAGTGCATGGTTATGAAAATTGGGATTATAGTGATGAATTTTAAAAAACATTATCCTTAGATAATTAATGTGAATTTTTAAACTAGAATAAGTGATGGGGTTTTATAAAATTATTAGTAATTAAATAAAAATAAATAGATATTTATGGTATGAACATTGATGATAGTGTTCTTAGAAAACTATAGATTTATATTCCTTCATGTTGGTAGTTGAGTTGTCAAGTGGGATGTTAGCTAAAGTTTGAGTCCTGGGTTAGTTATCCTTGGGATGGTTGTGTTACATTATATCTAATTTTTTTTATTATTTATTGTTTCCCACCACCAGAATCAGATAGGGTAATTGATGCTCGTATTTTTCCTTGGGTTATAGGTTTCCTCCCAATATCTTAGGTGTCAGGGATATAGATGGATAACTACTCTCCCTACCCTGCCCTCTCTTTTAGATGTAGTATGATATATAGGCATATACAATCTATGGTATATTATAGTTATAGTATATTTACTCATTTGGGTAGTAGTGGCTCATGGTTATTACAAACATGTATATACATATTGTGGTGGCTCCAGGTTATATTATATTAATTTATCTAGACTATAATGGATTGTGTTTATTATGTGTGTATTTATATAATGGTTGTAATAGATTAAGGTATATTTTTTATTTTCACGTGCTTCAACGTCCCCCAGTTATTATTATGTGATTATTGGTATGTGATGGAGATGTGGTTGTAATTAAATAGTTATAATTATGATGTGTTGGCACGAATGTATAGTTTGAATTATGCAGAGGATGGAAGATCTAGGATGTAAGACATTGAGATTTGGGTTGATCAGTTGAGTGGGAAAGTTGTTGGGATTAAACTACGCCACTAATCCACCAAACAAAAACCATTAAATTCTATGTGAATTAGATGGTCAAGATTTGAATGTACCACCAATTGAATACTTCCCAATCAATATTAATTTACTAGAATATTAAAAGACAAATAACCCTTCTCGATTCACCAATTTTATATTCACCATACAATTTGATAAAATCAAATCAAATATTCACATAATAAGAATAAAAAAAGGTAATAAAGAACACTTTATTTTTATGTGGTTCAAATAATTAAGTCATGTTTCCATGGGAAAACATTATGGTCATATTTGTTACTATAAAAAGATATGGATATTTATAATCACAATTGGGAGATAAAACTAATATCAAATAACTTTGATTATATAACATTGTGTGTGTGTGAGTGTGTGTGTGTGTGTGTGTCTATAAGTATTTCCACTCAACTTATATATTGGGTATCATACATTTATCAAGTTACAATGCCATGAGAGATTCAAAAATATCCCATCATTGAGCCCTGATGACTACTCGTACTTTATAACCATTGACACATGACCACTAAAGATTGTGAGAATTCCAAGTTACCCAAAACTAGTAACTTCCATTCATAACTATTTAACTGATCACTAATCAGTATACGTCCATCATAAACAAGCCTTGTTTGATCAACCCTTTCACTATTTAAGATCTCTATTACCATTACATTGAAAATTTAGTCAAACCATTATCCAAATTGTCTCATTCTAGAAGATTGTGTTCATTAAACTGATACAGGCTTGAATATACTAACAATATCCCACTTGAAGACTATTTAAAAGAAATTATTGTAAAATCTTTAATAATTTGGTAAAAACAATCATTGTTCCCAAAATAGTGTCTCCTATTTTGTTTGTCCACCTAAGTCCCATTGAGTATAATATTGCCTCAAATATTCTTGGACTAAATCCTTGGTGAACATATCCACTAGATTTTTATTCCCATATATATTTCATATTCTAACTCCTATTCTAGAAACTTATGGATGAAATGAAATTATAGGTTTGTGTTCTTAATTCATGCATAGAATATTGGATTTTGAACCAAGCGCATTGCACTCTCACTATCACAATAGAGAATTTCACACTCCTAACTCCTTTAAAGCTCCTCCTATGATGCCTTTGTAACAACCTGAGATTTTATGAGAATTATTATTTTTAATTTCATTGAATTTTTGTGTTGTACACTACACCAAAATTAGCTTGCGCTATACGCAACACCGTATTAGCTTATAGTATACGCAACACTATTATTGGCTCGTGTTACACACAATTTCAAGTTCATTTTGTAGAAATTATTCTACGCAACATTAAGTATAGATTTTTGTTTAATGTATAAATGAAATAAGTTTTGATTATGTTATATGAAACACCAAACAGAGCTTTCACTACATGCAGCCCTAACTTGGCTTGCATTACACGCAATCAATACCTTCCTCGATAGCGTGTGTAGTACGCAATACCGAGTTTCACTAAACGAGATATTATTATAATATTATTATGAACTAGTTGTTATGTATATTAATACCCACTTTTTGAAATTTTATAAATTTTATATTTCAAAATGGACTTCATTTTTGGATTCGGAATATCGAAATTAGCCTATGGTGAATTTTTGGTATTTTTCTGAAAACTTTCAATTTTTGAGGAATAGTGAAAACACTGGGTAGCTATTTAAAAACCGACTTTTTATTTAAATAATTATTTATTTTATTTAAAATTATTTTAAGTCAAAATTGATACATAATACCTATATAAGTTCAATTTAATTAATTTGAGTCATTTTATAATAATTTTAGATATATAAAAAGTGTATTGAACTTTTCACCGTCTTTTACCCACCTACTAGGAGAATTTGAAAATTTACATAAAACTTAATTTTACTGCTTCTGTGAGTGGAATTTAGAAAATCCGAGAGACACAGTTAATATCAAGGAGTAAAATGTGGTACAATAAGGGAAAAATAATTTTTGGTGAATAGTAACTTTTTACTTTTATTTACCACTGTTAAAAGTAAATAGGGTAATTAAGAGTAAAAATGATATTATTATTACCCTAACACATATCCTAATTCTATTGGATAAGTTTAATTCGACCAAAAACAACCTTAGGAATAAAATATTACTATTTAGGTCCATTTGGATTAGATTAAGACACTTATTATTATTTTATTTAAAGAAGAGTTAAAATAGTTAAAATCAAAGTTTAATAACTAAAACATTTTTAATATAGGTTTATACATAAGATAAATTTGACTATAAATATTAATTAGAAAGATAAAAATATTTCTTATATAATGGTATTTTATTTATAATTTTTAGACATTAAATAATTTAATTTATTTATGACACAATGATGATGCAGTAATTACCTTATTAATGAAATATTAACATAATTGATGTTATAAATACCCAAATAAATGTAATTTGAGACTTTTTATGAATTCCACTAATTTTATAGGTTAATATGACATGTTATTATTTATTAAATTAACTTTTTTCGAACTAATCATGTTGTTATGATTTTCACAAAAATCAATTACCAAATAGTGTCAAAATTGACATAAAATAGTTTTTAAAACAAATATTATATTATTAATTGTTATTATATTCCTAAAAATATAAGGATTGAAAAAATGACTTATATAAGGTTATATATATTAATAATGAACCACTTGGGGTTCGTTTGGCTGGTTATATTATGTTTATTAACCATATAGTGTAAGAAAACAAGAAGACACGGTAAAAGTTAAATTATCTAACTTAGAGTTAAATCTAAATTATAAGGTTAAAATAGTAACCTAAACTTTTATAAAACCTATTGGTTGAGAGGCTTTAGACCCATACCCACTTTATCTTCGAAATAAATCAATTTGGAGCTATTATAAACCGAATAAGACTTTATTATAAAATAATATTTTAAGTTTTTTCAAAGGTGCCCCTCTCCTCCCTTATAAAAAGGGAACCCCTTCCCTCTTCTCTTCACACTCTTTTGAGCCTTGAAGCTCGGCCAAACCCTTCCAATTACTCTTCTAAAACTCTATAGTTATATCATAAAGGTTCTGGTTTTCTCAAAAGACCAACTCTAGTGCCCTAAGAAGAAGTTTAAAGAAGGTGCGTTGAGGAAGAGGTAATCTCTTCTACCGACTCTTTCAAGTTTCTTTCTTCTTCCAATTCCTCTTATTTAGTTGTTTAATTATAAAGTAATAACATAAGTATTATTTATATACTGAAATGTTATTATAAATATGAAACAACCCTATTTCACCTTCTATCCATCATACAAAAAATGAAATCATTGTGCGTGCGTACGTACGGAATACCGTCTCCACGCCGTGGTATAATCTGTTTTTCCACCACCACCTTACTTGGATGGGTATAATGGTGTAAATAATAACTATATATAGTTATTATAACATCATACTGATTATAAGATATTATATCATCCACTCCAATTCCATTCAATAAATATGGTAACGATATCATCGCTTGTGCGTACGTACGGATTACCGTCTCCACGACGCGCTGAGATTCATTTTCCATGTTAACAATTCAAGAATGATTATAAAGTATATATAATAAGTAATCATGAAATATATGACATAATAATTCTAATGGATTTATGTATATATATATGTATTTCATCTACTTAATTTCATTCAATTCAATAAAGAAATGAAAAACAGCGTTCATGCGTACGTATGGCCTACCGTCTCCATGAATGGTGTATTTCTTTCCATTTATTGATCTATTATATTTATGTATATTATGAATATATATTATATATAAATAATGTTTTATATTCTTTAATTAATTAATCATGATCTAAGTAATCATATTAATAATTACAAGTCAAAACACGGATGATAAATGAAATGATTTTACCCAAAACGCTGCTTTAACATGGAATTGACAAATGAACGGATAATATAAAGTCGTAAGTGAATCATATATGATATCATAAATATTATTATGGTTCTATTAAAAGTTAATAATATGTTTAAACCCACTATACATGAGTCTCGGACACATACGGAAGAAATCGGACATAAGGTAAGGGATAATTATTCCAATCTCATTCTTATCCGAGATTGTTTATTCGTAAGTATTTACTGGGGTTATGTTTATTATCCATGTCCATATGTTCTCAAAATGTTTTAATAAAATGATTAATTTTATTCCATTTATTTTTAAAGTCATTTTTACCCTTTTTACTTTTACCACATTGTATGGAAGGAATCTTTCTTTTGTTTACCATACGATAAACTTTTTGACTTTTCCGACAAAAGTACAAGGAGAATGTTTTATAACTTATACGGCAAGAACATATTTTTATGGGTTCGTAATGCCTTATTTTCATGAATATTACTCTACAAGATTTAATGAATATTTTCAAAAAAATCCTTTTCTTTTAAAATTTCATGGCATTTTGTGAAAAGAAAATGATTTTGAAGAAGAAAGGATATTTTCCTCAATAATTCATTTCAAGTGTTTTATCAAAACCATTTTCCATATAATATGACATTATTTCATATGTGTATGTTTCAAGTATAATTTCTCTATGATTTACATGGTTTCACTTTTCTTATGACGAAATATCCATTTGTTTTATATAGATTATGTGATGATGAGATTATTTTTTTGAAACCCATTTTATTCTTTGGGTTATGATGAATGTTTTAAGTTTATTTTGTGGAACAAGTAAGAATGATTTAATTATGAGATGGGTGGGACCTATATATCCCTCCAATTAATTGGGTAAAGATTTATATCTCATGAGATAGACATGGCTGGAATGGTAAGTTAATTTAGTTCATTGATACAGGACTGGAACGAGGAGTGAACTCGATTCAGAAAGGGACTTTGTCCACTAAGATGGTCTTGGCAGAAATGCCTTGTCTACTATGGAAATCATATCATGTGATTAATGTTTTTCCACAATTAAAATTTTTATTTCTAAGATATTTTATCATGATTAATGTTCCATTATGATCTATGCCTCACGTACTGTTATGTTTTATGTCATTTCTCAAGATTTTGATGTTTAAATATTATGTTCATGTTTTGAAGTTCAAATGTATATGGTTTATTTTATTTTTTCCATGCTTACCCTTACTAAACATTTGATCTCACCCTTTATATGTTTTATTTTCCCCAGGATATAAAGAAAGGTTTTAGGTAAGAATAAAAAGGAAGATCTTTATGGGAGATGTTGAAGATCTTTCACCAAGATTAGAATATTATATTATGAGTTTCCAAAGACACTAAACTATTACGGTCCTTTGGTGTCTATTTTTGTTATATATTAGATATTCCACAAAATTAATGTAATTTCTATGTATGTCAAGCTTTGGGTCTCTACAGTTGGTATCAAAGGGAGGTTTACTCAACCTTTGGAAACTAGGATGAGAGAACATTAGTGAGATCTATAAAGATATTTCTAAGGTATATATAGGTATATCCCTAAGATCTAGTATAACTATAGGTTATAGTCCTAGAATTATGTTGACGATCATGAATAACATAGGTTGAACCTAGGGTGTCATAGATTAAAGAATGTGTGATAAGTTAGACATCCCATAAGTGACTTTTTATGACTATGTGGTTCATTGTTATTTTAACTGTTTCTTACACCATGGTTTTTGGTTTTAGTCAATGGAGGGAACTAGAAGGAATTGGGTCAACATTGAATCAAATGGACAAATTGGTGACTATGAGCAACGAAATTGCATAATTCCTAGAAATAAATATTTTATGATTATGCCGAATCATTCATTGCGATATATAATTAACAAGGTGAACTTTAGTGGTATTCCTAATTCATCAAATAAGAGGAAGATGGACTTTTATGAATATTTGCATGGTGAGGAGCATAGAGAAAGGAAGATTGAGATTTCTAAAGAAGGGAAGAAGAACCTTGATGAATACATCAAATGGAGGGGAAGATGTTATCTGTGTGGAGAGAAGGGTTATAGAGTGATAGACTATTATGGAGTTCAATGTCTTATCTGTGGAGAACATGGGCATTACCCAACTCAATTCCCTGACATAAGTGGTTACTTCTAAATCAAGTAAGGACTTATTCCATGACAATCATTGAAGAGAATTGATTGAAGTTTTTATGTATTGGTATTCAAAAATAATGTAGTTGAGGTACTTTTATGGTATATTGGAATATCTATGTATTGGTCCATTTTGGTTTTAAATAATTATATGGTACCGATAACCATGAAAAGTGATTGAAATGTTTTTGGAAAGCAGATGATATGTGCATGAGGAAGGGATAAGGAGAAAATAATATGTTTGATAGTATTCATGAGCTCATTATTGATATAAGGACAAAGTGATATCATGGTTTGAGTATATATAATTTTTGGGATTTTGGTATGTGGAAAGTGTTAAATTTTGACAGCATTCATGTTTTACTAAAGTTCAATGGGTATTAATTTTTCAATAGAATACATGATTAAGGTATTAAAATGTTTGGAGTATGACCAACAAGATATATATTATGATATATGGGAGATAAATGATGGTATTTACATGCTTGTTATATGACCTTTCTGGTAATTGTTTTCTTTTAGACAAAGTATTTTGGATAAGTCTAAAGATTTGAAATGGATTATGTTGTACATCATATAATATTTTTTAAGGATATAAACTTTTTTCGATATTATTTCTGGAATGTTATAATAGTGTAGTTTTATAAAAATGACAACCTACAGGATGGGCGACAACCTGTCGCGTCGAACAAGGCTGTGGGAATCGAACTCACAACCGAAGTGCGACAGGCCTTTATCACCTACCACTGGCCTATAAGAAGTCCCTAGTTAGTAGAAACTAGTTTTATTATATTAAGTGGTATGATATATGAAGTATAAGTTCATTTTAGGAACCATATACGATTAATCTTATTATAGATGGACTTATGTATATTTAATAACTTTTGCTATCCTTTTGTTTGAGATAGATGGAATGACCTATCATTCTATCTCATGATCTAATAAAACTTCACGAAAGACAAATTCAACTTTATTTCTTTAAGATATGAAGTGGAAATTGTTCAAGGCATAAACAACAGTGAGATTGTACCAAAATCAGGTAATTATTTCTTCCAATTCAAAATTTTCAACTTTAGGGAAATGATATTGAAAACCAAAAATGTTGTCTTAGTGCTCTTATATCTGATGAATCAGATGGTACCTTAGATCATCACAAATTTATGGCTTTGTGATTGTTGGCTTTATCATAGCCATGTTCTCTACCACTCTCCATCAGAACTTGATGGTTAGATTTCTCTTCCATATCCATATTTTCACCTATGTTCTCCTACATGGAAACCCAGTGATGAGTTAATTTGGGTAACCATTATGTTTCGTACATCACTTTTTAAAATTAAGTTTTAGTATTCCTTTTTATGATGTGGGTTTTAATGAAAGAAACTTTTAAGTAGTAAACCATTTATAACCCCAAAAAATTTCGAGGGTGAAATTCATTTTAAGGGGGGTAGAATGTAAAAACCTGAGATTTTATGAGAATTATTCTTTTTAATTTCATTGATGTCTTGTGTTGTACGCTACACCAAAATTAACTTGCGCTATACACAACACCGTATTAGCTTGCAGTATATGAAACACTATTCTTGGCTCGTGTTACACACAATTTCAAGTTTGTTTTGTAGAAATTATTCTACGCAACATTAAGTATAGATTTTTGTTTAATGGATAAATGAAATAAGTTTTTATTATGTTATACGCAACACCAAATAGAGATTTCACTACATGCAGCCCTGACTTGGCTTGTATTACAAGCAATCAAGACCTTGCTCGATAGCGTGTGTAGTACACAATACCGAGTTTCACTAAACGAGATATTATTATAATATTATTATGAACTAGCTGTTATGAATATTAATACCCAATTTTTGAAATATTATAAATTTTATCTTTCAAAATTGAATTCATTTTTGGATTCGGAATATCGAAATTATCCTAGGGTGAATTTTTGGTATTTTTCTGAAAACTTTCAATTTTTGATGAATAGTGAAAACACTGGGTAACTATTTAAAAACCGAATTTTTATTTAAATAATTATTTATTTTATTTAAATTTATTTTAAGTCAAAATTGATACATAATACCTATATAAGTTCAATGTAATTAATTTCAGTCATTTTATAATAATTTTAGATATATAAAAATTTTAATGAACTTTTCACCGCCTTTTACCCACCTCCTAGGAGAATTTTAAAATTTACATAAAACATAATTTTACTGCTTCTGTGAGTGGAATTTAGAAAATTTGAGACACAAAGTTAATATCAAGGAGTAAAATTTGGTATAATAATATAAAAATAATTTTTGGTGAATAGTAACTTTTTACTTTTATTTACCACGGTTAAAAGTAAATAGGGTAATTAAGGGTAAAAATGATATTATTATTACCCTAACACATGTCCTAATTCTATTGGATAAGTTTAATTAGACCAAAAACAACCTTAGGAATAAAATATTACCCTTTAGGTCTACTTGGATTAGATTAGGACACTTATTATTATTTTATTTAAAGAAGAGTTAAAATAGTTAAAATCAAAGTTTAAAAACTAAAACATTTTTAATATAGGGTTATACATAAGATAAATTCGACTATAAATATTAATTAGAAAGATAAAAATCTTTCCTACATAATGGTATTTTATTTATAATTTTTAGACATTAAATAATTTAATTTATTTATGATACAATGATGATTCATTAATTACCTTATTAATGAAATATTAACATAATTGATGTTATAAATACCCAAATAAATGTAATTTGAGACTTTTTATGAATTACACTAATTTTATAGGTTAATATGACATGTTATTATTGATTAAATTTACTTTTTTCTAACTAATAATGTTGTTATTATTTTTACAAAAAAGAAATTACAAAATAGTGTCAAAATTGACATAAAATAGTTTTTAAAACAAATATTATATTATTAATTGTTATTATATTCCTAAAAATATAAGGTTAGGAAAAATGACTTATATAAAGTTATATATATTAATAATTAATCACTTGGGGTTCCTTTGTCCTGTTATAGTAATTTTATTAACCATATAGTGTAAGAAAACAAGAAGACGCGGTAAAAGTTAAATTATTTAACTTAGAGTTAAATCTAAATGATAAGGTTAAAATAGTAACCTAAACTTGTATAAAACCTGTTTGTTGAGATGATTTAGACCCATACCCACTTTATCTTCTAAATAAATTAATTTGTAGCTATTATAAACCAAATATGAATTTATTATAAAATAATATTTTAAGTTTTTCCAAAGGTGCCCCTCTCCTCCCTTATAAAAATGGAACCCCTTCCCTCTTCTCTTCACACCCTTTTGAGCCTTGAAGCTCGGCCAACCCCTGAAAATTCCTCTTCTAAACCTCTATATTTATATCATAGAGGTTTTGTTCTTCTCAAAAGACCAACTCTTGTGCCCTAAGAAGAATTTTAAAGGAGGTGCATCGAGGAAGAGGTAATCTCTTCTACCGACTCTTTCAAGTATCTTTCTTCTTCTACTTACTCTTATTTAGTTGTTTCATTATAAATTAATAACATAAGTATTATTTATATACTGATATGTTATTATAAATATGAAACAAACCTATTTCACCTTCTATCCATCCTACTAAAAATGAAATCACCGCGCGTGCGTACCTATGAAATACTGTCTCCACGCCGTGGTGTAATCTGTTTTTCCACCACCACCTTACTTGGATGGGTATAATGCTGTAAAGAATAACTATATATAGTTATTATAACATCATAATGATTATAATATATTATATCATCCACTCCAATTCCATTCAATAAATATGGGAATGATAGCATCACTTGTGCGTACGTATGGATTACCGTCTCCAAGACGCGATGAGATTCATTTTCCATGTTAACAATTCAAGAATGATTATAAAGTATATATAAAAAGTAATCATGAAATATAAGACATAATAATGATACTAGATTTATGTATATATATATATATGTGTATTTCATCTAATTAATTTCATTCAATTCAATAAGGAAACAAAAAACAGCGTTCATGTGTACGTACGGCCTACTGTCTCCATGAACGGTGTATTTATTTCCATTTATCGATCTATTATATATATGTATATTCTGAATATATATTATATATAAATCATGTTTTATATTCTGGAATTAATTAATCATGATCTAAGTAATCATATTAATAATTACAAGTCAAAACATGAATGATAAATGAAACGATTTTACCCAAAACGCTGCTTTAACATGGAATTGACAAATGAACTGATAATATAAAGTCGTAAGTGAATCATATATGATATCATAAATATTATTATGTTTATGTTAAAAGTTAATAATATGTTTAAACCCACTATACAGGAGTATCGGACACATATGGAAGAAATTGGACATAAGGTAAGGGATAATTATTCCAATCTCATTCTTATCCGAGATTGTTTATTCGTAAGTATTTACTGGGGTTATGTTTATTATCCATGTCCATATTTTCTCAAAATGTTTTCATAAAATGTTTACTTTTCTTCCATGTATGTTTAAATTCATTTTTACCCTTTTTAATTTTACCACATCGTATGGAAGGAATCTTTCTTTTGTTTACCATACGAGGAACTTTTTGACTTTTCCGAAAAAAGTACGAGGAGAATGTTTTTTAACTTATAAGGAAAGATTTAATGAATATTTTCAACAAAATCCTTTTATTTTAAATTTGCATGGAATTTTTTTAAAAGAAAATTATTTTAAATAAGAAAGGATATTTTCCTCAAGAATTCATTTCAAGTGTTTTATCAAAACCATTTTCCATCTAAGATGGAATTATTTAATATGTGTATGTTTCAAGTATATTGTCTCTATGATTTACATGGTTTCACTTTTCTTATGATGAAATATCCATTTGTTTTATATGGATTATGTGATGATGGGATGATTTTTTTGAAACCCATTTTATTCTTTGGGTTATGATGAATGTTTTAAGTTTATTTTGTGGCACAAGTAAGAATGATTTCATTATGAGATGGGTGGGACCTATATCTCCCTCCAATGCATTGGGTAAATATTTATATCTCATGAGATAGACATGGCTGGAATGGTAAGTTAATCTGGTTCAGTGATACAGGACTGGAATGAGGAGTGAACTCGATTCAGAAAGGGACTTTGTCCACTAAGATGGTCTTGGCAGCAATGTCTTGGCTACTATGGAAATCATATCATGTGCTTAATGTTTTTCCACAATTACAAGTTTTATTTCCAAGCTATTTTATCATGAATGATGTTCCATTATGATCTATGCCTCACGTACCACCATGTTTTATGTCATTGCTCAAGATTTTGATGTTTAAATATTATTTTCATGTTTTGAAGTTGAAATGTATATGGTTTGTTTTATTTTGTCCATGCTTACCCTTACTGGGCATTTGAGCTCACCCTTTATATGTTTTCTTTTCCCCAGGATATAAATAAAGGTTTTAGGTAAGAAAAAAAAGGAAGATATTTATGGGAGATTTTTAAGATCTTTCACCAATATTAGAATATTATATTCCGAGTTTCCAAAGACATTAAACTATTATGGTCCTTTGGTGTCTATTTTTGTTATGTATTGGATATTACGCAAAATTAATGTAATGTCTATGTACATCAATATTTGGGTCTCTACAGCCTTAACCATATCATTTCTTTCCTTGCTTACATTATTTCTTTATATTCAGCATCCATTAAATAAAATTCTACTATGGGTTTAAACTTTGACGTCCATATTATTTTATTTCCTCTAAATGTGAATACAAAACCAGTTATAATATTCGGAGTATCTGAATTTCCATAAAATTTTCATCAACACACCCCTATAGTGGATCATTAATCCTAAATCATAAGGTTGTATTTTTATTTTCTTCAAGATATTGGATGATTCATTTCAGGGATTCCAAGTCCTCTTTCGCATAATTGTACATAAAATGGTTGACAACTCCCATAGTATAAACAATTTTTGGGTGATTTCAAACCATGGAGTACATGATACTTCCAACCACTGATGAAAATTACACCTTATATATGTACTTAACTTAATCACCCATCTTTGACATATAGTATTTAGAAATATTGAAGTTTATAAAAGGAGGGGTTGGGAAATTATTAAATCAAGACATACTATATATCTCGATAATGATTTGAAAGTAATCCCTTTGAGATAGAACCAAGATTTTAGATTTCCTATCTTACTCATTCTATATCCAAAAAATCTTCTTCTATTCACTAATATATTTAGTCTTGAATATTTGGAAAAAATATTCCTTCATCTCTTAAATACTTATAATTTTTAGACCCACCAGAAGCATGTAATCCATCTATAAGAGAAACAGGATGAAACTATCATACTAAAAATTCTTTTGGTAGAAATTGTGGTCATTGTTTCTCTACATGAAACCTTTCCCATCCATAAATGAATCAAACTTATAGTTCTATTGTATCAGTGCCTATTTCAAGACTTTAGTAATTCTATTCAGTTTGCACACTAAGACCTTATTCTACTAATCCATGAAACTCATTGGTTTCTTCATGTAAATTTCCTCCTCCAAATATCCATAGAGAAGTACCATCTTTACATCAATTTTCTCTAAGTGATAATCATTAAATAAATCCCTGATTAAAATTAGCCAGATTGTATTATATTTGACTACTAATGAAAATATTTCAAATAATTTTATACCTTATTTCTACTGAAATACCTTCAATACCAATAAATTCATGTATCTCTTCTTCTCATTAGCTTATTTATTTAAATAGAATATCAATTTTTCTAAATAGCCTCCATCCCTTATGGTAAAACCATTATCTCACATGTTTTATTCATATATATTGAAACTAACTCATCCTTCATAGTTGACTCACACTATTTATAATTTCTAAGATTTATCACTTCTTCTAGGATCTCTAGTTCTACTCTATACATTTGAATCAAATAATTAAAGTCATGAACATACCTTTAAACCAGTTATATGAATCTAGAAGGCCACTATTAATTTTTTAATATTTTTTCTCTATTTGGTAATACCTCTTATGATGCTCTAAATTTCATATCCCTAACTTCTTGTGCTCCCACTCTAGCCTCTTCAACCCTAGAACTCTTTGGAATATCTTATACTAGTATACTCCCTATAATTTTAGTGCCCTATGAATGCTCTGGAACTTATGTATGTTAGGTGTTCTCATTCAAATCAATTTGAATTTTCTTAGTTTAAACTTTACCTTCAACTTAATTCTCCTTAAATTTCCAATAATTGTATAAGACTTTCTCATTAAAGAGAATATTTAGGCTTCTGGTGACTTGTTTCATAACATCATCCTATGTCAAAATCTAAATTTTTCATCTCCATATCAAAACAACAAAAAAACATGCATTATATTTTTCCACAAGTTTATCTAGATCCATATTATACACATGGACATATAATAGATTCCAAAAACTTTGATATGGTTCATTTTTTTATGATTTATTGAACCCACACTTTTGTAATTTTCTACCCCACTAGTGCTGATGGAATTTTATTAACTAAGTAGACTGTATAGTTGACCTATTCTTCCCAAATCTCCCTAGAAATTTATGTGTGTGACATCATGCTTAAATCCTTCTTTATCAATGTATGGTTCATTATTTTATCCACATCATTTTTATCTGGGGTCCAGGTAAAATATTCTCAAGTATTCTACCTCTATCCTTGTAGAAGCTTCTGGAAGCTTCATACGATATACTCACCACTGTTGTAAGACCTTAATAACTTTAGATTTATTCCAATATAATTCTCCAACATTTCCATCCACAAAGAAAAAAATTAAAAGACAATATATTTTCTTTTTATGAAGTAACCCAAAGATTACTCATGGATTCATCAACAAATTTCATAAGGTATTATGACCCTCCATGAGATTGGATAGGGGTAGGTCCCTAAATGTTCATGTGAACTAGTTCTAAATTATGGATCTCAAGTGTACATCCACTCAGATTGAATGAAACATTTTATTACTTTCTATGTATAAAACCCTCACAATTTCTGAAGTATGTATGATCCATCTTCATCGTGCCTTTAGCTACTAGAACTTTCAAGTTATTCTTACCAAGATTCCCAATCAAACAATTCCATAACTCTGAATTTTTAGAAAATTATGGTTATGGAAATTATTTGGCAATCTAAATATTTGATCGCATACTGGGTTTTATCCTCTATACCTCTATACATAATAATTAAACCTTGAGTGATATTACAAACTCCATTGTTGAAGCTTATTCCAAACCCTGCTTCATATAGTTGTCTTATAGAAATTAAATTTTTTTGACCCAGTATGTGTTTGACTACATTGAGATCAACACAACTGTTGTTCTTTATCCAGACCTTCACATCACCATTCCCCATGATTTTCAAAGATTATTCATTCTCCAATTCCACCATACCAAACTTATTAAACACAAAATTTTCCATATATCCCTTCACTGTTGTGAAGTGAACTAATTCTATAAAACCAATGACTTATGATTCCACCAAAACATGCACACTCATTAGTAAACTATTAATTGCAATAGTTGACACTAAATTACCATAACTTGTACTTCCAGATGCTTCCTGCCTAGAATTTACCCTTATTTACCTATAGTTATTCTTGTAATTCCCTCTCTTATCGTAGTGCCAACATGGTGGGTCCAAACCAACCAATTTACCTCAAATTCTTCCGCATAACTTATCTTCAAATTTACTCAGACTTATCTTCCAATGAGGTGATTTTCCCCTTCTATCTATATTTATTTCACTATTAAAAAGTGCTTCAAATACCCTTTATCTAATCCCTTCATTCAGGATAAGCTAATGAATTCCCACAAAACACTAAGTTATACTTTTCTCATGATTTTATTATGTTAGTTATCGTGACATCCCAACTCACTAAAAGTAATGATAACAATAATAGTGCCTGAAAATATTCTATGAAAATAACATTAACATATTCTATCTAACTTTTAATAATTTTAAAATAAATTATATAATCATTCACGAAACTATCTAACAATAACCTCATGTTAAACAGTCTCTGCATCATGAACACCTTGTTCATCATAGTAGGCTTCTCATATATTGCCACCGGAGGTTTCATTAAAGGATACATTCTGAGTCAATGACATATATAAATGTAACACCCTAAAATTTTATGATATCTCCTTTAAATAAATTTTATTTTTTCGATATCTTTCCTTACATGAAATTTTGACATTAAATGAACCATGATATACTATTGAAATATTATTATTAAATGTGATTGGTATCACCTAATTATTGGATTGACGGGTATGAATAAGACTAAATAGATTATGAAAAGTATGTATAGAATTTTTTTAATGAAAATTTATTTATTAATTACTAGTAAATAAGTAATCAATTTTAAATGTTAAAAAAAATA
The DNA here is from genome assembly GCA_963277665.1 of Viscum album. Lineage (NCBI taxonomy): Eukaryota > Viridiplantae > Streptophyta > Magnoliopsida > Santalales > Viscaceae > Viscum > Viscum album. The sequence goes on along the minus strand of OY728161.1, from coordinate 141,242,985 downwards.
TTATTTTAAGTTAAAAGATCAATTTTTTAAAGAATTGTATTTTTCCTATATATTATGTACTATAATCACTAATGTACTATGATTTTGATTAATTATATTAGTATTTAATGTAAACAAATGAATAATTATTCATACATTTATTATTAATTGGTTAGAACTGAATATAAAACCATTTGAAGTTAAAAAATATATATTTTTTAGAAATAAATTTTTATTATGCGTAATGTATTTTATATCAACACATTGAATAAATAAGAATTTAGGAATGAATTTAATTAAATGTATAGATAATATATTTAATCAAATATATTAACATTTAACTAATTTTTTTTACTAGGAAATGAATAATAATAAATTTATTTTTATGCTTAAAATGCATTTTTTTTTTAATAGTGGTTTTTATTGAATTTTGCGTACTTATTTTAAAATGAACTTATAAAACTTATAGAAATTGAATCTGATAAAATGTATATAATATTTTTAATCAACATTTACAAATTTATTACTAAGGTTAATTTTTTTTGTCATTATGAATATTAATTTAGGTAAAAATTCATTACTATATTAGGTTAAAAGGGTTAATGATGGGTTAAACTAAATATATAAGGGTTTAAATGACATAATAACATGTATAAATCCTAATTTATGAATTTATTTTGATCCTATATCATCACATATTTAAACTTTATCTAATTTTGAGCCACTTTCCCATGATATTTATTTTATTATATTTTAACATTCTTACTAATTTCAAGTGTGTCACTCCCCTCTCTCATAAAAAGGTGCATCCTATCCTTTATTCAATGTGCCACTTAAGCTAATTATCTAAAAAAATATCTACCCAAATACTCTACTAACAAAATCATTATCCATGACCTTTAGGTTTTTTTATTCCCAAAAGGCCCATCCAATAATCCTTAATGTGTTTTTCAAATGAGGATACCCGAAGAAGAGGTATATATTATTACTGATCGTTTTCATATTTATATCTTATTAAACCTCCTAAAAATGTTTCATAACCAAAATAATATGATTGAATCAATATATTTACTATAATTTTATATTATTATTTTAATGTTATATCCATTTTCTCTCTCTTCCCCATCTGTTGGGAAAATGATAATGTCACTCTTGCGTACGTGTGAACTACCGCATCCCTAAAGTGATGTGATTCATTTTTCATTTCCTATTTAAATGGATAGTAATAAGGATATATTTAATGAATATATATGATATTTATTATATGATTACGATTATATAAATTTGAATTATTATGTACCTTTATTTCACTCCATCCATCAAAAAGTGAAACCATCACTCATGCATATGTATAGACTATCGTCTCCATGAAGTGGTGTAATTAATTTTTCATAAATGGTTATAAAAGTGTATATAATGAATAAATATGATAATTATTTAATTTTAAAAAAAAATATATGATGAAACCATGACCAATGTGCAAGGACCAGAACCATTAAACTAGAACATGCATAGAAAATTGACCAATTTTTACCTTAATAATGATTTTAAGGAAGAATTATTAATAAAAGTGTAATCAAAAATTATAAGGGGATGATATATAGTAATATATATATTAATTTGGTCCTATAATATATTTATATTAAATATATATTTATTTTATAGGATTTTTTAAAATATACTAAGTAATACAGGACTTGAGGTAAGGTTTTCTCATCTCACTTTTATTTCTATGAGACACATACCATATCCACCACTTGTTTATTTTATGTGGTGAATATAATAACAATGAATTTATTTTATAATTATTTTTATGTAAATTATTTTTATTTACAAATCCCTATAATTTTATCTCTTTTATAAGTTCTTTATTCAGAGATTACCAAAATTGCAAGGGTTTATGTTACAATTTAATTTATTTATGGGATTTTCTATGTTAAATTATAATTAAGGGAAATTATATCATACCTATCCTTTAAAACCCATATATTTTCTTCTCATGTGGTTATTCCTATAATTTTCAAGTATTAGTACCATTTTACTCTCTTTATTACTTAAAAATATAGAGAAAATGTTTTTAATAAAATCTAACCATATTTTATCTTTGGTCAATGAACTTATTCTTCATTGTCCTTGTTCTTAAAAAAATTTATCAAAGTTTTTATTTATAATTAAAATTTTGAGAAATGTTTTTTTAATTTGTTTGAATTTATTTACAAATTATTAAAATTAATTTTCTCAATTTTTTTATGTACGAATCACTTTTTATTTTTTTACAAAAGTGTAAAAATAATGTTCCTTTTTTAACATATATAGCATGAATGGATTTTCCCACTATTATAACCATTATTTTATTTTAGTCTTCCTTTAAATTTTTCCACGGTTATTTTAAAATAAAATATTTTTGGAATTTTTAGTTTTTAAATATATAGAAAGAAAAGGATAATTTACCTGTTTTTAAATAAATGTTAAAATGCTATTTTGAAGGTATTTTTCATTTATTCCAACATCCATGAAGGATTATTACACTTTACTATGGATATGATCTTATGAACCGTCCACTTTTTTTCTCTGTGTATATTATGGTATTTATTTTTTAAGGATGATTGTATTAAACCCATTACTTTCCTATATATTAATTAATATATGATGATATCATGAATGTACTATGATACCATCCACTTCCATTATTTAGGTGTCTATGAGTATGCGATGATGAAATGTTTAGGAAACCTATTTATTTTACATGGGTTATGTTATAATGAATGATTTTATGATATTTTTTCACACTTATGTGTGGTTTTTGTTATGTGATGGGTAGGATTAGAATTATATATCCCTCCAATGCATTGGGTAAATATTGATATATCATGAGATAATATGGACTAGAATGGGGAGTGAACCTTGTTTAGTAAGGGAAACTTTCCACTATGATAGTATCTGGAGTGCACCTTGACTAAATAAATAATGGGATGGGGAGTGAACCCCATCCACTATAGGAATTTTTCTACTATGATAGTATTGGAAGTGAACCTTGACTAAGAAAATGATTGAATAGGGAGTAACCCAATCCACTATGGGACATTTTCTACTACGATAATCTTCAAATTAAACCATGACTAAGGAATAATAGAATGGGGAGTTAACCCAATACAGTGTGTTAATTTTTCTACTATAATATTCTTTTTAGTTATCCTTGATTAAGGAAATAATTTTATATGTTTATATGTATTACAAAAACTTATGTCGTATTATTATGATATTTTCTCATGTCTCATGATTGATTATTAATGATTCCACACTCTTATAACTTGTATCTTTTTTTATGACAAATAATTTTTCCATGACTCATGATTAATGATTTTTAATTATTATGTATGACTTTCATAAGTCTTGATCATGTTATCATACCCTTATAATTATCTTATGCTCACTTATAATCATTGATCTGTATCTCTTATGTTTAACCTTATAGAAAATTTGAGCTCACACTTTATTATGTTTTCATTTTCCTAGGTTATAAAGAAAGGTTTTATATAGGGTATGTCTAATAAGGGAACTATACGAGAAGAACTTTGTGGAAGATCTTAAATGTATTTAATGAAATAATTTGATTATGTATCTAGTATCCAAATACAATAAATCTTTATAGTTATAGGGCATGTATTATTATGATATGTATTTAATATTCATATAAAATGATGTAATATTTATGTATGTAATGATTGGGTTGCCTCAGTTGGTATCAGAGTAGGGTTAGTTATTTTTATATATTAGGACTATAAAACTTTGGTGAAAACTCTTAGGATAATTCTATGTATAGTATAACATCTTTAAGTTTTGGTAAAGTAGATATTGTGAATTTTTCTACCAATAACATCCATTTCTAGATACAAACAAGTGGATGTGGTCTTTAACATATATGTATCTGTGGTTAATAACCATGAAAATGTTGTTTGGGTATTAATACAATCTTCACCTAATGCATCATAAATAGGCCTAACTAAAAACCTAGTTTGACACTCTCGGGGGATATGATTTGGTTAATTCACATTATCTTTATAAACCATTATGATGAATGAGTGGATATAACCTATGAAGAACTATATTAAGCCTAAGTGATATAGGATGAACATAAATTTTCATGGGTTGATAATAAGGTGTAATAATTTAGAACATATTTTGAATGATTTTTATGATTATATTATTTATCACATTTATTAATGATGCTTGATTCTAAAACTATCATTTTTGGTTTTAGTAAATTGATTAAACTAAGATGAACCAAGTTAAAATGGGTGTGACGAAAAATGTGGGGGTTTTATGAATGAGAAAACAATAGGAATAGAATCTAGAGTGAAAAATATTATGGTTATACCTAAATAGCTATATTGATTTATTATTAACAACCTGAACCTAGATAAGTTTCTTGATACACCTAATAAAAGAAAAATGGAGTTTCATGGAAGTTCATTTGTTGAAGATCATGGAGGAAAGAATATTCAATTTCTTGCATTCTAATATTATTGGAAGAATCACCTAGGGAAATGTTTTAATGGAGTGGTCATTTGTTTTATGTGGGGTAAATAAGGGTATATAGTTACTAATTAATGAGTAAAAATGAACATTTTATTGGAGAAAAATAAAGTTCATCCTAATTCACTACTAATAGTTCAGTACCTTAAATGTGGAGAACATAGGCATTATCCAATTCAATCCATAATCCAAGGAATAACTTCTAGATGAAGGGAATAAAGAAGGGTATATGCTATGTTAATTTCTGAAGTGAAGGCACACTTATCCTCTAATTCATAGTTGGGGATATCATGTTGATGTTTGTAAGAATGTGTTCCATAAAAATATTATTATTATTATTCCTTTAGTTAAATTTGATTTGAATTTTGAGCATTGATTAGATCTATTTATATAGATCCTATATTAATTTCCAAGGTATGTCACTTATTATATTACTAATAATGCAATGATTTTCTATAGGTGAAAGGATTAAAATGAACATACAATGGAAATTACTTCCATTATATGGGTCTTACTAACTATTTATGAGGGGTGTTTATCTCAAATGTTTAGAGTGATGCCTAAAATTGAAGATATTGAGGAATTATCTATATGGTGAAATGTGTTATGTGTATACTAATCATAAAATATTTAAGTATATATTTATATATAAATATTTTAGTATGCACTAAAGGATATGGTTGGAGTTAATTAAATATTATGACTTCTCAATACACTACCACCCTGGGAATTTGAACAAGATTGTTGATGCTCTGAGTCGGAAGGACCATAATAGTTTTCCCATGATAAATATTTAAAGTGATACAGTACATATAGATTTATAGAATATGGATCTTGAAATCATGAGTAAATGGGATATATTTTATTTTATTTGATGAATGTCCAACCATCCATACATGTGATGATTAAAGAGGTGTGGAACGAAGATTTAAAACTATATAAGAAAGTGAGGAATGTTTCTAAGTTCAACCTTGACCATGATGGAATGATCATATTCAGTAACAAAGTATTTATCCCATAAATACCATAATTGAAGAAGGATATATTAGATTAATCTCGTAGTTCATCATTTTCTATTCATTCTAAGTATGAAGATGTATATAGATCTTAAATAGCTTTTCTAGTGGGATAACATGAAGAGGGGTATTGTGGAGTATGTATCTTGTTTCTTGGTATGTAATTAAGTTAAATTTTAGAGAAATAAGTCTAATGTGATGTTACAACCATTACCCATACTAGAATTGAAATGGGAAAACATAACTATGGATTTTTTTGTCAGACTCCCCAAAACATATAAAGGTTATAGTGTTATTTGGGTTATAGTCAATTGCCTTACGAAGTTAGCAATTTTATTTATATAAAATAGTATTTCTATCTTGAGAATATTTCTTATATATACATTAAATAATAAATAAGGTTTAATGGGTTACCATATTCTATTATATCTGATCAGGATCTAAGGTTTAACTCAAAGTTATAGAGAACTCTTTAATAATATTTGAATATGGAGTTGAGATTTAACACTAAATGTCATCCTTAGAAAGATGGTAAAACTCAGAGGAACATTTAAACCATAAAAGATATATTGAGATATTTTTATATAGATTTAAAAGTTATTTAGGATCAACACCTTTTTGTGGTTAAGTTTTCTTAAAATAATAGATTTCACTCAAGCATTCATATGGATCCTTATAAATCCCTCTATAGTAGGAAATGAAGAACTCCAATCTGTTAGGATGAATTTAGAGAACAAAATCTATTGGGACTTGAGATATATAAATAAGTATAATAGAAGGTTGGATTCATTCAACAGCACATCGTGTATCTATAGGTTGATAAAAAAATTATGTTGATTATCATCGGTGAGATCTGGAGTTTGAAGTTGGTGAAAATATATTCCTATTAATATATCCTTGGAATAAGGTTATAATATTTAGAAATAATAGCAAGATGAGACCTAGATATATTGGTCCCTTTGAGATTCTTGATCACATCAGTATGGTAACTTATCACTTGTTTCTTCTACTGAACCTATCATAAGTTCATTATATGTTCCATGTGTAATTTTTGATGAAGTACATACCTAATCCTTCACATATACTGAACTCATAGGTTGTACTTCTAGAGCATGATATTTATTATGAGGAAAAATCAGTGGAAATATTGGATTGTATAGATAAAATTATATATAATAAGACTAATCGCATGGTTAAAGTTCTCTGGAGGATGTAACACCCTAATATTTTATGATATATTTCTCTAGAAATAAATTTTATGTGTTAGACATCTTTCTTTATATGCAACACTAAGATTAAATGAACTATGATATACTATTGAAATATTATTATTAAATATGATATTTATAACCTAGAAACTCAATTAGAGGGTATAAATAGGACTAAATAAATCATGATATTTTTTTATAAAAAAATTATTAATTATTAATTATTTATCAATTCCTACGAAATAAGTAATCAATTTAAAATGTTAAAAATAATATCATTTTATGTTAAAAGATAATTCTTTAAAAGTATTTTATTTTTTAATATATTTTGTACATTTATCTTGATTTTGATGAAATATATTTTAATTTAATGTAAACAAAATTAATAATAATTTATCCACAAAAAATCAATTGGTTAGAAGCGAATATAAAATCATTTTAAGGTAAAAAGAGATATTTTTTAGAAAACAATTTTTATTATACGCAATTTATTTAATTTTAATAATTTGTATCGATAAATATTAATGAATTATTTTACTAAAATATGTATATAATATATTCAATAAAATATAACAACATTCATCTAATGGTTTTTATTAGGAAAGGAAGAATAATTAATTAAATTTTATGGTTAAAATGTATTTTTTAAAACTATTTTGGTTGTGTTTTGTTCGCTTCTTTTAAAATTGATTTATTCCACTTATATAAATTGAATCTAGAAAAATATTTATATACTTTGGTTCATCATGTATAAATTTATTAATGAGGTTAATTTCATTTATTGACATTATGAATAGTAACCAATGAAAAAAATCATTACTATAGTAAAGGTTAAAAGGGGTTAATGAAGAATTGAACTAAAGAGATAAGGGTTAAAATAACCTAAAAACTTATCTAAATACTATTTTATGAATTTATTTCAATACTATATCATACTATATTTTAATTTGATCCAATTTAGATCCACTTTCTCATAAAAGTGACTTTATTATATTTTAATTCTCTTAACAATTACAAGTCTGTCACTCCCCTCGCTTATAAAACGGAACATCATATCCTTTATTATACACATCACTTGATCCCTTTATCTCAACCAATATTAGATTAAATACTCTACCAACATCCTTATCCACTACCTTGAGGTTTTTTTCTTCCCAAAACACCCATATAAGAAGCCTTTGATGCTTTTCAAAGAAGTATACCTGAAGATGAGTTATATGTTCTTACCAATCTTTTTCATATTTCATTATTCTTAAACCTCCTAAAAATGTTCTATAACCATATTCACATGATAGAATCTGTATATTTAATCTACTTAGATTTTTGATATTAATGTTATATTAATTTTATTTCTCTTTCTTATCTGTTGAAAAATGATAATGTCGTTTGTGTGTGCATGAGGACTACCACCTCCATAAGGTGATGGGATTTTTTTTCATTTTATCTTTACATGGCTGGTAATAATGATAGATTTTTTAATGATCCAAACTTCAAATATATATATATATATCAAATCTTAATAAATTAATATTCATAACATAATATAACAATCCACACCAGAATCATATGGGTCTAGTGCCTTTTAAAACTTGGATACATAAACAACTAGTTCATAAGTTAATTACATTATCTCCCACTATGTTCTTTATAACTAGAACCCTTATTAGATATATCATACATAATACCTTTATTCATAACCTAGGGAAATGAAGCATAAGAAAATGTGAGTTCAGATGCTCAGTAAGGGTAAACAGTGGATATATCAATATAACATGGGCATAAGGGTATGATAAAATGAGAATAACATTTGAAAATCATACCCCTTCATATCATATATCAAAAAATTGATTCATGGAATAAATATTGGGATTTCATAACACATGAATCATAATGTAATCAAATAACATGATCCATGAGAACTAAACATTGGCATAAGACATATATTTGTGGCATACACATGATCATAGAAAATATTATATCAAGGATACCTAGTAAGACATCATAACATGTTAGGCTTGGGATAACCACACATATACCTACTTCAAGATTGGGAAATACTCCTGTGTGCCCTATTTAGGGCTTGTAATAACCTCTCATGTACACTCTTTTTTTAGTATTGGGATAACCTCCCATGTACCCTCTTTTTCAGGATTGGGATAACCTCCACTACACCCTTTGATCTCATAGTGTAACAACCCAAAATTTTAAGAATAAAATTCCCCCTTTTTGATTTAATTAAATTTATTATGGATATATAAAAAACATGCACTTATTTTTTTTATATCCAATTGGTTTTAAATGACCATTAATTATCTCTACCATTAATAATATAGTCATTGAACAGTGATCACATGACTAGTATAAATATAGGGTTTTAACAAATACTTTTGGCACATAAAATGGAAGTGATGGCCTCAACTAGTAGGATTGTACCCTATGAAGCCCATTTATCAGATCTTATAAGGGAGATAACATTTATGGGATTTTTCCTAGACCAATCCCAAGCTGAGATCCAATAAATTAAGCATGAGTGAACTAGTTTATAGGATAATTTCAAGCTCATCGGGATCACAACCCAAACCATGTTCACCGAATGGCCTCATGAAATCCCCACCATCACACACCTTACTCTTAGGGCCTATTCTAGTTTAATAAAGGGATATGTATCAAGAACCTAGTACTAGGAATTTTTATATTATTTTTTTATTGAGTAATGAATATATTTTCATTCTATTATTGTTACTTTGTAAATGATTTTTAAAGCATGAATTGTATTTTTGGTTAATATTAAAATTCAATTAGGAAATCTATTTTGATGAATTAATGGATTTTTAAAATAAATTATATTTTAATAAAATATTATTATTATTAAATAAATTTTATTTAATATAAATTATCATATAATTTGTATGAAGTCAAATGTAATTTTTATTAGGGTTCAAAAACTATTATTGTCAAAACCTATCAATTTTCAATAAATGTCGGTTTTTATTTTAAAAGTGAAAATTCACATATTTAGAAAATTATTTAGATAAAATGAATATTATTTTTGAAATTATGACATCAAAATTATCCAACAGTGAATTTTTCATAATTTTTTGAGCTATTAGAATTTTTGAGTAAAAATTAAATACTGTATAAATATACGGTGTGTTTTATGACATCATAATGGACCAATAGTGATTTAATAAATACTATGAAAGGTATTATAGGAAAAATATATGTTTTTAATTTAAAATAATTTAATTTTAGGTTTATTTGATTTATTTTATAAATCCTTAGTGAAACCTCCAAGACTTATAATATATTTTAAGATTTTAAAATCGTTTCTTTGAAAGTGTGACTCACCTCCAAATAAGCTACGGAAATATTTTATTATATTAAGACCTTGACCTTATAAAATAATATAATTCACCCTTATTTTCCAGAATCCATGGGAAAAACCATTGGATGGTTTGTGGTTTTGAATATTTTATTATATAGTGTCCAAAACCAAAATAATTAATAAATTCCCCTCTTTTCCAATATAAATCCACCCAAGCTCCCATTTACCTTCCCTAAAACTCCATTAAGGTCATAAAAACTATGAAATATACTCCCTATAGTCCTACCAAGGCACCCCCAAGCTCCCAATAATCCTCTCCCAAGCCTTTGGAGTCACACATCCAAGTAAGGGATTTCTCTCTTCTCATTTCCATTCAAGCACTTCTTTTATATTATACTTCTTAAATTCCATTTTCATATGTTGGGATATGATGTTAAATTATCACCTTATTTTAAATTTTATGTCTAAATGATTATATCCCCCTTTTACTCTCACTAATACCCCTTATAATCCTTTATGTCCACCTGTTACTATACCGAAATTCTATAAGGGATTATCTCTCTCCTATTTTAATCAAGCATTGAATTTATGATATGTGTTTTTAATTTTGATTTTATCATGTTTGGATACATTATTACCCATACCAATTAATTTAAAATTGTTTTTAGATCCCATTTCACTCTCATTTAACCCTCCTAAGACCCTTTACGTACACCTATTACCATGCTAAAATTTTATAAGGGTTCTTTTGATTACTCATATTTATTCAAGTTTATTTATTATTTATGCCTTATATTTCTAATTCCTTATGTTGAAGAATTTCTTTCCATGTCCCTATTACTATAAATTTCATGTATAAATGATGATATACCCCTTTATCTCTCATCGACCCATTTTATGAATTTTTATATGATGTCGTTATGTTTCCAAAATTGCACCACGGTTTTCCATGCTAAAATTATCATGTAGTGAATACCATACCCATTTATCTATCAAGGGTATTCACATTTATGTATATATAGTTATTTATTTGGGAGTAAATTTATTTATTCCATGCTCATTGATCATGGAATAAATTATGATATTTAATGAATCCATGTTATATGATCTATGTGGCACACTTAAGCATGAGAATGAAATAATTATAAAGGATGCACCCTGATAGCGCTCTAATTCATTGGGTAATGTTTAGTATCATGATACATCATGTTGGTATGGGGGCTTACCTGATTCCTTTATGGTAATTTTTTCCACCATGAAGTCTTGGTGGTTTATCCATGACTTATCTTTATAATGTAGTGTTTTAAGTTGTTTCCACATTTCTCATGTTAGGATTATCATGTTGTGTCATGACTTATTATTCATGTTCCTTTATACCTAATTGATATTCCTTGACTAAAATATATTATTATCCTCATGTTATAACATGTGTATTCCCTTATTATACTTTATAGATCACCCCTTTCTTATGTATATCCTCAGGTTATCCCATGTAGTGTTAAGTACAAAGGAATGTTTTGGTCATATAAAATAAGTTTTCAATAAAGATGTTGTATTTAATGTTTTAATTTGTTATTTAATATACTTAATTTCCCAAATAAACTAGACCAATAAATATTTTGAGTTGTATTAATTTTAATTTTATATTAAATCATGTTTAAATATTAAATAAAGGGCAGGGTTGTTATAGTTTGTATCAGAGGATAGGTTTAGTTATTTTTGGGGTTAGGACTAGAAAACCATAGTGAAATCCATTAGGGTTAAGACTAAGTATAAGAAAACATCCTTAAATTTTGTTAAGTATAGATTAAATGTTTTATCAAGAAAATACATCCCTGTCTAGATAATATAAGTGGACGTGGTTCTGGAACACATGTACCTAGGAGTAAAAACTCCAACAAGGTGTTTCGGTCCTGAATCAGGGTAACCCGGTATATGAAAATGGGTCTTACTACAAACCTAGTTTGACACTCCTTGTGTATATGATTTCTTAAATTCGTAATCTCATTACAAACAATTATTAAGGGAATAAAAAAATCCCATAAGAATATATGTTAGGAAGAATATCATGCATAACATAGACTGAAGCCTAAAAACTCATAAGTTAATGAGATAAATGTAATTTATAAGTTATCCTTTTAAGGAAATTAGATTCCCATTTATGTGTTTAATTATTTAGGATTCTCATCCCTAATTTTCCTTTTATTTTATCCAATGGATAGAAATAGGAGGAATCTTGCTAACAGCCGATGTGAAGGGTTGTGTGAGGATTTCCCCGATGAGATTCTCAACCCGATTGGAGAAGGAATCGAAAACTTTGTTATGATACTCTCTCAATTTACTCAAGTTATGAATATAAACATAGACCATGAGGATCTCCCAACCCACCCTAAGAGAAAAAAACCCATAGTTTATAGATTCATGTGACAAAGGCCTCCAACTTTTAATGGATCATCGGATCCCTTAATCAGAGAGCAATGGATCAATTCCATTGAAAAGGTCTTCTCCATCCTTAAATGTTCTAAACAGGAGTAAGTTATTCTGGATATTTATCATATGTAGGGTGAAGCTGATCAGTGATGAAAAATGATCAAAAATACAAATCCTAAGGAATAGATCGAAGCAATGGAGTGGATGTAATTATGGAAAATGTTTTTTTATAAATATTTTCCCTGCACCCTTTGTCTTGAGATGGAAAGATATTTCATTAAACTAAAGAAAAAGGATGATGAATCTGTTGGGTCATACAAGGTAAACTTCACAATACTTTCATGATACGCCTTTTTTTCTCATTACCCCTGAATACAAGTTTTACCACTTCTTTGGTGGGATAAAGCCTAGCCTACAAAAAACCTTGGTAATCTGTGACTTTGATAGTTATGAGGAAATTGATAATGTTACCTCAAAGTCAAGATGGGTATCAGTGAATATCATGGGTATCATGGGGATAAGAAGAAGAAAGTAGACTTTAATTTTGGCATTCTAATGGATAAATCAAACAGTGCTAATAAATTCCAACACCCCACTTTTTGAAGGTGTGGAAAGAAGCACCTCAAAAATTGCCTAAGGGGAACAAGGAAATGATTTATGTGTGGAAGAGAAGGGAACCTGACCAATGATTTCCAATAGTAGAAACCTACCAATGTGACAGAGGAAATGAATGCTCTGGTTAACCCTCAAAACATTATTCATTACTATAACTAAAAGGAACTAGGGCACTTTGTGAACTAGTTCCCTAAGCCATGGGTTTTCTGAGGCAACCAAAAACCTCCAAGGTATAAAGGGTGATCTTTTCCCATTAATATCTTTGAAGTGAATCTTGAAAACAAAGTAGTGATAGGTATTCTAGTTATTCATTCAAGAATAGTGAATGTACATTTTTTATTCTGGTTCTACTCATTCCTTTATATCATGAAAGTTTAGTATAACTATTAAAAAACCACCACAAAGCATGGAAGTATAGATTATTGTGAAAATGGAAAATGGGGAAATTATTTCATCCCATATATATAACTCCTCCCCTATCACAATTTGTGTATTGAAATTCCCAAAAAACCTCTTTATACTTCCCTTGGTGGAATTTAATGCAATTTTGGGCATGGATTAGCTTTCCCTATATAGATCCAACATAAATTTCCATGATATGGAAATCACTCTCCATATAGAAAATCGACCTCCTATTCTATACAATTGAAAGGAGAAGGATGAATCTTATTTAGAACCATTATCTCAAGCATAGATATTATTTCCCTACGATCAAGTGTATCTAGCTCAAATGATTGATTCTAAGGAATGAACCATCTTCAAAGACATACATATTGTGAGGGAATTTTTTGTTGTGTTTCCCGAGGAGTTTCCTGGTCTTCCTCCAATTAGGGAGGTTGAATTTTCAATCGAACTTATACCTATGTAATTTCCAATATCCAATACTCCTTATAGAATGGATGTTGTGGAACTTGAGGAGCTAAAGAAACAACTATAATAGAATCTGGATAATGGTTTTATATTCCCAAGTGCTTCACCATGGGGTGCATCGGTCCTCCTCATCAAGAAGAAGGATGGGTCAATGCACCTTTGCATTTATTATCATGATCTCAACAAAATCAAGATAAAGAACAAGTATCCTTTACCAAAAATTGATGACTTGTTCGATCATCTATGTGGAGCACAATACATATCCAAGGTGGATTTGCAGTCAGGATATTACCAAGGGTAAAGAAGAAGGATATCCCCAAGTATACTTTTCATACAAGGTACAGGAACTATGAGTTCATAGTGATTCCATTTGAACTAACTAATTCCCCTACAATCTTCATGGACTTGATGAATAGAGTCTTTATATATTACCTTGACAATTTGTGGTAGTCTTTATATATGATTTTCTAATATAATCCAAAACCAATGAGGAACATGAGGATCATCTGAGCACTATTCTAAAGACCTTGTGAAAGGAGAAAATCTATGAAAAGTATAGAAAGTGTGAGTTTTGGTTGAAGTAATTCTAGTTCTTGGGGAATATCATCACAATCAATGAGATATATGTGGATCCTTTAAAGAAAAAAGGAATTGAGGGATGGTTGAGGCCAATATATGTGATAGATATCTATAGTTTCCTTGGGTTAGCTGGATATTATCATTGATTTTTGAGAAATTTCTCATAATTTTAAAACCCTCTTACCAATCTAACTCGGAAAGGGGTCAAATTTTCTTAGAATGATGAATGTGAATAAATCTTAATGGAGTTGAAAAGGAGGCTTATCACTACCCATGTTCTCACAATACCCATAAGTGGAGAGATTTTCTTAATTGTTAATAATTCTTTAAAGAAGGGATTTGGATGTGTGTTTAATCAAAATGAAAAATTCATTGCTTAAGCCTCAAGGCGTTGAAAATTCATGAGAAAAACAATCCCATGCATGATCTAGAGTTTGAAGCTTTGATCTTTGTATTGAAAACATATAGTCATTAACTATTTGGAGAGAAGTGTGAAATATATATAGATCACAAAATTATCAAATATATATTCACATAAAAAGAGCTGAATATGTTCCAATGAAGATGGTTATAGCTCATCAAGGATTATGACTGCTCAATCCACTACAATCTAGGGAAATCAAACAAGGTGGTGGATACTCTAAGTAGAAATGACCCATAGATTCTATAATTGATGAGAATTGAGATGGATATGATCTTATTATATTTGAATAAGATAGACATGGGAATCATAAAGAAATGAATATCATAAATCCTTTCACAAATGATTGTTCAACTGTCTCTTTTGGAAAGGTTGAAGGATGATCAAAAAGATTATGTGGGAATTCAGATGAAAGTGGAAACTATCAGAAAAGGGAAATCCTCATAGTTCAATGTTAATAAAGAAGTAATTGTGATATTTGGGTCAAAACTATGTGTTCTATCAAATATTGATTTAAAGAAAAAACTTTTGGATGAAGCACATAGTTCAACTTCCTCCATTCACCCAGGAAACAAAAAGATGTATCGAGATCTCTGAGAGCACTATTGGTGGGATAACATGAATAAGGAGATCAAAAAAATATACATCAAAGTGCCTGGTATGTCAAAAAGTGAAGTTTGAAAAGCATAATTCTAATGGTATGATGCTACCATTACCCATACCAACATGGAAATGGGAAAAAATCACCATGAAATTTTTCACCGAACTTCCAAAGACATCCAAGGGAAACAATGTTATCTAGGTTGTTGTGAATCATCTTACAAATACTGTACACTTCATTGCGATTCGATAGGATTTCTCACTAGATAAACTGGCATGAATATACATCAAAGAAGTGTTAAGGCTTCATGGAGTATCACAATCGATTATGTGTGATCGAGGTCCAAGGTTCACCTATAAGCTTTGGAAAAGTTTCCAGTATGCTCTAAACACTAAGCTGAATTTTAGTATGGATTATCACCCTCAAATTTATATCCAATCTGAGCAGACTATCCAAACACTTGAGGACATATTTAGATATTTCTCAATGGACTTAAAAGGTGTATGGGACAAACATATTTCTTTGGTAGACTTATCTTAAAACAAAATTTTCTACTCGAATATCCAAATGGATCTTTATAAATCTCTTTATGGGAAGAGGTACAAAACACTGTCATATTGGGATGAAGTTGGGGAATGAAAAATTCTAGGTCCTAAAATGGTTGAGGAAATATTATAGAAGGTTAAAACCATCCATTAGCACATCAAAGCTGCTTATAGTTGATAAAAGAGCTATGCTGACAATCATCGATGTGAATTAGAGTTTGATGTTAGAGATATGTTATTTCTCCACATATATCAATGGAAGAGAGTAATGAGATTTTGGAAGAATTTAAATCATATTCCAAGGTACATTGGTCCTTTTTATATTCTTGATTGCATTGGAGGAGTGGCCTATCAAATAGAACTCCCACCAAACATGTCTCAAGTACATAATGTATTCCATGTATCCCTCTTAAGAAATTACATACTAGACCCATCATGTGTGCTCAGTCTAGAGGTGGTACTATTGGAGAATGACCTTTACTATGAGGAGTAGCTGGTGAAGATCTTATATCATAGAGAAAAAGTTCTACGAAATAATACAATGCCCCTCCTCAAAATGTTATAGAGAAACTGAAAGTTTGAAGAAGCAATGTGGGAACCAAAAGAGGTGATGAAGTAGAGTTACCCTCATCTATTTTAGTGTGGGAAAAGGAAATTTCAACGGAAAATTTTTTAAAGGGGGAAATATTACAACAACCTGAACTTTTATAAATAAAATTCACTTTTTAATTTAATTAAATGTCTTATGGATATAGAAAACACATTCACTTATTTTGTTTTATTATATCCAATTTTATTTAAATGACCATTAATTATATTTACTATTTATAATATATTCGTTGAATAGTGATCACATGACTAGTATAAATATAGAGTTTTAACAAATCCTTTTGACACAGAAAAAGGAAGTGATGGCCTCAACTAGTAGGATTGTACCTTATGAATACCATTTATTGGAGCTTCTGAGGGAGATAGAATTTATGGGTTTTTTCCTAGACCAATCCCAAGCAAAGATTAAATAACTTAATCATGATAAAACCCATTTAAGGGAGAAGTTCAAGCTCATCAAGATCACATCTCAAACCATGTTCACTGAACAGCCCCATGAAATCCCCTCCAGCACAACCCTTACTCTTAGGGTATATGCTGGTGTAATAAAGGGATATATATCAATACCATAGCATTAGGAATATGTAAATTATTTTTTATAGAGTAATTAATATATTTTCATCCTATTATTGTTACTGTGTAAATGATTTTTAAAGAACAAATTGTATTTTTGGTTAATATTCAAATTTAATTAAGAAATATATTTAGATAAATTAATGGATTTTTGAAATAAATAATATTTTAATAAAATATTATTATTAAATAACTTTTATTGAATATAAATTTTCATATAATTTTTATAAATTAAAATCTAATTTTTATTAGGGTCTGAAAACTATTATTGTCAAAACCCGTCAATTTTCAATAATTGTTGGTTTTTATTTTAAAAGTAAAAATTCATATATTTATAAAATTATTTAGATAAAATGAATATTATTTTTTGTATCAGGACATAGAAATTATCCAACAGTTAATTTTTCATAATTTTCTAAGACAGTATAATTTTTAGGTAAAAATTAAATACCGTATAAATATACAGTGTGTTTTATGACATCATAATGTCCCAATAGTGAGGTAATAAATACTATAAAAGGAATAATCATATAAATATATGTTTTTAATTTAAAATAATTTAATTTTATGTTTATTTTATTTATTTTATAAATCCTTAGTTAATCCTCCAAGACTTATAATATATTTTAAGATTTTAAAATCATTTCTTTGAAAGTGTGACTCACCTCCACATAAGTAAGGAAAATATTTTATTATCTTCTACCCTTTAACATATAAAATAATTTAATACTCTCAAATTTTCCATAAACCATGATCAAAATACATGGGATGGTTCGTGGTTTTGAATATTTTATTACATAGTGTCCAAAACCAAAATAATAAATAAATCTGCCTCTTTTCCTATATAAACTCACCCAATATCCTATTTATCTTCACTCAAACTCCTTTATTCTCATAAAAACTCTTCCCTATACTCTTTATAGTCCTTAAAAGAAACAAAAATCTCCTAATAAGCCTCTCCTAATCCTTTAGAGTCATGCATCCTTGTAAGGGATTTCTCTCTTCTCATTTCCATTCAAGCACTTATTTTTATTATGTTTCTTAAATTACATTTTCATATGTTGGGATATGATATTACATGATACCATTACTGTTCATTTTATTTATAAAGGATTATATCTTCCTTTCACTCTCATTAATCCCCCCTATAATCCTTTATATACACCCATTACTATACCAAAATTCCGCAAGGGATTCTCTCTCTCCTCTCTTAATCAAGCACTTCATTTATGATATACCTTTTTAATTTAGATTTTCTTATGTTGGGATAAATTATTACCTATCCCACTTACTTTAAACTTGTTTTATAAATTATGAGATCACATTTCACTCTCATTTAACCCTCCTAATAACCTTTACATACACTTGTTACCATACCAAAAGTTTGTAAGGGTTCTTTTATTTTCTCCTCTTTCTTCAAATTTATTTATTATGTTGCGCATTCTATTTCCAATTAATTATGTTGGGGAATGTACTTACATGTCCCTATTACTATAAATTTATTGTATAAATTATGAGATACCCCTTTCACTCTCATCAACTCATTTTATGAATTTCTATATGACGCCAATATGCTGCCAAAATTGCATCGCGATTTTCCATGCCAAAATTATCATGTAGTGAATACCATACCCATTTTTCTATCAAGGGTATTCACCTTTATGAACATATACTTATTTATTGGGGAATTAAATGTATTTACTCTACATTATTTTGTAGTGGAATAAATTATAATGTTGAATGAATCCATGTTATATGATCTATATGGCACACTTAAGCATGAGAATGAAATGATTATGAAGGGTGTTCCCTGATAACGCTCCAACGCATTGGGTAATGTTTAGTATCATAATACATTATGTTGGGATGGGTATTTACCATATTTCTTTATGGTACTTTTTCCACCATGAATTATTGGTGGTTTAGATTTGACTTTGTTTATAATACGGTGTTTTAAGTTGTTTCCACATTTCTCATGTTATGATTATCATGCTATATCATGCCTTATTATTCATGTTAATTTATGCATCATTGATATGATTTATCTAACATGTATTATTATCCTCATTTTATGCCATTTTTATTCCCTTATTGGGCTTTTTAGATCACTTCTTTATTATGTATGTCCTTAGGTTATCCCATGTAGTGTTAAGTTTGAAGGAATGTTTTGGTCATGTTAAAGAAGTTTTCAATAAAGATGTTTTATTTCATATTTTAAGTTATTATGTAATGTACCTAATTTCTCAAAGACACTAGACCTATTGATCTTTTAAGTTGTATTATGTGAAATTTTATGTAATAAACCATGTTTAAATATGAAATAAAGTAAAGGGTTGTTATACATAGAACATTGATCTTTAACCAATGAATTTGAGGGATATATAAGTATCTAACATCAAATAATCCATAAATTTGTGTTCTAAAAGATCATAAAACATTCATCATATCATAAATCATGAAAAGGAAATGGGTTTCATAAACATTTCATCATAGTATAACCCATGGTAAAGAAACGGGTTTCATAAACATATTAACATCATAATCATAAATCATCCAGTGAAAGAATAAGTATGGTATTGTTGGATAACATCCTTAATAAAACATAAGTAGCACCAAAGTTTTTTTTCATTGATGAATATAAATTTTATAAAAATATCATTAAAACATTCTTCAGGAAAATATCCTTTCTATTTTGAAATCACTTCTTTAAAATCTAAAAATTTCTTAAATATTAGGGAAATTTTTTTATTTGAAAATAACCTTGAAAATTTTTAAAGGAATATTAAAATAATTGAGTGGTCATGATAGTGGAAAATTATGTTCATGGCATACATGTTAAAATAAATATTCCTTTCACATTTTCGATAAAAAAGTCAAAAGTACCTCATTTAAAAAATTCCAAGAAGATTCCTTTTTAAAAAATTATAAAAATTAAAACATGGGTAAAAAATTATTTAAAAAACATTTTATAATAGTACAAATTTTTTTTTAAAACATTTTTAGAAAACATGGACATGGAAGAAAAAGTATTATCGATCAAAGAGAGAAATAAAGTCTTTTGTATTCAAAACATTATTTTGCTATCTTTAGTTATTAAAGAGAGGAAAATGAAAGGAAGACATGTTTTCTATATAGATAACCATATGAGAATAAAATCCATGAGTTTATTGAGAGATATATTATAATATTTCATCATCAGAAGCATATTCATAAACAATCCTGATAAATAAAGAGATTGTAACATAAAATTGTAACTACTTTGGTATCATTTGAATCATAAGACCTATGAAATAAATAACATTATATGGATATGTATATCACATAATTTTCATGATAATAATAATAAAATACATTCATGTGTAGTATATATACACCACACAAAATAAATAAGTGGTGTATAATTCATGTGTCCCACATAAATAAAAGTGCAACGAAATTACCTTACCTCAAGTCTCGACTCTCTCCGTACACATTCAAACCTATTGTATAATAAATATCAGTTTATTATATATATATTTAAGAAAAATAGTCATATATATCATACCATATATGATTTAATTATGACCTTTTATTACCTATTTATAAATAATTCCTTATTAAAATCACATTTTGGGTAATAATTTCGTTGTTTTTCATGTATGTTTTGGTTTGGTATTTTCGGTCATTTTACTTTGATCATGGTTATTTAATATCCATAATTTTAAACATGATATAAATATAAAATATATTCATTATATATTTACTTATAGTAATCCATAAAATTTATAGATAGAAAATTAATTACAGCATTCATGGAAACGGTAGGCCGTGCGTACGCATAAATGTTGTTTCCATTTTCTTAACAGATGAAAAAAATAATAATATATCACCTTTATAGAATAATTTTTATTTCATATATATATTTTATATTCATTAAATATATCCTTATTACCATCCATTTCAAAATAAAATGAAAAAAATATTACATCGCTTTGTGGAGGCGGTAGTCAACACATACGCATGAGCGATGTTATCGTTTTCAAAAGGATTTTAAGGTAATAAAGAAGATGTGATATTATAATAAAATGAAAATAATTATGTCATAAATATAATATATATATATATATATATACTCTAAATACATCATTATATCTACCTGTGAGAGGCGTTCATGGAAAATGAATTACATCGGTTCATGAGGCGGTAGTCCATCGTGCACATAATCGACGGTTTTGTTTCTCATTTTATGGAAGAGAAGATGGATACAGCTTATGAAACTTAATATAATAAAATATTCATATATTTTATATACTTATTTTATCAGTATATTTTAATACTATTTGAAGGATGTGAAAGAAGAAATAAAATAAAAATTGTCGATTAAGAATGATACCTCTTCTTCAGACAACCTCTTTAGGTTAGCACCAAAAGCCTTCCTAGGAGGGTTTCATAATAAAAATAAGGACTTTAAGATGTGGGTATGGAATTTATTAGGATATTTTTGGAAGGTATTTTCTGATCCAAAAGTATTTTTAAGTGTAAAGAGGAGAGGAAAGGTGGTTCCTTTTTATAAGTGGGGCAGAGGACACACTTAGAATTTTTAAAAAGAAAAAGTTATACCCACATTTTAAACATGACACATGAATAAAAAATAGATAATTATAAAAAATAATATGATATAAGTTTAAAATGTTTCCATATGATAGGAATTATATAGGTTTTTAGTTTATTTTAACCATTACCTTTTTAGTTTAACCCCCCAGTAAACCCGTTTTAACCTTAAGTGTGGTAATTAATTTTTACTATTTTTACTATTAATTATGACCAAAAATTAAGTTTAAATTATTATATAATATTAATTATTATTCTTACAAATATATAATCTATTTTTATAAATTTAATTCATAGATGTTTTAGAATTTAATTTAAAATTAATCCACAGACACGATGAAAAGGCGATTTTCCAAAGAGAAATTTTTCATAAGTATAAAATATTTTAATAAAAAATAAATATTAAATTGATTCTAATAAGATAAATTTAATTAATTTTAATATAATTTAAGTAATTTTAATTTTAAACAATTTAAAAAAAATAACTTTACAAATTTTTTAAATGAAAATGAAGTTTTCAATAAAAATAATTATTTTTCACTATTCATTGGAAAATTAATCTTTCAAGAAAATTATCAAAAATTTACCCCAAGATAATTTTGAAAAATTGATTACAAAAATGAATTTTATTTTTTCAAATAAAATTTTTAAAATTTTCAAAAATAAATTTTATTTTTTTGTTCTCAAGAAGCAATGAAAATCATTTTTTGAGAAGAAATGTATTTTCAAAGTATATAAAGACTTTATCAAAATTAGGTACTTATTTATCAATATATTTTATTTATATAAAACAATTATATATGATTTTTAAAAAATATTCCTATTCATACCACTAATTATAATATCTAGGTTATAACTATCATGTTAAAATAATAATATTAATAGTATATCATGGTTCATTAAAACTTAGTGTTGTGTGTAGTGCAAGATATCGAAGAAATAAAATTTATTTTAAAAAATATATTTTATAAAACAATAGGGTGATATATTATACCACCCTTAAAATGAATTTCACCCTCAAAATTCCATCACTCTAATATAAAAAACTAAGGATACTCTTTCCTCATTATATACTCGGGTTCCCATATAGCTTCTTCAAATTAGTGGTATCACCACCAAACTTTATCCAGGTGAGCGGTCATATTTTGTAGACATTTATCTCTATAATATATAATCTCCACCTTTTTTTCATAATAAGAAATATCTTTCTCTTATGGTATTACCTCTAAGTTCAGTACATGTGAATGGTCAGGTATGTACTTTCATAAGAGAGATGCATAGAACACATCATGAACTTGAGAGAGGTTTGGTAGAAGATCCAAGTGATAAGAAACCATCCCTGCTAGATCAATAATATCAAAAGGGTAAATATAACTAGTTCTCATATATACTTTATTTTTTTATCTCATAACCTTCTTCCATGGATAAATTCATAGAAACACCTTCTCACCAACTTTAAATTCCAAATCACGCCGATGATTATTGTAACATCCCAGGTAAATAAAGAATATTACATTTTCATATTTATTAATATTTGTGAATTAAATATTAATTTTACTTTAAAAGGGTATACTATGTCCAATATCATACTCAACATGCAGCAATGGGTTTCTTTGAAATCTTACGTTGCACACAACTTTGAGTTATACTGAAAAATAATATAATATTATTATTATTTTAAATGGTAGTTAACGCATAGTCATTGTATTACTGGTAATGAACATAACTAAATACATTATGATTAAACATATTTTTTAAATTTCTTTAAATTTATCCAATAAATTTTAGATGATTAAAATAAGAATGAATCTTATTTTAAGCATGAAATACTCTAATATTCTTTAAAAGGTCGATTTACCGCCTATTGATGGAAAACCCTTTTTAAATATAGTTTTTTTTTCACTTTTATATGTTCCATTTTACAAAATAAACTTATTATTTATAATTGGGACATCAAAATTTACTTTTGGTAAAATTTTGGTATTTTTCTGATAAAGTTTATTTTTTGATGAATAGTGAAAAATACTGCATTTTAATTCAAAACTGCCTTTTAATCCAACTTATTTATATGATTATACTACCCTTTTAATTTGTTTTAAAGTGTAATTAGATTATATTTTTATCATTTAATCCAAAAAAAATTCATTTAAAATAATTTCATTTTGAAATTGGACATAAACACATGTCAATCTTTTGGTAGTTTTTAGTTCTTAAAAACACGCTTTTTGGTTTTGACAATGGGAATTGATTTTAAATTAATTTCTAAAACTTATGTGTTTTGAATTTGTAAAAATAGATTCCATATTTGGAATCAGGCGGTCCAAATTGGGTAAATAGGTAATTTTTATTTTTAGATATTATGAATAGTAACTTCAGTAAATATTTTATTTATCATGGTTAAAGGGTAAATTTGGTAAATAAGGGTAAAAAAATAATATTATAATAATATTAAATTACCCTGAAAGATGTACTAACCCTTTTTTATGATACATTTCTAACCATGGGAATCCTTGGGTCGATTTTGGGACCCCATGGAGCAACTTGTAAGTGAACATGACATTTTATAAAAATTGATTTAAAGTTAAGAAAAATATAACATAAACATATATCTTTTAGTAAAACAATTTTTATATGGGGTTATATAAGTTATATCTTTGAATATAAATATTCATTATAAATCTAAAAATATTTCCTAAATCATGGTATTTTATTTATAATTTTTAGAGATTAAATAAATAAATTTAGTTATGAAACAATGATGATGCAGTGATTGCTTCATTAATAAAGGATTCAAATAAATGATATTATAAATATTAAAATAAATTTAATTTTGTTATTTTGATGTCATCCACGAATTTTTTGGATGATATTTACATGTTATATTTATATTAATGAAGTTTTTTCGAATCATTCAAGTTGTTATAGTTTTTTAAAAATGTCATGATATGAATAGTGACAAAATTGACATAATTCATATTTTAAAATATAAAATAATTTATTAAATATTATAAAATTTAAAAAAATATAATATTCTTCCAAATAGTTATCATAAGCCTAAAATTTTATTATTGACTCTTTAATTGTATATTTGTCATGTTTTGGTAACTATTTTGATTCTCAAAGTGTTAAATGCTTGATAAAATGGTAAAAGTAAAAAAGGGTTAAATAAAAAAGATGAGGATTAAAAAATATCCAAAACCTGTCTAATTCTTATTGGATGATTTTATTTCGTCTTATATTTATATTATATTCTAATTTAATGAGTTTTGGACCTTTCAAAATTTTAAATCATTTTATAATAAAATAATACGTTCAAACTTTCCTAAATTGCCTCTCCTCCCTCTTATATTAGGGAATCACCTCTAACCCTTACTCACACCTCTCAATCCCCCTTGGATCATCCAACCTCCACCCAAATAAGATCCCAGCATACCTATATTTCTCCTATAATCCATACCTTATTAATAATTTAATTAAATAGATCCATTTGGCTCAAATCAAAAGAAGTTACCCGATTTAAAAGGTAACGTCTTCTCTCAAGTTCTTTTATTTTGTTTCCCTTCTCCACTCCCTGTGATATCCTTATTATTTGTTTACATAAAAACACCAGTATCCTCAATATACTAGGTTTTTTTATGAGAATTATTCGAACTACAGTTACACACACCTCCATCTAATTGGTATATAACATACTATTTCTGTGGACGACAAACTACTACCTCACAAAACGATGATTGTTCAATATTCTCCTACCACCTCTTATGATAGACATTATGATGGAACTTTAATTATATATGAAATTTATGAAATTTTTTTATCTAAATTATTCTTTAATTACCATTTATAACATACCTTTATGCTTTTCATGTTGTATAAATATGATAATTTCATTTGAGGAAGTGCAGACTACTGCCCCTCAAAGTGACATGACTCGTTCATGCTATACATGGAATGTATAAAGTATGTAATTAATGAAATTATGTAACATGTATATTATACTGTAATTATAATATACCTATGTATCATTTAGTTTTCTTTCCTTTAAATATGAAAAATAAATGAAAGTAGCGTTCATGCGTACATACGGCTTACCGTCTCCATTAACGGTGCATTTCATTTATTATATCCAAATGTTATGGACTATTATAAATACATATATACTAGATATATATGGTATATATGATATCTAAATAATTAATATAATTTTGGATATAATTTAATTTTTACCATATGGACAATTTATAATTATAACAAGTTCATTTTTGACTCAAGTTCTGAACATCAACAAAATGTCTGATATGAAGTAAAATAATTAACTAATTGTTATATAAAGGTAATAAGAGATATAAAAATAATAATAAACTTTAAAAATGTTCTCAATAAAGTAAAAAAATTAACTTAAGTTTATTATTCACAAAATTAAAAAACGAACGAGTCAAGTCGGACACGAGGTAAGGGAATTCGTCTCAATATTCTTTCATTAAGGCATATTTTGATAATATATACCTCCTTCTTTCATACGGTATATAATATAACCCTTTGAATTTTACTTTAATTCAAATGGAATCCTTTTTTCTATGAAGTTTTTTACTAAATGAAAAAATTAAATGTTTTTAATGTATGTGGTGACAATGACTTCTCCGTTGTTGTAATCGTTATTTGGCTTCCTCTATATGCCTTAATGTTTTATTTAAAGAAAAATAAACCCCTTATTATTATTTGTTGGGTGTTTTTGTATTGAAAATTGTTTTTTAAATGGATTGAGTATTTAAATATCTTGAAATTATTTCTTTTGATTACAAATGAAATGTTATTAGTGAAATATTGATATTTGAAATATTTTATGTGTTATGATTATATAGTGGTACTTAGACATTTGATGGGTGGTTACATGATATACCAAATGATGGGTGGTTCCATGATAAATCAAGGACGGGTGGTTATGTTATAACCTCTAATTCATTGGTTATGGAAGTCGGTTGTATGGATATTACATTTAGTGATATGTGTGGAAGCCGATCGTATGGTAATTCCATTTAAGTATGTTTATGTCCCAAGTTACCTTTATATGATATACGTTGTTTTCTATGGGATTTATAGTAATATTTTGGTTACAAAAAGGGTAATCAATGAGCTTATATTTAGTTAAATTTTTTTGCTACTTATTTAAGGTTACGAGTATTACTTTATGATTAAGTATTCATGGTTTACATTTTGTTTTAAAAAATAACAGCTTTCCTTCTTTGTGTGTCCCTTACTAATATTTTATGCTCATCCAAAGTTTTTGAAATGTTTTTCACAGGACTTAAGGTGGAATAGTGTCAAGGATGGGATCAAGGAAAATTCATACTATTTAAAACATGGAACTAAACATGTTTCTTTTCTTTTAAGAGTTTTTATTTTATGAAAAAAATGGATACTGAGTAGAAGTGTCTACATGTAATATTCAAGATGTTTTGTATAAGTTATGACCTAATTCTATAAATCTCTAAACCGAAAAAGATCCTCAATTTGAATTATTAACTTAATTCAATATTATGTAATGTTTAAGTTTGGGGCCTTAAAATTATCAACATAACTTTTCTATCGACTTTGTATTTCCCTTATGTGTTGCTGAATGGATATAACCTTCTCTTCCATTTATTCAAACAGATCTGGTCCCAACAGCTTTCTTTCTCTTGATTCATCATATCACATTATATTTCTACACTTCTTTATATGGAGGGATTCATAAGGATCCATCTGAATGCTCTAGTGAAAGCTATTATTGTAATAAAACTTGAATATAGGAAGGTATTTATCCCAAAGACCTTTCAAATATATAGAAAAAGATCTTGAAACATACTCTATGGTTTAAATTTTTCACATAGACTGGCCATCTTTCTAAGTATGATACACATTTCTGAAACTTGATTCTATATTAATATTTTTTCAAATACTTGTCCAGAACATTGAGGTAATCCTTAGATCCCGATCAAATACAATAGAATGTGGTACCCCATGAAACCTTAACACTTCCTTAATATATATCCTACAGATCTAATATAGAGAGAAATATTCTCTGATATAAATAAAGTATGGTAACTTTTTAAGGTGATAAACTATAACCCATATAGCGTTATTCCCTTTATATGTTTTGGGGAGTCCAAAGACAAAATCCATGGTGTTTTTTCCTATTTCATTTCTGGTATGGGTAATGGTTATAACATCCTCTTGGGATTTTGTCTCTCATCCTTAAATTTATAACATACCAATCACTAAGATATAAACTCTACATTATCTTTATTCATTCCATCCCACCAGCAATACTCTTTCCAATCTCAATACATATTTGTACAACCTGGATGAATGGAGAATAAATAACTATGAGCCTCCTCTAATAGCTCCTTATTCAAATATTGTACGGTTGTAACACATACATTTTTCTTGAACCTTATCATTCCATCATAATCAAGGTTAAATTATGGAACATTTCTAACCTTCTTCTGTATCCCTATATCATCCTTATATTCCTCTTTAATATTCACTTGAATAGATGGTTGAACACTCATTTGAGAATGATAAGATTTATCCAATTCCTTCAAGATTTCTAGATACATCCTTTTCAAATCTATAAATATCAAATATTTTGTGACCCTCATCATGGATAAACTAGCATGATTCTTTCGACTCAAATCATCATCCTCTATATTCTCCTTCCCAAGGTAGTAATGTATTGAGAAATCATAATCTTTAATCATATCCAACCATCTTCTCCAGAGTGTATTTAAATCCTTCTTTGTAAATATATACTTTAAAATTTTATGACTAGTATATAAATCACACCTCTCTCTGTAAAGATAATGCCTCCATATCTTTAATGAAAAAAAAAACTGCAACTAACTCCAAATCATGAGTTGTGTAATTTTTTTCATAGACCTTCAATTTTCATGAGGCATAAGCTATAACCATATCATTCTACTTGAGAATTAATCCCAATCTTTTCTTTGATACATAAATATATATTATCCACCCTTTTCCAACATAGGGTATTATAAGAATAGGTAAACTGACTAACCTTCTATTTAGTTCCTTGAAATTTTCCTTAAATTCATCTATCCAAAAGAACATTGCTACCTTCTGAGTTAACTTGATAAGTGGATTGGACATCTGTGAGAAATTTTCCAAATATATAATATCTTGATAAACCAAGAAAAATATAGATCTTAGTCACCATGGTTGGTCTAGGACAATGTTCAATAGACACTATCTTTGATGGATCCATATATATACCCTCTCTTGATATTATATGACCCAAAAATGAAATAGTTTGTAGCCAAAATTCATACTTTGTAAAATTTTAATAGAGTTTATCCTTTATTATGGTATTCAACACGATTATAAAGTGATATTTATGCTCTTCCTTACTCTTTTAATATATGAGAATATTTTCTATAAATACTACCATAAACTCAAGGTAATCACTAGAGACAATATTCATTAAATCCATGAAGATTTTGGGGGAATTAGTAAGACCAAATGGTGTCACTATACACTAATAGTGTCCATACCTTGTATTTAATGTTGTCTTGGGTATATCCTCTTTCTTAACCTGTAATTAATGATATACAGAATGATGGTCAGTATTATAAAAGTATTGAGATCCACACAGTTGATCAAATAAGTCATCAATATGGGTTAGATTATATTTTTCTTGATTTTGATCTTGTTCAATTCCTAGTAATCAATATAGAGTCACATTGATCCATATTTCTTCTTAACAAAAAGAACTGGTTTATCCCATTGTGATAAACTTAACTAAATGAATCCCTTATCAAGATTCTCTTATAGTTTCTTCTTCAATTCCAATAACTCAATTGGATATATTCTATTGGGAGTCTTTGAAATAGGTGCAGCACTAGGTATGAGTTCTATTAAGAACATATCTTTACGATTTAGTGAAATACTAGGAAACTCTTCTAGAAATACATAAAAAAACTCCGACATAATAGGAATATCAACAATGTTGAGTTTCTCCCCGGTTATAAAAGATAAACACACCTTTTTAATGGGAATAAAGACCTATAAAATGGATGTTATCTCCATCATAATTTCATATATATCATCACATTAATAGATGATAATAGGTTGATTAGGAATATCAAATGTGACTTTCCTTCCTATGTAATTGATGTGGTCTTTATGTAGATAAATCCAATCCATTCCATCAAATTCAACTAGAGGGATAATAATAAGATTTATAGGAAGAACATCCCCATAAACTTTAATTATATAATAATAATATAATTGGGATTCGATCATCATACCATTAGGGGTTTTCACTACTAATTCAACAATATTATTTGGGGATAGGAATTAACATTCCTAGATACTTTTCCTAATGTAAAAGAATTAATATAATTATGTTCAAATAGGGTACTTAAATATTTGGGCATACATGTCCCCATATCAACTTCATTGTTCTATCTTCAATCCCTTTCTAAAACCAAAATGGTTATCATGACCATCATGCATATTTTATCAGATTGATCAATCATGAAAAATCATTCATAGGATGTCTAAATCATGACACGTTATTTTCAATCTATGAAACCTTAGGTTTAAACTTGTTCATTCATGGCATCATCTATTCAAATACATCATGATGGTTCATAAAGATTTTGTGAATTTCCAAAACATATCCCTCATGAGTGTCAAACCAGGTGTGTAGTAAGGCTCATTATTGTGAACTAGGTGATGATCGAGTAAAATCCCAATGTGACCTTTATGAAGTTACTACCCCTAGGTAAAACTTTTATAGAGACACATCCACTTGTAGTATCAAATAGTGATGTAATTACTTAGATAACACTCACTCTATACTTTACCAAAATTTAAGGACATTTTCCTATACTTTGACTTATCCTTAGACATACCTCTAGGTATCTCACTAAAGTTTTCTCATACTAGTTTCCAAAGGTTAACTTAACCTTTATCTGATACCAACTATAAAAACCCAAACTTATCATATATAGATATTACATCTTAATAAATTAATTTCAATTACATAACATAACAATCCATTCTAGAATCATATGGGTGTTGTGCCTTTGGAAACTTGGATACATAAACAACTAGTTCATAAGTGAACTACATCATCTCCCACTATGTTCTTCATAATTATAACCCTTATTTGACATATCATACATAATACCTTTCTTTAAAAACTGGGGAAATGAAACATAATAAAGGGTGTGATCATATTCTTAGTAATGGTAAATGAGGGAAATATCAATATATCATGATCATAAGGGTATGAGAACATGACAATAAAATTTAAAAACCATACCCATGAATATCATAGATAATAAACTTGAGTCATGGAATAAATATTGGAAGTTCATAAGATATGAATCATAATGCAATCAAAGAACATGATCCATGAGAAATTAACATTGGCATAAGACATATATTTGTGGGATACACATAATTATAGAAAATATTATATCAATTCTACCCACCAATCATTCATAACATGTTAGGCTTGAGCCAACCACCCGTGTACCTAATTTAGGCTTAGGATAACCTCTTTTGTACCCTCTTTTGGGATTGGGATATCATCATGTGTACCATTTTATTTTAGGCTTGGAATAACCTCTCATGTACTCTCTTTTTGGGATTGGGATAATCTCACATGTACCCTCTTTTTTGAGCTTGGGATTTCCTCTCATGTACCCTTTAGGCTCATAGAACATTAATATTTACTTAATGAAATGGAAGGAGATATAGATACCACCCATCACATAATCCATGCATTTATTCCACGATATCATAAAACAATCATCATATCATAACCCATGAAAATGAAATAGGTTTCATAAACATTTAATCAAGTTATAACCCATGGGAAAGAAATAGATTTCATAAACATATTTTTATTATAATCATAAACTATAAAGAGAAATAATAAGGATGGTACCATTGGATTATATCCATAATAAAACATAATCATTACCAAAGGTTTTTATCATTGATGAATATAAATTCCATAATAATATTATTAAAACATTATTGAGGAAAATATCCTTTCCATTTTGAAATCACTTCTTTAAAATATAAAAAATTTTAAAATATTAAGGAAAAAATTTTATTTGAAAAAAAAACTTGAAAATTGTAAATTAATATTCAAATAATTTAGTGTTCATGATGGTATAAAATTTATTCCATGTCATACACATTATAATAAAGATTCCTTTCACATTTTTGGTAAAAAGTCAAAAGTACTCTGTTCAAAAAGTGACAAGAAGATTCATTTTAAAAAAATTGTAAAAATTAAAAAATGGGTGAAATTTTATTTAAAAATAATCATAGAATAGTAAAAACTTCATTTAATACATTTTTATAAAACATGGACAAGGAATAAAAAGGATTTTCAACCGAATAGAGAAATAAATTCTTTTTTCTTAAAAACATTATTTTGGTCTCTTTAGTTCTAAAAGAGAGGAAAATTAAAGGTATGCATTTATTATAAAAAAAATAAATATATGATAATAAAATTCATGAGTTTCTTTATAAATAGATCATAATATTTCATCATCAGAATCATAATCATAAACAATTCCAATAAATAAAGAGATTATAACATAAAACCATTACCACTTTGGTATCTTTTGATTAATAAGCCCCATGAAAGAAATAACATTGTATGGATATATATATACCATTATTTTCATGATAATAATCATAAAATACATTCATGGTTAGTATATATACACCACAAAAAAGAAACAAGTGGTGTATAAGGCATGTGTCCCGCTGAAATAAAATTGAGGCGGAATTCCCTTACCTCAAGTATTGACTCTCTTCGTACACGGTTGAAAATAATTTATAATAAATATCATTATATTATAAATATATTAAAAAATAATAATCATAAATATCATATCATATTTTATTTACTTATGACCTTTTATTACCTATTTATTAACAATTTCTTATTAAAATCACATTTCAGGTAATAACTGCTTTGTGTTTCATGTATGTTTTGGTTTTTTATTTTTGGTCCTTTTAATTTGATCATGGTTCCATAATCTCTATAATGTTAAACATGATATAGATATAATATATATTCATTGTATTTATTTATATTAATCCATAAAATTTAGAGATAGAAAATGAATTACACTGTTCATGGAGAGGTAGGTCATACGTGCACAAAAATGTTGTTTCCATTTTCTCGATGGATGGAAGGAAAAAGGTTAAATAATATATAACCTTTATAAGAGAATTTTTATTTCATATATATAATTTATATTCATTAAATATATCATTATAACCATTCATTTAAAAATTAAGTGGAAAACGTATCACATCACTTCGTGGATGTGTTAGTCTGCACGTTTGCATGGGCAATGTTATGATTTTTCAATGGATTTGATGGCAAGATGTAACACCCCCCATATTTGATAGTATGCTATCTCTTTAAAGTAATTTAATAGCTTATATTTCACGCAACACTGACTTGGCTTGCGTTATATGCAAGATTGAGTTTCTGTGAAACAACACATTAGTATTATAATTATTTAAACGATATATTTATTTATCAATTAAATATTGTGATATGAATAGTAACAAATAAATTTTAAATTTTATTTATAGTGTTTATAATAAATGTATAAGTTCTGTTAAAATAGTTATATATTTTGAAAAAACTATTTTCTTAAAATAACTACTTTTTATTTCCTTTTGTTAACAATAAAAAATTAATTTTAGACACTCTTAAGAATTTAATTTGGTAAAATAGACTTATTTTTTGAATTTAGAATATCAAAACTAGCTTAGTCTTAATTTTTGTTATTTTTCTGAAAACATTCAATTTTTGATGAATAGTGAAAAATACTACATTGTACATAAAAACCGACTTTTTTATTTAAATAATTATTTTTAATTTAAATTTATTTTAAATTAAAAATAGATACATAATACCTATATTATTCCAATGTAATACATTGGAGTCATTTTATAATAAGATTAGATATATAAAATCTTATTGAACTTTTTAACGGCTTTTAATCACCTTCTAGGCACATTTGTAAATTTGCATAAAACGTAATTTTACCGCTTCTGTGAATTGAATTTAAAAATTCCGAGAGACACAATTGACATCAGTAAGTAAAATGTGGTTCAATAGGATGAAAATATTTTTTTTGTGAATAGTAACTTTTTAATTGTATTTACCACAGTTAAAAGTAAATTGGGTAATTAAAGGTAAAAATAATATTATAATAATAAAAAATTACCCCAACACATGTACTCATTCTATTGGATAAGTGTTTTTCGACCAAAATCAACCTTTGGACAAAAATTTGATCCTTTTTTATTTACTTGGGTTAGATTATGAAATTTATTATAAATTTTAAAATAAATGTAAATTGAAACTTCTGATGCCATCCAAGAATTTTCTAGTTGAATATTACACATTAGGATTGATTCAATTTATTTTTTTCTAAGTAGTCAAGTTTTTGTGACTTTCACAAAAAACCAAATACTAAATAGTGTCAAAATTGACATAAATGAGTTTTTAAAACAAATACTATTTTATTAAATGATATAATATTAATAAAAAACTAAAATTCAGAAAAAGGAATCAAATACTGTTAAATATTTCATTAATTAACCACTTGAGGTTCTCTTGTCATTTTATAGTAAGTTTATTAACCATATAGTGTAAGAATACAAGAAGACATGGTAAGAGTTAAACTATTTAACTAAGGGTTAAATCTAAAAGATAAGGTTAATATGGTGACCTAAACTTGTCTAAAACCTATTTTCTAAGATTATTTCTACCCATCCCCACCTTATAATTTAAATAAATTCATTTGGAGCCATTATAAACCGAAAATGAGTTTATAATAAAATAATATTTCAAGCTCTTCCTAAAGTTTCTTTCACCTCTCTTATAAAAGGGTACTTCCCATTCTCTCAAATTCACACCTCCAAATACATTTGTCTCAGCCAACCCATGCTCAAATATCCTCAAAACTACCCTCAATTAAACCTAGAGGCCTTACTTTGATCATAAATCCAACCTAAGGATCCCTTTTGTTCAAATCAAAAGGAAGCACCCGAAGAAGAGGTAATTATTTTATCACCTCTTTCAAAGTTCTTTTCTTCTTCTACTTCCTCTCTCTATGTAATTTACATACTAAAATAATAACTCCAGTAACTTCTACATAATGATATGTTATTATAAATATGGTATAACCATATTCATTATTCTATACATCCTATGAATGACAAAGTCCTCATACATGCGTACGTACGGCTTACCGTCTCCATGTCGTGGTGTAGTTTATTATTCAACACTTCATTATTTAGATGGGTATAATAATGAGTATAATTGATGTAAATAATAAATATAACATGTTAATGATTCTGTATATATAATATAACATCCAATTAAACACTGTTTCACCATTAATAGAATGATATTATCACTCGTGCGTACGTACGGCTTACCGTCTCCACGATGCAATGAGATTCATCTTCAATGATCACCCTTCAAGAATTTTTATAAATATATATACATTTATTAATTATGAGGTATATGAAATAATATTTCTACTAAAATAATATATATTTATGTAGATAAATATATGTTGATTACTTATTTCCATACTATACGATAAGAAAACGGAAACAACGTTCATGCGTACGTATGGACTACCGTCTCCATGAATGGTGTTTCCATTTCATATATCTATCTATTATAAATATTTATATTATGAATATATATGATATGTATATAATTTTTTATATTCTTGAAGCATGTAAATCATGATTTAATTGATACAATCAAGAATAACAAGTTAAAACATGTATGATAAAGAAAACGATTATTACCTGAAATGTTACATTAACATGGAAATTATTATTAAATGGGTAGTATAAAGTAATAAATGAATAATATATGATATCATAAATATTAATATGGTTCTGTTATAATTTAATAACATATTATGGTCATTATATAGAAGGTTAATTGTACCCTCAACTAAAGTAAAGTACAAGATAAGGGTTAATTCATCAATCTCATTATTATTCGAGATTGTTTATGTATAAGTATTCACTGGGACATATTTATTATCCATGTCCATGTTTCGTAAAAATATTTTCAAAAGGAATATTTTATGGTTTTATGTAAGGTACTCTTTAACTAGATCGTTATTTTAAATGTTTTAAATATTTATTTTTCTAAATCTTTTAATTAATTTCCATGTTTTCAAAATGATTTTAAGAATTCATTTATATGGACATGATTGTTTTAAAATTATAATTCCTTTAAAAAGTTTCAAATTGGTATGGGACACTTTTATTCAAAAATATATTTTAAATGAATTCTTTTATAAATTGTGCAACTTTTAAATAATTTCAGGAAAAGGTATATATCTCTCAAAGAGTTTTACTGATTATTTTCAACTATGTCAACGCGCTTTATTGGATATT
Organism: Viscum album; assembly: GCA_963277665.1. NCBI lineage: Eukaryota > Viridiplantae > Streptophyta > Magnoliopsida > Santalales > Viscaceae > Viscum > Viscum album. The sequence continues at coordinate 141,206,604 of OY728161.1, read as the reverse complement.
GTTCTTGATTGAGGTTTATTTATTATAATACAATATTCTATATTTTATTGAATGATTTATGATGTGTTTGACTATGGATGTTTTATTTTTTTACCATTTATGGTTTATGGTTAAAATATTGACATTTTGTATGCTAGTTTTAATATGAATGTTTATGTTATATTTCACCCTTTTCATATAAGGAATGCATTGAACTTAGTAAGTGATAGGTGGGGCACGCTATATCCCCTCGATGCATTGGTAGGTCTCATGAGACAAACTAGTGTCTTGGCATAAGGCCTTGAAAAAATTTATATTTAGGGTCTTGGCATAAGGCCTTGACTTTGTGGTTAAGATGTCTAGCATTATGCATTCCATCATTATGAGATTAGTTATTAATGTTATGTGTGATTATTCGACTATTAGAATATCCATGTGAATAAGTAAATGGAATTATTTGATTTATCTTTGACATGTTATGCTAAATTTTATGTTTAAAGGGCTCGTGTTTCAATTTTATACCTTGCCATAAAAGTTTGTGATTATTTATGATAGATTCGGACAGATTGTTTATCCTTACTAAGCATCTATGCTCACCCCTTTATTATTTTTTATTTAGCCAGGATGCCAAGAAGTGTATTATTATTGTTATCCAGGGTTATGCTAGGGAAATAATGGAGTTCTCAAATGATTATTTATGTTGTGTTTTATTTTAGAAAGTATATTGTAATGTTCATGTATGTAATCTATTTTCCAAGACTGCTAAACTGATCGGTCCTTCGGGACTTGATTCCTTAAAATCATTCCAATGTATTAAAATAATTCATCAGCTCTAGGATTCTGGTTTCTGGGCGTTACGTTTGGTATTAGAGGAATTTTATGAATAACCTTGGAAATTAGATTTAGATAAACTCTGATTAGGGAACATTACCCTATGATAGACTTTGAGGATTAGTATTGAATAACATCTAAAAAATTTGGTAATGTATATATTATGTGGGTTTTCCAAGAAATATATCATTGTCTAGATACTAAAAGTGGACGTGGTTCTGGCACAGATGTACCTAGGAGTGAAAACTCCGACAATGAGTTTTGGGATTGACCTAGGGTATCCTTGTACGTGACAATGGGCCTTATTGTGCATCTGATTTGACACTCACAAGTGATATGCTTAGGAAAATTTACATTTTCATTACAAACCATTATGAAGTATTTATGATTAAATATTTCTTCAAAGTATCCATTCTTATGATTATGAGATTAGATATGCATAAAAAAAATTCAATTTATGTTAAGTATTTCACTAGTTTGGAATTATGCATTATGATTCATAACCTAATCTAATGTGTGAAATTGTTTAGAAATGGAACCTAGTAGAAAGAATGACTACCCCAAAAAATCACATGTTCCAAAGAGTAAGAAGGACCTTATCTTTCATGGTCTTAAGCCACCATTTAGAAGGGAAATAACATCCCATGTATCCTCATCACATGAATAAATAGTATCATGTGTTAATAAGATAAGTAATGAATTATCTAAGTCATAGGCTTTGAAGGGAAGAAAGAGAAGAAGAGTATGGTAGAGAAAAAGATGGATAAAGGGAATAAGGGAAAGAAGTACTTTCCCACATGTGATAATTGTGGAAAGAATCACCTTGGTAAATGCTTTAAGGGAATAAAAGTTTGTTATAAGTGTGAAAAAAAAGGACACCAAGTACGTGATTGTAAGGGTAAGAAAAAGGTTTCAAAAGTAAAATGCTTCATCTGCAAGGAGTTGGGACACTACATGAATCAATGTACAAATCATCAGAGTATACCCCAAATGATGTTATTTTATAATAATCAAGTTATGATACTACTGCAAATGAAGATGAATGATTAGTGTTCTTATATTTTTATTAAAGAATTGTGTCATTTGAGTATTGTATTAATTATGTACAAGTTATAAGAATTATAGAGTATATAATTATTATACTGTAGTATTATTTCATTAAGGATTTGATATTGTATGGTACCAAGTAAAGTGACACAGTTTCAAGTAAAACATTTTGGAAAATATATGGTTGGGGGAAATATAACTCTTAATATGTTTCTGAAATAGAGATAATGATTTAGGAATAAAAGATAATTGAGTTGGATAAAGTATATTGGATATTATTGACTACCTTAGAACTAATTAATGCTTTGTTTCTTCCATAATTTTTGGAGATTACAACATTTTTGGATTTAAGGAATATATCCAGAATTCTATGTTTTACAGATGGAATAAGGAAGTACATGCCTATTAAAATAAGGTTTTATAGTAATTCAGGTTGTTAACATGTTTTAATAGAATACATGATAAAGGTATTCACATTTTTTTTATGTGATAAAAGAGATATTAATTATGTTATGTTGACCTTCCTTATAAATTTTTGGACTGTGAGTTTGGACATAAGTATTTTGGATAAGTCTAAAGGTTGGAATTGAGTAAGTTGAACACTTGATATTTTGTTTGAGGTTAAATTATGATTTTTTTGGATACTTTGACCTAAAATTTTGGTTTTCAGTAAACATTTAGAAGACTAAGGGAATACTTGTGGACCTTATGATTTATCAAATGCGCTTCAGGCATAAAAAATCATTTTTAAACATTAATTTCCTAGTGTAAGGGGTGAAGTCAAAATAGATTAAAGTACAACCGACGATGAGATTATGATTATGACAGGTAAAGGAATCAAGTATTTTTCATGAGTTCTTATCTTGACAGTAAATTAATCCCTCCTCTTCAAAAAAATATCTAAAAAATGTGTTATCCTAATACATTATGTTTTATTGAACTGATTATATTTTAAATCATCATAGATTTATGGCTTTAAGGTTCTCAATTTTCCATTTATTATTCACTTTTTTGCGATTGATGACCTCAATCAATCCATATAAATATTATGTTTTTTCTCCAATTGTGTGTCTCTAATTTCCACCAATGTTTTCCTATTAAAATCCTAATTTGGTGGTAAATTTTTCATTTCCCTTTCCCACTTATTAAGACTAAATTTTATTAACCCTATTTCTGATGTGGCTTTTCCACAAAGGTATTTTCTATTTTCAACCTTTTATTTTCGAAGAAAAATTTCAAATTGTGAGGACACAATTTATTGAAGGATGGGAGAATGTAACACCCCAATATTACATAGTACATTATCTCTTTAAAGTAATTTAATAGTTTATATTTCACGCAACACCGACTTGGTTTGTGTTATACGCAAGGTTGAGTTTCTGCAAAACAACACATTAGTATTATAATTATTTAAAAGATATATTTATTTATGAATTAAATATTTTGATATGAATAGTAACAAATAAATTTTAAATTTTATTTATAGTGTTTATAAAGAAATGTATAAGTTTTGTTAATACAGTTATATATTTTGAAAAACTATTTTCTTAAAATAACTACTTTTTATATCCTTTTGTAAACAATAATAAAATTAATTTTAGACACTCATAAGAATTTAATTTGGTAAAATAGACCTCATTTTTAAATTCAGAATATCAAAATTAGCTTATGTCATGACCCATCCCTCAGGGCTCGTGTCGTGACTACCCCAAGCCCACCTTCCATAGGCCAGGGGTGGGCGACTAGCACCGGAAAGGCATATCCCTAAAACGGGAAGGCATTTCCTTTTAACCTGTACATACACACAGTCCAAGAACACAAAAAGAATCAACTATGAAGTAAACTACTATAGTAAAAAGAGTGATGAAAGTAAAAGGGGTCGGAATACAAGCCCAACTGAAAAAGGTAAAAGTACAATTGAAAAAGTACAAAACAACTCCTGGATCGTTCACCGAGGATCCTACATGAAGATTAGGTACAACTCACAAATAGTAGTCCCTGTATCACGTCACTCCAGATGGTCCACCTCTGAGTACCATCCAGTCCTGGCTCCCTCAGCCTCGGTCAATGTTGTCTGTCGTCTGCAGAAGACACAACAAGGTGCGGGCGTAGCCCGTGCAGGGATGAGTATAATGATACTCAGTAGAGATCCCAAGACCCCTGTAGGTCTCCCATAGTTCCACAAAGTAAATACCACAAAGCAAGACCTCAATATCAAGTATGAAGAAATAGACGTCAACTCTACTTAGGTATATTCCCATACATATACCTAATTTATCAAGACGTACTCATATCATACAAGAGGGAAGAATACCACAAAGGTAGAAGCACCACATAGGTAACACCACGAATAAAACATCACGAAGGTAGAAGTACCACACAAGTAACCCCACGAATATAGAAGTACCACACACGTAACACCACTGAGATAGAAGTACCACACAGGTAACACCACTAATATAGAAGTACCACATAGGTAAAACCACAAAGATAGAAGAATCAGCTCAAAATCAGGTATAACTTAAGTACATAAGTACAGATGATTAGTCGTAAGCTAGATCATCTTATTCTATAAAGAAGCACTGTTTCTAACCCACACATTATCGATAGGTAACTAACTCCCACTGACCCACACAGAACCTAACCCACACAGGATCGGTATGCGTTGACCCCCACAGGATCACTGAGCGTTGACCCACATAGAATCGATAGGTAACTAACCCCTGCTGACCCATATAGGATCTGGCCCACATAGGATCGGTATGTACTGACCCACACATGATCATTAAGAACTGACCCACACAGGATCTAACCCATATAGGATCGGTGTTCTTCTTTCACGATACAGCCTTCCACAAGATTCCTCGCACCTGGTGCGCTCAATATCCATAGAATCTACCCCTTGAGATATCGTTCATACCTCAATCGCCACTAATATCCAACGATTAGTAACCCAAAGGACCTCCATGTCGTAAGGATTCCAACGTGACAAACGGTACGTCAATCGGACACCCGATCTGTGAGTTATAAGCATTTTGGTTCTGAGGGGCCAGTTGGATTCGGGTTCGATCCAACCCGGTTGTACTCCAAATGTCTCCAATTCTCAAGTGGAGTATACCAATAGGATCGTATCGATCCAAGGATCCCAATGTTGTATACGGTTTGTCAAATGGATGTTTGTTTCTCAAGATATGGCCCTTTAAGTATTTCTGGGCCCGGGTTCGGTCTGACCCAGTCGGACCGACCCGGCCCAACCCGGTCTGGGTTGACCTGACCCAGTTTGGGTCAACCCAAACCAGTCTGGGTTTGACCCGACTGGGCTGGGCTGTGGCGGGCTCAGCCTGCTGGGCCGAGGTCTGGCCCGGCTCGCAAGGGGGCGTGGCCCCCCAGGTGTGCAGCCCGTTGGGCGGGCGGCCGGGCCACAGTGAAGCGCGGCCCGCTGGGGGATCGCACTAGGTGGCATGGGGGAGCATCTCCCCCCAAATTTCCGAACGACTCGGGGGCCATTCAACTCCTCCATAACAGCGACACCACGTGGCACCACCAGGTAGCTTGTGGGACCCACTGTTGTGGGTCCTGCCTTCTGTCGCAGTTGGCCAGTGTGCCGACTACCATCTCCAGTGGCACACGATGGCACGCTGCTCCTCCACCCGTGGCTGGCTGGTGTGTCTGCTACCTTCCTCTGGTCCGTCGTGGCTAACGAGTCGTGGCCCGAGCCCTCTAGCGGCGCGTTGTTCGCACCACATTCTCCTTCCACAGCTAGCTGGTGTGTCGGCCGCCTCCCCCGACTACCTTGGCTGATGATCCACAGTCGGTTTTTTTGGTGGCGCGGGTGTGCCTCCTCCTTCCTCACGGTCGGCCGGTTTCGACCACCACCTTGGTCCCTACTGGCACTGATCGTCGGTATCGTCGTGTTGGTGGTCTTCCATAGAGAACGTAAAGGGGTAGCAAGGTATCGGAGGGTCCGGGCTAGGTTCGTTAGGCCCGCACCCTCTGTGTTATCTTGTAATCATGAGGAAGATAAATAATAAACAAACTCTTGGAATTTAAAACAAGTTAAACCCCTACCTCAAGAATGATGGATAAACACCCACAGTTGAGAAAGTGGATCGGTGTTTATTGTCCCCCACAACTAGCCTCCAACAATTTCCCTCGGTCATCGATCTTCAGTTTGGGGTTTCGATGTCTCTTGTCACCTCCCGCGGGAACCGGATCCATCCTCAAAGGGTTTGGCATCTCTGCACTTTGTCAGCACTTCATTTCTTGGCAAAGTAGTGTCGATACCCCTCCCCAAGCTCCATATAAATAGAAGAGGGGGAGGCTAAGTAAATACGTTGGGAATTAATGGTGTCTCATTAATTAGGGATCTTCTTAATTCCCCAATGTTGATATTACTTAGATTGAAGGGTCAAACCATTTAATGGATTGACACATCACTGGCCCCACACTCCGCTTGTCCGTTTGAGGATAAGAATAAAAATAAAATAATAAAATTATTTTATTTTATTCTTTTAAAAAGTCACAAAACTTAACTTTTTCTCCAAACCTACTACGGTCAAAGTAAAGTCTCCTTTAATCAAATCCAATCACTAAAGATTCAATGGTGCCCTTGGATTTTTAATCTGAGCATCGGTTCAAAAGTTAGATAACTCCACTCGTGCGTTTACTGAACGTACTGTAAAAAAAGTTTAGAAATTAATTCTGGGAACACCGGGCCTCAGAATCACGCATTTTCAATTTTCACAGACTTAATAATTCCATATAATTAAAAAAATTACATGGAAAATTTGGGTCTTTACATTCTCCCCACCTTAGGGTTTTTCATCCCTGAAATATACAACATAGATTAAGAACAAAAATGGGGGTATTGAGCACAAATTTGAGCCTCCCGCTCTCATGTTCTCTCCTGGAGGTTCCCGCGCTACCAGCGAACGCACCCCAGAGGTATCGACCACCCACTAAGGACCTTCTCATGTCGATCCTCAATCTCTACTAGAACCTCCGTAAACATCGCCCCATCATCCAAGTCCAACTCTTCATGGTTGATGATGCGTGATGGGTCATGCACGTATCTCCTCAACTGGGATACATGGAAGACATCGTGAACCCTCTCCAACTATGGTGGAAGTTCCAAGCGATATGATACCTATCCTATCCTCTGAAGTATCATAAATGGTTCGATAAACCTCGATAATAACTTGTCGCCTCGGTCAAATCTTCGTAGTCCACACTGAGGGGAGACTCACAAGAATATTTGGTCCCCATCCTAGAACTCCAAAGGTCTCTATCTCCTGTCAGCATAAGACTTCTGTCTGCTATGTGCAGTCTTCATCTGCTCTTGAATGATCTGCACCTTCTCAGTGGTAGCCCATACTAACTCTGGACCCATAAGTGCTAACTCCCCTGGGTCTGTCCAACATAGAGGTGATCTGCAAGGTTGATCGTATAGGGCCTCTAATGGTGTCATACCAATGGTGGAGTGATAAATGTTGTTGTATGTGAACTCCACCAAGGTTAAGTGATACTCCCAACTGTGACCAAAATCTATGATGCATGCACGTAGCATGTCCTTCAGTGTCTATATGGTTTGCTCTGTCTGACCATCCATCTGAGGATGAAAGTAGATGCTCAAATGTAGTTGAGTCCTAAACAACTCCTGAAACCCCTTCCACAACTGGGAAGTAAAACATGTGTCACGGTCAGAGACTATTGTCGATGGAACCCCATGGATTAGCACAATATCATGTACTTAGAGGCATCCCAATCCCTCTACGGATCCCTACTCTCAAATAGGTAGGAATTGGGTTGACTTGGTGAGTCGTTCAATGATCACTCAGATGGAATCATGTCCCCTGGATGTACATGGAAGCCCTATCACAAATTCCATGGATATTCCATCCCACTTCCACTCTGGCACCTCTAGTGGTTGTGTTAAGCCTACTGGAACCTAATTCCCATCTTTCACTTACTGACAAGTGAGGCGTCGAGAAACAAACTCTACCACTGCTTTCTTCATCCCTGGCCACCAGTGCTAACGCCATAGGTCCTGATACATCTTCTCCACACTAAGATGTACTTCCAGAGGGGGCGTATGGAACTCCCTCAACACCTCCTCCTGTAGTGCCACTGGTACCATGGTACGTCTTCTGAAGAGGATGACATGCTCCCCACCTTCATAAAATCCATCAGGTGCCTATCCTGAGGATATCTGAGCATGTCAAGCCTCGCAACCAATTTCCCCAAGTTGTGCCTCCCTGACTCATTGAAGGAGTGGGGGAGTGGCTATCATAGACTGTAGGTATGCTACTCCATCTCTATCCATTAAGGATATCTATAACGCGGTTAGCTGCTCTATCGCCTCACTCCGCAACTGTAGACCAGAACTCTTGCTGAGTGCATTTGCTACCACGTTCCCCTTACCAGGAGTATAGACTATCTCAAATTCATAGTCTTGGAAGAACTCTAGCCATCACCACTGTCTCAGGTTCAGGTCCTTCTGAGAGAAGATATACTTGAGAATCTTGTGATCAGAGTAGATTGTAAAACATTCATCCATCAAGTAATTTCACCACATCTTCAATATGAATACCACTATTTCTAACTCCAGGTTGTGGGTAGAATAGTTCTGATCATGTTTCCTCAATTGTCATGTGTATTAGGCGATAACTGCTTGCTCCTACATCAGGACACACCCAAGTCTGGTCCCTAATGCATTGCAGTAGACTACATACCCAATGCCCTCTTCTGGTAGCCTCAAGATGGGGGCACTCGTCAGTATCTACCTTAGCTCTTTAAAAATCTGTTGGCATCTCTCCATCCATACGAAGGGCTATGCCTTCTTCATCAATGCTAAAAAGGGTGCTACAACTCTGGAAAAGTCAAGCATGAATCTTCATTAGTATCTAGCCAATCCCAGGAAACTTTGAACCTCGGCCACACTCCTAAGTGTCTCCCAAGCCAGTACAGCCTCTATCTTCGATGGATCCACTACAACTCTAGCCTCCGAGATAACGTGTCCCAGAAATTGGACCTCTTGTATCCAGAACAGGAACTTAGAGAACATACTATAAAGCTAGTGCTCTCGGAGTGTATCCATTACTATCTATAGATGATAGGCATGCTCCTCCTCCGATTATGAGTATATCAAGATTTCGTCGATGAAGACACAACAAAGTGATCGAGGTATGTCTAGAAGATCCTGTTCATGAGTCCCATGAACACTGTTGGGGCATTGGTCATGCCTAATGGAATAACCAAGAACTCATAGTGTCCATACCGATATCTGAAGGTCGTCTTATGCACATCCTCATCTCGTATCCTAAGCTGATGATAGCCTGGTCTGAGGTCTATCTTCGAAAACTAACAATCTCCCTTCAGTTGATTGAAAAGATCATCAATCCTTGAGAGTGGATACTTGTTCTTCACGGTCACCTGGTTTAGCCACCAGTAGTGCACACAGAGTCTCAAACTCCCATCTGCCTTCTTGGAAAACAAAATTAGGGTTGCCCATGGAGAAACACTAGGCCTTATGAACCCCTTTCTCTGCAAGTCCTCTAACTATACTCGTAACTCATGAAGCTCCGTGGGAGCCATCCAATATTTTGGTGTAAATATCAGTGTTGTCTCGGGGTACAGGTCGATCTTAAAGTATACCTCTTTGTGTGGAGGTAGTCTCGGATCATCATCAGGAAAGACATCGGTATACTGGTCCACCACTATAGGATAGCTCAGAATCTCATCATCTACTGCTCCGAGGGTAAGGCTATCCAACTGATGTGTGATTGGCTTTACCCCCCTCTGGGTAAGTCCATCTTATGCTACAAAGTTTTCCTTCTCACCGGTGAAGAAAAAACTGGTCCCATTTGTGCGGACACACCACACTTTGTGCCTAATATAGTCAATCTAGGCATAGACTGTGGATAACCAGTCCATACCCAAGATGACGTCATAAGGCCTCGATGTTGCTACTAAAAGATCTCAGCCAAATCTCTCACCTCTTAGAGTAATATCACACTATCAGAACTAGTGTGTAATCATAGAATCCCCTCCCGTAGGAGTCTCTAGTCATAAGGATCAAGCCAACGGCTCCATCGGAATCTCTGAGATCCAAACAAGGGTCATAGAAATAAAAGAGTGACTGGAACCTATGTCTATAAGTACTGCAACTAAGGTGGAGTAGATACAAATCATACCTCAAATCATCTCCAGAGTACCATGGTCATAGGCCTCAGCTGCCTAGTTCTAAGCTCGTCCTTATCCACCTGCCCCCTGTGGTCAGGGTGGACCACCTAGAGGTGGTGGCGGTAGAACCTCAAATCGTCACCCACTGCCTGCTGCACGGCCAAATCCTCTGCCACATTCGCAGGCTACCTAAAGACCTCCTCAATCGAATCTCTACCTCTACCTTGGCGGTCCCTCAACCATCTGCTAGTCATCCATATAGCGGGTTGGGCAGTCACAGGCCATGTGACCCTACCCACCACATGCGTATCACTTCCTGCTTCTCAGCTATCCTCCTCTATCCCGTGAGCTCCACATCACTGACCATGTATCATGAGGTCATCCACCAGAAGGTATGCCCTGCTTGGGCCCCTGCGGCATCCACCTACTGCCTTCTATAGATGACTCTGCTGCCTGATGTCCAGTGGTGGCTCTCGTTGTTGGTGCCTGTTCGGCTAGGAATCTCTCCACCAAAAGCGCTTGCTCAAGCACCCCATATTACATCGTAATGCTGATCGATATCATCAATTCTCTGATCTCTCATCAGAGACCCTGATCAAAGGTATGGGCCCTAAAGAAAGGGTCTCATACCATGTCGGTGGAGTAGCATGAGAGATTAGTGAACAACGCCAAGTACTGGGCCACAGTCATGTCTCCCTACTGTAAGTGCAGTAGCTCCTATATACACACTAAGTATAGAGTTGTTGGGATGAACTATTCCCTAAAAAGGCTCTCAAAGTCCGACTAGATTAGGGTCACCTCATCGGTTATCTGGAGCATCAAGCTCCACCATCTCCCTACTGCTGCCTGAAAGAGACTAGCTGCTAGGATCACCATAAGGTCAACTGGTGTCCCAACCAGGTGGAAAACTCTGGCTATAGCCTCCAGCCAGTCCTCAGCCGCATGTAGGTTCATCTCACCTAGGAACCATAGAGTCCTCTTCTGCTAGAACTCATGCAATATGCTCAGTCGGCGTGCATCCTCTACTGGTGGGGCTGGTGGCAACGATTGCCCAACGGGTAGTGGTGCTGCTGGTATACCACCTGAAGGTGTTAACACCGTAAGAGGGACATGCACCGAGGCCTCATCGCTCGATGGGCTGTTATCACGTACTCTCTCAGGAATCCTATATGGATATATATGTAGTGGAATCATGAAATAAAACAGGTGTGCTACGGTCAATAAGTTATACCTAGTGAGATGACTCAAAGAGATCAAAAGAAAACTTTTCAAAACACACGCAATCAGTTTTTTCATACACTGAGTTGAAAATTAGAATTTAGGGCCCTGTTGTATGGATACGTCGGCCTCCTCACCAACACTGTATTCCCCAAACTGAAAACTACACTCATAAAACTTAAAAATATTACTATACAAAAAATATCAGAGTCCTAGTTCTTCGGTAGAACCGACTCCTCTGATACCACTTTGTCACAACCCGTCCCTTGGGGCCCATTCCATGACTACCCCAAGACCTCCTTCCATAGGCCAGGGGCTGGAAACTAGCAATGGAAAGGCATATCCCTAAAATGGGAAGGCATTTCATTTTAACCTGTACAAACACACACTCCAAGAACACAACAAGAAGCAACTACAAAGTAAACTTTTGTAGTAAAAAGAGTGTTGAAAGTAAAAGGGGTTGGAATACAAGCCCAACTGAAAAAGGTACAAGTATAACTAAAAAAGTAAAAAACATCTCCAGGATCATCCACTGAGGATCCTACCTGAAGGGTAGGTACAGCTCATGAATAGTAGTCCCTATGTCACATCACGTCAGATGGTCCACCTCTGAGTACTGTCCAGTCCCGGCTCCCTCATCCTTGATCAATGTTGTCCATCGTCTACACAAGACACAACAAGGTGCGGGCGTAGCCCGTGTAGGGGTGAGTATAAAGATACTCAGTAGGGACCCCGAGACCCCCATAGGTCTCTCAGAGTTCCACAAAGTAAATACCACAAAGCAAGACCTCAATCTCAAGCATGAAGCAATATATGTCAACTCTACTTAGGTATATGCCCATACATATACCTAAGTTATTTATACATACTCATCTCATACATGAGGGAAGAATACCACAAAGGTAGAAGTACCACATAGGTAACACCATGAAGACAACACCACGAATGTAGAAGTACCACACAGGTAACACCACGAAGATAGAAGTACCACATAGGTAACACCATGAAGATAGAAGTACCAAAAAGGTAACACCGTGAAGATAGAAGTACTACACAGGTAAAACCATAAAGATAGAAGACTCATCTCACAACCAGGTATAACTTAAGTATAGAAGTATAGATGGTTAGTCATAAGCTAGATCATCTTATTCTGTAAAGAGACACTGCTTCCGAACCACACAGGATCAATAGGTAACTAACCCCTATTGACCCACACAGGATCTGATCCACACAGGATCGGTATGCACTGACCCACATAGGATCGCTAAGAATTGAGCCACACGGGATCGATAGGTAACTAACCCCCACTGACCCGCATTGGATCAGTATGTGCTGACCCACACAGGATCACTGAGCGTTGACCCATGCAGGGTTGATAGGTAACTAACCCCCACTGACCCACATAGGATCTGACCCATACAGGATTGGTATGCACTAACCCACACAGGATCGCTGAGCGCTGACCCACACAGGATTGGTGTTCTTCCTTCATGATACATCCTGCCACATGATTCCTCACACCCGGTGCGCTTGAGCTCTGTAGAATATGTCCCTCAAGATATCGTTCGTACCTCAACCTCCACTAACCTCCACAAAGGAGTAACCCAAAGGCCTTCCATATAGTAAGGGTTCCAACATGACAGACGGTGCATCAATCGGACGCCCGGTCTGTAATTTATAAGCATTTTGGTTCCGAGGGACCGGTTCAATTCGTGTTCAATCCAACCCAGCCATACTCTAACTGTCTCTAATTCTAAAGTGAAGTATACCAATAGGACCATCTCTATCCAAGGATCCCAATTCCATAGACAGTTCATCAAATGGATGTTCGGTTCTCAAGATATGGCTCTTTAAGTATTTCTAGGTCTGGTTGGGCCCGGGTCTGATCCGACCTGGTCGGACCGACCCGGCCTGACTCGGTCTGGGTCAAACTGACCCGGTTTGGGTCAACCCGACCCAGATGGGCTGGGCCGCCGTGGGCTCGGCCCACTGCACCGAGTTCCAGCTCGGCCCGCGAGAGCAATGCCCGGCCCACAAGGGGGCGCGGCCCGCTGGGCAGGCGGCCCAACCGCGGTGAAGCACGGCCTGCAGGGGGCTCATGCTAGGTGGCACGAGGGAGTAGCTCCCCCTAAATTTCCAAACGGACTAGAGGCTATTCGGCTCATCAATAGCAACGGTGCCACGTGGCGCCGCCAGGTAGCTTGCGAGACCCGCTGTAGCAGGTCCTTCCTTCGGTCGCGGTCTGCCGGTGTGTCGGTTGCTGTCTCTAGTGGCGCGCAATGGTGTGCCTCTCCACCACCCGTGGTCGGCCGATGTTTCTTCCACCTTACTCTGGTCCGCTGTAGCTAACGAGCTGCAGCCCAAGTCCTCTGGCGGCGCGCTAGTTGTGTCACCTTCTCCTTTTGTGGTCGGTCGGTGTGTCGGCCGCCTCCCCCGACTGTCGTGGCTGACGAGCTGCGGTCGGTTCCTCTGATAGCATGGGTGCGCCACCTCCTTCCTCACGGTCGTCCGGTGTCGGCCGCCACCTTGGTCCCTACCGGCGCCAGTCATCGATACCACCGCACTGGCGGTCTTCCACGAAGAACATAAAGGGGTAGCAAGGTAGCAGAGGGTTCGGGTCGGGTTCGTTAGGTCCTCACCCTCTATGTTAGCTTGTAATCACGAGGAAGATAAAGAATCAACAAAGTCTTGTAATTTAAAACAAGTTAAACCCCTACCTCAAGAATGATGGAGAAACACCTGCGGTTGAGGAAGTGGATCAATGTTCGTCATCCCCCACAACTAGCCTCCAACGATGTCTCTTGGTCATCTATCTCTAGTTTGGGGTTTTGGTGTCGCTCATCACCTCCCGCTGGAACCGGATCTGTCCTCCAAGGGTTTGGCATCTCGTCACTTTTTCAGCACTTCGTTTCTTGGAAATGCAGTGTCGATACCCCTCCCCAAGCTCCATATAAATAGAAGAGGGGAGGGTAAGTAATGACGTTGGGAATTAATGGTGGTTCATTAATTTAGAAGCTTCCTAATTCTTCAACATTGTTGTTACTTAGATTGAAGGGTAAAGTCATTTAATTTCTTGACACATCATTGGCCCCACACTCCACTTGTCCGTTAGAGGATAAGAATGAAAATAAAATAATAAAATTATTTTATTTTATTTCTTTTAAGAAGTCACAAAACTTAACTTTTTCTGTAGACCTACTGAGGTCAAATTAAAGTCTTCCTTAAGTGAATCCAGGCGTTGTGGATTCAACGATACCCTCAGATTTTTAATTCGAGCACCAGTTTAAAAGTTATAAAACGTCGCTCGTACGTTTACTGAACGTACCTTAAAAAAAGTTTCAGAAATTAATTCCTGGCACACCAGGCCTCGGAATCACACGCCGTCAATTTGCGTAAACTCATAATAATTCCATATAATTAAAAAAAATTACATGGAAAATCCGGGTCTTTACAATTTAGTCTGAATTTTTGGTATTTTTCTAAAAACATTTAATTTTTGATGAATAGTGAAAAATACTACATAGTACATAAAAACAAACTTTTTAATTGAAATAATTATATTTAATTTAAATTTATTTTAAAGTAAAAATAGATACATAATACTTATATTATTCCAATGTAATTCATTGGATTAATTTTATAATAAGATTAGATATATAAAATTTTATTGAACTTTTTAACGTCTTTTACCCACCTTCTAGGGACATTTGCAAATTTGCATAAAACGTAATTTTACCACTTCTGTGAATTAAATTTCAAAAATACGAGACACACAGTTGATATCAGTAAGTAAAATGTGGTTCAATAGGATGAAAATAATTTTTGTGAATAGTAATTTTTGAATTTTATTTACCAAGGTTAAAAGTAAATAGAGTAATTAAAGGTAAAAATAATATTATAATAATATAAAATTACCCCAAAACATGTCCTAATTCTATTGGATAAGTTTTTTTCAACCAAAATCAACCTTTGGACAAAAAAATTGATCCTTTTTTATTCACTTGGGTGAGATTAGGACATTTATTATATTTTATTTAAAGAAGAGTTAAAAGTGTTAAATTCAAATTTTAATAAATAAATAATTTTTAATATAGGGTTATACTTAAGATAAATTCAACTATAAATATTCATTAGAAAGATAAAAAGATTTAAAACATCATAATATTTTATTTATAATTTTTATACTTTAAATAATTAAATTTATTTATGACACAATGATGATACAGTAATTTCCTTATTAATGAAAGATTAAAATAATTGATATTATAAATATTAAAATAAATGTAAATTGAAACTTCTGATTCCATCCAAGAATTTTATAGTTGAATATTACACATTATTATTGATTCAATTTATTTTTTTCGAAGTAGTCAAGTTGTTGTGACTTTCACAAAAAACCAAATACTAAATAGTGTCCAAATTGACATAAATGAGTTTTTAAAACAGATACTATTTTATTAAATGATATAATATTAATAAAAATCTAAAATTCGTCCAAAGGACTCAAATAATGTTATATATTTCATTAATTAACCACTTTAGATTCTCTTGTCATTTTATAGTAAGTTTATTAACCATCTAGTGTAAGAATACAAGAAGACATGGTAAGAGTTAAACTATTTAACTAAGGGTTAAATCTAAAAGATAAGGTTAATATGGTGACCTAAACTTGTATAAAACTTATTGGTTGAGAGGATTTATACCCATACCCACCTTATCATCTAAATAAATCCATTTGGAGCCATTATAAACCTAAAATGAGTTTATAATAAAATAATATTTCAAGCTCTTCCTAAAGTTTCCTTCACCTCTCTTATAAAAGAGTACTTACCCTTCTCTCAAATTTACACCTCCAAATCCATTTTTCTCAGCCAAACCATGCTCAAATATCCTCAAAACTACCCTCAATTCAACCTAGTGGCCTTACTTTGATCATAAATCCAACCTAATGAGCCCTTTTGTTCAAATCAAAAGGAAGCACCTGAAGAAGAGGTAATTATTTTATCACCTCTTTCAAAGTTCTTTTCTTCTTCTACTTCCTCTTTCTTTGTAATTTCCATACTAAAATAATAAATATAGTACCTTATACATACTGATATGTTATTATAAATATGGTACAACCATATTCATTATTCTATCCATCCTATGAATGATAAATTCTCCATACGTGCGTACGTACGGCTTACCATCTCCATGTCGTTGTGTAGTTTGTTATTCAACACTTCATTATTTGGATGGGTATAATAATGAGTATAATTGATGTAAATAATAAATATAACATGTTAATGATTATTTTTATATAATATAAAATCCAATTAAATGCGGTTTCACCATCAATAGAATGATATTATCGCTCGTGTGTACGTAGGACTTACCGTCTCCACGATGCGTTGAGATTCATCTTCAACAATATCCCTTTAAGAATTTTTATAAATATATATACATTGATTAATTATGAGGTATATGAAATAATATGTCTACTAGAATAATATATATTTATTTATATAAATATATTTTTATTACTTACTTCAATATCATACGATAAGAAGACGGAAACAACGTTCATGCGTACGTACAGACTACTGTCTCCATGAATGGTGTTTCCATTTCATATATCTATCTATTATACATATTTATATTCTGAATATATATGATATATATATATATATCATTTTTTATATTTTTAATTTATGTAAATCATGATATAAGTGATACGATCAATAATAACAAGTTAAAAGATGTACGATAAAGAAAGCGATTATTACCCGAAATGTTACTTTAACATGGAAATTATTATTAAATGGGTAGTATAAAGTAATAAATGAGTCATATATGATATCATAAATATTAATAGGGTTCTTGTATAATTTAATAACATACTATGGTCATTATACAGGAGGTTAAATGTACCCTCGACTAAAGAAAAGTACAAGGTAAGGGTTAATTCTTCAATCTCATTATTATCTGAGATTGTTTATGTCTAAGTATTTACTGGGACATATTTATCATCCATGTCCATGTTCTATAAAAAAATAAAAAGGAATATTTTATGGTTTTATGTAAGGGACTCTTTAACTATATCATCATTTTAAATGTTTTAAAGATTTATTTTTCTAAATCTTTTAGTTAGTTTTCATGTTTTCAAAATGATTTTAAGGATTTATTTATATAGACATTTTTGTTTTAAATTGCTAATTGATTTAAAAAGTTTTAAAGTGTTATGGGACACTTTGATTCAAAAATATATTTTAAATTAATTTCTTTATAAATTGTGCAAGATTTAAATGATTTCATGAAAAGTGATATTTCTCTCAAAGAGTTTTACTGATTATTTCCAACTATGGCAATGCACTTTATTAGATATTTTTCTTTATTGATGTTGATTTATTATAATACAATATTCTATATTGTATTGAATTAGTTATGATACGTTTGACTATGGATGTGCTATTTTTTTACCATTCATGGTTTACAGTTAAAGTATTGACATTTCATATGCTAGTTTTAATACGAATGTTTATGTTATGTTTCACCCTTTTCAAATGAGGAATGCATTGGACTTAGTAAGTGATGGGTGGGGCCCGCTATAGCCCCTCGATGCATCGGTAAGTATCATGAGACAAACTAGTGTCTTGGAACAAGGCCTTGACAAAATTTATATTTAGGGTCTTGGCACGACGCCTTGAATTTGTGGTTAAGATGTCCAGCATTATGCATTCCATCATTATGCATTCCATCATTATGAGATTAGTTATTAATGTTACATATGATTATTCGACTAGTAGAATATCCATGTGAATAATTGAATGGTATTATTTGATTTATCTTTGTCATATTATGCTGAAGTTTATGTTTAAAGGGCTTGTGTTTCAATTTTATACCTTTCCATAAAAGTTTATGATTATTTATGATAGCTTACGATATATTTTTTATCCTTAATGAGCATCTGAGTTCACCCCTTTCTTATGTTTTATTTTCCCAGGATACCAAGAATTTTATTATGATTGTTATGCAGGGTTATGCTGGGGGAGTAATGGAGTTATAGAAGGATTACTTATGATATTTTTTATGTTAGAAAGTGAAATGTAATGTTCATATATGTAATCTATTTTCCAAGACTACTAAACTGATCGGTCCTTCAGGACTTGATTCCTTGTAATCATGTCAATGTATTAAAATAATGCACCGGCTCCAGGTTTTTGTGGTGAGGGCGTTACATAAGAATTTAAATGTGGTATTATAATTCCAAAAGTTTAATTATTTTATAAATATAATATATATATATATACTTTAATTCTATCATTATAACTATTTGTGACAGGTTGTGATTGAAAATGAATTATATCCATTCACGAGGCGGTAGTCCTACCTACACACGATCGACAGTTTTGTTTCCCATTTCAAATAAGAGGAGATAGATGTAGGTTATTCCACTTAAAAAAATAAAATATTAGTATATTTTAGATACTAATGTTATTATATCACTATAGTTGAATAATATTTGAAGGATGTGAGAGAATAAATAAAATAAAAATGCTCAGTTAAGAATTATACCTCTTATTCAGACAACCTCCTTAGGTTAGCACCAAAATCCATCTTAAGAGATCTTCCTAATCAAAATAAGACATATATGACATTTTTATGGAAATAATAAATATATTTGGGTATGGATTATCTGAATAAAAAGGATTTGTAAGTGTAAATAGGATAGTAGATGGGGTTCCCTTTTATAAGTGGGGGAGAGGGCACACTTAGAATTTTTGAAAAGAAGAAGTTATACACACGTTTTAAAAATGTCACAAGGCTAAAAAACAGATCATTATAAAAAAAATATATGATATAAGATCTTAATATTTCCATAAAATAGTTATTAGATGAGTTTTTATGTTATTTTAACCCTAATATTTTTAGTTTAACCCCCGATAAACTCATTTTAACAATAATTGCGGTAATTAATTTTTACTATTTTTACTATTAATTATGATCAAAAATTAAGTTTAGATTATTATATAATATTAATTATGATTATTAAAATATTTAATCCACTTTTTTAAATTCAATTCGCTTAATTTTCAAAATTTAATTTAAAATTAAACCCTCAGACATGACAAAAAAGTGGTTTTCCAAAGAGAAAACTTTTATAAGTATAAAAAGTTTTAAAATCGCAATTTAATATTGAATTAATTATAATGACATAAATTGGATTAATTATAATATAATTTTACTAATTTTAATTTTAAACCATTTTAAAAAAAATATATAACTTTGTAAATTCTTTAAATTAAAAGGTGGTTTTCAATAAAAATCAGTATTTTTCACTATTCACTAGAAAATTAATTTTTCTAGAAAATTCTAAAAAAATAACCATAATGTAATTTTTACATTTTGATTACAAAAATATATTTTATTTTTTCAAATAAATTTTAAAAAGGTGAAAAAAAATTATTCTTTGTTCACAAAAAATAATGAAAATTGTTTTTTGAGAAGAAATGCATTTTCAAAGTATATAAAGAATTTACAAAAATTAAGTACTTATTTATCAATATATTTTCTTTATATAAAACTTTTATAATTAATTTTTTTAATTTAGTTATTTCTATTCATACCTTCAAGTTTAATTTCTAGGTTATAATGGTCATGTTTAAATAATAATGTTAATAGTATATCGCAATTTGTTAAAACTTGGTGTTGCATGGAGCGCAGTCTATAGAAGAAATTAAATTTATTTGAGAAAAAAATATTTCATAAAAAATCAAGGTGTTACAGATTTAATGAATATATATGATATTTATGATATAATTATTATTCTTTAAAGGTGAATTATTATGTACCTTTCTTTTGTTTCATTCATCGAAAAGTGAAAATGTCATCCATGCATACGTACAAACTACAGTCTCTATGAAGTGAAGTAATTAATTTTTCATCACCACTTTATATGAATGGTTATAAAAGTATATATAATGGATAAATATATTAATTATGAAATTATTAAGATTTTATAAATGATGCAACCATGACCAAGGTGAAAGGATCAAAACCTTTGAACTCAAACACACAAAGAAAACAGACCAGTTTTCACCCAAATAATGATTTTAATGAAGAATTGTTAATAAAAGTGTAATTGGAAATTATAAGGGAATGAAATATTGTAATATATATATATATATATATGAATATTATTTTATATTATATTTATAATAAATCCATTTTAATTATATGGTAGGATTGAACGTATATTAAGCAATACGAGACTTGAGGTAAGGGTTTATCGTCTCACTTTTATTTCTGTGTGACATATTTCATATTCACCACTTGTTTTTTTATATGGTGTATATACTATCCATGAATTTATTTTATGATTATTTTGATGTAAATTATTGTAATTTATTAATCCATATAATTTTATATCTTTTATGAAGTTTTTATTTATAGATTCCCAAAACTATAAGGGTTTATGTTACAATCTCATTTTATTTTCAGGATTGTATATATTAAATTTATATTGATATAAATTAGATAATATTTAGCCTTTAAACCCCATATATTTTATTCTCCTATATTAATTCCTATAATTTTCAAGTATGAGTATCATTTTCCTCTCTTAGGTACTTAAAATGATCAGGGTATTTTTTTAGAAAAGTCGACCTTATTTCCTCATTGGTCTATGAACTTTTTATTAAATGTTCAAAAAAAATTATAGAATTTTTTAACTATAATTAAATGTTTGAGAAATATTGTTTTACTAATTTTAATTTCTTTATAAATGATTAAAATGAATATTTTAAATGTTTTATATATGACTCAGTTTTTATTTTTTTTACAAAAATGTGAAAATAATGTTCTCTTTTAACATATACGACATGAATAGATTTTACCACCATCATGAACATTATTTTAATTGAATAATATTTTATAAGTTTCCATGGTTATTTTAAAAGAAATTTTTTTTCTCAATATTCTGGTAATTTTTAATTTTTAAAGAAACTGAAAGAAAATGATATTTTCTTTATTTTCAGAGAAATATTCAAATGCTCTTTTAAAGGTATTTTCCATATGTTTAAATATCCTTTATAGATTTTTATACTTCACTAGGGATATGATATTATTATAACATCCAATTTGTTTCTATTGATGGCTTATGATGATAATGTTTTAAGGGTGATTCTATGAAACTCGATACTTTCTAACTAGTTAATTAAGATCTAATGAAATAAGGAATGTTTTTATGATACCATCCACTTACTTTATTTAGATGGATATGAATATGTGATGAAGAAATATTTATAAAAAAAATTTATTTTCCATGGGTTATACTATGATTAAATGATTAATGTTTTTATGATCATATGGAACACTTATGTATGTTTTTTATTATGTGACTGGTGGGCACATAATTATATAGTCTACCAATGCATTGGGTAAATATTGATATATCATGAGATAATATGGACTAAAATGGTGAGTTAACTCAATTTATTATGGTAATATATCCACTATTATAGTCTTGCGAGAAAACCTTGACTAAGGAAATGATGGAATAGGGAGTAAACCCAATCCACTATGGGAATTTTTCCACTATAATAGCCTTGGAAGTGGACTTTGACTAAGTAAATGATGGAATGGGGAGTAAACCCAATTCATTATGTAACTTTTTCTACTATGATGGTCTTGGAAGTGAACCTTGAATAAGGAAATGATGGAATGGGGAGCGAACCCAATCCACTATGGGACTTTGTCCACTATGATAGTCTTGGAAATGATCCTTGACTAATGAAATGATTTTTATTCTTATGTGTATTCTAAAAAATTATGTATTGTGTGTATGATATGTCCTCATGGATTATGATTGATTATTAATGATTTATCACTCTTATGACTTATTAATTTTTTTATGACAAATCCTTATGTCATCACTCATAATTAATTATCATTGAACTATTTGGTATGAATTTCTTAAGTTATGATAATGTTCTCATACCCTTATTATTATATTATGGTCACTTATGATTGTTAATTGATATCTCTTATGTTTACCCTTACTAAGCATCTGATCTATTTCTTTCTTATTTTTCTATTTATCTAGGTTATGAAGAAAGGTTTTAAGTATGGTATGTCTATGAAGGTTGCTATGTGAGAAGAACTTTGTGAGAGATATTAAAGATCTTTCATAAAATAAGTTGATTATGTATCTAGTATCTATATACACTAAGACTTTATGGTTTTAGGGTGTGTATTATTATGATATATATTTAATATTAATCTAAAATGATTTCATACTTATGTATGCAATATTTGGGTCACCACAATATGAGTTTTAGTGCCTTTTCATCCAGTCTCTCTCATTCATATTTGACTATATTCTCTGACTTGATTCCAGTCATTAGAAGTTTCTAGTTTTTTTGAAAGAGATAATCATCATATGAATTATCTAGAAGAAAAAATATTTCTCATCTAACTTATAACCTTAGGTTTTACCATATTCTAACACCATACTTTTGATTCCAATAAACTCCCCTTGAATTTAAAATTTTCAAATGGAAAAAGAATGTTACCTAGGCTATTATTGAGTGTGAATTTTTGAGCTCTAAACTAATCTCTAATACCAATTTTGGGGGTTAAACAACACCACCAATTCATTAGATACACACCACTGAATTTTATACATAGCATACATTAAAGATCTGAAAACACCACTGATTGGGCGTTACCCCTTCGATATTAATAAACTAGAATATAGGAAGATAAAGGAACCTACTCATTGTACTAAGTAAATCACATCCATACACTTTGAAAAAATCAAAACAAATATTTACAAAAGTTAAATAAAACAAGTAAAAAAGGAATACTTTAGTTTTACATGGTTCTGACAATTAAAACTTACATCCATTGGAGAACAATGATGCCATATTTATTAGTAGCAGATGATACAAATGTTTACAATCATAGTTGGTAGATACAACCAATATTAGACTACTTTGATTGCAAATCACAATGAATGTATACAAGTGGTCCCACACCACTTGTATAGTGGGGCCAAAATGACCATCCAGTTGCACCACCATCCAAGATTCATGGATTACCCATAGTTAAACCATGATGACTATCGACACCCTATAGCTATCAGTACCTAGACACTGAAGCTGGTAAACATTCCAAGTTAACCAAAACTAGTAACTTCTATTAAATATTATTGAATTGACCACTATCCAGGGAACATCCATCAGACATAGTCCTCATTAGATCAACCCTTCCACCATTGGAAATATCCACTACTGCTATACTAAATATCTAATCAAACCATTATTTAGAGTTTCTCATTTCAATATCATATGTTTGGTAAACTAAAAAAGATTCATAATCCTAAAAAAAGCATTAGTGTGGTGCCTTTATCATATATACATTCTTTTAATAATATTTTACCTACTTTTGTGCATTACTTTGTGGGTGAGCCTTAGTAAGGATAGGCATATAGTTGGTCTAATTTAGGTAATGATTTGATTTCCTATATTTCTTCATTATGGATTTATCATGATTCTTCTAAATTTACATGATATATTTTGGGGAGAATCCTATTGAGTATACTTGTATGATCACCCATGTGTGTGTGTGTGTTTTAGGTCCATGGGTGGGAGTTAACGATTGAGTTGGGCCTTACTATCTCATAGATATTTTTTGTGAGTGTCTAGTGTTCTTGGTCATTTTTTTAGGTGTTTCTATGGTATATTTATTTTTTGGTTTTGAATGGTATGGCATTACATGTATTAGGTTTGGTTTATTTATTATTATGGAGTTCATTGGTGGATTCTTATATTTCCCTAGGAATTATGAGGGAAATTACTCTCATATGAGCATGTTTTATACCCTTGGTTATAGTCACCATCTCATGGCCTATATAAGGTGGGATTTTGGAGTCACTCGTGTATTCATTATTAGTCTAGGAGGGGTACTGGTGGGGTAAGGTCATGACAGTCAATATCACCATGGCATGGTGAGTTCACCCTTACTAAATTCCCTTTATACTTTTGTAAATTCTACCACACAAGATTAATCTTCTCTTAACACCATAATTTTCTATAATAAACATAATTCATCTTATTTGGACCATATTTAACATCACACTTCAAGTCTATATCTTACAAAACCATGTCCTTACTAAATATAAATATCAAGGTATCCCTTCTTTAATAAATGTGTATGAATATCCAAATTAGTGTCTTCAATGATTCCTCACCATATCTTCCATGATAATCCTCAAATAATGACATGTTTATCAATTTAATACACCATTCATTAGATATGGTTTCGAAGTATAGGTAACCATCTTTATTTTATCCATGCATCACCTTTATACAGCACAAAGTCTTAATGTCTCCCTATTCCATCATATCCAATTCCATTTATTATCAACCATTTATTGTCAATAAATCCAACACAAAACATTATATTTTAAATATTCTCCCATTTTTGGAAGTCCTTGATCTCAATAAGGATCCTCAACTCCTTCAAAATCAAAGAAGGTTTCCAACAGAGGTTATGGTCATATATAACAAGTAAAAACTTCATTTATAAAGGAGGTTATTCTCCTATACTTGAATCTTATTAAATGATTTAATATAATAAAATTTATATTATTATTATTTTATAAAATTGATATTATAATTATATAACAATATATTCATACTCATTCTTTCATTATAACACGTTCTTGTTTGTATTAGATTTATCACTAACATGAACGTTATTATAGAATTTACATCATGAATGATTAATAAAATTTAAATAATTATAATATATGATCATAATTATGAATTTACATTATGTTTTCAATTATGTATTAGTAATATATATAAGTATATTCATTAATAAAATCAATTTATATTAATTCCTTATTAACAAAAAAAGAGAATTTATAACCATTCTTTATGAAACATTACCAAAACATATATAAAATAATCATGAAACTACATAACTCTATAAAAAACATCTATATCATCTCCATGAACTTTCTATAGGTGGTTAACACATGATAAATTAGCAATTACTAAAATCATTATACTGAAGAAATCATGGATAAAATAAAACAATTAACACCTAATGATTAATCCTAATAATGAATGATAAATAAATTTATAATAATAAATTATAAATTAATTATATTAAGAAAAATAAATATAAATAATTTTATAATATATATGAATAATAAACCTAAATTTATTATATAGGAAGTTAGATCACATATAATCAATCAGGATTCTGAAGTAAGGGTTTCATTGATTCAATATCCATTTCATTAAGTTATACACTTTCTTCATTAAATATGTTCTTTTAATTTAGTTATATTATACCCATTATATATATATAATATTTTATTTTCACTTTATCTCTAGGAAAATTATATTTTCAAATCAAAAATTTTTTCTATGATTTATTTCTTACTTTATAAAAATATAATAGTGTTAAGTATAATTCTCATCCCCTTGTATCTGTTATTTCTCTTCCATTTCCATGTTATTTCTTACCAAAAATGTTTTCTTTACGTATTTTTAAATTTAAATATGTAATATCTTATGTACCTCTCATATTTTTCTTTAATTATATCAAAAAGTTAATTTTATATCTCTTTTATCAATGTAGGTTACTCCAAAACTATTAAAAATAACTAAAAAGTATTTATTTTTTACTTTCATATCATTTTATATATTTCAATCAATGTTTCTTATACTTTAACTCAATTTCATTTCAATTTTAATCTATTGAGATGTTTATTTTTAAAATGATTTTTTAAAAAAGTTTTAAACCTTTTGAAAATGGTTTTGAAAGTAACTTATATCTTTTCTCATAACAATGATGCCAAAATGTAAAGTAAAAAAATCATAATTTATATTCTATTTTCCATTATTTATCTATAAGATACATCACTTATGACTATTTCATATAACTCATGTATCACACTCTAAATTATTTTATAATATGATTCTTTTGGGTGATTGAATTTTGGGTATCATCTGATCCAAATTTTGATTGCTTATTATGTGATACCATATCAAAATGAAATATAAACCATTTTATTTAAATGGTTTTATCATGTTATGTTGTATGATTGATTTCATATGTCACATATATGTGTATTTTATCATTATTTGGTGGGTGTATGATAGCCCTGCAGGGTGTTGTTAGTGAAGGTTCTGGGCGTAGCGGAAGCACAGTTAGGCTAGTGCCCAGCTTTAATTTTTACCATGATCAGTAATTATTCTAGGATCAATATAATGATGAATTCCAGTCTTCATGTAATAGAATAAAATATTTAGATAAAGAAGGAATAGGCCCAAAACCTTTAGAGAGGATCTTGCACATCATGTTTATAATTAATTTAATTAATTTTATAAAGAAAAGAATGTATGGGTGTTTGGTACTTTATTTTTTGATGATGTTGATCATATGGAATGACCCTTATTGGTTATCTCTTTTCACTTGTAAGGATCCAAACCATAATCCCTCTAGCAGTGATCCACACATGCTCTGATGGCCTCTGATCGACACCACTCTTTCTCTGGGTGCTAGCGTGGTAAAGCGGGTGTCTTATGTCAGTCATTCTTGATCGTTTGTTCTTCAGTCTTGAAAACATCTCTCATTCTTGAGAGGGTCAGGAAGAGGATTTGAGATTCAAATCGTTTAGCTCAATAATTCTCAATTCACCAGGCGTGTAGTTCGGTATATGGAACGATAAACGTATGTGTTTATTTATCAACATGGATCTTTAGTTACAATATTTAATTGCATAAGATAAATTAAATACATTCATAACCTTATAGAAAACTCATGCTCTTAATAATAATACTGGGTCATTATTTATGGTGTTCCAACTTGCACACAATAGAATTATAAATAAAATTATGCATCACAAAATAATAGCAGTGTTATTATTATTTTTACTTGTTCTAACTAGTTAAATAATTATTTACCGTCTTGTAAATAATTATTTTACTACCGGACCGGCCTTGGTCCGCTCGAACTCTACTTCCATTTATTGAAAACCCAAATAAATAAATAATTTATTTATTCTCTTAAATAAATATTTTATTTACAAACTAGTAAAAAAATATTTATTAAATATTCAATAAAACTAATATATATATTTTACTCATAATATGGTGAATAAATATTTATTTAATTTATGTGATCATTTTAACTTGAATAAAATTATTCCATGATCTTGAGAATAATATTTATTTCATCAATTAAATTCAAATAGAATTTAACCGAGACCACCAAAAACACTTAGTGTGTGACCCTCTAGGATTCTTTCTCATTGGAATTAGGCAGGCTTTCCTAAAGTCTAAGAGTTTTATCTAGCAACGATCCAAGGCACCCAAGATAAAGAACTTAAAGTCACAAAAACAATATCTCTATATGAACATTCACTGTGTAATATAATCTCTTTGTCTTAATATCTCATCAAGAAGGTTTCATGATAGTGTCATCAACCTTTGTGCTTGATACGTCATTATTTGACTACCTAAAATAAACTCTTCATTACACCATGGACATGGAATTTTGTGTGATGGTTCTATTTTAATCAAAGGGATGATATATCAACTTCCATAAATGGAAGGGACAAATCTTTTCTCAACTTATCCATTAATAGCATGCCACTCATAACGCACCCAACGTACCCTACTTCCTGCCAACATATGGTGTGACAGTTTTCATTAGAAAATCAAAATGTGAGAGTTATGAAACATATTAATGATAATATTAAAGTCTAAGGATCATTACACACACTCGTAGATAGGAATATCTGATGACACCAAAACATACGGAATTCCTACTAGTGGGTATGTTCGCATAATCTCCCGTATTGTAGATTACCAAGTGAAAACTTCATGAGAAGAAGTCTCATCTTATTATGAGTACTCACACCTAAAAGTATGTATACTATGTTTCCCATTATAGTATGTCATCCAATAGAAAAACTATATTTAAGAACATTTTCATAGCACTTCAAGGTTCTCATCATAGCGGGGATCTGTTATGACCTTGTTAATGTGAAAAATACTCCAGGACATTATTACACTATAGTCATGCAGAACAATGAACAATATGTAATAATATGTTTAATATTAAATATTCATGTAATCAAAGTACAAACAGTTGGTTCTAGGACACCAACTCTTACAAACTCCCATTTAGACTAGAGCCAACTGCCTATGACTTTCAGTCCGCTAGACCTCACATGATGATCATGTTTCTGTTGACTCAAGGCTTTAGTCAAGGGGTCCTCCACGTTGTCTTCTGTGGAAATACTTCTCACTGCAACTTCACATCTCTGAGAAAAATCCCTCAAGATATGATGCTTCCGAATTATGTGCTTTGATCACTGATGTTACCTTGGATCTTTTGTGAGATCCACCACTACAGTGTTATCACAGTACAGTGTGATGGGATCCTTATTGCTAGGTATCACATCCAGATCCTGGACAAAACTTTGCATCCAAACTGCCCCATTATCTGCCTCAGAAGCTGCGATATACTCAAACTCTACTGTAGAATCTACGACCACACTCTTCTTTGATCTCTTCTAGCTCACTACACCTACATTCAAAGTGAAGATGTATCCTGTTTGTGATTTCATGTCATCTTGATCAGTTTGGAAACTAGCATTTATATATCCTGTGATGACTAGTTCCTCATATCATCCATAAACCAAGAACATATCCTTTGTACACCTCAGATACTTTAGGATAGTCTTGACTGCCATCCAATGACGATCACCTGGGTCAGCTTGATATCTACCTATTGCACTCAATGTGTAAGCGACATTCATCCTAGTACATATCATGACATACATGATTGACCCAATTGCTGATTCATGTGGATTCCTTGCCATTATCTTTCTTTACCTGTGTGTCTGAGGACACATTTTCTGGGAAAGATGAATGCCATGTGACACTAGAAACAATCCCCTCTTGGATTATTCCATACTGAATATCTTTAGTATCTTATCAATGTATGTACTTTTACTTGAGCCCAACAATATCTTGGATCTATCACAATGGATCTTGATCCCAATAATAAATGTTTCCTCACCCAAGTCCTTCATGGAGAAGCATTGATTCAACCATGCCTTAACAGACTGTAAGACTAATATCTCATTTCTAATGAGTAATATGTCATCAACATATACTATTAGGAAAACTACTACACTCCCACTAAATATTTGTAGACACAAGGATCACATTCATTCTTAATAAAATCAAATTTCATTATGGATTCATTAAAATTAATTTTCCATGACCTGGATGCTTTCTTTAATCCATAAATGGATTTATGCAACTTTCATACCTTATTAGCATCATTTGGAGTCACAAAACCTTTAAGTTGTGTCATGTAGAAATATTCCTAAAGTTTCCCATTAAGGAAGGCTATTTTGAAATTCATTTTCCAAATATCATAGTCATGGTAAGCGGAAGTGGCTAATAGAATTATGATTTATTTTAGCATTACAACTGGTGAAATGGTTTTGTAGTAGTCAATTACTTAATGTTGTTTGAACCCTTTTGCAACCAGTCATGCCTTATAGGTATTGACTTGTCCTTCCATGTATATTTTCTTCTTAAATAACCATTTGAAACCAATATGCTTTACATCAACTGGGGGATCTACCAAAATCCAGACATGGTTTTGGTACATGGAATCCATTTTAGAATCCATGGCTTCTTTCCACTTGGAAATGTTTGTGCCACTTACTGCTTCCTTGTAGCTTAGAGGATAATTATTATAAACTAAAAATGAGTCACCATCCTCAGTAACTAGAAAACTATACCATTTAGGTTCTCTAACCTCTCTTGTACTACTACTTAGTTCTTGTGTCTCTGGAATAGTACTTTCTTCCATGGGGCTTTGTGGAATCTGTTCATGTACCAACTTTTGTGTACCTTGATCCTTGACTTCATCGAAGTCTATCTCACTCCCACTATCTCTTTTGGAGATGTGATCCCTATCAAGGAATATGGTGTGTCTTTCCACTATAACCCTTTTGTTTGAGGGCTTTTAAGGTAATATCACCTTGTTTCCTTAGGGTATCCTATAAAGGTTCACTTTGTGCCTCGGGGTGCAAGTTTGTTACCTGAAGAGTCCTTAACAAATGCATCGCTTCCCCACACATGTAAATTCGATAACATGGCTTTCTTTTCACTCCAGAACTTATATAGAATGTCATTTATCAATTTAGTTGGTACTTGGTTTATTATATGTGTCGTTGTTTGTAATTAATATCCCTAAAAGGATAATAGAAGACTCGCATGACTCATCATTGATCTCACCATTTCCAACAAGGTGTGGTTCCTCCTTTCTCTCCCACTATTACACTAAGGTGTGTAAGGAGGAGTGAGTTGGGATAGGATCCCAAACTCCTATAAGTAATCAATAAAGTCTTGATTAAGATATTCCCCACCTCGGTCTGAGTAGAGTTTCTTAATCTTATTACCAAGCTGGTCCTCAACTTCATTATTGTATTCTTTGAACTTATCAAAAGAATCTGACTTATACCTCATTAAGTGGATATATCCATATCTACTAAAATCATCAGTAAAAGTTATAAAGTATGAGTAATCTTACCTTGATTCAACTAGAAATAGTCTATACACATCAGTATGAACCAATTCAAGAATCTCTTTATCCCTTTCACCTTTCCCACTAAATGGGGCTTTAGTCATTTTTCCTTGTAAACATGAATGACATATTCCAAGTGGTTTTAGTTTTAAAGAATCTAAATATCCATCTTGATGTAACTTTGTTAAGAGTTTCCCATTTACATGACCTATCTGGTGATGCCAAAAAAAATTGTGGTATGATTCATATAAAGTATATTTGTTATCAATTGTCATTACTTGGTTTATGTAATCCAACATGTAAAGACCATTGTATAAATATTCCCTACCAAAACAAATTTTATCTTTATAAAATAAGAAACATTCATTTCCAAACTTGAAAACAAATCCATATGTATATAATATGGATACATAAATAATATTTTTATTAAAAGATGTCACATAATAAAAACCTTTTAACACCAAGATTATCCCAGTTGGAAACATGAGGTGGTAGCCCCCAACAGCTATAACAGCAAGTCTGGCTCTGTTGGCTGCTCATAGATCTACCTCCCCTTGGTCAATCTTCCTGAATCTACTTGGTTCCTATATTTGGATACATATGTGAGCACCAAAAGTTGTATCTAATACCCAATTTTTAGAAACATATAGATTTCATTTGATAACAAACTCACATGAATCTTCCCCTTGCTTCTTAGGCTAGGTGCATTTATTCTTCCAGTGGCCCTTCTTGCCACATGTGAAACAAATAGCCTCATGTTCCCATAACTCCCCTTTGATCTTCCTTTTCTTGGAAGGCTATAAAGAATCTTTGGGCTTAAATCTCTTCTCCTTCTCTTTCCTCTTATTCACCATAAGGACATAAGGATTTTCATGCTTCATATCTTTGTCCACTTGGAGAATGAGGATAAGAAGATCAGATAGATACTTCTCAATGTTGTTCATATTGAAATTGACAACAAAGTTGGAGAAGATATGAGGTAGTGATGTGAGAATGAGATCGGTGCCCAGTTCTTCGGGGAGTTTAAATCCTAGAACCTCCAAGCACTCAATGTAGCCAATGATCTTAACTATATGAGGCTCAGCTAGGGCAACCTCTCTAAGCTTACTCTGAAAGAGTGCCTTGTATATCTCAAACCTTTCATGTCTTTATCTCTCTCGGTAAAGACCATGGAGGTGCTCGAGAATTCTATAAGCATTCATGATTTCATGAGACTTCATGATCTCACTAGACATTGATGATAGAATCCAGCATTGAACATTGATCATGTCATTCATATGTTTCTCATAGACTAGGAAATCCTCATCACTCACCTATCTGGAAAGAAGATCAGGTAATGATGACTCTAACAAGTAATACTTATGTTTATGGTGTAGGATAACCCGAAGGCATCTAAACCATTCCTGGAAGTTGTTGTCAGTGAGGATGTTGTGTTTATCCAGAATTGATCATAGGGATAGTGTGGTTGAAGAGATTGGAATTTTTATTCTACAATAAAAGAGAATATCATTAGTACTTTCTTGATTACATTTTATGAGAAATAATAAATTAATTTTATTAAGTCTCCCACTATTTTATCAATTCCCAATGACCCTCACCATTGAACTCAGAATGTTCATTTGTCATGAAATTATAGTGGAAAGGATCCATATTCCCCTTCGCATAACCCCAACAAGGGTTGGTCAAGCTATTTGATGGTATTTAGGAAGGAATATCTTTTACAACTTCAAGCTTGCAGCTTCTTGATATATTGAGTGGACTCCCCAATACTGAAATCCTGACTTTGGATTTACTCAACTCTTGCCTCCAATATTACACCAAGTCTCACAAGGGTTACTCATCTTGATGTAATATGGTTAAGTAAACCTAAAAGCTTTCATAAGAGATTCCGGTATAAAATTAATTTTCCCAACAAGGGTTAGTCAAACACATAGTTTTATTGAGTTTTTACCTTAATCAAGTAATGAAAGGCTTGGTCTGACTTAATATTTTATTTGATGGATTTTTATCTCTTATGCGTGAATTAATTATTATCATTATCACATGATTTTTAATGTTAAGTGGAAATTACTTAAGTGATTAACCATGTTATGATAATATTTATGCATAATTATGGTTTATTATTCCATCTTGCATGATTATTAGTTCATTAAATATGTGATCGTGAAAACACATCCATAATGATAAACCATGAAACTGACAGAAATAAAATAAAGTAAAGGGAATGATCATTAGATTTCCTAATGGTTATTTTATCTAGAGGTTGATAAACTAACCCTGAACTATGGGGGAAACACCTTGAACCTTTTGGGTTCGTGTTCACAACTTTCCACCTATCCACCTCTGTATCTCCTAGGATTCGCTTCGTCTCAGCTCTAACTTGAACTGCCTCCACTAGCTTGGGATTTCCATCCATTACATATGCTTTTTTTAACTCACATGTAGGTGAGGGGTAAAAGGGGGGTTTACATAAAAGAAACCATGGGCACGTAGACCCGACATATTAATGAGGAGAGATGTCTTATAGGCCAACAATTCATTTAATAAATAAATTAAAAGGAAACCAGTCACATACAAAGGTCTTGGTCTCTCTCATGATCACCCATATACATAAAACGAGTTACGCATTTAATAAAACTAGTATTCAATTATTTAATATTTATTTATTAAGATAAATTGTGCTTGAGTAGATTAATTATTATCTTTAATTAATCAATCCTTTTATCTTAATCCTTTTCTGAATTTCCTTGAGATTCTCATCTTAGTACGCACCTTGGAGGTATCCTAGTGAATACTCATTTGAATCTACCCAACATATATTATATTCACATACTGTCTTACTCTTATGACATATGGAATAAAAGATGTTTCAATGCATAGAGTAACAACCTGTACTACAATTTATACATGATGTGTAGTTTTGAACATTACACAAACATTAAAGTTTTAATTTTGTGTAATCTGGTAAAGTACACAGCGTGTAGTTCTGACTACAAGGTGTGTACTACCTTTACCGTATGTCCCAAATTACACATCTAGGGACTCGGTGTGTGAAGCGTACTTTAGAAATTTTGGAGTACACTGCGTGTGTAGTGGGATACACATTGTGTTTTTTACACGTTACACGTTTACCGGTCAGCTTATCCATGTATAGGATACACGGTTTGTACCCCTGACCTGAAGAGACTACATGCCATGTGCAGTGGGCCACATGGCGTATAATATGGTAAGTGTGTGCCTATCTGTCCCAGTCAACATGTGGTTTAGAATTAACTACATCGTGTGTAATAAATGCACACGGCTTGAGTAATTTCCAAATTACTCCCAATGCGTTGAACATGACTACACGGTGTGTAGTCCAGATTACACGGCGTGTATAGCAAAGAACACGGCGTGTAAGTCCAAACACATGGCATGTACTTTCGTGTCACCTGGGTAGAATCATCGGTGCCTCCTAATGAGTTCTCTATTTTAATTTTAATTAAAAAATCATTTGTTTCTATGAAATCTACGAGAAACAAAAAGAGGGAGAACAGATCTTGAAATCCAGATTACAAGAACTATTAACCTTGAATTGAAAAACTAAATTATTAAACCATAAATCATCAACAAATTATTTAAATAAATATAAACTATGATGTAACCCCTCTGATACCACTTGAATATTCTGAGCGTATCGGAAGCACAGTTGGGTCGGCGCCCAACTTTAATTTTTACCATGATAAATGATTATTCTGAGATCAATACGACGATGAACTCCAGTCTCCATGGAATATAATCAAAGATTTAGATAAATAAGGAAGAGGCTTGAAACCTTTAAATAGGATCTTGCACATCATGTTTATAATTAATTTAATTAATTTCATAAAGAAAAGAATACTTAGATGTTCAGTACTTTTTTTGATGATGTTGATCGCCCGAAATGACCCTTCTGGATTGTCTCATTGTTCTTGTGAGGATCCAAACCATAATCCCTCTAGCGGTGATCCACACGTGCTCTGATGGCCTTCGATAGACACCACTTGTTCTCCAGGTGCTAGTGTGGTGAAGAAAGTGTATTGTGTCGGTCGTTCTTGATTGTTTGTTCTTCAGTCTTGAAGAACATATCTCGTTATTGAGAAGGGAAAGAAGAGGATTTGAGAAAGAAATAATTTAGCTAAAGAATTCTCATTTCATCGGGCGTGCAGTTCGGTACATGGAACAATAAAAGTACATGTCTATTTATCAACATGGGGCCTCAGTTACAATATTTAATTGCATAACAGCAATTAAATACATTCATAGCCTTAGAGAAAACTCATGATCTTAATAATAATATCACGTCATTATTTATGGTGTGCCAACTTGCGCAAAACGGAATTATAAATAAAATTCTACGTCACAAAATAATAGCAGCATTATTATTATTTTAACTTGTGTCAACTAGTTAAATAATTATTTATCATCTTGTAAATAATTATTTTACTACCAGACCGATCTTGGTCTACTCGAACTCTACTTCCATTTATTGAACACCCAAATAAATAAATAAATAAATTATTCTCTTAAATAAATATTTTATTTAAAAACTAGTAAATAAATATTTATTAAATGTTCAATAAAATAAATAAATATATTTTACACACAATATGGTGGATAAATATTTATTTAATTTATGTGATCATTTTAACTTGAATAAAATTATTCTATGGTCTTTATAATAATATTTATTTCATCAATTAAATTCAAATATAATTTAACTGATACCACCAAAAACACTTAGTGTGTGACCCTCTAGGATTCTTTCTCATTGGAATTAGGTGAGCTTGCCTAAAGTCCAAGAAAATTGTCTAGCAATGGATCAAGGCACCCAAGAGAAAGAACTTAAAGTTTCAACAATGACATCCCCATATGAACATTCACTATGTAATATAATCCCTTTATCTCAATATCTCATCAAGCAGGTTTCATGATAGT
Source organism: Viscum album (assembly GCA_963277665.1). NCBI lineage: Eukaryota > Viridiplantae > Streptophyta > Magnoliopsida > Santalales > Viscaceae > Viscum > Viscum album. Next base: position 141,170,781 of record OY728161.1, on the reverse strand, counting down.
GTCATCAAACTTTGTGCTTGATACGTTGTTTTTTGACTACCTGAAATAAACTTGTCGTTACACCATGGACATGGAATTTCGCATGATGGTTTTGTTTAAATCAAAAGGGCCGAGATATCAACTTCCATAAATGTAAGGTAAAAATCCTTCCTCGACTTATCCATTAATAACATGTCACTCATGACACACCCAACGTACCCTACTTCTCGTCAACATATGGCGTGATGGTTTTCATTAGTAAATCAAAGTGCGTGAGTCATGACATGTATTAATGATAATTTTAAAGTCTAAAGATCATTACACATGCTCATAGATAGGAATATCCAATGATACCAAAACATTCGAAATTCCTATTGGTGGGTCTATTCTCATAATCTTTGTGACAACCGGGTCCCGGTGACAGCACAGGCACCCCGCCTTAACATGGTCGTCGGGTCCTGGCCTACCAGGTACCACCAGTTGCCCCCGCAGACACGTGGGGCCCACCCCAGGGTCCACCCACATGCCCGAACGGGTCATCTGACTAATGATTGTCCCCACATGCCAACACATGTCCTTTCCAGTGTGCTTTGTCCTCACTCACACACACCCTGGGAAACTTCTCAAAAGGTCACCCATCCTGATCACTACTCCAGGCCAAGCACGCTTAACTGTGGAGTTCTAATCAGACAGGCTCCTGAAAAGGAAGGTGCACCTTGTTGACATGAGTCATATCATTTAGTCATTTAACCCTTTATCATTTGGGGGTGTTACCAATCACCCCCCCTTTAGAGCACAATGCCCCCGTTGTGGGCCCTACATCTCAACCCAGGAAGTGCACCGCACTTAAGGCTGGGTTCCTCCTCTGATACCAAATGTGACAACCGGGTCCCGATGACAGCACAGGCACCCCGCCTTAACATGGTCGTCGGGTCCTGGCCTACCAGGTACCACCAGTTGCCCCCGCAGACATGTGGGGCCCACCTCAGGGTCCACCCACATGCCCGAACGGGTCATCTGACTAATGATTGTCCCCACAGGCCAACACATGTCCTTTCCAGTGTGCTTTGTCCTCACTCACACACACCCTGGAAAACTTCCCAGAAGGTCACCCATCCTGATCACTACTCTAGGCCAAGCACGCTTAACTGTGGAGTTCTAATCAGACGGGCTCCTAAAAAGGAAGGTGCACCTTATTGACATGAGTCATATCATTTAGTCATTTAACCCTTTATCATTTGGGGGTGTTACAATCTTCCATCTTGGAGATTAACAAGTTAGAAATTCATGAGAAGAAGTATCATCTGCTTGCGAGTACTTTCACCTAATGGTATGTATATTATGTGTCCCATTATAGTATGTCATCCAACCATAGAACTATATTTAATAATATTTTCATAGGACTTTAAAGTTCTCATCCTAGCGGGTAATTTTTATGACCTTGTCAATGCGACAAATACTCCAGTACATTATTACACTATAGTCATGCAGAACAATAAACAATATGTAATAAGATGTTTAATATTAAATATTCATGTAATCAAAGTAAAAATAGTTTGTTCTAGGACACCAAATCTAACAGTTAGTTCCTTATGAGTATTTAAAAAAAAATTTATAAAACTCAAACTATCCTACTTGATTAATTAAAAACATAGTATTGGTAAGTCTGAGGTTGAACCCACAAGTATGGAGAAATTAGTTTGATTAGGTTTTAAAAAAGATTTAATTTTATTAATTTTGATAAATAGGTTAGAAGAGTTGTGTTTGATTTAATTTTAGAAAATGAAAGATGAAAACAAAGTGCAGTAGATTGATTAGGTTGTGGGAAGATTTTGAAAGTGTGTCAGGGTTTTTTAATTTTAGGGTTCATGTGCAATTAGATTTTAGAAAATGCATTGACTAATTCATTATTGGTGTAAGATTTAAGATAAGGTAGATCAAATGGTCATGGTATCTCCTCCTTAATGTGACAATTCCCAATTTCCCTTGGTTTGATAATTTTGAGTGTTACCGAATCAAGTTTGTCTCGATGCCATTTTTAAACCTGATTTCCTCTAAAGTTGAAAATGATCATGAATTCTTTAGGGTTTTTAGTTGTGTAATTTTAAAGTTTTTTTATAATTAAGTTATCAATGGTCATGATAAAATAAAAATAAAGGGGTTGGAATATGAATAACAAATTTCCCAAGCCAAACACATGAATTATTAAAATAAATAAACCCAACACACCTTCCCCCTTCAATTAAATCACCCTAAAATATGACAGGATTACCCCTTCATCCTAGAGATGAGAAGTTTATAGGGAAGGAAAAAAGAAAATAAATGCATAATGAAAATAGCGAGGACTCGGGGAGTACCATGCGCAATGAAGCTTCTCGCTCCAAGCTTGGTCGCTGATGGAATGCCTAAAACAGCCAAAAATTCCTTTATTTATAGGATTTGGATTGGTTCTACCTAACACATTACATTATGTGTAATATTTTTTCACGTTGTGTAATCTTGATCTAAGGTTGCCTCTGTGATTTTTGAATCTCTGTGAATTTTGCATGAATCTCATTCAAATATTTGGAATGTTGACTCCTTTCATGATGTGTAATGGGGAATCATGATGTGTAACCTTTAAATCTTCAAATCTAGTGAATCTCAACATATTTATTCTCCAAAAATAAATCTCTAAAAATTTCATGTTGTGTAATGTAGTTACACGACATGTAATGGTCTTTCACAGCATGTATCAACTTCACAACTTGTCCTGGCAGCATCCTTCCTCTTCGATGAAGTCGCGATGTCTAATGGGATTACACAATGTGTAATAATTTTGTTCCTAGTTTTCCAACTTCAAAATCCCTCAAAAATTCTATGTCGCACCACTTTGCTTCACTCGCGATGCAAAGTGTCTTTTTTCTCTAATTTCCACCTCTTTTCATTCCTTTTTCACAAATTCATTATTTCCTTTCATAAGATATAAAACAAATAAAAACCTTCCCAAAATTGGTGAGATTATTCAATTAAATACAACATCATAACCATAAAATGTATTCATGTAATACACTTATCGATATACTAAGAATTATATAGCTCTCAAATGAATTGGGTAAATATTTACATCTCATGAGATAATTATGTTATGCATGGGCATGATGTGATTAGATATGTTTAAAATTTTATGCATGGGAATGATGTTGTTAGCTATGTTTACAATATTATGATTTACAATTCTTATATTTAGGAAAAATTCCTATATTATGTCTCCATGGATCATGATTATTGCATTATGATTTCACACTCATATTCCATGTTTTATGTTGTGCTTTCATGATGACCCTTTTATGGTTAAATATTCATATTCCATGATCTATAGTTATTTTATATTGCCTTATGATCACCCTTTATGATTTTTTTTATCTTTTTCATTAATATTACATTTTTCAATGTTAATGTTTCTCTCATGTTTATGATCTAATAATATGTCTCCATGGCTCATTGATATTATTTTTCCCTTACTAATTGTTTGAACTCTCCATTTTTCTATACTTCCTTTTACATGGGGTTATGGAGAAGATTATTATGCATGATATTTCTATAAGATAATCAAGTGTGAATAATGGTTTTTGGGATAAATATATACAAGTAACCATTGGTTTTCGAGAGTGTGTTTAATTTATGAGATGTAATGTATAATTATAGTCAATGATGTAAAATCTATGTATGTTTTTCTTGGTTTATCTCTGGTAATAAACTTTACTATCACCATAAAAAAATTAACAACATATTTTTATGTTAATAACCTTTTTTTAATTGAAATAATACAATGATAGGTTGCCTTCAAACCTTCCTTTGAAATGTTTTAACTTGTTTGCAACCAGTGATAAGAATTCCTCACTCATGTACACTTCTTCATTTTAATATTGATTGATATCAATATTCTCTATAGACTTGAATTTTATGTCCTTCGATGAGTGGCTCATTATCCCTTCCTACTTCATATGCATCTCATAAGTAACCAAACTACTTTTTAGATAACCCAATGAGCACTCCACAAAGTTTCCTTCTTCAAGATTAAACACCTTTGGATTATACAAAAGGTGAAAATATCCTCATGGTTTTCTTTATGATCTATAAATCCTTTATATCATCTCCAATTACATGAATGGATCCAACAACCTCAATTATTTAGTTCAAGAGACCATTGATGTTTTCATTCAAATGCATCATCAAATCATCATTCTTATTGTACAGTACTTGTAACTTTGCTTCATTCACTTTACTATCATCGTCATAAATGTTTCCCATCTTATTCCAAATCACTTGATAAGTTGGTAAAATCATCAATTCAATTTATATTTGATTAAAAAAAATCTCCATATAATACATTTTGTGCCTTTGCATCAACATTTACAAGTTTATTTTCTAATTCATTTAAGTTTGTTTCGATAGGATCACTCACTTATATTCCTTGTATCAAATTGAAGAAAACATTGATTTTAAGTGACTGTATATGTGATCTCATTTTATTCTTCTGGATTTAGAAATTTCATCCATAAAATAGAGTAAATCCTTTTACATTAAATGTTTCCTCCATGTAAAATATCGGTAAGTGGCAGTTTCACCACACAATCAATCTTTTGATTTTTATATTACTTATTGCAACCAAAGTCCCAAAGACAACCTAAGTGGGGGTGAATTATTATGTAAATTTATTCTCATATAATAGATAGAATTACCATGTCTTCAATAATATACTAAAATTAACATATTTAATCATAAAACCACAACATCCAAATATGAAAATAAATACAACCACATATCGATTTTACTTGGTTCATCACTAAGGGTTATATCCTAGGATCATACACTAACAATGTGTAAATGTACTAAAATCACTACAATTTTTTTTATTACAGTTATTTAGGTAGGGATCACTACTAAACCAAGGGAAACTCCCTTATTTATATTCACATGTCTCTTTGATAAAGATATCCATGAATAGGTTGACACATAGGTTGCTCTTAATTAATATCAAAATAATATTCAAAACACCATGACAATGTGGGTGGTTCTCTTTAGATTCATCATAAATATAAAAATTAAATATCTAATAAGGTACTTTACAAAATTAGCCTTCTCATAGAAACTCCCAATGTGAAATAATGCTCTCTCTCTCTAAATATATTATTGTTTTCTTGTATCTTGTCTTATCTGATCTCTCATCTTTAATCTTTCCAACTCATTTTTTCAAAAATTTCCTATATAGAATGTCACATGTCATTATCTCATTTTACATAAAATATTTCCTCCTAATAAAAATAAACACACCTAAAGTAAAAGATAATATTCCTTTTTTAAATTACTCAAATCCCATGATTTATTTCTTATCACTAGAATTAAAGTGCAACATCATCTATTATGGCATAACTCGCCTATGTTACCAGATCCTCTATAAATCACAGTCTGATTTTGAATTCAAATTTTAAAGATCATGAGTTATAAATACTCATCATCCAGATTCCTCACAATTTAACTCTCCCTTTTATGATTAAATATCTAATATTCCATTATATTACAATATTTAATTATGATGTAACCTCTAAGTAAAAAGCCACAGCCTTGAGCATTTATTTAAGAATTTATCGTATTTAACCAAGTTATGGGATCTTGTTGTGGCATGATTCCTACCCATAAACATTCACTCTCAATTTTAACGTTCCATGGTGGTGTGTAAGACAAGTCGTAAGGTCCATCCATACACTATATTCTCAAATCCATTAGGGATCATGATGTAAAAGATATGGATTTTGATATGATTTATTTCTAGCCACAATTTCTTATTTGTTACACTATGAAACTATGATGTGACCATCAATACAGTAATTCCAAATATTGTATCACGTTTAACTTTCCAACCTTATGCAACAACAATTACGGTGTAATAATATGTCATCGCAGTGTAATATTTAATTAATAATTCACTAAAAATCACCAATGAATATTGTAGTGTTACTGTATATATTATATCATGGTTTTTGCTTCTATCATCAACATTTATCCAAAGCTCCTCCAAACTTCACTAAACCACACCAAGTCTTACAGATGTTGTAACTCATCTAATGTGAAGTATTTCCAACAAAAATAGCCAATTTTGATTATTCTTCTACAAAATTCTCACTTATGCCATCGTTCTCTTCTTAAATAACCCAGGTTCCAACATTTATTGATGTATTGAAATAATTTTTATGGGAAAACGTCTATTTTATTGTGTATGAATTCTCAATGCTAGGAATTATCCTCTAGTCTGTCAGAGGAGTGATTAGGTGGAATTCTTGAACTTTTAGTTGACTCAAATGAGGTCCTAATGGGGTCATCTTATGTCATGTTATGGAAATATAGTTAATACCTATGGGTGGAAACTTTTTCTACACTTTATTGTAGTTAAATTATGTGTAATACTTTTCCATAAGTTCTTCATTAGATTTTAGACTTTTGAATTCAATTGGACAAGTATTTTTGAGTGTTTAAACTTTAGGGAATTAGGCCATTGACAATTGTACCTCTCATTGGCTATAAATTGTCATTGTCATTGTACATGTAGTTCATTCAATATTGTAACAGAGATTCACAATAAATTTGTTTTCTATTCATTACGTGATAAATATTTTTAGCTCCAACCTTATTTTTATGCATCCTTGCCTTATTACAATTTAGGTTGGTGATCCAAGATCACAAATCCATAAATTTATGTCTCGAACAAATTATGTAGTTGTGTGAATTTTATTCACTTTTCTATTGTTATATTTCCATCTAAGTGACATATCTCACTTTTTAGAATTTTTTGGTTATTTTTTCCATGGATCCTCATCTATATTTATCATCCCCTATTATATATTATGAAGATGGAGTCCTTTCATGTGTCTCACAACAAATAGAATCTGATGTAGTTTATTACAAAGAGGATTATTATCTCGATATATTATGTTAAAATTTAGAACAACGCAATATGGTGATAATTTAAAATTATTTATATTAATGAATAAAGGAATACATGATATAACCATTGTCTCAAACTATTATCTCATGATTAGTCGATTGGGAACAATATTCAATACTTTCATCACATCTATATCTCCCCTTATTGTATTGAGATATCTACGTCCAACATAAATCATATAACCTTTAGAATCCAAAATTCTTACAGAAATCAAATTTATCCTTGGATATGGTACATTCTTCACATCACTCAATATATAAAAATACTTCACCAAACATGAAAAATTAATTAAACCAATGCATGTACCAATGAAACAACTTCTCTCTCTATTTTTTTATCCATTTTCATAATAACATTATGCTTCTCATACATGTCAAAATGAAATCTAATCACGGATACATTGCATAAAAACCATGATATATAATACACCAAGAATTATTCACATCTATCATAGTTGTAAACAATAAATGACTTTAATGTATGATATCTAAAATAATAAAAATTGTTTTTGATAATTCTTCTACCATGTATATTTTTTTATCTTCTTCGTCATATCATTATACTTGTAAAAATTTATTCATACATCCCCATAAAAATCACCAATAATATTGAATTCATTTCCCTCTCTTCATTTCCAAGATCCATTCTTCTATTGTTTGTATCTATAATCACTTGTTGATTTCATGGAAGCATCATTGTCTGATGACTCACCATCATTAGTTTTTTACATAATATTATTCACCAACAATGGTTCAATTATATCATCTAGTTTCATAATGTCTATATTAATGGTATAGTGGAAATATTGTCATTGAACTACACAATAGGATGGAAAAAGTAAAGTCTCATTCATTTCATTAATTTCTAGAGACATCATGTTACCTTTTTCATATATCTCGATTTTCACTGGAGGCAATTTTTTCAGAATTTGATAAATTTATTTCAATATTTTCCTAAATTCTTTATTCTTTAAAATACATAGATGATAATTTTTTTTAAGATAAATATATATAGATTTATTTGTGATTTCCAAATTTGTCCTTATCTTTTCAAGAACCATCAAATTTATTATCACTCACAACTTGTAGAGACTCGGGTTTTTGGCCATGTCAGACTTTGGATTATTTCTATGAATAATTCCAGAGCTAGGTGCGAAGACGGCATGCGATTCTGAGGCTCGGTGTGCCCAGATTTAATTTTATAAAAATATTAAGTATTTTTATACTATGCACGTGGTGGGGGTGTGATATCTCCTAAACGATAGCTCAGAATGGGAATCGGAGGGCACAGTTGCGTCCAGAGCGTGCCGTTTACCCTAGGCGAGGTGTAAAATTTGCGGGCGCGGGCCTGCGGTGGAAAGCGCCACCAGGGGCATTTTCGTAAATAAGTGGAAAAGTCCATTTACGAGCATCGGCTCGAATAACTTCTGAACGGAGTCTCGGATCTCAAATCTGAGTCCTCTGTTGTGTTCATAACGGCACGTTTACCCTAGGGGTGCCCTTACCTTTGTCTGCATCGGGCGCGGAGTCGGGAGCGTGGTTTTAAATGAAGGTTTTTAAATAAAAAAAACAAAGAAAACCTCTCATTCTCTCCTCCCTCTCCCACCCATGCGCAGCGGACGGCCACCCCTCCCTCCTCCGGTTCTTCACCGATTCGAGCTCCGATCGTCCATTTTCTACGTCGTTCATCAGCGGATCTAGCTTCAGGGTGTCATCGGCGTCGATCTGCACCCGAAGCTTCGGCGTTTCGCCCACGAGGTAGGAGGTTTGCGTTTTAATCCCACGATCTCGTTTTTGCTTCTAATTGCTTCGTTTTGAGGTCGTTGCAGGGAAGATATTTTCCCGGGGGTCGCACTGGTACTTTCAGATCGCAAAATGGACCATCGGGGTGCCCCCGGCGACCCGCGAAAGGTCCGCCGGCGCGGCACCGGCGCGGCGGAGCCACGGAGGACCGCGGAGGCTGGCCGCCCAGCGCGCCGGTGGAGCGCGGCAGTGCTGTGCGCCATGCGGCAGAGGGCCGCCGGCCAGGGCAGGCCGGCGGCGGTGGCCGGTCCAGGCCGGTCTGCCCACTTGTCATACGGGGGTCTTTAAACCCCTGTATCTTGCAATCTGGGAGTCGGATTCACGTTCCGTTTGCGGCGACGCGACCCTGCCGACGGGACGAACCCTACAGTGTGGGTTAGAGGTTATAAAGTTTCGAGATCGTGGCTCGGGAGTTAGAAACGTCGTATAAAATAATATTATTTTATTATTTTACAACTTCGGGTCATTGTAACTTCTACCCGGAGTGTCTGAATGAAGTGTCGTCAGTGGCATTGAGACCCTGATGGTACGACAGACTTTTTGAGATGGTTTCCGGGTGTTGGGACTGAGAATGGGGTGCTGGCCCCGCGAGGCCGGGTTTTGGCGTTTGCGGAGAAACACATTTTTCGCACCATGAGTCCGATTTTGGAGGATGAATAGTCGATCCTGTGTGTTTTTTCGAGAGGATCGCAATGGTGTGATCCTTTCATTGAGTTTCGGAACCGAGGCGTGGGCCCCACCTGAGATGGCTTTGGTGAATAGTACCTTTTTCACCGGGTGTCCGTTTCGGACGAACGAGTAGTCGATTCCGCTTGTTTTTTCGAGGGGATCGTTGTGCTATGATCCGCTTGATGGGTTTTGGGATCGTTGTGTGGGTCCCGTGTCACGACCCGACCCAACGGGGCTCGAGTCGCGACTCCCCAAGCCTGCCTCCAATAGGCCAGGGGCTGGCGACCAGCGCCAAGTAGGCTATCACACACATGGGAGGCATTAGCCTAAGGTACCTGTACACACGCACCCACAAACACCTCCATGCAACAGTGCAGAGATATAGAAACTGAAAAGTAAATGCATGCATACAATCTATCCCAAACCAGAGTGCAACAACAAAAGTACAAAGGGAAAAACAGGGCCCACCAAAGAAAACTACAAAGCACGTCCAACCTGCTCTGAAGAAGGGGAACGCTGCCACAAACACCCGCCGGAAAGATCCCTCGGCACAGCTCCGGTAGACACCCCGGTCCACTCGCTCACTAAGCTCCACCTGCTCCGGGTCCTCCTGGGACTCCGTCAAAAGGCCTGTGGTCTGCACAAGACACAAACATGTGCGGGAAAAGCCCGTGTAGGGGTGAGTATAAACATACTCAGCAGGCACCCCAAAAACCCAAAACCCAAGGGAGCAACTGAAAGGCAACAGTCTGCTCAACCCAGCCAGAGGGAACCCAGACGAGAGAGAAACTCCATCTCGTGACCATCCTCGGATAAACACAACTAGTCAGCTCAGCTCAGGTGTATGCCCATACATACACCTTGAACAATCCAGATATACTCAGCTCACACCACAAGCCACAAGAGGTACCGACCTCATCACCAGCAACTGTCCCAACCAGGAGAGTACACCACACGAACACTGTCATACCAGATGACACTCATCCGAGAGATACACTCCATCGGGTCCCAAACAAACATCTCAGACGCTCACCCGAGAGACCACGCTCGTCGGATAACATCACTGAGGAAACATCACTGAAACAACATAACCACCAAACTCCTCGGATAGGGGATCGCCGCTACGGTCCGCTAGGGGATACCAATACCCACTCTGGTATACGTAGCTCACAGATAGGGGATCACTCCCAGGGTCCACTAGGGGATACCACGACCCGATATGACATACATAGTTCTCACAGATAGGGGATCACACCCAGGATCCGCTGGGGGATACCACAACCCGATCTGGCGCTCGACAGAAGATCCACACTCAGATAGAGGATCATCGTCCATATAAAGATGGCCATGACGATACCGGAACCCTATCTGGTATAACTCGTGATGTATGGGATCGAACCGACGATGTCGCAACCCTACCGAAACCACGCGCTGAGTAGGGGGTCGCATAACCAATGATACTGCAACCCTACCAACACCAAGCACTGAGTAGGGGATCGTATAACCAACGATACCGCAACCCTACTATAAACTTCATGCTGAGTAGGGGATCGTATACCCGATGATGCCACAACCCTACTGGGTAAGACCCACCGCGTAGGGGATCATATTCCTGATGATGCCACAAACCCTACGAGGTTAACCTGCTAGATAGGGGATCGTCGCCCATGAATAAGCGGTCACAGTGATACCAAGAACCCGATCCAGGGTAAAGATGCTAGAGGATCCGCTCCGGGCCCACCAGAGGGATTCCACAACTCTAACAGTTAAAACATCCCATCGAGAGGATCAAAAACCCATACGAAGGTTGTGATGCCACACGAACCCTCGTAGGAACGAACCAAGGGAGAACCCTCAACCAATGCTGGTCCAAATGTCACTAACCCGAGCGAGCCGCCACAATGTCACACTGCACACCTCCTATGCCAAAACCAAGGCTACCATCGCGTTCCACGCGGAAAAACACGCAGGATAGGCTGTTTACTCGCCCGAAACGGAGCACTGGTGAAAAAGGCACTATTCACCGTAGCTAGCATGTGCGGGGCCCACACAACGATCCCGAAACTCATCGAGTGGACCATACCACGACGATCCCCTCGTAAAAATAAGCAGAATCGACTACTCGCTCGTTCAAAACGGACACCCGGTGAAAAAGGTACTATTCACTGAAGGCCAGCTCGGGTGGGGCCAATGCCTGGATTCCGAAACTCATCGAATGGATCGCACCATTGCGATCCTCTCGGAAAAACACACAGGATCGACTATTCATCCGCCAAAATCGGACTCCTAGTGCAAAAGCTGCGTTTCTTCGCAAACGCCAAAACCCGGCCTCGTGGGGCCCGCACCCCGTTCACAGTCCCAACACCCGGAAACCATCTCAAAAAGTCCGTCGTACCATCAGGGTCTCAACGCCACTGATGGCACGTCAATCGGACGCTTCGGGTAGAAGTTACAACGGCCCGAAGTCGTAAAATAATAAAATAATATTATTTTATACGACGTTTCTAACTCCCGGGCCACGATCCCGAACCCTTAAACCCTTAAAATGAGTTCAAAAGGTCCGTCTCGACGGAAGGAGCGCGTCGCCGCAAACGGCTCGCAAATCGGAGTTACGGTTTGCGAGTTACGGGGGTTTAAAGAACCCCCGGAAAATCATGGTCGGACCACCGCCAGCCTCGACGGAAACCACCGCGCCGCCGCCGGATTCCGCCGCGCCGCCGCCGCCGCCACCGGAAACCGCCACCGCGCCGTCGCCGGATTCCGCCATGGTCGCCGCCCGTCGTCGCCGGAAAACCAGGTTTTCGTCGGAAAACTTCCGGGAGCCACCGGGAGCACCCCGGTGCTCCAAATTCAGATCCGAAACATGTTTTGGAAAGCTCGGGACCCGAACTATAAAACCCTCACGAAAATTTGAAGGAAAACAACACAAAAATGGGATCCAGGATTGTAAAACTCAAACCTCCTACCTCGCGGGCGAAACGCCGACGTTCTGCCTTAGATCCGCGCTCCAGAGCTTCCGCTGCGCGTTCCTGGAACGTCTGCCGTTGAATTATGAGCTCTTGGGTGCTTCTTTTGCTCGATTCAGCGGAGCGGCGGTGAAGAACGGCGAAGAACGGCGAAAAACGTCGAGAGGAACGATAAGGGGGGCGCTGATATTTATATCAGCCGCCCGCCGACGCCAAACCCGCCTCGGATCCGACGCCTAATGCGAACAAATGTAAGGTCACCCCTAGGGTAAACGCGTCGTTCTGAACGCAACGGCGGACTCAGATTTTCCATCCAAGACTCCATTCAGAAGTTATTCGAGCCGATGCTCACCCACTAACTTCACCACTTATTTACAAAAACGCCCCTGGTGGCGTTTCTCACCGCAGGCCTGAGCCCGCAAAATTTACACCTCGCCTAGGGTAAACGGCACGTTCCGGACGCAACCGTGCCCTCAGATTCCAGTTCTAAGCTATCGTTTAGGAGATATAACACCCCCACCACGTGCATAGTATAAAAATTCTTAATATTTTTATAAAATTAATTTCGGGCACACCGGGCCTCGGAATCGCACGCCGTCTTCGTGCCTAGCTCTGGAATTATTCGTAGAAACATTCCAAAGTCTGATAGGGCCAAAAACCTGAGTCACTACATCCTCCCCCCCTTATAACTTTTCGTCCCCGAAAATCCCTAAGCACAAGGAAAGCGACTGGACTCTCAACTGGGTCTCACACACCAGTGAGCTCACCAACCAACACCCATGCCCGAATGCATAAGTCATATGGACTCATCCACCACACCTCAATAATATCCACTTTGGGCGGCACTGACTCGCCCGCACGGTTTTAATCGCGTCACAAAAACGCGTCTCGGTGGGGGAAGGATCCATCTACCTCACGCATTCGAAGCATGCGGAACAACTCCCACACAAGGTCTTACCAACGCCCTGAACAAAACTCGAGCAAGCAACAAAATGAAAGAGTACCGCTAAACAGTGTCTATCAAACTACTGCAGTAAGTAGAAAAGACACAAGGCATACCTCTATCCATCCGCGGTGCCTCTGGGTCGACTGCCTCCAGGGCATGCAACTGTCCTCGCCCTCGACCACCATCTCCCTGAGCTTGGTGTGGACCACCTGGGGGTGGGGGTGGTGGCAACTGGTACTGCCTACCACCGCCTCCCACTACACCAGCTCCACCGCCACGTCCTCCGCCCTGCGGACCTCCTTGCTCGAGACGCTGCCTCTGCCAAGGCGGTCTATCGACCGGCTCCCTCTCAGCAGTACGTCGGGTTGGACAATCTCTAGAAAGATGTCTCTGACCATCGCAAGCGTAACACCGCCTCTCCTGCGGCTGACCAAAACTAGCATGCGAGCCCTGTGAGCCCTGAGGCTCAGATCCTCCATCCTGGGGTCGCCTCCTGAAACGTCAACCACGTCCTGACCCCTGAGTCTGTCATCGGCTACCAGATGTCGATCCGACTGAAAAAGTCTCAGCCCTCGAGTGCCCAGCACTAACAGGGGGAATCTGCTCAACCAGAAAACTCTCCACCACCAACGCTCGCTCCAGTACTCCAGCATAGGTGGCTGGGCACAAGGAAACCACACCTACTCGGATGTCCCTGCGTAAGCCCTGCTCGAAGGTCCGAGCCCTGAAGAACGGGTCTCGAACCATATCCAGGGAGTAGCACGACAGGTCTGTAAACCTCGCTGAGTACTCCGACACAGTCATGCTCTCCTGTCGAAGCTGCAGAAGCTCCTGGATCCGCACTGACCTCAGCGTCACCGGATAGAACTCCTCCCTGAAGAGCCGCTCAAACTCTTCTCACGTGAGCGTCTCCTCGTCATGGGACTACGTCACCAAACTCCACCATCGCCCGGAAGAACCATGCAGAAGGCTCGACGCTAGGACCACCATCTGATCTGGAGGTGTCCTCACTAGGCGAAATACTCAGGTGACTGCCTCAAGCCAGTCATCAGCTGCCTGGGGGTCTGGATCACCCCGGAACCTCAGAGGTCGCTGCCTCTGGAACTCGTGCAGTGCACTCAGCCTGCGTGCAACCTCGTCCTGCACTTCCAGCACAACCAGCTGCTCGACAGGTGGCGGCTCAACTGGCAGGCCACCTGGAGGTGCAACCTCAGAACCTGTGCCCTGCTCCACAGCCTCTACACAGGGCGGGTCGTCAGCACAATCCTGCTACGGAACCCTCACTAGCTGTCGTCGTGGAGGCATCCTAAAAAACATTCAAGACGCACCACAGTCAAAAATTATATCTGGAGAGTTGACTTAAGAAGGACAAGGAAATACCGAAAACCCCAGTCCTATATGGTGCATGTATCGTTATGTCCCTGCGACCAGTGTACGAATGTCCCGAGTCGAAAGGCAGGTTATCAGAGTCCTGGTGTATGGATACGTCGGCCGCCACACCAACACTGGAGTCCCTGGCCTGAAAGCCGAACTCGAAACATCCTAACACTACTGCTATGCAACCCAAACCAAACTCACAGCTAGACCAGCTACGCTATGAGATCCCAAAGGTGGAACCTCCTCTGATACCACTCTGTCATGACCCGACCCAACGGGGCTCGAGCCGCGACTCACCAAGCCCGCCTCCAATAGGCCAGGGGCTGGTGACCAGCGCCGAGTAGGCTATCACACACATGGGAGGCATTAGCCTAAGGTACCTGTACAAACGCACCCACAAACACCTCCATGCAACAGTGCAAAGATATAGAAATTGAAAAGTAAATGCATGCATAAAATCTATCCCAAACCAGAGTGCAACAACAAAAGTACAAAGGGCAAAACAGGGCCTACCAAAGAAAACTACAAAGCACGTCCAACCTGCTCTGAAGAAGGGGAACGCTGCCACAAACACCCGCCGGAAAGATCCCTCGGCACAGCTCCGGTAGACACCCCGGTCCACTCGCTCACTAAGCTCCGCCTGCTCCGGGTCCTCCTGGGACTCCGTCAAAAGTCATGTGGTCTGCACAAAACACAAACATGTGTGGGCAAAGCCCGTGCAGGGGTGAGTATAAACATACTCAGTAGGCACCCCAAAAACCCAAAACCCAAGGGAGCAACTGAAAGGCAACAGTCTGCTCAACCCAGCCAGAGGGAACCCAGACGAGAGAGAAACTCCATCTCGTGACCATCCTCGGCTAAACACAACTAGTCAGCTCAGCTCAGGTGTATGCCCATACATACACCTTGAACAATCCAGATATACTCAGCTCACACCACAAGCCACAAGAGGTACCGACCTCATCACCAGCAACTGTCCCAACCAGGAGAGTACACCACACGAACACTGTCATACCAGATGACACTCATCCGAGAGATACACTCCATCGGGTACCAAACAAACATCTCAGACGCTCACCCGAGAGACCACGCTCGTCGGATAACATCACTGAGGAAACATCGCTGAAACAACATAACCACCAAACTCCTCGGATAGGGGATCGCCGCTAGGGTCCGCTAGGGGATACCAAGACCCACTCCGGTAAACGTAGCTCACAGATAGGGGATCACTCCCAGGGTCCGTTGGGGGATACCATGACCCGATCTGACATACGTAGTTCTCACAGATAGGGGATCACACCCAGGATCCGCTGGGGGATACCACAACCCGATCTGGCGCTCGACAGAAGCTCCACACTCAGATAGAGGATCATCGTCTATATAAAGATGGTCATGACGATACCGGAACCCTATCTGGTATAACTCGCGATGTAGAGGATCGAACCGACGATTCTTCAACCCTACCGAAACCACGCGCTGAGTAGGGGATCGCATAACCAACGATACCGCAACCCTACCGACACCAAGCACTGAGTAGGGGATCGTATAACCAATGATACCGCAACCCTACTATAAACTTCATGCTGAGTAGGGCATCGTATACCCGACGATGCCACAACCCAACTGGGCAAGACCCACCGCGTAGGGGATCATATTCCTGATGATTCCACAAACCCTACGGGGTTAACCTGCTAGATAGGGGATCGCCGCCCGTGAATAAGCGGTCACAACGATACCAAGAACCCGATCCAGGGTAAAGATGCTAGAGGATCCGCTCCGGTCCCACCGAAGGGATTCCACAACTCTAATAGTTAAAACATCCCATCGAGAGGATCAAAAACCCATATGAAGGTTGTGATGCCACACAAACCCTCGTAGGAACGAACCAAGGGAGAACCCTCAACCACTGCTGGTCCAAAGGTCACTAACCCAAGCGACCCGCCACAACGCCACACTGCGCACCTCCTAGGCCAAAACCGAGGCTACCATCACGTTCCACGCGGAAAAACACGCAGGATAGGCTGTTTACTCACCCGAAATGGAGCACTGGTGAAAAAGGCACTATTCACCGTAGCTAGCCTGTGCGGGGCCCACACAACGATCCCAAAACTCATCGAGTGGACCATACCACGACGATCCCCTCAGAAAAACAAGCGGAATCAACTACTCGCTCGTCCAAAACGGACACCCAGTGAAAAAGGTACTATTCACTGAAGGCCAGCTCGGGTGGGGCCCACGCCTGGATTCCGAAACTGATCGAATGGATCGCACCATTGAGATCCTCTCGGAAAAACACACAGGATCGACTATTCATCCGCCAAAATCGGACTCCTGGTGCAAAAGCTGCGTTTCTTCGCAAACGCCAAAACCTGGCCTCGTGGGGCCCGCACCCCGTTCACAGTCCCAACACCCGGAAACCATCTCAAAAAGTCCGTCGTACCATCAGGGTCTCAACGCCACTGACGGCACGTCAATCGGACGCTCCGGGTAGAAGTTACAACGGCCCGAAGTCGTAAAATAATAAAATAATATTATTTTATACGACGTTTCTAACTCCCATGCCACGATCCCGAAGCCTTATGTTGGACGGAGAAAGAAAGGAAGTGATGGCAAGAGGGGGGGTGAATTGCCTTTTAAAAAATAATTAACAATTTAAAATCAAAGTTAAAAGTGCAGCGGAAATAAAATAGGCAAGACACAAAATTGATAACGGAGTTCGGCTTAAACCCAAGCCTACGTCTCCGCTCCCAACTCAACCGTTGAGAGATTTACTACCGCTTGCTTTTCAATGGTTTTAGAAAGAAACCCACTAGACTTTAAGGTTAGTCTAGAACCTATTACAGCTTGCTTTTATTGGTTGAGCAAGAACCCACTAGCCTTCTTACAGGTGAAGGCTAGCTCACCTTTGATTCAAGCCTTTTAAAAGGGAAGGCTTGACTAACCTCTTCACACCTTGAAGGTGGTGTGAAAACCCAAAAGAGAGGATGAGAGAAAGAGATGGGGGTTTGTAGAGAAAGAAAGGAAGTGATGGCAAGAGGGGGGGTGAATTTCCTTTTAAAAAATAATTAACAATTTAAAATCATAGTTAAAAGTGCAGCGGAAATAAAATAGGCAAGACACAAAATTGATAACGGAGTTCGGCTTAAACCCAAGCCTACGTCTCCGCTCCCAACTCAACCGTTGATAGATTTACTACCGCTTGCTTTTCAATGGTTTTAGCAAGAAACCCACTAGACTTTAAGGTTAGTCTAGAACCTATTACAGCTTGCTTTTATTGGTTGAGCAAGAACCCACTAGCCTTCTTACAGGTGAAGGCTACCTCACCTTTGATTCAAGCCTTTTAAAAGGGAAGGCTTGACTAACCTCTTCACACCTTGAAGGTGGTGTGAAAACCCAAAAGAGAGGATGAGAGAAAGAGATGGGGGTTTGTAGGCACAAACCCAATTTGATGCTCAAAATAAATAAAATAAGAAAAACCGTAATGTGGAGAAGTCTCGGGCGCCAATGGATTGATGGAGTTGATGAAGAGCGCTCCCAAGCTTCTATGGTGGTGCTCCTTGGTTGTGGAATTAAGTTGGAGCAATTGGAGGTTCCTTGGTGGAATCCGCCGGAGGTTCGCCAAATAATGAAAAATGTGTCTGTTGGCTTGGTTATGGTTCTGGTGTTGTTCCGGGGCTTCCTAGTCCTTTATTTATAGAGGGGGAACCCTCATATGGCCTTTGGAGGTCTTTGGAGCCGTTGGAAAAGGCTTCGGAGCCGTTGGGAGGCAAGTGGACAGGTCTGGTCAAAGCCCAACGACTAGTTTGACTGGCTCGACCGGCTGACCGGTGGTAGGCCACCGGTTGGTCGGTGCTTTGAAAAAGGGAGAGGGCTCGGGCTCAGGCGCCACCGGCTGGCCGGTGCTGAGGCCACCGGTTGGCCGGTGCTGAGGCAGTAGCAAACACTATTCTGCTGGGTGCCACCGGTCGGCCGGTGCGGAGGCCACCGGTTGGCCGGTGTTGAGGCAGTGGCTCAGCCTTCTGTCTGGGTTCCATCGGCGAGCCGGTGGTGAAGCCACCGGTTGGCCGGTGGACTGAATTTTAGTCCACTTTTGCTTCTTGCTTTCTTGGCCCAATTCCTTGGCCACCTGAAATCATACCTATCATCCAAAAACACTTAAAACAATATTAGATAAATAAGAGAGTGATTGTGATCATGAAAATTAAACCTCGAGGGGTACGAGAGGTACAACAATCTCCCCCTATTTTGATGATCACAATCATCAAAACAAACAATGTAAAAATGAAATGAAAGGCATGCTTTAAAGGAAAAAAGGGAAAGTAAAGCAAAGCATGAGAGAAAGATTTCTCCCCCAATCAACCAAGAATTTCTCCCCCTTTGTGATTATCAAAATAGCACGGGGCATAAAACTTGATTGAGGGAATGAGTTGAAAAACAAGATAGAGATTTTAAAACCAATTAAAATTTGAAAATTGAATTGAAAGTTTTGAATTAAAAGTGTTGAATTGAAAATTTTGAATTGAGAATTTTGAATTGAAAGTTTTGAATCGAAAATTTTGAAAGTTAATTGAAAGTTTTGAAATGAAAATTAAAAAGGCTTAAACAATCCTAACTCCCCCTAAATAAAAACAACAAATCACCAGGGAGTGGTTTTTGAAACCGAGACAAATTTTGGTCCGGTGAGACTCGCTAAGAGGGATTTTTCAATCCATACTTGTCTTGTGGCGGGTCTTCTACTATAAAATTCATCATTAAAGAAAAAAGTTTTGGGCCTTCCATACCGGGCATTTTTGCAATTGCACTCATAAATTAAGTGCCCGGGTTTTTTGCAATAGTTACAAAATTTATTTTGAGAGCTCCCCCTTACAAAAATAGTTGGAGCATGGGAAGAGGAAGCTTGCTTGGAATAGCCAAGCCCTTCGGTGGTTCTAGATAAACGTTGGGAACCAAGCAATTTGGTCAAATTTTGTTCCCCTTGGGTGAATTTGGCTAGGGATTCCCTTAAGTCCTTGATTGTTGATTCCATGGAATCAACATCAGGAAGGTTTTGGACTTTGAGGGACAACTCCTCCTTTTCTTTGAGAAGTTGTTCCTTTTCGGAAGAGAGTTTTTTGAAATTCTTTTTTAAAGCAACAAATTTGGAAGAAAGTTCGTGAAAACCTTCCTCCAATTGATCTCTCGCATGTTGGAGATCCTCATAAGACAAATGATTGAAAGAATTAGAAGAACAAGAGGAAGAGGAGTCGGAAGATGTTACCTCATGAAATGCCATTAGGCATTTTTTACCGTTGTCGCTCGAGGAGGTGGAGGAGACGGATGTGGAGCTATCACTCCATGTGGCCTTGAAAGCCTTCTTCTTTTCCTTTTGCTTGGCCTTTTTCTTGTTGAGTGGACAATCGGGCTTGTAATGGCCTTTTTTACCACACCCGTAGCATGTTACCTCGGGCTCGGATTTTTCGTCGTGTTTTTCCTTTCGAGCCTTGCGGGATTTCTTCTTCTTTTGCTTCTTCATGAATTTGTGCATCTTGCGGGCAAGATTCTCCATTTCGGAATCGCCGCTTGAAGAGGAAGATGATGAGGAGGAGGAGCTTTCTTCTTGTTGAACTTTGAAGGCGATGTTCTTTGGAACTTTGATTGGTTTGCCTTCCTTTTCAGCTTGCCTCCTCATGGTGATCTCGTAGGTCATGAGGGATCCGATGAGCTCTTCGACCGGCATGTTCTTGATGTCTTTTGCTTCTTGGATTGCCGTGACTTTCGGTGCCCATGAGCTTGGTAGGATCCAAAGGATCTTCTTGACCATTGTTTCTGCAGACACATCATCACCAAGGGACTTTCTCCCATTGCAAACATCAGTAAAACGCGTAAACATTTCAGTAATATTTTCAGATGGATGCATGGTAAAAGATTCAAAATCTTGACGGTACATGTCCAATCGAGTATCCTTAACTTTGTTGGACCCCTCATGGGTAACCTCCAAAAGTTTCCAGATTTCATGTGATGAGTTGCATGTGGAAACTCGATTGAACTCATTACGATCAAGGCCGCAATGTAGAGCGTTCATGGCTTTGCCATCAAGCTCGAAATTTTTAATATCGGCTTGGGTCCATTTGGATTCATCGGGAGAGGAGAGAGAATAGCCTTGCATGACAATTTTATAAATAGGATAACCTATACTTCTAAGAAAAGTGGTCATGCGGGTTTTCCAATAAGTATAGTTGGTTCCATCAAAAAATGGAGCACGACCCAAAGAATATCCTTCGGGGGCGAAAGAGGTTGAAGCCATCACAAAGGATCTTGAATTTGAAACCGGTTAGGGTATTACTCAAATTTCCCTCTGATGCCAATTGTTGGATGAAGAAAGAAAGGAAGTGATGGCAAGAGGGGGGGTGAATTGCCTTTTAAAAAATAATTAACAATTTAAAATCAAAGTTAAAAGTGCAGCGGAAATAAAATAGGCAAGACACAAAATTGATAACGGAGTTCGGCTTAAACCCAAGCCTACGTCTCCGCTCCCAACTCAACCGTTGAGAGATTTACTACCGCTTGCTTTTCAATGGTTTTAGCAAGAAACCCACTAGACTTTAAGGTTAGTCTAGAACCTATTACAGCTTGCTTTTATTGGTTGAGAAAGAACCCACTAGCCTTCTTACAGGTGAAGGCTAGCTCACCTTTGATTCAAGCCTTTTAAAAGGGAAGGCTTGACTAACCTCTTCACACCTTGAAGGTGGTGTGAAAACCCAAAAGAGAGGATGAGAGAAAGAGATGGGGGTTTGTAGGCACAAACCCAATTTGATGCTCAAAATAAATAAAATAAGAAAAACCGTAATGTGGAGAAGTCTCGGGTGCCAATGGATTGATGGAGTTGATGAAGAGCGCTCCCAAGCTTCTATGGTGGTGCTCCTTGGTTGTGGAATTGAGTTGGAGCAATTGGAGGTTCCTTGGTGGAATCCGCCGGAGGTTCGCCAAATAATGAAAAATGTGTCCGTTGGCTTGGTTATGGTTCTAGTGTTGTTCCAGGGCTTCCTAGTCCTTTATTTATAGAGGGGGAACCCTCATATGGCCTTTGGAGGTCTTCGGAGCCGTTGGAAAAGGCTTCGGAGCCGTTGGGAGGCAAGTGGACAGGTCTGGTCAAAGCCCAACGGCTAGTTTGACTGGCTCCACCGGCTGACCGGTGGTAGGCCACTGGTTGGCCGGTGCTTTGAAAAAGGGAGAGGGCTCGGGCTCAGGCGCCACCGACTGGCCGGTGCTGAGGCCACCGGTTGGCCGGTGCTGAGGCAGTAGCAAACACTATTCTGTTGGGTGCCACCGGTCGGCCGGTGCGGAGGCCACCGGTTGGCCGGTGCTGAGGCAGTGGCTCAGCCTTCTGTCTGGGTTCCATCGGCTGGCCGGTGGTGAAGCCACCGGTTGGCCGGTGGACTGAATTTCAGTCCACTTTTGCTTCTTGCTTTCTTGGCCCAATTCCTTGGCCACCTGAAATCATGCCTATCATCCAAAAACACTTAAAACAATATTAGATAAATAAGAGAGTGATTGTGATCATGAAAATTAAACCTCGAGGGGTATGAGAGGTACAACACCTTAAACCCTCAAAATGAGTTCAAAAGGTCCGTCTCGACGCAAGGAGTGTGTCGCCGCAAACGGCACGCAAATCGGAGTTACGGTTTGCGAGTTACGGGGGTTTAAAGAACCCCCGGAAAATCCTGGCTGGACCACCGCCAGCCTCACCGGAAACCACCGCGCTGCCGCCGGATTCCGCCGCGCCGTCGCCGGATTCCGCCATGGCCGCCGCCCGTCGTCGCCGGAAAACCGGGTTTTCGCCGGAAAACTTCCGGGAGCCACCGGGAGCACCCCGGTGCTCCAAATTCATATCCGAAACATGTTTTGGAAAGCTCGGGACCCGAACTATACAACCCTTACAAAAATTTGAAGGAAAACAAAACAAAAATGGGATCCAGGATTGTAAAACTCAAACAGCCTACCTCACGGGCGAAATGCCGACGTTCTGCCTTAGATCTGCGCTCCAGAGCTTCCGTTGCGCGCTCCTGGAACGTCCGCCATCGAATTCAGAGCTCGTGGGCGCTTCTTTTTCTTGATTCGGCGGAGAGGCAGCGAAGAACGGTGAAGAACGTCGAGAGGAACGATAAAGGGGGGGGCGTTGATATTTATATCAGCCGCCCGCCGACGCCAAACCCGCCTCGGACCTGACGCCCGATGCGAACAAAAGTAAGGTCACCCCTAGGGTAAACGCGCCATTCTGAACGCAACGGCGGACTCAGATTTTCCATCTGAGACTCTTTTCAGAAGTTATTCGAGCCGACGCTCGCCCACTAACTTCGCCACTTATTTACGAAAACGCCCCTGGTGGCGTTTCTCACCGCAGGCCCACGCCCGCAAATTTTACACCTCGCCTAGGGTAAACGACACGTTCCGGACGCAACCGTGCCCTCAGATTCCAGTTCTGAGCTACCGTTTAGGAGATATCACACCCCCACCACGTGCATAGTATAAAAATTCTTAATATTTTTATAAAATTAATTCCAGGCACACCGGGCCTCGGAATCGCATGCCGTCTTCGCTTCTAGCTCTGGAATTATTCATAGAAACATTCCAAAGTCTGACAGGGACAAAAACCTGAGTCGCTACATCCCGCACGAACTAGCTATAGTGAATAGTGCCTTTTTTACCGGTGCTCCGTTTCGAGCGAGTAAGCAGCCTGTCCTTCGTGTTTTTCTGCGTAGATCGCGATGGTGTCCTTGGTATTGGCCTTGGTGGTGCTCAGTGTGGTGTTGTTGCGGGTCGCTCGGGTTAGCAACGTTTTGGACCAGCAGTGGTTGAGGGTACTCCCTTGGTTCGTTCCCACGAGGGTTCGTGTGGCATCACAACCTTGGTATAGGTTTTTGATCCTCTCGATGGGATGTTTAAATTGTTAGAGTTGTGGCATCCCTCCGGTGGGCCCGGAGCGGGATCCTCTAGCATCATTTCCCTAGATCGGCTTCTTGGTATCACTATGACCTCTTATCCACGGGCGGTGATCCCCTATCTAGCAGGATAACCCCGTAGGGTTTGTGGGATCATCGGGAATATGATCCCCTACGCAGTGGGCCATGATCAGTAGGGTTGTGGCATCGTCGGGTATACGATCCCTTGCTCAGCATCATGTTTATAGTAGGGTTGCGATATCATTAGTTATGCGATCCCCTACTCAGCGCGTGGTTTCTGTAGGGTTTCGGAATCGTCAGTTTGATCCCCTACATCGTAAGTTATACCAAATAGGGTTCCGGTATCGTCGGGACCACCTTTATATGGTCGAATATCCTCTATATGATATGTGATTTTTTCGAGCGCCGGATCGGGTTGTGGTATCCCCCAGCGGATCCTGGGAGTGATCCCCTATCTGTTAGATCTATGAATTCCAGATCGGGTCGTGGTATCCCCCAGCGGACCCTGGGAGTGATCCCCTATCTATGAGATCTTCGTATACCGGTGTGGGTTCGGGTATCCCCTAGCGGACCCTAGGAGTGATCCCATATCCGAGGAGTTTTTTGTTCTTGCTGTTTCAGTGTGGTTTTCCTTAGTGACGCTATCCAACGAGAGGGATCTCTCGGGTGAGTGTCTGAGATGTTTGTATGAAACCCGATGGAGTGTATCTCTTGGACGAGTGTCGTATGGGATGACATTGATCATGGAGGGTGCTCTCCTGGTTATGGACAGTTGTTGGTGATGAGGTTGATACCTCTTGTGGCTTGGTGTGTGAGCTGAGTATATTTGGATTGTTCAAGGTGCATGTATGGGCATACACCTAAGCTGAGATGACTAGTTGTGTTTAGCTGAGGATGGTCATGAGATGGAGTTTCTCTCTCGTATGGGTTCCCTCTGGCTGGGATGAGCATATTGTTGCCTTTCAGTTGCTCTCTTTTGTTTTGGGTTTTTGGGGTGCCTACTGAGTATGTTTATACTCACCCCTGCACGGGCATTGCCCACACATGTTTGTGTCATGTGCAGACCACTGACCTTTCGACGGAGTCCCAGGTGGACCCGGAGCAGGCGGAGATGAGTGAGCGAGACTGACCGGGGTGTTTACCGGTGCGGTGCCGAGGAGCTGACTGGCGGGTGTTTGGCAGTGTTTACCCTCCTTCTGAGCAGGTTGGACACTTTTCAGTTTTCTTTTGGTGGGCCCTTTTTTTCCCTTTGTACTTCTATTGTACTTTGGTTGTGGGATAGTGTATGCATGCATTTTCTTTTCAGATTTATATATCTCTGGACTGTTTTATGGAGGTTTATGTGGGTGTGGGTGTACAGGTACCTTAGGCTAATGTCTCACATGTGTGTGATAGCCTACTCGATGCTGGACGCCAGCCCCTGGCCTATTGGAGGCGGGCTTGGTGAGTCGCGGCTCGAGCCCCGTTGGGTCAGGTCATGATAGAGTGGTATCAAAGGAGGTTCTACCTTTGGGATCTCAGAGCGTAGTTGGTCTAGCTGTGAGTTTGGTTTGGGTTGCATAGCGGCAGTGTTAGGGTGTTTCAAGCTCGTCTTTCAGGCTAGAGACTCCAGTGTTGGTGCGGCGACCGACGTATCCATACACCAGGACTCTGATAACCAGCCTTTCGACTCGGGACATTCGTACACTGGTCGCAGGGACATAATGGTACATGCATCATATAGGACTGGGTTTTTCGGTTTTCCTTGTCCTTATTGAGTCAGCTCTCTAGATATACTCTTTGATTGTGGTGCGTCTTGAATGTATTTCAGGATGTCTCCACGATGACAGCCAGCGAGGGTTCCGTAGTGGGATTGTGGTGACGATCTGCCCCGTGCAGAGGCTGTGGACTAGGGCATAGGTTCTGAGGCTGGACCTCTAGGTGGTCCTCCAGTTGAGCCACCACCTTTCGAGCAGCTGGTTGTGCCGGTAGTGCAGGACGAGGTTGCGCGCAGGCTGAGTGCACTGCATGAGTTCCAGAGGTAGCGACCTCTGAGGTTTCGGGGTGATCCATACCCCCAGGAAGCTGATGACTGGCTTGAGGCAGTCACCCGAGTTTTCCGCCTAGTGAGGACACCTCCAGATCAGATGGTGGTCCTAGCAGCGAGCCTTCTGCATGGTTCTGTCGGGAAATGGTGGAGTTTGGCGACGCAGTCCCATGATGAGGAGACGCTCATGTGGGCAGAGTTTGAGTGGATCTTCATGGAGGAGTTCTATCCGGTGACGCTAAGGTCAGTGCGGATCCAGGAGCTTCTGCAGCTTCGGCAGGAGGGCATGACCGTGTTGGAGTACTCGGTGAGGTTTACAGACCTGTCGCGCTACTCTACGGATATGGTTCGAGACCCGTTCTTTAGGGCTCGGACCTTCGATAAGGGCTTACGCAGGGACATCCGAGCAGGTGTGGTTTCCTTGGGCCTGCCCACCTATGCTGGAGTGCTGGAGCGAGCGTTGGTGGTGGAGGGATTTCTGGCTGAGCGGATTCCCCCTGTTAGTGTTGGGCACGTGAGGGCTAAGACGTCGGCATCTGGTAGGTGATGACAGACTCAGGGGTCTAGACATGGCCGACGTTTCAGGAGGCAACCCTAGGATGGAGGATCTGAGGCTCAGGGCTCACAGGGCTCGCATACCAGTTTTGGTCAGCCGCAGGAGAGGCGGTGTTATGCTTGCGACGGTTGGGGACATCTTGCTAGAGATTGTCCGACCCGATGTGCTGCTGAGAGGGAGCCGGTCGATGGACTGCCTTGACAGAGGCAGCGTCTCGAGCAAGGAGGTATGCAGGGCGGTGGACATGGCGTCGGAGCGGGTGCAGCAGGAGGAGGTGGTAGGTGGCCCCAGTTTCCACCACCCCCACCCCCAGGTGGTCCACGCCAAGCTCAGGGAGCTAGTAGCCGAGGGTGAGGACAGCTGCATGCCCTGGTGGCTGTTGACCCAGAGGCTCCGCGGATGGATAAAGGTACGCCTTGTGTCTTTTCTACTTACTGCAGTAGTTTGTTAGACACTGTTTAGCGGTACTATTTCTTTTTGTTGCTTGCCCGAGTTTTGTTCAGGGCGTTGGTAAGACCCTGTGTGTGTGTTGTTCGGTGTGCTTCGAATGCATGAGGAAGAGGGATCCTTCCCCCACCGAGATGCGTTTATGTGACGCGATTAAAACCGTGCGGGCGAGTCAGTGCCACCTAAAGCGGATAGTATCGAGGTGTGGTGAATGAGTCCCTCTGACTTATGTTTTCGGGAAGGGGTGTTTGTTGGTGAACTCGCTGGTGTTTGAGACCCAGGTGAGAGTCTGGTCGCTTCCTGTGAGCTTAGGGCTTTTCGGGGACGATAATTTCTAAGGGAGGGAGGATATAGTGACTCGAGTTTTTGGCCCTGTCAGACTTTGGATTATTTCTATGAATAATTTCAGAGCTAGACGCGAAGACAGCGTGCGATTCTGAGGCCCAGTGTGCCCAAAATTAATTTTATAAAAATATTAAGTATTTTTATACTATGCACGTGGCGGGGGTGTGATATCTCCTAAACGGTAGCTCATAACGGTAATCTGAGGGCACGGTTGCATCCGGAGCGTTCTGTTTACCCTAGGCGAGGTGTAAACTTTGCGGGCGCGGGCCTATGGTGGAAAGCACCACCAGGGGCGTTTTCGTAAATAAGTGGAAAAGTCCATTTACGAGCGTCAGCTCGAATAACTTATGAATGGAGTCTCGGATCACAAATCTGAGTCCACCATTGTGTTCAGAACGGCGCGTTTACCTTAGGGGTGCCCTTACCTTTGTCTGCATTGGGCGCAGAGTCGGGAGCGTGGTTTTAAATGAAGGTTTTTAAATAAATAAAAAAGAAAACCTCTCATTCTCTCCTCCCTCTCCCACCCATGCGCAGCGGATGGACACCCCTCCCTCTTCCAGTTCTTCGCCAATTCGAGCTCCGATCGTCCATTTTATGCATCGTTCGTCAACGGATCTAGCTTTAGGGTGTCGTCGGCGTTGATCTGCACCCGAAGCTTCGGCGTTTCGCCCGTGATGTGGGCGGTTTGCGTTTTAATCCCCCAATCCCATTTTTGCAGCGAATTGCTTCGTTTTGAGATCGTTGCAGGGAAGATCTCGTCCCAGGGGTCACACCGGTGCTTTCAGATCGCAAAACGGACCACCGGAGTGCCCCCGGCGGAGCGCGGCGGAACGCGACGGACCGCGGCGGCCGGCCGCCCAGCGCGGCGGAGCGTGGAGGTGCTGGGCGCTGCGCAGCGGGGGGCTGCCGGCAAGGGCGGGCCGGCGGCGGCGGCCGGTCCACGCTGGTCCGACCACTTGTCATACGAGGGTCTTTAAACCCCCGTATCTTGCAATCCGGGAGTCGGATTCGCGTGCCATTTGTGGCGAAGAGACCCTGACGACGGGGCGAACCCTACGGTGTGGACTCGAGGGTTTAAAGGTTTAGGATCATGGCTCGGGAGTTAGAAACGTCGTATAAAATAATATTATTCTATTATTTTACGACTTTGGACCGTTGTAACTTCTACCCGGAGCATCCGAATGACGTGCCGTCAGTGGCGTTGAGACCCTGATGGTACGAAGGACTTTTTGAGATGGTTTCTGAGTGTTGGGACTGAGAACGGGGTGCGGGCCCCGCGAGGCTGGGTTTTGGCGTTTGCGGAGAAACGCAGCTTTCGCACCAGGAGTCCGATTTTAGCGGATGAATAGTCTATCCTGTGTGTTTTTCCAAGAGGATCGCAATGGTACGATATTTTTGTTGAGTTTCGGAACCGAGGCATGGGCCCCACCTGAGCTAGCTTCGGTGAATAGTGCCTTTTTCACCGGGTGTCCGTTTCGGACGAACGAGTAGTCGATTCCGCTTGTTTTTTCGAGGGGATCATCGTGGTATGATCCGCTCGATGGGTTTCTGGATCATTGTGTGGTCCCCGCATGAGCTAGCTATAGTGAATAGTGACTTTTTCACCAGTGCTCCATTTCGGGTGAGTAAGCAGCCTATCCTGCGTGTTTTTTCCGTGTAGATCGCGATGGTGGCCTCGGTATTGGCCTTGGTAGTGCGCAGTGTGGCGTTGTTGCGGGTCGCTCGGGTTTGCGATATTTTGGACCAGCAGTGGTTGAGGGTACTCCCTTGGTTCATTCCCACGAGGGTTCATGTGGCATCACAACCTTCGTATAGGTTTGTGATCCTCTCGATGGGATGTTTAAATTGTTAGAGTTGTGGCATCCCTCCAGTGGGCCCGGAGCAGGATCCTCTAGCATCTTTTCCCTAGATCGGGTTCTTGGTATCGCTGTGACCGCTTATCCACGGGCGGCGATCCCCTATCTAGCAGGTTAACCCCGTAGGGTTTGTGGCATCATCGGGAATATGATCCCCTACGCAGTGGGTCGTGCTCAGTAGGGTTGTGGCATCATTGGGTATACGATCCCCTGCTCAGTATCATGTTTATAGTAGGGTTGAAGTATCATTGGTTATGCGATCCCCGACTCAGCGCGTGGTTTCTGTAGGGTTTTGGCATCGTCAGTTCGATCCCCTACATCGCAAGTTATACCAGATAGGGTTCCGATATCGTCGATCCCACATTTATATGGGTGACGATCCTCTATCTGATATGTGCTTTTGTCGAGCGCCGGATCGGGTTGTGGTATCCCCCAGTGGATCCTGGGAGTGATCCCCTATCTGTTAGATCTATGAATGCCAGATCGGGTCGTGGTATCCCCCAACGGACCCTGGGAGTGATCCCCTATCTGTGAGATCTTCGTATACCGGTGTCGGTTCGGGTATCCCCTAGCGGACCCTAGGAGCGATCCCATATCTGAGGAGTTTGTTGTTCTTGCTGTTTCAATGTTGTTTTCCTCAGTGACGCTATCCGACGAGCGAGATCTCTCGGGTGAGTGTCTGAGATGTTTGTATGAAACCTGATGGAGTGTATCTCTCAGACGAGTGTCATATGGGATGACAGTGATCGTGGAGGGTGCTCTCCTGGTTGTGGACAGTTGTTGGTGATGAGATCGATACCTCTTGTGGCTTGGTGCGTGAGCTGAGTATATGTGGATTGTTCAAGGTGTATGTATGGGCATACACCTAAGCTGAGCTGACTAGTTGTATTTAGCTGAGGATGGTCATGAGATGGAGTTTCTCTCTGGTCTGGGTTCCCTCTGGCTGGGATGAGCGGATTGTTGCCTTTCAGTTGTTCTCTTTTGTTTTGAGTTTTTGGGGTGCCTACTGAGTATGTTTATACTCACCCATGCACGGGCTTTGCCCACACATTTTTGTGTCTTTTGAAGACCACAGGCCTTTCGACGGAGTCCCAGGTGGACCCGGAGCAGGCGGAGCTGAGTGAGTGAGACAGACTGGGGTGTTTACTGGTGCGGTGTCGAGGAGCTGACCGGCGGGTGTTTGGCAGTGTTTACCCTCCTTCTGAGCAGGTTGGACACTTTTCAGTTTTCTTTTGGTGGGCCCTGTTTTTCCCTTTGTACTTCTGTTGTACTCTAGTTGTGGGATAGCGTATGCATGCATTTTCTTTTCTGTTTTATATATCTATGCATTGTTTCATGGAGGTGTATGTGGGTGCGTGTGTACAGGTACCTTAGGCTAATTCCTTCCATGTGTGTGATAGCCTACTCGGCGTTGGACGCCAGCCCCTGTCCTATTGGAGGCGGGCTTGGGGAGTCGCGGCTCGAGCCCCGTTGGGTCGGGTCGTGACACAACTTATTATCTAAAAAACAACTTGATAATGTATGTTGTAAAATAACTCATTCTTTGATGATCATTTACAATAATCTTTTTGGTCTTCTCTCATTTTTTATTTGAATATTTTAGGTGTTAAAATATCTTTAGTCTTTATGTTTCCATGGGATTAGATATTTTATCCATTAAATTTATTATTAGTAACATAATCATTTGAAATGAATAAAATTCATTCAATTTGTTAGATTATAAGACTAATGGAAAATTGTTAAGTTTAAATAAATTAAACTTATTTTCTTTCATTAATTTATTAAAATATCAAATTTAAATATCTATATAATTATGAATATGATTATTAATAAACTCACTCGTAATAAAAAAATGATAAGAAAAATAATTATCTCAAACTTTTATTCAATTAAAAGAGGAAAGGATTAATTTAATGATTTGAAATTGGTATAATTGATTTATTAAAATCAATATTATAGAAATTTTTATGAAATATTAAAGTGTGGATGTCATAATGGTGATAATGGTGATGAATCTTTAATTCCCAACACAGCCCTTCACATGGCCCAGCCTTCCATATTCTCCAACCTTTGGAATTCCAACCATTGGATTAGATATTGTTGGGATTCATCTTAATCGTTGGATCATATCACATATACTCTTTATATATAGATATGTGTTAACTAAATGGGTGAATTTTTGGGCTCTACATTGTGTTCCCTCTTCTTATTTTTTCTCTTATATTTATATTTCTATTTTTCATCGTCACCGTCATATGAATATTTGACGCACGTTTCTTCAATAATATGTATTTCCTACGATCGATCATTTATTCCCCATTTTAAAATTCCTCACAATTTCAATCGTCGTTCGATCAATTTCACAACACATTATCATCATGGTTGTTTTCTCCACATTGTGTATCATAATTAAATTTTCATCAATGTAAGATAATTCTTACATGAAAGGGTATGTCTCATATTTTTCCAAACATCCTTCTTTTGACATGCATTTATGCATGCACATCGTCTCCACTCATTTGAAGATATATAATAAAAGGTGAGTCTTATTTTCTATATCATATTTATTTCTTCCATCTTGATAACATTGGAAATATATGAATTATTTTCTTAATCTTTTACTATGATAAAAATAACGAGCTTCTGAAGAGCAGCATCGACTCACGAATGATAAAAGTCCAGTTTATTCCCTGAAAAGAATGTGTTTGGTTAATAGTTGATGTAATAGATGTCAAGAAAAATGTCATTTATCAAATAAAATAATGAAATAATGCCACCCAAACTGACTAAATGATGAACATCATGCACTTATCGTACATCGAAGTGCTAAAGTAAATTTTACTAAGCATGTCATGAAAATGATGGAAACATAATAAAATTTCACATCTCATATCTCTTTGTACACTCTGAAGGTGTCAAACTTGATTATGATGTTTAAATAATCATGATGGAGATGATATTTATTTTGGAGAGGAAAACTGTAACGTCCCGGCTCTGGGTGCCACTCCATGGGTGCCCCGAACCCGGTTCGCCACATGACCTCAAGCGCATTTCCCCAAACGCCAGAGGTTGTCGACTAGCAGCGAGGGCCCAGGTCTGATAGTGGGGAAACTATGCCCTCATTTTTCAAAGTGTAATGCTGTAGAATATAATATAACATACAACAACAACAGAAGCAGTAACATTGCACGTAACTGAAATGGATAACTGATAACAAAAAGGGAAACCAGCAGTCATACATATATGAAGATGCAGCATGTCACTATTCTATAAAACAGCCAGAACATGTTACACTACAATACAATACATTACAACTGAAGTACAAGGACAGAAAAGAAAAACAGAACAGCCAGCGGCATCGTGAGCCTAGGCTCGGTCCCATGCCCTCCTACTCCTCAGCAACAATCAAGTACCTATATAGGGACTCTTGCCCCTATCCACACCTGCAACAATATAATCTGTTTGGGCTGAAAAGCATGACCCAAACAGGGTGTGAGAAATAAATCTCAGTAGGCATCCACCAAAGGCATGTGCCCAAATATGTGTAAACATGCAACAATAGTGTGCAAAAGTAAATGCAATAAACTAAGAAGTACTCAAAGTAACTAACTTTACCATTTATATTGCCATTTTAATTATTCATTCAACCATTTAATATTAAGAAAACACCACAGTGAATTTCTAATTAAACAGTCAGCGTCCTCAGACAAGCAAAAACTCACCCTTAGGTAATCAGAATCTCACCCTCAGGCATTGCCCTCAGGCATAACAGAATTTTCCCTCAGGTGTACGAAGTGTCACCCTCAGGCACAGAAGTCAAGCCCTCAGGCACAAAAGGTTTCCCTCAGGCGAAATAGAACATTTCCCTCAGGCTAATACAGTCACGCCCTTAGACTATAGTAAACACCGCCCTCAGGAATAAGTAACAGGGCCATGCCCAACATATAAACATGAAATTTAAATACAATTCCTCTCAAGGAAAAATTAAT
This sequence comes from Viscum album, assembly GCA_963277665.1. NCBI lineage: Eukaryota > Viridiplantae > Streptophyta > Magnoliopsida > Santalales > Viscaceae > Viscum > Viscum album. The sequence continues at coordinate 141,137,899 of OY728161.1, read as the reverse complement.
GCATAATTAAACATGTCATAACCTCGGGTATCCTGGCCAAACGGCTAAACATAGGAACGCACCCCCGCAGTGGTCTTGGATCCAAGCAGCGATCCCAAACAGCATTTTAATATCACAGTTAATTACCTATACAATTCTAGGTATTTAAACAGCTATGGCCTCAGCCACACGATGCCCCAACATGGTTTCGTGGCACAATAATTCACACAAATGCACAACAGTTGGAGAATTAACACCAAGCCACCTACCTTTAACACCCACGAACGAATACACGAACGACGATCCTCGATTCATCCTAGAATGACGTAGATCTGAGGTGGAAGAAAACCTTGTTCAAACTTAAATAACTTCCCTACGGGAAATAATTGGTAAGAACTACTCTAGGAGAAGGGAGAAATCACACGTGCGGTTCCAGGGAGACCGAAGGTGCAGAAAACGGATTCCCGACGTGCGCTCGGCAGATCTCCAAAGCTCTGGCCTCCCTCTTCTGCTCCTTCTTCTTGTTCTAAGCCTTCCCTGTGAACAGAGGATGCTACTGCCCATTTTAAGCGAAAAAACAAAGTACACGGCGTGTACTTCCTTCATTTTAATGTTCATCTGGCAGTTTCCCGTCAGCGCGGCATTGTTCATCTACCGACATGACTACACGGCATGTCTTCTTGAGTACACGGCGTGTTCTGTCGCACAGCTAGCCACCGCCTTACTATTTGCCTGCCGACTGACTACACGACGTGTAAAGGACCCCTACACGGCGTGTAGTTGGTTTTTTACACCCTTCATCGCCGACATGGATACACGCCCCGTGTACTCATCCCACACGACAAAAAGTACACGGTGTATGGAAAAGTACACGGCGTGTACTTTCCAAAATTTGGGATTTTTCCCCATTTTCCTTATTTTCTCAAAAGCACTTAAGGAAAAACGAAAATAAGAAACTCGTACCTCAGAAATAAGAACTGGGTTCTTACAAACTTCCCCCCTTAAAGCAATTCATCCCCGAATTGTCCTTCCAAGGGTGGTGAAGATATAGCCATGAATAACTCCAACCACTGAGCACGTACATCAGTCTCCCGCTCCCAGGTTTCATCCTGCACTCGTCCATGTTGCCACGGCACCCGTACGAGAGGAACTGACTGGCCTCAGAGAACCTTCGTGCTCTTGTCAACGATACGGATCGGATGCTCCTCAAAGGACGCATCTTCCTGAAGCTCAACCTCCTCTGGATGAAAGATGTGAGACAGGTATGAATGATAGCGGCACAGCTGAGATACATGGAAGACGCCGTGCATGGCTCGGTACCTCTATGGTAACTGAAACTGATAGGCGACTGGTCCGACTCTTTCCAAAATCTCAAATGGCCCCACATACCTCAGTGAAAGTTTACCTTGTCTCCTGATCCGCCTGTGTCCCAACCTCGGCGAAACACGCAAGAAAACCCGATCCCCGACCATGAACTCCAAAGGTCATCTGCAGCGATCAGCATAAGATTTTTTACGAGACTGTGCGGTATCCATCCGCTTCTGAATCAACTTGACCTACTCAGAAGTCTCCTACATGAGACATGGTCCCAGTAAAGTTGTCTCACCTGCCTCTAACCAGCACAAAGGTGATCGGTATGGCCTACCATATAAATCTTTGTAAGGTGTCATCTCAATAGTTTCCTGAAAACTATTATTATAGGAAAACTCAACTAGGGGTATATAATTCTCCCAAGAGCCCCCAAAGTCTAGGAATCTTGCACACAGCATGTCCTCAAGCACCTGTATTGTACGCTCTGACTGGCCATCGGTCTGAGGGTGGTAAGCTATGCTCAGAAGCACCTGTGTACCCAGTTCCCTATGAAAACTTTGCCAAAAATGAGATGTAAAATGGGCATCCCTATCTGAAACAATAGAACAAGGAGCCCCATGAAGACGTACGATCTCTTGGATATACAACTTCCCGAGCTCATCAACTCTGAAGGTCTCCTTGATCGGCAAAAAGTGAGCTACCTTTGTGATTCTGTCCACAAAAACCCACACAGCATCATTTCCTCGAGGTGAACTTGGTAACCCAGTCACGAAGTCCATCGTGACATCATCCCATTTCCACTCCGGGATAGGTAACTGCTGTAACAATCCGGCTGGCCTCTGATGCTCTGCCTTCACCTCCTGACAGGTGGAACACCTCGTAAAAAAAACAGCTACATCTCTCTTCATACCCAGCCACCAATACTAACATCTCAAGTCACGATACATCTTGGTAACTTTGAGATGAACTGCCTAAGCTGAAGCATGAAACTCCCGCATCAACTCCTCGCATATATCCCCTGGAACCCATACTCGTCCATGGAAATGCATAATTTTATCATTGTCTATCGTCCAACCAGGAGGAGGGTCCTCACTTGCCACTGACTCCCGTAGAACTAGGCCTTCTGAATCAGATAGATGTCTCATCCTCACTCTATCCAGGAGGGTAGAAGTCATAGCTAAAGATGAAAGATAGGTCTGCCCCTGACTGTCGTGCACCTCCAAATGCATCTCAGAGAACAAAGCCATGATCTGCCACTCATCACTGGCCTCCTGCACAGCCTGTACCTAAGTCTTCCTGCTCAATGCATCAGCTACTGCATTACCTTTACCAAGTGTATAGGCAAGCTCAAAATCAAAGGACTGAAGGTATTCGACCCACCTTCGCTGCCTCAGATTCAATTCACGCTGCGTAAAGATATACTTGAGACTTTTGTGGTCAGTGAAAACCACAAAACGTTCTCCCAATAGATAATGTCTCCAACAGATAAATTCATGTACAACTGCAACCAACTCGAGATCATGTGTCGGGTAATTCCTCTCATATGGCCTCAACTGCCGAGAACCGTACGCAACCACTCGATCACTCTGCATCAACACAGCTCCTAGCCCAATACCTGATGTGTCACAGTAAACTGTACAACTCTTCCCTTGCTCTGGAAGTATCAGTACTGGTGATGATGTCAACCTTCCTTTCAGGTCCTGAAAGGCTATCTCACAAGCTTCCGACCAAAAGAATTTCACACCCTTCTTATTCAAACACGTCAACGGCGCTGCTAAGCGGGAGAAGTCCGGGATGAAACGTCTGTAGTAACCGGACAGCCCTAAGAAACTCCGTATCTCAAACACGTTCTTAGGCTACTCCCAGGAAACTACTGCTCTCACCTTCTCTGGGTCTACTGAAACTCCTGCCTCTGAGATGATATGACCCAGGAAGTGAATCTAGTCCATCCAAAAATGGCACTTTGAGAGCTTAGCATATAGCCGATGCTCTCTCAGTGTACTCAATATGATCTCAAGATGGGTGGAATGGTCGTGTCGAGTGTGAGAGTACACCAAGATATCGTCCATGAATACTACCACAAAAGAGTCCAGATAAGGATGGAACACACGATTCATCATAGCCATGAAAACTTCTGGCTCGTTCGTGAGTCTGAACGGCATAACCATATACTCGTATAGACCATACCTCCTCCTAAAATCTGTAACCAGTATATCTGATGGTCTCACGCGCAGCTGATGATATCTTGATCTCAGGTCAATCTTCGAGAACACTCGTGCTCCACAAAGTTGATCGAAAAGGTCATCAATCCTTGGCAAAGGATATCGGTTCTTAACCGTCAACTGGTTCAATTTCCGATAATCTACACAGAGACTGAGAGTATCGTCCGCCTTCTTTGAAAAAAGGACAAGAGAACCCCAAGGAGAAGTATTGGGTCGGATAAAACCCTTTAATTGTAACTCCTCTAACTACCTCTTGAGCTCCTGAAACTTAGGCGTGGCCATCCTATAAGGAGGAATGGATATTGGTGATACTCCTGGCACAAGATCGATAGAGAAATCCACCTCACGCTCCAGAGGTAGACCTAAAAAGTCATCCGGGAAGACATCCCTGAAACGATCAACCACTGGAGGGAAATCCTTCTGGAAAGTCCCCTGGTCATCCAGATATAAACTCATAATCTGGGATGTGACTCCACCTCACCCATGATGCTCCGGTCCAGCTCGACTCACCTGAACATCTCATTCTCCCTTGTATAGAAACTCTCCGCCCTCTGGTGACGTGAAACTCACCCTGCGATGATAGTAGTTTACAAAGGCTTGAAAGGGAACCAACCAATCCATTCCGAGAATGACGTCATAAGTTGTCATATCTAGGATATAGAGGCCACATAGAAAGTGACACCCACCAACCTCAAGGGGGCACTCCTTGCACTGACGCACACCAGCCGTCCTAGTCCCCAACGGAGTGTCTAACGTCATGATATCAGAAGAAGTAGAAACACATAGCTCAATGCTCTCCACAACGGGCACAGATATAAAACTATGTGTAGCACTTGTATCAAAAAGTACTGAAGATAAGACAGAATCTACTAGAATAGTACCTCTGACTGTAGAAGGTCCAGGATCCTGCTCCTGTTGGGTCTGTTGCACCGCATATGCATGCCCAGTGCCACAGCCCTGCGACACAGCCTGGATACCCTAAGTTGTCCCGCCCTGTTGCCTCTGAGATCCTGGTGTCTGGCTACCATGGCCACGACCACCATCTCTGCATGCACGCCCTGACGTATTCCAGTTCCCTGACTGGTAAGAAGCCATTGGTCCTGCTCCCGCACGCGGAGTCTGCACAGAACCCTTCTTACTATCCACTGGTAGAAATGCCCTGCAAAAACGCTGCAGATGACCCATATTGCCACAAGATCGGCACTCCACTGGATCACGTGGACATTGCGGTCTCTTGTGCCCCTCCTTACCACACCGGTAGCACCTAATTGGGCCACCTGAAGAAACTATATGGCTGGTACTACCACCTTGATAGAAGTCCATCTATCTCTTCCTCTTACCAGCTGAAATAGTACCAAAAACCGGTGTTGAACTACCCTGGCCCACACCACTAGCTTCCCACAGGTTCCTCTCTATAATCAGCGCCTGATTCACAATAGCATGTGCTGAAGGCAACCTGAAAACATTCACCAACACTCGGATGTCATATCAGAGACCATCCTCAAAGCGTCTGGCCCTCAACATCTCATCACCCACCAGAACGGGTGAAAAACGCTGAAGCTCGATAAAGTGAGCAAAATAGTCCATCACCGACATAGTGCCCTGCTGCAGATTCATGAACTCTCGAGCTCTGTCTGTCCTCAGCGTCTCGGGAAAGAAGAAGTCATAGAAGACTACCTAAAAATCTTCTCACGCCATGTCTCTATGATGCTATGACTGGGTGGTAACATCCCACCACCTCTTGGCGGAATCACGCAGCATATATGTCGTGAGCTTGACCCTCCGCCCTGGAGGTGTCTCAAGATGCTTGAAAATAGTCTGCATTGATCCTAGCCAAGACTCCGCAGCCTGTGGTCTGTCATCCCCTGAAAACGTAGGCGGATGCTGCTGCTAGAAGATACGAGTCAGCTCAGCCATAGATGTGGCAGCCTGCGGTGCTCCCTGAAAGGTCGGCATGAACCGCATAAATCCTTCACGGAACTGCACCTCTACGCCTATGTCCGGTATAACAGTCGGTGCCGCATCTGGCTCTGCTGGAGGATCAACTGGTAGCCCATGGCTCACCATCTCCGGAGTATACTCATTGCCACTCTCCTGGTGAACAACGCGTGGTTGTCTCAGCGGCATGACTCTACAAGGTTAAATGCACACCTTAGGACAAGATTAACAACGATCGAAAAATGAAGAAACCCAAAAAGGGAACAGGAGGAAGAAGGAACTCAAAAGTTGCAAAACAAGACTACACAGCGTGTATACTGACTACACGGCGTGTACTTGACTTCTCTTTCCCCGCCCGGATCCTTCTACACAGCTCCCATTGAACAAAAGCTACAAGGCATGTATATAACCTACACGGCGTGTATGGTGTAATTTTACAACTGCCCGTGTCGTTTGTGACACGACCGACTACTCGGCTTGGCACTACACGGCGTGTGACACCCGAACACGGCGTGTACACTACCCCATTTTTTTCCAGCCACACGGCTAACTCCACACGGTCTGTCCTCAGGCAAGACTACACGGCGTGTACTAGTCGAGCTCCGCCGACCCGTGTTGTTAGTTACATGGCCGGATACACGGCTCCACCTACACGGCGTGTTTTCTATACACACGGCGTGTACACAAAAGGATTTCCCTGACCCGTGTTGTTAGTTACACGATCGGGTCCCCAGGTCACACTACACGGCGTGTTCTTCATTGAAACGACGTGTACAAGAAACGATTACACCGGCCTGTGTTTGTTAATTACACGGTCGAGTCTCCGGGTCAACACTACACGGCGTGTATAGAAGCTACACGGCGTGTTCGCCCCAGCCTTTCCCTACCCCGTGTCGTCGCCCACATGGTTTCTAACACGGGAAGAGATTACACGGCATGTACTTAGGGTACACAGTGTGTACTCAAAAAGTTTTATTTTCTTCCCGAATAGAAGAACATACACGGCATGTCTAAAGTACTACACGCTGTGTATACTGGGTTTTCCAGACAGTATGCCTCAGAAACTTCCCCGGAACCCAGAAAATACTGAAAAACAACACCTGAGTGCCAAATTCCGATCCGTGAGGGGCCATACTCCTCACGAATCAAATTTTGACATCTTATCTGTGTTACAATAAAATAAACAATCGATGATCCACCAAATTCTGGTAAATGGGGGCCCATACTCCCCCAAAAATCAAAGTTTGGCATCCATTCAATAAACTGGCTCATACAAAAATACCATATTACATAGTAGGTATTTATCAAGAAGCTATCACAATAGCATGATTTACTAGCACAATATCTATCACAACAACATGCAATTTCTAATGCACATACATGACATGGAAATTATGCATGGCATGTGATTTCTAGTATGTGCCTAAATGATGCATGAGATGGCATACCCTCATCTCATAGGGTTGCAACTAAATAGAACCCATGAATAAAATATAACAGCACGCCATAAGTGCGTCACCCAATGGTGAAATCAAATCAACTGTAAATTGAAAAATCAGTAAAATTGCAATACGAGGTAAATTGTCTTTTCCCTGTACATGGGTTAGCTACGCCCGGGCACAGCTTATTACCAACTACCGTTCTCGTCCTATCCCTGACTAAGGCTCCAAATGGTAAGTCAAAGAAAAGAACCTCATCTGATACCACTTTGTAACGTCCCGGCTCCGGGTGCCACTCCACGGGAGCCCCGAACCCGGTTCGCCACATGACCTCAAGCGCATTTCCCCAAATGCCAGAGGCTGCCGACTAGCAGTGAGGGCCCATGTCAGATAGTGGGGAAACTATGCCCTCATTTGTCAAAGTGTAACGCAGCGGAATATAATATAACATACAACAACAGTGGAAGCAGTAACAGTACACGTAACTGAAATGGATAACTGATAACAAAAAGGAAAACCAGCAGTCATACATATATGAAGATGCAACATGTCACTATTCTATAAAACAGCCAGAATATGTTACACTACAATACAATACATTACAACTGAAGTACAAGGACAGAAAAACAAAACAGAACAGCCGGCGGCATCGCGAGCCTAGGCTCGGTCCCATGCCCTCCTACTCCTCAGCAACAATCAAGTACCTGCATAGAGACTCTTGCCCCTATCCACACCTGCAACAATATAATCTGTTTGGGCTGAAAAGCATGATCCAAATAGGGTGTGAGAAATAAATCCCAATAGGCATCCACCAAAGTCCCGTGCCCAACTGTGTGTAAACATACAACAACAGTGTGCAAAAGTAAATGCAATAAACTAAGAAGTACTCAAAGTAACTAACTTTACCAGTTATATTGTCATTTTAATTATTCATTCAACCATTTAATATTAAGAAAACACCACAGTGAATTTCTAATTAAACAGTCAGCGTCCTCAGACAAGCAAAACCTCACCCTTAGGTAATTAGAATCTCACCCTCAGGCATTGCCCTCAGGCATAACAGAATTTTCCCTCAGGCGTACGAAGTGTCGCCCTCAGGCACAGAAGTCAATCCCTCAGGCACAAAAGGTTGCCCTCAGGTGAAATAGAACGTTGCCCTTAGGCTAATACAGTCACACCCTCAGGCTATAGTAAACACCGCTCTCAGGCATAAGTAACCGGGCCATGCACAACATATAAACATGCAATTTAAATACAATTCCTCTCAAGGAAAAATTAATGCATAATTAAACATGGCATACCCTCGGGTATCCTGGCCAAATGGCTAAACAGAGGAATGCACCCCCGGGGTAGTCCTGGATCCAAGCAGCGATCCCAAATAGCATTTTAATATCACAGTTAATTACCTTTGCAATTATAGGTATTTAAACAGCTACGGCCTCATCCACACGACACCCCAACATGGGTTCGTGGCACAATAATTCACACAAATTCACAACAGTTGGAGAATTGACACCAAGCTACCTACCTTTAACACCCACGAACGATATACGTGAACGACGATCCTCAATTCGTCCTAGAACGACGTAGATCTGAGGTGAAAGAAAACCTTGTTCAAACTTAAATAACTTCCCTATGGGAAGGAATTGGTAAGAACTACTCTAGGAGAAGGGAGAACTCACCCATGCGGTTCCAGGGAGATCGACGGTGCAGAAAACAGATTCCCGACGTGCGCTCGGCGGATCTCCAAATCTCCAGCCTCCCTCTTCCGCTCCTTCTTCCCGTTATAAGCCTTCCCTGTGAACAAGGGAGGCTACTGCCCATTTTAAACGGAAAAAAAAGTACACGGTGTGTACTTCCTTCATTTAACTGTTAATCTGGCGGTTTCCTGCCAGCGTGACACTGTTTATCTGCCAACATGACTACATGACGTGTCTTCTTGAGTACACGACGTGTTCTGTCGCACAGCTGGTCACTACCTTACTATTTGCCTGCCGATTGACTACACGACGTGTAAAGGACCCCTACACGGCGTGTAGTTGGTTTTTTACACCCTTCATCGCCGACATGGCCACACGCCCCGTGTACTCATCCCACACGGCCAAAAGTACACGGCGTTTGAAAAAGTACACGGCGTGTACTTTCCAAAATTTGGTATTTTTCCCCATTTTCCTTATTTTCTCAAAAACACTTAAGGAAAAATGAAAAGAAGAAACCCGTACCTCAGAAATAAGAACCGGGTTCTTACAAAAACAGTACAAAGCAATACAGCTTGCACCTCTGGTTCTGACAATCCTGTTAATAGGCAGGTTGTTGAGCCTGTTAATCAAGGGGTGGTTGTTTATGACTTAAAGAATGATAATGAGAAGGTATGTCCGCCCAGCCATAAATCCTGGGTTGGCATTGTGGAAGAAGTTGAGGATCCTGCACCTGCTCTCCCTGTTACTAATACTTCCCATTCCTATGCTCATGTGGTTTCTCAAAGCAAGGAACTCAGGCCCCCTTTACTGTGTCAACCCGATTCTACTCAGATTAACACTAGTAAGGAGGTTTCCTCCTTGGCTGGTGTTCTCATGTCACAAGCTTTACTTTCTGTTGCCTCTGGTGATGCCTCTAGTGCACAGGTAAACATAAATCTGAAGGAAGATGGGCAAGGCAAAGTGGCAGAAATAAACCTTGATTCAGTTAAGGATGCAGGTACACAAAACCAGGCTGCTTCTGTTTTCAGTCCTCCTCATTCTTCTGAATCTGAGAAAGTGGAGGGTGGACCTCTTGTTTCTGTTGACCAATCTGTGATTGCTGCCAAAGATGTTGCTGCTACACCTGGTTCTAAAGAAGTAAGTATGCCTCTAGGGGAGCCTTCTCCTGGTCATACCTCTTCTTCTAGTGTGTAGGTGGTGTCAAAATCAAAGACAACAAAACAGATTGCTGGACTTCAGACTGAAAATCTGGAAGAGGTGGACAAGGATGCAGGCTCTTGGCAACAAGCAAGAACAAAAAGAAGAAGTAGTAGAAAAGCTGAAGAGAAAATGGAAAATGAAGAGGAGAAGGCTGTAAATGTAGAATCTGATGAAGAAGTGGATACATTACTCCAACATGACAGGGAGATTGAAGCTCAATATGGTAGGGGACGGGGTCGTGGCCGCATCAAACTAGAACTCTAGAATGAACTACGCAAAAAGGAGCAGATAATTGGAGAAAATCTTAGGAAAAAACTCGAGCCCCCGGGAAGGGGGCTTTGACAAATCTATTTTTCTATTAATGTACTTCCTATCTGCTTGAACCTTTTTTTATCAATAAATTGGGGCTTCGTACCCCAACTTTCTTAAAAAAAATACATCCCTCGAAGTAAGATGAAAAATCTAAATTGGATATTCATGTTATTGTCTTGAAGATACTATAAAACCTGAACAAATAATTTTATTTTATTCCATGAATTGAATGATAATATTTATTGAAATATATTTATTTCATTCCCCAAAGTGAATGCAAATATACATGATTTTATTTTAAATCAAGTTCAAGGTGAATATAATGTTTTTCCAATGATCATTGTGTTATATTTTTTTATAACAAATAATAATAATATAACCATCAGAAGTGGTTTGGTGATAATAAACATTTAAAGATATCAATTAATTTTAATAATGAATATAAAATAATACATCCCTGGAGGATGATATGAAAATAGTGTCCTTGGATATTATATTAAAAGATATCTCTATTTATCAATGATTTCTCTTGTAACAACAATATAGAATAAAGACATTATCATTTATCATGTGCTTATGGATTATTAATGTCATCTCATGTAATTCGTTCTATATTATCCCCTGAAGCAGATATTATTCCTCTTATAGTTCATAGATTTGATAATAGAATTATATAACCATTATAATCCAAGATATTTTATGAAAATGATTTTACCACCTGAAGTGGTAACAATGATTATCATAATAAATAAAATTAGTATTTTCCTTAAGATGGTCATTATTGATAAATAATGAATTATCATTCACAAATCACGAAATTCAATGAATGAATTCATTCCTCGATGTGAATGTAATTACATTATTTCATTCCTTGAGATAACAAAATTATTCATGAAAAAAATGATATGATTTGTGCTACTCATACTTATAATTTTATCATAAATATTTGAGAGTTTATGAATTTTGATCAAATGATTTCTCCTTCATTGGGTAAAGTGAATGTTGTTTATGAGTTATAATTTTTGATGGCGATGAGGTGTGTGTTGTGAAACTAGAAGATTATTTCACATCGTTTCTCCCTACCACATTCACCAGTTTTAAAATATGTGGGGGATATGCTCCCAAGTAGATGTATTGTAAAATAATATTTGGTCCTTCCAAAATATACAATAATCCATGTGGTGATGGGCCTAACCTTTATGATTATATTATGAATTTATCAACCACCATAAGTGGAAATTATAATGACAAGTGTGAGTTTGCACAATGGGAGATCTTGAAAATCTTATGTATGTATCTTGAAGTAAAATCTTTATAAATATTATTTTGATTAAATGCTTCAAAAGACCTCATATATGAGTTAGTATATGCTCATGTAAGTGCATTTATCAGTAGAGAAAATTAATTAACGGCTCCAGAAGGGAAAATATATTCCTATTTGGTAGTAAAATTCTTAATTATTTGTTATATATGAAGTCTCGATGAGATATATCAATGGTATTCTTGAAAATGGATATAATATGGAGACATTGGATAAAATAGGTACATTGATATGTAACAAGTATTCATAAAAAGTGATTATAAAGAATTTTTTATGTACAATCAAATCAATAATGATATACCAAAATTTTACTGATCCTAACACTTAAAATATATGACATGATGGTTTAGGCCATCCAGGCTCAATTATAATGAAAGATATTGGTTTAAGTATAAATGCACACCAATTTGTTGATAACATAATAGACATCCATCAGGGAGAGAATGATGGATTTATTTAATGAATGTATGTCTTCTAAATTATCAAAGAATTCATTCTCATTAGATTATTATGAATGCCCCATGTATAATAATTTAACATGAGTTGCCAATTATTATGGTGTCTATTATTTGGGCAAATTATTTACATCATTAGTAGTTATTTTGGAAATGAATTTCTTATATATTTATGAAGAACAAATTATGAAGTATATATGGGCGCACCCACTTACCATGTGATCCATTTAAATATTGACTGAAAATTGCATCTACTAAATAGTCACATGTGTTATTAGCTGTTGGTGAGTATATATTGCATGTTATGCATGTTGATTAAAATAAATATTGAGCATCACATACTATATAAAAATGGTTATGCAAAACCATTAACCAGATGCTCGCAACACTTACATGAATGTAAAGTGTTAAAAATCAAGTCTAATTATACACACCTTGAATTGTGGGTGAACCGATTATATAAAATTATTGTTCATCATGAGTAAAAAACAATAAATATATTTTCCCTTGAAGAGAGAAATGAAGATAGCGACAACATTAAATCTTTTTTGATATTGTCCCTAAAGGGATACTGGTACCAGTAAAAAAAAGAGATCTCAATCAATGTTGGTGATGATATATTAAAATCATTGAATGCTTTCAAAACTCACCAATGACAATGGATTTTGATAGATGTCAACACCATTGTAAATGGCCCAAGTACTAAAGGAACTTGATATGTTCAACATAAAAAGTTTTGGATTGTTTATCCAAACTACCAAGACTATTGAATACTTATGAGATTATTGTAAGAAATATCATTCCTTATAAATTTGGATATCTAGATTATGTATAACTGATGTTGTCATTGTTTATCTATATGATAACTATGAATCTCTGATGGGTTCAAATTTCTTGAAGCATATTTCATGTATCAATCTTAAGATATATCAATATAAGGAAGAATGTACAATTTATCTTATCATCACATGGTTTGTATAAATGGAATTAATCATCCAGGTTATGAAATCATAATTTTTGGGATGATTTTACATATTCATGAAATACCATCATTAAATCCCTTGATCCCAAGAATGATACATTTCATATACGATGAGTTGATGAATAACTTACTTATCTTGAAAGGATTAAATATAAATGCACATTTTATTTATCTCTAGAGGATATGCAAGTACATGTGCATACGTGCCTTGCAAATAATAAGAAATCGTATTACGATGGAAGGTAATGTTATTCACTATTCATTGAAAAAGGGTATAAATTACTCCAAAATTCAAAATCGAATGTTTTGCTTGTGAAATGATCATGGAAATTATATGAGTTTAATGATGTAGTGATAACCATTGCGAGAGAGGGATGTAACTTATGTATCCTTTTTCCCTTCGTCATGTTTTTCTCATTGAGTTTTCTTGATAAGATTTTTAATGAGACAACATTATGGGGACTTGATGTCACTGTACTCTTTTCTCTGATAAAGGGTTTTTCCCTTAAAAGGGTTTTCCTTGATGAGAGTTTTAATGATGCAATCATACATCATAACATATATCCAAGGGAATGTTGTAAATTATTATTGATATTTGTAATTAATGACAACTGTTGGCCTTCCTCATGAGTCATAATTTTCAATGAGACCATTTATTACTAATTATTGTCTTTCTCTCATGTCTTGAAGACATAATTAAACAGTAATATTAATTGATGTACTAAATACACAATTAAATAATATAACCAGCGCTGCATTCTTTTTCCATTCATTAGTTTTTTTTCCCTAGGTTTTCATGATAAGGTGTTTTTAAGTGAAGATTATATAAGATTCTATGAAATTATGACATCTAAGAGAAAGTGTTATGAAGTATTAATTTGTGAATGTTATAATAGTGATAATGATGACGACTATCAGTTTCCAGTACAACCCTTCACATGTTCCAACCTTACATATTCTCAAATCTTTGAAATTTCATGCATTGGATTATATATTGTAGACATAAATCTTAATTGTTGAATCATATCGCATGCATTCTATATATGTGATTACATGTTAATGAAATAAGTGATTTTTTAGACTCTACATTGTGTTTTCTTTGATTCTTGTTTTTATCTTATATTTGTATTTTCATTTGCCATCATCGTTACTGTACCTATATTTGACGCACATTACCCACTGTCAATATTTGATCATTTATTCTCAATTTCCAAATTTTTCATACCGTTTCTATGACCGTGATCGATTTTTTAAAAGATAAGTTTACATATACACACGTAATAATAAGAAACGGTCCGAAAACTCGACCCGACACATGCGCCCCACACCCAACCCGGGGGCCGTGATTGAATTTTTAATGCAGTGAATTGGATCCAAATTCGGCGTCGGCGGAATGTTTCGTTTGATACGTGAAATCCAAGGAAATAACGCCACGGCTGGGCTTCTCAGTGTACACGTGTCACAATCTGGACCATAGATTACGCTGGAGTATGGGTAAACGGATCACCGCAGTCCAAGCGGTGTCACGTGCTTTCATGTGCACCCCGTGCCCCGCCAAAAAACTAGCCACTAGGGCGGCCGGGATTAATAAAGTCAACGCTGTTCATTGGTCGATGCTTTAATGGCGCATAAAATATAAAATAAGTAATTAAAATTATGGCAATCGGGCGGGTACCTGTTGCCCGCTTATTACCGGGTCGGGTCCGTCCCACGGATTCGTCGCCGCCCCCATTTATCGCTCTTCTGGTTCCCATGCACATGGGAGCGCTCGGGATAGAGAAAGCGAGAGGCGCGGAGGGAGTGGAAGGCAGGCATTTCATCATACAGAGCGAAGATATTGCGAGGGAAAAGAGCGAGCCGCAGCCGCGGTGGAGCGGTCTATCTTCGAGCGAATCATATCTGCTCCGACTTTGGATTTTTCTCTAGAAAGGTAACCAATATTTCGTTCGAATTTTCCAGAAGCGGGCGTTTTTCTGGCGATAGCAAAGCACTCGAGCGGTTTCATTATAGTTCGAAGGGGAGACGGTGATGGCTCAATCACTCCATCCCTCGCCGTCGCTTTATATACGATCACTTTTCATGGCATTTCTTTTTGGCGATTCCTTTTTCCGTATGTTTTAGGTAAGTATCCAATTCGGGATTAACTTGTTTTTTATCTTTGAAGGTTTGCGATGAGCTGATATTGTTGGGCTTCACTCGTACATGAAGATTGAGTTATCCACATTGTTCGTTCTCTGAAAGTGAGCTGAATCTTCAAGGATATGCTGTCGATTTCCGTCCAAGTAACTTTTCAGATCTGATTTTGTATTAGAATCGCATTCGTTGTTTAGAACTTGGAAGTGGGTATCCGGATCAAAGCCTTTTTGAGCAGATTGGATCTTTTTTGCGTTCTCCCTGCCTTTCTAATTACTTCTAGGCGTCCTTCCTTCAATTCTTTCCCGGTTAGAACCATATTTGGTTAATCCGCCTGCAGTGATACATCCTAATAATGATTCCGTGGCTGTACTTTTCCTTCTTCTGGCTTCTTCTGGTTTTAGCTTACGAAAATCTGTAAGTTATTGTCGTTTCCTACTGAGGTCCCTCCAGCCACTCTCAGGTGACTTAAGTTTGACTCCATGCTGGTGTCATTTTATTTTCACACTGAATAGTTGTTTTTTGTGAACTTTCATGGTTATTTGTGATAAGAACAGAAAAAAGACCGGTCTGTCTTCTTCAGGATCACCCACGCTCCTTCTGGAATTTATAATCTTGAAAAACCCCAGTTTTTTCATTCCAGCATTCGATCACTTTATCTATTTTTGATGAAATTCCATCGCTTTCAGGGGTGAAATATCACAGAAGATGGACCTCAGGGAGGAAAGCTCCCAGTTTGGATTATTTGCAGCCACCACTTCAAGAAATTTATCATCATCGTCATCAACATTCTTTTCTGCAAACCAGTCACCCTTCTTCTCGCCGCGGTCACCTGCTTGGCAACAGTTTTCAGAATCTGTGCAGTCCAACAGACCCTGCAATCCTATCCAATTAAATGATGGTTCTGGATTTCCAATAGCCGTGCCTCGACAAGATGCCAAGTTTATCTCCCCAGATCTTCCACCCTCCCCAGTTCAATGTATTTCAAAT
The DNA here is from genome assembly GCA_963277665.1 of Viscum album. Taxonomy (NCBI): domain Eukaryota; kingdom Viridiplantae; phylum Streptophyta; class Magnoliopsida; order Santalales; family Viscaceae; genus Viscum; species Viscum album. The sequence continues at coordinate 141,121,917 of OY728161.1, read as the reverse complement.
GTTCTTCCAAAGATGGACCACATCCCTTGCTTGACTGGCAAGTCTACAAGCACACCGTCTGGTTACCGAAGTGGTCATGATAATGGTTGTTTTGATCACCAGGAGACTAACAGAAGGCATTGGAGAAGCCAACAGACTGCCTCTTTTGCTTCAAGTTCAGCTTCACTCTCTGTGAATAGACAAAGAAGCTATGATGTGTACATTGGTTTGCATGGCCGGAAACCTTCTTTGTTGAGGTTCACTAATTGGCTGCGAGCCGAGTTGGAAGACCAGGGATTGAGCTGCTTTGTATCTGATAGATCTCGCTGTCGTAATGCTCGCAGACACGGAATTGTTAAGAGAGGGATGGAGAATTCTTCTTTCGGTGTCGTGATTTTAACAAAGAAGTCTCTGATCAGGAACCTTCACACGATTGAGGAGTTGTATTTTTTCTCAGGCAAGGAGAATCTGGTTCCTATATTTTTTGATTTAGGCCCGGGTGACTGTCTTTTCAGGGATATAGTTGAGAAAAGAGGGGAGCTGTGGGGAAAACATGGTGGAGAACTTTGGCATATGTGCGGAGGACGGGAAAACGAGTGGAAAGAAGCCATTGGTAGCCTTTCTAGGGTCAATCATTGGAAGTTGGAGGCTCAGGATGGTAACTGGAGAGATTGTATATTCAAAGCTGTCACACTTATTGCTGTTAGGTTAGGGCGGAAAAGTGTGGTTGAGCGATTGGCGAAATGGAGAGAGAAGGCGGGTAAGGAGGAATTCCCTTATCCGAGGCTTGATAATTTTATTGGCCGGAAGAAGGAGCTTTCTGAGCTGGAATTTATACTTTTTGGTAATACTAGAGATTCAGAAAGTGATTATATCGAGCTCAAGGCTAGACCAAGGGAAAAGAGTTTGTCAACTGATTGGAGTATGGATAGTGGAAGAATGAACAGGAAAGAGCCGGTTTTATGGAAGGAATCTGAGAAGGAGATTGAGATGCAAAGTGGTGAGTGTCTTCCAAGGCATCATTCACATATGAAGCCGAAGAAAGCTGGAAGACATGCAGGCAGAAGACGGTCAATGAAAATTGTGTATGGAAAAGGCATTGCTTGCGTGTCGGGGGACTCAGGGATCGGGAAGACAGAGCTGCTGCTAGAATTTGCATACAGACATCATCAGAAGTACAAAATGGTCTTATGGGTGGGAGGGGAAAGCCGGTACATTCGGCAGAATTTTTTAAATATTTGCTCGATTTTAGGGGTTGATGTCGGGATTGAGTATTGCCCAGAGAAAAGCCGGGCCAAAAGCATCAATGAGCATGAAGGATCAGCCATTTCAAGGGTGCGGAGAGAACTCATGCGAAACATACCGTATTTGGTTGTGATCGACAACTTGGAGTCTGAAAAAGATTGGTGGGATCATCGGCTCGTAATGGATCTTCTTCCTCGTTTCGGTGGAGAGACCCATGTTGTGATTTCTACTCACCTCCCACGGGTGATGAACTTGGTGCCCTTGAAACTCTCATACTTGTCCGGAGAGGAGGCGCTATCCTTAATGCAAGGAAGCATCAAGGATGATCACGCACTTGCTGAAGTTGATGCTCTTAGGATCATTGAAGACAAGCTCGGACGGCTAACGTTCGGCCTCGCCATTGTTGGGTCGATTCTATCTGAACTTCCAATCACTCCAAGTCAGCTCTTGAATACACTCAACTCCAGGCCTTTGATGGAAAACTATCAGCCAAGGAAAAACGCCTTCTTGCTGAAACTCTTCGAGGTTTGTTTTTCGATATTTGACCATGCAGGCGGATTGAAGAACTTGGCGACTAGAATGGTTCAATCGAGTGGATGGTTTGCACCTGGATCGATCCCACTTTCACTACTAGCTCTCGCCGCCCAAGAGCTTCCTGAAAAACAGCAAGCCACCCGGCCATGGAAGAAGCTCCTATACTCCTTAACTCGTGGGTGCATGCCATCTCGTACTAGGAGGTCCAAAACGGAAGTGCCTGCCATCTTGTCACGGTTCTGTCTCGCGAGAGCTAGCAGAAAGCCGGGCCATGTTCATTTCCACGACCTTGTCAAACTCTATGCTTGCCAGAGGGGGACCCCCATTTTAGTCACACAAGCCACCGTCCGGACTATCATCAGCCATGGGTGTGTTTCCCAGCACTCAGAACATCTATGGGCAGCATGTTTCTTGCTCTTTGGGTTCCGGGATGACCCGGTGGTCGTGGACCTGGAGGTGCCCGAGCTGCTGGGCCTGGTTAAAGACGTGGTATTGCCGCTGGCCATCCGGGCATTCGTCGGTTTCTCGCAGTGCGGGCCTGCTCTGGAGCTCCTTGAGCTCTGCACGAATGCTCTGGAAGCGGGGGATGAGGCACTCGTGGCCCCAGCGGAGAAGTGGCGGGGCATGGCGCTTTGCTGGAAGCCTGTCCGGACTGGTGCGCAGTTGAATCCTTGCCTCTGGGAAAGACTTTCCCTTTTGAGAGCCAGTGTCTTGGAAGCCAGGGCTAAACTGTTGCTAAGAGGGGGGCAGCTTGATGCAGCCGATGATCTGATTAGAAAGGCTCTGTTCATAAGAACTTCGATTTGTGGTGACGATCACCCAGACACCGTGTCGACTCGTCACACCCTGAGCAAACTCACCAGACTTCTTGCTAATTTTCAGGTTCGGACTTCACCACCTTGAGGTGATTCAATGTAAGTAAATTTTGATATTTTGATATTTGATATATGAGTATTTATAAGATTCAATCAAATTTTGATGGATCTGACCTGAGGTTCGCAGACAGATGAAAATTGCATGTGACACTCATGGAATGGAACATCATTTGTATAGTCTAATCATAGTTAGGCTCAGTAATTGCGGTGACACTTTTGAGGGTTGTTGGGGAATAAATTAATGTTTCATTTAATTGATTCCCCAGCATGGTGAGGGTGGGGATGAATTTATTTGTCTGGTACAAATATTTTTGAAATGGTTTTATGAAATTCATTTTGGTTATGATTGGAAATACATTACTGGTCGAGTACAGAAATGTTTTACGGTTATTTGTTGTTGAAATTAAGAGTTGTGTTTTACGTTTTAGACTTGTTATTGAGTGATAAATTTTGAAGGAGTGCAGGGTGGGGGATAAATTTATATTTTACTAATGCAATTCTTGACAAACTAATAGTGGGAGGTGTGCATGCCTTGTATAATTGTTTGTGAACTATTTATTTGAAAAGTATCCAGGCTACAATTGAAGATAAACTAGTACTCACCCGTGCGTAATGATATATAAAATTAATGTTTACTAATGACAATACTATTTGTAACTGGTACATAATAATAGTAAACTTTATAAATCCCAAGTGAAAAAATATTGGGAAAGTATAATGGAACAATAGTCGATTGATTGTGGGACATAGTCGGACTATAGCATAAACTACTTATTTTATTGCATTAACATTCATGTCATAAAAAGTAATGAATGAAGTTTAATTAAAACTGAAATACACAATCACTGTATGAGTCATTCTAATAATTTAAAATGTGAACAACACGGTGTATTCATTTGAATCCAGAGCTAAAAAGGGCAATCTTCTAATTGCACAATTTTTTTTTAACTTCATGTTTGAAGTGTTGCAAGTACTTGAAGTTGCAAAGTCTGCAGGAGCATATTCTGGTTGCAATATGTCTTCAAGTTCTTTATCGTATAGGTAATCCAACCTGCAGATGAAAGTACAATTAGAAACATAAATACATAACAATGAATAGATAAAGAGGGTGTTTTTTTTTTGTAATTTAAGGTACAGGAAAAAAAACACTAAATCGTTTATAGCCAGGTGGTATTTTATTGTACCTAAAAAATGAGGAATGTAAAAAATGTCGTTGGAAAGGTACATGATACATAAACCCGAAATCGTTTAAAACAGGGTGGTTGTTTTAGTACCTTTAATATGAAGAATGTAAAAATTAAAAATTACAAACCATGAAATAAATAACAGTCATGTATATTAATTTTTCTTATCAACGAAACAGATATTAGGAATAGCTATTACCGAAAGCATTTCGTACATCCTATAAGTTTAACAAAATAGTTGGACCAAAAACTGAAACATGCTCCAAATGAATGATCAAACTGTGCATATAGAAAAACTGACTGTTTTAGTAGACATAGTAATAGTGTCTGTCTGTATAGGATACAAAGAGGAATAAGAATTGCAATTAGGTTTGCAGTCGTTAATGTTTGTACTGTATGCTAAATTTTAAAAAGAACAATGTATTGGTTGAAAAACGGAAATCTTCAAAGAGCAATTGTCTCTTCAATGACACAATATATAGTAATCATATCAAAATACCGAATGAGTAGCAGAAAAAATTTCAAATGAACTGTCTCTACTGTATCAAATGTAATTCACATTTCACTACAAATATTAATTATGAACACAATAATGAGAAGAATTTGATCAGTGATTGAAAGTAGTGAAACACAAATCAGAGATTTAACATTTAACTGTCATTTAACAGTATATTAGTCAAGATTTAAAGGATAGTTTTTTTTAAAAAATAATAATATATATAATATACATTAATTTATAGCAATTGTTCGTGTAATAATGGAAAGAATTAAGAACATAGTAAAGAGAATAATTATATACCCTAGTAGAAGACATGATCGATGATGACATATGAAATCCGGTGCCAATAATTAATGTCCTAGTAGAATAAATAACAGTTTGATGGACCTATCATGAAATGTTAAAAAGAATGTCAGTAAAGTGATATGAATATTTTTGGAGAAAATCAATTGCAAAAATTAAAAGATATGATACCTAGATATAATTAACACCATTTCTTACTCTTAAACACCCACAGGTTTGATCTTCTTGTATAGTAAAAAACAAAATTGTAATGTTTGTGATTGTTTGGTTTCAATGAAATTCAGTAATAAATATACAGTTACCTGATTCTGTTCTAAGATTTTACTAAAAAAAGGGACAATCGTATAACCTGGTTTAAAAAAGACAGCTGAAAAATTTAGTACAATTACCTAATTGTATTCCTATGAAAAAGTTAGTACAATTACTTGACTTTGTTCCTATAAAGTTTTAGTTACTTGTATCAAATAAGCTCTCAATTCTGTAGCAGTCTTATATATATATTGCATGACTTTTTTTTTCAAATAAGACAACTGAAAAAGAGTCCGTCTTCTCGTTAACCGTTAGTTGAACTTTAAATCTGTTGGAATAAATATTATCATCAGACTATTATGTGTTATTGACTATTTCGCATAAATATTGATGTAGTATAAAAGTGGTAATGACAAATTTAAAATGCAACAGATATACTTTCACCTTGGAGTGATGCTAGTAGGACAAAATTTGTAGGACTGACAGCAAAATCTTCCATTTAAAATCTGCACCTTTTCCATGCATGAGGTGTTTGAACAATTAGAATAATCTGAAATATCCATTGTTTACACAATTAGAATAATCATAAACGTCAATTCCAAGCCTTGAACTAAATTACATATAGGGAAGGCGGAAAAAAATTTGTTGTCTCAACTGTAATAAGTTGTGTCAGAAGCGACAGGTGGATTCTCATTCATTTTTACAGAATGACTGGCTGCTAGGGATCATTTCTGGGCCTCTCTTCCTCCAACAAAAAACCTCAATGTCTCCATCAATGAAACCTGGAAAGAATTATCATTCATTTTTGTAGTTCAGGCTCAGTTTCATAGTACAACACATCTCTACCATCACTAACATAATGATCACCCAGAAACATCTGATCAAAGATCCAAGAAGGTATCATGGGAGGGGACCTGATTTCTTAGGTTATTGGTAGTATTTCCCAAGTAACAGCTTATCTGACTCTATCTACATGTTTTGAATCAAAATATTAAAAACCATCATTATTTTTTCTATCTATTATATTTAAGTGAAGAAATATGTATATACTCACTTCTTCTATGAGATGTTTGTGAGGAATTTTAGGTAAAAGATGATGAATGACATGTGACTTCCAACATCATCCAAAGATAACTCCATTCCTGTCCAAATAGTAATGAACCCAAGAAAGGATCTGTGAGTGAAAAAACCAGTCCAATGACTTTCCTCCTTTGGATAGTCATTTGGTAATTATTCGGTCAATCAACACTTGTCATTGAACCCTCAGCAAAAACAATTTCATACCTTGCTTAATGCATGAGAAAGGTTAAAGGTAAAAGAAATGTTTTCCCTATTACCAAATCTTGAATACTTTTTATTAACATGATTTGTTGATTTGAATCAAATTCATTTAGCATGTTTCCATTATAAGATACACATATCATATGTTCCTTTTCTTTTAGTGTTGTTTATGAAAGAAAGTGTTGTGGTGATTAAAATGCTATACCATGTCGCGATACCACGAAATTATTTCCTCATGGCCAAGGTCTTGCGAGTATGTCACTGAATCATGCAAATTAACAAAAATATGTCAAGGCAAAAACATATGTGAGACTATTTATTCTAAAAGAAACTAATAGATAAAAAATAGAATAAAATGATCATTGCTCAAAAAGAGGACATTGGTTGAATGACATTTCAAAAATGGGGGAAAACACAACAATAAAGAATGACAACCTTTTAAATGTTAAAATAGTTAAAGAAAATAACCGAGATGGTTAGAAATTTGCAAAGATAAACAATTTTATTAATACCCTTCAAAACCGGAAAAAATGGGCTTACCAAACATTTTCACACATAATAAGCAATTAAGCCTACATGCAAGATGTAAGTTAACATTACCTATCAAAAGGAAATAATGTTGAAGATAAGAGGTGAGGTGTTACCTTATGATTCAATACTACATTCCCAGCCTTCCAGTTAAATTAATACAAGGATATTAACTGAGAATATTTCCATCTTATGTTGTAATAAAATCAAAGAATAATATATTGGAATATGTATGTAGTAAAATCATAGGAAACAAATGAGAGAAGGGAACCACATAAGTAATGGAATAAATTCAATAGAGAATTCATCCAAGAATAAAAAGGAATCTGTAAGCATGTTTTTTTATGGAATCTGCAAGCATATGTTTTATGGAATAAAATAGTACAACATTAGCCGAACGCATAGAAGTTCAATGAATAGGGATTCATTCAGTACATACTAAATATAAATACGAAAGCATCCATATCAACCTAATATGGCCATCATAAGAAATATGGAAACACTTATGCATAAAAAACCTAGAAATAATTATGCACATGTAAGCTGTAACAAAATTATGTATGGGGACTTGGGAAACACTTGCAAAAGAAATGCAGAAGTAGCTATATATGAGTAATCTAGGAAAACATACATATAAACAGTCTGGAAAATAAAACAGAATAAAGAAACTGAAAAATGTTTATGGAAATTAAATAAAACTTACTTGAAATTGAAAAATATTACCAGAAAAACACCATAATGGGGAAAACCTGTTCATGTGGCTATATATGAGTAATCTCAGAAAACTTAATATAGGAATCACTTTCCTCGAACCAATAAAAGAAGTGAATAATTCATAATTTGTTTTACATTCTTCCAATGATTTCAACTTCAAAAGAAAAAACAGTTTAGGCCATCACTAAAAAATAAGTTAAAAATGATTTGAAAAAAGATAAAACCAACAGATGATAGGAATACACAAACCTGCAAATCTTCCATCACAATTGGGTATGCATCCTTGAGATCAATGACAACAATTCCTTCAGGAACTTTTTGAATTAAATTGAGTAATTGTTCTTTATCCTCCAGATTGTGGTTGGACTATAATAAATAAAAAACAATTGTTTAGACATTGTTGGCATTACCCTTGCTAGTAGCATGAAATATATCAAGTACCTTGTAGGCGAAGCACTTCCCATCATACTTGACTTTAGGATTATTTCTCAAACTATAAAAGACATCTTTGTTGGCATTGACATCAACGTAACTAGCATCATTGATTTGCTCTACTATAAAGGATTTCCTTGTCTTCGAATATATAAGCAAAAGGAATAATAAACCAGGAAATGGAAAATATATTTTAATTATGATGAATGATAAAAATACAACGATCTGAAATCACATATTTTTTCCAGTTTGGGACTTGGAAGTGATGAAATTCAATAAAAAATGAATACAAACATTTAGCTTTATTTATACAGAGTAGTATATAACTCAATCAATTTGAAATCACCACTAAAAATTCAAGGATATCACTGCAGGGCCATCTTCCTGTCTTTTTACCTTTTTGAATTCTTTATGAAGTAAAAAAATTGATAGTAGGATCCTCCTATCACTTTGTTATATTTTTTGTATAGATTCTCATGTATCAAAAGAGCAATGTGAGAAGAGGGGGAACTGAGATAAAGGGTTATGATCAGAGGATTAAACCATTTCATGTACGGCTATAAATGACAGATAAATTTAAAAAATAAAAAAATAGTTGAAGGGAGTAAATTTATACAAAATATGGAAAAAATTATTTGTCTTGCTACCCATATTCATTAACAGGTTGAACATGTTCCATGTTCATCAGAAAAATACAACATAACACATGTGGCATTCCATCAATGGTGTTAAGATTATTTCCTATACATACCATGGGAGATATAAAAAGCATCAAACTGGTTAATCATTGTTGTCAAAAGAAGGTACCATACCCTCGACACTCCTATTAAATGCTCACTCTTATAGTCTTACCACCTAAATCCTACACAAAATGCCAATTATAAAAATATCACACCAAACAGAGCCTTGCAAAGTGTTCTCAATGAAACCATAAATTAAAAAAGGGACAATCATATCACCTGGTTATCAAGAGCACAAAAATCCTTATTTATTTCTTCCATGGTCATCATTGTTACGAAGCCAACCCCTCATGAGTGTCTCATTTTTAACCCATAAATGACCCTTTCATTAACCACCAACCCATATTTAGTGAATACATATCCATGACAACAATCATTGACTTTACATGGCATATAGATTTTGCGAGGAAAATAAAATACATAGGGAGACTATTCTTATAGTTGGGTGACTACTGGATGAGAGCAGGTAAAACCCTAGATTTTCAAAAAATCATATATGCAGGTATACTGAAAATCTGTAGATAATCTAATAAAAATATATTTTTTTTAAAATGACCAACACATATTCAGAAGTGATTCATTTTTTTGTAGTGAACTACCATGTAAAATATTACCTTTCCTAATACAAAGGGACACTGGATGGTGCATTAAATAGAATCAATCAAAAAAGAATAAACTTCACCTCCCCAATGACACTTAACTTCATCAATTCACCATGGTAGTAGTTTTGGTACACCTTCAAACTTTTCTCTCGCAACATAATTCCTTTCTCCATAGCATCAGCTAATAATTTTTTATTCCCTTCCATGAAACAAAAAAGGTTAGCTGTTTCATAAAATTAGGAAGTCACATGTTATCCATGATATCAAGGAGGGAAAATTAACTGAAATGTGAAAACATACCCCAATAGAACCTATTAAAAGGATGAAAAACTACTACAATAGTATGGAATTGATCTTTTTGGAGATGACAAGCCTCGTTTTTCAGAACTGGATTAAATTCATTGGTTTGGTTTGGTTTCACATTGCAATATAACAATCCTCACACAAAATGTCAGCAGCACAAAGTTGTAAAGGAAAAATATGAACTGATACATGTAGATATGTGATGTTTTTTGGGATAGAGACCAACCTAAATCAACATCCAGGACTTATCTCTCCATGGCTACAATTTTAAACAAAGTAGAAATAAAGAAGTGAGAAAACCTGAGTATTGATGATGATATCCAAACCGAAACAATGAAAGAAGATGAAATCTGATGAAAATGTTGAGGGGAGTTGAGGAGGTAGAGGGATCTGAGAAACGTGTTACCTAGTCGAGTAGTTAGATTATGTAGAGCTCCTCGCGTTTCGATTGAGGGATGTCGACACCCTAGATTTTCAGATAACCCTTAGTCGATGCCAATAGTATCATCATGAAGAATATTGAGATCCACTCTGAGTCATGGTCACTGCTATAGAATGAGAGGAGGCGGAGGAGCCGGAGGCGGTGCAGGTGGAGAAGGTGGAGGCCGAGCAGGTGTAGCATCTAGATGCGGAGGTGGAGGCAGATCAACAGGAGGTATAACATTTGGTTTTATGCGGGAACCCTAGGTAGAGCGGAGGATCTGAAGATGGAGGAGCCAAAGGCGAAGCACATAGAGGTGGAGGTGCGGATGGTGAGGAGATTCGTGCAGGGTAGCGGGAGAAGGGAGTCGCGGAGGGGAGCAGGAGAGGGGAGTCGAGGAGAGTAGTGGGAACCCTAATCGCGAAGGTGGGTTGGGGTCATGCGGACGTCGGAGACGAAAATGGAGTGGAAATGCACGGGTGCGAGTGGATAGTGGAGGGTGTAATAGTAATTGGGAATGGGATTTCAGTGATGTGGTGTAATAATGAGGTGACACATAAGTAAGGATACACCCAACATTAGTAGATATAGTAGATGTAAGTTTTACTAGTTAAAATTGATATTGTGTGATCGGATTCTGACTAGTTGTTGTGGGGTAGATTTGTAGTTTACTAGTTTTTTAGACATTTGGTTATAACTTATAATGAGATTTGTTTATCAATAGACACGTCTTATTATTTTTCGTAACTTATATGGGATGGTTTTTTGTGATGATCACCTATCATGGGCATGCTACTGTTTCTTGAAGTACTTTAAATGCTGATGCCGACCTTTTGAAGGACATGTTGAGTTGGTCATTAAGTGTTTGCACTATCCATGGTTGATTGTTGATAGATCTGAAATGCACTTGTTATAAAAAACTATTTCGTTTGTTGCTTTTTTGGGGATATCTTTCCTAGTGCGGTAATTGCAATTTGTTTCTTTCATGTCATTTCTGATGAGTTGGTTTGTGTAACATCTCAGGCTTAAATCATTGGCTTAAACAAGATTGGTAATAAATGCTAAAGGCTTTACTAAATCGTGTTGGGGGGGCAATTTGCTCTTAAGCAACCTATGAAAAAAATGAATAAACATAATATGATGCATGATGTAAAACCAGAATAAACTCCAAAAACATAACAATATGACAGTCAGAGTAGCAGTAGAAGAAAATAAAAAACAAGAAACTATAATCCCAAACATCCAAGACTCAAGACACTAATGTGGCACCATGACAACTCCACAACAAGACAAAATCCATGCTTCGACTCCCATCATCCATGACTACAACATCACGGTGCTCCACTACATAAGTATGAAATCTTCCCCTTACATGTATTGTGATAAATAATGTCTTTATACACACCAAAGTGCATATGTAAGAGATGAGTATATCGACTCAGTAGACAAATCTCAAGACTTCCCACACGTTACTAAAACAAGAACATGTTAGCTCACATTTTTAAAATAAAGCAGACATAATGTATAGAAAGCAGTAGTCCAGATAATATACAGAAAGCAGTGAAATAACTCACACCAAAACATACTCCTGACATGAACCCACAAATCCATGAAATGCACACCCCAATGGATCTCCCATCTCAGCAGGTCCTCTGAACAGTCCAACTCGCAAGTAGAAACCTGTCACTCCAGTCCCAAGTTGTCACATGATAGTATAATCTAGTGTGCCTTATAATTGGTATCATGACTGTGTCTAATATGTATCTAAACGCACACCAACCATGTTCATGCCAAGTACTCACACCCAAAAAACTTCTTTGTTTGAAATTACATATAATCATTTTATTGAACATAATGTGGGTGTTACCCACAACCCAACCAGCAAGAGAGTTTTCAACGGGGATTTAGCAAGAGTTTTCCAACCAAAAAGTAGGAGCAATTTCTTTAGAAAATAAGAGCCTTCATATTTTAGAAGAAAGTGGAATGAGGGAGAAGCCACCTACCTCCAATGCATTCAACATGAAGAAATTTTCCACGATTCACATATCCGAGCCCCCCTTCTGTTCCTTCAACGAATCCCAAATAAGTTCTATCAACATGAGCCCTAGACTGTAGATCCAGATATGATACCAAAATAAAACAAGGATATTATAAAGGAGGAGAAGAATAAAAATTCTTAACATTGATTCCCTATGTCTAATGCTCGAAGATTCATTGGAATTGATCTCGAGAAGGTAGAGGATAACCAAAATCGTTCGGAGGATTCCTGCAGTTCAAGGGAATGAAATAAGGGTAATGAGAACCGAAGAGGCGATGAAATTAATAGGATGGTATTAATTTCTATTCATTCATGGCGTGATAAAGGAATTCATGCCGTGAATCTTTGAGGTAACCATCTACGACGAAAATCAAGGTGCCTCAAATTTACAAATCATGAAACCCATTCATGCCATGAATAGCCCTATATCATATCTCTGTTGAATCTTCCCAGAAACCATTCAGACCATGAATATTATTTCACATAGCGATCCACCTCATGCAGCCAAATTCTAGCTCCACTTTAACTCCATCTTCATTTATCACTTCCAAAACCTTCCAAAGCTCCTCGAAATACAAGCCAACTAGATCATAACTTAAAAACACATAAGGAAAACAGAAAAGTACCTCAAGTCAAGGGTGTTATAGTTGAATTGGTGGATATATGACACATAAAAGGTTGAAAATATGAGGGATACAATTGATACTATTGGTTCTGGGCGCAACAAAAGTGTGCAGTGGTGAGCGATATATTAAAATTTCATTCAATAATCATTGCCCGAAACCAAGAGAGATGATCTTTCATGTCAAATTTATAATTAATTTATTTAATATTTGAAGAAAGAAATACCTGAACTTATGAAATTTCTTCGTTGGTGAATGTTGATCATCTGAAAAGACCCTTTCAGATTACCTTCATCGTGTTTTGAATATCCAAGGATAAAATAATTCTAGCAGTAATCCACACGTGCTCCTATGATCTCCGAGCAACACCACTCGATCTACGGGTGCTAACGCAATGAGTCAAATGACTTGCGTTGTTTGTTCTTGATTGGTCGTTCTTCAACCTTGAAGAAATCATTATTTCACTTCTCATTCTTGAGATGGAGAGAGGAGTAAAGATAGAATTCGTTGCATGCAACAATCCTATATTCTCAATTTTGGATGCTCTACACAATAAACATAGAAGTCTATTTATAGAGTTAGGATTTAAGTTAAAATATTATTTAATTTAATGTCGGTCATTAAATAACATTTATTACCTTTAATAAACCCCATGTCATATAATAATAATCATATTGTTATTATTTTGTGGCGCGCGCCAACTTGAGTATTAACAAATATTATTTAATCGACTTGTTAATTAATATTTGTCACTAGAAACATTCTTGGTTTGTTCAAACTCCTCTTGCATTTATTGAACACCTGAATAAAATTTTATTCATTAATAAATATCTCATTCACATACTGAAGAATAAATATTTATTAAATATTCAATAAAGTAAATAAATATATTTTTATTCACAAGATGAAGAATAAATATTAATTTAATTTATACGATCAATATAACATGAATAAATTATCCATCGGACTTGAGAAAAATATTTATTATATTAATTAAACTCAAATAGAATTTAATCAAGATCAACGGAAACACTTAGTGTGTGACCCTCTAGGACTCTTTCTCTTTGGCATTAGACAGACTTACCTAAAGTCCAAAATTACTGTCTAGCAATGGGTCAAAGCACCCAAGAGAAAAAACTTAATATCACAACATTTAAAACCACATATGAACAATCACTGTGTAATATTAACCCTTTGTCACAATATCTCATCAAGAAGGTTTCACAATGGTGTCATAAACTTATTTACTTGATACATCTTTCTTTGATCATTTAAAATTAACATGTTGTTACACCATGATCATGGAATTTAATGCGGAGGTTCTATTCCTATCAAAGGGTTGAGATATCTGCTTTCATAAAGATGGAAGGGACAAATCCTTTCTTGACTTATCCATTAATGACATGTCAATCGTGATGCACCCAACATACCCTACTTCCCGCTAACATATGGCATGACAGTTTTGACTAGTAAATCGAAGTGTGTGAGTCATGACATACATTAATGATAATATTAAAGTCTAAGGACCATTACACATGCTCACAGATAGAAATATCTGATGACCCCAAAACATACAGACTTCCTACTGATTGGTCTGTTCTCATAATCTCCCGTCCTGGAGATTACAAAGTGTGAACTTCATGAGAAGAAGCCTCATCCACTTACGAGAACTCACACATGATGGTCTAAACACCACATGTACCATCATAGTACATTATCCAACTGAAAAACTATATTAAGAATATTGTCATAACACTTCAAGGTTCTCATCATAGAGAAGAACTCCTATAACAATATCAATGCGACAATACTCTAGGACATTATTAAATAAAATCCATGAAAAAACAATGAACAATATGTAATAAGATGTTAAATTAATATTAAATACATTAAATATACATGTAATAAAAGTACAATTAGTTGGTCCTAGGACACCAATTCTAACAAACTCCCACTTGGACTAGAGCCAATTGCCTACGACTTTCAGTCTGCTAGACTTCACATGATAATCATGTTTCTGATGAGTCAAGGATTTAGTTAAGGGTTCCACCATGTTATTTTCCATGGAAATACTGCTCACCATAACCTAACCTCTCTCACAAAAATCCCTCAAGAGATGATACTTATTAATTATGTGCTTCATCCATTGACGTGACCTTGGCTTTTTTGTGAGAGGCACCACTGCAGTTTTAGCACATTAGAGTGTGATATGATCTTTACTGCTAAGTACCACATTAAACTCTTGGACTAAGTTTCATATCCATACTTCTTCCTTATCTGCATCATAAGCCGCAATATACTCAGACTTTGATGTAGAATTTGCAACTATAACCTACTTTGAGCTCTTTCGGCTCACAACACCTCCATTTAAAGTGAAGATGTATCCTGTTTGTGACTTCATGTAATCTTGATCAGTTTGGAAACTAGCATCTGCATATCATCTGATGACTAGTTCCTCATCTCCTCCATAGACCGGGAACATATCCTTAATATGCCTCAGATACTTAAGGATAGTCTTGACTATCATCTAATAACAGTTACCTGGATCAGCTTGACATCTACCTACCACACTCAATGCATAGGCAACATGTAGACTAGTACATTTCATAACATACATGAATGACTCAATCGATTATGTGCATGGAATCCTTTACATTTTGTTTCTTTCCTCATGTGTATGAGGACACATTTTCCTGGAAAGATGAATGCCATGTGACGATGACAACAATCCTCTCTTGGATTGTTCCATACTGAATCTCTTCAGTATCTTATCAATGTATGTACTTTTACTTAGACCGAGTAGTCATTTTGATCTATCACGATAGATCTTAATCCCAAGAATATATGCTACTTCGACCAAGTCCTTAACGTAGAAGCATTTATTCAACCACGTCTTAATAGAATGTAAGACTTGTATTTCGTTTCCTATGAGTAATATGTCTTCAACATATACTATTAAGAAAACGACTTCACTCCCACTAAACTGTTTATAGACACAAGGCTCACTCTCATTCTTTATGAAACCAAATTTCGTTACAGGGAATTGGGTTTCATGATGGGGGAAGCACGATGCTCACTCCTGATTCGTGATGACTGCGGCCACTGTGCCGGTCCCTTCCCTATCAGCGGGGGAGGGACCTCCAATGTCCAACATGGGAGTGGGTTCCCCCTTTTCCCCCTTTTCTAACCATTCCCTCCTTCATACTTTTCCTTGATCTTCAATGAGTTTGAAAGTCCCTAAATTATTTTAAGGGAGCCCTAACCTCTCGATCTCAATTGTGGAGTTCAAAGAAACCTCAACGCTTCTAAAACTTACCTTGGTTTCTCGATTCAAACAGCAACACCCCTTGGTTGATGCTTTTGATAGGAATGTTTTTGGATCTTGGGACTTGTAAGAGAGGGCGAAAGTGGGTTTTCTTGACAATAAGCATATTTTTATACGTTTCACTTCAGAGGACGATTTAATTAGATCCTGGTCCAGCGCACCCTATTGCTTCAACAGATTCCAGTTTTACCTCTTTAGATGGACCTACGAATTCCATATGAAGCGCGACTCTTCTTCGATAGAGATTTGGGTCAGTTTCCCTAACCTTAATCTACTATTTCAAAACCTCTCTGTGATTAGGATGCTTGGGAACTTAGCGGGTAGATTCTTGTGTTCGAATAGCCGTACTGAAGCTATTTTTCATCCTGTTAACCCGTGATTCTGTGTGGAGGTGGATGTGTCAAGAGTTTCATTCGATAATGTTTGGATCACTGTAGGTGAAGAGTTTCGGTATAAGCAGCATGTGGTTGATAGAGCGCTGTTGTGGGTTCCCTCAAATGATTAATGCGATTTTGGGGTACTTAGGTGCAACAGAGTGGATGACCAAGGTCGTCTCTCAAAGGAGGAAGTAGATTTAAAACAACTTTTTAAAGGTATTCTAAAAATAAAATAAAAGAGAATAAAAAAACTAATTTAAAGGATGGGGGTTGGTTATAGTTTATTAATCTAGAAGAAGTTTTCTGGAAGAAGATTGTATTTTTTTTTTGTTTTTAGTTTTGAAATGAAGTTCGATTAAAATGACACAACAAAAAGATGTTTTTTAGACAATATTTAAAATGCGTAATTGATCTAACTCTACCTATTCAATCATTTATTAATCATTATCATTTAAATTAACATTCACTTAATTATTATCCCTTAATTTGTTAAATCCCGAACCCTACGAGAATTAACTTTACCACGAAGATGAAGTGAATTTAACCTTAGGCTAACTTCGGAACATGCAATCGCAACACCCTGCTTTGATTGATGTTCTAAGATTAGATTATGGTCAGTGGTAAATTAAGGCACAAAACCACTCTGGAAATTAGGATTAATTGAGTTTAGGGATTGTATTTGAACTCTACAAATTGATCCTGCGTGGTTTTGAATTACCGGTTAAGGTTGCGCTCTCATAGTTCACACAATTCCCAACCTCGCGTGTTTTGTGTTAACTATTCAATTGCTTGCTTAGTTTCATTTAAATTAAAAAATAAATTAATAGATCATAATATGTGAATTAAAGTATCTAATTGATTCAAAATAAATTAATGAATAAGGATAGAGGTTGATCAATTACTAAAAAGAACTACTCTTCCATGGGTGGCGTAATCATCGTAGAAGCGTTTTGCATGTGCAAAGGTTTATAATGGGTATAACCCAATAACTCTTCTACTCAAGAATTCCATCCTAAAGAGGAATATTAATAGAAGAATAAATTTAAACAAAACAGAACAAAATAGAAGAAATAAAAGAAGAACAAAGAAGTTTATTACACAAACAAAATCATTACAATGTGAAGGAGAAGAAGAAGGCTTCGATGAGGGGATCCTTGCTTCAAGAGCTACCCATCTTACAATGGTTGGATAGTTTGGGTGAAACAAATTCTCCTCTTCCTCCAATATCCTAATTCAAATCCCAAACCCTCCAAATGAGAAAAAATTTAATTTATAGAGGGGAGGGGAGGAGAGGTTACAAGTGGTTTCAAGTGTGAATGTGGAAATTCGGCCAAATATTTTATTCCAACTTGAAACGCCAATTTGACCTCCAAAACGCATGAATTGACCTGCCTTATAGAAGGACAATTTGTTCCAAATCATGTACCCGAGATTTAATAAAAATTTGGGCTTAATCCAAGCTATGATGAAGAATATATGACCCAAATACAGAACCCATGTCCATTCTGCCGAGTCCAGCCCGCCATTGGATTAATGGCCCATTTACTCCATCCAAATGCACTCTTTATCTCTAGTGTCCTGAATTAAAGTTGTATAAAATTAAGTTAGTAATACTGTTACAAAATTTAAAAATCAAATAATAAATATAAAAATATTTATCTTCGAAATACTACAGTGCACTATTAAGGGTAAAACTGGAATTTTCACCAAATTTTCAAATGAATGATCAAATCCCAAATATTTTATAAATAAACATATTTAACACAATTTGAGGAAATTATTTCATTTATTATCAATAAAATATTCAACAAAATAGTGTTTTATCAACTCCCCCACACTTACCCTTTTTCAATCCTAAGCAAAATCTCATATCAAGTAAACATCAATATCAAATCAAAACCAATTTTAAAACACATATCTTTGAGATCAAACAATTACACACAAAGAAAAAAAAGATATCATGCCTCATAAAAAACCATTATTTCAAGTTCTTCATTTATATCATTCAATATATTTCCACTTTATTTATCCTCCCATGCACAAAACTCTTACCTCACTTGAATTTTCTCTTATCACACAAATGTCATTTTTTTTGCAATGTCTTTATCATCCAAACTCATACAAGGGTCACCATAGGCTTGATAAATTCATGCATCACCACATGATGTGAGTCAAGGATGTATGTTTATCATGAGGGCTTTTCAGGGTTGTTCTGTGGCTTTTGGTTGGTAGGATTTAGATGTGAAAAATTCTGAGGCTGAATGAGGAGGGCTTGACTCTTTTTGAAGCAAAATTGCATTAATCTAATTTTCACTTAAATATGGTCTTCTCCTCAGTCCCCATAGTATCAATTCATCTCCATCATCATGAAAATTCATGAAAGGTTTACACCATTCATCATTTCAGCATAAAAAATTTCAATCTTCTCAAACATGATTTTCTTGAAAGCTCCAGATGGGCACAACTTTCCACCTCAATTAGAAGCTCCAGAAAAGGCACAGCTTCACTTTTCATGAAAGCTCCAGAAAAGGCACAACTTTCAATATAATGAATTTCTTCAGCAGCAAACACATCTCTTCAGAATTTAATTTTCCACCCAAAGTATCACAGAATGTGGTGGCATAACACAAGATAGATTCCCCCACACTTTAGCTCAACTAGATTATGCAATTTCACTTCAAGAGTTGGTTGGATAGGGAAAATTGGCTTGTAATGTGGCTAACCTAATAGGATGTGCATGGATTATAAGGGCTACAAGGATTAAATATTCAAGGTAGGCCATTATAAAAAAATATTCTTTAAAATAGGGGCTTTAATACCAAACAAATGCCTCAACATTTAAACATAAGTACCTCAAACCCTCAAGTTTTGACAGGAATAGATCAAATTCTGGTTAAATCAAGCATGGTTTGGTTCTCTCAAGAAGTGAGGTGAATGTAAAGAATATGAAAATAATGGTTCAGAAGCCTCACAGGAAAGTGATTTCAAATATAAAGACAGTGAGATGTGGCATGTGATTCAAAATTCAGTGTACTTTTCATGAAATTACTAAATATTTGAACTTGAAACAAAGCCATTTCAGAATTCATTTAAGATTAGTTTCAAGGGGTAAATTTTTTCACTTATTTATATGGATTTAAAAATGGTGATGAGAATCATTTTAGCTCAAAAGTTTCAAAAACACACAGAAAATTGTAAAATAAACACACAAAATTTGAAAAACACACAATTTTTTTGGGTTTTTTTTGAACAGGAAAGAAATTGAAATTACTAAACTAAAAGGTTCCCTCCCCCACACTTAAAATATTAAATTGTCCTCAATGTGAACCCATGAGATGATATATGCACATGAAATGTATAATTTTTAAATAGGACAAAAAATATAAAAGTGAAAGGGTTAGGAATAGCCTGATGTGCTCAAGTGATGATGGGGTCATGCAGTGTGATAAAATCCACTGCATCAGTAGGAAGTCCCTCAATGTATCTCTTCAAACGTTGCCCATTGACTGTAAAGCTCCTTCCAGTGTCCTCTTGTGTGATCTCCACTTCACCATAAGGAAAAACATTAGTCACAACATAAGGACCTAACCATCTGGAACACAACTTATCAGGCATCAGCTTTAGTCGTGAACTATAGAGAAGGACTTTCTCTCCAACATGAAACTCCCTTTGTTGGATAATTTTTTCATGAGGTGCTTTTGATATTTCCTTGTAGAGCCTTGAGTTCTCATATGATGACAGTAGAATCTCCTCAAGCTCTTGAATTTGCAACTTCCTTTGGATTCCAGCTTCGGCCAAATCTATGTTGCATTTCTTTATAGCCCAATATGCCCGATGCTCAACTTCCACTGGGAGATGACATGCTTTACCAAAAACAATCCGAAATGGGGACATACCAATGGGGGTCTTGCATGATGTCCTATAAGCCCACAATGCATCATCCAAGCACTTGCTCCAATCTTTCCTATTTGGCTGCACAGTTTTCTCCAAGATTTGTTTCAACTCACGATTTGAAACCTCAGCCTGGCCATTTGTTTGGGGGTGGTATGGTGTTGATGTTTTGTGTGTCACCCCATAATTTCGAAGGAGGGAAGAAAAATTCCTATTGCAAAAGTGTGTCCCTTGGTCACTGATGATAGCCTTTGGTACTCCAAACCTGCAGAAAATTTGAGCCTTGACAAAATCTACTACAACATGAGAATCGTCAGTCCTAGTGGCCTTGGCCTCCACCCATTTAATCACATACTCAACAGAAACCAAAATATACAAAAATCCAAATGAACTAGGAAAAGGACCCATAAAATCAATGCCCCATACATCAAAAATCTCACAGAATAATATGGGTTGTTGGGGCATCTCATGTCTCTTAGAAATGTTCCCAGTGTGTTGGCAATGAGAGCATGACTTACAAAACACATGGGAATCATGGAATAATCTAGGACAATATAATACAGAGTCCAAAACCTTCCTAGCTATCCATTGGGGTCCAAAGTGTCCACCACAAGCAATTATATGACAGAAATGAAAAACAGACTCAAACTCATGATCGGGAACACACCTCCTAATGACTTGGTCACTACACATGCGCCAGAGGTAAGGATCATCCCACACATAAAACCTAGACTCACTTTTTAATTTTTGGACTTGATGTTTCTTTAAATTTTCAGGGATTTCAGAGGCAACAATGTAGTTCACTAAATTAGCATACCGAAGATGCATACCTGAGATGGAATAAAGATGCTCATCGGGAAAAGTGTCCCGAAGTGGTACCTGGTCCAAGGTGTCATCCTCTAGTGTGTGAGTAAGCCTACTCATGTGGTCCTCCACCAAATTCTCTGACCCCTTCTTGTCCTTTATATCAATATCAAACTCTTGAAGAAGGAACATCCAATGGATAAGTCATGGCTTTGCATCTGGCTTCTTCAGGAGGTACCTCAAAGCTACATGGTCAGAAAAAAACTACTTTAGAGCCCAATAAATATGAACGGAATTTATCTAAAGAAAATATGACAACAAGAAACTCCTTTTTCATGGTTGTGTAGTTTTATTGGGCTAAATCTAGTGTCCTTGATTCATAGGCGATCACATGTGAACGTCCTTCCACCCTCTGAGATAAGACAGCTCCAACCGCGAAGTTGGAGGCGTCACACATAAGCTCAAATGGAAGGTCCCACCGTGGGGGCTGTATGATTGGTGGAGTGGTCAGACACTTCTTCAGCTCATCAAATGATACCCTACATGAATCATCAAAATTGAAGTCAATATCTTTTTGAAGCAATCAAGATAAGGGTAGAGCGATCTTACTAAAATCTCTGATGAAGCGTCGATAAAATCTATCATGTCCAAGGAATGACCGAACATCACGCACACATGTAGGATATGGGAGGGATGAAATAATGTCTACCTTAGATTTATCAACTTCAATG
Source organism: Viscum album (assembly GCA_963277665.1). Classification (NCBI taxonomy): domain Eukaryota; kingdom Viridiplantae; phylum Streptophyta; class Magnoliopsida; order Santalales; family Viscaceae; genus Viscum; species Viscum album. The sequence continues at coordinate 141,100,239 of OY728161.1, read as the reverse complement.
CCATGTTGTGAGACTATATGACCTAAGACAATTCCCTTTTCGACCATGAAATGACATTTTTCAAAATTTAAGACCATATTCTTCTCAATACAACGATGAAACACATCACCCAAACTAGAGAGACATTCATCAAATGAGGATCCATAAACTGTAAAATCATTCATAAATACCTCCATGCAGGTCTCAATGAAATCTGATAAAATACTCACCATGCATCTCTGGAAGGTACCTGGGGTATTACAAAGTCCAAATGACATCCTTCTGTAAGCAAAGGTACCGAATGTGCAGGTGAATGTCGTCCTCTCCTGGTCCTCTGCTGCAATGGGAACCTGAAAATAGCCAGATAAACCATCCAAGAAGCAATAATGCGTCCTACCTGCAAGTCTCTCAAGAATCTGGTCAATGAATGGAAGTGGGAAATGGTCCTTACGAGTGCATTGATTTGGTTTCCTATAATCAATACACACTCGCCAACTGTTTTGAACTCTCACAGGAACTAACTCATCATTTTCATTTTTTAAAATAGTGAAACCAGTTTTCTTAGGCACAACCTGAATTGGACTTACCTACTGAGAATCTGAAATAGGATAGATTATACCTTCCTCGAGCAATTTTGCAACTTCTTTTTTAACAACCTCCAAAAGTGTTGGATTGAGTCTCCTTTGTGGTTGCCTCACCGGTTTATCCCCATCCTCCAAGAGAATCCTATGCATGAAAATGGAGGGGTTAATACCTGATATGTCTGCCAATGTCCAACCAATTTCCCTAATGTTATCTCTCAATAGATTCAAAAGTTTTTCTTCATGTTCAAAAGAGAGATTGTTAAAAATGATAACAGGTAATCTATCACCACTCAAAAAGTATGCATATTTAAGATTTGGGGGGCAAAGACTTGAGTTCCAATGTAGGGGGTGATGTATGGATGGAGAAATTGATGCAACATACATATCTACACAATTAACATCAATATCAGAATAAAAATCATCACAATTAGATAATAAAGCACCAAATCCATCAGCATACTCAATAACCATGTCATAATCAGAGTTTACATGATCAAAATCAGAATATGATTCCATTTCAAAATTAAATCTTAGAGAGTCTTGTTCCTTAAAAACGGGTGTAGAAGTACTCTTAGACATCAAACTAGAACAAATACTCATAATCTCCCTAAGCATAGGACAATCCAATTCCATGGTGTTTTTACTTGGTGGTTCAAAATGGGAGATAACAAAAGCAGAATGGTCCTATGAGGGGTACTTCATGGAATCCATAACATTAAATATCACAACTTCATCTCCAAATTCCATGGAAAGTGTACCCTCATTGACATTTATGATAGTTTTTGCAGTTTTGAGGAAGGGACTACCTAAGATAATGGGGGCATGAGAACTTACCTGATCATCCTCCATGTTAAGCACATAGAAGTCTGCTGGAAAGATCATGTCTCTTACCCGGACAAGTACATCCTCAAGGAGTCCTACTGGATATGCCGTAGCTCTATTCACCAATTGCACCACTACTCTTGTTGGCTTCAACTCACCAACCTGCAAGGAAGAGAATACAGAGTGAGGCATCACATTTATTGAAGCTCCTAAATCACAAAGAACATCGGAGAAGTGCAACTCCCCTATGGTACATGGGATGGTGAATGTCCCGGGATCCTTGAAATTTGTTGGCATTGCTAGAGTTGGTGTAATGAGTGCTGATACATTCCTTCCAAGGTTGATCCTCTCATTTCCCTTGATCCCTCTTCGATTGGTGCAAAGTTCTTTTAAGAATTTGGCATACCTTGGGATTTGCTTAATGGCTTCAAGTAGAGAAATGTTGATCTCCACACACTTGAATGTGTCCAAAAACTCCTTTTGCATTGCTTATTCAGCCATCTTCTTGGTTTGAACAACCCTATTTGGAAAAGAAAGGGGTTTAGGAGGAACATCATCAATCTTTTTCTTACCTTTATCTTTCTCCTAGGATTGCTCATCAGTTGGTATGGAATGCGGCTTCTCTAGAGTTGAGGTGAATCCCGATGGAATGGTAGGTACAGATTTATCATTAATTTTCTTCCCACTTCTCAATGTGATGGCACTAACATTCCCCTTTGGATTTGGAGTGGGTTGGGAAGGTATATTTCCAGAATTCTTACTTACAAGTTCATGGAGGGCGGTGGAAATCTGGCTCATTTGAGTCTTTAACTCCCTCAGCTTCGAACCTTGACTCTTTAGCTCATTCTGTTGATTAAGAACAATTTGTTTCAAAAGATCATCAGTGTTAGAGTCTACCTTGTGTTGGAGATTCCCTTGTTGTTGACTCGTTGATGTTTGAGCTTCGAATCTCCTTTGGGGTTGTTGGAAACCCTGTTGGTAAGGTGGAGGCTGCTGGAAGTTTGGTTGAAAAGGGGGACTTTGTTGTTGTCCAGAGCCATACCTCATGTCCGAATGATCTTTCCACCCTTGGTTGTATGCTAGATCAAACTTCTTTTGGGTATATGGTTGTTGTTGTTGCTGCTGATATGGTCTCCCAGGGAACACTGCTGCACAATCTTCTGTTTCTTGGAGTTGTGGGCAACGGTCAGTTGGGTGGCTTGTCTCAGTGCAAATACCACAAGGCCTTGAAGGAGGGGGTAGAGATGTCTTTTGTGACAATGCAATTTGCCTCACCATAGTGGTCAATTCTTCCAACTTAGTATCAATCAAATGACTTTCAAGAGAAGAAGGACTTACCTGATGTACTCCCCTGACATGTGGTGTACCTCTATCACCAAATTGTTGGGAGTTTTGGGACATCTTGTCGATCAATGCACGTGCAGCTACTGGTGTCTTGTCCACCAATGCTCCTCCATCCGCAACATCTACCATGCTTCTCTCCATAGGTGTGAGTCCTTCATAGAAGTACTGGATGAGTAATTTCTCACTGATTTGGTGATGTAGGCATATTGCACACAACTTCTTGAATCGCTCCCAGTACTCATACATTGACTCCCCTTGGGCTTGCTTGATCCCCGATATCTCCTTTAGAATGGATGTTGTCCTTGATGCTAGAAAAAATCTTTGCAAGAAAAGACGTTTCAAATCATTCCAACATGTTACATCTTCAGGTTGCAAATAATACATCCAATCTTTTGCAGCTCCATAAAGTGAGAATGGGAATGCTCTTAATTTAATTTGATCTTTAGAAACATTTCTTGGTTTTAAAGTTGAGAAAACCACATTAAATTCCTTAAGGTGTTTTTTGGGATCCTCACCAGATAATCCATGAAACTTTGGAAGAAGGTGAATTAATCCAGATTTCAATTCAAAGTCTGATTCGAGATTTGGGTATGCAATACAATTTGGTTGATAGTTAATATTTGGTGCAGCCAATTCTCGAATGGTTCTATTAAGTTCATTTCCATTATTTCCAGCCATTGGTTCCTCTTTTATGTTTGAATTTGAATTACTTCCAATTTCAATGTTTCCAGAAGAGAGGAATTCACCAACTGGTTGAATATTGAAACTTCCCATAGATTGAGAATGTCTGATTCGTGCCCTAAGGCTGCGTTCAATATTAGGGTCAAGATCTAAGAGATCTTCGGGATTAGTTCATGTCATAAATCAAATAAAAATGAAAAGAAATAAAGTGGACCATAGTAAAATAAAAATGAGAAGTTTGAGTTGATGTTCCAAAAAGAAGTAGAAGAAAATAAAATAAGAAGAAGAAAAATCAGATTGGGTAAAGAAGGAAGAAAGAAGAGAGGAAGAGAATAAAATATAAAATAAAATAAATACATCTAATTGGTTGAAATAATTACTTGCCTCCCTGGAAACGACGCCAATTTTATAGAGCGCTGTCATGGGAGCCCTCAAATGATTAATGCGATTTTGGGGTACTTAGGTGCAGTAGAGTGGCTGACCAAGGTCGTCTCTCAAAGGAGGAAGTAGATTTAAAACAACTTTTTAAAGGTATTCTAAAAATAAAATAAAAGAGAATAAAAACACTACTTGAAATAATGGGGGTTTGTTATAGTTTATGAATCTATAATAAGTTTTCTGGAAGAAGATTGTATTTTTTTGTTTTTAGTTTTGAAATGAAGTTCGATTAAAATGACACAACAAAAAGATGTTTTTTTAGACAATATTTAAAAGGCGTAATAGATCTAACTCTAACTCTTCAATAATTTATTAATCATTATCATTTAAATTAATATTCACTTAATTATGATCCCTTAATTTGTTAAATCCAGAACCCTACGAGAATTAACTTTACCATGAAGATGAAGTGAATTTAACCTTAGGCTAACTTCGGAACATGCAATCACAACACCCTGCTTTGATTGATGTTATAAGATTAGCTTATGGTTAGTGGTAAATTAAGGCACATAACCACTCTGGAAATGAGGATTAATTGAGTTTATGGATTGTATTTGAACTCTAAAAATTTATCCTGTGTGGTTTTGAATTACCGGTTAAGGTTGCGCTCTCACAGTTCACACAATTCCTGACCTCGTGTGTTTTGTGTTAACTATTCAATTGATTGCTTAGTTTCATTTAAATTAAAAACTAAATTAATAGATCATAATATGTTAATTAAAGCAGCTCATTGATTTAAAATAAATGAATGAATAAGGATAGAGGTCTATCGATTACTAAAAAGAACTACTCTTCTATGTGTGGCGTAATCATCGTAGAAGCGTTTTGCATGTGCAAAGGTTTATAATGGGTATAACCCAATAAAACTTCTACTCAAGAATTACATCCCAAAGAGGAAGATTAATAGAAGAAGAAATTTAAACAAAACATAATAAAATAGAATAAATAAAATAAGAACAAAGAAGTTTATTACACAAACAAAATCATTACAACGTGAAGGAGAAGAAGAAGGCTTCGATGAGGGGATCCTTGTTTCAAGAGCTAACCCTCTTACAATGGTTGGAGAATTTGGGTGAAACAAATTCTACTATGCCTCCAATATCCTAATTCACGTCCCAAACCCTACAAATAATAAATACTCTAATTTATAGAGGGGAGGGGAGGATAGGTTACAAGTGGTTTCAAGTGTGAATGTGGAAATTCGGACAAATATTTTATTCCAACTTTCACCGCCAATTTTACCTCAAAACGCGTGAATTGACCTACCTTCCAGAATTATTATTTGTTCCAAATCATGTCCCCAAGATTTCCTCAAAATTTGGGCTCAATCCAAGCCCTGATGAAGAATATATGGCCCAAATACAGAACCCATGTCCATTCTGCCAAGTCCAGCCCACCATTGGATTAATGACCCATTTACTCCATTAAAATGCACTCTTTAGCTCTAGTGTCATGAATGAAAGTTGTATAACATTAAGTTAGGAACACTGTTAAAAAATTTCAAATTAAAATAATAAATATAAAAATATTTATCTTCGAAATACTACAGTGCACTATTAAGGGTAAAACTGGAATTTTCACCAAATTTTCAAATGAATGATCAAATCCCAAATATTTTATAAATAAACATATTTAACACAATGTGAGGAAATTATTTCATTTATTATCAATAAAATATTCAACAAAATAGTGTTTTATCAGTGGTTTATGAATCGTGGTATGAAATTTGTGTTGTCTGTAAGTGTCTGGGTCATTTGTTTTCAGCCTGTAGACGGGGTTCTTTGAATCCCACTAGGAAGATAGGAGAAAATAGTGGTAAGGTTACAGAGACTGGTGTTGAGGCATCCTTGTCTGGACAGAAGTTGGTGGGAGTGGACACTGAGTCTAAATCAGTAATGGATATCAAGCGCGGATCACAGGAAGTGAATCCTTTGGTTTCTGACATCTTTGGTCTCTTGAGGAATGATTTGGGAGTACCCCAACCCCCTATACATGCTCTTTTGGGGTTAGAGGGTCCTGTTGTGGAGAAGGTGCGGCCTGATAGCAGTCTCGTTCTTGTGGATCCACACATGGTGGATGAAGGAGGTTCCATGATTCCCATGGATGTTTCATATGCCGAGGCAATGCGCTCAGGGACTAGTACCTTTGACAAGGGTCTGGCTAAAGCCTCTAAGTCACCAAGGGAGGGTGAATCATCTGGTTGTAAAGTGCTGCAACGTGAGGAGGTGGCTGCTATTACACTGAGCAACAGTTTTGAAGGGTTATTTCATGATAATCTAGTTCAGGAGGTTGAAATTGACCCGTTTAGGCCTTCAATGGATCAACAGGGGCCTCCAGGACCAAGTCCAGTGATGAGGACTCTAAACATTCATCAGGCGATATAGAAGGTGACAACCAAGGTGATTTGATTTCAAGACCAATACACAACAAGAACCAGAGGGGTAATCATAAAGTGAGGAAGGATTATTCATTTTTTCCTCCACCGAGGGAGGCCGGATCATCAAAGAAATTTAAGGGAAGTGTTCCTTCCCCACGATTGATTCTAGAAAGTAGCATGAGCTTGGTATGTTGAGCGACTCTTCTGTGGAGTTGCTTATGCACTCAGAAAAAGAAATCATTGAATCAGTTTTTACAATTAAGGATACTAAAGAAGAAGCTGTCAAGATGATGGAAAGGTCGTTAAGGGTGGTTACCAACAAGGAGAAAAGTATCTGGATTGAAAAACAAGATCTAATATTGATCAGAGGATTCAATGCTGGGAAGATCAATCAAGTGGAGTACATCCAGTCTTGGGACAAGCTGGCGTATCGATTCAAAGGTCTTTTTAAGGACGATCCAGAATCTTAGGTTAGTACTATTTCTCGTAAATTATGTATGGATATCAAATCAAATAGGCTTAAGTTGTCCTTTAATGGTTTCATTATTTCATTTAGTGATTGAACTATGGTTTCTCACTTTTTCCTTAAAAGTGTTTTATATAATAAAAAAAATTTATTTTCAGTCAAATTTCATTACAGCTTTATCAAAATGAATATTTCATGACCGAGATGTTTTTTTAATCTATAAATGAATTTTTTAAATTTGAATATATTATTATCATTCTTTGGAGTCACAAACCCATTAATTTATGTCATATAGACATCTTTCTGAAGGTTCTCATTAAGAAAGACTATTTTGAGATCCATTTTCCAAATATCTTAGTCATGGTAAGCCACAATTACAAGTATAATTATAATAGATTTCAACATTGTAACTGGTGAAAAGGTTTCATCATAGTCAATGCCTTGATGCTGTTTAAACCCTTTTGCAACCAGTCATGCCTTATAGGTACTGACTTCTCCTTCCATGTCCAGTTTCTTCTTGAATACCCATTTGAAACCAACATGCTTGACTTCCACTGGAAGATCTACCAACGTACAAACTTGGTTTTGGTACATGGAATCCATCTCATAATTCATGGATTCTTGCCACTTGACAACATTTTTTCCACTTACTTATTCCTTATAGGTTAGAGGATCATTATTATCAAATACTAATGAGTCACCATCCTTGGTGACTAAAAAACCATAATGTTATGATTCTCTAATCTCTCTTTTACTCCTACGCAATACTTGTGTCTCCAGAATAGTTTCATCTTCTTCATGGTTTTTTGGAATCTGTTCATGTACCAACTCTTGTGTACCTTGAGCCTCAACTTCATCGAAGTCTATCTCGCTCCCACTATCTCTTTTAGAGATGTGCTCCCTCTTAAGGAATATGTCACGTCTTGCCACTATAACCTTTTTTCTAAGGGTTTGTATAGGTAATATCCCCTTGTTTCCTTGGGGTATCCTATAAAGATACACTTTATGCTTTACGATGCATGTTTGTTACATGAAGAGGCCTTAACAAATGCTTCGCTTCCCCACACATGTAAATTCGATAACATGGTTTTTCTTCCACTCCAAAATTCATATAGAAGACCATTTATCGATTTAGTTGGTACTTGGTTTAGTATACGTGTTGTTGTTTGTAACGTGTATCCCCAAAAGGATAATGGAAGACTCACATGACTCATCATTGATCTCACCATGTCCAACAAGGTGCAGTTACTCCTTTTATTTATGTCATTCCACTAAGGCGTATAAGGAGGAGTGAGTTGAGATAAGATCTCAAAATCCTATAATTAATCAATGAAGTCTTGATTAAGATATTCTATTTCATGGTTTGAGTAGAGTTTATTAATATTCTTACCAAGATGGTTCTCAACTTCATTCTTGCGTTCCTTGAATTTATCAAAATAATTTTACTTATACCTCATCAAGTAGACATATCCATATCTACTAAAATAATCAGTAAAAGTTATGAAGTATGAGCACCCACCCCTTTCTTCAATAGGAAAGGGTCCACACACATTGGTATGAACTAATTCAAGAATCTATTTAGCCCTTTCACCTTTCCTACTAAATGGGGATTTAGTCATTTTGCCTTGTAAACATGTGTGACATACACCAAGTGGTTTTAGTTCAAAAGAATCTAAATATCTATCTTGATGTAATTTAGTCAAGTGCTCTTCATTTACATTACCTAGTTGGTGATACCAAATTTGGGTGTGGTATGGGTCATGTGAATTAACTTCATTATCGATTTCCATTACTTGGTTTGTGTAACCCAACACATAAAGACCATTATTTAAATGTGCCTTACCATGAAAAATTCTATATTTATAAAATAAGTAACATTTATTTCTAAATTTGAAAACAAATCCATCTATATCAAGTATGGATACATATATAATGTTTTTGGTAACAAATGAAATATAATAACAACCTTTCAAAACCAAGATCATCCCGATCAACAACGTGAGGTGGTAGTCCCTGATAGCTACAACAACAAGTTTAGCCCTGTTGGATGTTCATATATCTTTCTCCCCTCGGTCAATATTTCTAAATCTACTTGGTTCCTATACTTGAATACATATGTGTGAACTACAAGCTGCATCTAGTACCCAATTTGTAGAAACATATAAATTATACTTGATAACAAGCACAATTGAAGCTTCTCCTTACTTCTTTGGATGGATGCATGTTTTCTTCCAGTGAACCTTCTTGCCACATGAGAAATATACAACATCTTATTCCCCTTGATTTTCCCTTAATCTTCCTCTTCTTAGAAGAGTGTGAAGAAGCTTTGGTCTTAAAGCTCTTTTCTTTCCCTTTCTGTTTGTTTAGCATAAAGACAAAAGGATTTTCATGTTTTGTATCTTTATATACTTGGAGAATAAGAGTAAAAATATTTGTAAGAGGCTTATCAATGTTATTAATATTAAAATCCACAACAAAGTTGGATAATCACAGAGGGAGTGATGAAAGAATGAGATCAGTGCCTAGTTCTTCAGGGTGTTTAAACCCTAGAACCTCTATATGCTCAATGTAGCTGATGAGTTTGACTTCATGAGGCCCAGCTGGGGAACCCTCCACAAGCTTACCCTGAAAGAGTGCTTTGGAAATCTAAAAAATTCTACTATCTAGCTATATCCTAATAAAGACCATATAGGTGATCAAGCATGCTATATGCATCCATGTTTTTGTGTGACTTCATGAGTTTACTAGACATAGATGAAAACATCAAACATTGAACATCTACCACATAATTCATATATTTCTCATAGACTAGGAACTCTTCATTACTTCCTTTCTTAGCAGGTGAATCAGGCATTGAGGTAACTAACATGTAAGATTTTTGTTCATGGGCACATGAGCCTCAGCCCAATTGGTGAGGACTCCTTAAGTGCATCAAGGAGACCCGGGATCAAATCCAGGCAGAGGCTAATTTCCTGGTACTGTAGAAGTACTGTTGAAGTACTATAGTAGCACTGTAGTAGGGTACTGTAGTAAGTGCTGTGCAGAACTGTAGCAGGAACTGTGCAGTATTGTAGCAGGTACTGTAGCGGGACTATAGTAGGCACTATTTGACACTGTAGCAACTGGGAATATTCCCCCATTTGGGCCTTCGGGCCACCGATTTGGTCCCCGAGTCCTTTAAGGCCTTAAAACCACCCAGTACTTCAGGCCAGTAAGGCCTTCGGGCCACCTCAAGGCCTTTGGGCCACCTTAAGTGCAGATGAAAACCAGACAACCTACAAGGAAAAAACTTCAGATGGAAGGAGGACCAAGGAGCTTTCACCATAGCAGAAGATAAATATATTGCAAGAATGAGAGGGTATGGCACTTGCCATCGGGACAAGACTGTGTATGCATGGGAAATCCTATCCGAATAGCCATGCGAAGGTGGAGAGCTGATTTCACAATGAAGATGTTGGGGAGGAGCAATTCTAAGTAGCTAGTCTGGGTTGTATGTAATGTTTGAAGCCTATGGGAAATGAATTATTCTAAGGCCTATGGGCCATGTAATACTTATTCTTATGAGCCTTGTAAGGGTTCCACCTCACCCCTTGAAAGGTGTATTATCAAAATCAATAAAAAAATGAAGGCCTTTGGGCCATTGGAAGATTTTCGTTCATGGCATAGAAAAACCCAAAGGCATCTGTACCATTCTTGGAAGTTACTGCCATTTAAGAGGTTGTCTTTATCTAATATTGATCATAGGGATAATGCGGATGAAAAGATTTCCATTTTATTCTTCATTTAAAAAGAGCAGAATATTAGTACTTTTATTGATTACAAATCATAAGGAAATAATAAATTAATTGATTTTATTAAATCTCTCATTATTTTATCAATTCCTAATATCTCTCACCATTGAACTATGAATGTCTAGTTTCTAGGAAATTCTAGTGGAAAAGATCTATATTACCCTTTTCATAACCCCAACAAGTGTTGGTCAAGCTACTTGAAGGTATTTAGGTCGACAAGTATTTTCCAACTGTAGGCTTGCAACTCCTTGATCTGTTAAGTGAATTCCCCATTCCTAAAATTTGACTTGGATTTCCTCAACACTTGCCTCCGAATTACACCAAGTATAAAAAGGGGTACTCCTCTTGATGTAAAATGGTTAAGTATACCCAAAAACATTATAAGAACTCCCCTTATAAAAGTAAGTGTCCCAACAAGGGTTGGTCAAACACTGAGTTCTATTGAGTTTTGTTCCTAATCAAGTAATAGAATACCAGGTATAAATTAATATTAGTTTTGAGGGATTTTAATTAATTATGCATAAATTTTATCTTTATTTATCTTTTACATGTCTTTTTAATATTAAGTGGATGTTACTTAATTAATTAACCATGTTGGATAAAATATTTACGCATAATTCGTTTATTTAATTTATTATGCATAAATTTTATCTTGTTTTATCCTTCACATGTCTTGTTAATATTAAGTGGATGTTACTTAATTAATTAAATATGATGGATATAAAATTTATGCATAATAAATTTATTTAAAGTTTTTCTTTTCACATTAATTCATTTATTTACAGTATTGCATCCATAAAATAAATAATTTCATAGAAAAAAATAAACAAACAATTAAAAGACTAATTCATGAGCTTTATCTAATAGTTGATTTAATGAGTGGACATTAAATTAATCTATGGTCTGGGAGAAATAACTCCATTTTCCTGTCTTGATATGAATTACAACATTCCACCTTTACACCTATGTATCACCAGAGTTGACATCATTACAGTTCTATCTTGAACTGACTCCATATGCCTTGGGACACTCCATTAATTACATGTATTTATAAATCAAACACAGGTGAGGGGAACCAAATGATTGGTTAAAATAGGATTACATAAATATCCTTAGGCACACAAGTCGTACATAATAATGGAGGGAGAGATGATATTTATACTATCATATTTAATTTAATAATACATAATTTAAAACTCACGCAATAAATTAAATTAAAACATCCAATGCATACACAAGTCTTGTTCAAGTTCATGAACGGACCATACATGCAATGAATATGCAAAATTAACCGGCTAGCATTCATTTTTTATTCATTATTTATTATTTAAGATGAACACACTTGCATTAATTAGTCAATTAATTAATTCCCTTTCATCTTAATTATTATCCAAACTTAATCAAAGATACCCGTCATTTATTGCATTTATGGAAAATAAAAAAAAGAACCAATAATGACATTAATTACAACAAATTAATTGAACATTTAATATTATTTAAAACCATTATTAAAATTTCAAATACAGATTGGTGTTCCAATCAATAAAACAAGGTTTTAATGTTGCAATTTTCAATTTAATGTAATTTTTAATTCTTTCATTTAATGGGAGACTACATGGCTTGTACAGTCCAGTTACACACCATGTACCTTTGTTTCCATGTATCTGAGTCACATGCTTGGGGATTCGGTGTGTTAACTCGACTGGACTACATGACGTGTCTAGGCCAGCTACATGCCATGTATCCACTTGTCATGTGTTAGGTTGGCCTGGTCAACACGCGACGTGTAATAAATGCACCATGTGTAATTAACTACTCGGTGCATCCATGTACAATGCACATGGATACTTGGTGTGTGCTCCGACTACATACCATGTAACCCAGTTTTACTGACCAAAGATTTGACACTTACTGATGACTTCTCCAGTCATTCTTTATATGTTCTTAAACCTTTAAGAAAATGAAACATTGAACGAACATGATTAATATGTCTGTAATGTCTCGACCCGGCTCACCTCTAAGACGGTGGATGGACCGATGAGTCACATGACATCAAGCGCATCTCTCAGAATACCAGAGGCTGCCGACTAGCAGCGAGGGCCTAGGGTGTGTCCATGGGGAGACTATTCCCTCATAGATCAGAGTATAAACAATGGTTAACAACATATGATAGATAACATAAGTAGTAAATAGAAATAAAAAATGAGTTAAAGAATAATATATTCAATTTAATAAAATTGGAAAATGCCAATTTATACAATAGATGAATGCATGACATGGTATTGATACATATTTGAAAACACTAAACAATAAAACATGCTTTTCAATACAGTACAAAAAAAATATAGCAAGTCCCACAAGCGATCTCTATGAGCATCCTGAGCTTCATCTTGGTCCTTTGCTCATAATTCCATGTTTAAGCAATATATAAAATAACCATGGTCCATAGTCCTATGAATAAGAAAGGCCTACTTGGGCACCCCAGTGCAATGGCGGACCAAGTAGGGTGTGAGATATAAATCTCAGTAGGCTGGAACCACCATTTTCTATCCCAATCCCGATAGTTTGGTATAAAATAAATAGTGTACATGCATGCATAAATTAAGTAAGCAGTACAATATAACTAAATAACCAAGTACCTTCTTCAACCCTCGGTTGGTGTCTGAACATGTAATCAGTTCATTAATTAAGTAATTACCATTTTATGTTAATAGGCCATGTGAGGCATATCCATCACTGACATCACTTCATGATAATATAAATAGTGAAGGTTCCAAGAGGTAATAAGGAAACCTATAATTGTATTTGATAAAGAAGTTACAAGGTAATAACCAAGGCAAAGTAGATCTCAAAGTCCACTAAATCAGTAATAACTAGGTCTAGATAAAGGGTAAGAGTGTAATACAAGGTAAAACAGGGCTAAGCACTGACTGGGTCCTATGGGATGTAACCATGGAACCTACTTTTCAATGCTGGATCCAAGGAGTGTATCCAAGGCATCCCAATACCGAGTCTAAGGAACTCATCCAAGGTAAATGGTCTAATAAAATGACTAGGACCAATGGGGTGTAACCATAGAACCTACTTGTCATTATTGGATCCAATGAGCATAGTCTAAGGCATACTGTAGTACTACATGATGGATCCTATGGTGTCATAATGGGCATCCAAGGTTAGACAAGGATTGGGTTCTAGGTGGGTCTCAACCTAATAAAGTTGTGTCCATGAATTCCGAATGGGGTTCTCGAGTGCTCATGGTATTCTCTGATCAGAATCCAAGGTGAGCTCGAGTCAATCCATTCCTGTTTAATATTTAAGTCATGTAATATTTCATTTGGTTCAAGAATTTTCTTTCATTAGCATGACAAGGACAAGTAACATGCAACCTTTATTAATTCCCCTTAAGGAATATTCAATAATTAAGGTTCATTCTTCCACCTTCCATTAATGTGGTAAGGGGTTCTATAGACATGCAACCTATATTAATTTACATTTAATACGGACAAGTCATATACTTAAGTATGCTTTCCAATTTCCATCACACATTTAATTATTAAAATGAAACACTTACCTTAGGAAGGTCAAGTAGTGAGCATAAATGGTACTTTCCATTATGAAATTCACAATTTAAAACAAGACATTTAATATGTAAAAGCTTACCCTTCGAAATATCAATCCAAGGCACACCCGAACGGTGGCCTGAATGTGTCAAAACACTAAACAAAAATTATGGAAAACATCACACCTGGATAAATCCAATTTAAAACTAGTCCAAGCACTTAGGCGGTTCCTTGGACCTTTAATTATTTTAAAAAGGTAACTCTGTTTTTCTAATGCCATTAGGGACATGTCCTAAATATGGCATATTTCAATGCAACATCAAGGAAATAATAAAAACTAATACAACAATACAAGAAAGCATAAAATCCTAATCAATACTTTTATCTTGAAGACAATGCACCTCTGTTGGAGGGGTATTATTATAAAATCAGGATATTGTTTATCAACAAATCACTATTCACATTTAGCATTTTAAATATGAAACATACTGAATCCATATTTAAGAGGAATTAAATCTAAAAACTTCACCACATCAGTTTAAATCTAACAAAAATGTAGTAAGTAATTAATTAATGCATTTATAAAATTAGAGGACTTGGAAAGGGACCCTACCTCGGGGTGGAACCAGTTTAATACTCAAGACTTTGACATATGAGGTGGAAACCAAATGAAACTAGTATGCAGTCGCACATATACACCTTTATATATATATGTGTGTGTGTGTGTGCGCGCGCGTGCTGTATCATTGGCCACAACTCACTATAACAAAAGATAGGTACCCACAATCACTGCGGAAAAGATCAACACACATATAATTAAATACTAGGGACTCACTTATCATAATATACCCTAAATCAGATGGTGTAAAACCCAACAATAGTTTTAGGAGCTTACCCAAACCAACGAATTCAAATAGAATCAAGTCCATCCACCTCACCCTTGGCGGAGGATGCCAGAACATGGACCAACGGTTCCTGAGACATCATTCGCATATCCCATTGAAGGAAGAAACACAAAACTAGGTATTATCTTCACACCCTAGGTTCGGTCAAAACCATATCAGTTGCCTAAAGTGAAAAAAATAGTCAAAACAATGAAGGAGGACATCGGAGAAGGTCTTACCTCAAAGAATAAAACCTCATTCATAAAGGATCCAGGATGAATTGACTACAGAAGGAGGAGGGGTCGTGCGCCACCAGGTCTTGGATGGGGGTTCGCGCGTGCCTGCTGTAGGTTGCGACCAAGAGGAGGTTGTAACCTTGAGGTGCTCCGACCATAAGAGGTTTCATGGCCATGGGTGCAGCAAGGGAAGGAGCTCGCATGATTCTGGTATAGGGTTTTATGAGGAGGGTTGTGTGCGCCTCATAGGGAAGGAGGGAGAGGTGCGCCTCTCCCTTATTTCTTTTCCCTAAACCCAATAAAAAAGACACTATAATAATAATAATTATTATTAATAATACTAATAATAATAATCATAATTATAAAAATAATAATAATAATAATAATAATAATAATAATATTATTATTATTATTATTAAAACTTTATTTAATTTAATTTTAAATAAAACACATTTTTAGAACTGGGTAAACCGCACGGTTTAACAAACCGTGCACCCTCTATTGTAAAACTGGGGAAACCCACATGGTTTGGACAAATAGTTTTAGAAACCATTCACAGACCATACACATTCCAATGTTCATCTACTTTATCCCACATGGTTACCTGCTATGGGCCGCACGGCTTCAGACAAACCGTGCACCCTCTGCAGGTCCCTCAAAGATTGGTTTTTCAGTTCTAGCACTCTCGAAACTCTTCACAACACCTGAGAAACCTCTTGGGCCTTCACCCAAGCCAAAAAAAAAACACATTTAAGTGTTACAACACTCAAAATTTAGTTCTAAAGATTGGTTTTAAATCTGACCCATCAAGTAATCAAAAAAGTTTAAAAACCTTCATATTTTAGTCTGGTTCAAAAACACGGGACTCTACAATATACACACCTTAAAAAATTATCATCCCCAAAAAGGATTCAGGAGAAATGTAAACATAACCCTACCTACAAGGGTCATGAAGATTTTTTTTCAAACGGTTACATTGAGTTACCAACACCCGATGCACCTTTAATAAATTCTTAAGTATTCCACACTTGATCCTTTACAACCCAAGCCAACGATCACTTTTCAACTAGAACATTGAAACAGAGCTTACACGAGCCCGTTAAGATAGAGACATGATCACGTCATCATCTTGATAAACATTTGATTAATAGTGCTCCTCACCATAGGTCTTAACTTAATAAAGGGCCAAATCCAAGCCATGGTACCTCCACCATCGGATTTTCCATACAAAGTGACCCTCTGAGCATCCTAATGATGCTCCTTAAATTATTTCATTGAAAATGAATGGTTGAATCCTAACCAACCTAATAGAAACTGGCCACACAAGCTTTCTCAGAAGATACTACCAACCTTGAAACCACACTTTCCTTCACCTAGAAACGTTCTTTAAAACAGTTCCTTACAACAGTTCACATTGAACAAGGAGAGGAAAGAATGAGTCGAGCCACTTGGCAGAATCATCTTGAAGATGTCCTACTTAGGCAACCAACACAATTCAAAATAAGCGACTGGAGTCCTTGAGTCCGACCAAGGCATTCCTACTTGGGAACCCAGCAATCACTCAAGATTTACCGAGCCTCAATAAGAACCCTGTATCAGCATATAACACTAATAAGGATCACCCAAAAAGATCAAAAACCTTAAATTTTTTTGCATGGCGTAAGACCGATGCTCTCATAGCGCCTCTAGGATGACGTCAAGATTGGGGATGTGGTCATCTCTTAAGAAGAGTACACTAAGAGTATTTGGAATGGTTTTCAGTCAAACACACTCAACTGTTGGAAGGAAAAATGATTGAACCATGACTAGTCGACTTTGCATAGAAGGAAACTCAACTTCACATGTCGACACATCATTAGTCGATCACTAGCCTTTATCACATGAGGCATTCTGCGATCGTTCGAGATAATCCACAAAAGTATATCTGAGACCAATGGTGCTTTCACAGGGGCTGCACACACAACAAAACAAATCAAAGTCATGCTTCCAAGAAAGCACCGACATGATTTAAGACTTTCAAGCCTCAAGGGAATTCAAGTGATACCGATCACTTATAGATGGTGTTCCGTAGGTTGTGCTCCTTTTACATGAAAGGATACATTTACCAAGTTCAACATGAAACTCCCCGCCTTAGGGGTATCCTAGTTACAAAAGGAAGAAAACCAGATACTCATAAGCATTCTAGATCATAACAACTTGAAAGAATGTGTGATGCTCTCCGAGCCACAATCACAACATCAAAACATGTGAGGAAGGTCAAAGCAACTAGATCGACATGTCAAAACACCTGAGCCTTCCAAAATTAATCCTGAGCATTGGGATGAAATTGATTCTTTAACACTAAGGTCACTCTACTATGAAGATAACCTGAAACCATAATCAATAGCACATGAACATTTATTTTAGATTCATATTACCGCATACAACCATTATCCTAAACAACGTCATAAACAGTCATCCATTATTAAGAAGAAGAAAGGGTCAAATGACCTAAGAAGTAGTCAAACATACCTGAGGCCCATCTAAACAGCTGAAAGTGAGCATTACATGATGCTCAAGCCCATAACGAGGTCAAGAAACACATGAACACCCATCCAAACAAGGGTTTCATTGGAAACTAAAAGTCCTAATAGGGACAACGACACCCGAACATCACCAAAAGTCAAAAGTTCATGGTTTAAGAAAGGCACAAAATTTCTAAGGGTTCTACCAACCATAGGCTAGCCCCTTAAAAATCACAACATCGACCCTAATACCAGGTCAAACTAACAGAAGCCACTAGGCTTAAAAGTCGATCATCAAGCCGTTTCTAAAGAAAAGAGTGACTACAAAAAATGCTCGCACTTCTGTTCCAAGGAAACTCAAAGGAGAAACTCAAAATGCCCTTACACGATGTTCTTAAAAAGAGGACACCACTAAAGGTTCCATTTAAAAGCCCTTTTTTATTTAATCACATTTAATATTTAATCATAAAAAGATTTAATCAAAACATCAAGTACAATTTTTTTCAAAACAAACCACAAGGTACTTGATTTCAACCGATGCCAATGAAAAAACAAGAAAGTTTTATAAAACTTCCTTTTTAAACATTTACATTTTTCATACATTTCATATTTATCAAGTAATTGAGCAAAACCAAAATTGTTTAACAATTAAGGCGACATACGAGGGTCCCAAAATCCAACCTGGGTTTATTATCATGAAACCCAATAGAAGTTGCTAAAATCATTAAAATTTAAACACCCAAATGGATCATCACATAAAAACATTCCCCAAATGACCTACTTGGGTCCAGTTGCATTTTAAAATCTAACCACTTTGATTTCAGATCAAAACTAAACATCTTTCACATTTATATGAATTTCAAAAAGAATCATGTCATTATAATTGACACGGGTTTCCATTTCCCAATTCATGAAGCACCCATACACTTCATGGATTGAAAGCTGGCTCCCATTAATTGATACCAATGTCAATTCAGAATTTAACATGATCAAATATAATGGTCCAATTTATATGGGTGGCCATATACCAACCTGAAAAGCACCCATACACTTTACAGTTTGGCACTGGTCTCTCTTTAGTCAAAACCAACTTCAATTAACAATTGAATTTAGCAGACTTTTATAATGGTTTAATTACATGGGTTACCTTTTTCCATCCATAAGACGCACATACACCTTACCACTGAAAATTGGCTCCCTCCATAACTGCAACCAATAACTTATCCCATGCAACCATTTACATATATCAAAGTAATCTAGAATGTCACTATAAGCAACTAACACATAGAAACATGCTAAAATCACAAAAGAATGGTATTTTAATCACATAATCATGCTAGTGAATTACCTAAAGAGGTACAAAACAAACATGGAATCACTTAAGGCACACAAACATACTTAGCAGGAAACCTACTAATGTAACTACATGGCATGAAATATATGCATGGCATGTGAATTTATAAGTGCCTAATATGATTCATGTAATGAAACTTTCTTTCCATATCAAGCCAAGGCAAGTTTCCAAAATTCCAAAATCAATTAGCATTGTAAAATAAACTTGTCTCCCAAGGTGAAATCATATCAACGATAACATCGAATAACATAAACATCAATCCCATCCCTGGAAACTTGGTCATTTCCCATACGTGGGGTGATCAGTCCCAAGCACGACTATTAACCAAGCGCCGACACTTTACTAATATTCTGTCTACCAACCCAAAACAGTAAGATAAAAAGAAAAAATTACCCTTTGATACCACTTTGTAACATCCTGACCTGGATCACCTCTAAGACAATGGCCGGACCGGTGGGTCCCATGATCTCAAACACATCTCTCTAAACACCAAAGACTACCGACTAACAGTGAGGGCCTAGGGTGTGTCTGTGTGGAGACTATTCCCTCATAGATCAGAGTATGCACAATAGTTAGAAATATATAATATATACCAGAAGTAGTAAATAAAAATAATAAAGTAGTGGAAGAATAATATATTCAATTTAATAAAAGTGGAAAATGTCAGTTTATACATTAGATGAATGCATGACATGGTATTGATACATATTTGAAAATAATAAATAGTACAACATGATTTTAAATACAGTAAAAAAAGAAAAGACATCCAACCCCACGGGCGATCTCCATGATCATCCTGAGATTCAACTCAGTCCTTTGCTCCTAACTCCAGGTACAAGAAATACAACAAACAACCATGGTCTATAATCTTGTGAACAAGAAAGGTCTATTCAGGTACCCTAGTTAAATAGAGGCCCAAGTAAGGTGTGAGATATAAATCTTAGTAGGCCGGAACCACTGGTGTCTAGCCCAACCCCAATAGTGTGGTATAAATTAAACAGTGTACATGCATGAAAAAATTAAGTAAGCAGTACATTGTAACTAAATACCCAAGTACCTGCTTCAGCCCTCAGTTGGTGTCTAAACATGTAACCAACTCATTAATTAAGTAATTACTATTTTATGTTAATAGGTCACGTGAGGCATAGCCAGCACTAACATCACCTCATGATAGTATAAATAGTGAAAGTTCCAAGAGGTAACAAGACAACCTGTAATGGAATTTGATAAAGAAGTTACAAGGTAATAACCAAGGAAACATTGACCTCAAGGGCTGCTAACTTAGTATTAACTAGGTCTAGCTAAATGGTAATAGTTTAATCCAATGATAATATTCTGAGGCATTCCACAATGAGCTGCATACCAAATCCAAGGTGATCATCCAAGGTAAAACAGGGCTAAGCAGTGAATGGGTCCCATAGGATGTAACCATGGAACCTACTTGTCAATGCTGGATCCAAGGAGTGTATCCAATGCACCCCAATACCAAGTCCAAGGAACTCATCCAAGGTAAAACAATATAAAAAAATGACTGGCCCCAATGGGATGTAACCATGGAACCTACTTGTCATTGCTGGATCTAAGGAGCACAGTCCAAGGCATACTTTAGTACTACATGAGGTATCTTATAGTGTCATATTGGGCATAAAAGTTTATACAAGGACTGGGTTCTAGGTGGGTCTCAACCTAAGCAAGCTATGTCCTTGAATTCGAAATGGGGTTCCTAAGTGCTCATGGAATTCTTTGATCAGAATCCAAGGCGAGCTCAAGTGAGGACATTACTATTTAATATTAAAATCATGTAATATTTCATTGGGTTCAATACTTTCCTTTCATTAGTGTGACAAGGCCAAGTATCATGCAACCTTTATTAATTACACTTAAGGCATATTCAATAATCAAGGTTCATTCTACTACCTTTCATTAATGTGGTAAGTGGTGATATGAACATACAACCTATATTTTATTTACATTTAATATGACCAAGTCATATACTTAAGTATGATTTCTAATTTCCATCACACATTTAATAATAAAATTGAAACACTTACCTTAGGCAGGTCAAGTAGTGAGCATACATAGTACTTTCCATTATGCAATACACAATTTAAAACAAGCCATTTAATATGTAAAAACTTACCCTTAGAAATATCTATCCAAGGCAAACCCCAATGGTGGCCCGAATGTGTAAAAATACTAAAAAATAATTATATAAAACATCACACATGGATAAATCCAATTTAAAACTAGGCCAAGCACTCAGGCTGTGCCTTGTCCCTTTAATTATTTTAAAAAGGTAACTCTGTTTTTATAATGCCATTAGGGCCATATCCTAAACATTCCATATTTCAATGAAACATAAAGGTAATAAGAAAAACCAATACAACAAGCTAAGAAAACATAAAATTATAATCACTAATTTTATCTTGAATACAACACACCACCATTGGAGGGGTTTTATTATAAAATCACGATATTTTTTATCAAAAAATCCCTATTCACATGCAAAATTTAAAACATTAAACATACTAAATCCATATTTAAGAGGCATTAAATCCAACAAATTCACTGCATTAGTTTAAATATAAAAAAATATATCAATTAATTAATTAATTCATTTATAAAATTAGAGGACTTAGAAAGGGACCCTACCTTGGGGTGGAACTAGTTTAATAATCAACACTTTGACATAAGAGGCGACAACCAAACACAACCAGTCCGCAGTCGTACACACACACCATTATATATATATATGTGCATGCTATATTGTTAGTCACAAATCACTATAACAAAAGACAGGTACCCATAATCAGTGTGGAAAAGATCAACAAACATATAATTAAATACCAGGGACTCACTTATCACAATAGACCCTAAATTAGATGGTGAAAAACCTAAAAACGGTTTTATAAGCTTACTCGAACTAATGAATTCAAAGATAATCGAGTAAATCCACCTCACCCTTGGATAAGGATGCCGGAACATGAACCAATAGGTCCTGAGACATCATTCACATATCCTATTGAAGGAAGAAACACAAAACAAGGTATTATCTTCAAACCCTAGGTTCGGCCAAAACCATATCAGTTTCTAAAAGTGAATAAAATCATAAAAGCGATGAAGGATGACATTGGAGAAGGTATTAACTCAAATAATAGTACCTCATTCATGAAGGACCTGGGAGGAATCAACTGTGAAATGAGGAAGGGTCGTGCGCCACAGGGTCTTGGCCAAGGGTTCGCGCGCGCCTGCTGCATGTTACGACCAAGAGGAGGTCGCGACCTTGAGGTGATCCAGCCATGAGAGATTGTGCGGACATGGGTGCGGCAATGGAAGGATCTCACATGATGCTGGCCTAGGGTTTTAGGAGAAGGATCGCGTGCGCCTCACATGGTAGGAGGGAGAGGTGGGCCTTCCTCGTTTCTTTTCCCTAAACCCAATAAAAAACACTATAATTAATAATACTAATACCAATAATAATTATAAACATAATAATAATAATAATAATATTATTATTATTAAAACTTTATTTTATTTAATTTTAAATAAAACACATTTTTAAAACTGGGTAAACCGCACAGTTTAACAAACCGTGTGCCCTCTACTGGAAAACTGGGGCACCCCATAGAGTTTGGCTACATGGGTTGAGAAACTATGCAAAGACTTTGCGCATGCCATATTCCATTTGATTTATCCCGCATGGTTACCTACTATGGGCCGCATGGTTTCAGACAAACCGTGTGCCCTCTACAGGTCCCTCAAAGGTTGGTTTTCTGGGTTTAGAGCTCCCGAAACTCCTTGGAATAGCTGAGAAACCTCTCGGGCCTTCTCCCAAGCCCAAAAACAAAATGTTTAAGTGTTTCAACACTCGAAATTAAGTTCCAAAGATCAGTTTTAAATCCGACCTGTCAAGTAACTACAAAAGTTCAAAAACCTTCGTATTTTAGTCAAGTTCAAAAACACATGACTCTAAAATGTTGATAACATATTAATTCAAATCAGATTAAAGAATGAATAAAATGAAATGAAAATATAACAAAAATTACTTATAGATCAAAAATCAAATAAATAATTGAAAATTTAAATGCGACCCCGCTAATACTACTTGTTGGTTTTAGGGGCAGTAGAAGCGTACAATAGTGGGTAATATATTAAAATTTATTTTAATAATCATTGTTCAAAACCAAGAGTGAGGATCTTACACATAAAATTTAAAATTAATTTATTTAACATTTAAAGAAATAAATACCTGGGCTTAGAACTTTCTTTATTGGTGAATATTGATCATCTGAAAAGACCATTTCAGATTACCTTCATTACTTTGTGAGGATCTAAGGATAAAATGCCTCTCGTGGTGATCCACACATGATCCTATAATCTCTAAGAAACAACAGTTGATCTTTAGGTTCTATCACAGAGAGTCGAATGTCTTGCATTGTTTGTTCTTGATCATCCATTCTTCATCCTTGAAGAGGTCTCTCTTGCACTTCTCATTCTTGAGAGGGAGATAGGAGGAGTCGAGATAGAATTCACTGTGTACAACAATTATCTATTATTAATTTTGTATTCTCTACAAAATATATATAGTCTTCTATTTATAGAGTTAGAATTTAATTTAATACATATTTAATTGCATGATAGATATTAAATAACATTTATTACCTTTAATAAACCCCATACCACATAATAATAATTATATTATTATTATTTTGTGGTTCGTACCAACTTGCACAATAACAAATATTATTTAACCAGTTTTTTAATTAATATTTTTCACCAGACACGGTCTTGGTCTATTAGAACTCCCCATGAGTTTATTGAATAACTGAATAAAATTTTATTCATAAATAAATATCTCATTCACATACCAAAAAAAATGTCTTAAATATTCAATAAAATAAATAAATATATTTTTATTCACATTTTGGTGAATAAATACTTATTTAATTTATGTAATCAATATAACTTGAATAAATTTTTTCCACAGACTTGAGAATAATATTTATTCCATTAATTAAACTCAAATATAATTTAATCGAGATTAATGGAAACACTTAGTGTGTGGCCCTCTAGGATTATTTCTTATTGGAATTAGGTAGGCTTTCCTAAAGTTCTAGATTACTGTTTAGTAATGGGTTAAGGAACCCAAGAGAAAGTACTTAATGTTGTAACGTCGACAACCACATATGAACACTCACTATGTAATATAATACCTTTGTCATAATATCTCATCAAGTAGATGTCATCAACCTATTTATTCAAAATGTCTTTCTTTGATTATCTGAAATAAACACGTCGTTACACTATGGACATGGAATTTAATGTGAAAGTTCTATTCCAATCAAAGGGAAAAGACATATTCTTCCATAAATATGGAAGGGAAAAATCCTTTCTCGACTTATCTATCAATCACATGTCAACCATAACACACCCAACATACCCTAATTCCATCCAACATATGGAGTGAAAGTTTTGGTTAGTAAATCTAAGTGTGCGAGTTATGACATACATTAATGTTAATCTTAAAGTCAAAGGACCATTACACAGACTCGCATATAGGAATATCAGATAACAACAAAACATGTAGAATTCCTACTGACGAGTCTATTCTCATAATCTCCCATCTTGGAGATTACCAAGTGTGAACTTCATGAGAAGAATCCTCATCCACTTATGAGAAATCACACCTAATGGTCCAAATACTATGTGTCCCATCATTATACGTTATCCAACCGCAGAACTATATTAAGAATATTTTCATAGCACTTCAAGGTTCCCATCATAGTGGGGAATTTCTATGACCATATCAATGTGACAAAACTCTAAGAAATTATTATATTAAATCCATGCATAGAAAATGAACAATATGTAATAAGATATTAAATTTATATTCAATAAATCAAATATACATGTAATCAAAGTACATTCAGTTGGTCCTATGACACCAACTCTAAAAAATAATCTTGTTTAATTTGGTTCATGGTGATGATACGATGATGTATGAATGTTTTAGGATCGGTAGGATGTAGTTTCCATAAAAATTTATTTTGTTATAATTTTTAGAATACAATTATTTAGTGTATTTATAATATATTTCTTTGAAATTTTACTTTGGTATTGTGTGATCATTGATTTGAGTTATTTTTCCAAACTTATATATTCTAAATTTTCCTTCAATAATCAAGAATAAGGTTCCTAAAGAGTGTTGGATTTTCTATATTGGAGGGTGCTATACATTTAAATTTCTAATGATCTTGATAACTATATCTAAGGTTGGAATATGGAGAGTTCCCTTACCTTGATTTGATAGTTTGATTTCTAAAAGGTAGTCATTTCATTGTGTGTCTTCGTTGATTATCCTTTTACTACCTTTTCTTCAAGTTTGTAGTGTTTTTTTAGATGATGGGTTTTGGATGGAATCTTATGAAAGGTTGAGCTTTGAAAGGTAGATTTGAATGGAGGATCCTTAGTGAGTATATTGCAAATGGTGTAAGATCCCGACCTTTTTCTAGAGGTGTTTTGAGCTCATTTTCAGGTAATCTTTTACCTTTGTTTTGAGTGTATCTTTGTTAGGTTTCAATTTGGGGAGTTTTTGGTGTGGAATTGGAGAATTTTGGGAAGAAGAGGGGTAATGCATGGTTGGTGCATGATTTTCCTAAACTGTGCGCCCATGCCAGCAGACCATATGAACTGAAACAGAGGAGATTGACATGGATGACGCACTATTTTTCAAACCATGCACCCTCCCAGTAGTAACTGTGTGGCCCCTGAGAAGAGGTGCATGATTAGGTGTATAGTTTGGGAAAATTGTGTTCCTCATACATAAAATAATTCACTCATAAAATTAAACCTCCAAAAATTCATTAAAATTTTCTCAAACCCTCGTCTTATATCCTAAAACAACCCAGATCAACCCTAAACCATTTTCTATCATTTTTTGGAGGATCCTAGATGAATTCCAAGGAATTAAAACCTCTGTTCTTAATGAACTAAAGATCCATTGACATATCCGAGCCTCTCCTGGTAAGAGATTCTCACCCCGTATGGTTTCCTCCCTCTCTCATATCTTTCTCTCATACTTTGAAGTGGTGTTTTACTCTATTGGTAAAGGTTCTAGATCTAGGTTTTTATGGATATAAGACATTTGATCTTGGATCTAGGTTTTGGATCTAGATATTGTTCTTCTTCATCATATTGGTTTTTCTACTTCAATTGGGGTTTTTCCATTTGTGAGCACCAGTCAACGATATTGAGGTAAGTGGTCTATTATTCAATTCCCAATGTCTTGATTTAATTACGTGTATGTAATTGTGAAATTTAAATTTCCATAATGGTAAATTTCATCTGGAATTTAATTAGATTAAATTGAACTTTCATGTTGAAATTTAATGGGTTGAAATTGGGGCAATTGTAAATTGGTTGAATTAGATTAATTAATTAATTAATTAATTAATTAATGGAATGATGGAAATGATGGGATATTGGAATTGTTTAATTGGTCAATTGATGGGATTGTGGAATTGATTTATTAATTTAATGATGAATTGATTGATTAATGAGAATTAAGGGATGCTTGGATAAACCTTTAAGGGTTAATGAATTATATGATTAAAGGGTGATAAATAGTTTAATAGTGATTTGTTCATATTATTCCATGTGATTTAAAGTAATGAATCTCGATTGTTTTGATAATTGAAATGGAATTCCATGATGTAAAATGTTGAAAAGAGAGTTACTGATGATTAAATTTGTTAAATGTGATATATATGAAATGTGTGATTATTTGATAAACAGGTTGTGGGACATGGACCGATGGTTCAAATACCCATGGGGTGCTAGAAATGGCGTTCTAGACCCAAAATGCATTCATGTGATAATGAGTCCGAGACATAGATTGATGCTTCAAAATTCCACTTGTGTGATGCACGTGATAATGAGTTTGAGACAAAGACTGATGCTTCAAAATCTCACTTGTGTGATGCATGTGGTAATGAGTGTGTGACACAGATTGTTGTTTCAAAATACCACTTGTGTGATTGATTGATGAATGGGTTGTGATACACATATTGATGCTTTAAATATGCACGAGGTTCTAACCATGATGTTCTAGGCCCAAAATGTTGGCATTGGAGTATGGTTCCAATTAGTCGTGTTATGAATTGAAATTAAATGGATAATGTAAGCCCATGCCATAATGAATTATAAATCCATAAGTGATATGGTTCGGACTCCGACACGGGCCAAAGAAGGTATTGGTGGGTTGGGTGTCTTCGTGAACCCAAGGAAATGATGTGGTTAATTAAAGAATAATGAAATGTGATAACTATTTACTTTATGCATTGTACTTTATTCTTTTTACAACTGCATACATTGTTATTGAATGGATATTATTTTAGTTGTCGTTGGTGGTGACCTACTGAGTTGTACTCACACCCTACTCGAGTTGCCCGATCGGTACCCAAATAGACATCTTGGTTGCATGACAAGATAAGGGTAAGAACCCTATATTAGATGGCTGAGTCGAGAGGGAGCATGGATGAGGGAACCAGACATGGTGTCAGGACTCACTTGGGAGAGTCAGTGTGTCTTTCTTTTGGTTTTTCATTTGACACTTGACATGTACTTGGCATGACATCTCTACTATTTGGGTTGGATACCGTATTCATGTTGTAGTCATCATGTGATGCAAGTTTGTCTGGTTATTGGTTATATCATTTTTTTATTCTTATTTATTTCCACTATTGTGCTGCTTTGATAAAGAGGGTATAGTCTCTCCATTGTATCTATATTAGACCCTCGTTGGCAATACGGGAAAATCAGGTTTTTATGACAGACCATTTGCGATGGGTTGAGGGCCAATCGCAAATAGTCTGTCTCCAAAGACTATTTGCAATGGGTCCCTATTCCTGTCGCAAATAGTTCATTGTAAATAGATATTTTACGATAGGGAATTATTCCCCATCACAAAAGGCTTTGGCCCATGATGCGCGCCAAACCGCGAAAACGGAATTTGCGATGGGTGTCTACACCCATCGCAAATAGTATCAGTGGTTTTTCACTATTTTGCGATGGGTGTACACTCCCATATCAAATAGTATGTCGGTAGAAAACTATTTGCGATGGGTCCCATCGTAAATAGTTTCTTTTAACTACCACAACAATTAATATGGGGCTACCATTTGTGATGAGACTTGTCACAAATAATAGTATTTATGATGGGAATCAAGTCCCAAATACTCCCGTTGTAAATGAGAAAACCTATATATACCCCTTTCGAATTTTTTCCATTTCACTCTTCTCTCAACTCCCCTCTCATTCTTTCCTCTCAAACTTTTCTCTTTAATTTTTTCAAAGTTTTAGATTTCCCAGCAAAGTAATTTTCAAGGTTCGCATCTAACGAAAGATTTAGTTTAGAAGTATTTATTCATTCTATTTTTTTATTTTATTTTATTTATTTTTTATTAGTAATAATTATTAATAAATAGTAGTAATTGTTAATAAATAGTAGTAATTATTAATAAATTGTAGTAATTAGTAATAAATAATAGTAATTGTTAATAAATAGTAGCAATTGCTGATAAATAACAGTAATTAGTAATAAATAGTAGTAATTAATAATAAATAGTAGTAGTTAGTAATAAATAGTACTAACTAGTAATAAATAGTAGTAATTGTTAATAAATAGTAGTAATTGTTAATAAATAGTATTAATTAGTAGTAATTAGTACTAATTAGTAGTATTTAGTACTAATTAGTAGTATTTAGTATTAATTAGTAATAAATAGTACTAATTAGTAGTAGTTAGTAATAAATAGTAATAATTAGTAATAAATAGAAATAATTAGTAATAAAGAGTAATAAATAGTAACAAATAGTAATAATTAGTAATAATTTGTAATAAATAGAAATAAATAGAAATAATTAGTAATACTTATTAACAAATCGAAATAAATTGTAATAAATAGAAATAAATATAAATAAAGCAAAATAAAAAGAAATAAATAGAAATAAATAGAAATAAATAGAAATAAATAGAAATAAATAGAAATAAATATAAATAAAAAGAAATAAATAGAAATAAACAGCAATAAACAGTAATAAATAAAAATAAATATAAATAATTAGTAACAAATAGTAACAAATAGTAATAAATAGTAATAAATAGTAATAAATAAAAATAAATAGAAATAAATAGAAATAAATAGAAATAAATAGAAATAAATAAAAATAAATAGAAATAAATAGAAATAAATAGAAATAAATAGAAATAAATAGAAATAAATAGAAATAAATAGAAATAAATAGAAATAAATAGAAATAAATAGAAATAAATAGAAATAAATAGAAATAAATAGAAATAAATAGAAATAAATAGAAATAAATAGAAATAAATAGAAATAAATAGAAATAAATAGAAATAAATAGAAACAATTAGTAATAAATAGAAACAATTAGTAATAAATATAATTAATTAGTAATAAATAGAAATAATTATTAATAAATAGTAATAATTAGTAATAAATAGTAATAAATAGTAATAAATATTAATAAATAGTAATAAGTAGAAATAAATAGTTATAAATAAAAATAAATAAAAATAAATAGAAATAAATAGAAATAAATAGTAATAAATAGTAATAAATGGTAATAAATATTAATAAAAAGAAATAAATAGAAATAAATTAAAATAAATAGAAATAAATAGAAATAAATAGAAATAAATAGAAATAAATAGTAATAAATAGAAATAATTAGTAAAAAATAGTAAAAAATAGTAATAAACAAAAATGAATAGAAATGAATAGAAATGAATAGAAATGAATAGAAATAAATAGAAATAAATAGAATTAATTAGTAATAAATATAAATAATTAGCAATAAATAGTAATCAATTGCAATAAATAGTAATAAATAGTAATAAATAGAAATAAATAGTAATAAACTGAAATAAGTAGAAATAAATAGAAATAATTAGTAATAAATAGAAATAATTAGTAATAATAGAAATAATTAGTAATAATTAGTAATAATTAGAAATAAATAGTAATAAATAGCAATAAATAGAAATAATTAGTAATAAATAATAATAAATAGTAATAAATAATAATAAAGTAATAAATAGAAATAAATAAAAATAATTAGTAATTATTAGTAATAAATAGTAATAAATATAAATAATTAGTAAGAAAGAGAAATAAATAGTAATAAATAGCAATAAATAGTAATAAATAATAATAAATCGAAATAAATAATAATAAATAGAAATAAATAGAAATAAATAGTAATAAATAGTAGTAAATAGTAATAAATAGTAACAAATTGTAATAAATAGTAATAAATAGTAATAATTAGCAATAAATAGTAATAAATAGTAATAAAAAGTAATAAATAACAATAAATAGGAATAATTAGTAATAAATAGTAATAAATAGTAATAATTAGTAATAATTAGTAATAATTAGTAACAATTAGTAATAAATAGTAATAAATAGTAATAAATAGTAATAAATAGTAATAAATAGTAATAAATAGCAATAAATACTAATAAATAGTAATAATTAGCAATAATTAGCAATAATTAGGAATAATTGGTAATAATTAGTAATAAATAGTAATAAATAGTAATAAATAATAATAAATAGTAATATATAGTAATAAATAGTAATAAATAGCAATAATTAGTAATAAATAGTAATAAATAGCAATAATTAGTAATAAATAGTAATAACTAGTAATAATTAGTAATAATTAGTAATAAATAGTAATAAATAGTAATAATTAGTAATAATTAGTAATAAATGGTAATACTTAGTAATAAATAGTAATAATTAGTAATAATTAGTTATAACTAGTAATAACTAGTAATAAATAGTAATAAATAGTAATAAATAGTAATAATTAGTAATAAATAGTAATAAACAATAATAAATAGTAATAAATAGTAATAAATAGTAATAATTAGCAATAAATAGTAATAACTTGTAATAAATAGTAATAAATAGTAATAATTAGTAATAATTTGTCTTAATTAGTATTAATTAGTCTTAATTGATATAAAATGAAAAAAATTAGTACTGATTTGTGGTATTTAACAATAATTAGTGGAATAATTATTGGTAATTTGTAATAATTAGCGGCAATTAGTATAAATTATTATAAATTAGCATAGATTAGTATAAATTTTAAACAATTTTTTATAAATATCTACGAAATAATAGAGATTATTATAAATTACTAGAAATGTGAAAATGAAATAGCCCATCAATTTTTACATCATAATCAATAACAAATTTGTACATACATAGTTGACACAAATTATTCATTTTCATGGCCTGAAGATTAGAGATTCTATGATTTACACCTTTTCAGTAATTTATAAAATATTTTATTACTTTATAGTAATTTATAATAATTTTTATTAAATTATAAAAAAATATGTTAATATTAACGGTAATTAGTAATAAAACAGTGGTAAATAGATAAAATTTATAATATTTAGAAGTTAATTCTAATTTTTTAATTTTTACTCTTTTTTGGAAAATCCTTTTCTTATATCAAATTAATCATAAAAAATTTATTTATTTTATATTTTTAGACTAATATGGACCAAGGAAGTCAAAAATAGTCCTTATTACCAAATCATAATTGGATAAATCGTCACAAGAATCCAAACGGTTCTGGTATATTACCGGATTAAAAATTCATGACTGTCATGTTATAATGGAAAGAATTTTACCAATTGGATTAAGAATTTTGTTGAATTCTATGATTTGGGATGTGTTAACAGAAACATCATATTTTTTCCAAGACATTTTTGCAGTGACAACAGACTATGATGCACTGAGTACACTTCAAGAAGATGTTGTTTTAATTTTACATAAACTGGAAAAAATATTTCCGCCAAATTTATTTGATTCAATAGAACATTTGATATTATATTTTACGTATGAATGAAAAATGAAGAGGTTTGGTATAGTTCTAATGGATGTACCCATTCAAGAGATGCATACAGAAATTGAAGAAAAAGGTACGTAACAAAGCATCGGTTGAAGGATCAATTGCAGAAGCTTATTTTCATGAGGAGATTTCATTTTTATTCTCTTATTATTTTCAATTGGAATATCCCTCAAAAAATAATCACATGGGACATAATGAGGTAAATGTTGAAAATGAAATGAGTAGCTAATTATTAGTTTTTAATTCGCCCAAATTTGGATTTGGTGGAGTTCATAAACGATAGCTTTCAGATGATGAACATTATAGGGCTCATACATATGTTTTGATCAACTATAAAGAAGTGACACAATTTGTACTATGAGTGATCATATCACTTATTCTATAATATATGTTTCAGTAAATTAATATTATTTTATTTTTATATTGTACGATAATCATATTAATAAACATTTTCCACAAATTACAGCAGCTGCTCTTGAAGAACGTCGACAAAATAATTTTTCCTACTGGTTTAAAAAACTAGTAAAATAATTTTTTATGGTTTAACATATAGAATCAATTTATTAGTTTTTATATTGATAATTTTATTACAATTTCTCAGGCATCTCAACATGCTGATAAAATTGATAATCGATTGTGTGTATTGAGTAACCCATCCAAAATGGTTAAATCTTATAATTCATATGTGTTGAATAGTTTTAAATTTCATACATGTGCTTATGGGTAATTAAAAAACAATGAATAATGGTATTTTCTTAAGAGGACCTCATCATATAGAAAGTGAAGTTGAATTTTACAGTATGCTGGAAGAAATAATTGAACCGTGTTATCTGGGACAGAATTACATAACGATGTTTAAATGTTAGTGGTTTGATACTGAGAGAGGCTTGTGTATTCATCCTCAACATGGAATCATTAATATTAAATATAAAATACTTCTTATAGTAAATGAACCATTTTTAGTGGTTCATTAGGCACAACAAATTTATTATGAAAATTATTGTGCTACTTCAAGAGAGTTAAGTGATTGGTAGAGTATAATAAAAATGAAATATTGGGAAAATAAATTTATTCAAAGAGAATGTGGTTTTTCTGAAGTGAAAGGAATTCAAAATTTTCAAGGGACTACTCCAAATCTATCTTTTCCATGAAGAGACACAAATATCAATGATGAAACCCCATAGTTAAGGGTTGATGGTGAAGATGATGTTATTGATGTAACAAATGAATTT
Source organism: Viscum album (assembly GCA_963277665.1). Lineage (NCBI taxonomy): Eukaryota > Viridiplantae > Streptophyta > Magnoliopsida > Santalales > Viscaceae > Viscum > Viscum album. The sequence continues at coordinate 141,067,030 of OY728161.1, read as the reverse complement.
GAAATGGAAAGAGATGATGAAACTGAAATTCCTATAGAAATTGATGATATTGAGGAGGAAAATGAAGATATTAACACAATCATATATGAAGATGAGGATGAAGATGAATATTGACATGGTTAAATGCTGGTTATAATCACATAATATATATATATATAATAGTTGTTTTCAACTATTTTATAACAACAGTCATTTCGTGTTTCAGATGGACTCAGATCTGTTTCACGAGTTGGAGGAGTCCAATCTACATAGTGATGAGCATGATGTTGCATAATCTGATCCTCAGACTGCTGGTGGTTCAGGGATGACTCAGAGAGGGTGTGGTCTTCTGCGATTGATGATTCTTGAAACTATCCCCGAGCGACGTCCATGTATTTACATCGATCCATGCATACAAAGGTATGTTAAATTGTGTATTTTAATTAGTTTCCATTAATTATTATTAATTTATTCATATACTAATTGTTTGATTATTTGTTCTTTTTTTTCATAGCCTTTTGCATATAGATATTGGATAAGGGATTACTAACATGGGATCAGATACCCATTGATGTTCAACACCGTATGTTTGATTATTTATTGGTATATAAATAAATAATATTTATTTTGAAATTTATTTAATTAATAACTTGATATTATTAATTATTTGTAGGTTTTATGGTATCCTGTCGATGATAACATGCATGACTCTATATGGGAGGTATGAGAGGTTTGTATTCATGACCATTTCCATCAATTTTTTCACAATATGTGGATGAGAACAATGCAGAAAGTAGGATTCATAGAGTTTGATCAGTATTGCTACACCCACCGCCCTAATTACATTTCATCATAGGTTTGGGATGGATTATGTTTACACTGGATGAGAGATAATTTTCAGAGGAGATCATCAGTAGGACGACATAATCAGGGGAGATAGGAGGTAACACATTGAGCTGATAGTCATATATTTAGTATGCACAGACAACATATGGTAAGTACCTTTTTTAATAATTTATATAACTTTAAATGTACACTGTTTATTTTATATTCATATAGGTAGTCAAACAACCCGATATTACAGAGTCCAGAATTTATAGGAGGATGTACAAAAATCCTATCACTGGAGAGTTTAGAGGTGATTGTCAATGTTAGAGTGTGGTCAGTATAATTTCTTTTTAAGTTTTAAAATTAACTGCAAATAATATTTTAACTATTTTAATTTTTAAATTGTAATTGAAGGAGTCATATGAGGCTATGACGTCTCAGACACAGGTTGAGAGTCAGGATGAAACCAAGGATCAGACCAATGCAGCACAATTTAATGATGCAACATGAATGCAGGTGACCCAGTATGCCTTCGAGAAAGACTGGGTTGTTGGTATTGACTCTCGATTGATGCCTGAGATTTATTATGGTACTGCTGCGATGTTGGCATGCATCTCGAGAGAATATTGTGGGGAGTCCTCATCATCAGCTGTATAATATGAGGAGCAGCTGTGAGCTCAATGTGATCATATGGAGAGCATGCATAGGGAGTAGGAAGAGCTCCGCCAATAGTAGCAGCATCAACAGGATGATATGCGTCGATGGCAGCAACAACAACACGAGCGAATGATGAAGTACATGCGACGTATGACTCATGGTTTAGGGATGGAGTTCCCTCCACCATCTCATCCAGCTCCTCCAGATCCACCAGATGACCCTCCCCCTCAGTGACTTATTTACTTTTTATGATAAACATTTAAATGCAAAACTTTTTTGTAATATTTTTATTATTCCATATATTTACATTTCTAAATAGTGTGTGTTTTATATTATTGTGAATAATATGTTTATTTTATTTTATTATTATATTATTTATTTAGTATTTTTATTATATTATTATATATTTATTAATTTATTGTCATTATTTTTTTATATTGTTACGAATATTGATTTTTCTATTATTTTATTATTTTAATTATATTTTTACTAATTTTTTTATTTTTTTATTATTATTTTATCATCATCATCATCATCATTATTATTATTATATTATTATTATATTATTATTATTATTATTATTATTTTTATTATTAATATTTTATTACATTTTATTAATATTATTTTTTAATTTTTTTATTCTTTTGGCGATGCGCCCACCGCTAAAGGGATTTTTTAAAAACCCTGATAAACTATTTACAATGGACCATCGCAAAAAAACCTATTTGCGATGCCATTTTTAGGAATGAGTCAATTGCGAGAGGACCCCGTCGCAATTTACCTTTTTCAATGGGGTCCCGTCATAATTGACCCATCGCAAATGGTTCAATTTCCAGTAGTGTGCTAGTCGGAAGCCTTTAGCATATGGGGAGGTGCACTTGAGGTCATGTAACCAATAAGCTCTAGGCACCAGTTTATGGCACCTAGGTCGGGATGTTACAAAGTGACATCAAAGGGGTTTTCTTTTCTTATCTTTTGAATTACTATTTGGGAAAGGTAGACTAGAGAACATGAAGAGTTAGACCTTGTACATGAGCTCATTCATGGGAGTAGATAATCTATGTACAGAGGAAAACCCAAGTACCCAAGGTGGGATTGTTGTTATTACTGTTTTCTATTACAATTGGATGATATTTCACCTCAAGTGAATCACTTATTATGTGATGTGATAATTGTTTTTGATATTTTATAATATTTGAGTCTTTTCCCAGTATGAAATGATAGTTGAGTATGCATGAATCATTCTAGGTGCTCAAGAATTATTGTGACATACATTATTTTTTGGCATGCTTGGGAAAATGGGTTTTGGTTAAGTTATTGAAATTGAAATGTTTTTCCTTAATTGTGTAATTGAAATGAAAATGGTGCCTCATATGGAATTGAAATTCGTAAAATAATTCAAGATGTGAATAAATGGGTGTTTAATGAGAAATTGAATAATGAGAATGAGTTTATACTTTTTTAACCATGACCTAGATGTAGGATGGTCAAGGGTAGTGATAGTGACTTGGTTTTATCCGTGTGGAAGAAAAAGGGTGATGAATTGTTATAGTTTTATGTGAATTCCCATAATTGTGTTAATGTTGTGTTATGTGTCTTAAGGTGTATGTTTGGAATTTTAGAGATATTCCACCATAATGATGTTTTTTGATATGATGACAAGAGGTTATGGATAGAAATAATCCTCCAACAGTGGAACCTGAGGCACCAATAGTGCCTCATGCAATTTATGGAGAGAGACCCAAAGCGGGTTGTGAAAAGTATGTATGAATTGAATAGGGAGTTCTAATTTCATCACCCTATGACATTTACCAGAGAGGATAAAACTGAGGCAATTGAGTTCTAGATTGAGTCTACCTAGATGATTCTTAGCCACTTGGAGACTCATAATGAGAAAAGAGTCAAACTTGCTTCTTATATGTTATGTGGTCAGGCAAAGCATTAATAAGACAACCAGACTCAGGATGGAAAACTATTCAGCATGGAGTGGAAGGAATTTCTGGAGAGGTTCTTGGAACACTTTTACCCTGATACACTCAGGTAGGAGAGGGAATCAGATTTTATGATGTTTACCCAAGGGATAATGTCTGAAATATACTATGTTGGATGCTTCAAAGATTTACAATTCATTGCTCCAGCATTGTAAAGAGATGAGGCGACCATGGATAAATAGTTTCAATATGGGCTTAAATGTGAGATTAAGTCCTAGGTGAATATATTTTAGATGCAAAAGTTTTCTAAAGTGGTGAATCAGGATCTCATTTATGAGGGGAACCTGAAGGAGGATTCTAGTAGAGGTCAGGTAGTTTCTGCTGGATGATTAAGAGGTAAGTGTTTTGAGAGTAGGAAGTATTTCTATGAGAATTCCATATAGGGTGATAACAAGAAGAGTGTCTAGGGGGAGGGGTCAGTCACACAAGAACTTTTCTGAGTGATCTATAACCAGTGGGGTAGGATGGGTCGCTTTTGAAGACATTTTCTCCGAACACTAGTTTAGTTAAAATTTAGCAGTAATATGGGACATCTACAGATGTTCTATAGAAACCCACGATATATGGGTAATGATGGGGCATCTAGGAAAAACCATAGTATGGGAAGAGGGTCATCTACACCATATCAATCTAGTAGTTGGAGTTATACTAACTTTGGAGGTAGAGGTAGTGGATATGGTTCTTTTAGGAAAGAGCATCCATATTAATAGGATGGTGTAGATCAAGGGACTCAAACTACATCATAAGAAAGAGGGGCATCACAATTGCATGCATTTCATCCTACACTTTTGGATAATGAGGCTAGATTGTCGACAATTATAGGTACTATTCTTGTAGCTTCTACACTTTTTAGTTACTTATTTGATACTAATACCTTTAATTCCTTTATATCTACACACCTTATGAATGGTTTAAGCCTGGTAGTAGAGTTTTTTAGTGGGGTAATGATGATAGATATGCCTTTGGGAGTATGGTTTAGAGACATCTGTTTGTATAAGGGATGTTCTCTCGAGGTTGGGGAGTATCATTTCCTTTGGGATATTTACATTCAGGATATGTCAGGCTTTGACCTAATTATGGTTATGGACTGGTTAGTGGCGTATCGAACCCACATATATTGTTACCCTAGTAGAGTGACTTTTACATCTATTAAGGTTCATAAATATATTCATTGTGGAGAGTGAGATATCCAGGAAGGCCATATAGGGTCAGTTCATCAGTAACTTTGGGAGCTCACCACCTAAGTGTTAGTATGTTTCTAGATGATGGGGGTGTGAAACATGATGTTTTTCTACCTGTAGTGGATTGGTTATAGGATATGTTTCTTGAGGAATTCTCAGGACTACCACCTAAGAGAGAAATGAATTTTACAATTGAGATCATATCAGGTGCTGAGCCAATTTCTATTCCACCATATATAATGACACCAAAAAAGCTTCAATAGCTCAAGAATTATCTTTAAGAGTTTATGGAAAAGGGGTTTATCCATATGAGTAATTCTCCTTGGGGTTCTCCAGTATTGTTTTCCAAGAAGGATGATGTAAATTTTTTCTTATGTGTTGATTACTGTAAGTTGAACCATATGACTGTGAAGAACCAATATCCTCTTCCATGTATCGATGATATATTTGAATATTTTAGAGGAGCTTGTATTTTATCTAAGATCAACTTGATATCAGGGTATCATCAATTGAGATTCCAAACTTTTGATATAACCTAGAATACATTAAAAATTAGGTATGTCTTATATGAGTTTATCGTGATACTATTCAGGATGATGAACACACTAGAAGTGTTTATGGCCTTGATGGAAAAAATATTCCACTCATACCCAGATCAGTTTTTATTAGTGTTTGTGGATGGAATCTTGGTGTAATCCAAGAATCATGATGATCATTCCCAAAATATTGACATCATCCTAAGTATATTTAGAGAGAATCAAATATATGCCAAGATATATAAGTGTTAGTTTTGGATTGATTAGATACACTTGTTTGGTCACATCATCTCAGAATAAGGTGCGTCAGTGGACCTTGAAAAGATGCAGACATTTGTTTATTGGGAGAATCCCAAGAATGTTTTTGATATCTATAGTTTTTTTTCAATTAGTGGGTTATTATCAGAGATTCATCTAGTAATTTTCCTATTTGATGACACCAATTTTGGTCTTGAACAAGAAGGGGATAAAGTATGAATGGTATGGATCATGTGAGAACACTTTCTAGGTGTTGAAGAAGAGTTTGACAAAAACACCAATTTTGATCCTACCTAATCTAGATGAGGAGTATACAATGTTTTTTAATTCTTCTGAGATAGGTCTTGTGGCAGTGTTGATGTAGGGAGATCGAGTTGTGGAATATGGGTCTCAGTAGTTGAGGCCAAATGAATGGAACTACCCTACACATGACCTTGAGTTAGCTGTAGTGGTTTATACTTTTAAGTGTTGGAAAAATTTTATATTGGGTGAAAATTTCATTGTGTATACTAATTATAAGAGTTTAAAGTACATAATTTTACAATGAGACTTGAATCTTAAATAATGGAGATGGGTTGAGTGTAATTCCCCGACCCCAGTTACCTAGAGTCGGTGCATTATTACATAACATTGGCATGATCACAAGAAAGATCAAATCTCGAAAGACCGATTGGTTTAGTAGCCTTGGAAACACTAGATATATTAATAAAGTTTTACATTACATCATAAAGTGAAAAACTACTACAACAACATATTGTCTCCATATTCCACATTCATATCCCCACATAATATCCCTGCAGGTCATTCATAATTTACTTCTTCACTTCGTAGGAAAAATAAAACATAGAAAAGGGGCGAGCTCAAATGCCCAGTAAGGATAACAATATAGAGGAAACTTTCATAAATAAGAATAAATATTTAAGGCAATGTATAACTAAAACAAAAGCCTTTTAAACTTGAACTTCAACCTAGTATGGCAAAAGTGAAATGAAATAATGCCATTTACTTATTCACATGGATATTATACTAATCGAATAATCACATGCAATATCAATAACCACTTTCATAATGATGGAATGAATAATGCCAGACTATCATAACCACATAGCTAAGGCCTAGTGCCAAGACTACAAATAAGATTTTGTCAAGGCCTTGTGCCAAGACACTAGTTTGTCTCATGAGACCTACCGATGAATCGAGGAGCTATATCGGGCTCCACCCATCACATATTAAGTCCAATGTAATCCCATATGAAAAGGTTTAAACATAACATAAACATTCGTATTAAAACTAGCATAAGAAATGTCAATACTTTCACTATAAACTATGAATGGTATAAAAATAGCACATCCACAGTCAAACATATCACAAAACCTTCAATACAATATAGAAGTTTTGTATCATAATAAATCAACTTCAAATAAGCGTAAAATCCATCAAAGGATGTTGACATAGATGAAATCAAAACTCTTTTTAGAGAAATATCTCTTTCTATTTTTGAAATCATTTAAGAGTCATATATTTATAAAATAAAACATTTTCTTTGAAAATATTCTTTTAAGCTTGTAAGGGAAGCTTCAACAATTTTATAACGGTGGAAAATAACCGCATCCGCCGTATAAGTTAAAAAAAACATTCTTACCTTAATTCTGTCGAAAAGGTTAAAAGCACCTTGTTTGGAAAACGACGGAAAGATTCCTTTATAAAACTCTTATAAAAAGTAAAACAAGGGTATAAATTACTTTAACCCATATTCTTTTAAATAGTAAAAATGTTTTGAAATACATTTTTAAGAAACATGGATGTGGATGATAAAGAGATCCCAGTAGAGTTTTACGTATAAACAATCTCAGATAATGAAGAGATTGTGAAATAACCCTTACCTTGTACTTTTCCTTGGTTGGGGTAGGTTAACCTATAGTATAATGGTGAAATAATTGTTATTAAATTATACAAGAATCATATACATTGATATGATATCATATATGATCTTTTAACATTTCTTTGTTAATAATATCTTAGTATTATCGTCGTTTCGGGTGTTAACTTACTCATTTTATTTTATATGTTTTGTTACATAAGCCATGTTTTTCATGGATAGGTTGTATATTATTCATATACATAATGATATCAAGTCCTTAAACATCATTTTTAAATCATCAAATGATAATTATACTTGAATGGATACGATGGAGAATGAATCTCATCGCGTTCGTGGAGATGGTAGTCCGTACGTACGCACGAGCGACAATATTATTCTTTTGATATTAAAATAATATATAAATGGATGGTATATCATATATAAAGAATCATTAACATGTTATATTTATTATTTACATGAGTTGCACATCATTATTATAACCATCCAAATAATAATATATTGAATAACAATTACACCACGATGTGGAGACGGTAAGCCGTACGTACGCACGTATGGTGACATGTTATTCAAAGGGTGGATAGAATACTGAATATGGTTGTACCATATTTATAATAACATCACAGTATATATATGATAATGGAGTTATTATTTTATAATGGTAACAACAAAGGAAAAAGAAGTGGAAGAAGAAAGGAACTTGGAAAAGGGTGGTGAAATCATTACCTCTTCTTCGGGTTCTTCCATTTGATTTGATCAAAAGGGCTCCTTAGGTTGGATTTCTGATAAAACTAAGGCCTCTAGGTTGTATTGAGGGATGTTGGGAGAGTATTTGGGCAGAGTTTGGCCGAACCAAAAGGCTTTTAAGGTGTGAATAAATGAGAAGGAGGAGTGCCCTTTTATAAGAGGGGTGAGGGGCACCTTTGGAAAAGCTAGAAATATTAATTTATAATAAATTCATATTCTGTTTATAAAGGCTCCAAAGTGTATTATTTAAATTTTAAGGTGTGGATGGGTCAAAAAATACTCAACCAATAGAATTTAGATAGGTTTGGGTACTTATATTAACCTTATCTTTAAGTATTAACTCTAAGTTAATTAGTTTCACTTTTACAATGTCTCTTTGTATTTTTATATTATATGGTTAATAAACTTACTATATACATCCAAGAGACCCCCAAGTGGTCCATTAATAATATAAATATTATGATATAAGTCTCTTGGCCGAACCTTAGATTTTTAGGAATTTAATATCAATTAATAATATAATATTTGTTTTAAAAACTCTTTTATGTCAATTTTGACACGATTCAATAGTTGATTTTTGTGAAACTCATAAAAGAATGATTACTTCGAAAAAAGTTAATTAAATCAATAATAATATGTCATATTATCCGATAAAACTATTTTAATTCATTAAAAGTCACAAATTATATTTATTTGGGTATTTATAATATCAATTATTTTAAATTTTCACTATTATGGTAATTACTGCATAATCATTGTGTCATAAATAAATTAAATTATGTAATCTATAAAAATTATAAATAAAATATGAAAATGTAGGAAATCTTTTTATCTTTCTAATTAATATTTATAGTCTAAAATCCAATATATATAACCCTATGTAAAAATTGTTTTTCTAAAAGATATATGCTTATGTCATTTTTGTATTTATTTTAACTTAATTAAAATTAAGTGTCCTTATCACCTACAAGTGTCTCCATGGGGTCCCAAAATCGACCCAAAGATGCCTATGGTCGAACATGTATCAACCAATGAGGCTAGGACACATTTTAGGATAATTTAGTATTATTATAATATTATTTTTAACCCTTATTTACCGGATTTACCCTTTAACCATGGTAAATAAAATATTTACCGAAGTAATTATTCAAAATGTCTAAAAATAAAAGTTACCTATGTACAAAATTTGAACATCCTGATTCCAAATATGGAATCCATTTTTCCAAATTCAACACACAGAAGTGGCAGAAATTAATTTAAAATTAATTTCCGTTGTTAAAACAAAAAGCGTGTTTTTAAGAGATAATAACTATCAAAAGATTGACACTTGTTTATATCCGGTTTAATTGTAAAATTATGTCCAATGACAAACATTGAATTAAATGGTAAAAATATATTCTGAATATACTTTAAAACCACTCAAATTCATAATTTATCACTATTAATCATTTTGATTAAAAAAGTTGTTTTTAATTAAAATTTAGTAATTTTCACTATTCATCAAAATATTAAAGTTATCCGAAAAGTACCAAAATTTCACCTTAGGATAAATTAAATATTCTGAATCCAAAAATGAAGTCCATTTTGAAATATAAAATATATATAATTTCAAAAAGTAGGTATTACTATTCATAACGGCTAATTTGATTGGTTATGGTGTGTTAGAACTCGGTGTTGCGTACAACACACGCTATCACATTATTCAAAGAGAAGCGTACCGTAGAAGCTTGGGGACACATTTTAGGGTAATTTAGTATTATTATAATATTATTTTTTAACCCTTATTTACTGGATTTACCCTTTAACCATGGTAAATAAAATATTTACCGAAGTAATTATCCAAAATGTCTAAAAATAAAAGTTACCTAATTACACAATTTGAACATCCTGATTCCAAATATGGAATCCATTTTTCCAAATTCAACACAAAAAAGTGGCAGAAATTAATTTAAAATTAATTCACATTGTTAAAACAAAAAACGTGTTTTTAAGAGATAATAACTATCAAAAGATTGACACTTGTTTATGTCCGGTTTAATTGTAAAATTATGTCCAATGACCAACATTGAATTAAATGGTAAAAATATATTCTGAATATACTTTAAAACCACTCAAATTCATAATTTATCACTATTAATTATTTTTATTAAAAAAGTTGTTTTTAATTAAAATTTAGTAATTTTCACTATTCATCAAAATATTAAAGTTATCCGAAAAGTACCAAAATTTCACCTTAGGCTAAATTCGATATTTCGAATCCAAAAGTGAAGTCCATTTTGAAATATAAAATATATATAATTTCAAAAAGTAGGTATTACTATTCATAACGACTAGTTTTATTGGTTATGGTGTGTTAGAACTCGGTGTTGCGTACAACACACGCTATCACATTATTCAAAGAGAAGCATACCGTAGAAGCTTGGGGTGTTACATTGAGTATATTAAGTAATTTAATTTTTAGCTAGAATATCTCCTGAGAAGGGAAATAATGTTTCTAACACTCTAAGTAGAAAAAAATAGACTCAAGAAGTTTAGGAGTCTATCTCTGAGTGTAAGATGATGACCTTACTAACCAAGATGCATGTTGTGGATTAGGAGGGTCAGGAGAATATGGATATCATATCAGTTTCAGTAGAGTGTACACTTTTGATCCAAATCAAGGAGATTCAGTATGAGGATCCAGAGATTTTGACCTTGAGGTAAAATATTGAAGGTGAGGAGTCTCCTTCCAATTGGACTATATATTGGTGATGAGATCATATATGTTAGTAATTAGGTTTTTGTTCCTATGAGTATGTGAGAGGAGCTGATGCATGTATTTAATTACTCAAAGTGGGTGGTGCATCTGGGTTTGACCAAAATGTACCATGACCTATGTTGGCAGTATTGGTGGTCAGACATGATGCTAAACCTATCAATAGGTGAAGGATGGTCATCAATGACCAGGTGGTTTACTATATCCGTTTCTCATTCCATAATGGAAGAATGATGAAATTACTATGGAATTTGTGGTAGGTCTCTTGAGGATTCCTTAGAAGAATGATTCTATTTTGGTGGTTGTTAAACAACTGATGAATGTATCGTATTCATTGCCTATATGGGAGTCTTTCGTAGTGGATTATTCAGGATACTTGAATGCTCATAAAATAGTCTGTCTGCATGGGGTGCCATGGAGTATTGTTTAAGAATGAGACTCATGTTTTACTTCTCTCTTCTGGCAGGGCTTGTATAAGGTACTCGGTACACATGTTTTATTGAGTATGACATTACACCCATAGACATAAGGTTAGTCTAAATGTACTATATAGGTACTTGAGAATATGCTTCAGGTGTGTGTCCTAGAATTTGGTGGGTCTTGGGAGAAGCACCTGGAACTTGTGGAGTTTTCCTATAATAATAGTTATCAAGAAACTATTCAAATAGAACCATATGAGTCTCTTTATGGTAGGCCATGAAGATCACCTCTATGTTGGATAGAGGCGGGTAGGTAAGAGTTGTTGGGACCAAGTACTGTGCAGGAGATGCCGGAGCAGGTTCAGCTGATTCGGAAGTGTATGAATATAACTCAGAGTAGGAAGAAATTTTATAATGATAGATGTTGATGACCCCTAGTGTTTAAAAATGGTGATCATGTGTTCCTTTGGGTGTCTACTAGATTGGGTCACCATAGGATTTAGAGGTAGGTCAAGTTAGCACCCCTGATTATTGGACCATTTGAGGTTGTGGAGAGAATCGGGCCAGTGGTGTACCGATTATCTATTCCACAGAGGTATAGTTATATACATGACATTTTTCATGTGTAAAAACTTCAATGGTATCACCTTGAACCATATCATATGATTTATGTAGATGATGTTGAGCTTGAGATCGATGTATCCTTCGAGGAGCATCTGATACGTGTGTTGGATCTAAGTGAGAAAGTGTTATAGGGAAAGACCATGCTGATAGTTTATATATTATGGAAACGTGGTCATGTTTAGGAGGAAACTTGGGAGATAGAAGTGGATATTTGATCTTAGTGTCCTATTCTTTTTTACCTCAAGATCTTATAGATTCTTTTTAGTGAAGCTTGAGGATGAGATGTTATAAGGTGGGGATATTTTAAGATCCTGACCTCTTTCTAGATATTTATTGAGCTCATTTTTAGGTACTCTTTTTCCTTTTTTTGATTTTATCTTTATTGGGTTTCACTTCGGGATTTTTTGGGGTGAAATTGGAGTTTTTTATGAAGAAGAGGGGCAATGCATAGCTGGCACACAATTTTCCCAAATCATGCACCAAATCCAGTAAACCGTGTAAACCCAAACATAAGAGATTCACATGGATGGTACATGATTTTTCAAACTATTCACACTCCCATTAGTAACCATGTGCCTCCCTGGGAGGAGGTTCATGGTTAGGTGCACGGTTATGGAAAATAGTGCACCCCTTACTGGAAACCATTTGCGTGAAAAATTAAACCCCTGAAAATTCATTAAATTTTTTCTAAACCCCATCTTATATCCCAAAACACCCTATCTCAACCCTAAACCATTTTCTATCATCTTTTGAGGTCTCCTAATGGATTCCAAGTCATTACAACCTCCATTATTAATGAATCAAAGATCTGTTGACAGATCTTTACCTCTCCTAATAAGAGATTCTCATCCCATATGGTTTCCTCCCTATCTCCTATATTTCTCTCATCCTTTAAAGGGATGTTTTCCTTTGTTGGTAAATGATCTAGATATAGGTTTTCATGGATTTAATTCATGATATATTGGATCTAGGATTTAGATCTAGATCTTGTTCTTCATCATTATCTTGGTTGTTCCACTTCAATTGGTGATTTTCTGTTGGTGAGCGTCCATCAATGATCTTGAGGTAAGTGGTCTATTATTTAATTCCCAAAGTATTGATTTAATTATGTGTATGTTATTATTAAATTTCAATTTTTTTAATGGGAAATTACATCTCTAATTTAATTAGATTAAATTGAACGACCATGTGAAAATTTAATGGGTTGAAATTGGGGCAATTGTAAATTGGTTGAATTGGATTAATTAATTAGTTAATTAATTAATGGAATGATGTGATTGTGGAAATTATGGGACATTGGAATTGTGTAAATTTTAATTGATGGGATTGTGGAATTGATTGATTAATTTAATGATGAACTGATTGATTAATGGGAATTATGTTATGTTTGGATTAACCTTGATGGGTTAATGAATTATATTATTAAAGGGTGATAAATGGTCTAATAGTGATTTTTTTTATATTATTCCTTGTGATTTAAAGTGATTAATATTGATTGTTTTGATAATTGAAATGGTATTCCATGATGTGAAATGTTGAAAAGAGATTTAATTATGATAATTTTTTTAAAATTGATATATGTGAAATGTGTGATTATTTGATAAATGGGTTGTGTAACACATAATGATGCTTAAAATATCCATGGGGTGTTATACATATCATTCTAAACCAAAAATTCATGCATGTGACAATGAGTGTGGGACACAGACTGATGCTTAAAAAGAACACTTGTGTGATGCATGTGATAATGAGTGTGGGACACAAACTAATGCTTCAAAATCCCACTTGTGTGATGCATGTGATAATTAGTGTGGGACACACAATTCTACTTGAAAAGCCCAATTGTATGATTTATTGATAAATGGGTTGCGAGACAAAGACTGATGCTTCAAATACCTATGGGGTCCTAGCCATGACACTCTAGGCCCAAAATGTTATCATTGGACTATGGTACCAATTATCCATGTTATTAATTAAAATTAAATGTATAATGTAATTGCATGTGATGATGAATTATAAATCCCTATGTGATATGTTTCGGACTCCAACATGAATTGAAGTAGGTATTGGTGGGTTAGGTGTCTTGTGAACCTGGGGAAATGATGTGGTTAATTAAAGAATAATGAAATGTGATAACTGTTTACTTTATACATTGTAATTTATTTTTTTACAACTTCATATACTGTTATTGAATGGATATTATTTTAGACATCATTGGTGGTGGCCTAATGAGTTGTACTCACACCCTACTCAGGCTACCTGATTGGAACCTAAATATAATTCATGATTGTAGGACATGATAAGGGAAAGAGCCCAATGTTAGATGACTAATTTAGGAGGGATCATGGATGAGGGAACCATACACGGTGTTAGGACCTACTTGGGAGAGTTGTGGTGTCATTCTTTTGATTTTTCAATTGACACATGACATGTATTTGGAATGACATCTATACTGTTTGATTTAGATATTGTATTTCTATTGTGATCATCATGTGATGCTAGTTTTTCTGGTTAATAGTTATATCATTTTGTTATTAATATTTATTTCCACTATTGTGTTTCTTTGATAAAGAGGGTATAGTCTCACTACGGTATCTATATTATACTGTCGCTGCTAGTCGGCAGCCTTTGGTGTATGGGGAGGTGCACTCTTCAAAAGGTGTTTTAGGGATAGAGAGGTTTCAAAGGTTTTTTTCTTCCTATTTACTTTTTATGATTTGAAGGGTTTGATAGATTTGTTATTATATGTGTCTAGTGTTGGTTGAGTTATGGTAAAAGGATTTCCCTTGTTTCAATCCTCATTTCCTTGGTTTCTAAAGGTTGATATCCAACATGTGGAAGTTTAATAGGTTGAGTGTTTGTTATTTTTTATTTGTTTGGTTGATATTGTTGGTCTATTGGAATCTGATTCTTTGAGGTTCCTTGACACATGAGTGATGCCCTTGGATATTCTGTGGTAGATTAAAATACCGAGGGTAGTGTGTTTTTTACTAGGATGTGTGGAGATACATTTTGGACTTTTTGACATGAGAATATCCTAATATGTTTAACATGAGTACATTGATTTCTATATTTTGTGTGTGTATTGAAATTTTGATATTTATCTCTTGCCTATGAATCGATGTTTGAGTTTGATTTGTGTATGAGTACCACAAGCTTGATGAAGACTAATGTGAAAATGATGGTGTATTGGTGTGGTGTTAGAGTTGATATCATAAAACCAACATTTTTATGTACTTTAGATTATAAAAACACATGGATTTAATTTGATATATACATATTTTATTCTTATTAAATATTGTTTAATATTCTACACACCTTTTTTTAATAATGTTCTTAGAATATTTGTTGCATCAATAGGTTATAAAATTCCTTTCTATAATGAGAACCTAGGTATGCTATGATAATATTATTGAAGTTATGTCATATGATATAGAAAAATTATTCTCACAAGACAAATATAATGTTTGACTATAAGGTGTTGAAGGTCCATAAACTTTGAGACATATTCTCATTAATTACATACATTTCAATCTCCAATAAGTGTGATTATGGGGATATACCCACCATTAGGAATTCCACATACTATGTGTCATTAGAAGTTCCTATTTGTGAGCATGAATAATAGTCCTTAGAATTAAGATCATTATTAATGTATATCATGAATTGTGTACTTAGATGAATGATAAAAACCTTGAAATATATACTCTTGGATAAGTAGTTTTCAACTGGTGTGTCATAAGTGGTGTGACATTAATTGAATGATTAAGAAAAGATTTTTCCATTTAGGGTTATAGAAGAAGAACTCTCTAACTCTTTGATTGAGATGAAATATATGACTAAAATCCATGTCCATGGTGATCATCAGTAAGTTTATCTCTGTAAGTCAAAAAATAATGGATTGGTCATTAAGGGATTCTGATACATTTATGCATCATGATTTATGAGATATCAAACTTCAAAAGGAATATATTAAACAATTAGTGTTTGTATGAATATTATCATTGCTTTGAGTTTTATCTTTCTTTATAGGGATCGTGATGTGTTGCAATATACCTCTCTTAGTCTATTGTTTAGACTCATTACCACTGAGAAAGTGGTCTAGAGGGTTGAACATTAAGTATATTCTAAAGTTCATCATATTTATTTTAATTTTATTTGATAAAATCAAATCAATATCAATTTGAGGATCAATGTCTATTAAAGTCATAGAGAATGTTGGAATATAAGAGGATAATTTTTATGCATGATAAAAATTGGTTTCTTTCATCAGTAATAGGATTTATTAAATGAATTATAATTATGGTAAATACTTTTATAAGTTTAGTGAAGGTTTGAGGAGTTTTGAAGTTAATTTAATAAAGAATTCAAAAAACGTGTTGTCACTGGTTAGGTCACATCATAATAATTATTGAGGTTATTAAGTTTATGGTGGATTAAATACTACACTATGATGACATATTATCATGACTAAATAAATTTCATGTAATTTTTAAAGGATAATAAGTGTTCAATACTGGAAGTTATTATAAAAATATCATGACACAATTTTAAGATATAATGGTGATGGAAATTTGACTGTAATCAAATCATGTCATGATCTATGTGTATTACTCCATGTTTCATTGATGGATAGAAGAGTATTGTTAGGTTGGTCATTATGATCTTATGGTCACACCACAAAGGGAGGATATAAGGAAATGTGTTTTGGTTTGGACTTACTACTCATTGACTACACCATAATTGGATGCCACAATATTTTGGAGAGTTGAAGTTTTCACCATAACATATTTAGTTACTATATACTAAACTTGACTGGAAAATTTCCAGGGATATAAACCTTATGATTTTTGGGATTTAAAATTTAAATCTGGTCATGATTGTTGGTGGAACTAAAAAAATAATGAAATTTCACCACAATGTGGGACATTCCATTGTGATTTTTAATATTACTGATAAATTTGGGAATTTAAATTTGAAATGGTTGGTTTGAACTTTGGGTGATATAATTTGAACTTTTTATATATATTTGAGGGAAAATAGGTGATTACATGTGGTTCTTGATGAAGGATTATTTTGAAAGGAAAATTTGAAAAAAATTATAAGAGGAAGATTAGTTTATTATAAAAAAATAATATATACATGTTTTGGAGAATTGAGAATATTACTGTATATATGGAGTTATTTATGTGGATTTTTTTTAGTGTTTTGATCATCATTAATGATATGGATTTGATCAAGAATGTTGAAGTAGATTAAAAAAACTCTCACTATTATAGTGCATAGATTATTTTTTATATTCAATGTGAGTGACCTATGTGTAAACTATTCTTCATTTCTCTTTATTGAAATGGTGCATTGATAGAAAAAATGAGGTAGTGAAACTTAGTTTGGAAGTGAGCCCTAACTAAATCATGTAATAAAATATAATGAGTAGTGGGTTTTGGTACAGTAGCACATCATCATGTGTATGCTCCTTGTATGAATCCCTTAGTAGTGAAGCAAGTAAAATAACCATGTCATTTCATTTATTACCTTATATTTGGTTGATGTATGGTTGGGATTTACAGGTTCAAGATGTTTTTGTTAACAATAGTATATTATCATGTGCATGCTCTTTGGATGTAGCTTTTAGTGGTTAATAAAGTAAAATCATTATGTTTTTTAATTTATTCTTTTATATTTGGTTGTTTTGGATATGTGGTTGGAATTTATGTTTAAGAAATTCATTTTAATTCAATAATAAGTTCCACTCATCCTGAAAGGAAATTAGACACCATATTGTCTTCCCCCTATTAGGGTGTGTTTGGGTATGTGGTCAGAAAAAGCGATATCAGCACCACAGGGTTAATTTTTAGTGAATTTGTCTTTAAATTAACTTTGAGATAGAGAATGTTATGAATGAAAAAGGATTTACTCTATTTGAAGGGTTTAATTATTATATCTGAAAAAAATTGAATAAGATCACATCTACGGTCTCTTGGACTTGGGGTTTTCTATACTTATATACATGGAATATAAGAGAGTGATCCTATAGAGTTATTTTTGAATGAATTAGAAAATAAGTTTTCTAACACCTATTGAAAGACACAAATACCTTATCCAAAGAATTATCAAATCATATTTATATGAAAATTATAAGCTTTGTATCTATAAAGGCTATTTAGGAAAAAATGGGTAGCATTTATGAAGGTGACAACAAAATAAAATATGAAAAGTTTCATGTTATGGGTTTTTTAGGAACATATCTTGTTCATAAAAAAATAATAAACTCAATAAATAACCATTTATATCATCATCTAATCAATATGTAAATTAATAACATAAAAAAACATGCGTACCTCATGTCCAGCAAACTCCATCACCGATGAATGTCGACGTATTCTATTTGATGGAGTCAACAAGTGATATACAAAAGGATATTATATCCACATATAGTATACCAACCACTATAATCCTCATACACTAATATAGGACCCTTATACTCTAAAGGTGTGTTAACAGATTCTTATTGAAGAAAATGGAGAACATGGTAGAAGAGGGCTTCAACTTGGATATATAGAATTGATACAACCTAATAGTAGGATTCCATACTTTATATAGACTCACTTAATTCAATAAAAGAGGTTGAGCATCAGTTGTCAATGTTTTTAAGTTGACATATGTTACTCATAATGCATGCTTGTTGAGGAATTATGGTTTTTTAATATTTCAATAACCATAATACATTTTTCACACTATTGATGAATCATCTTGATGATTCATAGCTGAAGGTAAGCTATTCAAAATATGTGGCAATAAACCAAGCATCTAATATCATAGATCATATGATATATAGATTTTCATACCACATGAATTAGGAATCCATGCACCTTTAACTATACAACTATATCTTTTCCTATGATATGCATCTTATTTATATAGTGTCTTACAATATGGATGATCATATAATATGAGTCATATAATTTTTAGTGAATATCCATCAATATCCCACTTGTATTAAAATCCCATAATGTAGTTATGAAAAACTTCATAAATCTTTATCAATCCATCCAAACTCCTTTAGATATGGTTTATAAAACTATCTTCCTTTTGGAATAAACACATTTTCAAAAATTTAATTCTTATTATAAGGCCTAATTGTGTAACCCTAAAATCCTTTATAGTGATAAAAAAATATGAATTCCCTAATTCATATTTGTAAACAAAGAGTGGCCTCTCGTAAAACATTAGTGCTACTCAAAATACAATAGGGCATGACATGATCTTGATAAAAAACACTCATACTACTATATGAACATTTTCACCATAAGACATATCATATATAACATATTCATACTCCTATAATCCCTTTTTTCAAGGAATATAGTGACCACTAGACATGAAACATGAAGCAAACAAAACATTAAATACATAAATATTACATCATTTTAGAAGAATATTAAATATATCTCATAAAAATACATGCCCAAAAATCATAATGGATTAGTGTATTTGAATACTAGATACATAATCATCTTATTTCATGAAATATATTCATCATATCCCATAAATTTCTTCTCACATAGTAAAATTTTTAGTCATACCCTACTTAAAACCTTTCATCATAACCCAAGGAAAGGAAACATAAGAAACGATGATCTCAGATTCTTAGTTAGGGAAAACATGGGAGATATCAGTTAATGATCATATATAATCATAACATGAGTATAAGGATATGAGAATATTATCTTAACATTTGAAAATCATACCCATAAATTCATAGATCATAATCATGGAATAAGAATTTGACATATCATAATACATGAATCCTAAAAGAATCAAAGATCATGAACCATGATATTATATAATAAGAAATAGAACATGTCATAAAGAGTGGCATAAAAGTGCATCATAGTCATAATAATAGAAATCTTATGTCAAAGCTACCCACCAAGACATTCATCATATGTTAGGCCTGGGATAACCACCCGTGTACCTGCTTCAGGCTTGGACTAACTAATCGTATACCCTTTTTTAGGCTTGGACTAACCACCTATGTACCCTTTGAGCTCATAAAAAATTAATAATTACCCAATTAATTATAGGTCTATAATGGACCCACCCATTATATAATCATAATCTAATAATATATATACCATAAGATCATAAAAACATTTATCATTTCTTCATTGATTAACTCATAGAAAATATAATGAGTTTCATCAATATTTTATCATCATAATCATAAACCATACAGAGAATGAATAAAGATCATATAATTGGATCATATCCCAGGTGAAACATAAGTAACATCAATATATGTTTTCATAGATGAAAATAACTTTAAAAGATCACTAAAACATTTCACAAAGAGAAGACCCTTTTCATTTTGAAATCACATATTTAAAAGCTAAAAATTTCAAGAATATTAAGAAAAACATTTTATTTTAAAATAAACATTGAAAATTTTAAATTAATATTTAAGGAAAAGAACAACAATGATGGTGGGAAAATCCATTTGAGTAGTAAATTTTAAAATAATGATTCTATTCACACCTTGGGTAAAAATTACCTTTTTTGGAAAATGATAAGAAGACCTCCCTTTTAAACCTTTTTATAGAAATTAAAACATGGCTAAAAATAAATTTAATCAATAATTATATAATATTAAAAATATTATTAAAATAATTTTAAAGAAAATATAGACATGGAATAAAAATATTCCCAACTGAATAGAAAACATAGTTAGTTTTCCTTAAAAACATTTTTTCATACTTTTGAGTACTTAGAGAGAGGAAAATGAAAGAAAAATTTTAATTTTCAAAAAATAACTATATTATAATAAAATAAATCTTATTTTTGAGAAATAGTTCATATAATTTCATCATTATAAATTGATGTATAAAAAAATCCGTTAAAAAGTGAGATTGTAATATAAAACCCTTACCACTTTGGTAAATTTTAAACCATAACCCCCTTGAAACAAATAACTTAAAACGAAACATTAATTACCATAAATATAAATAGATTCATGATATAAAATATAAATGGGGAATTATATACACCACATTAAAGAAACAAGCAGTGAATATGATATATGTCTCACATAAACAAAAGTGAAATGAGAAACCCTTACGTGAAGTCCGACTTGCCCGATAAGTGATTTTAATCTCCTCTATAAAAAATTTAAATTTATTATACTTATATAAAAGAATAATATTCATAATTATAATTCCATACATGGTTAACTTATAAAATCTTATCCCCCATTCATTAAAAATATTTCATTGTCATCATCATTTCAAGTGTTAACTACTTCATTTTTCAGGTATGTTTCGATTCAGAAGTTATGGTCCTTGCATATTGATCATGGTTCCATCATCTCCAAAATGTTAATAATGATAGAAATATCATATAAATATCATATAAATATCATATATATTCATTATATATATAATTAAAACCATACATAAAATTAATATATAGAAAAATTAATTACACTGTTCATGGAGATGATAATCCGTACATATGTTTGAACGCTATTTTCATTTTCTAATGAAAATAAGAAAAAAATAGAAAATATTTTATAATTAAAAAATCATAATTATATAAATAATATCATATATATTTATTAAATAAATCATTTTATCCATTAATGTGAGGTAGTTATAGAAAATGAACCATATCACTACGTGGTGGTAGGGGCCCACACGTACGCACGAGTGATACTTTGATTTCCCATTTGATAGAAATGATGTGGAGAATGGTTTTAATATAGTCAAATAAGATCTCATTATATTGAAGATACTTTATTACTTATTTTATGACGAATACAATAGATTTATTGGGAGTATAAGAAGAAATAAACTTGGAAAGAGTTAGGTAAGATGATTACCTCTTATTTGAGAGTCCACCTTTGGCTTACACCTAAAGCGTTCTTAGGATGGTATTAGGAGAAGAAAAAAAATCCAAATAATGAAGATAAGGAAGATAATAAGGTTTTGGTCTTGGATTTTACAATCTATAGGGCTCAAAGTTTGCGAATAAGGGAGGAAAAGCGGTCCCCTTTTATAAGTGAGTGGTGACACACATATGAAATTACTTAAAAAATTTAAACAATATAAAGAAATTTTATTGTGAAATTTTCAAAAAATAGAAAATAATTAAAATTTAAGATAAAATAAGGTCTAAATATATTTAACCAATAACATTTAGACAATTTTAAGTGACATTTTTATCCCCATATCTTAGTTTAATCCCTTCTATTAACTCATTTTAACCCTAGCTGTGGTAACAAATTTTTACTGTTTTTACTTTTCATTACGACAAAAAATGAAAGTGTATTTATTTATAAATTTTTAAATAATGATTAAAAATATATAATCCATTTTATCAAATTCAATTTATATAAGTGTTATAAAATAACTTTAAAATAAGTGCGCAAAACGCAACAAAAACTTTTTTTTAGAAAAATGCATTTTTATGCATAAAATTGGATTTTTTTTTTCATTAATTGCCTTGTAAAAACCATTATATTAATGTTAAAATATTTTATTTAATATATAATATTAATATTTCATTATCATCATTAATAAATAGTGATTAATTTAATTTATTGAGATAAAAGCACATTGCCCACATAAAAACAGTTTTTTTTTAAAATAACTCCTTTTACCTTCAAATGATTTTATCTTCATTCCTAAAAATTAGATAACCAATGTATTAATAATTTTTATTAAAATAATTATAAATTTAATTAAAATAAATTTTTAATAGTTATTTATATATTTTATCATATAAAAATTTACAACACCAAGAAAAATACATTTTTTCCTTCATTAAAATAGGTTTTTTAATCATGAAATGATTTTATTAAAATTTAATGATTATTAATTAGGTATTAATAAATAAATTTGAATATATATATATATATATTTCACAATTTGGTTAATCCTATTCATCCTCAACAATCCAACAACTAGGTTATAAAGGCCATAATATATCTTTGTTTATTTAGACATGGGGTTGCGCGTAAAGTAAGCTATTGAGTAATTCTATTTTATTTGAAAGGAATACATATACAATTTTGGGGTGTTACATTATACCCCATTAAAATTAAATTTTCTCTTGAAATTCTATCACTCTAATGAAAAAAAATGAGGATACTTTTCATTCATCACATCCCTGGGTTCCCAAACAGCTTCCTCAAATTTATGATTCCTCTAAATATCTTTAACCATACGATTAGTCTTGTACTGTATCACTTTATATCTATGATCCATGATTTATACTTGTTTTTCTTCATAATAAATATCATTATATAGTGTCATAACCTATAAATTCATTACATGGGAAGTATTAGGTATGAACTTCCTCAAAAGAGATACATGGAACACATCATGATATTGAGAGAGGTTAGGTGGAAGTTCCTAACTATAAGCTACCATCCCTACTAGATAAAAAATCTATTAGGGGAAAATACAAATAAGGTTCAAATTTCCCTTATTTTTTGAACCTTATAACCTTATTAATTATATAAATTCACAGGAATAAATTCTCACTAACTTCGAATTCCAGATCTTATCAATGATTGTCAGCATAAATCTTTTGTCAAATATAATATTCCTTGATGTGATGCTAAATAGATATAATATTCTCTATTATTTCCTCATATAACTAAATTACCAATATCTTTAATCCTCAAACTTCATCCTCACATTCCAAAGTTTTTCACTTTTTTCTACAAAGGTATTCATAAGGATCTATTTGAATGCTCATGTGAAATCTATTGTTGTAAGATAAATCGACTAGAGGAAGATGTTGATACCAACCACCTTTGAAATATATAGATTAATATCTTAGCATATCCTCTTGGGTTTTAATGGTTCTCTCATTTTGAAAATATGTCTGAGGATAATAGGTATTATCGATACACAACTATATATATGGAGCTTACTGAATACTTCTCTATAAATTTGAGGTAAACCTTGAATCTCTATTGAATAAAATAGATTGTGGTACTCCATATAACCTTAACACTTAATTAATTTATATATGGGCAATCTGATCAAGATATAAATATTCTCTGATAGTAATAAAATATGTTGACTTTGTAATATTATTAACTACAACTCAAATTGAAATATTCTTTTTATATGTCTTTGTGAGTCCTATGATGAAATCCATGGTGATGTCTTACAATTTCTATATATGTAAGAGTAATGGTTGTAACAGACCCTTATACTTATTCCTGTAAGCCTTAACTTGATGTTATACCAAAAATTGATATATATACTCTATGATATCTCTATTCATGTTATCCCACCAGAAATGATCCTTAAGTTCTCTATACATCTTCATACTTCTAGGATTAATAAAGAATAATGAACTATGATATTAATCCAACAACTCCTTCAATTCTAGCATAATAGGGAACATACACTGTTCATGAACCTTATCATTCCATCATAATATAGGTTGAACTCAAAATCATTTATCACTTTCTTTTTCTAGTGTACATATTCTAAAATATATTAAAATATTTCTAGGTGAATATATTATTCAAAATTTTATGATCAATATATATATCAAACCTTTATTCATAAATATAATTCCTCCACATCTTGAATTCAAAAATTACCATTGATAAATCCAAGTCATTCATTAGGAATTTTTTCTCATAAGTATTTAATTGATGAGATTAATATACTACCACCATTTCATTTTGCATAAGAACACATATCATTCCCTTCTTCAATGCATCAATGAAAATAAAAAACCATTCTCCACTATAGGGTAATGTGAGTACAAGTTCAATGACTAACCATCTCTTCATATCCTTGAAGTTTTATTCACATTCATCAATCCAATAAAAAATTGACTCCCTTTGGTGTTAAATTGGAGAGTGTATTAAACATCCATGATAAATTATTCATAAAGTATTGATAATGTCCATCAAATCTAAGAAAACTAATTATCATGGTCACAATATTTAGTCTAATACAATGTTTAATGAATTACATCTTAGAAGAATCTATTGATACACCCTCGCTTATGATCACATGTACCATGAATGATACTTTATATAACCAAAATTCACACTTGTTGAATTTTAGATATAGTTTTTTCTTCCTAACAGTATTCAACGCAATTATAAAGTGATCTTTATGCTCTTTCGTTCACTTGGAGTATATAAGGATATCATTTATAATGACTTCCAAAAATTTATTTAGGAAATATCTAAAGACTCTATTCATTAAATCTATAAAGACAGAGGGGGAATTAGTAAGTCCAAATTAAATCACTATAAATTCATAATTTCCATACCTCATATGGAATGTTTTCTTAGTTATTTATCTACTTTTGACCCTTAATTAATAGTATCCAGAATGAATGTCAATATTAGAAATGTATTAAGATTCTCATAGTTGATCAAAAAAATAAAAAATATGGGGTAAATGATACTTATTGTTGATCATGATCATGTTAAGTTCTCAAAAATCAATACAGAGTCATATTGATCCATATTTCTTTTTAATGAAAAGAATGAGTGTACACATTGATGAAGAAATAGGCTAGATAAATCCCTTATATATATTCTTCTGAAGTTTTTCCTTCAATTATTATAACTCAATTGAGGAAATTATATAACGATTCTTTGAAATAGGTGAAGAACTAGGTATGAGTTCTATTGAAAATCCAACTTCATGATTCATAGGAATACTATGCTACTCTTCAAGAAAGGTATAGACAAACACTTATAGAAAAGATATATCTTCGATGATGAGTTTATCCCCAACCATTAGAGATAAATACCCTTTATGAATTAGAATCAAAACCCATAAAATTGAAGTAATTTCCATTGGAATCTCGTATTCATTCTAACACTAATTAATGATTATAAGTTCATTCAGAATATAAAATGTGACTTCCCTTAGATATTTATATGGTATTTATATAGAGAGAGATAATAAATACTCAAAATCACATTAAATTCCACTAAAAGAATAATAATGATATTTGTATATGGAACATTATTACAAATATTAACATGACATCCCAAACTATAGAGTAAAGGAAAAGTACACCTTAATTATCATGATCCATTTCAGTGATAAACATAGAATATTCCCTTCCTTGGTCTAGGAGTTAGACTTTAGATTATGGAATTGACTTAGATAATTCCCAAGTTCCACATATATAAGAAATTAAAATATAAATGGTAACTTAATATATACTTTATTTCCCTTTATTAGACTCTTCATTTTTCCTCAGCAATTACTTGCTCCATTACCTTATTTTCCACACATCAAACATCATCCCTTTCCTTTGTGACATTTCCTTGGGTCCTTCTTCCCACATTCTTGACATATAGAAAATTGAATGTTCTTTCATACATGGTTTTAATCAACTAAAATCCCATGAAACTCCATTTATATCTTATTATATTTGTCAGGAAACTCACCAAAGTCAATGTTGTCAATCATATATTGAGATAGATAGTTAGGAATAATCAAAATCTTTCATATTCCAGCACCCATTTCATTTTGTTTCACATGGGTAAAATCATTTAATTTTCTGTCACATTTATCATTAATATTATTCCTCTAATTTTTATCCATTGAATAAAACCAAAAAACATAGGGTGAACAACAATAATCATAGTGAGTAATAAAATAATACAGAAAAATCATTTATAGGATGTTTAAATCCTAACACCTTCTTTTCAATATATGAAACTTTAAATTAATCTCATATCATTATGGATTATCATATGTTTCCATATATTTTATCCTTTAATTAATCATAATGGTTCATAAATAAAATGTGAACTAGCCCAAAAAAATCTCTCAGGAGTGTCTAGATAGGTGTACAGTCTTATTCCCACTCATTATGCATATATGACGATCAAGTTAATACCCAATATTCCCCTTTTATAGTTGTTTCCCCTAGGTTCATCTGTTCCACAACTTTACCCAATTATCACTATCCATACAAGGATGTATTTTCTAGGAAGAACAAACAATATATAATTTACCAAATCATCTGTATGTTATTCTATACTTATACTTATAATCATGTTTTCAATAAAGTTATCTAATCCTAATCTCTAAAAATAACTAAACCTTGCTCTGAATGCAACTGAAGAAACCCAAATATTACATATAAAAATATTAAATCATTTTAAATGGATATTCAATAAATCTCATAACAATACATACCCTATAATAATAAAGGTTTAGTGTATTTTAATACTATATACATAATCATCTTATTTCATGAAATATCTTCGACATCTACCACAAATTTCTTCTCACACAGTACACTTCTTAGTTAGACCCTACATAAAACCTTTCTTCATAACCTATATAAAGAAAACATTTGAAAGAGTGAGTTTAGATTCTCATTAAGGATAAACATAGAATATATTATTTAATGAACATATATAAGTATAACATAAGAATAATGTTATGGTAATATGAAATTAACATTTGAAAATGATACCAAAAAATTCATAGACCATAATAATGTTATAAGGATTTGGAAGCTCATAAGACATGAATCATAAAATAATAAAAGATCATGATATATGATATAATATCACAATCAAAATAAAATTTCATAGATATTAGAATAAAAATTGTGTCATTATCACAATAATATAAATCTTATGTCAAGGCTACCCACCAAGGCATTCACCACATGGGATAACCACCCATGTACCTGCTTCGGGCTTGAAATAACTATATGTGAACCCTCTTTTGGAATTTGTATAACTTCCCATGTACTATTTTAGATCATAAAAAATTAACAATTACCCAATTAATTGGAGTTATATAATAAGACCTCCCATCACATAATCATAATCCATTCATATGTATGCCATAATATCATAAAAACATTTATAATTTCATTATAGTTTACCATGGGAAAGAAAACGGGTTTCATAAAAATTTCATCATAATAATAATAAACCATATATATAATGAATAAATATGGTATCATTGGATCATATTCTATGATAAGCATAAATAAAATCAAAAGATGTTTCCATAGATTAAAATACCTTTAAAAATCATTAGAACATTTCTTGAGGAAAATATCCTTTTCATTTTAAAATCGCTTATCTTAAATCTAAAAATTTCTAGAATATTAGGAAAAAAATTTCTTTTAAAAGAACCCTATAAACTTTAAAATTAATCTTCAAGTAAAATAATATTAATTATTCTTGGAAAATCCATTCATGCAATAAATGTTAAAACAAAGATTCTGTTCACACCTTTGTTAAAAAGTACCTCATTTGAAAAATGATAAGAAGATTATTTTTTAGAAATTTTTTATATAAATTAAAACATGGGTAAAAATTAATTTAATCAATCATTGGATAATATTAAAAAAAATCTTGAAATAATTTTAAAGAAAACATAGACAAGGAATAAAAATATTCCTGACCAAATATAAAAACAAAGTTGGTTTTCTGTAAAAACATTATTTAAAACTTTTGAGTACTTAGAGGAAGGAAAATTAAGTGGAAAATTTTAATTTACATAAATAATGGGAGGTAAATAAAATAAATAATACTTTTTAGAGATATATTATATAATTTCATCATTTTAAATTTATGTATAAACAATCTCAATAAAAAGTTAGATTGTAACATAAAACCCTTACCACATTGGTAACTTTTGAATCATAATAAAATTGAAATAAATAAATTAAAATGAAACATTAAATACCATGAATATAAAGAGTTTTATGATATAACATACAAATAGGGAAGTATGTACACCACATTAAAGAAACAAGTGGTGAATATGACCTATGTCTCACTGAAACAAAAGTGAGATGAGAAACCCTTACCTTAGGTTCGAATTACTTTATAAGTACTTTTAACCTCATGTATAATAAATTTAAATTTATTATTATTTTATATAAAAGAATAATATTCATACTTATAATACCATAAATTATTTACTTATAACATCTCATCATCCATTCATTAATAATCTATCATTATCATTATTATTTCAGGTGTTAACTGCTTATCTTTTCATGTATGTTTCGATTCAAAAGTTATGGTCCTTGCATCTTGATCATGGTTTAATTATCTCCATAATTTTAATCATGATATAAATATAATATATATTCATTATATACATAATTATAACCATCCATAAAAGTAATAGATAGAAAAATGACTTACACCGTTCATAGAGATGATAGTTTATATGTGTGTATGAACGTTGTTATCATTTTCTAATAAAAATAAGGAAAAAATATAAATAATATGTTATAATTAAATAATCATAAATATATCATAAATATAATATATATTTATCAAATCAATCATTATATACATAAATTTTAGGTGGTAATGGAAAATGAATCATATCGTTATATGGTTGTAGTAGTCCACATGTATGCACGAGCGATAATTTCATTTTCCATTTGATGGAAATGAGGTGGAAAATGGTTGAACCATAATCATAATAAAATATTAGTAAATTGATGATAATTATTCATTATTTTATGATGAATAAAACTGATTTAGAGGGATTACAAGAATAAATAAACTTCAAAAGAGTTTGTTAAGACGATTAACTTTTTTTTGAGAGACCTCCTTTGGCTTACACCTTAAGTTTTCCCAGGGTGGTATTAAGAGAAAAAAGAAGCCAAAAAATGAATTGAGTAAATATATTAAGGTTTTTGGGTAGGTATTTATTGATATATATGGCTCAAAGTTTGTGAATAATGGAGGAGAAGAGGTGGCATTTTATAAGTGAGGGGAGGGACACACATGAAATTACTTATAATATTTAAATAATACAAAGTTATTTTCTTGTGAAAGTGGAACAAAATGGACACAAATTAGAATTTAAGATAATATAAGATCTAAATATCTTCAAACAATAATATTTAGACAATTTTAAGTGACATTTTCACACTTATCTCTTAGTTTAACCCCCTTTGTTAACCCATTTTAACCCTAACCATGTTAACAAATATTTACTATTTTTACCATTCATTATGAAAAACTGAAAGTGGCCTCTTTAAAAAATTTAAAATTTATGGTTAAAAATATTTAATAAATTTTATCAAATTAAATTTCTATAAGTTTTATAAATTAACTTTAAAATAAGTGCACAAAATGCAATGAAAACCATTTTTAGAAAATGCATTTTTAAGCACAAAACATGATTTACTTTCATTTATTGCCTTATAAAAACTATTAGATGAATGTTAAAATATTTTATTGAATATATAATATTTATATTTCATTATAATAATTAGTCAAAAGTGATTTATTTAATTTATTAATATAAAAACACATTACACACATAAGAATAGTTTTTTTAAAAAATAGGTCTTTTCCCTTCAAATGATTTTATCTTCATTTCTAACCATTGGATAACTCATGTATGAATGATTATTCATAAATTAAATATAAATTTCATTAAAACTAATTTTTAATAAATATATATATATATTTTACATAAAAATTTATAACACTTAGAAAAATACATTTTTTCATAAAAATAAGTCTTTAAATCATGGAAGGATTTTATTAAAATTTATTGATTATTTGTTAGGCGTTAATAAATAAATTTGAATTAAGTAAAACATTTATATATATATATATATATTTCATAATGTGGTTAATACTATTAATATACACCAATCCAATAGCTAGGTTACAAAGGCTATAATATATCGTGGTTCATTTAGACTCAGGGTTGCATGTAAAGAAAGCTGCAAAATACTTAAAATTTATTTCAAAGGAATACATATACAATATCAGGGTGTTACAAAACATATAAACCTAGTATAGGTAAAATTATAAATTTTTCATTCTTGATTAGATTCATTATACATAATGATTACATCACATGTTAATTATTCTAGTAGATAAGTACATCATATCTTAGCTATTTAAGAATATCCATGAATTTCATCAACCACCCCATGGATGATCTAGACATACACCAAAACTCATCATCATATCTAAGAATCTATTAAAATATAATTAATTAAACACCATGAATATAAAACCTTTAAGATTAAGATATATATACCCTCACATTCTATATGAAAAAATGATCATAATGGACAACACATATGTCCAAAACTAGAACCTAGGTGGGAAGATAGGTAGAATACTATAATATACCTATTATATAGTGTCTCTATAGAATAAATGATATATAGTACATTAAATAAGTATATTCATGCACTTCCTCCACCCAAATACATGTGAATATAATATTGAAAGTGTGTATAATGTGGTATATAACGAGTAAGGTTACTTAGGCTGGATGATGTGTATTATGGATACACACTGAGTTGTATTTCCATATGTACATGAAAAATCAATGAATTACATGATTCATGGGTTAAAAAATGTTAATTGTAATTTACAATATGTATATGTTGATATGCTCCATCAGATATATATAGCATGTGCTAAGGTGGAATATAATGGTGGGTATAGTTCGTTGACCGAGAATACATGTGGATACTTACTGAGGTACATGATCATAATATATATTATGTGTGACCTCAAGACACATGGTGTGTGATATTTATAAAATATGAAACCCTAGAGTCAAAGTTTGTGAGATACATGACATGTAATTCGAAGGACTACATGCCATATAGTCAGGTTTTTCAGATCTAGAATGTGCATATACCCACAATTCCCACTGTATCCTTTACCTCTATCCACTCTATTAGTGTTGATCACATTTTCCACCCATATAATCACCATTTAAACTTTCCAAATAAATGTTTGGTCATATCTTATCACCATATCATTTTTCCGACCAACCTTCATCGAACCATGTATAAAAATCATCATGCCACCACTGCCATGTTCCCAAATCCATGATTCTTAGACCTCCCTTCAATATAGTATCATTATTTCATGATTTAATCAAATATAGATGAATGGGAAAGTAATATTCTAATATTGGTGGTTGGTGGAATGCTTGACCAACAAAGAATAGGTTCACAATCAAAGAAAGAGAGGTATAAGGGGGAGAATAAATTTTGATAATCAAGGTGGGTAAATAAGTTAAACATTGATTTTTTTTAAAATGTTAAGAATTAAATTATTAATAAGATAATAATCATTTCCCACATGAATAAACCACATTAGTATAATAATTCATTAAAAAGTCTTCAAATTAATAAAATAGATAAATAGAGAGGCTTCCTCCTCATGTTATCTCCTATTAAAAATAGTTTCTAAATATTTGAGTTTATGTGAGTAATTATTTGGGGGATGAAAGTCCAATTCATTTAAAAATATCTATAATAATACATTAACAATTTAATCAAATATTTATTAAATATTCAATATATCATCATTAAATCCTTTTCCATATTATTGAAAAAATAATTTGGTCAAATAATTTGAAATGCGCAATGTGAATAATTTAATTATGAAAACTCAATTATTCATGTGATAAGATAAATATTATTCATAAAGGAATAAAATTATTCATCTACTATTTTTATTTTTAAATATTTATATTATTATTTTTTATAAACTATAATCAAAAAATCCTTTGAGAATACCCTTTAGGAGGAGAGGACTTAATCAGGAGAAAAATGAGGTGAACTTAAAAAATAAAGACTCCCTATAAAAAAATTAATAATAATTATAATATTAAATTGAGAACCAAAATTCCAAAGCTTAATATTAAAAAAAAATATTAGTGGAAAATTAATATATAAGCTCTTATTAAAATAACTTTAAAAATTATTGTTATGGCACAAATACTCATTCCATCAATGGTTTAAAAATAATTATAATTTATGATGATCTTGGTATAATATTTCATGAAATATTCTTTATAAAAACCATTGATTTAATTTACAATGAAATACTTGGTATTTTTCATATGTTGGATATATCATAAATCTTTTTTACATAAAATAGTGAATCAATCATGATAAGAAGGAAATTGGATCACAAAACATAAATGAGGTGTTTGTAATATTAAACGAGTCATACCTTATTGTGAATTTCTCATGCTTTAAAAATTTGGTTGTTGATGACACATTGTTCACTATAGGAGAATATACTCTTAGAATTTTTTTTGGTTTAAATATAGTTAATAATTCCATTAAATAATTTCATTACTATTTTAAATAACCACCACAATGTTTTACTAAAGTAATTATTTCATGATGTTTTTCAATTTTTTTCATAAAAAAGAATTCATGGTGGTTGAACTTGTTCAGAGGCGTTTTAGAAAACTATTACTATATTTAGTGTCGATTTTATAAACCATTGATAAAGTTTTCAACAATTCACCATATAAAGTGATGTTTTAAAAACCATCACTAAAGTTATCCCTAATATATCATATTTAGTATCTATTTACATAATAGTGGCTAAATATGGTATATTTATAAAATTATATACCATATTTTTCTATGGTTTTAACCACTGTTACTTATATAGTGATTGTTAAAACTATCAATTTTTTTATTAGTAGTTAAAACTACTGTTAAATATGAAATAAAAGAAAAAAGAAATGCCCTTCCCACCCTAATAAATTCCACCCATAAAAAAATAGATAGAATGAAAATTATTCAACTAGTATAAAATAAATTTAAGAACAATTTATCATTCAAAAAACTTTATATAACATAATTAAAACATATTATAATATTTATTTTTTAAAGTTAACCAGTGATACAAAATTTTTGCGTTTATTGAAAAAGATCACACCCCCTTACCTTCACTCACTCCAGTTGGGTAATGCTACTTATCATCTTATTTTCTACTTCTTTCCTATGGTTCCTATATTTAATTTAGTTAAATTCACATTAGTAATGAACATATTCCTAAAATATTGAGAATCTATAACCCATCATTCAAGTAATAAAAAATGATATCCATCAATACCTCTAACTCAATGAATATCATTTACATGCATAATGAATATTTCTTGTTAATTGATAGCATTAAGTATATTGATAATTTTTTAGTCAAATGTATTAAGATGTAAATGTAATTATTATGTATTTTTAATTCACCACAAATACACCTTTTTATCATCAGGGTCTAAAAAACACCAAGAATAACCTAAGGGAACACGAAAAGGCCCACAATCCCACATGAATATATGTAAACTAAAGGCAATCAAAAACCTAAAATTAAATTCCATGGACATCATCATGGGAAGTAAGTGTTAAAATGTGTAACATTATTTTTAAAACATAAAACTGAAGGGTTAAAGCTTTTTTAACAATTGAATTTCATATTTTAATACTCAAGTTCCATGAATTTAGTAATATGATGTTGTAAATCCATTAATTAAAAATAATTAAACACACAAAAGTCTCAAAATCAATTTAACTGTTATGTTCAATATTTTAACACTTTAGTACTAAATTTTAACACATGAATCCCTGATTTTAACAATGGAGTTACATATGTTAACACTAAAATTCTATATTTTCACTATCATACAAAATAAATCCATTAAAAAAATAAAAGTCTATTATAAATAAAAATAGAATTATAAAATGAACAAAAGATATATATTAAAATATGGAACTTTAGTATCAATATTTGGAAGTCAAGTGTTAAAATTTGGAAGTAAAGCATCTATATCACGAATTATTTCAATATTTAACTTTATATCACCTTAAAATCATAATACTTAATTCATGATTTACACACATTAATAAGAGGTATTCCAAATTTACTTAGAAATATTAAAAAAAAGTCATTATAGAAAAATTATCTTTTAGGGAACAATTTTATATCAAAACCAACACATCCCAATAAATTTTACAAATTAATTCATAATATTTAAAATCAAGACTCAAATTTTAAGATCAAATCTTCAAACCCTAATAAGTCACCAAGTTAATCTTATTATATTTTATTCAAACACCACAACATTCAGATCATTTATTTTCCAAAAACAACCAAAAAAATTCAAAATTTTATGAATTTATTAAATAAAATAATATTTTTAGTATTAAATAAAAAATAAAAATATTTATTTTATTAGATTATCTTACATCATTTAAATTATTAAATTTTAGAATTTATTGGATTGGATGTAATAATAATAATCATTATTGAAGATACTTATTCTAAACACAATTTAAATAATACAACAACATCATGATTTAAATAATAAATCTCACAAAAAATAAAAAAACCCAAGGACTGGAAGGTTTAGTGTATTAAAGACTAGATATATAAACATATTTTTTTAAAACTGTATTTTCCTGGACCTCGATGGTCCATTACTTTGTCAAAATCTAGTGTTTAGGGTATTCTGGGAGGCAACAGTAGCTCATTTCAATATTTTTTCAAATTTCTAGTTTTTCTATTGGTAGGTCAGAATGTCAGTAGGTCGAGGGTGTCGGTAGGTTAAGGCATTAGTAGGTCAAGGCATTGGTAGGTTAAAGGAATCAGTAGGTTAGGGCATTGGTAGGCCGAGGGAGTCGATAGGTCGAGGTGTTGGTAGATCAGGGTGTCGGTAGGTTGAAGGCGTTGGTAAGTCGAGGCGTTGATAGGTTAGGGAATCGATAGGTAGAAGGCATCGGTAGGTCAGGGCATTGGTAGGTCGAGGCATCGGTTGGTTGAGGCACCGATAGGTAAAATGCATTAGTAGGTCAAGGGTGTCAGTATGTTGAAGTCATCAGTAGGTCAAGGCATTGGTGAGTTAGGGCGTCGATGAGTCAAGGAGTCGGTGAGTCAGGGTGTCAATGAGTTAGGTCGTTGGTGAGTTAGGGCATTGGTGAGTCAGGGCTTCGGTGAGTCAAGGCATCAATAGGTCACTTAGGTGGCTCAGTGTTGATGTCTTAGTGTTGGTATCTCATCATTGGTGGCTTTCTGTCAGTGGCTCACCCCTCAGTTTATAATTTCCATTTTTCCCAGTTTTTCCAGTTTCACCCCTCTTACATTTTATTTGATGTAAATCGAGTTTAAATACTTGTTTGGAAATTTATAAAGGTGTTTTAAAGGATATTAATTATATATTTAATATCCTAATGCTCTAGGGAATTTGAAATAATTGAACCATGTTGTCTTTGCCATGATTTTAATTTAATGGCCCTTTAAACCATTTCCCATTCCATTGATATAAGATTTAGATTTTCTAAGATAAGACCTTATCTTCCCAATGTGTTTCCATTTTATCTTGGTGCTCCTATATCCTTCCCTTCCTATGGAGTCATGGGTTTTTCCGTATCCATCAATCCAGTTCTCTTAGAGTTTTCTTATTACTCACACACCCCTTGTTTTGAAGCAAGGAAGAACCATTGGTTGCCTGTTGTTTCAAGTAGGGATTTCCTTCATATATATTTTAATTGTGTATCATGTGGGGTGGGTGTACTATTGTATATTTGTGAATACTACCAAAAACAATTTAAATAATATAATAAGAAGGAATAAATGAAGGGGTGGGAGAAAAATTATTATGATCTCTTTATCTTATATGTTATCCTTGATCCATGTTGTGAATCATATGGGTTGTGTTATTATGAAAATCATGGCTGTTGGTGGTATCTGTTTTTGCACCTGTATGATTTGTGGATCAATGTTGTAATAATTATAATCTATTTAATTATGTATACTCGGTTAAATAAATGTACTCCCTAGGATTTAATCTATTATATGATCACCCTTGTTTTATAAAGCATAATTAAAGAACGATTGATGCTAAAAATGAATAAACTTTGACTTGTTGGTGTGGATGTGTGCTGTGTGTGGTTATGTTCATTATTATGTCTATGTTGGTAGTGTGGTGCTATGGACGGAGGTGTGATTGTGTGTATGGGGTGGTACGAGAGGTGTGATGGTATCTCAGGTTGAGAGTTTGGTTGATTGTGGAATGGATGGACTTGTTATACAGTTGGACTGCATTTGGGTAGTGGTTGGGAAGCGTGGATGTAGGACTGGGTTGTGTCATGATTTCATTTCTACGACTGTTATAATGGGTTCCCTTACCATTAGACCTTGTTTCCCTGTTTTTCTTGAGCTGTGGTTGGTATGGTTTCTTTTCCTTGTAATGTTTACAGTGTTTGGTAGTTTCCCAAGCAGGGATGGAAATAAATAAATGAATTATTTGATAATAAAAAATAATAATTGATTGAATGAATCAGCTAGGGGTATGTTTCGAGTTGGGTATTGTAGTGAAGTGGCATCTAAGTGACCATCGTTCATGGTGGTATGCACATGTAGGTGTAGAAACAAAGGTGGTTTTTAGTGATTTGGTTATATGTTTTGAAATCCCATAGGATGGGATGAGTTTTTGTTACCTATATATATATATATAAAGTTTTAGTTCCTTATGTTTTCTATATGCACCCCACTCATGTTGAGCCCTATGTGCCGAATACCCCCATTGTTATGGGGGAGGGTGTCTTTCCCAACATCCCAGTAGGAGGATGAATGACTGGTTACTAACTTTACCCTGCTCCCTCTTCTAGGCATTGATCACCCAAGACTCTTCGGGTAGGCTATAAAGGATTGAGGTTTAATACCAAACTTATGGTATTGGATGTGTGAGAGGTGGTTTGTTTCCCAGGTGTCTTTGGAATGAGGCCCAGGTGTTTTTGGGAAATACATGTGGTGGTTGTGGCCTAGGTGTTTGTGGGATGGATGTGATATGGTGTACAAATCAGGTGTATATGGGAAGGTTATGATAGAGCGTGGTAGCATCAGGATGTTCTCCATTAGGGATTGGTAGTTAAACAATGTAAAGTGGTGAGGGTTACCTATATATCGATGTGCTTACTACTTTACTTGACTTGTGTTATCTGGTGAGTGTGCTTTATTGAGGTTGGGGTGGATAGTATACCTTGTTAGGTTCTTTTGAGTTTATGATATTTTCTCACTGGGGAATTAGCATGCTTCTCCTAATTGTGCATGGGTGACTTTGGTTTTCTCTACTGAGTATACTTATATTCTCACCCTACATATACAAAACTGTTTTTAGGTTTCCAAGGATATTATGCGGACCATGATGGACCTTACTAGCTCAGACGTTGAGGATGGTTGCTGTGTCACATTTTAGTTTTATTTTAGTACTTACTTTGGAGTTTTCTTTTTTATTTCTAGTAGTTTTAATTTAAAAATTCATGTGGGATAGATTTTGTTATCTTTATATATATATCTATCTTGGATTTTTGTGAGGTTGATACATCTTTTCTCCCAATATTTATTACTATAAAAAGGGTAAATCCTCAAACTTTTGTGATATTTATATACCCGTGGTGCTGGTCGCTACCCTGAGGCCTATTAAAGGTGGGAATCGAGGGTCATTATCTCTCATTCATCTTGTGGAAGGAAGGTCTCAAAATCTTGCTATCCCTTCCCCCATCTTGAAGAGGGAAGTTCATGATAGAATGGTATCATAGGTGATGGTTGAGATCTTGTATGGAGTCTGGAGTTAGGAACAATGAGGATTACATTGGTTGGTAGGGAAACAATGTTAGGTGATCTTGGTGCATGACATAGGCTAGGGAAGACCAGATAGGACATGGGATTTTAGGGACCTTGTGATCTGATACAAGGAATCCGAGCTTACCGAACTAACAAGTGAGGACACACCATTTTTAGGGTAGATACCCTAATAAATGTACATGCATCATGATGACTTGTATTGTTTTTTGTTTTGGGAAATTTTCAGGAAATTAAAATAAATAATGAGTTAAAATGAATCATAAATAAATTCAATCCTACTTGGGCTCAGGAGTTCCTTATTTTCCTTTTATCTATGGATCCTGGATATTGCCCGAATGTGGTACGAGTAGTGGAGGGTCACAAGGCTAACTCGGTTGACCGGTGGAGGGTCAATCTAATGGAGAAGGATGATCGGTGATAGAAGAAACTTCGTGCATTCTAGTGGAAAACTTTGGGAAAGTATGAGGGTAGTGTCTCAGACATGGAGATAGAGAGTTTGATCAAGGAGCTGGTGATCAATTTTATCTTGATCCAAACTTATATAGAGTACTAGGTTCCTCTAGTAGTGAGCCAGATGAGGGGAGCAGTGTGTCAGTGGTGGATGCTTTACCTCAGGGAGAGGAAAGAGACTGATGTTTCATGGGATGACTTTGAGAAGGAGTTCTGGGTGGAATTCCTTTCTTCCACGATGAAATATGAGAAGAGGTAGGAGCTATTATACCTATATAAGGGGAGTATGTTGATGAGGGAATTGGGGATGAAGTTCAATTATCTCCTACATTTTCACCGGATCTCTTTTCGGATGAGGAGTCTCAGGAAATGCACTTAGAGGAGGCACTTCATCCTTCTCTTCAGTATGCTGTTACTCCCTTCACCCTACTGACATACTTAGAGGTTTAGAAGAAGGATAAGGTAGTGGAAAGGATGCACTCATGAGGATGTCTTCCATGAGAGGAAAGTCACCTGAGTTATTCAAAGGAGAAGGCCTTCATTAGAAAGTCTCTAGTGTTAGGGCCTTCTAGGTTTTGGATAGTGGGGAGCCAAACCCAACAGTTTCAGCTCTAAACCTATGGTCCTATACCTATTCCCATGGGCCTAGGGCTGATGTGCTTTTCTTTTGGATGACATGGGAACCTCCAGGGATAGTGCCCGAAACAATATCAGTATGGTGGAGGTGGACAGGTTCAGCACCCACCTCATTAGTAGTTTACATCTAGGCCTTTCCAGCAGCAAGGATAACAGGCCCCTACTCTACCAAGGGTTGACGGTGTAGGAGGAGGTTGACCTCAGGGTTCTCCTCAGGGATCTTGAATAAGGCATGGTCAAGGAGGCGGACGATAAATGAGGGGAAGAGAAGCTATATGTGGGAAGTTTCATGCCATGAGGCAGGAGTTCCAGCATGACCAGAGATCGTTCGAGGTAAAATCATTTTGTTTAGTATGATTTCTAGCACCTTGTTTGATTCAGGAGCTTCACACTCCTTCTTTGCACCCAATCTGAACCATGTCTTGGAACTTAAAATGGAGATACTTTCTATTCCCCTGGTGTTGAGTACCCCATTCATAGGTCATACCATCTTTTTTTATGTTTTCTGAGGATGTAGACTGATGTTGGGGCTACATCAGTCTAGTGTGGATATCTATCTGCTACAAATGTATCCATACGATGTTACCCTTGTCATATACTGGTTTTACTTTGTGCGTACTATTATTGACTACTTACAGAAAATATTCATGTTTTTAGATGCAAAAGGCCAGTGTGAGGCTTTCATTGGCGAGTAGAGCTATCAGATGGGCAGCTGATGCATGGATCCTTTTTTTCCTTGTTAGCCGAGTTTTTAGTGGGATCAATGGATGCTGAGATATTGGAGGTTTTGGGAGTTTTCAGAGAGTTTTTGGATGTTTTCCCTGAGGAGGTTGTGACTCCGCCACCTTGATATGACATTGAGTTCGGGATAGACTTACAGCCGGATGCTCATTTGATCTCGATGGATCCTTATTGGATGGTGCCTTCTAAGTTATGGGAGTTACAGATTCAGATTGACAATCTGATGAATAAGGATTTCATCCAATCCAGTGTGTCACTATGGGGTTCTTTGGTCTTGTTTACGAAGAATGCAGATGGTGGTCTGAGGCTCTACATAGACTACTTAAGACTAAATCAGGTAACAATCAAGAACCATTACCCTCTCCTGAGAATAGAGGATATTTTCAACCAGCTGAGGGGAGAAGGTTGGTTATCTAAGATCAATATGTGGTCTGGGTATCAGAAATTAAGGGTGAAGGAGGTTGACATCCCAAATACTACTTTCAGGTGCATGTATGGGCACTTCGAGTTGGTGGTTATGTTGTTCTGTGTTATGAATGCACCAGCCGTGTTCATGGGGATTATAAACTCCTTCTTTAATGAGTTCCTAGACCAGTTCTTCATCATATTCATCAATGAAATCCTGATCTACTCAAAGTCACAGGAGAATTATACTGATCATCTCAGGACTATCCTAAATGTATTTCAGCACCACCATCTCTAAAAAATGCTGTCCAATTGTAATTTTTGGACACAAGAGGTCCAATTAATTGGGTATGTGGTGTATCAACAGGGTGTAGAAGTGGACCCATCAAAGGTTGAGGTAGTTGTTTCTTGGGAATAACCCAAGAATTTGGCAGAGGTTTGTAGTTTTCTTGGTCTGGTAGAATACTACCAGAGATTCATACCTAATTTCACTTAGGTAGAAGCTCTATTAACGACTCTAACTAGAAAAGGAAAATCTTTTTCATGGGGTGAGTAGTTACAAGCAGTGTTAAACTATCTAAAGGGTAATTTGGTATAGTGATACAGTGCTCAGCATGCTAGAGGAAGGGTTGATGTTCGAGGTGTTTTGTAATGCTTTCTTTCTAGGCTTGGGGTGTGTGCTGATGCAGTAATAGGGAGTGATATCCCATGTGTCTCGGTAGTTATTCCCCCATTAATGTAACTATGCTTACCATGATATGGAACTATCATCGTTCATGTTCTCACTAAGGTTATGGAGACATTACCTCATTGGGGAGCGCTTTGTGGTCTTCACAGATCAAAAGATCTTGAGGTACATATTTTCCCAGCAATAACTAAACTTGAAACAGTGGAGGTGGATGGTGTTTCTCCAAGATTATGATTTTGATATCTCCTACACCTCATGAAAGGGGAATTTTGTGGCCAATACTTTGAGAAATAATTCTCAGAGAGAAGTGGTTTGGGAATCTGTAGATGCTTGGAGGGCAATGAAGGAGTAGGCTGACTTACACTTAGATACTAGAATGGATGTCGACATAGGATGTCTATTTCAGATAATGGTATAATCATCTCTAAGGAAGAAGGTATTGGATTATCCATGGGGGGACTGAGAGGGGGAGGTGATACATGATTGCATTGAACAAGGTAATTCTCTAGGGGGATGTTCAGAGGATGGTCAGAATTGGATGTTGTTCTGTGGAAAGCTATTTGTTCTAGTGGAAATTCATGAGGAAGCTATCCATGAGTTTCATATCTCACCCCTAACGGTATGACCAGAAGTTCCCAATATGTATTGGGGCTTTAGGAAATAATTCTGGTAGCTTGGGATGAAGTAGGTAGTGGCAGAGTTTGTGGAAAAGTGATTAGTGTGCCAGCAAGTGAAGGCTGAGCACCGTGTTCCCGATGGTTTGTTTCATCCCCTAGATGTCCCCAAGTAGAAGTGGGATAAAATCTCTATGGATTTCTTTATAGGATTACCTAGGGATCAGGGAGCATGCGATTCTATTTGGGTAGTAGTGGATCGGTTGACGAAATCAGATAACTTCTTAGTGATTAAGGAGTCAAGCGCAGTGTATGCCTTAGCATGGAGGTATGTGGATGATGTGGTGTGGATACATGGAGTTCTAAGATACATTGTCTCAGACCAGGATACATTTTTTACATTTTGTTTCTAGAGGGGATTGCATCATGCCTTTGTCACTTAGTTACGCCTCATCACTTCTTTCTACCCTCAGACGGATGGAAAAATAGAGAGGACCATCCAGACATTGGATAACATGTTTCGAGCATGAATTCTAGACTTTATTGGGTCTTGGGTGCGTCATTTTCTCTTGGTAGAGTTTACTTACAATAATAGCTACCACTCTCCCATTGGAATGACTTTTTTTGATGCTTTATACGGAAGACCGTGTCGTTCACCCTTGTACTGGACGGAAGTTGAAGAGGAATCTATTCTTGGTCCGAACATGGTGCAGAGTATGATAGAGAAGGTGAAGATTTTCCATGAGAGGATAAGGAAAACACATGACCAGTGGAAGTCATATGCTAATTGGAGGAGAAGGCATTTGGATTTTGAGATTGGGGACCATGTATTCTTGAAGGTTTCCCCTCGATGTGGGCAGTGGAAGTTCAACAGAGGGAGTAAGCTTTCACCCAGGTTCATCAGAACTTTCAAAGTGTTGGGATGAGTTGGCAAGGTGGAATAATAGCCGGAATTTCCACCATAGTTGGGGAGGGTCTATGATGTATTTCATGCCTCCCAGCTTTGTCGGTATCTTCATGATGACTCCCATGTCATTGATTGGAGAGATTTGGATATCGAGGATGATGCAACATTCATGGATCAACTAGTGGAGATCCAAAATCATCAGGAGAATGTGCTTCATGGATGAACCATTCCCTTGGTTTGTGTATTGTGTAGGCATGGTGTCTTGGAGGAGAGTACTTGAGAGCGAGAGGCGTAGATGCATTCCCAATACCTGAAGTTGTTTTGAGATTTTCTCCTATGTTTTTCATTGTGATGTAATGCTTGAACCTTGTTTTCTATGAAATGAGTTGTTTCATTATTATGTGGAATAAAATAAAGTCTTGATGTGTGAGAAGGGGAGGAAATAATCCCTAACCAAGACACATTAATGCGGATATGATCAAACCTGTGTGGGTGAGTCAGTATCTCCCAAAGCAGATAGTATCTTGATATGGGGGAAGGAAATTCCCTAATTCATATGTTTGTTAAGTGTGAATTTTAGTGCCTGTTTGGTATGTATTGAGTTTTTTGGGTTGGAAAATCTCAGAGGAGGTGTTCTTAGATACTGAGGTTCCACTCCAACAAGGTGGTTTGTCCTTGAGAGGTATCTTACAGGGTGGTTGTTCGGACCCCTCTTTTTTTCTGGGTTTGATTTTGAATTATTGAGGGTGAGAATAGGTTGAGAGGTATCTAATGTAATGGCCTGAACCTCCATGGTCCATTAAAATGTCAAAATATAGTGTTTAGGGTGTTTTGGGATGCAACAGTTGCTCATTTCAAGAGTTTTCCAAATTTCCAGTTTTTCTGTCGGTAGGTCAGGGTATCTATAGGTCGACGCATCGGTAGATCAAGGGTGTTGGTAGGTCCAGGCGTTGGTAGGTCAAGGGCATAGGTAGGTTGAGGCATCAATAGATCAGGGTGTTGGTAGGTCGAAGGCGTCAGTAGGTCGAGGCATAGGTAGGTCGAGGCATCAGTAGGTTGAAGGCGTCAATAGGTCAAGGGCTTTAGTAGGTCAAAGGCATCGGTAGGTCGAGGTGTCAGTGAGGCAGGGAATCATTGAGTTAGGGCATCGGCAAGTCAGGGCATCGATGAGTTAGGGCGTCAGTGAGTCAGGGCATCGGTGAGTCAGGGCGTCAGTGAGTCAGGGCGTCAGTGAGTCAGGGCATCGATGATTTAGGCATTCATAGGTCACTTTAGTGGATCAACATTGGTAGCTCAGTGTCAGTATCTTACTGTTGGTGACCCACCCATCAATGACTCCTTTCCAGTTTTTCCCAGTTTTTCCAGTTTCTCCCCTCTTATGTTTTATTTGACATAAATCGAGTTTAAATCCTTGTTTGGTCGTTTATAAAGGTGTTTCAAAATATATTAATTATATATTTAATATCCTAACACTCTGGGGACTTTAAAGTAGTCAAACTGCATGGTCTTGGCCACGATCTGACTTTAATGGCCCTTGAAACCGTTTCCTCTTCCATTGATATAGGATCTAGATTTTATAAACTGAGACCTTATCTTCCTAGTGTTTTTTATTTTTCTCTTGGTGTTCCTAGATCCTTCCCTTCCCATGGAGTCACATGTTGTGATGTATCCATCGATCTAGTTCTCTTGGAGTTTTCCTACTACTCGTGCACCCCTTGTTTTGGTTCAAGGACGAACT
This sequence comes from Viscum album, assembly GCA_963277665.1. Lineage (NCBI taxonomy): Eukaryota > Viridiplantae > Streptophyta > Magnoliopsida > Santalales > Viscaceae > Viscum > Viscum album. The sequence continues at coordinate 141,022,575 of OY728161.1, read as the reverse complement.
ATTGGTCACCTGTTGTTCCAAGTAGGGATTTACTTCATCTCTTTTTTAATTGTATATCATGATGGGTGGGTGTACTCTTATCTCCTTTTGAATACTACTAAAATATATTTAAATAAGTTAATAATAAGAAATAAATGAAGGGGGGTGGGGGGTGGGAGCAAGATGATGGCGATTGGTTTGTCTTATATGTTATCCTTGATCCATGTCGCAAATCATGTGGGTTGTGTTATTTTAAAAATCAAGGCCATTGGTGGTCTCTATTTGTGCACCTGTATGGTTTGTGTATCACTGATATAATAATTGGTATCTAGTTAATTACATATACCCAGTTAAATAAATGGATTCCCCAGGATTGAATCTGTTCTGTGATCACCCCTGTTTATCAAGTGGAATTAAAGAACGAGTGATTCTAAATATGAATAAACTTTTCCTTATTGGTGTGGATGTGTGATGTGTGTGGTTATGTTTATCCTTGTGTCTATTTTTGTAGTATGGTTCTATTGATGGGGGTGTGATTGTGTGTATGGGGTGGTACGAGCAGTGTGATGGTATCTCAGGTTGAGAGTTTGGTTGACTGTGGAATGGATGGACTTTTTATACTGTGGGACTGTATTTGGGTAGTGGTTCGGAAACAGGGCTACAATACTGGGATATGTCATGATTTCATGTTTGTGAGTGTTATAATGGGTTCCCTTACCATTATCCCTTCTTTACTTGTTTGGATGGGTAGTGGTTGGTATGGTTGGTTCACCTTATAATGTTTGTAGTGTTTGGTAGTTGCCCGGATAGGGAACAAAATAAATAAATGATTGATTTGATAATGAAAAATAATAATTAGTTAAATGAATCATCTTGGGGTATGTTTAGAGTTGGGGCTTATAGTGAAGCGGCGTTCAAGTGACCGTCATTCGTGGTGGTATGTGCATGTAGGGGTAGCAGCAAAGGTGGTTTTGAGTGGGTTGGTTTTATGTTTTGGAATCCCATAGGATGGTCTGAGTGTTTGTTACCTATATATATAAACTTTTAGTTCCTTATTTTTTTCTATATGCACCCCACCAGTGTTGAGCACTATGTGCCGAACACACCCATTGTTATGGGGGAGGGTTTCTTTCCCAACATCCTAGTGAGAGGATGGGTGGTTGGTTACTAACTTTACCTTTCTCCCTCTTCTAGGCATTGATCACCCAGGACTCTTTAGGAAATATTTAATGGATTGAGGTTTAATAATAGACTTATGGTATTAGCTGTGTGAGAGGTGGTTTGTTTCCCAAGTGTCTCCAGGATGTGGTCCAGGTGTTTTCAGGCGATACATGTGGTTGTTGTGGCCCAAGTGTCTATGGGTAGGATGTGATGTGGTGTCCGACTTTTGTGTATGTAGGTAGGTCATGACAGTGGTACTTTTGGAAGAGTGTGGTAGTGTCAGGATGTTCTCCATTAGTGATAAGAAGTTAACCAGTGGGAAGTGGTTTGGGGTACCCAAATATCGATGTTCTTACTACTTTACTTTACATGAACTGGGTTATCTAGTGACCATGCCTTGGTGAGGTTGGGGAGGATAGTATACCTTGTTTGGTGATTTTGAGTTTCTTATATTTTCTCATAGGGTAATTAGTATGCTTCTCCCACTTATGCACATGTGACTTTGGTTTTCCCTACTGAGTATACTTGAATGATCACCCAACATATACAAAATTGTTTTCTGGTTTCCATGGAGATTAAACAGACTGTGATGGAACTTACTATTTGGATATTGGGGATTATTTCTATGTCACTGCTTAGTTTTATTTTGGTACTTACTTTGTAGTTTTATTTTTATTTCTATAAGTTTTACTTTAAACATGCATTTGGGGTGGATTTTTGTTTCTTTATATATATATATATCTCTCTTGGATTTTTTTGAGGTTGATACATCTTATCTCTCGATCTTGGTTACTATAAAAAGGGTAATGCCTCCCACTTTTGTGATATTTATATACCCTTGGTGCTGGTCTCCACCCTAGGGCCTATTAGAGGTGGGACTCAAGGGTCATTATCTCTCCTTAATCTTGAGGAAGGAAGTTCTCAGAATTTTTTTATGCTTTCCCTCATCTTTAAGAAGGCCGGTTGTGACAACAACACTTGTGAACATTTCTCCCTAACCATACTTCTCTAAAAACTTTTCTAGATACTTCACATGGAATAATCATCTTCATAACCTAGGGAATGGAAAAATAAGAAACAGGTGAGTTCAAATGATTACTATTCGAAAAGACATATCATAAGTTATTATATCATAAACATAAAGTAGAATAATAGGAAGACATATATATATTTATAAAATATCATAAGACCATGCATGATAATAAAAAAACATGATATACCAACATAAGATCATAAAAATATCATTAAATAAGAATAAAAGATATTACATAGATCAAAACACATATAAATAATCAAAAAACATGTGATCATGATATAAAAGTGTGTAATACTTTAAAAATAATGCATGAAAATGAAAATATGGAATTTCACGAAAATGAAATGAATCTTGTAAAATTGAAATAACTTGATAAACAACTTTGGAATGTGGAATGAATTTATGAAAAACTTGAAAATGTGTCATGAATTGATAAACTTGAAAATGTGACACATCTATAAGAATAAGAAAACCTATGTGAGAAAAACCATTATTCCCATAACCATGTGAACAAACTCATTATTTCTATGTCTTAAAATGTGGGAAAAAACATCATGCCCATGTCTATGTCAATAAACCCATTATATCCATGCATGACTATCTCACGAGATATAATATTATACAAATTAATTGTAGGGAAATATAGGACCCCACCTTTAATAATAATACATATATGTTCCACTTAAAATCAAACATCATCATATCTTAAATAACCCATCGAAAAAAATGGGTTGCTTAAAAATTAAAATAACATGTACTTAATAAATCATAGGATATCAAAACCTCATTTCCAAAAATTATTCATAACATAATAATATATAGATGGTGATAAAAACATTACTTCATGTGAGGTTGACATTAAAGAAAAAATTTAAGTGAAAATACAAAAGTTTTCAAAAAACTATTTTTACATTTTTATAAAAGTTGAAGTGTGAATTACTTTAAAAAACAAATTTTTAATAAGGTAATGAGAATAAAATTTTAAAACCTTATTATAAATTGGTATAAATAAAATATCCTTAAAAATACACATGGTTTCAAAAAGTATAAGTGAAAATACTTTGAATAATTTTAATTTTTAAAATAACATTTAACAATATAAAATTGAAAAAAAAACATAATGTTTTCGAGAAGGGGAAGTGAAATACTTTTAAAAATTTTAATTTAAAAAATAATCTTTAATAATGAAGACTTTAAAAATGCATAATGTTTTTGAAAAGGTATTGTGAAAATTATTTGAAAATTTTTACTTTAAAAATAATCTTTAATAATGGAAACTTGATAAATACATAAATTTTACAAAAATAAAATATGGTGTGGATGATAAAACCTTTTATTTTGAAAGGATAGGAAAACCTTTCAATTTTTTTGAAATAACCTTATCCAAAACCCACATCGTTAAAATAGATGAAGAAAGCTTTGATTTAAAATTAAATAAGGGGAATACAATTATCATTGGAGATAAAAATAGTTTGATTTTTTACTAGGGAAATGATAACATTTGTGGGAATTAAAAATAGAGACATGGAAGAAAAATCCATTAAGAGTAATGAGAATTATTCATAACAAAAATTTCATTTTAACGAAATATTAAAATCATTGAGTAAGAAGTATTTGGTGTGAAACATGGTTTCTATATAAAAGAAAGTGGAATGCATCCTAAAATCATTATAGTTTATAATATATCAATCTTGAAATATAATAGACAAATATGACTGATTATGACCCAAGTAATGGAATCGAGTAATGAAAACCCCCTTACAACTTACTAATTTTTGAATCAAAATTCATTAGAAGATTAAAAATTAAATAGATTTATATATAACATGGATTAAATCCTGGATTATATCAAAATGCATTCATGGTTAGTATATAAAAATTATAAATAAGAAATTGGTTCAAAAAATTAAAACATATATCAATAAATAAAATTTGAGAAAAAAACTCTTAGAACCTTTGTATCCTTTTAATCAAAACCCCAAGAGTGAATGAACATAGAATAAAAAACTGGACATCAAGAATTATAATTAAATCATGATAAAAAATAAAAACTGGGTAGTATTTACACCATTGAAAATATAACATGTTTTATAAAATAAAAATGTATCAAGGGATTAAAATTTTAGAGAAATAAACCCTTACTAATTCACAATATTTGAAGTAGTGATCCTTTGGAAAGTAATTCATGGTAATGAATTGTAAATATAGAGAACATAAATTGGAAATACAATTTTATACAATAATGGGATAAAATAATTCAACGTTGAATAACGGGGTTCAATAATTACCATTATAACTCAAAGAAAGGAAGATGAATTATGAAAAAACCTTACATATTAAGAAAAATTATAATAAAATTCCCTTTAATGAAAGAGATCTGGAAGTTTAATCTAAATTAAATTGAATAATAATAATACATGAAATTAATGTAAGGTGACCATTAGTGAGCGTATCTCTATATTTTTCAGTCTTGGTTCTTTTCCTTCTGATGGGGTTCACTTCGTACAAGCTGATGCCCCCGGTCTTCACTACTATCGACCTCTGTGAGTCCTTATCCTCTGGAAGTTGTGTCTTGTAATTTGTTTTCTTTTATTTTAAATAAGTTAATAAAAATGATTTATAGCCCTACCCAAACCACCTGATCAGAGTTAGGGGTGCCACACGACCTCATGGACACCTCCCTAATCGTAATAGGTTCCGAATAGTAGTGAGGGCCTACATATCAACGTGGAGAGACTATACCCTTAGTACTAGGTGAAAATAAGAGTATATAAATAGAGAGATAAAAATAATCAATAAATAAATAATAAAATAATAACCATCATAGTAGAAACGTATACAAATATAACCCATGAAGTAGTACTATGGTATGCTATATTCAAAAAACAAAAATAATAAAAAGGATCCATTTATGGTATGCTAGAAAAATAAAAGTAGTAGGATAAGAAATTTAGTCCAAACTCCATATAGAAATATCCACACCCTCCTACCAACCTGCTCAACCATCCAACATAGGGCCCTTTCCCTTCACCAAATCCCTGAGCATGATATCTATAAGTGCATCAAAATGCCCACATGGGGTGTGAGTACAAGACTCCGTAGGATTCCAACAATGGACCTTAAAATAAGTGTATAACATATACAAGTTCTTTCCATGAAAGTAAAAAATTTACAGATATCACAATGATATATCACACAATTCCAAAACATATTTCGGGTCCTCATAGACTGAATTTACCTTATGTGACTCTATGCTAGAAAGAACACTGATCCTCCTCCTAACACCCCCCCCTAAAACTAGGATAGTCACAAACATGGCTGACACATCCCTTCTTCAAGGGATAATCTAATGCATGTTGAAATCATTCCCAACACATCCCTCTCAAGGGATAGTTCACAAGGCTCGACCTACACACTGAGCTACAAAAGAAAAAATAACAACACATACAATGAAATATGTAAATGACAGATCAAACCTCACATAAAGTCAAATAGTATCATCATTAGAATAATACATATATAAGAAATAGAATCATAGGTCATAACCAGAAACACACACCTCATGTGATCAAGCATCAGGCATAGGTTTATTTGATCCATAAAAGCATTCCAAAAATCACTCTAATAACCTATATAAGACATGTTATAAAGTCAAGAGATTCCTAACTCAGGTTAAACAATTACGATCAAGGTAATGGTCACCATCCAAGTATTTTATAGATGCTAAAACATTAATTCTAGATGTCAATTATATAAAAAATCATAAAAACCCTCATTATATCAATCTAAAAACCTTATATTTGACCAATACATTTAAGTTTTAATTTTTTTGATCAAGTAGAATAGGATATAATTGATCATGATCAAATAATAACTTACCAGATTGGATGTGTCGAATTGAATGGGCATTCAGGCATCCAAGAGAGTTATTGGAAGGGGAGAGGAGAGACTAAAATAAAATATAGAGAGCCTAGGATTCTAAGTATATGGAAGGGATATATATGAGAAAATAGAAGGGTGTTGAGTCATTAAATCCGAAGGAACTAGCTACATTCATGACATGAATTAAGGATTCACATCATGAATTATCAAGAAAAATTATACACAAAAAAACACATCACCTTGGATTAAAATACCAATGCCTATTCAGATCATGAATTTACATTTCACATCATTAATATATTTCACATATTGAATATGTATTAATGGATTTCACCCATAATCCTTGCACATTGTGAATATCCATTCATAACATGAACCACTCCTGTAGCCAAAATATCTAACCTTTGATCCATTTCCTTCTTCAAACACCCAAAAAGACTCAAATCATCTAATTATTTATTAATATGTTAAAAACCTAAAAATAGATGTACCTTGAGATTTATTATGTTACAAATACCCTCTCTAACAACTTCTAATCCTCAATAAGTGTCCCCAGAGGTCTAATCAAACAATTCTGGCCACTGTACCTAAATGTCTACCTCCCACTCCTACATGTATTCCTAAAAATTATTGTACTGATACATAAACAAAAAATAGGAATGATATTTTATCATAGTAAATTTTCACTTTGGTACACTATCTGAACATGTTGTTCCACATAGGATGTATCCTACTCCAGCTCCACATCCACATAGTTGGTCACATGCGTAGGACCAGACTCATAATTTCAAATCTGTGACACCTGGAAAACACTGTGCATACCTTGATAACTTGGAGTAAGGTCCTAATAATAGTACAATATCATGACGTATTTTATGATCTCAAACAACCCAATGTATGGTGGTAACAATTTCCCTTTACTCATGATAATTATATTCCCCAATCGAGGGGACATCCACAAGAAAACCTTATCGCCCACCGCGAAGTCCAAGGGTCATCTACATAGGTCTAAATAACATAAATACCTATTATAATCCATAAAAAAATGTTTCTTAATCAAATTAACAAACTCTAATGTTTCCTATATAATAATTTTTCCAAAAACTAAAGATTCACTTGCCTCATGACAAAATAGAGGTGAATGACATGGCTTCCCATCCAGAGCCTCAAAAGGAGCCATATGAATCAAATAATAGAAGATGTTATTTTATGAAAACTCCATGAGAGATAAGTGATCATCCAAAGAACATATAAAATCTATAATATAGTCTCCAAGAATATTATCTAAAGTTTGGATTGTTTTTTCTGACTACCCGTTGGTCTGAGGATGAAATGTTGTACATAGCTTCAACTGGGCACCCACCACCTCTTGTTAACATTTCCAAAATTTCATGGTGAAACAAATGTATCTTTCATATACCACACTTGAAGGCACTCCATGAATCTACATGATATCTCGAACATAAATATTTCCTAGCTCATCCGCTAACATCATCTCCCATATCATTATAAAAAGAGTCACCTTATTCAATCAATACACTAACACACAAACTATAACCTTGCCTCTCTGGGTCCTAGAAAAACCTATCATGAAGTCCATGGTTACATTATATCACTTATATATAGGAATTATATGTGGATGATGTAACCCTCTAGGTCTCTGATGTTTATATTTAACTCTCTGAAAATTCATACAATGGGAGACAAAATCAAAAATATCTCTCTTCATGCCGGGCCACTAAAACTTATGCTTTAAATCATGATACATCTTGGTCGACCCTGGGTTAACTACCCACTATTAATCATGATAGGCTCTCATCAGTTTCTATCTCATGGAAGATGGAACCATCAGCTCGACATAAACAAGGAGTACTCCATGTTTATCTAAATCCTAACTTGAAACATAACCACCTTCTTCTAACCTCTCATGCATCACCCCACACTCTAGACCAAGCTCCTAAATGGACTTCACTCATTTTACCAACTATTATGTGATAACTACGGGTACAAAAACTACTTATCCTTGATCCTAAATTATTCCTATCTTCCAATTCTCCAATAAATCTATGATATTCCATCTAGTTTTTGGAACTTGTTCACCCAATTCCTATGTTTTTATGCTTAGTGTATCTGCAACCACATTTAATTCCCTAATAAAATATTCCATTTTGAGGTAAAAAATTCTCAAATACTCTACTCAATACATCTGAAGAATATTTAGGTTATTCTAGGTAAAGATATACTGAAAACTCTTGTGGTCCGTAAACATGAAAAATATCTCATCTAAGAGTTAGTAACACAAACATTTAAGTGCATGGACTGCCACCAATAACTATAAGTCATTATTAGGGTATTTTTTATCATGGATTAATATATTATGAGACTTTAAAGTGGGTATCTTATTACTCTACATTAGAACTGCTCCCTAGAAAAATCCAGACACATTTCAGTAGAAAACATAGCCAACTCCACACTCAGGAAGAATCCATATCGGGGTTAATGTAAACCTATTATTCATCTCTAAGAATAATTATTCACACTGATATGACCATTTTAAATTGAACCCCCTTCTTGGTGAGTGAAGTCATGGGTACTTCCATCTGGGAGAAGTCCTGAATGAATCTTCAATAGTACCCAATTAATCCAAGAAAAATCTGAATCCTGAACACATTCCTCATCCATTCCCAAGACATAAATACATAAAAATTCACTAGATAAACTGATATCTCTACTTTTGAAACCACATGCCTAAGTATACACACCTCCTTTATCCAAAAACAACACTTCGAGTACTTAACATAAAGTCAATACTCCTAAAGAGTACTCAACTTGATATCTAGGTTTATAGAATGTGATTCCAACATATTGGAATATATAAGGATGTCATCAATGGACACAATAATGAAATAATCCATGTATGGTTAAAAAATATTATTCATGAGACGCATAAACACTTATGGAGTATTCATTATCCCAAAATACATAACTATATACTCATATAACCCATAATATCTCTTAAATTATGTCTTTGGGATGTATTCCTCTATGAACTAAAGTTGATGGTATCTATAACATATATAAATATTATAAAATCACTAGGATTCCATCAAATGATAAAAAACATATTATATTCTTGGAAATGGGTACTTTTTTTAATATGATCTTATTATTCTTTTGATGGTCTATATAAAGTTGAAGACTACCATCCTCCTTGATGAACAACACCGGAGCACCATAAGGATAAGTGCTTGGTCTGGTGATTCCTTTTATTTCCAGATCATCTAATTTCATCTTGATCTCATTAAAATCAATAGGTTCTATGTGATATGGTGGAATTGATATGGTTTATTCTTTAGATACTAGATCAATCTGGAATTTAACTCCACTATGGGGAGGTAACACTGAGAAGTGCTCTGGAAAGATATCCTAGTACAATTTTACCCCCAGAGGGTAAGAGGAGGAATTAAAACCTAATCTACTGTGAATATCATACCATACACATATATTAAAAAGACTTATCTTTGATGATGTTATGATCCAATTATACTTTCCTTGACATCTTATTCAATATTTAGAACAAACTCCCCCCCTAGGTAAAGAAAAGTTCATTAAACTTTGATAAAAATCGATGTGTGCATGAAAATTGGTCAACCAGTCCATGTCTAGGATCATGTAAAAACCTATAATATCTAGAATTGTGAATATAAAAACATGGTAAAATATAGAAACCACCATAAAAAATTATAAACAAATGTGAATATGATATACTTTATTTCCTAAGGGTGTATAGATGGGAAACATCTCAGAATATAATTTAACTGGTAAATTTAACCCAATAACTACTTTATTTGATATGAAAAAACCATTGGGTCCAACCCGGGGGATGTGTTAGGAGAACGAACTATGTTCCTTCTAGCATAGAGTCAAATTAGGTAGAGTCAGTATCAGAGGAACCAACATTTGTTTTGTACTTTTGTGATATATCTTTATGATATTTATACCTTGTTTACTTTCATGGAATACACTTTTATATATTATGGACTTATATTAAGGTTCATTTGTGGTGTATTACTAAGTCTTTTACTCACACCCTATTTATAAATTTTAGTGAACTTATATATTCCATGATCAGGGATCCAATCAAGGGAAAGGGACCTATAGTGGAATATTGAGCCAAGTAGTCTGGAGGGTGAATATGTTGCTGGATGGAGTTTGGGTAGGATGTCTATAACCACTACTTTTATTTTTATAGCTCACTGCACTTGGATAATTTTTTTTTAGTTTTTAGTTTTGTATCTGGAATGCTACACTACTACTATATGGGTTATATTTTTACATACTATTACTTTAATGGTTATCAGTTTATTCATTATTTATTGATTATCCTTATTACTCTGTTTATATACTTTTATGTTCACATAGTACTATGGTCATAGTCTTCCCATACCATTTCATAATCCCTCGAGGCTATTCGAAAACCTGTTGTCTATAGGGAGGAACACATGAGGCCATGTGTAACCCCTATCTTAGACCCAGTGGTTTGGGTTAGGGTGTTTCAAAATGGTATCAAATCCAATAACTGGCCTGAAGTGGTAAGGAATTAATTGGGTTTATTTCATGGAGTCCACAATGAGATCATTGTTATTAAAGGTGGGTAGAGTGTAATACCCTTAGATAAGTGATACTTAAAAGACTAAATGTTACTACCCATGTCAATTAGGAGCACCTTTATTTTCAGGAGCCTACCTGATTAGAACTCTATAATTAAGAATTCTTGTAATGGAGTGATAGTTAGGATGGGTGAAATAATGGGAAGTTTCCTATGGTGTGTGTGAGTGAGGAAAAATCACACTAAATTAACATGTGTTGGCATATGGGGATAGTCATTTTTCTGATAAGTGACCATGGTGGGTAATAGGCTATGGTGTACTGGGAAGGAAACCAATATATTACAAGATTATCATGTAGTTAGATAACAAATTTCATGTATTGTGGATGTGGTTCCTGGAAATTAAATTTCAAATTGGTAGTCTATACTCCATTTAAAAGAAATTAGGTTCATACAAAACATGTGTCTCAAAGAAGGAATTTTTGTAACGAAACCCTTATCTTATTTCCCCACTTAGTTGAATGCACTCTAACTTCCTATTTAAAAAATAACTATCTTAAAATAATATTTTAGAACCAAGTTCCCACCTAAAAATATTTATAATTTTCATTTATAATCATTATCCATATGTATATTAGTTATTGTTTTCCTATTTTCCCATATTGGGTGTTTATAGTTTTGACCTTTTGTAGTAGTTTCATAAAATTCGTGTTGGTTTTAATTATTCATAAAATTTTATAATTCAAAGTTCACTAATGTTACTATAATGGATTAATTATAATGAATTATTAAGTTTAAATTTCCATTCAAGAGTACTTTAATTATTATCCTAGAAGATGAAATCAACAACAAACATTTTTCAGTGATTTTCATCATATAAAGGGTTTTTTATTAATTAATGAGTTTAATATTTTTGTATCCTTTAAATAACCAAGATAAAATAATTATTTACATTTTATAACATTTTACACTTGAAATTAAGTTTTAATAATCATCCATGACATAATTTCAAAACATTATTAAAGTAGGTGGTCAAACCGACCCAATCTTGAACACACTTTAACTTGATTGGTGAATATGGTTAAGAAGGTGTTTATTTTGACATTATATCATTATAAAAGAATCATAATTATATTATTTTTATATTTTGTATTATGTTTATCCATATTTTAATATATTTTTATAATTAATAAAAAACTATAATAAAAATAGAAAAACGATTATTCGTGGAGGCAGTAGTCCGCACAACACATGATTAGCATTTCCATTACACAATTAAAGATAGGGGTGGAGGTTGGTAGTAAGTGATCATTTAAAAATTATAAATAAATTATATAAATCATACATATTCACTTATACCATCATTAATACCATCCATGAGAGGAGGTGAGGAAAAACCAAAAGCATCTCTTCATAGAGGTGGTAATCCGCACACATATAGTAACGATGATTCATGCTATACATAGTAGATGAAAGAGAATAAATTATGGTCATAAAATTATTATAATAACATATAATTGAAATAATGATACTTAATTTATTATTATACAATGGTTATGGTTCGTTTAGAAAGAAAATAACAATAAATAAACTTTAAGAAATATGTGTTACCTACATTAAGACTTTGAACTTCCTCTTGATGAAGGCCTTAGACTTGAGGAACATAAGATATTTTTTGGTAAAGATGGGTACTAGGTCATGTAAATTACTTCAATAAGAGGATAATTGGATATTTTTCAATGATATTTCATAATAATATTGGAGTATTGAAAGGGTGGAAGTGATCCTTGTTTTATAAGTGAAGAAGGGGGAATTTTCCTTGGAAAATAATGGTAAGGGGTAAGAATGGAAAAGTGTGAAAGATAGGTGAGTTTGGTGAGGGAATGTTGGAAATTAATGGAGGTAAGAATTTAATACCTAATTTTTTTTCTTTAAGGTCTAACGATCATGTTAATTTAGGAAAAATTGAGCCACCGTAGATTAGTCATTTAAACACCTATTACTCTTAATTAAATATTAATCATGTCAACTATTTTATTACCAAAAATATAAGTATAACATTATTAAAAAATTTAAATATTGTGAATATAAAATTGGTATCCATTTAACCCAATTAAATTTCTAAATTTTATAAAATTAACTTTTAAATCAAAACATATAATGTATTTAAAAACTGTTTTTCTAGAAAAAGTCATTTTAATAATTAAGTGTTATTAGTCTTATTTAACATTGATTACCAATTAAATGAGTTTAAAACATTTTTATATGTTTTTAAACATCATATTATCGATTTAATTTAAATATTTTTCATTTAATTTTAAAAATAAATAATATTTATAAAATTATTTTGGTTTGAAAAATAATTGTTTTTCAAGGGTAACTAATATTTACCCAAGGTAACTTGTTATTTACGACTAAAAATAAAGTGGCCATTATTATATAATTTTTAACCACTTATTTTAAATTTGAAATCCATTTAATTTTATTCAATTTGTAAATACCAATTTTAAAATGCTAATGATAATGTATTTAATACAATTTTTGAGAAAATATTACTTATGTTCTAAAATATCAAATATAGATTTTTAATTCAAAAATGATATTTTAAAATATATAATGTTACTTAAAATTAATATATTTGGTTAATAAAATGGTTTCCTAATTTTTAGGTTATTATTATATCCAAGTGATGTTATAAAAGAAACAAAATTTTCAAAAATAGTATTTTTCTTTATTCACCTAAAAATCAATTTTTTCAGAAATATCTAAAAAATTAATATTAAGATAATATTTACATGATAAATACAAAAATGATGTTTTTTTTAAATTCACATTCTAAAATTATTAAATTTAACTTTAAAATAAAATCATAAAATATTATGAAAATAATTTTTTTTATAGGGAATCATTTTTTGGTATATTAACTATTCTTCTAAAATTTGTGCTAATAATAAATGTATCAAAATTAAAAAATTATCCATTTTATAAAATAAATTTTAATCATAAAAAGATATTTTATTTGTTACGTAGCTATACTAATTGATTTTGGTGTTTAGGAATAATTTTATTTTGTTTTATTCTTATATATATATATATTATATTTTATAATTATTTTAATTTTATTTATACATGATAGTTATACGAGTACCTTATTATGATCTATATTGGTTTGGTCTTTAGTTTTGTGTGCAGAGAAAACCATAGAACACATTATTTATTTAAGGATAAAAACTCGGGTCGTTATATTTTACCCCCTTAAATAAATTGTGTCCTCACAATATAATTATCATTTACTTGTAAGAATAGATAAAGATGGGAAAAATATTTACATGCCTCAATATATGATCCTCAATATCATAGATAAGACTATAAAATACTTATTTACCGTACCATTTCAAGAAAATGTCTCATAACTTGATATTAAGGCACATGTGAAGGATTTAGTTTTCTTCAAAGATAATTCATGGTTGAAATTGTAGTAATAGATGGTCACACTTGATTTATAATGTTTTTCACTATTATATAAATTAATTTAGGGTCAATGTGGAGATATCCATTATATTTCAAAAATTGATTCATTTTTTATAGGCGGATATTATCATTTGCACAAATTTTATTTTCACAAACATAATAGTCATACCACCAACTATTTTCCTTAAAATAAAAATCATCGATGGTGGTGAATTGATGGTCTTAGAAATAATACAATATATAATAGGTTTGATAGAACTATAATACACCCAATAATTTAGGGTGGAGGGTAAATGAACAAAAAATTTCCACTATACTCTTCATCAATAGTCATTGCATAGGTTCTTCCTTACTCCATGAGTCTAAGAGGTTGTGGATTCCTCTCATCCTTAACAATCATTGGATTTGGGTATAAGACATTGAATTTTTCATGGTTCCCTAATATGATTTATATATTATTTCATCTTGATAATTAAAATCTTCATTTTTCTTCGATAGTTTGATGCTCTATGACCTCCTTTAACTCAAGTAAAGCATCTTTTAGTCCCCTTGAGTAAATTAAATTGACGATTATTCCTAAATTTTTGAGATATAGGTGATTGAATATCCTTTATTTCATAAACATAATTTCCTTAATTTTCATGAGCCTCCATCCTTCTCTTCTTTAGTGAACCCAATATTTCAACTATGGTTACATTATTAATCATGTTTTGTGATAATTATTTTGGAATAATCACTATATTTCTCAATTTATCTCCCATTCCAATGGGTTGATTATTGAGGTAATATTTGTTGTGTCAAAATAATCTATTTTAATAATTTCTAACCTTATTTTGAAAATAATAATAAATTAATTAAAAGTTTATATTTTTCTAAATTTTTTAATTCCCTAGTTCTAAGTTTTTTTACAGAAAAATGTTTTTTTGGATAGAGAAATACTATTTATTAGATAGAATTATTTTCCATAATCAGATGTACATGTTTTAGAACATTGGGTGGATGATTAAATATTTTATCAGAAAAAGATTTATAGAAGTACATAAGTATAAGTATGATAAATTTCACTAGAAAAATCCATATCGAGACTGTCCGAAGAAGTTCATCAGATGAGGTAGACATATTATCTAGATGAACATTCATTAAATCCATCATATGGTGAAATATCATATCACGATATGAAAAATTTATATTCAAAATAGATAGAATCTAGATACATTTTAATGGTGTTGATACTTACTTCCATCAGATATAAATGAAAAGAAAATTCCTTTCAAGTAAATAAGGAGTTTATCATAGGCTGTTGTAACTGCCTATGAGTTTTATGGATATGATAGTTGGGAATTTTTTCTATAAATACAAGTATCATTCGAGCAGGAAGAATATTTTGCAACAAAGACTATTTGAAGTTGTTATGAATAGTTTATAACAATTTTTTACTTTTAGAGAACTTCAATATAATATTTTTTAGTATTTTTTTTCTTAAGGAATTCGTAAGAGGTTTTTATACGTGACTTATGAATTTATATGTTTGTAATTGTTTGTCCAATATTACTAGTTGAGGGCTTCCAAAGATAAGAATATATAGGTGTGTTCGATCATTCTGATTTAGGACTTCTAGGGATAAGAATATAGAGCTAAGTATGATCTCAGTATTGAGGGATTTCTTATTGTAATAAATACAAAACATATGGTGTGGTGAAAACCATGGATACCCAAATTTAGGGTTTGTGGGTTTCTTTACACTTAAGGTTAAAGTGTGGAAATATTTTATAATTTTTTTAATTAATTATTACTTTATTTATAAGATTTTTTATAAATTATTTTTAAAAGTTTATTTATTATTGTATACAATTTTATAGAAAAGTTTTACATGTTCTAAATTTTTCTAAACATTGATAATAGGAAAAAATTTCTGTTCGATATATAAACTTTAATAATTAGATAAAGTGTCCATCTGATTAACCTATATAAGGAGGTTATTAAAATTAGTAGTTTTATTTTATAAACTAAAATTAACCCCTTTTTTAGTGTAATTACATACTCTTATGATTTTAAAATCATCACATTTTCTTTCACACCCAAGGTTAACTCAATTCCTTCTCATTCAATCAATCACTAAAACCAAAAAGGGTTGACATGAGTGAAAAAATAGTGATATAGGGGAATTATCATTATCATAAAAATAATTAATCCTTAAAAATTATTTTTATTTTACATTATCACATTGTCTTATAGTTCCTTTAGTTTTACCTATAACAATCTTAGTATGACCTAGGTTACTTTAAGTTGGGTTATCATATGTTTCTTAACTTAATACCTTAAACTAACTAAGAAATAAATCCTTTAATGTGGTCTATAATGGGAACAATATCAACCAAATCATATCCCCTGGGAGTGTTAAACCAGATGTATAGTCTTAGTCCCACTCATCTTACATCAGGTTGATGATAGAGTAAATTCTCAACCAACCCTATTCAGGGTGATTACCCTAGGTGATTCTATGCCATAGCCACATCCACTTGAGAATTGTTTCTATGTTGGGTTATTGGTGGATTATAGAAATGGTTTAACATTTTTTTTTGTTGAAATTAACAATTATGTTTTAATTTTTATAATTTTTATTGTGTGATAAATTTTTAAGGAGTGTAGGGGGGATAAATTTATATTTCACTAAGAAATTTTTGAAAAACTAATAGTGGGAGGTATGTATGAATGGATATACATTAATATTATAATTTCTTGTGAGATACTTATTTGAAAAGTATCCAAGATAAAATTTAAGATAAATTTAAGTTTTACTAGTTAAAATTGATATTGTGTGATAAAATATTGAAATTTTTTGTGGGGTTTATTTATAGTTTACTAGTTTTCTTGACATTTTGTTATAACTTATAATGAGAATTGTCCATCAATAGTCACATGTATTATTGTTTTTTGTAACTTATATGGGATTGTTTGTGTGATGATCACTCATAATGGTGATGCCACCATGGAACTTATTTCTTAAGGTACTTAAAATGATGATAACTATATTTTTAACGACTTTTTGAGTTAGTCATGAAGTGTTTTCACTATCTAGGGAAGGGCTTGAGTTGATTGTGATTTTAAATTTTCATGGATAGATTTGAAATGAAATTATTATGTACATAAATATTATGGGTTCATTCACTATTCATGGAACATATTATGTGGGGAATAAACTTTTGTTAATCAATAAAATGTGATACATCAATATTTTTGAACATGTTTTGTGGATTCCCACCTTTCATGAGCCCCTATGATGATCCACTATCTATAAAAACTTTCACAAGGAAACTTTCATGAGTTCATTGTTCATGGAATATTGATTGTGGAAATATTATTGTGGACACATATTTCATGGGATTACTATTTTTGGATTATCCATGGTTATAATTATAACCTAAAATGTAATATTTAATTATTAAATTTATTAGTCGGGTAGAATTATCTGTGGATCCATTATCCATGAACCATCGACATCAAAACATTTTTCACGTATTTATTTTGTGGTTATACCTTTCCTAGTGTACTAATTTCAAATTTTTCCATTCATGTAATTTATAATGAGTTGGTTTATGTAACATACCTACCTAAACTAATTATCTTAGAAAATATTGGAATTTCATTGACCTTAGGTGATTCCCCCTATATACATGTAATAAATTCTAAGGTCTTTACGAAATCATGGGTGGGGGGGGGGTCCCTTAAGTAAGAAACCTAAAACAGATAAAAAAATAAGAGAGATAATATGATGCATGATGTAAGACTAGAATAAACTCTAATAGAATAAAAACATTCTAATAAGATTTACAAAAAAAAGGAAATACAAAATAATAAACTATAATCCCAAACATGAAAGACTCAAGACAAAAATGTGGCACTACAAAGACTCCACAATAAGAAAAAATCCATCCTTTGACTCCTATCATCCATGAATACAACACCATGGTTATCTAATAGTGAATTATGAAATATTCCCCTTACATGTATCATGATAAACTATATCTAAATACACACCAAAGTGAATACGTAAGAGGTGAGTATATTGACTTAGTAGAAAAAACTCATGACTTCCAACACATGCCACTAAAACAAGAATATGATAGCTCACATTTTTAAAATAAAACTTTATAAAGTATAAAAAGAAATAGTCTAGATAATATATATAAATTAGTTAAATAAATCAAACCAAAATATACTCCTTGCATGAAACCACACATCCATGAAATTCACAAACCAATTCATTTCCTATCTCAACAGTCCCTTTGAACAGTACAACTCATGAGAAGAAACCTGTCACTCCATTCCTAGTTTATAACTCATGGTATAATATAGTATGAATTATAATTGTAATGAGGACCATTTATAACCCATAATACCCTTCTCATAGGCATGTAAATGCACACCAACAACATTCATGTCATGTTCTCACACAAAAAAACCATCTTTGTTTGAAATTCCATAAAATCATTTATTGAACATGTTGTTGGAGTTACCCACAATACAACCAGTAAGATAGTTTTAAATGGGGTTTGAGAAAGAGTTATCCAACCAAAGATCCTTCAAATTTTATAAGAAAGTGGAATGAGGGAGAACCCACCTATCTACAATGAATTTAACATGAATAAATGTTCCATGATTCAAAGATCTAGGCTCCCCTTTCATTCATCCAATGAATCCCAAAGAATTTATATCAACATGAGATCTAGACCATAGATCCATATATGATATCCCCAATCTAGGGTTTATCCCAAAATAAAACATGGATATTATAAAAGAGGATAAGAAACAAAACTCTTAACATTGATTCCTTTTGGTATAATTCTATAAGATTCATAGTAACTGATCTCTATAAGGTAGAGGGTCACAAAAATTTCCCATAGGAAGCCTAATGTTCAAGGGGAATGAAATAAGGGTAATGAGAACTGAATAGGAATTGGAATCAATAGGACAATATTGATTTCTATTTATTAATGGTGTGATATATGAATTTTCACCATAAATATTAGAGATAACCACCTATGTTGAAAATAAAGGCACCTTAAATTTATAAATCTTGAAAACCATTCATGTCATGAATAGTCATATATCATATATCTATCGAATATTTCTAGAAACCATTCATATCATGAACAATATTTCACATATAGAACCACCTCATACAGCCATATTTCATCTCCACTTCAACTCCCTTCTCATTTATCACCTTCAAAACCTTAAAAAGAACCCCATGATACTACCCAACTCGATTATAACTTAAAATTTCACAAGGAAAATGGGAAATTACCTCAAAAAAGGGATTTTTAGTTTTATTGGTGGATATATGACACATAAAAGGTTAAAAATATTCTGGATAAAGTTGATACTATTGTTTAATTTAGTTCATGGTGATGATATGATGATATATAAATGGTTGAAGATTGGTAGGATGCAGTTTCAATAAACATATATTATGTTATTCATTTTATATTACAATGATCCAGTGTATTTGGAATATATTTCTATAAAAGTTTACCTTGTCATTGTGAGAGCATTGAATTGAGTTATTTTTTCAAACTTCTATGTTCTAAATATTCCTTCAATTATCTAGAATAGGGTTCCTACAGAGTGTTGGATTTTATATATTGGAGGGTGTTATACCTTTAAATGTACTTTGATCATGATAACTATATCTAAGGTTGGAATACAGAGAGTTCCCTTACCTTGATTTGATAGTCTGATTTATGAAAGGTAGTTATTTATCTATATATATTTTTTAATTATCCTTTTGTTACCTTTTATTTGAGTTCGTAGAGTTTTTTTGGATAATGAGTTCTGATGGTAATCTTATGAAATATGGATATTTGAAAGGTATATTTTAATAGAGGAGCCTCAGTGAGTATCCTGCAGATGGTGTCCTTCAAAATGTGTTTTTTGGATGATGAGGTTTCAAAGGTTTTCTTCTTATTCTTTCCTTTTTATTATTCAAAGGGTTTGATGGATTTTTTATTCCATATGGTTAGTGTTGGATGAGTTATGGTAAATGTGGTTCCCTTATTTTGATGTCCATTTACTTGGTTTACAAAGGTAGATATATGACATGTGGAAGTTTAATAGGTTTAGTGTTTGTTATTATTTATTTTTTTGGTTGATATCATTAGTCTACTGGAATTTTATTCTTTGAGGTTCTTTGAAATATGGGATATTCCCTTGGATATTATGAGGCAGATGAAAATAATGAGTGTAGTGTGTTTTTTATTTGGGTGTTTGGAGATACATTTTGGACTTTTTGACAAGAGAATGTCCTAAGATGTCTAGCATGATCACATTTATTACTATATTTTGTGCATATATTGAAAGTTTGATATTTATATATTACTTATGAATTGATTATTGATGTTGATTTTAGTAAGAGTATCACATGATTAATGAAGTCTTATGTGATAGTGACGGTGGATGGGTTTGGTGTTGGGGTTGATGTCATAGAACAAACTTTTTTTATATACTTTAGATTACCAAACCATATGGATTTAATTTGATATATGTATATATTTTATTCTTATTACATATTGTTTACTATTCTATTCACCTTTTGTAATAATTTTCTTAGAATATTTGTTGCATTTATAGGTTTTGGTAGTCCCTAATATATTGAGAACCTAAGTATACTATGAAAATATTCTTAAAGTTATGTCATATGATCTAGAAACATAATTCTCACATGAAACATATGATGTATGACTATCAGGTGTTGAAGGACTATAAGTATTGAGAGATATTTTAATTAATTATATAATTAGTGATATATAATAAGTGAGATCATGAGGACATACCCTCTATTAGTAATTCCACATACTATGTGTCATTATAAATTCTTATTTGTGAGCATACATTGTGGTACATAGAACCGAGATCATTATTAATGTATATAATGAATCATGTACTTAGATGTATGATGAAAACCTTGATATATATGCTGTTGGAAAATTAGTTTTCATCTAGTGTGTCATAAGTGTTATGAAATTAATTGAATGGTCAAAAAAATATTTTTCCATTTAGGGTTATGGAATAAGATATCTCTAGCTCTTTGATTGAGATGAAATTTCTGACTAAAATCCATTTCTATGGTGATCATTAAAAAGTTAATTTAATTAAGTTAAATAATGAGGTATTTATCATTAAGGTATTATGAAATATTTTTTCATCGGGCTTGATGATATATCAAACTTCAAAAGTAATATATTACAAAATTAGTGTTTATATGAAGATTATCATTACTATGAATTTTCACTTTTTTTATAGAGATCATGATATGTTGAAAGGTACTAATCTTAGTCTATTATTTGGAGTCATAACCATTGAGAAAGTGATCTAGAGGTTTGAAAATTAATTATATCATGAAGTTCATCATATTTAGTTGAATTTGATTTTCTAAAATAAAATCAATATTAGTTTGTGGACCGATGTCTATTTAATTCATAGATAATATAGGAATATAAGAGGAGATTGCTGATGAATGATCAAAATTGGTTGTGTTTGTTAATAATAGGCTTTATTGAATAAATTTTGATTATAGTAAAGGCTTGGGGAAATTTGGTAAAGGTATGAGGAGTTATAGAGTTAATTTTATAAAGAATTTAAAAACCACACTGTCATTGGTTAGGCCACATCATAATAATTATTGAGGTTATTCAGTTTAAGGTGGATTAAATATTACACTGTGATGATTTATTATCATGACAAAATCAGTTTCATGTAAGGTTGAAATGAGAAGAAGTTTTCAACACTGGACGTTAAGATCAAATTATTGTGATGAAATTTTATGGTGTAATGGTGATAGAATTTGGACTAGAATCAAATAATGTCATGATCTATGTGTATTATTTTGTGATTTATTGATGGATGGAAGAGTAGTACGAGGTTTTTCATTACATTTTTATGGTCACACCACAATTGAAGGATATAAAGAAATGTGTTTTGGGTTGGCCTTACTACTCATTAGTTAGGCCATAATTGGATTCTAAAATATGTTGGAGAGTAGAAGGTTTCACCATAAAATATTTATTTACAGTGTAATATACTTGACTAGAATATTTTTTAGGATATAAAACCTATGATTTCTAAGATTTAAAATTTAAATCTAGATGTGATTTTTGGAGGAATTAGTAATAGAATGAAATTTCAGCACAATTTGAGAAATTACATTGTAATTTTGAATATTATCAATAAATATGGGAATTTAAATTTGAAAAGGTTGGTTTGAACTTTGGGTGATATAATTTGACCTTTTTAGATATATTTTAGGGAAAATAAGATGCTTACTTATGGTTTTGATGAGGGAACATTTTTAAAGGTGAATTTGAGTAAATTAGAATTGAAATATTAGTGAATTATAAAAAAATATATACATATTTTGGATAATTGAGAGTATTAATTTTTATATGGAGTTCTTGTTGGGGAATTTTTGGAGTATTTTGATTATCATTAATGATATATAATTGATCAATAATTTTTAAGTTGAGAGAAAACACCCTCACTGTTATAGTGCATCGATTATTCTTTATATTCATTACAATTGACATGTGTGTAAACAATTATTTATTTTTCTATCTTGAAACAATGCATTCATAGAAAAAAAGAGGTAACAAACCATGGTTTGGTAGTGATACTTACCAAAATATTGTAATCACATATAATTAGTAGTGTTTTGTGGTACACTAGCACATCATCACATGTATGCCCCTTGGATATATCCTTTATTATCTAACTAAGTAAATTAACCATGTAATTGCATTTATTATTTTATATATGGTTGATGTGGGATTATAATTGACAGGTTCGATATATTTTTATCAACATCAGAACATCATCATGTTAATTCTATTTGGATGTAACTTTTTGTGGCAAACCAAGTAAATTCATTTCATTATCGCATTTATTATTTTTATATTTGGTTATTGTGGATATGTTGTTAGAATTTAAATGTTTAAGACATTATTTTCAATGTAAAAATAAAGACCATTCATATCGAAAGGAAGTTGGATGCTATAATCCCTCCCATTAGGGTGTGTTTGGGAATATGGTATAAACAAGTGGAATCAGGTCCATAGGGTTATGTTTTAGTGATTTTTTCTTACAAAGATCTTTGAAAAATGGAATATTGTGAATTAAAAAGTATTTCATCTATTTTATGGGTTTAATTGTCATATATAAAAAAATCAAATAATATAACATCTATGATCTCTTGAACTTGGTGTTTTCTCTGCTGTTATACATGAAATATAAGAGAGTGATCCTAAAGATTTATTTTTGACTAAAGTGGTTAATAAGTTTCTTAACATTGATGCAAAGAAAAAAATACATTATCTATAGAATTATCAAATCATATTTATATGAAAATTATAAGTTTCCCATTTATAAGGGATATTTGGGAGAAATTTGGAATTATTTATGAAGGTTACAACAAATTAAAAGAAGAAAATTTTTAAGTGATGTGTTTTTTAGGAACATATTATGTTTATAATAGAATAATAAACTCAATAAATATATAGATCCATCATCATATAATAAATATTCAAATGAAGAACATAAAAAAACACGTGCAACTCATGTCTAGAAAACTACATCACCAGTGAATTTCGATGGATTCTATTTTCTAGATATCACCAAGTGATAAAAAAAGGATATTGACTCTACAAGTAGTATACCAACCACTAGAATATTAATACTCTAAGGTATTATCCCTAATAATCTAAAGGCACGTTAACAACTTCTCCTTAAATAAAAATGGAGAACATGGAAGAAAAGGGATTTAAATTGTCTAGATAAAATTGATAAAACCCAACAAGATGATCCCATCATTTATATAAACTCACTTTATTCAATAAACAAGGTTGATAATCAGTTTCCAATGTTTATAAGTTGAAATTCTATACTCATAATTCATGATCATAGAGGAATTACTATTGTTGAAAGTTTTAATAATCATAATATGTTTTTTATGCCATTAAGGAATCATCTTGATGATTTATATCTTATGGTAAGCTATTATAAATATGTGTAAATATCCTAATCACTTTATATCATATATCATATGACATATAATTTTTTATACCACATAACTTAGGATTCCATACACCTTTAATGATACGAAAATATTGTTTCCTACGATATGAATCTCATGTATATAGTGGATTAATATATGGATGAATGATATAACACGATTCATCCTATTTTTAGTGCATATCCACAAATATATTAATCAAACTAATATCCCATAAGTTATTTTTGATAAGCTTTATAAATCTTTTTGAATCCATACAAACTCCTTTGGAGATATTTTATCAAAATCTCTTTATTTTTGAATAAACACTTTTTCTAAAATTTAATCCTTATTCTAAGGCCTAATCGTGTAACCCTATGAGCCTTTTCAGTGTTGAAAAAATATGAATTCTCGGATTCATAGGTCTGAGAAAAGAGTTCCCTCTAGTAAATCCTTAGTGATACTCAAAATACAAATGGGTTTTGTGCGATCTTGATCAAACACACCCATACCACTAAATGATCATTTTCACCATAAGACATATCATATATAAGATATTTATAATTTTATATTCAATTTATTCATGGAATCGACTGACCACTAGACATGGAACATGAAGCGACCAAAACATAAATATTACATCATCCTATATGAATATTAAATACATATCATAACAATACATGCCCTAAAACCGTAAAGGTTTAGTGTATTTGAAGACTAGATATATAATCATTATATTTCACAAAAGATCTTCAATATATCCCACAATGTTCTTCTCAAGTAGTAAATTTCTTAGTCATAACCTACTTAAAACCTTTATTCATAACTCGAGGAAAGAAAAATAAGAAATTGTGAGCTCATATGTTCATAGAAGAATAAAATATCATAAGTCATGTGATCATATCATAATTAAAATAAAATTTCATAGAGAGTGGCATACAAATTATATCACAATCATAATAATATAAATATCAGGTCAAGGCTACCCACCAAGACATTCATCACATGTTAGTTTGGGAATAACCACCTGTATACTTGATTCGGGCTTGGGATAACTACTCATGTACCATCTTTTAGGCTTGGGCTAACTTCCCATGTACCCTTTGAGATCACAAAACATTATTCATTACCAAATTCATTGAAGGGATATAATTTACCCACCCATCATATAATAACAATCCATTCATATTTATACTATAAGATCATGAAAAATTTATCATTTTTTCACAGATTAACCCATGGAAAAGAAAATGAGTTTGATAAATATTTTATCATTATAACCATAAACCATCCAAAAAATGAATAAAGATGGTATCATTGAATCATATACCTGGGGAATAATAAGTAATATCATTGGATGTTTTCATAGATGTAAATATCTTTAAAATATCTCTAGAAAATTTCATGATGAAAATACCCTTTTCATTCTGAAATCACACATTTAAAATCTAAAAATTTCAAGAATATTATGAAAAACATTTTCTTTTAAAATAACCATGGTGTATTTTAAAGTAATATTCAAGGAAAATAATATTAATGACTATGAGAAAATTAATTTGAGCAGTAAATGTTAAAACAAATATTCTATTCACACCTTTGGTAAAATGTATCTAGTTCATAAAATGATAAGAAGATTCTTTTTTAAACCTTTTTATAGAAATTAAAACATGGTTAAAAATTAACTTAATCAATTATTGGATAATAGTAAAAAAATTATTTAAATAATTTTAAAGAAAATATAAACATTAAATAATAAAATTAATACTTATAATACCATTAATAGTTTAATTATATCATCATATTACCAATTTGTTAATAATTTTTCATTATTATCATCATTTTAGGTGTTACCTGCTTTGTTTTTCTTTTATGTTTTGATTTGGAAGTTATGGTCCTTTCATCTTGATCATGGTTTCATAATATAAAAAATTATAAACATGATAAAAATATAATATATATTCATTATATACATTATTATAACCATCCATAAAATTTACAGATAGATAAATAAGTTACACTGTTCATGGATATGATAGTTCGTACATATACATGAATAACATTTTCTTTTTATAACGAAAAGAAGAAAAAAATAGAAAATATATTGTCATTAAAAAACCATAATTTTATCATAAATATCATAAATATTTACTAAATCTGTAATTACATCCATCAATGTGATGTGGTGATGGAAAATGAATCATATAGCTATATGGTGGTGGTGGTGGCCCACACATACACCCGAGTGATACATTCATTTCCCATTTGTTGTAAATGATGCGGAAAATGATTTTAACATACTCATAATAACATATTAGTATATTGATTATAGTGGAGTCATTATTTTATGATGAATATAATATATTTATAGGGAGTATAATAATAAGTAAACTTGGAAAGTGTTGGGTAATATGATTACCACATTTTTGAGAGTCATCCTTTGGCTTACACCTTAAGCTTCCTTAGGATGGTCTTAGAAACATAAAAAAGCAAAAAAAGTTAAGGAATATATGAAGTTTTTTGGTTAGGGATTGACCAATCTATAGGGCTCAAATTTTTTGAATAAGGTATAATAAGAGGTTCCCTTTTATAAGTGTGTGGAGACACACACATGAAATTACTCAAAAAAATTAAATAATATAAAGTCATTTTCTTGTGAAAGTTGAGAAAAATTGAGAATAATTAAAACTTAGTATAATATAAGGTCTAAATATATTTAAATAATAAGAATTATAAAATTTTAAGTGACATTTTTCCCCATATCTTAGTTCAATCCATTTCATTAACATGTTTTAACCCTAGCTGTGGTAACAAAATTCTACTATTTTTACTATTCATCACGACAAAAGATGAAAGTGGATTTGTTAAAAAATTTGGAAATTATGATTAAAAATATGGAATCCATTTTATCAAATTCAATTTCTATAAGTGGTATAAATTAACTTAAAATAAGCGATCAAAACATAATGAAAACGTTTTTTTAGAAAAATACATTTGTAAGCATAAAATTGAATTTTATTTCATTCCTTGCATTGTAAAAACTATTAGATGAATGTTAATTTTTTTTATTGAATATTGAATATTTATATTTAATTATAATCATTAATAAATAGTTATTTATTTAATTTATTAATAGAAAAACACATTGCACACATAAAAATAGTTTTTTGAAAAATAGCCCTTTTTACCTTTAAATGAATTTATCTTCATTACTAACCATTTGATAACTAATGTATTAATGATTGTTCATTAATTAATTATAAAATTAATTAAAATAAAATTTTAAGAGTGATTGATATGTTTTTTATATAAAAATTCACAACACCAATAAAAAGATATTTTTTTAGAAAAATAGGTCTTTTAATCATGAAATGATTTTATTAAAATTTAATGATTATTTATTAGGTATTGATAAATAAATTTGATGTAAGGAAAAAATTTATGTATATATAAATATATTTAATAATGTGGTTAATATTATTCATCCCCACCAAT
The DNA here is from genome assembly GCA_963277665.1 of Viscum album. Classification (NCBI taxonomy): domain Eukaryota; kingdom Viridiplantae; phylum Streptophyta; class Magnoliopsida; order Santalales; family Viscaceae; genus Viscum; species Viscum album. Next base: position 140,994,903 of record OY728161.1, on the reverse strand, counting down.
TAAATAAAGGGGGATAATCCCTCAACCTGTTATTCATCCCCACCAATCTAATAACTTGGTTATAAAGGCCATAATATATTGTGGTTTATTTAGATTCAGGGCTTCCTGTAAAGAAAGATATTGAATAATTAAACTTTATTTCAAAGGAATAAATATAAATTCTTAGGTTATTACATTATAGTCCCATTAAAATTAATTTTTACCTCAAAATTATATCATTATAATGCAAACAAATAAGGATACTTTTACTTTATCACATCTCTGATTTCCCATATAGCTTCCTCAAATTTATGATTCCTCCAAAGAACATTAACCAGGTGATTAGTCTTGTTCCATATAAATTTATCCATATGATCCAAGATTTATACTGGTTGTTTTTCATAATAAAGATAAATCTATAGTCATACAACTTCTGAGTTCATTACATGGGAAGGATCAGGTATGTACTTCCTCAAAATAGATACATAGAACACATCATGAACTTGAGAGAGGTTTGGTAGAAGTGAAAAATGATAATCTAACTTCCATACTCGATCAAAAATATTTAAGTGGATAATACAAATTGGGCTCATATTTCCGTTCTTTTTAAAACTTATAACATTATTCCATGTTGAAATTCATAGGAATACCTTCTCACCAACTTTGAATCCCAGATCTTGTCGATGATTGTCAGCATAACTATTCTATCAACTCTAAGCTTCCTTGATGTGTTACTAAATGAATATAATATTCTCTATTATTTACTCATCTAACTTAGGTCTCAATAGATTTTTTTCTATAACTTCATCCCAAAATTCCTACTATTTTTACTTATTTCCACATAGGGATTCGTAAGGATCCATATGAATTCTCACGTAAAATCCATCATTGTAAGAAAACTTTACTAGAGGAATATGTTGATCCAAAATATCTTTAAAATATTTTGAATAATATCTTAGAATATCCTATAGGGTTTTAATAGTTCTATTAGTATGAATATCTGTATGAGGATAATAGGTAGTACCGAAACACAACTATGTATCTAGAGATTTTTGAAGACTTCTCCAGAACTTTGAGGTAAACCTTGAATCTCTATCGGATATAATATAATGCGGTTCTCTATATAACTATACCACTTAATGTATATCTAGGAAAGACAATCAATAGAGAAATATTCTCTGATATTAATCAAATTTACTAACTTAGTAAGGTAATCGACTATAACCCAAATAGAATTATTCCCTTTATATGCATTTTTGAGTCCTATAAATAAATCCATGGTGAAATTTTCATATTTCTATACAAGTATGAGTCTTGGTTGTAAAATCCTTTTATAATTATTCCTCTAAACATTAATTTTTTTTCATTCCAATCATTAAGATATATACTCTATAATATCTCCCTTAATGTTATCCCACCAGAAATTTTCCTTAAGCTATCTATAAATCTTCCTACTTATAAGATGAATAAATAATGATGATCTATGGGTTTAATCCAACAGCTGATTAAATTCTATTATAATATGGGTACATACTCTGTTCATGAACCTCATCATTCCATGATGATGAATTTTGAACTCAAGAACATTTCTCACCTTCTTTTTCTGGTCTATATCTTCCCTTTGTGTCTGTTTTATCTTCATATGGATATATGGTTGAACAATAATTTGAGAAATATAAGATTTATCCCCTTATTTCAATGATTTAAGGTCCATCCTTTGAAAATTTATAAATATTGGATCTTTTTTAATCCTCAAAGATAGGCTAACATGATCCTTTTGACTCAAAACATCATCCACCTTTTTTACCTTCCTAGGGTGGTAATGTACTGAGAAGTAATAATATTTAGTCAATTTTAACCATATTATTTAACAAATATTCAACTATTTCTAGGTAAATATATACTTTATTTTTTTATTAGTATATAAATCAAACCTGTATTCATAAAGATAATTCCTCCAAACATTCAATGCAGAAATTACCATTACTAACTCCAAGTCACTCATTAAGTAATTTTTATCATGAGACTTTAATTTAAGAGAGGCATATTCTAACACCATGTTAATTTTCATAAGAACACATATTTGTCCCTTATTTAATACATCACTAAAAATCACAAACCATTCTCCAATATAGGGTAATGAGAGTAATGGTTAACTGACTAACCTTATCTTAAGATCATTGAAGTTTTCTTCACATTCATCAATCCAATAAAACTCGAATCCCTTCGATGTTAACTTGGTGAGTGGATTAAAAATTTGTGATAAATTATTCAGAAAGAGTTGATAATATCTATCCAATAAAATAAAACCAAGTATCCCATTCATAGTGGTTAGTCTAATCCAATGTTCAATGACTTACATCTTAGAAGAGTCTATAGATATACCCTTGCTTATGATCACATGTCCCAATAATGATAATTTATGTAACCATAATTAAAACATGCTGAATTTTACATATAGTTTATCCTTCCTTAGGGTATTTAACACAATTCTCAAGTTATCTTCATTATCTTCCTTACACTTGGAATATATAATGATATCATTTATAAATACTACCAAAAATTGATCGAGGTAATCTCTAAATACTCTATTCATTAAATCTATAAATATAGTGGGGTTATTAGTAAGTCCAAATAGAATTAATATAAATTCATAATGAACATACCTCATATGGAAGGTTTTATTTGGTATTTATTAACTCATTAACCTCAATTAATAGTATCCAAAATAAAGGAAAATATTGGAAAAATATTAATCTCCATGCAGTTGATCAAAAAAATAATCAATATGGGGTAAATGATACTTATTCTTGATCATGATATTTTTATGTTCTGATAATATATGTAGAGCTTAATTTATCTATATTTATTTTTAATGAAAAGAATGGGTACACCCTATGATGAAACACTAGGCTAGATGAATGCCTCATATAGATTCTCCTAGAGTTTCTTATTCAATTCATGAAACTCAATCAAGTCCATTTTATAAGGATTATTTGAAATAGGTGTATCACCAAGTATGAGTTATATTGAAAAATCAGCTTCACAATTTATAGGAAGACAATGAAACTCTTTAGGAAAGTAATCAACAAACTTCTATAAAAAATTTATATCTTCACTGATGAGTTTATCCCCAACCATTAGAGATAAATACCCATTATGAATGGGAATCAAAATCTTGTAAAATATAAGTAATTTCAATTTTAATCTCATATTCATCCTCACACTAATAAATGATCATAAGTTCATTTGAAATATAAAATATGACTTCCCTTCTTTGGAAACTGATATGATATTTATACAGAGAGATCTAATCAATGATCAAAATCACATTAAATTCCACTAAATTAATAATAATAATATATGTATAGGTATCATTATTACAAAAATTAACTTGAAATCCAAAATTTTGGAGTTAAGGATAAGTAAACCTTAATTATGATGATCCATTTTAGTGATATAAAAAGTATATAACCTTCCTTGTTCTAGTATTTATACTTTAGATTAGGGAATTGACTTGTATAATTCCCAAGTTCCCCACATAAAATACATTTAACTATAAATGGTACCTTATGATTTAATTTATTTACCTCTATTATACTCTATATTTTTCCTTAGTATTTAATTTATTTATTCCCCTATTTTCAACACATGAAACATCTTACATTTCCTTTGATACATTTCCCTAGGTCATTCTTTCCACACCATTAAAACATAGGAAATTGAATATTCTTTCCTCCATACACTTCATCAATTTAAATCCCATGAAACTACATTTTTCTCTTATTAGGTGTGTTAGGAAACTCACCTATTTTGAGGTTGTTAATCATATATTGAGATAGATGGTTTATTCATAATCACAATATTTCATATTACATCTCCCATTTCATTTGGTTTCTCATGAGGTGAATCATTTAATTGTATTTCATATTCAAAATTAACATGATTCCAACTAGTTTTAGCCATTGAATAAAACCAATAAGCATAGGGTGAGAAACAATAATCATAGTGAGTAATAATATAATCAGGAAAAATCATTCATAGGATGACTAAATCATGATACATTATTTTCAATCTATGTCACTTTAAGTTCATATAATATAATTATGGATTATCATAGGATTACATAGATTTTATCCTCTCATTCATCATAATGGTTCATAAATTAAATGTGAATTAACCCAAGAAAATCTCTTAGGTGTGTCTAGCTAGGTATGCAGTCTTAGGTTCACTCATCATGTACCGACGACGATTGAGTTAATACCCAATCCACCCCTTTTAATGTTATTTACCCTAGGAACATCTATTCCACAAATGAATCCACTTGTCAGTATCTATACAAGGATGTATTTCCTAGGAAGATCACACAATATCTACCTTACCAATTCATCAGGATGTTATCATATTCTTAAGCTTATCCTTATGATTTTAAATAAATTTCTCTAATCCTTATCTCTAACCGAGGAAACCCAAAAATTACATATAAAAATATTACATCATTTTAAATGAATATTAATACATCTCATAATAATACACACCCTATAACCATAAAGTTTTAGTGTATTTGAAGACTAGATACATAATCATATTATTTCTTGAAATATCTTTAACATTTCCCACAAAGTTTTTCTCACATAGAAAAATTATTAGTCAAACCCAACTTAAAACCATTCTTTATAACATAGGGAAATAAAACATAATAAAGGATGAGCTTAGATGATCAGTAAGGGTAAACATGGGAGATATCCATCCATGATCATATATAAGTATAACAAGAGCATAAGGTTATGGAAATATGATCTTAACATTTGAAAATTATACCCAAAACATCATAGATCATAATAATGGAATAAGTCTTTGGAAGATCATAAGAAAAGAATCATAGAAGAATAATAGATCATAGATCATGAGCCATGAGATCATATCATAAGAATAATAAAATTTTATAAAGAGTGGTATAAAAAGTGTGGAATTATCATAATCATAGAAATATTATATCAAGGATACCCACCAAGGCATTCACCATATGGTATAACCACCTGTGTACTTCAGGCATGAGACAACTACATATGTACCCACTTTTGGGATCGGGATAAACAATTATGCACCATTTCATCTCATAAAACATTAATAATTACCAAATTTATTGGGGTGGGGGGGGGGGGGAGGGTATAATGGAACAACCCATCACATAATCATAATCTATTTGTATTTATTCCATCATATTATGAAAACATTTATCATTTCCTTATAGCTTAACCTGTGGGGAAGAAAATGGGTTTCATAAAAATATCATCATCATTATAATAAACCATATAGAGAACGAATAAATATGGTATCATTTAATCATATCCTTATTTTATCATAAATAGCATCAATATAAGTTTTCATAGATGAAAATACCTTTAAAAGATCACTGGAACATTTATTGAGGAAAATATCCTTTTTATTTTGAAATCACTTATTTAAAATCTAAAAATTTACAGAATATTAGGAAACAAATTTTCTTTTTAAAAGAACCTTGGAAAATTTAAAATTAATATTCAAGGAAAGTAATATTAATTATGGTGGGAAAATACATTCGTGCATTAAATTCTAAAACAAAGATTCCGTTCAAACCTTTGGTAAAAAGTTCATTGTTCGAAAAATAATAAGAAGATTATTTTTTAGAATATTTTTTTATAAATTAAGAAATGGGTAATGGTGAATTTAATAAATCAGTGAAGAATGGAAAAAAATTTCATGAAATCATTCTAAATAAATCATGGACATGGAATAAAATTATTTCTGGCCAAATAGAAAAAAGTTGGTTTTCCATAAAAAAATTCTTTTAGACTTTTGAGTACTTAAAGAGAGGAAAATGAAAAGAAAACTTATGATTTTAATTAATAATTATAGGTTAAGAAAATATAGAATATTTTTGAGAGATATATCATATAATTTCATCATCTAAAATTTATGCTCAAACAATACCAGTAAAATGTGAGATTGTAACATAAACCTCTTACCACTTTGGTAACTTTTGAATCACAAACACCTTGAAATAAATAAATTAAAATACAAATTTAAATACCCTGAATATAAATAGGTTCACCATATAAATATAAATTGTGTATTATATACACCACATTAAATAAACAATTGGTGATCATGACACATTTCTCACTGAAACAAAAGTGAAATGAGAAGCCCTTACCTTAGGTTCAACTTACATTGTAAGTACTTTTAAAATCTTTTATAATGAATTTAAATTTATTATAATTTTATACCAGAATGATATTCATACTTATAATTCCATACATGACTTAATTATAACTTCTTATCACCTTTTGATTAATAATATTTCATCATCATCATCATTTCAGGTGTTAACTGCTTATATTTTCATGCTTGTTTCAATTTGAAAATTATAGTCCTTGCATATTGATCATAGTATAATTTTCTCCATAATGTTAATAATGATATAAATATCATATATATTCATTATATACATAATTATAACCTTCCATAAAAGGAATAGATAGAAAACTAACTTACACCATTCATGGAGTTGATAGTCTACATGTACGCATGAGTGATAATTTCATTTTCCATTTGATAGAAATGAGGTGGAAAATGATCATAACATAATAATAATAACATATTAGTAGATTGATGATACCTATTAATTATATTAGTATGAATACAAATGATTTAGAGGGAGTATAAGAAGAAATAAACTTTGAAAGAGCCAGGTAAGACGATATCCCCTTCTTTGAGGGATATCCTTTGGCTTACACCTTAAGCTTTATTAAGATGGTGTTAGGAGAATAAAAGAAGACAAAAAATTAAGGGAAGGAATATATAAAGGTTTTTACACATGTATCTTCTGAGCTATATGGATCCATGTTTTTAAATAAGGTAGGATAAGATGTTCCCTTTTATAAGTGAGCAGAGGGACACACATGGAATTACTTAAAACATTTAAAAAATAAAAAGTCATTTTCTTGTGAAAGTAGAAAAATATGGAAATTAATTTGAAGTTAATATAATTAAAGGTCTCAATATCTTTAACCAATAATATTTATACAAATTTAAGTGATATTTTCACCCTTATCTCTTAGTTTAACCCCCCTTCATTAACCCATTTTAACCCCAACCGTGTTAACAATTTTTACTATTCATAATGAAAAAATGAAAGTGGAATCATTTTTTTAAATTATGGTTTCAAAATTTGAATTATTTTTTTTATCAAATTCAATTTCTATAAGTTTCATAAATTAACTTTAAAATAAGTGTGCAAAACAAAATAAAAACCGTTTTTAGAAAAATGTATTTTTATGCATACAACTTGATTTACAATCATTCCTTTCTTTATAAAAACTATTACATGAATGTTAAAATATTTTATGGAATATAAAATATTAATATTTAATTATAATCATTAATAAATATTTATTTATTTAATTTATTGATATAAAAACACATTACACACATAAAACCAGTTTTATGAAAAATAACTCTTTTTTCCATCAAAAGATTTTGAATTCATTACTAACCATTAGATTACTAATGTATGAATTGTTATTCATAAATTAAAAACACATTTCATTAAAACCAATTTTTAATAGTGATAAATATATTTATTCATATAAAATTTCACAATGGATAGAAAAATACACTTCTTCAGAAAAATAGGTTTGTATATCATGGAATGATTTTATTAAATTTTTTAATTTTTTTAGTAATTAATTAATAAATTTGAATTAAGTAAAATATTTCCACACAAACACACAAACACACACACACACACACACATATATATATATATTTTATAATGTGGTTAATCTTATTCATACCCACCAATCCAACAACTAGGTTATAAAATCTATAATATATCATGGTTCATTTAGACTCAGAGTTGCATGTAAAGAAAGATATCAAATACTTCAAATTTATTTCAAAGGAATACATATAAAATATTGGGGTGTTAAAAAACATATCAATATAGTATAGGTAAAATTATAGGTTTTTTATTCTTTGAGTAGATTGATTATACACAATGTTTAAATCACATGTCAATCATTATAGTAGATAAGAACATCATATGCCAGTTATTAAAGCATGGCCATACATTTCATCAACCACCCCATGGATTCCCTATATATCCACCCACACTCATCGTCATCTATATGTAGATATTAAAATAAAACTACTTAAACACCATGAATATAAAAACTCAAAGATGAAGATATACATACCCTTATATTCTACATGAAAAAATGATCAGAATGGACAACACATATGTCCAATACTAGAACCCGGGTGGGAATATTTGAAGAACATTTCAATATACCTAGTATATGGTGTTTTCCTATAGGGTACATGATATAAAATATATTTGAAAAGAATATTCATGCAATGCCTCCACCCAAATCCATGTGAAGTTGATATGTATAATGTTTCCAATATAATACATGGTGAGTACGGTTACTCGAGTTGGATGATGTGTATTCTGGATACACACAGAGTTGTATTTCCATATGTGCATTAAGTATAAATTAAGTAAATAATGTTTGGGTTCAATATGGATACTTGGAATGTACATTTTTTATATGTAAATATCCTCTATTAAATATATATAATGTGTGCTAAGGTGAAATATAATGGTGTTCCCAGTTTGTTGATTTAGGATACAAGTGGATACTTTCTAAGGTATGATATCATTAGATACATGAAGTTTTACCCAAATAAAAATGGTGTGTGATATTTATAAATGTGAAACCCTAGAATTGTATTTTGTGAGATACATGACATATGATCTGAAGGACTACATTCCATACAGTCTTATTTTTAAGATCCAGAACGCACATAATCCCATGATTCCCATTACTGCCTTATCCTCTAGCCACTCTGTCAGTGTCACCTAGGTTTGTCATCCCTATGATCACCATTTCACCTTTAAAGAGAAATATTTTGTTATCTCTTATTGCCATAGAAAATTTCCATCCAACGTTCATCAAACCTTGTACAAAAATCATCATGCCACCACTTTTATATGCCCAAATCTAAGATTCCCGACATCCCTTCATTGTAGTATGATGATTTCATGATTGAATTAAAGAGAGATGAATTGTAAGGTAATATTATAATATTGGTGGTTGTTGGAATGCTTGATCACCAAAGAACATGTTCACAATCAAAGAAATAGAGTATAAGGGGAAGAATAATTTTTTTATAATCAAGGTGGGTCAATAAGTTAAACATTGATTTTTTTATAATGTTAATAATTAAATTATAAATAAGATAATAATAATTTCCAACATTAATAACCAAAATTAGTATAATTATTCATTAAAAAGTATCCAAATTAAGAAATGAGATAAACAAAGGGGTTTCCTCCCCCTTTTATCTCCTGATAAAAATAATGTCTAAATATTTTAGTTTATGTGAGTGATTATCTTGGGGATAAATGTCTAATTCATTCCAAAATATGTAAAATAATCCATTAATAATTCAATCAAATATTTATTAAATATTTAATATATAATCATTAAAACATTTTCCATATTATTGACAAAATCATTTTTCAAATAATTTAAAATGCATAATATGAATAATTGAATTATGAAAAATCAATTATTCATCTGACAAGAGAAATAATTTTTTATAAATGAATAAAATTATTTTCCTATTATTTTTTAAATATTTATATTATTATTTTTATAATAATTTATCAAAAATTACTTTGAGAATTCCCTTTTGAAGGATAGGATTTGATCATGAGAAAAATGAGGTGAAATAAAAAAATAAAAAATCCCTATAAAATAATAATAACTATAATAATAATAAAAAAATATTATAATAGTAAATTGAGAACCAAAATACTGAATATTAACAATAAACAAAACTTTTATTGTAAAATTAATATATAAAATATTTTAAAAATAATTTTACAAATTCTTCTTGTGACACATATCCTCATGCCATCAATGGTTTAAAAGTATTTATAATTTATAATGATCTTCGTATAAATTTTCATGAAATATTCTTGATAAAAATCCTTGATTTAATTTACCAAGAAATACTTGGTATTTTTCATATGTTGAATATATCATAATTATTTTCATTTTGTTTCCATAAAAGAGTGAATCAATCACGAGAAGAAGGAAATTAAATCACACAGAATAAATGAGGTGTTAGGAATATTAAATGATCTCTAGATTGTTAGAGAATTTTTGACGCTTTAAAATTTTGGTTGTTGATGAAACATTGTTCACTATAGGAAAATATACTCTTAGAGACATTTTTTTTGGTTTTACTATGGTTAAGACTACCATTAAATAATTTCATGACTGTTTCAAACAACCATCACTATGTTTTAATCTAGTAATTATTTCATGATGATTTTCTATTTTTTCATGAAAAAGAATTCACGATGGTTTCCTTGTTTAGAGGAGGTTTATAAAACTATTACTATATTTATTGGTTAGTTTCTAAACCATTGATAAAGTTTTCCTCAATGCACTATATAATGTGATGGTTTAAAAAACATTGCTAAATTTATCCCTGATATATCATATTTAGCAGTGGTTTACATAACTCCGACTAAAAAATGGATTATTTATAAAATTCTATAGCATATTTTTCTATTGTTTTAACAAATTTTACTTATTTAGTGATTAATAAAACCCCCAATTTTTTAGTAGTAGTTAAAACTGCTATTAAATATGATATAGAAGAAAAAGGAAATGATTTTCCAGACCTAATACACTCAACCCATAATAAATAGGTAGAAATAGAATTATTCAACTAATATAACATAATTGTATGAAAAATTTATCAAAAAAAAATTTATATAACCTAATTACATAATATTATAATAAAAAAATATTAATTTAACCAGTGATACAAAATTTATACGTTTATTTAAAAATATCACACCCCATCACCTTCAATCTCTCAAGATGGGTCATGATATTTATGACCTCCTTGCCTACTTCATTACTCTAGTTCTTGAATTTAAAGTAGTCAAATTCACATTAGCAATGAATATATTCAAAAAATATTAAGCATATATAAAAAATAATTCAAGTCATAAGAAATCATATGTAGTAAAACCTTTAACTTAAAGATTATCATTTACATATATAATGAATATTTATTTTTCATTGATAACGTTAAAGAGATTGAGAATTTTTTTCAAATGTATTAAGTTTTTAATGTAATTAATATGTATTGTAATTCAACAAAAACCTACCTTTTAAGCACCAGGGTTTAAAATACACCAAGATTAACATAAAGTAACTAGAGAAGGCCCTCAACCCCATATTAAACAATCTCGAATAAAGGAAAAAAAACCCTAAAATTAAATGACATGAACACCATCATGGGAATTGAAGTATTAAAATGTGGAACATTGATTTTAAAATTATTAATTGGAGTGTTAAATAATATTTTAATACTTGAAATTCATATTTTAATACTTTAGTTCCATGAGTTCAGTAATACAATATTATATATCCATTATTTTAAAAATAATTTAACAAACACAAAGTCTCAAATTCAATTTAACAGTTGTTTTCAAGATTTTAGCATTTCAATGCTGAATTTTAACACTTCACTCCCCAATTTTAACAATAGAGTTACATATTTTAACACTAGAATTACATATTTTCACTATTATACAAAATAATTCCAATAAAAAAAATAAAAGTCTATTATAATAAAAAAAATATAATTATAAAATGAACATAAGTTAGATATTAAAATATGGAACTTTAGGGTCAAAATTTGGAAGTCAAGTGTTAGAATTTGGAAGTAAAGTATCTATATCATGAATTATTTTAATATTTAACTTCAAATAACCTTCAAATCATAATTTTTCTTTCATGATTTAGACACATTAATAAATCATATTCCACATTTACATGGAAATATTAAAAAATAAGTCATTATCAAAAAATTATCTTTGAAGATACAGTTTTATATCAAAACCAATGAATCCAAATAAATTTTACACTTCAATTCAAAAAATTTAAAATCAATATTCAAATTTTAAGATTTAATCTTCAAAACACAATAAATCACCAAGTTAAACTTATTATATTTTATTCAAAAATCACAACATTTAGCTCCTTAATTTTCAAAAACCAACCAGAAAACATTCCAAATTTTATGAATTTATTAAATTAAAAAATATTTTTAGTACTAATGAAAAATTTAAAATATTTTTCTCATTAGTTTATGTTCCATCATTTTAATTATTAAAATTTAGAATTTATAGGATTGTAAGTAATATGAATAATCTTTGTTGAAGATACTTGTGCTAAACATAATTTAAATAATATAATAATCTCATGATTTAGATAATAAATCTCACAAATAGTTGCATAACCCAAGTATTGAAAGGTTTAGTGTCTTGGAGACTAGCTATACAAACATCTTATTTTACAAAACTTGTATACATTTCTCTATAACTATTCTTCTCCAGACCCTTTTATAGATACCTCACATGACATAATCGTCTTCTTAACATGGGAAATAAAAACTTAAGTAAGGGGTGATATCAAATTATTATTAATGGGAAATACATATCATAATTTATTAGATCACAAACTTAAATAAGAATAAGAGGAAGACATAAATATCATAATAAAAGATCATAAAACCAATAATGATAATAAAAAACTTGATATAGTAATATAATATCATAAAAGTATCATTAAATAATCATAAAATATATTACATGTCTCAAAACACATATAAATAATCATAAAACACATGATCATGATATAAAAGTGTTGAATACTTTAAAAATAAGTCATGGAAATGAAAATGTGAAATTTCATGGAAATTAAATGCATCTTGTAAAATTAAAATAACTTGATAAACAACTTGGGAATGTGGCATAAATTTATAAACAACTTGAAAATGCGTCATAACATAATAAACTTGAAAAATTGGAACATCTATAATTATAATAAAACCTATATAAGAAAACCCATTATTACCATTCCTATGTAAAAAAACTCATTATTTCTACATCTAAAAATATTAGGAAACCCATCATGGCCATGTTTATATAACTAAATCCATTATATCCATGCCTGAATATCTTATAAGACACAAGATTATACCAATTCATTGAAGGGATATATAGGACCCCACCTATCATTATCTATACATATGTGTTTCACTTAAAATAAAACACGATCCTATCTTAAATAACCAATGGAAAAAAGAATATATTTCTTAAACATTAAATTACATAAAGTTAATAAATAATAAGATACTAAAATATTATTTTAAAAAAGGATTCATCACATAGTAAAATATATAGAGTGATCAAAAAATCACTTCATGAGAGATAAAACTTGGAGGAAATATTTAAGTGAAAATACAAAAAATTTCACAAAACCCTTTTAACATTTTTATAAAAGATGAAATGTGAAGTTATTTAAAAAAAACATTTTGATAAGTAAAAGAGTATAATTTTTTAAAACCTTATTATAAATAAGTGTAAATAAATTATCCTAGAAAATACACAAGGTTTTAAAAATTAGAAGTGAAAATACATTGAAAACTTTTAATTTTGAAAATAATATTTAATAATTGAAACTTAAAAATAGATAATGTTTTCGATAATGGGAAGTTAAAATACTTTAAAAAATTTCACTTTTAAAAAGAATATTTAATAATGAAGACTTGAAAAAGGAATAAAGTTTTTGAATATGGATTACGAAAATAATTTAAAAAAACTTACTATAAAAAGAATCTTTAATAATGGAAACCTGATAAAGAAATAAATTTTATCAAAATAAAATGTGGAGTGGATAGGAAAGCCTTTTAATTTTAAAGGATAGAAAAACCTTTAAATTTTTTTAAAATAAACCTTTGAAAACCCTCATAATTATAATGAATGAAGATAAAATTTCATTAAAATTAAATAAGAGAAATAAAATTATATTTAGAGATAAAAATAATTTTAGGTTCCACTAGGTAAAGGAGAACATTGTGGGAAGTAAAAATATGGACATTGAAGAAAAACACATTAATAGTAATGAGAATTATTCATAACAAAAATTCATTTTAATGAAACATTAAAGTCGTTGAGGAAGAAACCTTAATTGTGAAACCTGATTTCTATATAAAATAAGGTTTAATACATCATAAAATAATTATATTTTAGAATTGATCAATAATGAAATGAAATAGGAAAATATGAGTTATTATGACCTAAGGAAGAGAATTGAGTAATGAAAAAAACCCTTACGAATTTGCTTATTTTTGAATAAAAAGTCATTGGCAGATTAAAAATCATATGTTTTTTTATATACCATGAATTAAATCATGTATTATTTAAAAATAAATACTTGGGTAGTATATACACCATAAAAATTTGAAATTGGTTCAAAATATTAAAACATGTCTAAATAAAGAAAGTCTGAATGAAAAACTCTTACAACCTTTGTATATTTTGAATGAAAACCGCAAGAGAGAATGAACCTAGAAAAAAACATTGGAAACATTAGACATCATGAAATATAATTAAATCATGATTCAAAATGAAAATGGGGTAATATTTACACCATTGAAAATGAAACATGGTGTATAAAATAAACATATATAAAGGGATTCAAATTCGATACAAGAAACCATTACGAATGTTAAAATATTTGTAGAAATGATTCTTTGTAAAGAAATTCATGAAAAAAAATTAAATCTAGATAAAAGAAAGTGTAAATACAATTTTATAAAATCACTTGATAAAATAATTCAACTTTTAAAAATAGATTTCAGGAATAACTATTATAACTCAAAGAAATGAAAATGAGTTATGAAAAACCCTTATATCTTAGGAAGCATTATAATAAAATCCCCTTAAAAGAAAGAGATATTAAAGTTGAAAAAATAAATTGAATAAGAATAATAAATGACATTAATGTAAGACCCCTACCGAAACCAATGGGTCCAAGTTGGGGGTGCCACATGACCTCTTGCACACATCCCCACCCATAAGAGGTTTCTAAACAACAATGAGGGCCTATGGATTAGCATGGGGATACTATTAATTCAGTACTAGGTGAAAATAAGAGTATATAAATATATTGATAAAAATAATCAATCAATAAATAATATAATAACATCCATCATATTAAAAAAATTTAAAAATATAACCCATGCGGTAGTATTATATCATGTTAGATACAAAACCCAAAATAAAAAAAGGATCCAACTATGGTATGCCAAAAAAATAAAAGCAGTAGCTATAGAAATTCAGTCCCAACTCCATCCATGAACATCCAAACCCTCCCGCCAACCTACTCAACCATCCACCATAGAGACCTTGTCCTTTACCGGATCCCTGAGCATGAAATCTATAAGTGCATCAAAATTCCTGAGTAGGGTGTGAGTACAAGACTCAATAGGACACCACCAATGACCCTTAATATAATTGAATAGTATATAAAAGTTCCTTACATGAAATTAAATAGGGTAAAAATATTACATAAGTTTATCACACAATTTCAAAACATAATATGGGTCCTCAGATAACGGCTTTACCTATTATGACTCTTTACTAGAAATAACATCGATCGTCCCTTGACACATCCCCCCTCAAATTGGGATAGTCCCAAACATGGCTGACACATCCATTTTCAAGGGATAGTTTGACGTATCCTAACATCACACCTAACATATCCCCCTATAGGGATAGTCCATTAGGATCGAACTACATGCTTAACTATAGAAGAAAAAGGAACAACACATATGATGAAAGAAACAAATGAAACATCATATATCACATCAAGTCAAATAGCATCATCATCAGAATAATATATATACAAGTAACACCAGAACAAGTCATGACTACACATGCACACCTCATGTGATCAAGCATCAGACATAGGTTTCTTATGGATACACAAGTATACCAACAATCATGACAATAACATGTATAAGAAATGTGATAAAGTCAAGGGATTCCTACCTCAAGTGCAATAACAATGATCAAGGAAATGGTCACCATCCAAGTATTTCTCATACACTAAAACCATAATTTGGAAAGTTTATTATACCAAAAATCATCAAAACTCTCATTATATCAATCCAAAACCCTTATATTTGACCAAGATGTTAAAGGTTTAATTTATTTTGTTCAAGGATAATAGTATATAATTGATCATGATCAAAGAATAACTTACCAGGTTGGATGCATAGGATCATATAGGTGTTTAATCCTTAAATAAAGTAGTTGGAAGGGGAGAGGAGAGACTAAAATAACATATAGAGAGCCCATGATTCTGTGTAGTAGGAAAGGAGATTGATGAGAAAAGAGAAAAATGTTGGGTTAATAAATCTTCAAGAACTGACTGCATTCATTATGTGAATTAGATAATCAAATCGTGAATTATTGAGAAAATCGATACGCCAAAAAACACATTTCCTTGGATTAAAATACCAAATATCATTTACATAATGAATTTACTTTTCACATAATGAATCTATTTCATTTATTGAATGAATATTCATGGATTCCACCCAGAATCCATTCACATTATGAATATCCATTGACAACATGAACCATTATAGTAGCCAAAATTTCTAGCCTTTGAGAAATTTTCTTATGTGAACACCCAAAATACCTTAAATAATTTAATTATATTTTCAATATGTAACAAAAAATAAAAATATTAATACCTTGAGATTAAGGATTTTGAAAATATCCCCCTCTAAAAATTTCTCATCATTGAGAATTGTAGCCAGATGTCTGATCAAACAATTCGATCCACTAAACCTGAATGTCTGTCTCCCACTCCCCATATCTTCCTAAATATGATTATGCCAACACAAGAGAAAAAAAGAGGAAGGATATTTCCTCATAGTAGATTTTAACTTTGTACCACTATCCAAACATGTCATTTAACATAGGTTGTATCCTAATCCAGCTCAATATCCTCATAGTTGAGCACATTCACATGATCAGACTCATAATTCCAAATATGTGACACATGGAAAAGACTGTGCAAACCTTGATACCTTGGAGGAAGGTCCAACTGATAGGATACTATCCTTATATATTTTATGATCTTAGACAACCCAATGTATATTGGTATCAACTTCCCTTTCCTCTTGAGACTTCTATTTCCCAACCGAGGGACACTTGCATGAAAAAATTGCTGCCAACCACAAACTCCAAGGGTCATCTACTTTTTTTGAAATAATACCACCTACCATTATAATCCATTAATAATAATTTCTGAATCAAATTAACCCTATTTGAGGGTTTTTATACCATAATATTACTAACAACTAAATATTCACCTACCTCATGCCAACAGAGAGATGAATGACATGGCCACCCACACAGAGCCTCAAACAGAGCTATTTGAATCAAAGACTAGAAGCTGTTATTGTAGGAAAAACCCACTAGATCCAATTGATCATCTTAAGAACCTCTAAAATATTTAATACATGTTCAAATAATATCCTCTAAATTCTAGATTATTCTTTCTTATTTCCTATTGATCTGAGGATAAAAGGATGTACACAACTTCAATTAGATACCCATCGCTTTGTGTAAACCTTTCCAAAACTGCATGGTGAAAAAATGTATCTATCAAATACTAAAATCAAAGTAATTTCATGAATACAAATGATCTCTAAAACATAAATATTTCCTATCTCATCTATTTAATTCATCTCCCAGATAGTTTCGAAATAATCCACCTTAGTCAACCGATCTACTACCACACAAATGACATCCTTTCCTCTCAGGGTCCTGGGAAACCCCATGATGAAGTCCATGGTTAACTCATCCCAATTCTATATAGGAACTGAAAGTGTTTGGTGTAACCCTATAGGTATCTAATGTTAATACTTGACTATTTGAAAAGTCAGACAATTAGAGACAAAACTGAAAATATATATCTTCATTTTGGGCCACAAAACCACTTCTTAACATCGTGATATATCTTGGTTGAACCCAGGTGAATTTTCCACTATGAATCATGAGTGGATCTCATAATCTCCACTCTCATGGAATATGGAACCATTAAATTGACATGAACTAAGATCAATCCATGTTTTTCCAAATCCTAACTTGAAAAATAACCACCTACTTCCAACCTCTCGTGCATTTCCACGCATTCCAGATCAATATTCTAAATGGACTCCACTCATTTTACCAATAAGTATGTGATGAATAAGGGTACAAAAACTTATACTTCTTGATCCTAAGATATGAAAATATTCCATTATATAATAAAATCAATGAAATTCCATTCAGATTCTAATGTACGTTCACCAACTTCCTGTGTTTTTATGGTCACCCCATCTTCAACCACATTGACTTTGCTAGGATAATATTCTATCTTGAACTCAGAAAAATGAAAATACTCCACCCAAATAATTTAACAAATATTTAGGTAGTTCTAGGATAATATAAATTGTATACACTTATGGAATATATATATGAAAAATATATCATTGAAGAGTTAGAGTCACTAATATTTTAGTGCATGGACTACCACTGCTAACACCAAGTAATGAGTATGATAGTTTCACTCATTTGTTCATAGCCGATGAGACCTGAAAGTGGATACCTTGTCACCTTATATTGGAATATCTCCTAAGAAAATTCCATACATGTAACAGTTCAAAACAAAGACCACTCCAAGATCAGAAAGAATATAGAATAGGGATGATGTCAACCACTTATTCATCTCTAATAATAATGCTTCACACCTATATATCTATTGTAACCTGACCCCATTATTAGTGAGTGCAGTCATGGGTGATTCCATGCAGGATAAGTCCTGAATGAATCTCTATAAGTACCCATATAATCTAAGAAAACTCTAAATATCAAACAAATTAATCATCCATGTGAAAGAAATAACTATATAAACATCATATAGATCAACTGATATCCCTTATTGTGAAACCACATGACTAAGTAATCACACCTTCTATATCCAAAAGTAACAGTTTGAGTACTTAACGTAAATCTAATGTGCCTAAAGAATACTCAACATGATATCTAGGTGTCTAACATGCAATTTTAACATCTTTGAGTATATAAGGATGTCATAAATGAACACAATGATGATGGAATCCATTTAAGGCTAAAAATCTTGTTCATGAGATACATGAACACTAATGGAACATTCATCAGCCCAAAAGAAAAAAAATGAGATACTCAAACAACCTCTACCTTTTCCTAAATTATTTCTTGGGGATATATTCCTCTATAAACCAAATATAATGGTATCTAGAATATATATATGTCTTATAAAACCATAGGGATCCCCTCAACTGATCAAACACATCATATATTCTGGGAAATTGGTACCTTTGTTTCACTATGATATGATTTATCTTTTGGTAGTCTATAAAAATCCAAAGAATACCATCGTCCTTCTTGGTGAAAAAAACCACAACACCACATGGATAAGTGCTTGGTCTGATGAATCCCCTCACATCTAGATCATCAAGTTTCACCTTGATCTCTTTCAACTTAGCATGTTCTATGTGATATGGTGGAATTGATATGGGTCATGCTCCAAATACTAGATCAATCTCAAATTTAACTCTCATATGGGGAGGTAACCTCAAGAAGTTATATAGAAAGATATCCTAGTACCAGTATACCATTGGAGGGTAAGAGGAGGGAGTCACTTCCTGATACACTGTGAGGATCACACCATCCACCTATATTGAAAATACTTCTCTTTGACGAATTTTTTGTTTCACTCTACTTGCCTTGATGTCCAATTCACTGGTTAACACAAAATTCCCCCCATTAGGTGATGAAAAGGCCACTCATATTTGATAACAATCGATGTGTGAATGGAAACTAGTCAACCAGTCCATGCTAAGGATCACATTGAAATCTATTATCTCCATAATTATGAAGCTCTAAACATAACCAAATCCTACACTCACCATTGAAAATTATGTATATATATGAATATGATCTACTTTATTTTGCAGTGTATTAATGGACAAAAACAAAGAATATAATTTAATTGGTAAATCTAATTTAGTAACTACTTGAGTTGATATGAACAAAACACTAGGTCCAAACCATGGGATGTGTTAGGAAGATGATAGATGTTTCTTCCTAGACAAAGTAGGTATAACCGATCTCCGAGGTGTCTAAATATGTTTTGGACTCGTGTGATATATTTTGTGATATCTATACCCTATTAAATTTCATAGAATATATTTTCATATATTATGTACTTATATTAAGGGTTATTTGTGGTGTTCTATTGAGTCTTTTACTCACACCAAAATCAGGAATTTCAGTGCACTTATAGATTCCCTGATCAAGGATCCGATCAAGAGAAAGGGCCATTTTTTGGACTATTGAGTAGGTAGGCTAGAGGGTGAAGATGTTTTTGGATGGATTTTGTATATAATTTCTATAAATACTACTTTTATTTTTCTATTTTACTACAATTATATCCTTTTTGTTAGTTTTGGGTTTTTTATTTGGCATTCCATATTACTATTTCATGAGTTATATTTGTACATGATGATACTCTAATGGGTTTTGTTTTATTCATTATTTATTTATTATTGTTATTGATCTATTTACATACTCTAATGTTCACATGGAACTGGGGTCATAGTCTCTCCAAAGAATTTCAAATGTCCTTCAGGGTAGTTGACAACCTATTGATAATATGGAGACACACATGTGGTCATGTTTCACCCTCATCTTAGACCTGGTGGTTTGGGTTAGGGTGTTACAAAATGGTATCAGAGACAATACCTAGTCTAAAGTTGTCATAAAATACTTGGGTTTGTGGAATGGGGTCTAAAATGAGGGTTTTGTTCTTTAAAGGTGGGGAGAGTGTAAAACCCCTAGATAAGTGAGGACACAGTACACTAAATGAGGTGCAATTTTCTTTTCAGGAGACTACCTAATTAGAACTCCATAGTTAATGGTATTTTCTTGGAGGAGCAGTCAGGATGGGTGAGGTCCTAGGAATTTTCCTAGGGTGTGTGTGAGTGAGGACATAGTACACTAAATTAACATGTGTTGTCCTATGGGGATAGTCATTTGTTAGATAAGTAAACCTGGTGGGTAATAGCCTATGGTGCAATAGGAAGGAAAGTAAGGTATTACAGGAGAACTGTGAGGCCATATAATCAATTTCATGGTTCATAGAGGTGGTTTGTTATAATTAAATATCCAACTGGAAGTATATATATCATTTAAGAGAAATTAGGTTTATAAAAGAACATGTGTCTCAAAGAAAGAAATTTTGAGATGAAACCCTTAACTCATTTCCTTACTTAGTTGAATGTGATATATATTCCTATAAAAAAATATCATAAAAAAATATTATACAACCATATTCACATGTAAAAATATTTTTTATTTTTATTTATAATCATTATCCATATTTATATTAGTTAGTTTTTTCTTATTTTCCCACATAAGATGTTTACAGTTTTGACCGTTTGTAGTAGTTTCGTAGCAGTGATGTTGGTGTTTGTTATTATTAAAAATTTCATAATTAAAAGTTCGTTAATATTACTATAATTTATTACTTATAATTATTATGAAGTTCAAATTTCCTTTCATTAGTACTTTAATCTTTATTCTAGAAGATGAAATTGGCAACATACATTTTTTGGCGATTCTCAACATACGAAGGGTGTTTTCTTAACTAACAAGTTAAATATTGTTTTATCCATTATAGAAATAAGATAAAATCATAATTTAAATTTTATATAACTTTATACTAGAAATTAGGTTTTCAAAATCATCTATGATAAAATTTCATATCATTATTAAAGTACATGTTTAAACTGACCCAATCTTGAACACATTTTAACTCAATTGGTGAGTATGATTAAAGAGGTGTTTATTTTGACATAATATCATTATAAAAAAATCACAATGATTTTATTTTGATATATATTTTTATGTTGAACCAAATTTTAAAATTTTTGGATGAATAATTAAAAACTGTAAGGAAAACAGAAAAATGATTCTTCATGATGATGGTAGTCTGCACAACGCACAATTAACATTTCCGTTGTTCAATGAAAGTAGGGGGTGGAGGTCGATAGTAAGTGATCATTTTAAAATTATAGATACATCATATAAATAATATTTATTCACTTATACCACCATTCATACTATCCATTAGAGTAGGTTATGAAAAATCAAAAGCGTCGCTTCACGGAGGTGGTAATGCGTGCACACACACTAACAATGATTCTTGTTATTCATAGGTTATGGAAGATAATAAATAATGTTCAAACCATTATTATAATAACATAAAAATGAAATAATTATTATAAGGTTATTATTATACTATGTTTATGGTTGGTTTATAAGGAAAATAATAATAAATAAACTTTAAGAAAAACGTGTTACCTACATCAAGACATTAAAATTTCTCTTGATGAAGGGCTTAGATTTGAGGTATTTAGGATAATTTGTTGTAAAAGGGGTACCAGGGAATGTATATATTGATTTATATATATTTTATAAATCAATTACTACTATTTATACCTGATAATTCTATGATTACCATATGATGGTCTATATTGGTTTGGATTTTTGTATTGCCTATAGAGAAAAGCATAAGACATAATATTTTTTTACGGAGAAAAACTTGTGTCATTACATTATAACCAATTAAATATATTGTTTTCTCATAATTTAATTATCATATATTGATATGAATAATTAAAGGTGGTGAAAATATTAAAAATACTCAAGATATGATCTTAAATATCACAGGGAATACTAGAAAAAACTTATTTTCCCTAACCATTTCAAGGAAATGTATCTCATAACTTGGTATTATGAACCATTCAAAGGATTTAGTTTTCTTATTATATTATTAATATTTAGAATTGTAGTAATATATGGACATAATTTATTTAGAATGTGTTTTCCCTATTCTAGAAATTAATTTAGGGTCAAAGTGAAGATTTCAATTCTATTTAAAAAATGGATTCAATTTTTTATTAGAGGATATTGTGACTTTCACAAAGTTTATTTCCACAAACATAATAATCCCAACCGCAACTATTTTCATTAAAATACAAATCATTGAGTTTGGTTAATTAATGTTCTTATAAATCATCCTATATATAATAGGGTTGATAAAAATATAATAAAACCACTAATTCATAGTTAAGGGTAAGTGAACACATAATTACTATTATCCTCTTCATCGATAGTCTTTGCATAGGTTCTTCGTAAATCCTTGATTCTAAGAGTCTATAGATTCCTACCATACTTAAAAATCCTTGTATTAGCTAATTTACTTTTATAATGCATAAGTTATCCACACATAAGACATTGAATTGTTAGTGGTTACCTAGGATAAGTACTATCTTCTTTATTCTTGTTAACCAAACTCTAAATTTTCCCTTGACTATTCGATGATCTATGGCCTCCTTTACCACAAGTAAAGAATCTTACAGTCCCCTTGAGGTAATTACATTAATGAATCCTCCCACATTTTTGACATATAGGTGATTGAATATCCTTTATATCATTTTTTCATTGACTGAATTTTCATGATCCTCCATTATTATCTTCTTTGGGGCACCCAAGATTTCAACTATGGTTAAATTTTTAATATTGTTTCACAATATTTGGTTTGGAATAATAAATTTATTTCTTAGTCTATCTCCCACTCCAATGGGTTGATTTTCTAGGTAATAATTATTGATTCAAAATAATATCTTTCAACACTTTCTAAATATATTTTGAAAATCCTAATACATTTCCTTAAAAGTTTATATTTAATTAACTTTTATACTCACCTAGTTTTAATTTTTTTTTCATGAAAAATAGTTTTTCCTAATGGAGAAATACTATTTATTAGATGGAATTATTTTCTATAATTGAATGTATATGTTTTAGAAAATCAGACAGATAATTATATATTTCATCAGATAAACATTTATATAAGACCATAAGTTAATATATTATGAATTTAACCAAAGAAAGTTATATCAAGACTATAGGATAGAGTTCGTTTTATAGTGTTAGAAATGTTCTCTAAATGAACATTCATTAAATCCATCGGATGGGGAAATATAATATCATCATATGAACAATTTTTATTCTAACCAGATAGAATCTAGATACACTGTAATGGTGTAGAATGTTAGGGGCATTAGATTAACATGCTAAGATGATTACTTTCAATTAGACAAGGAGTTTATCTGAGGCTGTTGCAACCACCTCTAAGATTTGTGGATATGACCATCATGAATTTTTATATAAATAGAATCAATATTCAAGGAGGAGAAATCTTTTCTAACCTATAAAATATAAAGTTTATGTGAATAGTTTTTAATATCTTTTTCACTTTATGAGAACTTAACAGTAATCATTTTGAGAGTATTTTTCATAAAACATCGATGAGAGGATTTTTTATAAGTGCCTTAAGAATTTTTGTGTTTGTAATTGTCTGTCCGATCTTGATGATTGAGGGATTTTGGGGATTGGAAGAAAGAAGTGTGTTTGATCTTACTGATCAAGGGATTCCAAGTATATGATGATAGATACATGTAGTATTTTAGTATCTAGGTATTTCTTGTTGTAAGAAATACATACCTTATGGTTAGGTGAAAACCATGGATACCCATATTCATGGTTTATGACTTCCTTTACACTTAATGACAAAGTGTGGAAATATGATATAAATATTTTTTAAGTTATTCTTTTTATCTTTATAATATTTTTTATATCTTGTTTTTTCAAGTTTATTTATTCCACTGTGTAATTTAATAGAAAATTTTTACTTATTTTATACTTCTATTAACTCTGATAATCAGATGAAATATCTTTCTGATATATAAACTCTAAGAATCAGATAAAGGGTCTCATCAATTAACCTTCATAAATTAGTTACAAAAATTATTAATTTTATATTATAAACTATAATTCATCCCCCCTCTTTTAGTGTAATTATATATTCTTATGATCCCATAATCATTAAATTGTCATTAAAACCCAATGTTAACACCATCCATCCCTAAAACCAAAAAGGGTTGACATGAGTGACAAAACATTAGCAATACTGGGTAATTATCATAATCATAAAATGAATTCAACCTTAAAAATCATTACATTATCATGTTGGCCTATGGTTCCTTTATTTTGACCTATATCAATATTAGTTTGACCTAAGTTACTTTAAACTAGTATATATTATGTTTCTCAACATGATCTATCAAACAGACTAGGAAATTTATCCTTTATAGTGGTTCTTAATGAGCACATGATCAACCAAATCATATCCTCCAAGAGTGTTAGACCAGGTGTATAGTCTTAGGCCCACTCATTTTCACGACCCTTCCCATGGAGCCCGAACATGACTACCTACAATCCATATTTTTATTTTCAAATGACACTTTTAATGGGTAAGTTTGAACCAAAATAACTCCACTCGGTTTCATATTCAACCACTACAAGATCCCACCCATTGAAAATTCAAAAATCAAAATACCGCTCAAAGATTTCAAAAATTCAAAATTCAAAAGGATTATCATTACCAAACTCAGAACATGATCCATCCCTCATCATGCTTCACCATCAGTCATGTCACTGCCAACCACTATCATCCACATCGCCAGAGCCAAACCCTCCTCGCTGTTGAGAATCAAGCTGTCGACACCGCCTGCTTAAAACTCACATACCAAAGATCCTTGAATCCCACCGAACAGCTCCAACTCAGAGAGATTGGGGGAAAACCAGATCCAAAGTAGAGAAAAATTAGGCAATTGTAGGTCAGAATAATGAAAAGGATCACCTGGAACCATCGACACCGAAGAAAGCCTGCACCGACGCCGCTGTCACATTCAACCACAAAACACCAACTGCACTGAATAGGTATCCACACCACCGTTTTCATGGACATCAGACTTAGAACTAGAGAAACTCTATCTGCTCACCCTAACACACCATTTGAATCATCCCAAACCAATAGTATGCTGTTGATGTCCGAGATGACCACCGGAACCCACCCCCCATGGAAGTGATCCTCCACTGAGACCGGTGAGGTGATCGAGAAACTCTACAATGAAGCCTTAAACATACATCCAACATACAAAGTCAAAAACCAATAGAAATAAATACATCATACCAAACAGATCCTAGAAGAATCCAAAAAAGAACGAAATACGCAAAAGGAACCGTGAATTAAACCCTAAAGAAAACATGAACAAAACCCTAGAAGATGAAGGAGATGCTTGGAAATCCATAGCTGCCGGATACAAAGACCAAAAACTTGCTGAATACAATGCTCCTAGTTAAACCTAGAAAGGAGAAACTGATCGTGAATTCAGAGTGCATAATAGGTAGCTAGGGAAGAACCAATGCACCGTCACTGAAACCAAAAAGAGAACAGAGTGTGGAGAAAGGCCTGAGAGAAGACCTGAAAGGAACAACCATGAGTGATAGCCATGACAATAAACCCTAGAAGAACCATACCGAAGGAAGCATATTAGGATGGGGGAAAAGAGCAGGGAAGAAACCCTAGTGGAGCGAGTAGGTGGGAGAGATCCGAGATCTAGGGGATTGCGGAGCCATCCCCGAACGTGACTACCCCATGCACACCTTCCATAGGCCAGGGGTTGGTGACTAGCACCAGAAGGCTTTTCCTAAACAGGGAAGACATTGCCTTAGAGATCTTTACACACTCAGAATGGGAAACTAAAGTAAACAACCAATAAAATTAAGGTATAACCATGTGAGTAAATTGAAACCACAAGTACAATAGTAAACTGAAAACAATGGGCTGGAATACAGGCCCTAGAAACTATAAAGAAAGTAAACAACTATCACATCTTCCCTGGAGCTCTACCTGGAGGGTAGTAGCTGTAAGTCTGAAGTTGAATAAGAGGATCTCGATTACTCTCGTCTCACCAAGCTCCACCAAGCCCCGAATCTCCAAAGGATGCCTCAGAGCTTCAGTAGTTTGCACCAAACACACACGTGTGGGTGGAGCCCGTGTGGGGGTGAGTATAACAATACACAGTAGGGGACCCCGATACCCCCGAAGGTCTCTCTATAATCCTCAAATAAAAAAATCACAAGAAATACTACAAAGGTAATATCACAAGCATGATCTAGATCATGAATCACAAAGAAAAAGAGACAACTCACTCTAACAGTTTAACTTCAAGGTTACTGGGATATGGATGACTAGTCATAAAGTCAAATCATCTTATCCATAGTAACTCTACTAGTGACCCATATAGGTCACTGTATGCTGACCTGTATTGGTCGCTAGATGCTAACCCATATTGTTCGCTTGTGCTGAAACGTATTGGTCACTGGTGCTGAACCGTATTGGTCATTGGTACAGAGGTAGGGATTATTAGTCATATAGCTAGATCATCCCACTCTAGAGTTTCTGATGCTGACCCGTATTGGTCGCTCTTCTTATTCATGTCACAACCATCCACTGGATTTCCGCACGAGGCACGCCTAATCTCCGGGAGACTCTATTCCTCAAGCCATTAGTCATATTCCAACTAGTACTAAGTCCTGCAAAAATCATACCCAAGGGACCACCCCATCACAGGGGTCCCAACGTGATAGATAGAGCGTCGATCGAACACACGATCTATGAGATATGGGAACTTTTGTAAAAATAGACCGATTGGATTCAAGTACGATCCAAACCAAGTCACATGTAAAACTCCATAAAAAATATCTTAGAGTATATCCAAAGGACCTCCTTGTCACAAAGGTCCTTATGCCACAGACGGCGTGTCGATCGGATGCCCGGTCTGTTAGTTATTGGCATTTTAGTGCTGACGGCCCGGTTGGATTAGGAGTCGATCCAACCCAGATATACTCCAACATTCTCTAAAACTCTTGTGGAATATCTCAAAAGGATCATCTATCTCCAATTAGCATGTAATGAACCTTTAATCATTTCTAGGCTCAAGAGGGGGTGGGGGTCCGGGTCCGGTCCAACCTGGTTGGACCGACTGGGCCACGGCGGGCTCAGCCAGCTGGGCTGAAGACTGGCCCGACCCGCCCTCACTTAGTTGGGCTGCAGTGGTCCTAGTCTGCTGGGCCATGGACTGACCTGACCCATCGGGCGACCTAAACCGTCCTACCGGCGCACCCCACGTGGGGCACACGTTCCGCCCGTGGAACGGCTCAAAGGATCCATTTGACCCCTTCAATTAGTTGGGCCACATGGTCCGTAGGACCCGCGGGATGTGGTTCCCCTTACCTTCACCAAGGCTTTGAGCTGGAACTTCTTCAACGCTGTGCGTGCCGGCGCGCCACCTCTGCCTCCACGACCAGCCGTTTCCAGCTACCTGTCTGACCGCCGCGGCGCCGCGCTGCTCCGTGGCCAGCGAGCACCGACCGCCGTCTCTGCCACTGGTTTCGGTCGCCAGTGCCATGCCGACGGAGCTTCCACGGGGCTTCGGTGATGCTCCGGAGCTTCGTTTCCATTACCGACTATGCCTACAGGCCTCCCGGACTACTTCTGTCATAGTGCGACCCTCTGTCTCGCATTTCCGTTGAATTGGTAAAACCTTCCCCGAAGAACGCAACAAAAAGACAAGTGGTGAAGGGTCTAGGCGTTGTTCGTTTGGCCCTCTCCCTCTGCGTTAGAGTTATAACAAGAGGGAGGTAATTATTCATCACATTTTAATAATTTTGAACCCCATTCAAATCTCCCGCAACAACCTCCCACCAAAATAAGAATGAGGAATAGAACTGAGGGAAAATTATTGAATTAAAAGACAACCCCTACCTCATGATTTGTTGGGGACGTCAAAGATGGTGGTGCCTCTTCTATTCAAGGGTATTGTGGATGAAGAAGAAGGTTCATGTGAATTGGCATTTGTCGTCTGTCGACCTTCAGATCGATCCTATAATGGGTGTCATCAATCCTCCGTTCTCCATCGGTGGAAGGCGTGGTGTCACTTCATCAGGGGTTCCTCTCTTGATGAAGCCGTGCCAAAAATCCACCCGAGCTCCATTTAAAAAGGAGGGGGAAAAGTGAGCAATGACTTGAGGAATTAATAAGGATCATTAATTGACGTAATTAATGTGCCTCATTAATTGATGTAATTAAAGTGCCTCATTAATTGATGTAATTAAAGTGTCTCATTAATTACGCGAGGGGTGGCTACGTAACCAAAGTGTAACCGTGCAATTAACACCCCATAATTAATGGTCTGACCCCCTCCGTGGTCCCTACCAATTCCACTCAACAGGTGTTAGGAAAAAGAAAAATAAATAAAATTACAAGTTATGTTATTTTTATTATTTCTTTAAAAGTTGCAAAAACTATGTTTTTTATCCCGAACAACTACGGTCGAAGTGAAGCTTCTCTTAATAGAATCCCGATGCTATGGATTTAACGGTTCTCTTAGATTTTAATTCCAAGTACCAATCAAAAGATAGAAAATTTCACCTGCACGTTTAATAAACGTACTTAAAAATAGTTCATAAATTTATTCCAGGCACACCGGGCCTCAAAATCACATGCCGTCAATTTTGAAAACTCGTAAAAATCCCAAATAATTTAAAAAAATTTACATGGAATTTTTGGGTCTTTACATTCTCCCCACATTAGGTCTTTACATTCCCGAAATCCAAACAAGGCTACACAAACAGAGGGGTATTGGGCACGCATATGAGCCTCTCACTCCAATGTGCTCTCCGAAAGATTCCCATGCTGCCAAAGTACTCACACTAGAGGAATCAACCATCCACAAAGAATCCACTCCTGTCGATCCTCTATCTCCACTGGGAACTCCGCAAAATTCTCCCCATTGTCAATCTATAACTCTCCATAGTTGATGACGTGATATTGGGTCATGCATGTATCTTCTCAGCCAGGATACGTGGAAGACGTCGTGCACCCTCTCCAACTGTGGTGTTAGTGCCCAGTGGTATGCCACCTTGACAATCCTTCTAAGTATCAGGAATGGTCCTATAAACCTTAGTGAGAGTTTTCCGCCTCGACTAAATATCTATAGTCCCCATTGATGGGAGACTCGCAAGAATACGTGGTCCCCCTCTTGGAACTCTAGTGGTATCCATCACCTATCATCATAGTACTTCTGTCGGATCTGTATAGTCTTCATCTGCTCTCAGATTACCTGCACCTTCTCAGTGGTACCCTATACCATCTCTAGGCCCACGAGTGCTGAATCTCCTGGATCTATCCAGAACAAGGGCGATCTGCACAGTCGTCCGTACAACACCTCGAAAGGGGCCATACTAATGGTAGAGTGATATATATTGTTATACGTGAACTCCACCAAGGGTAGGTGGTCCTCCCAACTGCGACCAAAATCTAGGACACATGCACGAAGCATGTCCTTCATGGTTTGGATGCTCTGCTCAGTCTGACCATTTTTCTGCGAGTGAAAAGCTATACTCAAGTGAAGATGAATCCTGAAAGCCTCCTGAAATCCTTTCCACAACTGGGATGTAAAGCATGTGTCACGGTCTGAGTCTATCATAAAATGAACCCCATAAAGTTTCACGATCTCCTGTACATAGAGATATCCCAAGCTCTCTACCAAACCCTTCTCTCGAATAGAAAAGAAGTTGGCCAACTTGGTGAGTTGGTCAATGATCACCAGATGGTATCGTTCCCTATGGACATATGTGGTAACCCTATCACAAAGTCCATCAATATCCCTTCCCACTTTCACTCTGGTATCTTGAGGGGTTAGGTCAAGCCTGTTGGTACCGAGCATTAGGCCTTCACTTACTGAAAAGTGAGGCATCTAGAAACAAACTCCGCCACACCTCTCTTCATCCCTGGCCACAAGTACTGACACCAAAGGTCCTGATGCATCTTCATCACGCCTGGATGTAATGAAAAGGGGGATGTATAGAACTCCCTCAACACATACTCTCATAGCTCCACTAGTACAACTGTACGTCCTATAAAAAGGATAGTGTTCTCCCCACCTTCAGAATATCCATCAGGTGCATGGCCTAAGGATATCTGAGCATGTGTAGTCTCGCAACTGCTGTCTCCAAGTTGTGCCTCCCTGACTCACTAAAGGAGTATAGGGGAAACTACCATTTACTGGAGGTAGACTGTCTCATCTCTATCCATATAGGATATCTGAAGAGAGGATAACTTCTCAAAATGCATGTTCAGTAGCAGCAAACTCGATCTCCGGCTAAGTGCATCTGCCACCATGTTCCCCTTCCTAGGAGTATAGACTATCTCAAATTCATAGTCATGGAGGAACTCTATCCAACGTCACTGTCTCAGATTCAGATATTTCTGTGTGAAGATATATCTGATACTCTTGTGGTCTGAGTAATCAATGAACCACTCACCCATCAAGTAGTGTCGCCACATATTTAGTGTGAAGACTACTACTGCCAAATCCAAGTTGTGAGTTGCATAATTTTTCTCATGAGGCCTAAAATATCATGAGCCATAAGAAATCACTGCATCATCCTACATCAGGATGCAATTGATTTTGGTCCCTGATGCATCACAGTAAACCACGTAGACAGTTCCCTCCTCCGGAAACCTCAGGATGGGAGCACTGGTCAAGCTCTGCCTCAGCTATTGAAAGCTCTATTGGAATGTCTTTGACCATAGGAAGGGTTTCCCCTTCTTTTTCAAGGTAGTCATAAGTGGTTATACTCTATAGAAATAAAGTACGAACCTCCAATAGTATCCCTCTAATCCAAGGAAGATCCACACCTTAGTAACACTCCTGGGTGGCTCCCAGGAAAGTACTGCCACAATCTTTGCAGGATCCACTGCAACACCAGCCTCTGAAATGACATGTCCCAAGAAGTGGACCTTCCATATCTAGAACTCACACTTTGAGATCTTCCCATATAACTAGTGATACCAAAGTGTGTCCAGAATTATCCTCAAGTGTAAAATGTGATCTTCCTCAGATGCTGAGTACACTAAGATTTCATCGATGAAGACCACCAAAAAGTGATCATGGTATGGATTAAAGATCCTTTTCATGATCCCCATGAACAATTTTGGAGCATTGGTCACACCTAAATGCATCAACAAGAACTCATAATGGACATACCGACATCTGAAGGCTGTCTTCGACACGTCCTCGTTCTATACCCTGAGCTGATGATAGCTTGATCTGAGATCTATCTCCGAGAACCACTTCACCTCTTTCAACTAATCAAACAGATCATCAATCCTCAACAGAGGATACTTGTTCTTCACAGTCACCTATTTTAGGTGTTTTAAGTCTACACATAGCCTCAAACTTTAATCTTACTTCTTGGAAAACAACACTGGGGATGTCCATGGAGAAACACTGGGCCTTATGAATCCCTTCCTTGATAAGTCCTCCAACTGTACCCTTAGCTTCTGAAGCTCTGCAGGGACCATCCAATCTGATGGTGTATATATTAGTGTTTCTCTAGGGTAAAACTCAATGCGGAAGTCTACCTATCTATGAGGAGGTAGTCCCAGTACATCTTCTAGAAAGACGTCCTCATAATCGTCCACCACCGCTAAGAATTGTGGACCCTCTTCATCCACCGTGTCGAAGTTCATGCAAGCCAGCTGATATGTAATCGGATACACCCTCCTAAGTACAAGTCCATATCATGCTGCTCTGTTTTCCTTCTCACCAAAAAAGGAAAACTAGCCTCTATCTTTGCACGTACATCACACTGTACATCTCAAGCAATCAATCTGTGCATGAACTGCTAATAGCCAGTCCATGCCTTGAATGACATCGTTGGGATTCAACAACGCTACTAGAAGATCCCATCTGAAACTCTCTTCTAAAAAAGTAAGATTACACTATCGGCACTAGTGTGTGACCACCGAATCTTCTTCCATAGGAGTATAAAAACGCAATGTTCGAGCTAAAATATTAGTCGGAATCTCAGAGTCTGAAACTAAGTCTATGACAAGGAAAGAATGGCTAGCACCCGTGTCGATAAGAACTACTGCTAAAGTAGAGAAGATAAATATCATACCTCATATCATCTCTGGGACGTTAGTATCGTGCGCCTCTACTACCTGTAGCTGGTCCTGTCCCGGTCCACTTGCTCCCTGAGCTCGTGGTGGACCACCTGGGGGTGGTGGTGGTAGTGCCTGGTGACCCTGACCACCTCCCGCTACATGTCCTTATCCCTTGACTCGTCCACCACTTGGCTGACGGTCATGATACTACCGCTGCCTTAGTGGCCCCTCCACCGTCCACTAATCATTCACATGGGGGGGGGGGTCGGACAATCATGAGATCTGTGAACCTATCCCCCGTAGGAAAAACAGATCATACCTTGCTGGTGGCTCCCTCAGCCTCTCGAGCCTCACACCTCTGACCCTGCGTCCCTGGGTCACCCTCTGGAAGGTCTAACTTACTTTGGATTCTACGTCGTCTGTCTACTATCAGCTGTAGATGACTCTACGACATTTCATCTGTTAGGGGC
Source organism: Viscum album (assembly GCA_963277665.1). Taxonomy (NCBI): domain Eukaryota; kingdom Viridiplantae; phylum Streptophyta; class Magnoliopsida; order Santalales; family Viscaceae; genus Viscum; species Viscum album. The sequence continues at coordinate 140,961,509 of OY728161.1, read as the reverse complement.
TCTCACTGTCAGTGCCAGCTTGGAAAGGGAGCTCTCCATTAGCAAAGCTCACTCTAGCACCCCATCTTGCGCCATGATACTGAGATAAACTGTTGCATCTCTAATCTCTCATCGGAGCCCCTGCTCATAGGTTTGAGTCTTGAAGTAAGGGTCTCATACCATGTAAGTGGAGTGTAAAGAGAGGTCAGTAAATCTCTCTGAGTACTGAGCCACAGTCTGTCTTCCCTGCTACAGATATAGCAAATCCTGAATACGCATAGTGCATAGTGTCACTGGCACTAAATCTACCCTGAAAAGGCTGTCAAAGACTATCCAAATTAGGGTTTTCTCCTCATGAACTTAGAGTGCCGAGCTCCACCATCATCCTACTTATCCATGAATAAGGATAGTGGCCAAGATCGCTATCTGCTCGGCAGGTGTCTCTACTAAGTGAAAGACCAGTGAAACCACCTCAAGCTAGTCCTCTACTTCCTGGGGGCCCGTCTCGCCTCAAAAACTCATAGGCATATGTCTCTGTAACTCATGAAATGCATTAATCTAGCATGCATGATCCAATAGTATCATCTTATTCTCAATGGGTGGTGGTGCTGCTAGTACACCACCTGAAGGTGCCATCACTGTGAGTGGTCCCTGTACCGATGCCTCGTCGCTCGGTGGTACACTGTCACGATATCTAACTAGAGTCATGGTTGGCTGTCTTTATGGAGGCATCCTGTAAGAAATAGATTCACCAAGGTCATTAAGTTATACCTAGTGAGATGAATACATAAAAATCAAGAAAAATTTTCAAAACACTAGCAATCAGTGTTTTCATGTACCGAGTCGGAAAACAGAATTCAGGGTCCTGGTGTATGGACACGTCGACCGCCGCACCAATACTAGACTCCCTGTACTAAAAACCAAACTCAAGACATTTTACACCATTACCTCCTTAAAAGTATACTCTTAGTTCTTCTGGTAGAACCGACCACCCTCTAATACCACTTTGTCACGACTCGTCCCACGGGGCCCAGATGTGACTACCCCAAGCTCACATTCCATAGGCCAGGGGTTGGTGACTAGCACCTGAAGGATTTTATCGAATAGAGAAGGCATTGAATCAGAGATATATACACACTCAAAAAGGTTAAATGAAGTAAACAACCCAAAAAAGTAAGGTATAACCAAGATAGTAAAGTGCAACCACAAGTACAACTATAAACTGAAAATAGTGGGCTCGAATAAAAGCCCTAGAAACTGAAAAGAAAGTAAACAACTATTGCATATTCCATGGAGCACTACCTAGAGGGTAGTAGCTGTAAGTATGAAGTCGAAGAAGAGGATATCGACTGATCCTATCGCACAAAGCTCCACCAAGTCCCGAACCTCCAAAGTCTACCTTAAAGCATCAATAGTCTGCACCAGACACACACGTGCGGGCGGAGCCCGTGCATGAGTGAGTATAACAATACCCAGTAGGGGACCCTAAGACCCCCCGAAGGTCTCTCAGTAATCCGAAAAGGAAAACATCACAATAAATACCATAAAGTTAATATCACAAACATGACCTAGATCATCAAGCACAAATCAAAAGAGACAACTCACTCTAACGGTATAACTTCAAGGTTAATGGGATAGGGATGACTAGTCATAAAGCTAGATCATCCTATCCGTAGTAACTCGACTGCTGACCCGTATAGGTCACTATATACTGACCCGTATTGATCACTAGATGATGAACCATATTTGTCGTTGGTGTTGACCCGTATTGGTCGCTGGTGCTGACCCGTATTGGTCGCTGGTGCTGACCCGTATTGGTCGTTGGTACAGAGGTAGGGATGATTAGTCGTATAGCTAGATCATCCCACTCTGGAGTTTCTGATGCTGACCCGTATTGGTCGCTTGATAAAACAAATTTTTATTTAATATTTTATTGATAATAATTGATAAAATTTCATCACATTGTGTTAAATATGTTTATTTATAAAATATTTGGGATTAGATCATTCAGTTGAAAATTTGATGGAAATTCCAGTTTTACACTTTATAGTGCACTGTAGTATTTAAAATATAAATATTTTAATATTTATTATTTGAACTTGAAATTTTGTACCTGTGTTTCTGACTTAATGGGATACAAATTTTGTTCAGGACATTGGAGATAAAATTTACATTTGGTTGGACTAAATGGACCATGAAGTCAGATGTGGGATGGACCTTCCAGATTGAATATTGGTTTTGTATTTGGGCTATAACTTCTTCATATGATCTTGGATTGGGCCCAAATTTTGATAGGATCTTTCAAAATAAATCATGGAAAAATAATTATATAGAAAGAATAGATGGTTAAAGTATTTTTGAGGTCAAATGGATGGTGTAAGTTGGATTAAAATATTTTTTCGAGATTCCCCATTCACACTTAAAACCTCTATAAACCTAGCCTCCCCTCCACTCTATAAATTAGTGTTTTTCTCATTTTGAGAGGCTGGGGACGTGAATTAGGAGATTGGGAGCAGAGGAGAAGTGGTTATAAAACATTTCAATTCACAATTGGAGGATGTAATCTACCAAGCTAAGATCTCCTCCAAAATGCTCTTCTTTTTTCTTATTTTTTGTAATGTTGTTGTGCTTTCTATAAACTCTTAGTTTCTCTTCCACTTATTCTGTTTTTTTAATTTTATTCTTCTATTAATCTTCCTATTTCGTCTGGAATTCAATATTAGAAACAATATTGGGTTATAACCTTTCTAAACCTTTTCACTTGCATAACATTTCTACGTTGACTACACCACCCATGGAAGAGTAGTTTTTCTATAATCGACCGACCTCTATCCTTATTCATTAATTTATTTTGAATAAATGATATAATGTAATTCACATAATATGATCAATTAATTGAGTTTTTATTTTAATTTAAACTAATAAATCAATTGAACAATTAACAAAAAAACACATGAGGATGAGATTTTGTGTAAATTGTGAGAGCGCGAACTTAATCGATAATACAAAACCACAAGGGATCAATTTGTAGTGTTCAAATATAATCCCTGAACTCAATTAATTATAATTTCCAAAGAGGAAATGTGCCTTAATTTACTACTAAACATAAGCTAACCTTAGAACATCAATCAAATCAGGGTGCTGCGATTGCATGTTCCGAAGTTAGCCTAGGGTTAAATTCACTTCATCTTTGTGGTAAAGTTAATTCTCATAGGGTTTGGGATTTAAAAAATTAAGGTATAATAATTAAGTAAATGTTAATCTAAATGATAATGATAAATATTTGAGTGAAGAGGTATAGTTATATCGATTATGCCTTTTAAAATATTTTCTAAAAAAACATCATCTTGTTGCGTCTTTTAAATAGAACTTCATTTCAAAATTAAAAACAAAAAAAATACAATCTTCTTCTAGAAAACTTCTTCTAGTTTTATAAATGCTAAAAAAACCCAATCCGTTCAATTAGTGTTTTTATTATCTTTTATTTTATTTTTATAATACCTTTAAGAAGTTATTTTAATTTACTTCCTCCTTTAAGAGATGACCTTGGTCAACCACTCTACTGCACCCAAGTACCCAAAAAACCATTAATAATTTGAGGGAGCCCACAATAGCACCTTTAAAATTAGTTTAGTTGTTGGGGAGGCAAGTAATTATTTCAACCAATTATTGGTATTTATTTTATTTCACATTTTATTCTCTTAGTATCTTTTTTCTTCCTTCTTTATCAAATCTGAATTTTTTATTCTTCTATTATTTTCTTATTCTTCTTTTTTCACCATCAACTCAAAATTCACATTTTTATTTTACTATGATCTAATTTTATTATTTTAATTTTTATTTTATTTATGACATGAAATAATCTCAAGGATATTTTAGATCTTGACCTTGAGATTGAATGCAACCTTAGGGCTCGAATCAGACATTCTCAGTCTACGAGAAGTTTCAACATTCAACCAGTTGGATAATTCCTCCAATATCAGAACATTGAAATTGGAAGAAATTAAAATTCAGAAATAAAACAAGAACCAATGGATTAAAATAATGGAAATTAACTTAATATAACCATTTGATAATTTGCTGCACCTGATATTAATTATCAACCAAATTGCATTGCATACCCAAATCTCGAATTAGACTTTGAACTGAAATCCAGGTTAATTCACATGCTTCAAAAATTTCATGGACTCTATGGTGAGGATCCCAATAAAAACATTAAGGAATTTAATGTTGTTTTATCAACCTTAAAACCAAGAAATTCTTCTTAAGATCAAATCAAATTAAGAGCATTCTCATTCTCACTTGATGGAGCTACAAAAGATTTGATGTATTATTTACAACTTGAAGATATAATTTGTTGGAATGATTTGAAATGTATTTTCTTACAAAGATTTTTTATAGCATCAAGGAACACATCCATTCTAAAGGAGATCTCGGGGATCAAGAAATCCCAAGGGGAGTCAATGTATGATTACTGGGAGCGATTCAAGAAGTTGTGTGAAATCTTCCCACATCACCAAATCAGTGAGAAACTCCTCATCCAATACTTCTATAAAGGACTCAAACTTATGGAGAGAAGCATGGTGGATGCCGCGACTGGAGGAGCATTTGTGGACAAGACACCAGTAACTTCACGTGCATTAATTGACAAGATGGCCCAAAACTCCCAACAATTTAGCGATCGAGGTACACCACATGCCAGAGGAGCACATCAGGTAAGTTTTTATTATCTTGAGAGTCATTTAATTGATACCAAGTTGGAATAATTGACCACTATGGTGAGGCATATTTCTTTTTCTCAAAAGACATCCCAACCCACTCCTTCAAGGCCTTGTTGAATTTTCACTGAGACAAGCCACCCAACTGACCGTTTCCCCCAACAGAAAGAAACAGAAGATTGTGCAGTAGTGTTTCCTAGGAGACCATATCAGCAACAAAAACAACCATATCCCGAAAATAAGATTTATTCCTTTTCTACAACATACAACCAAGTGTGGAAGGATCAATCAGACATGAGGTATGGCTCTGGACTACAACAAAGGCCCCCCTTTCAACAAAACTTTCAGTAGCATCTACCTTACCAGCAGGGTTTCCAACAACCCCAAAGGATATTTGAAGCTCAAACATCAACAAGTAAACAACAAGGGAATCCCCAAACCATGGTAGATTCTAAAATTGATGATATTTTGAAAAAAAATTGTTCTTAATGAAAAAAATGAGCCGAGGAGTCAAGGTTCGAAGCTGATGGAGTTAAAGACTCAAATGAGCCAGATTGCCACTACCCTCCATTAATTAGTAAGTAAGAATTATGGAAAACTACCTTCCCAACCTACTCCAAATCCAAAGGTAAATTTTAGTGCCATCACATTGAGAAGTTGGAAGAAAACAACTGATATATCTACACCTATTATTCAACTAGGATTCACCTCAACTCCAAAAAATCCATATTCAAAACCAACTGTTGAGAAACCCAAGGATAAATATAATGGTAAGAAAAAGATTAATGATGTTCCTTCTAAACCCCTTACTTTTACAAATAGGGTTTTACAAACCAAGAAGATGGATGAAGAGGTGATGAAAAAATAATTTTTGGATACATTCAAGCATATGGAGATCAACATTCCTCTACTTGAATCCATCGAGAAAATACCAGGGTATGAAAAATTCTTAAAGGAAAATTGTACCAATAAAATAGGGATCAAGGGAAATGAGAGTATAAATCTTGGAAGGAATATGTCATCACTCATTACACAAAATCTAGCAATTCCAACAAAGTGCAAGGATCTAGGGATATTGACCATCCCATGCACTATAGGAGAGTTACACTGATGCTCTTTGTGATTTAAGGGCTTACATAAATGTAATACATCACCATGTATTCTCTTATTTAAATGTTGGTGAGTTGAAACCGACGAGAGCAGTGGTGCAGTTGGCTGATAGAGCTACAACATATCCATCATGAGTCCTTGAGGATGTACTTGTCTGGGTAAGAGACATGATCTTTCTAGCAGATTTCTATGCGCTTAACATGGAGGATGATCAAGTAAGTTCTCATGTTTCCATTATCTTAGGTAGAACCTTCCTCAAAACTACAAAAACTATCATAAATGTCAATGAGGTTACACTTTCCATGTATTTTGGGGATGAAGTTGTGATATTTAATGTTATGGACTCCATGAAGTACCCCTAAGAGGACCAATCTGCATTTGTTATCTCCCATTTTGAACCATAAAATAAATACCCCATAAAATTTTATTATCCTATGATTAGAAATATTATGAATATTGGTTATATTTTTATGTCTATGAGTACTTCCACACCTATTTTGAATACAAATGAATCTCTTATATTTGATTTTGAAATGGATTCAAATTCTGATTTTGATCATGAGAACTCTAATTATGACATGTCTGTTGAGTATGCTGATGTATTTGATGCTTTATTATCTGATTTTGATGATTTATATTCTGATACTAATGTTCATTGTGCACATATTTCACTTCCTTCAATTTCTCCATCAATACATCACCCCCTTCATTGGAGCTCAAGCCATTGACACCTAATCTCAAATACTCATTCTTGTTAAGTGGTGAGAGATTACCTGTTATAATTGCTAATAATATTCATTCTGAACATAAAGAAAAGATTTTGAATATTTTGAGGGAGAATATCAGGGAAATTGGGTGGACCTTGGATGACAGATCGTGTATTATCCCATCCATTTTCATGCATAGGATTCTTTTGAAGGATGGGGCTAAATTAGTTAGGCAGCCACAAAGGTAACTCAATCCAACCCTTTTGGAAGTTGTTAAAAAATAGGTTAAAAAATTTCTCAAAGTAGGTATAATATATCCCATTTCAAATTCCCAGTGGGTGAGTCCTATTCAGGTTTTGCATAAGAAAAGTGGTGTTACTATTGTTAAAAATGAGAAAGATGAGTTAGTTCTAATGAGGGTGAAAAATAGTTGACGTGTGTGTATTGATTATAGGAAACTAAATTAGTCCACTTGTAAGGATCATTTCCCCCTCTAAATTATTGATCAAATTCTTGAGATACTAGTTGGGAAGACAAATTATTGTTTCTTGGATGGATTTTATGGATATTTTTCAGGTTTCTATTGCTCTATTGGATCAATAGAAGACTACATTCACTTTTCCATTCAGTACATTTTCCTGTTGAAGGATGCCATTTGGACTTTTCAATGCCCCAGGTACCTTCCAGAGATACATGGTGAGTATTTTTTATGATTTTATTGAGACCTACATAGAGGTATTTATGGTTGATTTTACAATGTTTGGGTATTCATTTGATGATTTTATCTCTAGCTTAGAAAAGGTTTTGAACTGTTGTATTGAGAATAATCTGGTCTTAAAAGTTGAAAAGTGTCATTTCATGGTAGAGCATGGGATTTTCTTAGGGCATGTAGTGTCAAAACATGGGATAGATGTTGATAGATCTAAGGTAGATATCATTTCATCCTTACCCTATCCTTCATGTGTGCATGATGTTAGATCTTTCCTAGGGAATGCAGGATTTTATCGACACTTCATCAAATATTTTAGTAAGATTTATATTCCTATGTCATGATTACTTCAAAAGGATTCTAATTTTGTGTTTGATGATTCTTGAAGGACTTACTTTGATGAGCAAAAGAAGTGTTTGGACACTCCACCGATCATATAGCCCCCAGGGTGAGAGATTCCTTTTGAGCTTAGGTGTGACGCCTTCAATTTTTCGGTCAGAGCTGTCCTATCTCAGAGGGTGGAGGGACGTTCACATGTGATTGAATATGCATCAAGGACATTGGATTCAGCCTAATCAAATTACACAACCACAGAAAAGGAGTTTCTTGCTATTATATTTTCTTTAGATAAATTTTGTTCATATTTATTGGGCTCTAAAGTAGTTGTTTTTTCCAACCATGCAGCTCTGGGATACCTATTGAAGAAGCCACATGAAAATCCTAGTCTAATACGATGGATTCTCCTTCTTCAAGAATTTTACATTGAGATAAGGGATAGGAAGGGGTCAGAAAACCTAGTGGTGGACCACATGAGTAGGATTACTCACACACTAGAGGATGACACCTTGGACCATGTATCACTTCGGGACACTTTCCCTAATGAGAATCTTTATTCCATCTCAGGTACACATCCTTGGTATGATAATTTAGTTAAATACCTTTTTGCATATGAAATTCCTAAAAATTTAAAGAAACATCAAGTCTAAAATTTAAATAGTGAGTCTAGATTTTATGAGTGGGATGATCCCTACTTATAGTGCATGTGTAGTGACCAAGTTATTAGAAGGTGTGTTCCTGATCATGAGTTTTATTCTGTTATTCAATTCTATCATACACTTGATTGTGGTGGACACTTTGGACCCCAACAGATAGCTAGGAAAGTTTTGGACTTTGCATTGTATTGGCCTAGTTTATTCCATGATGCTCATGTGTTTTGTAAGTCATGATTACGTTTCCAACACATTGGTAATATATCTAGGAGACACGAGATGCCCCGACAACCCATATTATTCTATGATATTTTTTATGTATGGGGAATTGATTTTATGGGTCCTTTTCCTAGTTCATTTGGTTTCTTTTATATTTTAGTTGCCATTGATTATGTGAGAAAATGGGTGGAGGCTAAAGCCACCAGGACTGATGATTATCATGTTGTTGTGGAATTTGTCAAATCATAGATTTTTTGTAGGTTTGGAGTACCAAAGGCTATCATCAATGACCAATGGACACACTTTTTCAATCAGAATTTGTCTTCCCTTCTTCATAAGTATGGGGTGACCCACAAAACATCAACATCATACCACCCCCAAATAAATGGTCCGGATGAGGTTTCAAATTGTGAGTTGAAACAAATTTTGGATAAAACTGTGAAACCAAATAGGAAGGATTGGAGAAACCACTTGAATTATGTGCTATGGGATTATAGGATAGCATACAAGACACCCATTGGTATGTCCCCATTTCGGATTGTTTTTTAGAAAGCGTGTTATCTCCCCGTGGAAGTTGAGCATCAGGCATATTGGGCTATAAATAAATGTAACATGGATTTGGACCAAGATAGAATCCAAAGGAATATTAAAATTCAAGAGGTTGAGGAGATTTGATTGTTTTCATATGATAATTAAAGGCTCTACAAGGAAAGATCAAAAGCAGATCATGACAAAATGATCCAGAAAAGAGAATTTCAAGTTGGAGATAAAGTCTTTCTCTATAGTTCATGACTGAAGCTGATGCCTAGTAAGTTTCATTCCATGTGGTTAGGTCCTTATGTTGTGACTAATGTTTTTCCGTATGGTGCAGTGGAGATCACACAATAGGAAACAATAAGGAGCTTTACATTCAATGAGCAACGTTTGGAGAAATACATTGAGGGAATTACTACTGATGCAGTGGATTTCATCACACTGCATGACCCCATCATCACTTGAGAATATCAGGCTATTCATAACCCTTTAGCTTTTATATTATTTGTCCTATTTAATATTATACATGTGCATATATCATATCATAGGTTCACATTAAGGGAAATTCAATATTTTAATTGTGGAGGAGGGTACAAAATTTTGGGGTAGATATTTAGGATTTTCATTTATATGTTTTATGTGTATTTTCTATTAAGTTTTTGTTTAAAATTTTCAATAAAAAAATCAATAAAAAGGAAAAAAATATATCATGTAACATTCTCCTATAGAACATATGAAAAATTAATGTTTTCAAAATTAATTGGTATAAATATATGCATGAGTAATATTTCATCATCAATTTATAAAAATTGAAGTCATCGATGATATGAATAGTTGTGTCATTATAAAACCTTTTAGATTTTGACATCATTATTTGAGATATTTGTTCATGGTAAATTGTTTCATTGATTTCTCCACAAAATTTTTCACACAATAATGACTTGTGAGTTTCTCTTAACTAATTTAATGTATATTCAAAGTAAGTAATTATTTTCAACTTATAACATGGTATTTCCATACGTTTGTTTCTCTTCTGATCATTTCCATCACTGTACTAGATTGACTTATGCGTGTGAACCTAATATCAGACTATTGTATTCCCTCTAAAAAAATTCAAAAAAAAAAATCAAAAAATCAAAAAATCAAAAAAAAAAACAATCAATAAATAGGGGAGTGAAGAAATGTACAACATGTGGGGATATTTAGGTTGAGAGCTCATAGTTTGACTTTTGGGAATGCTTAAATGAGTGGGTTTTGGAATTCGATTGCAAAGGATGTTGAAAAGGTTCGGTGGAATAAAACCAGGTAAGAATAAAAGTTTTTTATTGACCTAAATAAACTAGATAAATCATGTAGAGACAAGCATGGAATGGTTGTTGCACACACACGTGGAGAATTAGTGGCATGGTAGACCCATGACTTGTTTCACTATGATTAGTGTTATGAATCTCACTTGATTTTTTTTGACACAATTTATGAGACAATGACTTTAATATTTATTGGTATTTACTCTTTATGGGAATCTTACTTTGCCTATATTTGCACTATGGATCGATAAATATGAATATGCATATCTTTTCATCGCTCTTCTTATTCATGTCACAACCAGCCACTAAATTTCTGCACAAAGCACGCATGATCTCTGAAATACTATACTCCTCAATCCATAGGTCATATTTTAACTAGTATGAAGTCCCTAGAAAATCATAACCAAGGGACCTCCCCTTCATAGGGGTCCCAACGTGACAGACGTAGCGTCGATCAAACACCCAGTCTATGAGCTATGAGCACTTTTGTAAAAAGGTACCGGTTGGATAAAAGGATTATCCAACCCAGGTTGCACATCAAACTCCATCAAAACTCACTTAGAGTATCTCCAAAGGACCTCCTTGTCACAAGGGTCCTTATGCCACAGACGGTGCGTTGAAGGGAGGCTCGGTCTGTTAGTTATTGACATTTTAGTGTCAAGGGCTTGATTGGATTCATAGTCGATCCAACCCGACTGTACTCCAACTTTATCCAAAACTCACATGGAGTATCTCAAATGGACCATCTCACTCCAAGGATCCCAGATCCATAGACAGTTCATCAAACAGATGTCTGGTTCGCAAGTTATGGACCTTTAAGCGTTTCTCAGCCCGAGGGGGGGGGGGGGGGTCCGGGTCCCATCCGACCTAGTCTGGGTCTGACCTGGACCGGCTTGAATCGGCCTAGGCTAGATCGGTTGGGTGGGGACATAGAGGGCCTAGTCCAATGGGCTGCGAACCAGCCTGACCCACCGGGCGACGCAGCCCTACCGGCTGGCTCACCCTGTGCAGGGCGCACGGTCCGCCTGCCAAACGACTCAAAGGATCCATTCGACCCCTTCAATAAGTGACACCATATGGTGCCTCCATGTGGTCCATGGGACCTATAGGACACTAGTCCCACCTTTCTTTTCTGTGGCTTCTTCAACACGGTGCGTGACAGTGCACCACCTCCACCTCCGCGGTCGGTAGTTGTCGGCCACCTGTCTGACCACCGTGGCGCTGAGCGGCACCACGCTCCTCCTTAGCCGGCGAGTGCCGGCCACCGATGTCTCCGTGCCGGTGCCGCACTTAAATATCTTCCTTGGGGCTCCGGTGATGCTATAGAGCTCCATTTCCATTCCCGTCTATGCCTACGGGTCTCCAGGACTCCTGCCGTCATAGCATGACCCTTTGTCTCGCGTTGCCATCGAATTGGGAAAACCATCCCCAAAGAGCGCAACAAAAAAAAAAGTGGCAGAGGGTCCAGGATGTGTTCATTTTTCCCACACCCTCTAAGGCAGTGTTATAACAAGAGGGAGGTAATTATTCATCATATTTTAATAATGTTGAACCCCATTAAAATCTCCCACAACAAACTCCCACAAAAACAAGAATGAGGAATAAAACCTAGGGAAAATTATTGAATTAAAATGCAACCCATACCTAGGAGGAAATGGATCTATTCTCTCTTGGAGCGCTCTCCCAAGAGAACTTCAACTCCATCTAGGGTTCTTCCCCATGGATTTGAAGTGGCGAGCCTCTCCATCCTATTTCTCACCTTCGCGATTCTCCTCTCTTTCACTCTTAGGCTATTTCGACTCTCTCGTTTTGTTATCTCTTCTTTGGCGACCTTGATTTTCAATTATTCTACTTCTTATCCCTAATAATATGGTTCAAGGTTTCGGTTTTCAGCTGTTTCATCCCGGTGAAGATGTTTTTCTTCAGTCCTTTGATGGAGATTTCAGATGGAGTCACGCTCTCTTATTCAGCAGTGATGGTTCGTCGACGATGTTTTCAGTATGGTTGATGGTGGCGGCTTCTTCAAGGATTTCTATGGAGGTCCATTCCACTCTTACTCTACTCTGGATTCCAGATCCCTTACTCTTTTTCTGGTCAGTTTGGTGTAAGGTTTTAGGGGAGGTTCTGGGATGTGTCTATGTGAGAGGATGGTGCTTCAGGAGATGGATTTTGGTGATTCTTCCAATGGTCAACAGTGGTTTCTTGGCTTTTTGCACTTGATGGTGTTTCTGATGGCGGAGGTTTCTTGTCCCAGCGACATCTTATAGCTCATTTTCGGTTCTTTTCCTCTGCTCTAGCACCAGGATCCCAAAATGCTTCTCCGAGTCGGACTTGAGTGATGGGTTTCATGGTGTTTTGGGATGTGTAGATCAAGGGTTCGACGACGTTCTGGGAGGCTTTGTTCATGATGGATTCTTATCTGCCTTCGGGTCTCTGCTGGGCATGTTCTCAATGGATCTGGTTTGTTTCTATTTTTTGCAATGTTTGTCTCGAATGGTGATGCTTCAAAAATATGGTGCTGGTATGTATTTCATCTTATTAATAAGGTTATTCGAATATGGAAAGGTTGTTTATCTTTGGTGTTCATGTTATGTAGCTTCAGTGGGATGATTTATAGTGATCTTTGCGGTAGTGGTGATTTTTTTTGAAGATGGTTAATCATCTGTCAATGGCGTGGCTCGAGGAGGACCGCTTCTCAATATTTCATGACTCGAGGCCGTTTAATGGTGATAGGTTCAAGGCATATCATTTTGAATTTCAAATTTCATTTTTGTGGATCTTTTTTGAATTTCAAATTTGGGATGTGAGGGTGTGATGGATGAGAAAATTGAATGTGAGGTTTCCACAAGGATACACTCTTGGTTATTCTAACCACAAGTCATTTAATATATGATAAAATTAAATAAATAAGTTCCAGAAATAAAAGGCAACCCCTACCTCGTGATTTGTTGGGGACGTCACAGATGGTGGTTCACCCCCATTCGAGGGTATTGTAGATGAAGGACAAGGTTTGCGTGAATTGGCATTCGTCGTCCGTCGACCTTCAGATCGATCCTACAACAGGAATCATCAATCCTCCATTCTCTTTCAGTGGACGGCATGGAATAACTTCGTCAGGGGTTCCTCGCTTGATGAATCCATTCCAAAACCCCACCCCAAGATCCATTTAAATGGGAGGAGGAAAGGTGAGCAACTCCTTGAGGAATTAATGAGGTTCATTAATTGATGTAATTAATGTGCCTCATTAATTGACATAATTAAAGTGCCTTATTAATTGATGTAATTAAAGTATCTCATTAATTACGTGAGGGGTGGTTATGCAACCAAAGTGTAACCATGCAATTAAAACCCCATAATTAAAGGTCTAACCACCTCCGTGGTCCTGCCACCACCACTCAATAGGTTGTAGGAAAAAATAAATAAATAAAATAACAATTTATTTTATTTTATTATTTCTTTAAAAGTCACAAAAACTATCTTTTTTATCCTGACCAACTATGGTCGAAGTGAAGCTTCCCTTAAGTGAATCCCAGCACTGCAGATTCAATGGTTCTCTTGGATTTCAATTCTGAGCACCAATTCAAAAGATAGAAAACGCCACCCATGCGTTTATTGAACGCACCTAAACAAAAGTTCATAAATTCATTCTGGGTAGAACGAACCTTGGAATCATGCACAGTCAATTTTTGTAAACTAAAAAAAACCCCAAATAATTAAAAAAAATTACTTGGAATTTTTGGTTCTTTACACTCATCATGCATTAGGGTGATGACCAAGTCAATGCACCACCAACCCTTTTCAGGGTGATTACCCCTAGGTTCATCTATTCAAGAACCACATCCACTTTTAGTATCTAAACATGGATATATTACTAGAGAATACTATATACTAACGACTTTACTAATATTTTAGGATATTATCCTATAGTTAGACTCATATCTTGGTATTTTACTAAGGTTATCTAAACTAATCCCCAAAATAACTAAACTAATCTCCAAAAATAACTAAACCAACCTATAATAATAATTGAACCAACCAATTCTAAACATAACTCAAATAATATTATAATCTCATGATTTAAATGATAAATCTCCAAAACAATCACATAATCCAAGGACTAAGAGGTTTAGTGTCTTGGAGACTAGCTACATAAAAATCATATTTTACACCATTTATGAAAATTTATCTATAACCGTAATACACTATATCCTTTCCTATATAACTCACATGACATAATAATATTTATAAATTTGGGAATAGAAACATAAAAAAGGGGTGATATCAAATTATCGGTATGATAAAATACATATCATAATGTATTAGATCATAAACATGAAATAGAATAAGTGGAAGACATGTATATCTTAATAAAATATCATAAGACCATGTATGATAATAAAAAAACATGATAGAGAAACAAAAGATCATAAAAATATCATTAAGGAAGAATAAAAAATATGACATGACTCAAAACACACATCAATAATCATAAAACATTTGAACATGATATAAAAGTGTGGAATACTTTAAAAACAATAAATGAACATGAAAACATAGAATTTCATGGAAATAAAATGCATCTTGTAAAATTGACATAATGTGATAAACTACATGGGGATGTGGCATAAATTTATTAACAACTTGAAAATGTGTCATAACTTGATAAAATTTAAAATGTGTCACAAAAATAATCATAGGAAATCTTGTGTGATAAAACTTCTTATGCTCATGCCTATGTGAAAAAAATCATTATGCATATTCCTCAAAATGTGAAAAACCCATTACTCCCAAACTTGTGTGAACAAACCCATTATTGACATGCTTTAATATCTCATGAGATATAATTTTATACCAATGCATTGAGGGATGTTATAGGTTCCCACCCATCATCATCCATACAAATGTGTACCAAATAAAATTAAACATCATCATATCTCAAATAACCCATTGAAAAAGAATGGGTTTCTTAAACATTAAAATAAAATGAACTTAAGAAATAAAATGATATTAAAATATCATTTTACAAAAGGATTCATAAAATAATAACATATAGAGGGTTATAAAAACATCACTTAATGGGATACAATCCTTGGAGTAAAAACTGAAGTGAAAATACAAAAGGTTTCACAAAACATTTTTAATCATTTAAAAAAAAATGAAGTGTTAATTAATATCAAAAAAAATATTTTTGAGTTGTTAAAGATAATAATTTTTTAAAACCTTATTATAAATTGGTCTAAATAAAAGATCCTTTAAAAAAAATAAGGTTTTAAAAAGTATAAGTGAAAATAATTTGAAAACTTTTACTTTTGAACAGAAAATTTAACAATCAAAAATTTAAATAAACATAACATTTTCAATAGGGGTAAGTGAAAATAATTTGAAAAATTTTAATTTTAAAAATAATATTTAAGAAATAAGAATTGAAAAAGGATAAAGTTTAAGAAAAGGGATTGTAAAAATAATTTTAAAAACTTTACTTAAAAAATAATTATCAATAATGGGAACTTGATAGAGACATAATTTTTATCAAAATAAAATATGGATTAGATGATAAAACCATTTATTTTTAAATGATAGAAAAACGTTTTGATCATTTTTAAATAACCTTATAAAAAAACCCATCATTAAAATGGATAAATAAAACTTTTATTTAAAACTAAATAAGGGGAATAAAAGTATAATTAGAGATAAAAATAGTTTTATTTCCCAATAGGGAAAGGATAATATTGGTGGGAAGTAAAAATATGGGCATGGAAAAAAATCCTTTAAGAGTAATGAGGATTATTCTTAACAAAATTGAATTTTAATGAAACATTAAAATCATTGAGGTAGAATAATTTGGTGTGAAACATGATTTCCCTAGAAAATAAGGTGAAATAAATCCTAAAATCTTTATAGGGTATAATAGATCAATACTAAAATACAATATACAAAGATGAGTGATTATGACCTAAGGAAGATAATTAAGTCACAAAAAACCCCTTACGTCATTAGTATTTTTTGAATCAAAATTAATTAAAAGCTCAAAAATCATATGATTATATATATAACAAGTATTAAATCATGTATTATGTCAAAATAATTTTTTGGTAAGTATATACACTGTATAAATAAGAAATTGGTTCAAAATATTAAAACTTGTCTTAATGAAGATAAAATGAGATGAAAAATCCTAAAAACTTTGGATATTTTGAATGAAAACCAAAAGAGAGAATGAAAATATACAAAAAATAAAAAAAATAAAAAATAATTAAATCATGAGACAAAATGAACATGGGGAAGCACTTACACCATCGAAAATGAATCATGCTGTATAACACAAACATGTCATAAGGGATTTAAATTTGAGGTAAATGAACCATTATAAATATCCTATTATTTTAAATAAAAATCATTTATAAATGAAATAATGGGAAATAAATGTAAATATAGGGAATAGAAAATGGAAATAAATTTTTTTACAATCATAGGATAAAATAATTGAACTTAGAAGAATAGAGTTCAAGAATAACCATTATAAATAAAATAAATGAAAATGAGTTATGAAAAACCTTTACAGCTTAAGAAAAATTATAATAAAAACATATTAAAATAAAGAGACCTTGAAGTGGAAGTTCAAAATATTTAATACATGCTTGAATAATATCCTCTAAATTCTAGATTTTTCTTTCAGACTCCCCATCAATCTGAGTATAAAAGGTCATACACAGCTTCAACTGGGTAACCAACACCTTTTGTAAACCTTTTCAAGATATCAAGGTTATACAAACATCTATGTTTGATAATATACTAAAATGAACTCCATGAATCCACAAGTTCTCTTTAATATAGATATTACTTAGATCATCCACTAGATTTCTCTCCCAGATCTATATGAAACAATCCACCTTATTCAACTGATCCAATGCCACCCAAACTACATCATTTATTCTTGAGGTCTTGGTAAAACCTATAATTAAGTTCATGGTTTACTTATCCCACTTTAATATAGAAACATTAAGTGGATAGTTTAACCCTTTGGGTCTCTGATATTCGTCCTTGACTCTCTAATAAGTTAGACAATGGGAGACAAAAAATGAAAATATATCTCACCATGATGGGCCACCATAACTATCACTTGACATCATGATACGTCTTGGTTGACCCTAGGTGAACTACACACTATGAATCACAAGTGGCTCTCATCAACTCTAATCTTATTGAAGATGGAAACATCAACCCACTATGAACTAGGAGAACTCCATTTTTGTCTAAAGCCTAACATAAAAAATAACCTCCTACTGATAACTTTTCACGTATATCCATATACTATGGATTAAGCTCATGATTTCCCATCACTAATTTTAAAAATGAGTATGTTATTAGTAAGGGTGAAAAAACTAATTCTATCAGATCCTTATCTATTCCCATCTACCAGTTTTCAAATAAATCTATGAGCTTCCATTTATATTCTGACACCCATTTACCAAATTCATATATTTTTATACTCAGCACATCTGCAGCCACATTTTATTTCTTTGGAGAATATTAAATATTGAATTCAAAAGTATAAAAATAATCTATCTAATGAGAATGATGAAATTTTAGGACAAAATTAGAGAAGATATATCATAGACTCTTGTGGTCCTTATACATGAAAAATCTCTCATCAAACTGGTAGCATATCCAACATTTCAGTGTATGGACCACCACTGCTCACTCCAAGTTGTTAGTAGGGTAGTTTAACTCATGGGGTAATAGTTTATGATGCTTGTAAGTGGATACCTTATCACCCTTCATCATAACCTCTCTTAAGACAACACGAGATTCATCGTAGTACAAAACATATCCAACTCTAAGCTTAGAAAAAATATAGATCGAGGCTAATGAAAACCTCTTATTTATCTTTATTAAAAATTATTTATATTGATATTTCCATTAAAAATTTACCCCCTTCCTAGTGAGTTAATTTTTGGGAACTTCTAGGTGGTAGAAGTACTAAATGAATCTCCTTTAGTATCTATAAAATCTAAGAAAATTCAAAATCTCAAACACATTTTTCAATTGTACCCAATACATAACTACATAAAAATTCTCTATATAAATGGATATAACTACTTGTGAAACCATTTACCAAAGTAAACACACCTTATATATTAAAAATTGAAGCTTAGTGTACTTAGAAAAAATATTATGTGCCTGATGAGTACTCAACAGTATATCCAGGTGTCTAACATGTGATTATGATGTCTTGAAATATATAAGGATTTCATCAATGAACACAATGATGAATGAATCCAAGTACGGGTGAAAAATATTTTTCATTAGAGACATGAAAAATGTCATAACATTCATCATCCCAAAAGGAAAACTGAGATACTGATAAAACCCATACTTGCTCCAAAATTCTATCTTTGGGATTCATTTCTCTCTGACATAAAGATAATGGAAACTAAATCATGGATCAATCTTATATAACTTCTTAGATCCTATCAACTAATAAGAAAATTCATATATTATTGGAAATGGGTACTTGATTCTCATTGTGATTTAATTTATCTTCCATTAGATTATACAAAGCCGAATAAAAACATCCTCCTTGGTGAAAAACACCAGAGCACCGCAAGTAGAAGTTCTTGGTCTGAGGAATAATTTTTCTCTAAAAAGGTACCCTGATATAGGTATACCATAAGAGGGTAGTTGTAAGGAGTCACATATTAATCCATTGTGAAGATCATACCAGCCACTTGAACTAAAAATAATTCTCTTTGATGAGGGTATCATCCCTCTCCACTTTCCTCGACATCCCATTAACTGGTTAGTAAAAATTTTCCCTACTTAGGATATGAAAAGTTCACTCATATATAATAAAAATTGACGTGTTCATGAAAAATGATTAACTATTCCATATCAAGGATCACGTCAAAAACTATCATCTATATAATTTTAAAGATCCATAAATGATAAAACCTAGAAACTACCATTAGATAGTATGGTTAGATATGAAGACGATATACTTTATTTCCCAAGGGTGTATTGATTGAAAACATCTTAGAATAGAATTTAACTGTTAAATCCAACCCAATAACTACTTGAGATGATATGAATGAACCACTATGACCAAACTATGGGATGTGTCTGGAAAACAAACTATGCTCCTTCCTACATGAAGCCGAAGTAGGTATAGAGAGTCTCTAAGTACCTAACATATGTTTTTTACTTGTGTGATTTATTTTTGTGACATATATAACCTATTTAATTTAATTTAATAAACTTTTATATATTATTCACTTATATTAAGGGTCATTGGTGGTGTTATACCAGGTCTTTTACACACACCATACCCAGGAATTTCAATGCACCTATATATTCCATGCTCAAGGATCCAATGAAGGGAATACGCCTCGTGGTAGATGGTTGAGCATGTAGGCATGAGGGTGAAGATGTTTATAGATGTATTTTGGATAGGGTTTGTACAATTGATACTTTTTTTAATTGCTATACTTAGATCATTTTTTGGTTAGTTTTGGGTTTTGTATCTCGCATTCCATACTAATACTACATGGGTTATATTTGTATATTCTAGTACTCCAATGGTTATTGCTTTAATATTTATTTATTAATTTTTGTTATTGATCTATTTATATACTTTTATGTTCACCTAGTACTAAGGAAATATTCTCCTCATATTATTTTTTTGGATTTTTCTTCTAGCCGACAAGCTCTTGCATACAGGGAAGTCTGCAAGAGGTCATGTGGGACCCTCGAATCATACATGGTGGTTTGGGATAGGGTGTTACAAAATGTAATTAACACTAATACCAAGCCTGAAGTGGTGAGGTACTACCTATGTTTTTGGTATGGGTTCCATAATGAGGGAATTGTTCTTTAAAGGCTAGGAGAGTGCAACACCCTCAGATTAGTGATACTTAAAATACTAAATATTACTACCCATGTTAATAAGGTGAGACTTTATTTTTGGGAGACTACATGATTAGAAATCCATAGTTAAGCATGTTTGTCCTAGATTAGTGGTCATTATGGGTGACATCATGGGATGTTTTACATGGGGTGTGAGATTAAATAAAGATCACAATAAATGAACATGTGTTGGACTTTGGGGATAGTAATTTGTCAGATAAGGTACCCTATTAGGTAATATCCTATGGTGTGATGGGAAGGAAAACAAGGTATTATAGGAGACCCATGTGGCTAGATCACTAAGTTATGGAGTGGGGAGGTGGGTAATGATAATTAAATATCTAATTGAATGTATATACACCATTTAAAATAAATTAGGTTCATAAAATAACATGTGTCTCAAAGAAGGAATTTTTGAGGAGAAACCCTTATATTGTCTCACCACTTAGTCAAATGCACTCTAACTTCATGTTAAAAAACACAAATATGTTAACATATTATTTTAGAACCACATTAATACCTAAATTATTTTATGATTTTCATTTATAATCATTATCCATATGTATATTAGTTAGTTTTTTCCTATTTTCCCACATCAGGTGGTTACAATTATGACCGTTTGTAGTAGTTTCATAGTAGTGGAGTTGGTGTTCATTCTTATTCTAAAGTTAATAATTCAAAGTCAAATAATGTTAATATAAAAAATTAATTATAATTATTTATTAAGTTTAAATATACTTTCAATATTACTTTATTCTTTATCCTAGAAGATGAAATCAATGATGAACATTTTTCAGTTATCTTCATCATACAAAGGGTGTTTTCTTAATTAATGAGTTAAATATTGTTGTATCCTTTCCAGAACCAAGATATAATAATTATTTAAAATTTTATACCATTTTATACTTTAAATTAAATTTTAATAATCATCTATGATATAATTTCATATCATTATTAAAGTAGGTGGCCAAACCGACCCAATCTTGAACATGCTTTAGATCGATTGGTGAGTATGGTTAAGGAGGTGTTTATTTTGACATAATATAATTAAAATAAAATCATAATTATAATATTTTTATATTTTTTTTATTTTTAACCATAATATTAAGTTTTTTGGATAAATAATTAAAAACTATAAGAAAAATAAAAAAATGATTCATCATGGAGGCGATAGTCCACACAATGCACAATTATCGTTTACGTTACCCAATTAAAGAGAGGGGTAGAGGTGGATAACAAGTAATCATTTAAGAATTATAAATACATTACATAAATTATAATTATTTTATGACACTGTCATTAGTACCATCCATGAGAGGAGGTTATGAAAAATTGAAAGCATCTCTTCATAGAAGTGGTAATCCATGCACACACACTAACAATGATTATTAATATACATAGTAGATGGAAGATAATAAATTATGTTCATTACATTATTATAATAACATCTCAATGCAATAATTATTTTGGGGTTATATTATAATATGTTTAGTGGTTGGTTTAAAAAGAAAATAATAATAAATAAACTTTAAGAAGGATGTTTTATCTTTGTTGAGACCTTGAACTTCCTCTTGACGAAGGCCTTATATTTGAGGGACTTAGGATAATTTTTGGTGAACATGGATACTAGTGAATGTAAATTAATTCAAGTAGAGGATATTTGGGTATTATTTCAAAGAAATTTCAAAATAGAAGTGAAGTATTGAAATGGTGTAAGTGATCCCCCTTTTATAAGTGAAGAAGGTGGACTTTTCCATGGAAAAGAATGGTAAGGTGTAAGAATAGAAAGGTGTGAAAGATAGGAAAGTTAAGTGAGAAAATTTTGTAAAGACATGTAGGTAATACTAAAAAATTATTTCTTGATGTTATAAAGGTCTTGTTAAGTTAGTAAAAATTGATCCACCTTAGATTAGTCATTTAAACACTTATTACTCCTAATTAAATATTAATCATGAAAACTATTTTTTTAATAAAAATATTAGAAAACCATTATTAATAAATTTAAATGCGATGAATCTGAAATTGGTCTCCATTTAAACCAATTAAATTTCTAAATAGGATCAAATTGACTTTAAAAAAAACATATAATGTATTGAAAAACTATTTTTCTAGAATAATTCATTTTAATCATTAAGTGTTTTTAGTCTTATTTAATATTGATTACCCATTAATTGAATGATAACACATTTTTATATATGTTTAAATATCATATTATATATTTCATTTAAAAATAACTAAACCCTCCTCTAATACCAACTGATGTTACCCATGCTAAAAAATATTAAATAATAAAACAATATCATGATTTAAATGATACTTATGTAAAATAGTTTCATAACCCAACGAATAAAAGGTTTAGTGTCTTGGAGAGTATACACAAAAACATATTATTTTACACCACTTTTGAACATTTCTACATAACTATAATCCTATAGAATCTTTTATAGATACCTTGTAGCACCCCCAGTTTCTAGTATGTAACCCTTTCGTTATTATTTTGATGTATATAAAGTCTAAGGGTGAAATTTGGGAGAGTTTGGAAAACATGTAATGTTTTTTGGGGTATTTCTATAGTTTCATGGTTTGTGCACTATGGTATCCTGCCTTTTTATAACTTTACATGACATTTTACAAACATGGGATATTTTGGGTTTAGTGTCTTAGAAATTAGGAACATAATACATGTAAACTTAAAAAAATTATTATAATCAACTTGAAATAATTATTCAAGGTTCATCCTAATTACATTTATTTTATCTCATAACATGGGGACATACATCAAAGGAAATGGTGAGCAGAAGGCCCAGTAAGGGAAAACAAGTGAAACAATTTACATGTGAACTTGAGAAATATCAATAAGAACACGAGGAATATAGTAAAAGAATTATAAACAGGAATATAATAATAATACTAACTTATCATAACTTGAAAATTTTGTTACTAAATTTAATTTAGACATTCATAAGCATATCACCAAGGTCCATCCCCAAGGCGTCATAAAAAAATTACCATGGTTATTCACCAATCTATCATAAAATAATATCGACAAGGGTTATCACTGAGGTTCCATAGAAATTACTAAGTTTATTCACCAAGGTATCATAAAATAATATCACCAAGGTTTATCACTGAGGTTTTATAAAAATTACTATGGTGATTCACCAAGATATCGTAAAACTTGTCATCTATAGAGATTAATTTCTTTACCCAATGCATTGGAGAACTATTAGGGAGTACCCTTAATATGTATTTATTTTCATGCGATCCTCATATATCATAATAATTTTTTTCAAAAATAACCTATAGAGAATAAAATAAACGGGTTTCATATCAAAATTATTGCATTTTTAAAAGTGATTAAAAACATGATCATTATGCCATTTATAACCCACATAAATGGAATGAGGGTTTTATGTATTCCAATTATAGAATCAAATAATTAATTTTTATGTATTGATGAATACCCCTAGAAATAAAATATATTTGGTTATTCACATAAATAAAATAAAACAATTTCTTGAGAAAAAGAGAAATATTTTGAGATGAAAATTCTACAGCATAATGGGTATGAAACATGGTTTTATAAAACATTTAAAAAGAGAGAGGAAAAGGTTATAACATTCATAAAAGACTCATAATAAAGTATAGTTATAGAATAAAATGTAAATAATAACATGGTATGGAAATTTTAAAGACATACCTCATAAAATAGAACTTGGAAGGAAAATAGAAGTTGAGAATTCCCTTACAAAATTTCAGCAGACAAACGACGTCACTAATTTTTTTTTAAAATGTGTTGATGGGAGAAAAATTGGTCTCTCATAATTTTTAAATATTATTTATAGTAAGGGGAATATGTTTTGGGACCAAGTTTTCTGATGAAGGTTTTTGGATGAAAAGATTATTATCTTTTGTTGTCATGGAAGTTTGAGATGAAAGGAAATCAATTGAATTTGTATAAGTGGGTGAGGAAAGATAGGAAAGTTAAAATACTTTCCATAGTAAATATGAAGATTATTTGATGGTATTTATTTCACAAATATAATAATATGTATGGAGAACTTATGATGCAATCATTATGAATGAAAATGGGAGAAACTATTTTTCCAATCAACATGGTTGGTTTTGTAGAAGCAAGTGTCTAAGGTGGTGTAGTTTTCCAGTGTTTGCCAAATTTTTGTGGTCCAAAATTTGGAGTTTGGATAACATTGTGAAAAGTTTATTTCATTAAATATATCACCAAAACATTGAAAATTCATGAATTTCCTGAATATGATATTCATGAAGTAGATTTCGTGAAGACATAAAGAATTTTGATGGTGTTCTTTGTGATTACGACGAGCTTTATGAATGGATGAGGAAAAGAGAATTGCAGGTTAGAATTGTAGCGATGAAGTTGAAGAGAATTGAGGCGGAACACAGGAAGAAGTATCATCATGGTAGTGCAAAGGATTTTAGGGAACACTTCGTGATTACGATGAGCTTTACGAATCTGGAAAATAGCCAGGGTGCTTCGCGAGACAGAGTTAATTTCAGTGGAAATTTCAGAGCTTTGCGATTTGGTGATGATGTGACACTAAGATGGATAGAAGGTTATGGTTTTAGTGAGAAATTATTATAAATATACCCATACCCCCTAAATAAAATTATATAGACTTAACGAGAATTTTATATATCTCTAATTGTGAAGAAGGTTCGCAGATAAAGCGAGCTCCGCAAAGGCAGTGAGCTCCTCAAAGGAAAGGATATTCATAGTGAGCTGTTGAGATTTGAAAAAAAAGTGAACTTCAGGAAGAACAATATTTTCTCTACAAAATAGTGAGCTCTACGATCTAGTTATCTCTACGAACTATAGATCTTTGCGAACTATAGTGCTCTGTGAAGCTGGGAGCTTCGTGAATGAGCTCTACGAGATGAATAATTGAGTACACAAATTATGTGAGAAGTGCTTTCTAGTGGATAAAAGATATGAATGAGGTATAGGACTAAGTATTATGAAGAATTATAAGTTGTTCCTATCATCTTATGGATAATAAATAGAAGATATGTTTTCAACTATCAGATTTGTGAAGGTTTTTCTAGAAGCATAGAGATATTGCATTACCCTATTTATGCTAAGAGGGTGCACACACACTTGAGGATCATCTCCCATGTACTACATTAGTGAAAGGTAATATCCTACTCATTTTACTCCAAATTAAAGGATTTTATATTTAGTGTATTGTGTGGTACATGATTATATCCATACCATACCAAGGACTAGCTACTCTAATTGAGTAGTGAACCTTGTAAATTCTTGTGTTCCTGTGGATGTGTATTTGGATTGAATTTAGAAGGGAAAGAGATCCTTAATAGGAGAAAAAGGTTTTTTCATTTTAAAGGAAACATAAAAATAAAATACATCACTAATTCACCCCTGACCCTCTCAATGATACTTGGATCCTAACTGGGTAACTTTAATTGATATCAGAGGGACAGGTTCCCTTCGTTTATTCTTTCCTGAAGTTTTGAAGAGAAATTGTGATAGAGAATCTGAATTGTGTGAATAGTAAGGGGATTCTGATATTTTATGGGAATAATTATCATATCTAGAAAGATATAATGATGTCTTATCTTATGTATCTTGGATATGAAGTTCTTGAAACTACAACAAATGGATTACTTTCTATTGATGACAAGGTCCCTCTTACTCCTACTGATAAGAAGAATAATGAGAATGATGGAAGACCTAAAAATTCATGACTCTAATCTCTTTTTTAGAGTTAATTTTTAAGAGTGTATGGTTTCACTACATCCAAAGGAATCTAGGACAAACAAAAAAACATATATAATGGAAATACAAAAGTGAAGAAGGAAAAACATTAAATTTGTAGACTGAAGTATGAATACTTAAAGATGGGTGAGAATGAATTTGTTGGGGACTTCTTTACCAGGATAAACTACATTGTTAGTAAAATTAGATGTCTTGGTGAAAAGTTTGAGGATTCTATAGTTGTTGAAAAGATCTTTAGAATTATTCCTGACAAATTTGATGTTAAAGTTTCATCACTAGAAGAGAGATACCCTAAAAAAGTATATCTTGATGATTTTCATAAAACTCTCATCACTTATGAAATGATAATAGAGAAGACTATGAAGATTAAAGAAAAATATTATAGAGAAATTTCTTTCAAGGCTATAAAGAAATAGAAGTCGAATAAAATTCTTATTGAAGATGAAGCTAGTGAATCCGACTATGAAAACGAGTTATGTCAAAATTTTGATAAAATTTTATCCTTGTTTTCTAAAAATGTGAAAAGAGGCACACAAAAATATAAAGGGAAACTTCCTTCAAAATGTTTTGAATGTGGAGCTATTGGCCACTTTATTGCTAATTTCCCTCAAAAAGGGAAATATGAATATAGTGATGAAGAAGACAGAATACCAAGAAGGTCATAGAAGAAACAAGGTGAAAGATAAATATTCTAGTAGAGGTAAGGATAAAAAGTTTTTCAAATAAAAATGAAGAATATTTTATTCAAAAAATGTAGAAGTTGTTGACAGCAAGACTAAATCTAAAAATCTATTACTGAGAAATCTAGAGAGAGTACCTATTTTTAAAAAGTGAATAATGAAGATTATGAGAGCAGTAGTACTGAAGAAGAGGAAACTCAACATGAACATTATATGAAAGAAGAGATTAAGGAATGTTTAAGAAATATCAAAATGCATGAGAAGGAAAATAGGAAATTGAAAAATGAAAACTCATCATCAAATGACCAATATGGTTTTCCCGATAAGAATGAAAAATTTGAAAAGGATATTGATGATCTGAAAAATTATCTTGAGAGTTAAAAGAATAATAATGATCATCTAGAAGTAAAGTTGAATGCAAAAGAAGATGAGTTGGAACTCGTCCCACATAAACATTCTAAATACAGGGAAAGGAACACAAGGTTCAAAAACTCTTCTACAAAAGTTGTTGAAAGTTCAACTAAGAATGAACCTAAAAAGGATAAAAATGTTAACTTCAATGGTTGAAAATAAAGATGGAACTGGTTCTGATAAGAATAATGTTAGAAAGTCTACGTATGTGGTCAAATTTAGTAATACTAAAAAATTATAAGCATCTAAAAATACCAAGTTCAGAAATATTTCTACTAATTCTTGTTCTAGTAAGTCTAAATTAAAATATGAGCTGAAGAAGAGAGTTACAATTGAAAATATGAAGACCTATTATCAGTAGAGTTCTGGTAAGAAGATTATTGAGAATCAGGTTCACAACTTTGGTCAGTATGGAAGTTTCAGAGGGAAATATTAATTCTATTTCTACTACTTGTATTATGGTGGATTTAGACACATGGAAAATATGTGTTCATTCAACCAACATCATTACTACTATTCTAAAAGCTTTGAAAGACAAGGATTGAGGGGGATTCAATCTTTTCAAAAGAAAAACCTCAAAATAAAGTCCATAAAACATCTGATAATGTTTGTGTGAATGTTGAGAATATTTTCCAATCACTGGAAACTACCTGTGAAAGATGTGTTCGACCTTTACATCTTGCTAAGGGTTTCTTGAACATGTTATCGGAATAAGAAAAGTTTTTTAAAAATCCTCAGAATCCAGAGATTTTAAAGGCTAATAAAGATAGATATTCTAGGTCTAAAAATAAATAGTTCTTGTTTTTCTAGTTAGAACACATTGACTTGGCTAGGAAATTGGAGGAAGCACAAAAAAAGTGGAAGAACATGATGAAAATAAAGATCTTGTTGTTGAAATTGCTTTGAAAGATATGAAAATTGAATGACCATAGATCCTTGATAGTGGTTGTTCGTCTCATATGATAAGAGAATTAATTTTTTTAAATAATGTGAAATATTTCAAAGAAGGAACAATGACATTTAGAAATGACAAATCCCTACGGGTAAAAGGTGTTGGATCAACCATCAATGGAAAAGAAAATATGAAATCTAGGAAAAAATTATATGTTTATGGGTTGAAACACAATCTGTATGTGTGTGAAA
Source organism: Viscum album (assembly GCA_963277665.1). NCBI lineage: Eukaryota > Viridiplantae > Streptophyta > Magnoliopsida > Santalales > Viscaceae > Viscum > Viscum album. Next base: position 140,933,327 of record OY728161.1, on the reverse strand, counting down.
ACTCTGTGGTGAGGGAAACAAAGTCATCTTCAGAAATTATGGATTTTTTTGTGAAAAATAAAGATGACGGAAAGGTATTTACAAGAGAAAAACATAAAAAAGGAAACTTGTTCCAAGTTGGTGAAGTTAAGAACTCCTGTTACATGGGTTTGGTGGATGAAAATTAGTTATGGAATAAAATTCTAGGAAACTTGTGTCAAAGAAACTTGAGAATATTATCAACACGAGATAGTGTTTGAGATGTTCCTAATTTATCAACAAGAAGAGATTGGTGTTGCACTATTTGTCAAAAAGATAAGATCATGAATACGGGGCATAAGAAAGTTAACAATTTTTTAAAACAGTCTTTGGAGCTTATCCACTCTGATATCTATAGGCCAATGAGAAAACAATAAAAAATAGAGATAAGTACTTCATTATTTTCATTGATGATTTTACTCTCATTACATGTGTTATGTATATGAGGCATAAGTTGGATGCTCTAAAAATGTTTAAAAGTTTTAGAAGGAAAGATGAGAAGAAATGTGAGTATTTAGTGAAGAATTTGAGAATAGACAATGGTGGAGAATAGAAGAATAAAGAATTTTAAAATTATCTTGAGAAAAATGGAATTAGACATGAGTTCAATTCACCATACACACCTCAAAAAAATGGGGTTACTGAAAGAAAGAATAGGAGTTTGGTGGACATGGAGCGAACTATATTACTTGAACATGGTCTCTCTCATTACTATTTGAGGAAAGACATGAGTACTACTGTATATATACAGAACCAATGTTTCTATAGGAAAAATTTAGATATGACTCTATAAAAAATGTTATATGGAAAAACTCCAAGTCTTAAACACTTAATAGTTATTGGGATTCTATGCATTATAAAGAAGAAAGGTGGAAACCTTAGAAAATTTGATCAAAGAGGAGATGATGTAATTTTTCTTGGCTATTCTCTAGAAGAGAGAGGATATATATGTTTTAACAAAGAAACAAGAAGAATTATTTATTCTGATGATGTGAAAGTTTTTGAAAATGTTGAGAAAGAAAAGAAGTCATTTTCTGATGTGGAAGTTGAGCAGGATAGAGAATATTTTATTGACAATACTAATAATGCTATAGTCTATGTTAATCCTACTCAAGAAGAGGAATCAGACTCAAAAATATCAAGTGTTGAGGATGAAATTCAAACAGATCATCTTAGGCTGAGGAAACAAGTGGAAGCTTAGAACATTATTGGAGATCAACATTATAGGGTTCAAACAAGAAGAACAATGAATGCTATTAGACACACTTCCCTCTTTTCAAAAGTTGAACTGAATGATGTGAATGAAGCATTTGAGCATCCGGAATGGGTTCATGATATGAATGATTTTCTTTATCAGATAGAGAAGAGTGATACTTGGGAGCTTTTACCCAAGTTATATAACAAGATCATTATTGGTACAAAGTGGGTTTTTCAAAACAAGATGAATGAAGATGGTGAAGTGATAAGAAACAAATAAATATTGGTTTGTAAAGGGTATTAAAAAATAGAAGGCATTGATTTTGATGAAACCTTTTCTACATTGGTAAGGCTAGAAATAATCAGCATCATTCTTGCTATTACTACACAACGAGGCTAGAACATCTTTCAAATGGATGTCAAATCTGCATTCTTGAATGGTGATCTTTATGAGGAAGTTTACATTGATCAGAATTGTGGTTTTTTATTAGAAAAGATGAAACTTATGTGTGTAGATTAAAGAAGGATTTGTATGAGATAAAATGAGCACCAAGGGCATGGTATTCAAAACTAGATACTTAATTGAGGAAAATGAATTTCAAGAAAGGAAGATTAGACACCAATATTTACATAAAGGAATGTCAGGAGTTATCTTTGATCATAATTGTTTTTGTCGATGAAATTATCATTTTTGGGAATGATGAAAGATCATGTGAAAGATTTACTAAGGAGATGAAGATTTTATTTGAGATGTCAATGCTCGGATAAATGAAATACTTTATTGGGTTGAAAATTTTACAAAATAATGAACACATTTTACTATCTCAAGAAAGGTATGCTAAGAGAAATTCTGAAGAAGTTTGGTTTTGAATATTCAAAACCTGTGTCCACACCAATTTCAGTGAGAACCATGTGGTCTATAGATGGATAAGGAAAATAAGTTGATTAGAAAGAGTTTCAAAAGCTAATTGGAAGTCTGTTATATTTGACTGCCTCAAGACCCATCATCATCTGTGCTGTTACATTATGTGCAAGATTTTAGAGCACTACTAAATAATCAAATTTGATTGCTGGAAAAAGAATTCTCAGATATATCAAATGCACAAAATTTTTTGTAATCAGGTAGAATGTCTTAGAAAATATTAATCTATTCAGGTATTCATATGATGATTGTGAAGGAAACGTTGATTATTTAAGATCTACATATGATGGAGTTTTCCTTCTGGGTAAAAGTTATGTTAGTTGGCATACAAAGAAACAAAATTAAATAAATCTTAGCACATATGAATCTGATTATATTACTGGTACTCAAGATGCTACCCAACTAATGTTGATGAAGACTCAGTTGGAAGATCTACTTGTTGAAGTAAAGCTACCCTTTCTCTTGGGTTTTGATAATCAGAGTGCAATCAATATTACAAGGAATCCGGTATAACATTATTGTTCAAAACACATTGACATAAAGCACCACTTCATCAAAGAGCATGTGGAGAATAATGAATTGAGGCTGGAGTATGTTCTTACATCGGAACAAGTTGCTGACATATTCACAAAACCTTTACCGAAAGAACCATTTTCTAAATTGAGGATGAACATGTGTGTCCAACCTCCTTCTCATCTAGTTTAAGGTATGTGTATCTGACCCCTCTCTCATATTACCTTTGGATAGTGTTTTCAAGGGGAATAATTTTCATAAATCTATCCTTATAGAGGCATGCATAAATGGGGAGTTATGGGTAAGCTGTGAATTTAGCATGTAAGTGTGAGAACTATTCAAAATTTTTGTTGGAATGGGTGCATAATGGTTGTAGAGTGGTTATAGCAAACAAATTTTTTTTATTACAGGAATATTGAGGAATTGAAGAAGGTTTAGGAGGAAAGCTGATGTGAAGTGGTTTCATAGTCACTAATTTTGGATAGCATGGTCTTATTGTAAATAATTCTTGTTTCATACAATGAGTTAGCTCATGTAGGATTAGAATTGTTGATAAGCGACTCATTTATCGAGGTTTCAAAGTTTAGTGATTTATGAATCTTGGTTAAAAAAAATCCAAAGGGGAAGATTTTTGGGACTAAGTTGGCCAATGAAGTTTTTGGATGCATTAAGTATTTTCTTTTATTGTAAAGGAATTTTGAGAAGAAAGGAAATCACTTCACTTTTTATAAGTGGGTGATTAAATATCAGAAAGATACAATATTTTCCATGGTAAATCTAACAATGATTTTCTGGTTTGTATTTCACTAAGATCATAAGTTGGATGGAGAACCTATGATGCAAGAATTATTAAGAAAATGGGGAGAAACTATGTTGTCAATCAATATGGTTGGTTTTTCAAAAGCAAGTGTCTAAGGTGGCATAGTTTTCTAGTGTTTGCCTAATTTTTAGGGTCTAAAATTTGGAGTTGGGATATCATTGAGAAAAGTTTATTTCTTTGAAGATATCAGAAAAACATGTAAAATGCATGAATTTTTCAAAGATGGGATTCATAAAGTATAATTTTTGAAGACATGAAGAATGTTGACAGTGTTCTTCATGATTACAACGAGATTTGCGAATGGCCGAGGAAATAAGCATTGTGGGTGAGAATTCCGGTGGTAAAGGAGAACAACATTGCAGTGGAAAAAAAGAATAAGGAGCATTGTGGAGGCACAAGGGATTTTAAGGAATGCTTTGTGATTACGATGAACTTTGTAGATCTAGAAATTAGCCTTGGTGCTTCTCGAGACAGAGTGAATTTCAGAGGAGATTTTGGAGCTCTACGATTTGATGATGACATGGTGATGAGGTGGATGGATGGTTCTGGAGTCTTTTATAAATGCCTATAAATAGGACAATACCCCCTCAATAAAAATAAGGAGAATTAAGGAGACTTTTAGAGCTCTCGAATTGTGAAGAAGGTTCGCGGAGAAAGCAAGCTCTACAAAGGTAGTGAGCTCCATGAAAGAAAGAAGATTCAAGGAGAGACATTGAGCTTTATGAAAGAAGTGAACTTCACAAAGAACAATCTTTGCTCTGCAAAATAGTGATATCTATGATCTAGTGGGCTCTGCGAACTAGAGATCTTTGCGAACTATAGTGATCTTCGAAGCTGGGAGCTTTGCGAAGGAGATCTTTGAGATGAAAAATTGAGTACCAAAATTAAGTGAGAAGTGATTTAAAGTGGATAAAAGATATGAATGGTGAATAGGAATAAGTATTATTATAAAGTCCAAGTTGTTCTTATCAGCTTATGGATATGAAATAGAAGATCTGTTTTTAACGATTAGATTTGTAAAGGTTTTTCAAGAAGCACATAGATATTTCATTACCCTATTTGTGCTAAGAGGGTGCACACACATTTTAAGATTATCTCCCATGTACTACACGATTGAAAGAGAATATTCTACTCGTTTTATTCAACATTAAAGTATTATCTCTTTAGTGGACACTTTGGTACAAGATTATCTCCATACCATACCAAGGACTAGCAGCACTCATTGAGTAGTAAACCTTGTAAATTTTTGTGTTCCTATGGATGTGTGTTTGGATTGTGTTTAGTAGGGAAGGAGATCCTTAACAAGAAATGAAGGTTGCTTCATTTAAAAGGAAACATAAAAATAAGACATAACTAATTCACCCCCTCCCCCTCTCAGTGATACATGGATCATGACTGGGTAACTTAAATTGGTATCAGAGGGAAAGGTTCCCTTCATTTATTCTTTCCTAAATTTTTGAAGAGAAATTGTGATGGAGAATCTGAATTGTGTGAACAGTAAGGGGATTTTGATATTTTATGGGAAGAATTATCATATATGGAAGGATAAAATGATGCATTATCTTATGTATCTTGGATATGAAGTTCTTGAAACTATAACGGATGGATTTCCTGATATTGATGAAAAGGTTCCTCTTACTCCTATCAATAAGAAGAATATTGAGAATGATAGAAGAGATAAAAATGTATTACACTCATCTCTTTCTGAGAGTGAATTTTTAATAGTGAAAGGTGTCGCTACATCCAAAGGAATCTGAGACAAACTAAAAAATGTCTATGAAGGAAATAAAAAAGTGAAGAAGGGAAAACTTTAAATCTAGAGGCTAAAGTATGAATAATTAAATATGGGTGAGTATGAATCTATTGGGGAATTCTTTATGAGGATAAAAAACATTTTTAGTAAAATTATATGTCCTATTGAAAAGTTATAGGATTCTATAGTTGTTGAAAAGATCTTGAGAATTATTCCCGAAAAATTTGATGCTAAAGTTTCATCATTGGAAGAAAGAGATCCTGAAACATTATCTCTGGATGATTTTCATAGCACTCTAATCACTTATGAAATGAGAAGGGAGAAGTCTATAAAGAGAAAAGAAAAATATGATAGAGAAATGTCTTTCAAGGCTAAAAAGAAAGTGAAGTTGAATAAGATTATTATTGAAGATGAAGCTGGTGAATCCAACTTTGTAAATGAGGTATGTCAAAATTTTGATGAAATTTTATCCTTGTTTTCTAAAAATGTGGAAAGAGGCATAGATAAATACAAAGAGAAACTCCCTTTGAAATGTTTTGAATGTGGAACTGTTGGCCACTTTGATGTTAATTTCCCTTAAAAAGGGAAAGATGAAGACAATGATGAAGAAGATAGAATATCAAGAAGCCCATGAAAGAAAAAGGGTGAAAAAGATAAATATTCTGGCAGTGGTAAGGGAAAAAAGTTTTTTAAATAAAAAGAAGAAGATTTTTGTCAAAAAATGAAGATGATGATAATAGAGAGATTGAATCTGAAAAATCTGTGGCTGAGAAAGCTAGTGAGAGTACCTTTTTTCAATAGTGAATAATGAAGATAATAGGAGAATTAATAATGAATAAGTGGAAACTCAACTTGAAAAGTATCTAAAAGAAGATCTGAAGGAATGTTTGAGAAAGATTAAAAGGCTTGAGAATGAAAATAGGAAATTGAAAAATGAAAACACTGCATCAAATGACCAAGAAGGTTTTCTTAATAAGAAAGAAAAATTTGAAAAGAAGATTGATGATCTGAAAAATTCTCTTGAGGGTGAAAAGAATCATAATGATCATCTGGAAGTAAAGTTGAAGGAAAAATAAGATGGGTTGGAACTTGTCCAATATAAACTTTATAAAGATAATTAAAGGAACACAAGGTTCAAAAAATCTTTTACAGAAGTTGGTGAAAGTTCAACTAAGAATTAACCTAAGAAGGATTGATTTTTTTTACCTTCAATGGTTCAAAAGAAATATGGAACTGGTTTTGATAAGAACAATTCTTAAAAGGCTACGTATGTAGACAAAGTTATCAATACTAAAAAATTAGAAGCATCTAAAAATCCCAAGTCTAGAAATATTTCTATTAATTTTGGTTCTGGTAAGTGTGAATAGAATCTAAGTTGAAGAAGAAAGTTACAATTGAAGATATGAAGACTGATGGTCAGTAGAGTTCTGGTAAGAATATTTTTAAGAATCATGTTCACAACTTCGGTAAGTATGGATGTTTCAGAGGGAAATATTCATTCTATGACTATTTCTGGTATTATGGTGAATTCAGACACATGGAAAATATGTGTTGGTTTAACCAACAACATTACTACTATTCCACAAGCTTTTAAAGACAAGGTTGACGGGGAGTTAATATTTTTAAAAGAAAAAACCTCAAAATAAAGTCCAGAAAACATATGAGAAAGTTGGTGTGAATGTTAAGAATATGTTCCAACCACTGGAAACTATCTGTGAAAGATGTGATTGACCTGGATATCTTTCTAAGGGTTTTTTTGATTATATCACTGAAACAAGAAATGTTTTTTAAAAATACTTAGAAGCTAGAGATTTTAAAGCCTAAGAAAGACATATTTTCTAGGTCTGAAATTAAAGAGTGCTTTGTTGTCTTTCCATAACATATTGACTTGTCTTGGAAATTGGAGGAAGCATAGAAAAAAGTGGAATAAAAGGATGAACAAAAAGCTCTTATTGTTGAAACCGATTTGAAAGATATGAAATGAGAACTACCATAGATCCTTGATAGTGTCTATTCATCTAATATTATAAGATACTTAAAGTTGTTAAAGAATGTGAAAGATTTCAAAGAAGGAATAGTGACATTTGAAAACAATGAATCTCTAAGTATCAAAGGTGTTGGATTAGCCATCATTGGAAAAGAAAAATGAAATATGGGAAAACATTATATGTTGATGGGATAAAACACAATATGTTAAGTGTGTCACAACTCTGTGATGGGGGGAAAAAATTCATCTTTAGAAAGGATAGATTTTTTTTGAAAAATGAAGATGATGGAAAGGTAGTAACAAGAGGCTAACATACAAAAGGAAACTTATTCCAAGTTGATTAATTTCATAAATCTTGTTACATGGTTTTGATAGATTAAAATAAGTTTTGGAATAAAAGGCTAGGATACATGTGTCAAAGAAAAATGATAATATTATTAACATGAGATAGCGTTCGAGATGTTCCTTATTTATGAACAATAAGAGATTGGTGTTACACTATTTGTAAAAAAGGGAAGATCAAAGATAAAATGCACAAGAAAGTTTACATTTGTTCCAAATGTCCTTTGGAACTTATCCACTATGATATCTATGGGCTAATGAGAAAACAATAAAAAAATGGATATAAATACTTCATCACTTTAATTGATGATTTTACTCGTATTACATGTGTTATGTACATGAGGCATAAGTCAGATGCTCTGAAAATGTTTAAACGTTTTAGAAGAAAAGATGAGAAGAAATGTGAGTATTCAGTGAAGAAGTTGAGAAAAAAAATGGTGGTGAATAAAAGAACAAATAATTTGAAAATTATCTTGAGAAACATAGAATTCGACATGAGTTCAGTTCACCATACACACCTTAACAAAATAGGGTTTCTGAAAGAAAGAATATGAGTTTGGTGGACATGGGGTGAACTATGTTACTTGAACATGGTCTCTCTCATTACTATTGGAGGAAATCCATGAGTACTTATATGTATATATAGAAATTATGTTTCTACAGGACAAATTCAAATATGACTCTTTAAAAAATTTTCTATGTAAAAACTCCAAGTTTGAAATAATTAAGATTTTTGGGAGTCCATGCATTATAAATAAGAAAGGTGGAAACCTTGGAAAGTTTGAAAAAAGAGGAGATGTTGGAATTTTTCTTAGCTCTTCTCCAGAAGGGAGAGAATATAGATGTCTGAACAATTAAATAGGAAGAATTATTTATTCTTTATATGTGAAAGCTGTTGAAATTATTTTGAAAGAAAATAAGTCATATACTGATGTGGAAGTTGAGATGGATAGAGAATATTTTGTTAACAATCTTGATAATGATTCAGATTGTGTTAATCCTACTCAATAAGAGGAATTAGACTCAAAAATATCAATTTATGAGGATGAAATTCAAATAGCTCATCCTAGGTAGACAGAACAAGTGGAATCTCATAAAATTATTGGATATCAACCTCAAAGGGTTCAAACAAGAAGAACAACAAATGCTATCACACACACTTCCCTCTTTTCAAAAGTTGAAATAAATGATGTGAATGAAGAATTTGAGCATCTATAATGGGTTTAAGATATGAATTAAAAACTTGATCAAATAGAGAAGAATGATACTTGGGAGATTGTACCCAAGACGAACAATAAGAACATTATTGGTACAAAGTGGGTTTTTCTAAACAAGCTGAATGAAGATGGTAAAGTGATAAGAAACAAATAAATATTGGTTTTTAATGGGTATTCAAAAATTTAAGGCATTTATTTTAATGAAACCTTTTCTCCAGTGTAAAGGCTAGAAACAATCAAAATATTTCTTGCTATTGTTGCACAATAAGACTACAACATCTTTCAAATGAATGTAAAATCCATATTCTTGAATGGTGATCTTGATGAGGAAGTTTACAATGATCAACCTTGTGGCTTTGTTATTGAAAAATATGAAACTTATGTGTGCAGGTTAAAGAAGGATTTTTATGGGATAGAAAAAGCACCAAGGTCATGGTATTCAAAACATTATACTTGATTAAGGAAAATGAATTTCAATAAAGGAATATTAGACAATAATATTTACATAAATGAATGTCATGAGTTCTCTCTGATCGTAATTGTTTATGTCAATGACATTATCTCTGCTAGGAATGATGAAAGATCATGTGAAAGATTTGATGAGGATATGAATAAGTTATTTGAGATATCCATGTTGGGAGAAATTAAATACTTTCTTGGGATGCAAATTTCATAGAAGAAGAATCACATTTTTCTATCTCAAGAAAAGTATGCTAAAGAACTTCTGAAGAAGTTTGGTATAGAAAATTTGAAACTGGTGACTACACCGATTTTAGTGGGACCCAAGTTTTCTAAAGATGTAGAAGGAAAAGAAGTTGACCAGAAAGAGTTTCAAAAGCTAATTGGAAGTTTGTTATATTTTACTTCCTCAAGACCCAACATTGTCTATGTTATTACATTATGTGCAAGATTTCAGAGCGCTCCTAAAGAATCGAATTTGATTTATGAAAAATGAATTCTTAGATATATAAAAGGCACAATTTTTTTTGGAATTAGGTATGATGTATCAGAAAATATTGATCTATTTAGGTATTTAGATGCTGATTGTGTAGGAAACATTGATGATTGAAGATCCACATCTGGTAGAGTTTTCTTTCTGGGGAAAATTTGTGTTAGTTGGAATATAAAGAAACAGAATTCAGTAAATCTTAGCAAAAATAAAGCTGAGTACATTGATGATACTCAAGATGATACCCAAATCATGTGGATGAGGACTCAGTTTGAAGATATAATTTTTTAAGTAAAGATACCCTTGCTCTTGAGTTGTGATAATCAGAGTAAAATCAATATTACAAGGAATACGGTACCAAATTATCATTAAAAAAACATTGACATAAAGTAACACTTCATCAAAGATAAGGTGGAGAATAATTAATTGAGGCTGGAGTACATTACTACATTCGAACAAGTTGTTGACATATTCAAAAAACATTTACCTAAGGAACCATTTGCTAAATTGAGGTTGAACATGGGTGTTCAACCTCATTCTCATTAAGGTTGAGGTACATGTATATGTACCCTGTCTCATCTTACCTTTGGATAATGTTTTCAAGGGGGAGAATTGTAAAAAATCTATCCTTATGGAGGCATGCATAAAGGGGGAGTTATGGGTAAACTGTGAATTCAACATGTAAGTGTGTGAACTATTCAAACTGTTTGTTGGAATGGGTGCAGAATGGTTGTAGATTGTTTGTAGGAAACACATTTTTTTATTGTAGGAATGTTGAATAAGTGAAGAAGGCTGAGGAGGAAAGATGATGCGACATGGTTTCATAGTCACTAATTTTATACAAAATGGTCTTGTTGTCAAGAATTTTTGTTTCCTACAATGAGTTAGCTCACGTAGGATTAGAAATGTTGATAAGTGACCCATTTCTCGAGGTTTTAAAATTTAGTGATTTATGAATCTTGGTTGAAAAAAAAATTAAAAGGGGGAGATTGTTGGGGCCAAGTTGGATGATGAATTTTTTGGATGCATGAAGTATTGTCTTTTGTAGTCAAGGAAGTTTGAGAAGAATGGAAATCACTTCACTTTGTATAAGTGGGTGAGGAAAGACATCAAAGTTACAATACTTTACATGTTAAATCTGACGATTATTTTCTGGTCTGTATTTAAAAAATTTCATAAGTTGGTTGGAGAACTTATGATTCAAGAATTATGAAGGAAAGGGGGAGAAACTATGTAGTCAATAAGAATGGTTGGTTTTGCAGAATCATGTATCTATAGTGGCACAATTTTCTAGTGTATAGCAAATTTTTGGGGTCCAAAATTTGGAGTTGGGCTATCATTGCGAAAAGTGGATTTCCTTGAAGATCTCAACAAAACATGGAAAAGGAATGAATTTTGTGAAGATAATATTCATGAAGTAGATTTTTCGAAGACATGAAGAATGTTGACGATGTTCTTCATGATTACAACGAGCTTTGCAAATGGCTAAGGAAAGGAGCATTGTGGGTGATTATTATAATGGTGAAGGTGAAGATCATTTTAGTGGTGAAAAGGAAGAAGGATCATCGTGGTGGTGAAAAGGATTTGATGGAACACTTCATAATTACTACAAGATTTTCAAATCTAGAAAATAGCCAGGGTGCTTCGCGAGATAGGGTGAATTTCGATGGAAATTTCAGAGCTCTGTAATTTGGTGCTAATGTGGTGCTAAGGTGGATGGAAGGTTCTGGAGTCAGTGAGAAACACCTATAAATATTCCCTTACCCCCTTAATAAAAGTAGAGATACTTAACAAGAATTTTTGAGCTCTCGAATTGTGAATAAGTTTTGAGGAGAAAGAAAGATCTACAAAGGTAGTGAGCTCCGTGAAGGAATGGAGCTTCGCAAAGAGACGTTGAGCTTTGCGAAAGAAGTGAAATTCGAAAAGACCAATCTGTGCTCAATAAAATAGTGAGATCAATTATCTAGTGAGATCTATGAACTATAGATATTTGCATTCTATAGTGCTCTGCGAAGCTGGGAGCTTCGCGAAGGATCTCTACTAGATGAAGAATTGAGTACCCAAATTAAGTGATAAGTGCTTTCAAGTGGATAAAAGATATGACTGGGGTATATGACTAAGTATTATTATGAATTCCAGGTTGTTCCTATCAACTTCTGGATAGGAAAATGAATAGTTTTTTCAATGTTCAGATTTGTGAAGGTTTGTAAAGAAGCACAAAGATATTGAATTACCCTATTTGTGGTAAGATGGTGCACACACACTTTAGGATTATATCCCAAGTACTATATAAGTAAAAGGGAATATCCTACTTATTGCACTCCCCATTAAAGGATTATCTCTTAAGTGGATTGTGTGGTAAAATATTATCTCTATACCATACCAAGTACTATCTACTCTCATTCATTAGTTAATATTGTAAATTCTTGTGTTGTTAGGGATGTGTGTTTGAATTCTGTTTAGCATTAAGGGAGATCCTTAATAGGAGATGAAGGTTGTTTCATTTGAAAGGAAACATAAAAAGAAAAGACATCACTGATTCACCCCTCCACCTATTTGTGATACCTAAATCCTGACTAGGTAACTTCAATATGTAATGATATATCCCAACATAATAAAATAGAAATTAAAAAGGAATAACATAAAATGAGTGATTGAATAGAGAAGGGTGGTAGATTCCCTTACCTTGAACAGTAACTTCTAAAAACATAAGATTAGGAACTTGAGGTATTGATGACACCTTGGGAGGACTCCTTGGGAGGAAATACTATCAGATATTTTAGGGGAATGATTTTGGAATGAAAGGAAATGAAGTAATAGGTGGGTATTTATAGTAAAAGAGAGGTAGTTTTTTATTAATTTCAAACGACACCTCATTAGTGTTATTTGAAAAACCATGGGCTTGCCCATGGTATTTTCCCATTGTATTGGACACTTGGGACACCTCATATCATATTTTAATCCAAAAGATTTGACCAGAATCTTACCTTACTCATTACATCATTATGGCATAGTTATGATGTCATTAAACATATCGAAAACTCAAAACTATATTTTTACTATTCATCGAAAATTAAACTATTTCAGAAAAATCCAAAATATTCACCCAAACCATATTTTTGATGTGTAGAATTCAAAAATGAAATATATTTTATGAAAATGAATTCCATTTTAAATAAAATTAAATAAATTAAATACTAATACATAACTAATAATTTTTAAAACATTTATTTACTCACACTATGATATAATTATATCACATTACCATTTAAGATGACTAAAATATATTTATACTTCCCTAGGTGAGGTTAACATTCCATTAGTCAAATTAATATTCATAAGGGTAACATTACTATTCCAAAGGGTCAAGTTTGTATTCACCAAAAAATTAAGTTGATTCTATTAGTATCTAAATACCTTTTTGATCGCAACTGTGTATATCCGTTTTTCTAAAATAATTTCATAGAATCAAGTATTTAATAATTCTTAAAAAAATATTTTTTTACTATTCATCAATAATACCATTCATCCAAAAATACTATTCATAAAAAATTGAAACTTCTTAGAAAACTACTAAAAATTCACCATAGATTAATTTTGACATCTGAAATTAAAAAATGATATTTATTTTACCATAATAAATCTATAAGTTTGAGACATTTAACTTTTAAATACTAAAACCCTTAGTTATTAAAAATAATAGTTAATGAAAAATGAATAGTAAAATTTCTGACACTAAAAAAAATATTTTAACATTTATATTTAAAATGGGGTGTTTAATCATACTATTTAATTAAAATAATTATTATTCAAAATAAATTATTTTTTTATAAAAATTATATCATTTCTAAAAAGTATAATTTGGGTCTAAAAATACAATTTATCAATTTTTTCTCAATTAAACATATATTTTATTAAGAAAAACTATTCTTAAATGTGTATATCCCATTATTGTTTATAGTTGTACTAATCTAAATTTATGCATGATGTACAATGTTATCTTGAAATAAAATGTAATTCTATGTGCTTCTATTGTAAAACATAATAAAATGTTATTGGGAGGAAAGAGATCCATAAATAAAAGTACTTTTTTTGGGTCGTTACATTCTTCCACCCTTAATGAAATTGCATCCTCACAATTTTCTTTTATTATAAAATTTTTACTATAAAGAAACTTATAATTATAAAATAATTTTTTGTCTTAAAAAATCATGCTTTAAAAAATATTATTCTTTAATAACAATTACATTTTCTGTAAATCCTTCATAATGATTCATAAAAAGGTTGTTATTAACCAAACATATCCCCTAAGAGTGTCAAAACAAGTGTGAAATAAGGACTATTGTCATGCACCAGTTCCTGTTCAAGTCTAGCTTAAAGATGTGTTTTCATGTTTTACCCCTAGATGCATCTGCACCAGAGCCACACCCACTTGTTCGTATCTAAGAGAACATTTATTTTTTCAAAAACCATTTACTTAATATTTCACCAAAATTCCAATAAGTTTTCTTATATTTAAACTTTTTTATATGGTTCTTTCTAATGTCTTCAAATCTTAATTTCTATAAATAACTAAACTATCCTATGATACCAACAATGGCATCCCACCTTTTTATAACTTTAGATGACATTTTACAAATAGCGGATCTTTTGGTTTTAGTGTCTTGGAAATCAGAAACATATTAAATGAAAACTTAAAACACATTATTCTAATCCAATTTAAAGGCTTCTTCAAGGTTCATCCTAAGTACATTTATTGTATCTCATAACCTGGGGATGTACATCAAAGGAAAGGATGGGAAGAAGACCCAGTAAGGGAAAAAAAGTTAAACAATTTACATGTGAACTTGATAAATATTTATAAGAACACGAGGAATATCGTAAAGGCATGATAAAGAGGTATATCATAATAATAATAACTTGAATCATAACTTGAAAATGTGGCTACAAAATTTAATTTATACATTCATAAGAACATCACCAAGGTCCATCCCCAAGGTGTTATAACAAAATTACCAAGGTTATTCACCAAGATATAATACAAGAATATCAACCAGGTTTATCACAGAGGTTTCATATAAATTACCAAGGTTATTCACCAAGGTATCGTAAAATCATAACACCAAGGTTTATCACTGAGGTAGCATAAAAATTACCATTGTGATTCACCATGGCATCGTAAAACTTATCATCTCTATAGATTAATTTATTTACCCAATGCATTGGAGAACTATTAGGGAACACACTTAATATGTATTTATTTTCAATTGATACACATAGATCATAATAAAAAATTTCATAAAAAACCCATATAGAATAAAAGAAATAGGTTTCATATCAAAATTATGGTGTTTTAAAAAGTTCTTAAAAACATGATCATTATGTCATTTATAACCCACGAGAAGAGAATGAGGGTTTTATATATTTCAATTCCAGAAATAAATAAATAATTTTTATTTCTTGATAAATAAACTTGGAAATTAAATAAGTTTTGGTATTTACATAAATAAAATAAAATAATTTCCTTAGAAAAAGAGAGATATTTTGAGATGAAAATTCTGTCGCATAACGGGTGTGAAACATGGTTTTATAAAACATTAAAAATAGGGGGAAAAGGGTATACCATTAATAAATGAATCATAATAAGGTAGATTTATAGAATAAAATGTAAATAAGAAAGTGTTATGGAAATTTGAAATACATACAACATAAAAGAGAACTTGAAAGAAAAAGAGAAGTTAAGAATTCCATTACAAAATTTCGGAAGACTAACGACGTCACTTAAAAATTCATAAAATGTGTTGATGATAGAAAAAGGTGTCTCTAATAATTTTTAAATAATATGAACATTAAGGGTAATATGTAATAAAATATCCCAACATAATAAAATATAAATTAAAAGGCATAACATAAAAGGAGTGCTTGGAAAGAGAAGGGTGGCAGATTCCCTTAACTTGAAGAGTAACTTCTAAAACTCTAAGATCCAGACCTTGAGGGATTGAGGACACCTTGGGAGGTAATACTATAAAATATTTAATGGGAATTATTTTTAATGAAATTAAAAGATGTAATGGGTGGGTATTTATAGTAAAAGAGAGGAAGTTTTTTTATTAATTTCAAAGGACACATTATTAGTGGTATTTGCACAACCATGTTCTTTCCCATGGTATTGGCCACTTGTGACACCAAATATCATATTTTAATCCAAAATATTCGGATATCATCTTATATTACTCATTACATCATTATGATATAGTTATGATGTTGTTAAACATAACGAAAACTCAAAACTGTATTTTTACTATTCATCAAAAATTCAACTATTTCAGAAAAATCCCAAAAATTCACCATAACCATTTTATACATGTATAATTCAAAAATGAACATCATTTTATTAAAATTAATTCCATTTTAAATAAAATCAAATAAATAAAATTCTAATACATAACTAATAATTTTTAAAACATTTATTTACTTACACTATGATATAATTATATCACATTACCATAAAAGATGACCAAAATATATTTATACTTCTTTAGGTGAGGATACTATTCCATTTTTAAAATTACTATTTCAATGGGCCAAGTTACTATTCACTAAAAAATTAAGTTAATCCTATTGGGCTCTAAATATCTTATTGATCGCAATAGTGTATGTTTGTTTTTAGAAAATCATTTCACAGAATAAATTACTTAATAATTCTTAAAAAATATGTTTTAATATTCATAAAAATAATATTAATAAAATAATATTCAAAAAAAATATAATATTCATCAAATACCATTCTTCAAAAAAATACTATTCATCAAAAAAATTGAAACTTCTTAGAAAACTAATAAAAGTTCACCCTAGAGTAATTTAGACATTTGAAATTCAAAAATGATGTTTATTTTACCATAATAATTCTAGGTATGAGAAATTTAACTTTTAAATATAAAAACCCTTAGTTATTAAAAATAATAGCGGATAGAAAATGAATAGTGAAATTGCATAGTGAAATTTATGACACTTAAAAAAAATATTTTAACATTTACATTTAAAAAGGGGAATTTTAATCATTTTATTTAATTAAAATAATAATTATTCAAAATACCTTAAATTTTTATAACAATTATATCATTTTTGAAAAGTAAAATTTGGTTTCTAAAAGAAAATTTATCAAATTTGTCTTAATTAAACATATATTTTATTAAGAAAAACTATTCTTAAATTTGTATATCCCATTATTGTTTATAGTTGTACTAATAAAAATTTATCCATGATGTACAATGTTCTCATGAAATAAAAATTAATTCCACGTGCTTCTATTATAAAACATAATAAAATGTTATTGGGAGGAAAGATATTTATAAATAAAAGAAGTAAATTTTTCAGGTCGTTACATACATAGTTTGGGAAAACCATGCAACACCTCCAGGAAACCATGCATAGTGAATTAGGGGAAAAATGGAAGGTGCACGGGCTGCACACGGTTTGTCCAAACTGTGTGAAGGCTTAGGAGAATCCGTGTCGTGTTGTGTTTTTGTGGACAATGAGATTTTACACAGTCGGTACACTGTTTGGTAACCATGCAAGAAAACCGTGCACAGGCCATCCTTGAGGTAGTGGCTGGAGCATGGTGAGCACACGGTTTGACTAACTGTGTGACCAAACTATGTGCAGTTCAAAAGTCAGATCCTTAAATTGTGGATCTAACTTTGTTTACCATTAATTTCCTTGTTTTTATACCAAAGTGGCCCTAAATTAGGATTCTTCTCTCTCAAAGGTTGGAGAACCTCTCCCAAGAAAATTTGGAATTGATTCGGAGTATTTCCTTGGTGAGTTGAAGCCTAATTCTTAGGGTAAGGCTTCATTCTTCATTGTTCTTGATGCATTTTCATAGATTTACTTCACTCTTTCTCTAGTTTTCTCAGATCTACACTTTCTTTGGGTAGATATAAGTTTGTGAATGCCAAATAAGACTAGATTTGGTTTGGTTCTTTCTAGGAAAAGAGATATAAGGCAGTTTTGTAGAGATTTAACAAGATTTCATTAGCATTATTCGTCAGTTTATCATTTTCGCCAAAACTCTCGAGGTAGGTGGATCCACTCTTGACTCCTCTTGGTCAAAGTGAACATTGAGCCTTTCTATGTATAGTGCCTTCTATAACTATTGATGGATTTGAACTAAAATGGGGATTCTTAGTGTTAAAGATGGATGTCTATGATGTAATCCTGAGTATGGATTGGTTGACAACATTCAAGGCTCACATCGACTGTTATAGAAGAACAATTAGTTTCACAAATGAGGATGGCACTGAGCATCTCTTTAAAGGAGTAAGAGTTGTGAATATAGGTGTAACAGTCTTATTGGCACCAGCAGTGGAAATGATCTCTTACCAGTTGGTGGCATCGACCTTGGCATCAATGGAAGATATTGTAAGTAATAGTTTTCCAATAGCGGTTCATTAGTATATAGATGTCTTTTCAGAAGAATTTCTAGGGTTTCCACCTATAATAGAAATAGAGTTTACGATTGATCTCCTCTTGGGGACTAGTCCTATCTCACTTCCCTATTATAGAATGGAACCAATAGAATTAAGGAAGCTAAAAGTCTAGTTGTAAGAGATGGAAAGTAAGGGTTTAATTCGACCAAGAAAATCTTCGTGGGAAGTACCAGTCTTTTTCGTAAAGAAAACAGATGGAACACTATGAATTTTTTTTGATTATTGTAAGCTTAACCAAGTTATTATAAAGAATCAGTATCTACTTCCATGCATTGATGATTTATTCAATCAATTGAGGGGAGCTCAATGGTTCTATGAAATTGACTTTCGATCAGGATATCACCAATTACGAGTACAAAAGGAGTATATTCTAGAAACATCTTTTAGAATTAGATATGACAATTATGAATAAGTTGTAATTCCATTCAGTCTTATGAATGCACTAATAGTATTTATGGAATTGATGAATCAAATATTCCAACGATATCTCGATTCTTTTTTTTGTGGTGTTTTTATAAAACATATTGGTCTATTAAAGGAAAAGGTATGAGCATGAGTAATACTTGGAAATGGTGTTTTAAATCTTGATAGATCATTATTTTTATGAAAAACTAACAAAATGTGAGTTTTGGATACAAGAGGTACACTTTCTTGTCCACATAATTTCTGAAAAATCCATTTTAGTGGATATGGAGAAGATAAAAGCTGTTATATCTTGGAAACCCCCAAAGAACATATTTGAGATATGAAGATTTCTTGGTCTCACCAGTTATTACAGATGCTTTATTCGTGACTTTTCATGGCTATCCTCACTAATTATAGCTTTGAAAAAGAATAATGTTCCATTCCAATAGACTAAGGAAAGCTAGAATCTTTTGAAGATCTGAAAGTTCCCCTTACATCAGCACCTATCTTGATACTGTCCGAATTAGGAAAAGGGTACATGGTGTACTGTGATTCTTCAAGATTTGGGTTGGGGTGTATTCTCATCCAAGGATATCATGTTGTGGCTTATGGCTCACAAAAATTCAATGTGCATGATAAGAATTACCCAAAATATGATTTGGAATTAGCTTCATTTTTCCATGCCTTGAAGACTTGGCATCATTATCTCTTGGTGAGAAATTCATTATGATCACATATCATAAGATCTTGAAGAATATTTTCCCACAAAGAGATTTTAATCTGAGGCAAAGTAGGTGGATGGAGTATCTCTAAATGTTCAACTTTTACTTTATGTATACACTAAGTAATGGAAACACAGTGGCAGATAAATTAAGTAGAAATTCATATGATCAGTTTGTGAAATAAGCTTCAGATGAGTGGCAGATGATATCGGTCCTAACCAAAATGCATGTGAAATGTGAAGACCAAGGTTATCCTACAGTTTTCTTTTTGATTATTCTTGTTCTCAATTTGATGATGATGGTAAAGTATGCACATACATCCAATGATTAATGTGTTAAAATGAGTTCAAAACACAATAGTGGGGAGACCATTGAGAGTTGGATAATGGATGAGAGTTTCATATTGTGGTTTATAAATCAGATGGTTGTAGTTATAGATAGTTAGGAACAACTTCTCCATGAATAACACCATTTAAGATGGGATGTTCATCCTAGAATATAGAATATGTATAAGGTGTTGAAGGTACAATTTTTTTTGGAGTGGCATGAAATGAAAGGTGGATCAGTTTGTTTCAAAGTTCTTAACTTTTCAGTATGTTAAGATAGAACATCAGGGAATAGCAGGTATGTTTCAGTTTTTACCTATTCCAGTGTGGAAATGGGACTATATAGCTATGAATATTTTTTACAGGCCTCCTAAGAATGGTTCAAAAACATGATTCCATATGGGTAATAGTGGATCAACTCACGCAGTCGGCATATTTCATTCATATCCGTGAAACTCATAGAGTGGATCATCTATCCAAAATATATATCTATAAAGTGGTAAAGATACATGGAATACCAGTTTCGATAGTGTAATATAGAGATATGAGGTTCAATTCTCATTTCTAGAAATCCTTACAGAAATCCCTTAGGACTTAGTTGACTATAAGTATGATGTATCACCCTCAGATAGATGGTAAATCCAAAAGGATGATACAAATATTGGAAGAAATGATATGGACTTGTGTAATGTATTTTGGTGGATCATGGGAAGATAATGTTTCATTGGTGGAGTTCTTATATAATAACAGCTACCAGGCCTCAATACACATGGCTCATTTTGAAGCTTTGTATGGGCGTCCTTGTCGTTCTCCACT
This sequence comes from Viscum album, assembly GCA_963277665.1. Lineage (NCBI taxonomy): Eukaryota > Viridiplantae > Streptophyta > Magnoliopsida > Santalales > Viscaceae > Viscum > Viscum album. The sequence goes on along the minus strand of OY728161.1, from coordinate 140,912,851 downwards.
TTTCTGGGGGGAAACTAGTGAAACTTCACTCACTGGGATGATCATTGTCTAAGAAACAATGTATAAGATATAGTTGACTAGAAAGAGAATGTATATGGATCATAGTCATTAGAAATCATATGTGGATCATCTTCGATAGTAGTTTTCATTCACGGTGAGTGATAATGGGTTATTAAGAATCTATCCAAGTCTTGGACATCATCATTTGGGAAGAAGGGAAATTTATATCCTTGATACATTTTCAATTTTGAGATATTGGAACTGGTTAGAGAGGTGGCATATCAGTTGGAATTGCCACCAAGGTTCAGTGTGGTGCATAATGTGTTCCATGTATCATAGGTGAAACTGTATCATCCTGAAACTGAACATGTGATCAAATGATATCACATCTACCTAGAACTGGATGCTTCATTGGTACATATCCCAGTGCAAATTTTGGATAGGAAAGAGAAAGTCTTTCATGGAAAGAGCATCAGTCTAGTATGGGTTTTTTAGAAACATGGTCAGATTTAGAAAGAGACCATGGAACACGAGAAGGAAATGAAAGATAAATGACTCTAACTCTTTTAGGGAGATGGTTGTTTTCAACTTTATGAGGATGGAAAAACAAATGGTGGGGAGAATGTAGCACCCCTAGTTTCTGGTATATAACCCTTTTGTTTTGATTTTGATGTATATAAAGTATAAGGGTAAAAGTTGGGAGATTTTGGGGAACTTGTAATTTGTTTTTGGGGTTTTTTACAGGTTAATGGTTGGTGCATGGTTTGGTAAAACCATACAACACCTCTAGGAAATCGTGTAGAGTTAATCATGGGAAAAATAGAAGGCACACGAGCTGCAAATGGTTTGTCCAAACCTTAAGAAGGCATAGGAGAAAATCTGATGTGTTGTTCTTTTGTGGATAGTGATCTTTCTCACAGTTGGTGCACAGTTTGGTAACTGTGCGAGCCAACCATGCATGGTTCATCCTTGAGGTAGTGGATGGAGCACAATTAGTGCACGATTTGACTAACAGTGTGACTAAACCATGCGCATGTCAAAAGTTAGATCCTTAAATTGTGGATCTAACTCATTTTACCTTTAAATGCCTCTATTTTACCACAAAACAACCCTAACTTGGGATTATTCTCTCTCAAATGTAGGATAACCTCTCTTAAGAGATTTTTAATCTATCTGGAGCCTTCCATTGGTGTGTTGTAGCCCGATTCTTACGGTATGGCTTCATTTTTCATCGTTCTTGATGAATTTTCATAGATTTACTTAATTTCTTCTCTCGTTTTCTCATATATATGCCTTCTGTGGGTATATATAAGGTTTTTAATTCCAAATAAGTCTATATTTTGTTTAGTTCTTTCTTGGGTAATAGATCTAAGGTAGTTTCGTGGAGATTTAACCCAGTTTTGTTGGTGTTCTTCATCCGTTTACCATTTTTTCCAAAACTCTCGAGGTAGGTGGCTTCACTCTTGACTCATCTTAATAGAACTAATTGAATTTATTTCAAATTGATTATTTAGAGTGGAATTGATTTTGAACTGGCTATGTAATGATTTTTAAAAACCCTCTTGAGTGATAGTTTGGGGAAACATGGAAATTGGGTGTTCTTGCATAAACTGCTTTAGTTCTTGGTTTTAAAATGGGGATTTTGTGGAATCATGATAAATGGATTAATCAAAATGTTTTCAATGAAAGGTTTGATTTTACTGAGATAGAAAGATTTATTTGAATTAGGTTTTTAGAAGGTTTTTGATAAAAGAATGGTTTTACTAAAATGGATGAAATGGTTATTTTGGCATGGTTTTGGGAATACTTAGTGTGTGTTCATATTTCATTTCCAGGTATTGATTGAAATATGACCTTGGGCTTAGTGATAAATGTGTAATAGAAAATGGGATATAATTACCTTATTATAACTTGGTAGATCGATGATAAACCACTCATGAGAATGGAACTATCGTCATGATGCATGCATGGTTGGTATTGTGGATACGTGAAATAGAATGCTTATACCCACTGGAACTTGTGAAGTGGGTTTAAAGCATGGTTTGGTTGTTTTCTTGAAAAAATAAATTTTTAGGAAAATTGGGTGACATGTAACTTGTTTATGTTTGGTTATAAACTATTTTAGAACTTGCTTATATTTAGTTGTGAATTATTTTGTAAATTTTTTTATATAAACTGTTTTATATAAATATTGCTAAATTTTATATCCTAGTGGAATGTGTAGGGAAGTCATTGGGGAAAACCTACTGAGTTTTTTTACTCACCAATGCTTTGGAACTTTGGTTCTTTTGAAGATGTCATCTACTGATACATGGGAAAAGGTAATGTATCACATGTATTTAGCACTACTTCATGATACCTAGACTATTGTTGGAGCTTGGAACTTGGATCATGTGGTGCTATGGAGTCTCACAGTTTTCCTAGAGTTTTCATAGTATCTTACACTATTTACATTGATATTGTAGTCTTCTTCTGTGGTATATATATTTTATCATTATTTTGATTAATGAAATTTTGAGTTTTCTTTCATTGTTTATGCATCATAGTTGTTTGATTGGTTTGATTTTTTTGGTTAGTTGTTTTATTCTTAAAGGGTAAATCATCCCCCACTTGTATTGAAACCCTTTGGCATTTATTTCTAGCCTTTTTCATCTTGGGGATGTCGCTTAAGGCCAAGTAGCATTCCACTACCCTCTCAAGCCAATAGGATGTGGCGGTATGGTACATACCTCACATGAAAAAATAATATTCATAACCTGGGGAATGAAAACATAATAAAGTGGTGATATATTGACCCAGAATTTTCATACATAGATATCACATCATAGTATATTAATATTAATTACATAATATAACAATCCATACAATAATCATAAATTTCTAGTGACTTTGGACACATGAAAACCTAAACAACTGGTTCATAAAAGATATACATCATCTACCACTAAGTTCTTCATAACAATAACCCTTCTTAGAAATATCATACTTAGTACCTTACTTCATTAACCTAGGGAAAAAACCTAAGAAAGGGTGGTCTCAGATGCTCAATAATGGTAAAAAAGGGATATATCAATTATTAATTGAGCATAACATGAACATAAGGGAATGATAACATGAGCATAAAATTTAAAAATCACACCCTGTATGTCATAAATCATAATCTTGAGTCATGAAATAAATCTTGGAAGTTCATAATACATGAATCATAACGTAATCAAAGAATATAATCTATAGAAGTATAAAAAATTCATAACACATTGAAAAAGAGTCATACACATAAGTATAAAAAATAATTTCCATATTAGTCAAGGCTCATTTACAAGACTATCATAGTGGATTGGGTTCAATCCTCAAAAAATCATAGTAGTCAAGGTTCACCCCCAATACTGTCATAATAGATTGGGTTCACTCTTAAAACCATCATATAAGTCTTGGTTCACTCACATGACTCTCATAGTGGATTGGGTTCACTCCCCAAACCATCATTGTAGTCATGGTTCACTCCCATGACTATCATAGCAGAAAAAGTATCTTGTTGAATAGGGTTTACTCCACACTACAATCCTCTTTATCTCATTATATATCAATATCTACCAAATTAATTGGAGTTAGATATAGGCACCACCCATCTCATTTTATAATATTACCACCATCCTTGGTTATAACTTTACCACCATCCTTGGTTATAATTCAACCATCGTCCTTGGTTATAAATTAACCACCATCAAAAAATGTAAACCATACATATGTTTATAAAAAGATCTTAAAAAATTCACCACATCATAACATGTTAAAATAAATGAGTTTCATAAAAATTTCATAATAGAATAACCCATGGAAAAGAAATATGTTTCATAAACATTCCATCAATTCATTCTAGTATAACCTGCAGAAAAGAAATGGGTTTTATATAAATATTGTAATCATAAACATAAAATATATAGAGAAATAATAAGGATAGTATAACTAGATCATATCCCCAGTAAATCATAAGTGAAATAAAGGGTTGTTGTCTTTGATGAATAAAAATATCACGAAAAGTTCATTAAAAATATTCTTGAAAAAAGTAACCTTTCCATTTTGAAATCAATTATTTAAAATATAAAAAGTTTCAAAATATTATGGAAATTGTTTTCTTTTAAAATAAATCTGAAAAATTTAAAAGTAAACTTTAAATCATTGATTAGTCATGATGGTGATAAACTCCATTCATTCCGTTTAAGTTAAAAGAAAAACATTCCTTTTACAATTTTTTAAAATTACCTCATTCAAAAAATAAAAAGAATATTTCTTTTAATTTTTTTAAATAAATTAAAACATGGGTAAAAATGAATTTAAAAAAATCATAGAAGAATATTAAAAACCATATTTAAAACATTGTTTGAAAAAATGGATATGGAAGAATTTTTTTTTCAACCGAAGATATAAATAATGTCAATTATACTTTAAAAAAATATTTTCAAATTCTTGAGTATTTAAGGTGAGAAAAATAAATTTAAAACAATTATTTTCAAGAAATAACCATAGTATAATTAATTTCATGAGTTTATTGAGTTATAGATCATAATATTTCATCATCATAATATAACCATAATAAATCCCAATAAATAATGAGATTATAACATAAAACCCTTACCGCTTTAGTAAGATTTGAATCATAATTACCGTGAAATAAATTAACTTAGACTGAAATTTAAATAAAAATAAATTTAATATAAAGCATCATAAAAGATATTCATGGTCATTATATACACCACATAAAATAACTAGTGGTGTATAAGGTATGTGCCCCACAAAAATAAAATTGAGAAGAAAATCCCTTACCTCCAGTCCAAATTCCTTCATACTCAGTAGAACCTCATGTATAATAAATAAATATTTTTTATAGATATTTTAAAAAACCATAATCATATACATCATACCATATATTATATAATTATAACATTTTATAACCTATTTGTTTTAACACTTTATTAAAATCACTGTTCTAGGTGATATCTGCTTCGTTTTTCATGTATGTTTTTGATATGATAGTTTTGATCCTGGTATATTAATCAAGGTTACATAATATAAATAAATTTAATAATGATATAAATATCATATATATTAATTATATTCATTATTATATTAATTCATAAAATATATAGATATAAAAATGAATTACACCATTCAGAGAGATGGTTAGCCATACGTACACATGAACACTGTATCTATTTTTTGACAGATTGAACGAAAGAAAGGTAAATAGTAAACAACCTTTATATAATAATTATTATGTCATATATATATATATATCATATATATTCATTAAATATACCCATATTACCATCCAAATAAAATTTAAATGAAAAAAATAATCACATCACTTCGTGGAGGTGGTAGTTTACACGTACGAACGGTTGATGTTATCATTTTCTAAAAGTTTGGATGGTAAAAAGTTAGATTTGATATTATAATTAAAGAAGTTTAATTGTGTCATAATTAAAATATATAAACATTATAACCATCATAATACTCATCCATAAAATATGGTGATGAAAAATGAATCGTATCGCTACATGGAGATGGTAAGCTATACATACACACAAGTGATATTTTGACTTACCATTTGATAGAAAGAGGGTGAATAAAGGTAGTTTCATAATAATAATAAATTTAATTATATTTTAAATTTTTGATTTATTATTTTATGAATATTTTAAAAAATTTAGATGAGGTAAAATAATAATTAAATATAAATTGATCGATTAAGGGGATTACCTCCTTTTGAAATAACTCCTTTAGATATACTATTAAGGTTTCTATGGTTGGTATTTTTGGAAGAAAAAGACCTCTAAAATGTGTCTATAATAGATTATAATAGTAATTTGTATATTTTGGTCAATATATGATTCTCAAAGTGGTGTGAAGAAGAGAAAAGTGGGGTGCCCTTTTATAATTGAGGGGAGGGGCACTCTTGGAATTTCTTATAAGATTAAAATATATTAAAGTAATTATAAAGAAAAATGGTTAAAATAGCCTAAAATGGGAATGGGATAAAATTTAGACTATATATTATCCCATTATCATTTTTTAGTATTTATATTATTTTTAATGAATTTAATAAAATATCATTTTCATAAAATATCATTATTTCCAATTTAGACATTATTCATTTAATTTGACTTAAAATACATAACTAAAAAGTTTTATTTAGAATATTGTTATTTAAAATAACAATAATATTTTGTATTCATCTAAAAAATTAGCAGAACACCTTAACTCACTCAAATTATATTATTATTAATGTTTTTAAAATCATTTATTCTATTTTTTTATGAATTGGTGAAATAATGCATCGATGTTGCATAAAATTTCAAGGTCATTATATAATTAATAAAAATTATAAATAAATTTTGTAACACCCCAAGTATTTACAAATAAATTTAATATAGGATTCAATGCACACAACACCAAGTCTATGTGAAACAACACTTTGTTATTATAATTATTTAAGCATGATAGTTATAACCTAGCCACTTAACATAATTTTTTCATTTATATAAATTTAATTTCAAAACGTAGACATACATAATTGCGATCAGTAAGGCATTTAGTGTCTGATAGGATCAAATTAATTTTTTAGTAAATAGTAACTTGACCCTTTGGAATAGTAATGTCACCCTTATGAATAGTAATATGACCTTTGTGAATAATAAATCAGCCTAATGAATAGTAACCTATCCCATATTTCTATAAATAAAATTTAGGCACCTTATGAATAAATGTATCATGTAATTATATCATAGAATAATTAAATGAATATTTTAAAAATTATTAAATTAAGTGTTGGTATTTTTGTAGGTCATAAATTTTTAATAAAAATTTTATAATTAATAAAATGAATTAAAAAAATATATTTATAAAAAATGCATTCATTAATTAACATTTTATTGTTTTATTATTTAAGGATAATTTTATGAGACCTTAGTTAATTTTTTAAAGTGTTATAAAATCAGTTAAAAATTTAAAATCTGTATTTTTCAAGTAAATGATGGTTTTAACTAAAATTTAAATTTATTAAAAAACTATTTTCATAAAATGGACTTCATTTTTTAATTATAAACATCAAAAAATGGTTAGGTTGAATTTTTGGGAATTTTCTAAAATACATGAATTTTTGGTGAATAGTAAAATATGATAATTTTTTATAAATGATAAGTACATGATTTATTGAGTCATAGGTGATTTTTGAATGATATAATAACCCTTGGTTTGAACTCAGATGCACTTATTACTATATTTAGCCATAATAATCAACAATATTTCTTGTCTTGAGAAAAATAATAAAATAATGAATAAAATAATGAGAAATCACCCATCTCCTCCACTATAAATACCACCCTCACCACCCATTCTCTTGACACCTTCCAAGATTTGATCCTTGTCAAATTTATGCCCAAACCTCTTACAAAATCTCTTCCCTAAATCTGCAATCTATTTTTCATAACAAAAGGCTAAAATCAATCCCATTAAGGAGGTTCTCAAGGAGGAGTATTCAAGAGGTAACCTCCTCTTCCTTTTTCCTTTTAATTTATTTTCAAGTTATTTTATTTTATCATTCACTCCTCACCTCCTTTATCCAAATGATCATAATAACTCTAGTATAATCTTCATCCTTGAGGTCCTATTTAAAACCTTTATGGATAATGGATTTTCATTATTAAATTTCTATTTCAAGGTTGGTAGTGAAAATATTCTTATGGTTAAACCAGAATATAACATATTTATTACAACCTTTCTTATTTTATGTAAGTAACATATTTACATAAAACTAAATGATAAAACAAAATGAGTTTTTTATGATCAATAACCGCCGTGATAATGTAAACGATTATCACTAAATGTATTATCTAATGATTCATCCTTATACCATATAACCAAATGATATATATACCCATTTAATATTATATATGTTCATTAATATCATATAAATTCGATTCTGGAGAATTTTACCCATTCCACATGAACTTCCACGCTCATATACAAGTATGCCAATCGTGAAAACCAAGGAAACAAACTCTCCTGAGTAATAAAATTGTATGTTATAACTAATAAAAAAGGTAAAAAATGAAATTAATAAAATTATAATAAATAAAATAAATGTATATAAGGTTATTAATTAATTAATTAATGTATTTAATTTTATTATCCAGGACATTAAGGTCAAGTGCATAACACATTCGGACATAAGGTATATGTTTTCTAATATCACGACCATTTTTGTGAGATATAACTTTTCACCAATATTTCTCATAAACAGTGTATGTATACTGCTAATTGATGTATCATATCATGAATCTATTTATTTTTATGATATTTAATGTATCATTTGATGATTATTAATCTTGGGGTATATGATTCGATTGATTACAAAGTGGTAAGAGATTCTACCCGAACCCCCATCTTTCCTTCGACTTACTCTTTCTATACCTTTACCAAATGTAATGATTCTTTATTTTTTTTATATTTCTTTTAAATTATGTTTATATGTTCCAAAATCATATATCCAGATCATATCATCCTTCCTTTATGGGATATACATGTTTTAAAATGGTTCCCTTCTCAATTCTTCCCTATAAGCAAGCCCGATTCAAGGGAACTTATCGAATTCTTACACAGTTTCAAATCCACTATATAATCTATTTTAAGACATATTATTTTATAAATCATTAATTTTATCATGAAAAAATTTCTTGGTTCATTTCTGGTTTTATGAAACCAAACAATTCTTTTCAGATTTAAGATATCTTTAATATTTTTCTTAAACAACACTAAAATGCTTTATTTCTAAAATTTATTAAAAAATATTTTTTCATTATTTCACTTCAGTGATACATCATTTATGCCTAAAATATGATTTCAATTTACTTTAATTTTCTTTTCTGGTATATACATGTTTACAATCTGATTTTATGAAAAATATAAATGATTTTCTAAAAGAACTCTTCTTTCCAAAGTAAATGGGGTTTTTCTCGTCTCACTTTTACTTCTGTGATACATATACCTTGTTCAACACTTATTCTTTATGCTTGGTTTATGTAATTCCCTTTGATATATCATATCAATAGTTTCATTATTTATATGATATTCTATAGGATTATGATTTGAATGTTTCAAAGTGGCATGAGATACTTTGGAATGTTTAAAGATTATTTTCTCAAGAATTTCTCAATGGTCTCATTTAAAAGTATCTTCATCTATGTTCAATATTGTACTTCATTGAGATTTATATCTTATAATACCATATACCACATTTTTTAAAGGGATGATGATCAATTTGACTATGTATATGCTAATTTGACACCATTCATTTGTTATAGTTAAAGTCTTCACATTTCGTATGCTAGTTTTCAATACGAATATTTGTGTTGTTTATGTTTCACCCTTTTCATATGAGGAATGTATTGGAATTAGTAAATGACAAATGGGGACTACTATATCCCCTCGATGCTTCAGTAGGTCTCATGAGACAAAACATAATTGTGTATTATTCGAGGCCTTACCCTATTATTTTAAAACAACTAGGCTGAGGCCTCAATGATATGTTTATGATGTCTAGAATTATGAATTCCCTCATTATAAAACTAAAAAATGATAGTCCATGTGATTATTAGACTATTAGAATATACATGGTTATATTTTTTATGGCCTTATCTAATCATCTTTTGTTCCTACCATATCGTTCTCAAGATTATGTTTTAATGGCATGTGTACTTTTAGTTATTCACCATGAATTATTATTTATGCTTTCACTATATTACTTACTCTTATCGAGAATATGAGCTCACCCATTTTTTATGTTTTCTTTCCCTAGGTTATGAATAAGAAAACATTGAATATTATTTCAAGGATGAAGTTTATTTCATTTTATGTTTTATCAGGTTTTATTTTCATTTCCCAATGTATTATGGCTAATGTGAATGTAATCTGGTCTTACAAGACAACTAAATTGATCGGTCCTTTGGGATTCGATTCTTTGTAATCATGAAAATGTAATAAAATAATGCACGGATCTAGGATTCTAGGGTCAAGGCATTATGGTTGGTATCAAAGGAAGTTTAGCGGCAACCATGGAAACTAGATTTAGAAAAATAGGATAGGGAACATAACCCTAAGATTGACTTTGAGTATAAGAATAGAAGGATATCATAGAATTTTGGTAAGGTAGAGATTATATGGATATTCTTAGAAAATAAATCCATGTCTGGATACTATAAGTGGACATGGTTTTGGAAGATATTTAACTAGGAGTAACAACTCTGACAAGGTGTTTCATTCCTGACATTGGGTAACTTGGTACATGACCACGAGTCTTACTGTACACCTGGTTTGACACTCTAAGGAGATATGCTTAGGATAATTCACATTTTATTTACAAACCATTATTAAGTATTTAACTATATAATGAAAATTAATAACCTAGGTGAAAATATAAGGTGTTTTAGGTTGAAAATAAGGTTTCATGATATTATATAAATGATTATACATTTTTCTCACTATGACTATTGTTACTTACACTATGATTTCTAGTTTTAGTCAATGGATGGAACTCAAAAGAGTCATGTTAACATTGAACATAATGGAAAATGTGGTGGTGATGAGAAACCAAATGGTATGTTTATAAGAGTGAAAGATATCATGTTCATTACTAAACAATTTTCTTGAAATATTATTTATAACATATACTTTAACCAACTCCGAAACCTAGAAAAGAAGAGAAGAATGGAGTTTTCTAAGAGATCCCGTGGTGGAGACCATGGAGAAAAAAATTCTTGATTTCCATCATGAAATAAACATATAAGGGGACACCTAGGAAAGTATCTCAAAGGAATAGAAAAATGGTTTAGGTGTGGGAAATAAGGCCATAAAGAAAAGAATTGATGAGAAAAGATAAAGAGTACAATGGATGGAAATAAAATTGATTCTAATAATAAATTTATAGTTATTTTCCTTAAATACAAGGGACTTGGGAATTAACTGATTCAATTCCCTATTATATAGAATAAACTCTATACCATGGAAGGACCTATGTGTAAATAAGTGTATGATGTATTTATGTATTGAGGTTGTATTGAAAAACATAGTTAAAAGAATACTTAGTAACTGACCTTATTTCAATGATGTCCATCATATTTATTTTTGAAGTTATATGGTTTTAGATAATGGATAACCCATAGGTAGGGTGACAACCTGTCACATATGGAAAGTTCATAGGTTTTGAACCCATAATCTAAGGGAGAGAAGGGTGCATCACTTACCACTAGCCTATGTGAAGTATTGATTATCATGAAGTTTTAGTTAAAAAATCTAATGGATACATGTTATTTTTATTTTAGGGACATTTTTTTATAAAATAGATATCTTTGGGTTTGGAAAATGATTGGGTGATTAAGTGATTAATGTTATTTCTAAAGAGGTTCGTAATTTTGTAAATCCTATAATATTTTGGTAAACAAAATATTTTAAGGAATAAATGTTTAATTGTATTTTGGAGTCAAATATTATTTTATTGTTGAATTATGAAGATCCAAGTTATTTATGGAAATGGCTAGAATATCTTGGATATTATGTGATATAGGAAATTAAATTTTTGGTATAATACATTAAGAGTTATTGATGACATTTGGAAGAATATATGAACAAATCCTTTTGATTTTGGGGTCATAGTCTAGAATATTTTTTTTGAGGAATGATAGTAATTTACAAAATGATCTATGTTGAAATTTGAGCTTTATATTTGAATTTTGGAGATTAAAGTTGTTTTTAATATAAAGGGGAATTATCTTATCTTATCCTAATCATTTTGTATTTGAATAATGTATAAATAAAAGAGGAATATATAATTATACTTTTTTGGGATTTCTGATCCATAGAAGTTGATTCAAACTTTTTAGGCATTAAAAATTCATCTTGAATGTTCATTTTTAGGTATAAAGAATGAAGTGAAAATCGATCGAAGAACAACTAAAGAATGATATTATTATTATGACACAGAAATTAATCATGTAAGTATAATTTTTCAAGTTCTTATCTAGATAGTGAAGGAATACCTCAACTCCAAGAAAAGGATTTTGAAACAAAAATTTTATCCATTAAATTTACTTACAAAGAGATTTTTGGTATTTTAACCGATCATGAGATTTATGGTTTTGTGGTGATTAACATTATAATGACCATGCCCACTATCATTCTCCATCAAAACATGAGAGTTATATTTCTATTTCATGTCCATGTTTTAACTTTCCACTAATATTATCCTATTATAAATCCTAATATTGTGGTGACTTTCTCATTTCCTCTTTCCATCTTGTTAAGAGGATGTTTTATTAACCCTATTTTCAATCTGGGTTTCCCACAAAGGAATTTTAAAAAAAGTCAACCTTTACTTTTCAAAATTCAATATCAAATTACGAGGAAAAAATTTATTGAAGGTGGGGAGAATGTAACACCCCAAGTATTTACAAATAAATTTAATATAGAATGTAATGCACTAAACATTGAGTATCAATGAAACAACAATTTATAATTTTAATTATTTAAACAAGATAGTTATAACCTATCCATTAAACATAAATTTTCTGCTTCTATGAATTGAATTTCAAAAAACAGACATACATGATTGCGATCATTATGATATTTAGAGTATGATAGGATCAACTTAATTTTTTAGTGAATAGTAACTTGACCCTTTGGAATAGTAATGTTACCCTTATAAATAGTAATATAACCCTTATGAATAGTAAATCAACCTAATGAATAGTAACCTAACCCATTTTTATATATATAAAATTTAGGAACCTTATTAATGAAATTATCATGTAATTATATCATAGAAAAGTAAATGAATATTTTAAAAATTGTTAAACTAAGTGTTGGTATTTTTTTTAAGTCATAAATATTAATAAAAATTTTAAAATTAATAAAATGAATTAAAATAAAATTTATTAATATAAAACGTATTTATATGTTTAAATTTTGTTTACTTATGATTTTAAGATAATTTTATGAGACCTTAGTTACTTTTTGAAAGTGTTATAAAATCTGTTATAGATTTAAAATCTATTTTTTTGAGTAAATGATGGTTTTAACTAAAAATTAAATCTATCATATATATATAATTATTTTCATAAAATAGAGTTGTTTTTTTAATTATACATGCTGAAAAATTGTTAGGGTGAGTTTTTGGGAATTTTATAAAATACTTGAATTTTTGATGAATAGTAAAATACGATAATTTTTGATAAATGATAAATACATGATATATTGAGTCATAGGATATGTTTGGATGATGTAAGAACCTTTGGTTCAAACTAAAATGCACTTATTACTGTATTTAGTCACATGAATCAACACTATTTCTTATCTTGAACAAAATAACAAAATAATGCGATATCACCCTTCACCTCCACTATAAATACCAACCCTCACCACCCATTCTCCTCACAACTTAAAAGCTCTGATACTGGTAAAAATTATACCCAAACCCCTTCCCAAGCCTCTTCCACACGTCCATGAGATCTTTTTCTTAGAAAAATTACAAAATAATCCCCTTAAGGAGGTTCTTAAGGAGGAGTATTCAAGTAGAAAAATCCTTTTCCTTTTTTCCTTTTAATTTCTTCTCAAGTTCTTTTCTTTTATTATTATCTACTCACCTCCTCTAAAAAAATTATCATGATAACTCCAATATAATCAATATACTATAATTATTTCATTATAATGGAATATCTTTCATCAAACTCCTTTTTCTCTCTCTCTCTCTTTTATTTTAAAAATGAAATCATCGTCCGTGAGGTGCCGATTTACAACCTTCATGGATGATGGATTTTCATTCTTTAATTTCTCTTTCAAGGTTGGTAATGAAACTATTTTTATGGTTAAAAAATAATATAATATATGTATTACAACCTTTATTATGTTTTGTAAGTAAAATATTTACATAAAACGAAAAGATAAAACAAAATGAGTTCGTTATGATCCATAACCACTGTAATAATGTAAACAATTATCACTAAATGTATTATCTAATGATTCATCCTCAGACCATATTAAAAAAATGATATATGTAACCATTTAATCTTATGGATGATAATTTATATCATATAAATTCAATTATGAATAATTTTACTCATTCCACATGAATTTCCATACTCGTATACAAGTATACCAATCGTGAAGACCAAGGAAACGTACGCTCCCAAGCAATAAAATTGTATATTATAACTCCTCAAAAAGGACATAAACGAACTTAATAAAATTATAATAAATAAAATAAGTATATATAAGGTTATTAATTAATTAATTAATGGATTTAATTTGATTATCTAGGATGTTAAGGTTAAGTACAGTATACATTCAGACAAAAGGTAAGGGTTTTCTCATCTCACTTCCATTTTTTTGAGATATTCCTTTTCACCACTATTTCTTGTGTATGGTGTATTCATAATTCCCATTGATGTATCATATCATGAATATATTTATTTTAATGGTATTAAATGTATCATTTTATGATTATTAATTTTTGGGCATATGATTCGATTGATTACAAAGTTGTAAGGGATTCTACCCGAACCCCCGTATTTCCTTCAGGTTACTCTTTATCTACCTTTTATCAAATGTAATGATTATTTATTTTTTTATATTTATTATAAATTTTGTTTATATGTTCCAAAATCATTTATCCATATCATATAATCTTTATTTTATGGGGATATACATGTTTTAAAATAGTTCCCTTCTCAATTATTTCCGATAAACAAGCCCGATTCAAGGGAACTTCTCGAATTCTTACCCATTTTCAAATCCACTATATAATATGTTTTAAGACATAATTATTTTCCTAAAATAAATTTTTTTATCACAAACAAATATTTTGGTTCATTTCGGGTGTTATGAAAACAAACAAAGCCTTTCTGCTTTAAAATCTCTTTAATATTTTCCTTAAACTGCACTAAAATGTTTTATTTCTAAAGTTTCTTAAAAAATATTTTTACATGATTTCACTTTAGTGGGACATAATATATGAATAAAATATGATTTAAATGTCCTTAAATTTTTTTTTCTGGTATTTAAATTCTTAGAATATGATTTTATGACAAATACAAATTATATTCCTACAAAACTCTTCTTTCCAAAGTAAAAAGGGGTTTTTCTCATATAACTTTTACTTTTGTGAGATATATGACTTGTTAAACACTTATTCCTTGTGTGTGTTGTATTTACTTCCCTTTTATATATCATATCAAGATTCTCCTTATTCTCATGACATTATAATGGATATTGATGTGAATGTTTCAATGTAGTATGTGACACTTTTGGAATGTTTAAAGATTATTTGCTAAAGAATTTTTCAATGGTACCATTTAAAAGCATATTAATGTATGTTGAATATTGTAATTAATTGAGTTTTTTGTTTTATAATACCATATAACATACATTGTTGAAGGTTTTTTGATAAGTTTGACTATAGATGTGCTAATTAGACACTATTCATTGGTTATAGTTAAAGTATTCAGATTTTGTATTCTAGTTTTTCAATACAAATGTTTGTGTTGTTTATTTTTAACCCTTTTCATATGAGAAATGTATCAGACTTAGTAAGTGACAAGATGGTCCCTTTATATCCCCTCCATGAATTGGTAGGTCTCATGAGAAAAAAAAGAACTGGGTATTGGTCAAGGCCTTACCCTACTATTTTCAGACATCTAAGACGAGGCCTTGATGATATGTTTATGACACCCTACATTATGCATTCCCTCATTATGAAACTAGTGATTGATAGTCCATCTGATTATTATACTAGTATAATTTACATGGTTATATTTTATTATGGAATTATTTAATCAACTTTTATTCCTTCTATATTATGGTCAAGATTATGTTTTAATGGCATGTGTACTTTTAATTATTCACCAGGCCTTATTAATTACTCTTTCACTATATTAATTACCCTTATAGAGAATCTAAGCCCACCCATTTCTTAAGTTTTGTTTCCCCATGTTATGAAGAAGAACAAATTGAATAATATTTAAAGGATGAATTTTATTTTATTTTATATTGTATCATGTTTTTATTTTCCTTTCCCAATGTATTATAGGTAATGTAGATGTAATCTAGTCTTCCA
The DNA here is from genome assembly GCA_963277665.1 of Viscum album. Classification (NCBI taxonomy): domain Eukaryota; kingdom Viridiplantae; phylum Streptophyta; class Magnoliopsida; order Santalales; family Viscaceae; genus Viscum; species Viscum album. Next base: position 140,896,689 of record OY728161.1, on the reverse strand, counting down.
AGCCTGCTAAAATGATTGGACCTTTGAGATTTGATTCCTTAGAATCATTCTAATGTAATAAAATATTTCACCAGCTCTAGGATTCTGAGGTTAGGGTGTTAAAAATTTCTATCATGAAAATAATCTCATTTATTTAAAAATAGACACTTATATTCATTCATAAATTTCTTTTGTATCTATGTGGACACATAAGATATATTTATAACTAAGAGAAATACATTTTATAACTTTATTTTATTTAAATATTATATAGTTCATTTTCATGGATAATTGTCCATTAAACAACTACATTTGGATACTAAGGTGATAAGGGTCTAATTATCTTCATCCAATAAGAATTTAGATTAAAAAATATGGTTTTATAACTTAGTTTTTAATCTAGATTAACCTGATTTACCTTTTATCGAGGTGATAATATCACCACATTTACTATTCATATAGAAAAAAATAAAAGGTCCCTATTTACTAAATTTAAAACTCCTAATTGAAATTATTGAATCAATTTTAACAAATTCAATTTCTATAAGTGGCATAAATTAATTTTAAAATAAACACACAACACGTGATGGAAATCATTTTTTAGAAAAAACATTTTTAATCATAAAACTTTGTTTATTCTTATAAAATTTCATGAAAAAAATATTAAATGAATGTTAAAAAATTTTATTCAATATTTAATATATATATTTCATTAAAATAATTAACTAATAGTGATTGATTTAATGTATTAAGATAAAAATACATTGTTCGCATAAAAATAGTTTTCAGAAAAATATATATTTTACTTTAAAATGTTTTTTATTTTTATTTCGAATTAATTTATGCCCCAATAATTAATTTATATATATGTAACCATTTTTCTTTGTAATTGTATTTGTATTATTCATTCCCTCTAATCTAATGTCTAGGTGATAAATATAATTTAATAGTGTATCGCGGTTCGTTTAAAACTAGAGTTTCATGTAACATAAGCTATTGAAGAAATTAAATTTATTTGAAAAACATATTTCATAAAATCATTGGATGTTACATTATACCTAACTTAAAATGATTTTATACCTTGAAATTCATCACTATGATACAAAAAAATGAGGATATATTTGTTTCATTACATCCTTAGGTTCCCATATTACTTCTTTAAAGTTATGATATCTCCAGAGAACTTTAACTTGGTGAGTAGTCTTGTTTCGTATTAATTTATCTCCATGATAAAATATTTATACTATTTTTTACTCATAATAAAGAACATGTTTCAGTGGTACAACCTTTTATTTTATTAAATGTGATGGATCATGTATGTTATTCCTCAGGATAGATACATGTAACACATCATGAACTTGAGAGAGGTTTAGTGGAAGCACCAAGCAATAAGCTACTGTCCCTTATTATTTAAGAACACAAAAACGTAAAATATACCTAGGGATATGTTTTAACTTATTTATAAATCACATAACCATATTTTATAGAGAAATTATTTGAAAAACCTTATAACCAACTTCAAATTCCATACCATGTCGATGATTGTCAATAATTTTTTTTTGTCAACTCTGAGCTGTCTTGATGTGCTGCCGAATGAATCTAACATTATTTGTCATTTATTTAGCTATATCATCTAATAATAGCTATATTTATCCAATATTATCCCAAAATTTTTGATTCATACACTTCTTTCCATAGATGTCTTCATAAGGATCCATCTGAATGCTCGAGTGAAAGGAATTATTGTAAGAAAACTGAATTAGAGGAAGGTGTTGATTCCAAACACCTTTAAATCCATATAACAAGATCTCAAAATATCCTCTAGGGTTTGAATTTTTCTCTCAGAATGAAAATCTATTTAAGTATGATACACCATACTGGAACGAAACTCTATATCCAAATCCTGTTGAAGACTTCTCTAAAACATCAAGGAAAACCTCATATCCCTATTAGTTACACTTGATTGTGGTACTCCATGAAACCTTAAAACTTCCTTAGTATAAATTCTAGAATGATGATATAGAGAGAAATATGATTAAATTTTAATAAATTGTATTGAATTCATAATAATATTGAATATAAACCATATAGCATTGTTCCCTTTTGATGTTTTTTGGGAGTCCAATGAAAAAAATCCTTTGTGATGTTTTGACATTTCCATTCTGGTATGGGTAATGGTTATAACATCCACTTATAATTTTTTATAGAAATTAACTTACCGGAATACCAATAACTGAGATACATACTCAAAAATATCACCCTTCATGCCATCCCACCAAAAACACTCTTCCAGATCTTTATACATCTTTGTACATAAAAGATGAATAAATAATGGTGAATTGTGAGCTTTATCAAATAACTTATTCTTAAAATTTGGTATGAAGAAAACACATACACAACTACTAAAATTTATCACCTTATCAAAATCAAGGTTCAACTTAGTAACATTTATCACCTTCTTTTTTAGTTCCATATATTCCTTCTGCGCCTCTTTAATTTTCACTTAAATAGATGGTTGGACAATTATTTGGGAAAGATAAGATTTCTACCCTTCCATTAATATTTAATGACCCATAATTTTCAAATATATAAATATTAGATCTTTTTTGATCCTATCATAGATAATCTAGCATGATAATCTTAGATCAAATCATCTTCCACCTTATTTGATTTCCCATGGTTGTAATGTATTGAGTAGTTATAATCTTCAATCAGCTCCAACCATAATCTCTAGTGTATATTAAACTCTTTATATTTGAAAATATACATTAAAATTTCATGATAATTATATATATCACGACTTTATTCATAAATATAATGCCTCTATATATTTAATGAAAAAATTACCAAATTTAAATCCAAATTATGAGTCGGGTAATTTTTCTCATGAACTTTCAATTTTCATGAGGTATATTCAATCACCATATCATTCTTCATGAGAATTCATCCCAATACTTTTTTGATTCACCAATATTGATTAGAAACCCTTACATAATGTATGATAAGGTAAGCATAGGTTCATTGAATAAACTTATCTTTAGTTCCCAAAAATTTTCTTCACATTCATTTGTACAAATGAACTTATCTCCCTTACACGTTAATGCGGTGTGTGGATTAGACATTCATGATAAATTCTCCACAAATATCCAATAATATCTTGTCAAACCAAGAAAAATATGGTTATTTTTCATAGTGGTTGGTCATGGAAAAATTTGAACAACTTATGTCTTTAAAGGATCTACTAACATACCCTCACTTGAGATCATATTCCCCAATAATGAAACTTTCCATATAAAGAATTAATACTCAATAAATTTTTCATAAAGATTATTCGTAGGGTTTTAGTAAAATTCTAAAGTTATGTTCATGATCTTACTTACTATTTGAATATATAAGAATACCATCTATAAATACTACCAAAAACTGATCAAGGTAATATCTAAAGAATCTATTCATTAAATCTATGAAGATAACAAAGGAAATAGTAAGACCAAATGGAATCAAAATAAATTCCTAGTTTCTATAACTTATACATAATACTGTTTTGGGAATATCCTCTTTCTTGACCCTCAATTGTTAGTATCTAAAAAAAATTTCAATCTTATTAAAGTATTGGGATCCACATAGTTGATCAAACAAGTAAGCAATATAGGTTAGAAGATACTTTTTCTTGATAGTTATTTTGTTAATATATAGATAATCAATGAGAAGTTTCATTGATATATCTTTCATATTGAAAAAAGAAATGTTACACCCCATGGTGAAACACTTGGCTGGATAAATACCAATTTAGTATTCTATTATATTTTCTTCTTCAGTTTTTGCAACTCAATTAGGGAAATTTTCTATAGAGTCTTTAAAATCGGTGTAGAACCTGGTATGAGTTATATTAAGAACTCAACTTCATGATTAAGTAGATTACCAACCAATTATTATAAAAATAAATAAAAAAAGCCATCAAAAGAGGCATATATTTGATATTGATTTTCTCCCCAACATTCTGAGAAAAGCACACCCTTTAAAAAATAATCATGATCCATATAATGGATGTGATTTATATCGAAATTTCATATTTATCATCACAATGATAAACAATCATAGGTTGGTTTGGAATATCAAATGTGATTTACCTTCCACAAAAATTGATGTGGGATTTATGTAAATAAATACAATTCATTCACCGAATAACATTAAACTCAACCAAATGGAGAATAACAATATTTTCCAAAAGCACATTCCCACAAACTTTAATTAGAGAAGAATCGTATACTTGACATGTTATCATCATATCATTAGTGTTTTTTCTACTAACTAAACATCTAATCGATGTAGTTATATAGTGATACCATTAGAAAGTTATTTGGATATAAAAGAGTGGGTAGATACAAAATTAAATAAGTCATTATAAGTTCTAGAGTGAACAATAAGTGTACCATACCTCATGTTGTTATCGTACCCCTCAGCAGAAATAATGATCAAATGATATTTTAATTTATCTCTAGGTTTAATAGTTTTCTTACATCGATCATCACAATTAAATTCCATATTCATGTACTAGTTGTAATAATTCCCATACTCATTGAATTTAAAACACTGGAGTGTGGGTTGTGAATTATGTAGTGCTTTCTATTTATTTTCATTATTATATAACTTTTTACCATCACTTAAGCATTATATTTACCAATTAAATTCCTTTCCAAACTTGAAACATTTAATAGTTCCCTTAAGAAAACTTTTTCTATATTTCCTTCCACACTTTGAGAATAAACGAAGTATCATTTTCTTCTCTCCATGTTTTTTAGAATTTCCTAAATTAAATATTTATTTTCTTATCAAAATCATTAGATTTATTTGAAACTTAAATATCTATCTCTACATTCATATAAAATCAAACAATTTATTCATATCTACTGAATTCCCTTATGGATAATTCCCTTTATAGACTTGGTTTTAATCCACTAAATAACTGGTCAATATTACTTTTATGTTAGATGATAATTCCATAATCTTACCTCAAAATACTTTCACAATGTTCCTTATAGGTACCAATAGATTCATCATACTTCTATTTAAGATCAAGGAATTACTTATCCATTTTCGAATGAAGAATATAAAGAAAGTAATAATTGAAAAAATAATCTCTTAAACACATAACACTATGTGGAGTCAATTTATTCCCATTGCCTTATGTTCTTGATAAGATTCCACCATTGATATTATTTTACTTCCAAACGATTAATGTCCAGAATAACTTTCTCATGTTCTGAACACTAGGGAACAAAAAATATATTTTTAATTTTACCGATCAATTTCTTAGAGACAAGTGGATCAATAGACCCAAAAAATAAGGTGGAAATTTCCTCATAAAAGAATAAATATAAATTTGTTCCCTTCTTTTCTTGTTTATAATATTAGTGTGATTCATAGCTTGACAATTTTTTTATTATAAAAACATGATTTTTCATTCTAGCTCTAATATCATTCATTTTATTAGGAGGAAAATCATTGCATTGTTCATGTCATTCAACATTAACACAATTTCATTTGGTTATATCTATCAACTATAACTAAAACTTATAATGTAAGAAATAATGATCATAGTGGAAAACCATATAATGATGAAAAATAATTTATAGGATGTATAAATCACAACATATTCTTCTATGAAACCTTAGGTTTAAACTAGTACATTCATAATAATTACCAAAACATTAGGATGTTATAATATACTTATAATTATTACCAGGGTTGTCACTAAAGTTTTCTAATCCTATTTTCTAAAGGTTAACTAAACCTTATTCAGATACAAACTATAACGGCCAAAAATTTTCATACATAGATATCAATTATTAGTAGATGAATATTAATTATTTAATTTAATGATACACACCAGAATTATATAGGTCTAGTAAATTTGTAAACATGGACACTTAAACAATTGGTTCATAAAATATCTATATCATCTCCCACTAAGTTCTTCGTAACTAGAACCCCTCTTAGAAATATCATAATTAGTACCTTTCTTCATAACATGGGGAAAGTAAATATAATAAAGGGTGAGATCATATGCTTAGTAAGGTTAAATAAGGGAGATATAAATGATCACTTGCACATAACATGAACATAAGTGTATGAGAACATGAACATAATTTTCAAAAATCACACAATGTATATCTTAAATCATAATCTCGAGTTATGGAATAAATCCTAATAGTTTAAAAGGCATGAATCATAAATAAATAAAATAACATAATCCATGGAAGTATAAAATTGGCATAAGATATATAATTTAAGCATACACATAAGTATAGAAAATCGTTTCCTTAGTAGTAATGTCTCATTTTCAAGACTATCATAGTGGGTTTGGTTCAATCCCCAAACCATCACAGTAGTCAATTTTCACTCCAAATACTATCGCTGTGGATTGGTTTCAGTCCCCAAACCATCTTAGTAGTCATGATTCACTACCATGACTATTATAGTAGATTGGTTTCACTACCCAAATCATTATAGTAGTCATGGTTTAGTCCTTTGAGTATCATAGTGGAAAAATTTTCATACTGAAATGAGTTCACTTCGCATTTTAATCCTATTTATATCCTGAGATATCAATATTTGCCCAATGCATTGGAGTGAGATATAGGTCCCACCCATTTATGGTTATAATGTCACAACCGTCCTTGGTTATAATATATCCACCATCCTTGGTTATAACATAACCATCATACTTGGTTATAATTTAACCACCACCACATAATAAAAACCATAAATATGTGTTCCATGAGAACATAAAAAATTCCTCACAATATAATCCTTCAAAATAAATGAGTTTTATAGACATTTCATTATAGAATAACCCATGAAAAAGAAATGGGGTTCATAAAAATTATATCATTTAATTATATTATAACTTGTGGAAAAAGAATGGGTTTCATAGAAATATTCTCATCATAAAAATAAACCATCTAGAGAAATAATTAGGATGTTATCCATAGACAACTTTCTATATAAACCAAAATTAAAATCAAGGTTTTTTTCATTGATGATTAAAAATACCATTAAAATATCACTAAAAACATTATTGAGGAAAATAACCTTTCCATTTTTAAATCAATTATTAAAAATATAAAAATTAAAAAATATTATAGAAAATAATTTCTTTAAAAACAACCACAAAAACTTTTAAAGTAATATTAAAATAATTAAGTGGTCATAACTTCATGAAATTCTATTCATTCCATATAAGTTAAAAGAAAAACATTCCTTTTACACTTTTGTTAAAGTACCTCATTTTGAAAAACAAGAATATTCCTTTTAAAACATTTTTTATAAATTAAAAAATGGATAAAAAATGACATTAAATACTCATAATAGGATATTAAAAACCTTATTTAAACAATTTTTAAAAAAACATGAATATGGAAGAAGTTTTTTCTGACTGAATATAGAAATAAAGTTTATTTTCCTTAAAAATTTATTTTTGGTCTCTTGAGTACTTATAGTGTGGAAAATTAAATGAAAAAATTTATTTTCATGAAATAAAAATATGAGAAGAAATTTCTATAATTTATTGAGGTGTATATCATAGGGCTTCCTCATCAGAACCTAACCATACACAATTCTAATAAATAATGGGATCGTAACATAAAACCCTTACCGCTTTGGTAAAATTAAAATCAAAATTTCTATGACAGAAATATCCTTGGGTAGAAATTTAAATCAATATAACATATATAAAAATCATTATAAAATAAATTCATGGGTAATATATTCACCACATAAAATAATAATCAGTGTATCAGGCATGTTTCCTATAGAAATAAAAGTGTAACAAAAATCACTTACCTTTGGCCCAACTTACGCTGCACGCATTGGAAACTCATTTATAATAAATATAAATTTATTATGAATCTATTAAGTAAAAATAATCATATATATCATACCATATTTTATTTACTTATACCATTTATCACCCATTTATTAATACTTCTTTATTAAAATCACTATTTCAAGTGATATAAACTTTGTTTTTCATATATGTTTTTGTTTCGTAGTTTTAGTCCTTGTATTTTGATCAAGGTTCCATAATATAAATAATGTTAATAATTATATTAATTTCATATATATTAATTATATATTTTTTTATTTATTCATAAAATATATAGATAGAAAAATGAATCACACCATTCATGGAGATGGTAGGTTGTACGTACGTATGCACACTGTTTCCATTTTTTGATGGATAAAACAAAATAAAGGTAAATATTAACTCAAATTTATATAATAATAATTATAATATATATATATAATATATTCATTGAATATATCCTTATTACCATCCAAATAAAATATAAATGAAAAATTAATCACATTGCTTTGTGGAGGTGGTTGTGCACACGTACACATGATCGATGTTATCATTTTCCAAAAGTTTGAAAGGTAAGAAGGTAGATATGATAATATCACTATATAAGTATAATTATCTCATAATTATAGTATATAAACATTAAACCCATCATAAAACCCATCCATAAAATATGGTCATGAGAAATGAATTGTATCTCTATGTGGAGATGATAAGCCGTATGTATGCGTGAGTGATATTTTCACTTCCCATTTGATGAAAAGAGGGAGAATAAAGATGGTTTAATAAACATAAATTTTTTTTAGTATATTTATGATAATTAAGTTATTATTTTATGAATAATCTACATAATCTTAGGAGGTAAAAGAATAATTAAAAATAAATTGATTGATTAAGGCGATTACCTCTTCTTTGAAATAAATACTTTAGATATCATCGTAACGGCTCTAAGGTTGGTATTTTGGAAATACAAAAACCTCTATAATATTTTTAGGGTTTGGGAGAAGAGAATCTTATAAGGCCCTGACCTTAAACCTTAATTAATATTGAATTAAATGAATAATTCACGTTAAGGATATTTTCCGGTTTAGAGTTTTAGAGAATTAGAACATAACTATTACATCTCAAAAGATTACAAAGCAGTCACTTCTACTAAGTTTCCATAATAAAAAAAAAATCTTAAAAGAAACATGTCTAGTTCCATGTTTTATATAGAATGACATTCCCTTGATCCCATCCTTGACCTTATTCCACATTAAGTCCTGTGAAAAACATTTCAAAAAAACTTGGGGTGAGCATAAAAAGCTCAGTAAGGGATACAGAAAGAATGAAAACTGTTAGTTTTTCAAACATCAAGTAAACCATATATACTCTATCAAAGTAATACCTTCACCTTCATGAAGTAGTAAAAACTCATCACTGAATAAAGTATCATTACTTACCTTTTTGTAACCAAAGGATTACCATAAAACCCATAAAAAGAAAACATAACATATATAAAGGTAACTTGGGACATAAACATACTTAAGTGGAATAACCATACGGTCGACTTCCACACATATCACTTAATGGAATAGCCATACGGACAATTTCCATAAATACTTAATGGAATATCCATACGGCCGACTTCCATACCCAATGCATTGGAGGTTATAACGTAACCACCCGTCCTGGTATTCACGGCACCACCTGTCATATGGTTTATAACGGAACCACCCGTTAAAATGTCCAAGTACCAATATAAAATCATACAACATAAAACCAATATAAAGGAATGATAACATTTCCACATTTCAATCACAATATATCATAAATATATTGACATAATAGAATCCTTTATCAAAACCATTTTCAATACCAAAATACATAAAAGAGTATATGGTATTTATTTTATTCTAAAAACATTACGTCTTGTTGAGGAAGCCAAAGACCAAATAATACTTGCGGCGGCGGAAAAGGTCGTTGTCACTGTGTACGTTAAAAGAAACACTCCTTTTTTTTATTTTGTAAAACGCTTCGTAGAAAAAGATTCATTTTGTATAAAAGTAAATGTCAAAGGGGTTTATACACCGTATAAAATAAAGTTGTGTATAAAACGAAATATGCCTCAATGAAAGGAGATTGAGACGAAGTCCCTTACCTCGGGTCCGACTTGACTCGATCGTTCTTTAATGTCCTGAATAATAAACTTGAGTTAATTTCTACTTGATTAAGAACCTTTTTAAAGTTCATTATTCCTTTTATATCACTTATTGTCATGTTATAAACATTATATAATCATTTAAGTTAATAATGTTTGTTTTGTTGATATTTGGTTCTTAAGTCAAAAGTGGACTTCTTACAATTACATGTTGTTCGTGTGGTCAAAGGTTCTTTATATACAGAATGCCATTCCTGATTTGGATAACATATATATCATATATATCCATAATATACATGTATTCATAATATTACATAATCATTTAGAGGTAAGAAATGAAATGCACCGTTCATGGAGACGGTAAGCCGTACGTACGCATGAACGCTACTTTCATTTCTATTTCGTATTTTATAGAATGGAATCATAATGATATAAAGGTATATTATAATTCCATTATAATATCATATATAATATCATAGTTCCATCCTTTATATGTCCCACATATGGTATTTAACGAATCAACTCACTTTAAGGGGGCGGTAGTCCGCACTTACTTAAATGAAGATATCGTGTTTACCCATAATGGAAACCATAAAGGTATGACCAAAAAGAAAAATACAGAAGATTAAGGAAAACATAAACATATTATATATCATATATAAATATAGTGACATCTTAATGGCCACCTTTGAAGGTGTTAAAAGAATGTTGAACAATCATCGTTTCAGGAGGCATAAATTCACCATCCACGGAAACAGTATGTTCGTTAACCATTAGATGTAGGTGTGTGTTAGTGTAGATAGAATCCTTCTTATAAAATCATCTTAGTATATTGAGGATACTGGAGTTGTTATAAAAGAAAATAATAAAAAGAGTTTAGGGGGTTGGAGAAGCAAAATAAAACAAATGAACAAGAGAGAATGAATTACCTTTAAAAGTGTAACTCCTTTTGATTTGAGCCTAAAGGCTTCCTTTGAAAGGATTCTGCCCAAAGGGAATCCTCTAGAATGAGGAGAGGGATGTGGAGAGACAAAATGGGCAGGGTTTGGCTGAGCCAAAGGCTTGAGGAGTGTGTGAAATGAGGTAGAGGTGGGGGCCTTTTATAAGAGGAGAGGAGGGGCACTTTTGGAAATTAAAGAAATATTACTTTATTTGAAAATGTGTTTCGGTTTTAAAAGGTCCCACATTGATATAATTCGTGTATAAGGTGATAAGGGTTCGAAATCTACCCATAAAATAGGTTTTGGACATGTGTAGTTCATAGATTTTACATTATCTTTCCATTTTATTTAAATCGTCAAATAATGATGTCATCGCTGCATCATTATTATGTCATAAATAATTTAATTTATTTAATGTCTAAAAATTATAAAAAAATTACTATGTGGTAGGAAATATTTTTAGCTTTCCAATTACTATTTATAATCAAAAATCTGATCATTATAACCCCATTTAAAAATTGTTTTTGTAAAACATATGATTTTTGTGTCATTTTTACTTTTACATTAAATAAAAAGTTATTTATGTCATTTCCCAACCAATGTGGCTCCATGGGGTCCCCAAGTTGACCCATGGCTTGTCTTGGTCGGCCATGAAACAAAAAATGAGGGTAGGACATGTGTCAAGCTCATCTTATTTTATTAAAGCATTATTTTTACCTTAAACTACACTAATTACCACTAATCGCGATTAAAAACTTAATAAGTTACTATTCACCAAAAAATTATTTTAATCTCATTAAACCACATTTTACTTCTTAATGACAACCATGTATGTCGGATTTTTGAAAATCAAAACACAATGATGGAAAAATTTCATTTAAAAGGAAAATCAGTTTTTATAAGTACCACTTAGTGGTTTCACTATTCATCAAAAATTGGAGTTTTTCAGAAAATTACCAAAAAAATTACCCTAACCTATATTTGATATTAAGAATTAAAAAATGAAGTCTATTTTACAAAATTCAAAACATATAAGTCACGTTAATTAATTTAATAATTAATTCCCGCTGTCAGAGCAAATAGCGTGTTTTTATGAAACAATAAGTATCAAAAGATTGACACTAGTTTAAGTCCGATTTCAAAGTGAAATTAATTCCAACGACCACTATTGGATTTAATGGTAAAAATATTTTCTAATTTCACTTTAAAACCAATTCAAAAGATAATCTAATCATATAAATAAATTAGATTAAAAAGAGGTTTTGAATTAAAATACAACATTTTACACTATTCATTAAAAAATGAACTTTATCGGAAAGGTACCAAAAATTTACACAAAGTAAATTTTGATGTCCCGATTCTAAAGAAGAGTTATTTTTGGTCCAATAGAATTTATAAGATTGATCAAAACTATATTTAATGACGATTCGCCGTCAAAAGGTGATAAGTGAACCCTTAGTGAAAATTAGGGTATAAATGCCTAAAATTGAACTCTTTCCGTATTTTAAGACTTTATCTTTTATTGGGTAAATGTAAAAACATTTAAAAACATATATAATCATATTTTAGTTATTTCTATCCATTCCCGCTAGTACTTCGGCTACTTGTTAACTAACATTTAAAATAATATTATTTTATTACTTGTGTGCAACGTAAGTTTTCAAAGAAACTCATCGTTGCGTATCGCGTACTCTATCGAACGTAGAAACCCCTTTTAATTAAAATTAATATTTAATTTGTAAATATTAATAAATATGAAAATTCTTTATTCTTTAATTACCTGGGATGTTACATCCTTCCCCCCTTTTTGGGAATTGCGTCCTCACAATTTTATTCACTTATCAAAATAAGTGGGGGTATTTATCCCTCATAGCATTTTCAGATTCCCACGTTGCCTCTTCAATCACATGGTTTTTTCACAAAACCTTTACCTGATGAATCACCTTATTCCGTAACACCTGCTCCCTGTGGTCAAGAATCTGGACTGGTTGTTCTTCATAAGATAGGTTCTCTTCCAGTTGAACTACCTCTGGACTCAAAACATGAGATGGATCTAGCATATACTTTCTCAACATCGAAATGTGAAAAACATTGTGTACCTGAGATAAACTTGGAGGTAAAGCCACCCGGTATGCAACTGATCCAACTCTCTCCAGAATTTCATATGGTCCAATAAACCTTGGACTCAACTTTCCTTTCTTACAAAATCTCATCACACTTTTCCAAGGAGAAACCTTGAGAAAAACATGATCACCTACCTCGAAAGATAGATCCTTCCTCCGGTTATCCGCATAACTCTTCTGCCTGCTCTGAGCTGTTCTCATGTGCTTCTGAATCAACTGAACTTTTTCTGCCATCTCTTCTACCAATTCTGGTCCCATCAGCTTCCTTTCACCCACTTCATCCCAAAATGCTGGAGTTCGACACCGCTTCCCATATAATGCCTCAAATGGTGCCATCTGTATACTGGAATGAAAGCTATTATTATAAGAAAACTCAACCAAAGAAAGATGTTGGTCCCAAATTCCCTGATAATACATCGAACAAGCTCGTAGCATATCCTCCAAGGTCTGAATTGTTCGTTCTGACTGCCCATCTGATTGAGGATGAAAAGCTGTACTAAAATTTAATTCAGTACCCAACGAATTCTGAAGGCCTTTCCAAAAGTTAGATGTGAACCTGGGATCACGATCAGATACAATGGAGAGGGGAACTCCATGTAACCTGACTATCTCTTTAAGATACAAACGGGAAAGTTGATCTAGGGAAAAAGTATCTCGTATAGCAAGGAAATGAGCAGATTTAGTCAAGCAATCAACAATAACCCAGATTGCATTATTACCTCGAGATGTCCTCGGTAATCCCACAACAAAGTCCATGGATATGTTTTCCCATTTCCACTCTGGCACTGGTAAAGGCTGAAGCATCCCTTTCGGTAACTGCCACTCTGCTTTAACCTGCTGACAAGTCAGACACTTCACAGTAAAATCAGCAATATCTCTTTTCATTCCATCCCACCAGTAATACTCCCGCAGATCTCTGTACATCTTAGTACTGCCAGGATGAACTAAAAACAGGGAACTATGAGCCTCACATAACAACTCATTCTTCAACTGTGAATCACAAGGCACACATAATCTCTTCCCAAACCTCAAAACACAATCATTATCAATGTTGAATTCAGGCAACTTACCTTTCTGAACTAGATCTACCTTTTTCTGCAACTCACTGTCTTGCTTCTGTGCTTGCTTGATTCTGTCTGATAGAGAAGATTTCACTGATACCTGAAACAAAACAGAATAACTTCCTGCACCAAAAACTTCTATGCCAAAGTTTATCAAATCCTTAACCAAAGGATCACGTTCCAAACGCAACATTGCTAATGAAGCATTACTTTTTCGACGCAAAGCATCAGCCACTTTATTTGCTTTTCCCGGATGGTAATGAATTGTACAATCATAATCCGTGATTAATTATAGCCATCTACTTTGTCTCATGTTAAATTCTTTCTGAGTGAATATATACTTTAAACTTTTTTGATCGGTATATATTTCACTCTTTACTCCATACAAATGATGCCTCCAAATTTTTAAAGCAAAAACAACAGTAGCTAATTCCAAATCATGTGTAGGGTAATTTACCTCATGAGTTTTCAACAGTCGTGAAGCATAAGCAATTACCTGATCATTCTGCATTAGGACGCAACCAAGTCCTTTCAATGAAGCATCACTGTAGATAACAAACTCACCATTCCTGGAAGGTAGTGCCAAAACTGGAGCATTCACCAATCTTCTTTTCAACTCCTGATACTACTTAATTCGATGGCCCAACATCTGCTGAAGTAGTTGCAAAGGATTTCACCACCCCTTTCTGCTTGTAGTCTAACTGCTTCCCATCACTCAAGCTCTTTGTCGGACACTCGTTTGCATAGTGACCCATCTCATTGCACTTATAACATTTCACTAACTGTAAATCAAATTTGGTCTTACCTTCACCTTGATCCTTTTCAGTGCAATCAAGAGCCTTATGTCCCATCTTACCACATCGGTAGCACTTTCCAGAATTCAGAAGACATTCCCCAGCATGCCTTTTTTCACATTTATCACAAACTGGAAACTTAGTTTTCTTACCATCAGACTTTTTTGAAGAATTCTTACCTTTCTCCTGCCACCTCAGTCTCTTCTTCTGTTGGTTGTTATAGAACACTTGATCATCGGAAAACTCCATTTCCACCTTCTCAGCACATCGAACAAGCTTTTCATAACTTTTAAACTCACGAGAAGCTAATGCCCTTCGATATTTTGGCTTTAATCCTGAGTAAAAATGATTGATTTTACTATCAAGGTCTCGGATAAAATTTGGAGCATACCTTGCCAATCGAGTGAACCTTTCTTCATAGGTAGCCACTGAGTCTTCCTCTTGACTCAATTCCAAGAATTGATTTTCCATCCTAAGTCGAACAACCTTAGGAAAATACTTCTCAAGAAACATACCTTTGAATTCATCCCAGTCGAGAGCATCAATCTCATCAGCGTCCCTGATATTTTTAACCATCGACCACCACTGATTTGCTTCACCTTCAAAACAGTAAATAGTAAGACTAACCTTTTGATGTTCTGAACACCCCATGACATCAAAAATCTTCTCCAGTGCTTTTATCCACCCTTTAGCTTGCACAATGTCAGATGATCCTCTGAATGATGGGGGATATTGCCTCATGAAATGTTCCACCACTGACATGTTCCTCTGCAGTTGATCTGGAAGATCTTGTGCATGGATACCACCACCATTTATAGCCTGAGTCAACTGTGCCGTCACTGAAACAAACTGTTCAGTTCCGATTCCGACCATCTCAGGTTGCTGATTTGGAAGGTTGTCTTCCTCCTGATGTCGTCCCAACATAGTTTCTTTGTTTCCTCTACAGAAAACCATTCTGAACATAGAAATATCTTAGGCGAAGCAACATGAAAATCCGTAAATTCTATATCATTTCAATCATATTATAATTTAACACTTTTCTAACTCCTAAAGTTGTCTAAACCAACCTCTGATACCAACTATAAGGTCCTGAACTTAAACCTTACTTAATATTGAATTAAATGGATAATTCATGTTGAGGATCTTTTCAGGTTTAGAGTTTTAGAGAATTAGAACATAACTATTACATCTCAAAAGATTACAAAGCAGTCACTTCTACTAAGTTTCCGTAATAAAAAAAACTCTTAAAAGAAACATGTCTAGTTCCATGTTTTATATAGCATGACATTCCCTTGATCCCATCCTTGACCTTATTCCACATTAAGTCCTGTGAAAAAAATTTCAAAAAAACTTGGGGTGAGCATAAAAAGCTCAGTAAGGGATACAAAAAGAATGAAAACTGTTAGTTTTTCAAACATCAAGTAAACCATATATACTCTATCAAAGTAATACCTTCACCTTCATGAAGTAGTAAAAACTCATCACTGAATAAAGTATCATTACTTACCTTTTTGTAACCAAAGGATTACCATAAAACCCATAAAAAGAACACATAACATATATAAAGGTAACTTGGGACATAAATATACTTAAGTGGAATAACCATACGGTCAACTTCCACACATATCACTTAATGGAATAGCCATAAGGCCAATTTCCATACATACTTAATGGAATAGCCATACGGCCGACTTCCATACCCAATGCATTGGAGGTTATAACGTAACCACCCATCCTGGTATTCACGGCACGAACCGTCATATGGTTTATAACATAACCACCCGTTAAAATGTCCAAGTACCAATATAAAATCATACAACATAAAACCAATATAAAGGAATGATAACATTTCCACATTTCAATCACAATATATCATAAATATATTGACATAATAGAATCCTTTATCAAAACCATTTTCAATACCAAAATACATAAAAGAGTATATGGTATTTATTTTATTCTAAAAACATTACGGCTTGTTGAGGAAGCCAAAGACCAAATAATACTCGCGGCGGCGGAAAAGGTCATTGTCGCCGCGTACGTTAAAAGAAACATTCCTTTTTGTCGTTTTGTAAAACGCTTCGTAGAAAAAAATTCCTTTTGTATAAAAGTAAAAGTCAAAGGGGTTTATACACCGTATAAAAGAAAGTTGTGTATAAAACGAAATATGCCTCAATGAAAGGAGATTGAGACGAAGTCCCTTACCCCGGGTCCGACTTGACTCGATCGTTCTTTAATGTCCTGAATAATAAACTTGAGTTAATTTCTACTTGATTAAGAACCTTTTTAAAGTTAATTATTCCTTTTATATCACTTATTGTCATGTTATAAACATTATATAATCATTTAAGTTAATAATGTTTGTTTTGTCGATATTTGGTTCTTAAGTCAAAAGTGGACTTCTTACAATTACATGTTGTTCATGTGGTCAAAGGTTCTTTATATCCAGAATTCCATTCCTGATTTGGATAACATATATATCATATATATCCAGCATATACATGTATTCATAATATTACATAATCATTTAGAGGTAAGAAATGAAATGCACCGTTCATGGAGACGGTAAGCCGAACGTACACATGAATGCTACTTTCATTTCTATTTCGTATTTTATAGAATGGAATCATAATGATATAAAGGTATATTATAATTCCATTATAATATCATATATAATATCATAGTTCCATCCTTTATATGTCCCACATATGGTATTTAACGAATCAACTCACTTTAAGGTGGCGGTAGTCCGCACTTCCTTAAATGAAGATATCGTGTTTACCCATAATGGAAACCATAAAGGTATGACCAAAAAGAAAAATACAGAAGCTTAAGGAAAACATAAAAATATTATATATCATATATAAATATAGTGACATCTTAATAGCCACCTTTGAAGGTGTTAAAAGAATGTTGAACAATCATCGTTTCGGGAGGCATAAATTCACCATCCACAGAAACAGTATTTTCGTTAACCATTATATGTAGGTGTGTGTAAGTGTAGCTCGAATACTTCTTATAACAACATCCTAGTATATTGAGGATAATGTATTTGTTATAAAAGAAAATAATAAAAAGAGTTTAGGGGGTTGGAGAAGCAAAATAAAACAAATGAACAAGAGAGAATGAATTACCTTTAAAAGTGTAACTCCTTTTGATTTGAGCCTAAAGGCTTCCTTTGAAAGGATTCTACCCAAAGGGAATCCTCTAGAATGAGGAGAGGGATGTGGAGAGAAAAAATGGGCAGGGGTTGGCTGATCCAAAGGCTTGAGGAGTGTGTGAAATGAGGTAGAGGTGGGGGCCTTTTATAAGAGGAGAGGAGGGGCACTTTTGGAAAGTAAAGAAATATTACTTTATTTGAAAATGTGTTTCGGTTTTAAAAGGTCCCACATTGATATAATTCCTGGATAAGGTGATAAGGGTTCTAAATCTACCCATCCAATAGGTTTTGGACATGTGTAGTTCATAGATTTTACATTATCTTTCCATTTTATTTAAATGGTCAAATAATGATGTCATCGCTGCATCATTATTATGTCATAAATAATTTAATTTATTTAATGTCTAAAATTTTTAAAAAAATTACTATGATGTAGGAAATCTTTTTATATTTCCAATTACTATTTATAATAAAAAATATGATCATTATAACCCCATGTAAAAATTGTTTTCGTAAAACATATGATTTTTGTGTCATTTTTACTTTTACATTAAATAAAAAGTTATTTATGTCATTTCCCAACCAATGTGGCTCCATGGGGTCCCCAAGTTGACCCATGGCTTGTCTTGGTCGGCCATGACACAACCAATTAGGGTAGGACATGTTTCAATCTCATCTTATTTTATTAAAGCATTATTTTTACCTTAAACTACACTAATTACCACTAATCGCGATTAAAAACTTAATAAGTTACTATTCACCAAAAAATTATTTTAATCTCATTGAACCACATTTTACTTCTTAATTACAACCATGTATGTAGGATTTTTGAAAATCAAAACACAATGATGTAAAAATTTCATTTAAACAGAAAAGCAGTTTTTATAAGTACCACTTAGTGGTTTCACTATTCATCAAAAATTGGAGTTTTTCAGAAAATTACCAAAAAAATCACCCTAAGATATATTTGATATTATGAATTCAAAAATGAAGTATATTTTACAAAATTAAAAACATATAAGTCACATTAATTAATTTAATAATTAATTCCCGTTGTCCGAGCAAATAGCGTGTTTTTATGAAACAATAAGTATCAAAAGATTGACACTAGTTTAAGTCTGATTTCAAAGTGAAATTAATTCCAACGACCACTATTGGATTTATTGGTAAAAATATTTTCTAATTTCACTTTAAAACCAATTCAAAAGATAATCTAATCATATAAATAAATTAGATTAAAAAGAGGTTTTGAATTAAAATACAACATTTTACACTATTCATTAAAAAATGAACTTTATCGGAAAGGTACCAAAAATTTACACAAAGTAAATTTTGATGTCCCGGTTCTAAAGAAGAGTTATTTTTGGTCCAATATAATTTATAAGATTTATAAAAACTATATTTAATGACGGTTCTCCGTCAAAAGGTGATAAGTGAACCCTTAGTGAAAATTAGGGTATAAATGCCTAAAATTGAACTCTTTCCGTATTTTGAGCCTTTATCTTTTATTGGGTAAATGTAAAAACATTTAAAAACATATATAATCATATTTTAGTTTTTTATATCCATTCCCACCAGTACTACGGCTACTTGTTAACTAACATTTAAAATAATATTATTTTATTACTTGTGTGCAACGTAAGTTTTCAAAGAAACTCATCGCTGCGTATCGAGTACTCTATCGAACGTAGAAACCCCTTTTAATTCAATTTAATATTTAATTCATAAATATTAATAAATATGAAAATTCTTTATTCTTTTATTACCTGGGATGTTACAAATCTTGTATAGTAGTTTTGATCTATAAGGCTTAAATTTGCGTGAATAAGATAAATGAGGGGCTCCCTTTTATATTTGAGGGGAGGGACACTCTTCGAATTTATTAAAAGAGTAACATATATCAAATTTATTCTCAAATAAAAAAAGTTAGAAATGGATAAAAGATAGTAAATTTATGAACTTTTAGAACACATATTATCCCCATTGTTATATTTTAATATTTTTATGTGTTTTAGGTAATTTTATAAAATATGTTTTTCATAAAATATCACTATTGCCTATTTAGACATTATTCGTTTAATTTGCCTTAAAATACATAAATATTTTTTTTAATTCAAATATAATTATTTAAAATAATAATATTTCATATTAATCTAAAAAATTAGTGGAACACATTAACTCACTCAAATTATATTACTTTTAATAATTTCAAAATCATTTATCTTTTTAAATTGGATAAATAATGCATCGATGCTGCATAAGTTTTTAAGGTCATTATATAATTACTAAAAATTATAAATAAATTTATATAATGAAAATAATTTCATTAATATCAATATATAACCTTATATTCATTTATAAATTTCTTTTTCCTCTATGTGTACACATAATTGATATTTAAAACTAAGAGAGTGACATTTTGTATCTTTCTTTGGTTTAAATATTATAGAGGTCATTTTAAGGGATATGTTTCAATTAAACAACTCAACTTGGAGAATAAGGTTATAAGGGTAGAATTTCCTTGATCCAATAATAATTAGGATGAAAAATTAGGGCCTTATCACTTATTTTTTAACCTAGATTAACATGATTTACCATTTATCGAGGTGATAAATTTTACTATGTTTACTATTCATATTGAAAAAAAATAAAAGGGGGGTATTTAACAAATTTGAATCTATTGAATGAAAATATGGAATAAATTTTATCAAATTAAATTTCTATATTTGGCATAAATTAATTTTAAAAGAAGCGCACAACACGCGATGAAACCCGTTTTTTAGAAAAATACATTATTAAGCATAAAACTTGGTTTATTCTTATCTCATTCCTAGAAAAAATATAAAATAAATATTAAAAAAATTTACTTAATATATAATATTTAAATTTAATTAAAATAATTAACCAATATTTATCAATTTTATTTATTAAGATAAAAATACATTGTGCACATAAAAACAATTTTTCTGAAAAATGTTTCTTTTACTTTAAAATGTTTTTTAATTTTAATTTTAATTAATTGATACCAAAATAATTCATTTATACATATATGTACATAAATTATTTTATAATTCAATTATTACCATTCATTACCTCTAATCCAATGACTATGTGATTACTATAATTTAATAGTATATCATTGTTTTTTTAAACTAAGTGTTGCATGTAGTACAAGCTATTGAATAAGTTTAATTTATTTGGAAAACATATTTCATAAAATATCATAGTATTACATTATAGAAACATTAAAAATATTTTTTACTTTAAAATTCATCACTATTATACAAAAAATGAGTATATCACTATTTCATAACATCCTCAGGTTCCCATGAAACTTCTTCAAATTTGTGATTTCTCCAGAAAACTTTCACTAGATGAGTAGTATTGTTCTATAGTACTTTATATCTCCGATAAAAGATTTATATGGGTTTTTAATCATAATAAATATCATTTTATGGAGGTAAAAACTATGATTTTAGTTAATTTTATTGATCAGGTATGTGATTCCTCAAGATAGATACATGGAACATTTCGTGAAATTAAGAGTGGTTCAGTGGAAGCACTAAGTGATAGGATACTATCTATCATTGGTAAAAAATATAAATGGGACAATATACCTAGGGATTATCTTTCCCTTAATTATGAATCTATTAATCATATTACACCGAGAATTTATTAGAAAAAACTTATCACCAACATCAAATTTCATATCACATCGACGATTTTCAACACAACTTTTCTATCAACTATATGATATCTTGATGTGATGCCAAATGAATATAAATTTATATATCATTTACTAATATATCTTAGGTCATAATAGCTTTATTTATCCAATATCATCCCAAAATTTTTTAGTTCTACACTTATTTCTAAAGAGGTATTAATAAGGAGCCATCTGAATGCTCAAGTGAAATCTATTATTATAAGAAAACTGAACTAGAGGAAGGTGTTGATCCTAAACACATTTGAAATAAATATAATGATATCACAAAATATCCTCTATGGATTTAACTATTATACCATACTATCCATATATATAAGGATTATACGTGGTACTATAACTAAACTCTGTATCCAGATCCTGCTGAAGACTTTGCAAAAACTTCATAGTAAACCTCAGATCCCAATAAGATACAACATAATGTGGTACTCCATGAAAACTTTCTACTTCCTTAATATAAATTTAATAAATATTATATAGATAGAAATATTCTCAAATGGAAATTAATTGTACTAACTTCATAAGACAATTGACTACAAATCGTATAAAATTGTGTCCTTTGGATGTTTTGGGGAGTCCAATGACAAAATCCATGGTGATGTTTTCCCATTTCTATTTTATCATGGGTAATGGTTATAACATACCCTTATATTTTTGTCTCTTAGAATTTATTTACTAACATACCAACCACCAAGATGCATACTCAGAAATATCTTTATTCATATTATCCCACCAAAAAAATCTTT
The DNA here is from genome assembly GCA_963277665.1 of Viscum album. Taxonomy (NCBI): domain Eukaryota; kingdom Viridiplantae; phylum Streptophyta; class Magnoliopsida; order Santalales; family Viscaceae; genus Viscum; species Viscum album. Next base: position 140,874,157 of record OY728161.1, on the reverse strand, counting down.
TAGATCTCTATGAATTGTTGTACTTCCTGGATGAATAGAGAATGGTGAATTGTGATATTTATTCAATAAATCATTATTAAAATATGTTATTTATAGAACACATAAAAGGTTCTTAAACCTCATCATCCCATTAAAATTAAGCTTAAAATTAAGAACATTCATCACCTTCTTTTGGAGTTCCATATCTTCCTTCAATACCTCTTTAGTTTTCACTTGGATAAATGGTCGAACACTCATTTGAGAAAGATAATATTTCTCCCATTCAATATTTCATGACTCATTATTTAAAAATCCAAAAATATTTGATCTTTTGTGATCCTAATCATATATAACACATCACATTACTTTCATCTCAAAGCATTTACCACCTTTTTCTCTTTCCCAATTTGGTAATGTATTGATAAGTCATAATATTTAATCCTCTCCAACCATCTTCTTTAGTTCATATTCAACTCTTTCTCTGTGAAAATATAATTTAATTTTTTTATCATTATATATATCACACTTTTATCTATAAATGTAATCCCTCTATATCTTTAATTAAAAAATTACCATGGCTAACTCCAAATTATGATTTGGGTATTTTTTCTCATGAACCATCAATTTGCATGAGTCATAAGCTATCTCCATATCGTTCTACTTGAGAATGTATCCTAATAATTTCTTTTATGCATCATTTTATATTATAAAAACTTTTACACTATAGAGTAAAGTAAGAACAAGTTCACATAATAAATTTCTATTTAGTTCCTTGAAATTTTATTCACATTCATCTATCAGAAGGAACTTATCTCCCTTCCGAGTTAACTTGGTGAGTGGATTAGATAGTCATGAGAAATTCTACACAAAGATCCAATAATATCTATCAAAATAATAATAATATGGATATCATTCATATTTTTTGGTGTGTAAAAATATTCAATAAAATCTATATTTTAAGGATATACTGAGATGCCCTCACTTGAGATTATATGTCCCGATAATGAAACTTTCTAAAGATAAAATTCACACTTAGTAAATTTTTACATAAATATTCTCCATCCTTAGGGTCCTCAGTAAAATTATCTAGTTATCTTCATGCTCTTTCTTATTATTTTAAAATATAAGAATATCATCTATAAATACTATCACAAATTGATCATGGTAATATCTTAAGACTCAATTAATTCAATCCACAAATATAACATAAGAATTAGTAAGAAAAATGGAATAACTATAAATTCAAAGTTTCCATACCTTGAATAGAATAATATATTAGAAATATCATAATTCTTGAACCCCAATTGATGATATCCAAAATTAAGATCAATATATTAAAAGTATTAATCTTGAAACATATAATAAAACAAGTCATCAATATAGGGTAAAAGATACTTTTTCTTGATAGTGATTTTGTTATGTTTTTGATAATCAATGAAAAGTTGAATTGATATATGTTTATTTTTAACAAAAGTAATTGGTGCACCCCATGGTGAAGCACTTGGAAGAATGAATATCTTGTCAAGAATATCTTGGAGTTTCTTCTTTAGTTCCTGTAAATCAATCAAGGACATTATATATGATGGTTATGAAATAGGTATTGAACTAGGTATTATTTCTATCAAGAACATTACTTCATTATTTGGTGGAAGACCAAGAAATTATTCCAAAAATACAATAATAAAATCCCATAAAATAGTCATATATTTTATGTTGAGTTTCACCACATCCATCTAAGATAAACACCTTTTTTGAATAGTAATAAAGATCTTTATAATGGATGTGATTTCCATTATAAGTTCACATTTATCTTCACACTAATATATAATCATATGTTGGTTTGGAATTTCAAATTTGGATTACCTTCATTAGAAATTATTGTGGTATTTATGTAAATAAATCTAGTACATTCCTAGGATAATATAAAACTCAACCAAAGATAGAATGACAAGATTTTCATGAATCACATTCTAATAAACTTCAACTGGTGAAGAATCATATACTTGAGATTTGATAATAATACAATTAAGGGTTTTTACTACTAAATCAATATCTAATATATGTCGGTTTTAGTGAAAAACTTATAATATTCTTTACATATAAAATAGTGGGTAGATCCAGAATAAAATAATATATTTTTAGTTATAGAGTGGATAATAAGTGTACCTTTCACCACATCATTATCGTGCCCCTCATTATAAATAATGATTGCATGATATTTTCCTTTGAATATGTACTTAAGTGGTTTTTTATGCCGATCATCATCATTGACCTTCATATTTGAGTTGTAGTTTTCATAATTCCCTTACTACTTGTATTTAAAAACTAGAGTGTGGGTGGTGTATTCTATGGTGATTTATCTCTATTTCAATAATTATCTAACTTCTTCACATCATTTCAGCATTTTATTTCCAAATTACATTCCTTTCAAAAAATGAAACATTTACCATTTACCTTAAGATAATTTCCTCCATATTTATTTCTATACTTTGAGTATAAAGTAAATATCACCTTATTTTCTCCATGGTTTTTTAGAATTTCCTTTGAAGTTCATATTTAATTTATTATCAAAACCTTGATATTGATGGGTAACTAACCTATCTATATCTACCTTCATGGAAAATAAAACTATTTCTTCATAGCTAATAAATTAACTTATGGATAATGACCTTAAGAGACATAATTTTAATCCATATAAGAATTTGTCAACCTTACTTTCTGGTTGGATGATAATTCCAGAAGCATAAGTCTCAAGTCTTGTGAAATTTCCTTCATAGGTACCAAAAGATTCAATATCCTTCTATTTAAGATTAAGGAATTTCTTCTCCATTTTCATACAAATAATACAATGAAATTAGTTATTGAAAAATAAGATCTTAAACTCATCCCACTCTATAGAGTCAATTTATTCATGTTTCCTTATTTTCTTGATAAGAGTCCACCATTGATCTTATTTTCCTTCTAAACAATAAATAACCTGAATAAATTTTTCATGTTTAGAATACTAGAGAAAAGAGAATATAATTTTAGTGGTACTGATCTATTTCGTAGTAAATAGTTTATCAACAAACCCACTAAAAGAAGGTGTACTTTGAATCATAAAGGACTAAACCAAATTTTGTTCCCTCCTTTTCTCATTGGGAAGTTGGGTGTGATTAATAGCTTGAGAAAGTTTCATGATCCTAGTAATACTATTATTCATTCAAGATCCTATATCATTCATTTAATAGGAATAAAATAATTTCATTATTCATCGCATTTAGTATTAACTTGATTCCATTGGGTTCCGACTATCAACTAAAACCAAAAAGTATAGTGTGATCCATAATGATTATAGTGGAAACCACATAATCATGAAAAATAATTTATATGATATCTAAATTATGAAACATTCTTTTATGAAACATTATGTTTAACCTATTTCATTCATGAGCATTATCAAAAAAATAGGATGTTATACTATAATTAGACTTATCCCTAGGGTTCCCACTAAAGTTTTTTACATCATAATTTTAAAGGTTAACTAAACCTTACTTTGACACGAACTATAGTGACCCATAATTTCCATACATAGACATCACATATTATTAAATTAATATTAATTATATAACATAAAAATCTATTCTATAATCATATTGGTATGTTCCTTTGTAAACATGGACACATAAACAATTAGTTCATAAAATATCTATATCATCTCCCACTAAGTTCTTCATAACTAGATCCCTTCTTAGATATATCATACTTAACACCTTTTTTATAACATGGGGAAAGTAAACATAAGAAAGGGTGATCTTAGATGCTCAGTAAGGGAAAATAAGTGATATAATAATGATTAGTTGAGCATAACATGAACATAAGGGTATGAGAAAATGAGCATAACATTTTAAAATCATACTCTGCATATCATAAATCATAATATTGAGTCATAGAATAAATCATAGTAGTTCACAATAAATGAATCACTGATGGAAATATCACCTATACCAATACTTTCATACCAACAGTTTGAAAAAACTTTTTGTTTAAGTAACCTATTCCAACTGTTAAATAAAACTATTTTCGTAGGATAAATATGGTGAATTTTACCAATGGTTTTGATAAAATCTTTGAAAATAAGGGATAATTTGATGAGTTTTCCCAATGGTTTCACAAAACTATTGGGAATGGATTTGTTTTCCTAATCTATTCCAACGGTTTATTCAAACCGTTGCAGTGGAAAATAGTTCCCTATGGTTTTTAGAAACCATTGGGAAAAAACTCTAAATAATCGTGGGACAGATCCTGTGAACAAATATCTCCACTCATTGTCAAACAGATCTATCCTCCATCAAACCCTACTTCCTGAGCATGAACCCGTGATCTCACTTCCTCTGTCAAACAGAATCTATCCTCCTCGAACAGATCTCTCCACTAAACGATATCTCCTCCTCTATTGAGATCTCTCCTCTAACATTACCTCCCGAGCATGAACCATACTTGGAAAGCTCACTTCCTCCGTCATGAGCTCACTTTCTCCAGAATGTATCTCTCTAGGCTTCCAACCCTAATTCATGTCAACCTCATTTGTAAGATACCTTGATTCAAATATCTATCAATCCATTATTCGATTCAAACATCTAGATTCATTGTGTTCCGCTCGAAATTTTTGAATTCCTTTTATTTTCTACTTTGATATTATTCTAATGGACTTGATGTGGTGTATTTATCAGTTTATATATGGGATTATGGTGGATTACATTCATCAAAATTTTATGTTTTTGGATTAATATTATTTGTATTGAGGTGGGTGATTTTAAAAATCTCCCTAATGACTTTATTGGTTTTATAGTATTTACAGCATGTATGATAGTGTCATCATGTTGTGTGTGTGACCTCTTCTAATTATAAACCATATAAATTTCTCAAATCCTCACTATTAGACCTTCCACATATCCTATTGGGTCCATTGGTTATGAATACCATGATTCTTTGGCCACCAAATAGGTGTTATTATCTATAAACTTTGGTCAAAGCATGGATGGTATGATTCTAGTGCCTTATACATGGATTAATAAATTTATTAAGGAATTAATAGAATTGTGAATTGAATTTGTTCTTATAATAACATGTGAATTATAATCTTCAATTCTTAGTATGTGAGTTGGAATTTACACAATTGAAACTTGAATTGATAATGTATCATGTAACTATATAATTGGCCTGAAATTGGAAAAGACACAATGTTATATTAAAAAGAACTGGTATTTGACATAATGGAATATGAGGAATAAGATTTGGTAATTTTAATGAATTAAAAAATTTGTCATATGGGAAAATATTTGTTAGGTTTTGGTGTTTTATTATGGGTTTTCCTCTTGGATGTTCTTGATTCATGGTTATATAATACCTGTAATGGTTACTCCACACTTAGAATTATTTATTCTCCTTGGTAATGTAATCTTTTCTATAATGAGAATTCAAAGAAAGTCTATAAACCCATGGAATATGAGAGATGTCACTATAATTGGAAATGTGTGTTAGGCTAGTGGTCCATGGAATGAGTAATGTACCCTTTCATGGTTCCTTGTCAAGGAAATCATCCTGGATAATAGTACGCATGGATAGACATATATGGAACTCTATTGAATCAAGTTTGGAATACCCCAGGAGTCAACCTAGAGATGAGTGTTGGAAGGATAATTTGATGTTCAAAATTAAATTAATTAATTCATGAAAATCAATATCATACTATTACATGAAATATAAATTCATACTAGATTTTTTTAGAAACCATTGGTGGTGTCATACTATGTTATACTCCAACCTATTTAGGATTCCATTTATAATAAAAGAATACAGTATGAATACAGGTCAGGACAGGGGTATGATGCTCTATGCTTGATTGGTACTTTGGTAAGACGAGATAGAAGAATGGATATGGGACTGAGCATCGCGTTAGAGACCAGTTTTGGGAGAATTTATTTGGAGTTGTTCTTTAGGTAATTTACTTTTATGGAGGTCTATTTATATTTTAGTTTGGAATACAATATGGAATGATATTATTTATTTGGTTAGTATTTTTTTTGGTAATTCCCTATTTATATATTTGAATAGATTTATATTGTTTGTTTATGATGTTTTCCTACTTTTGTATTATTTTGTATAAAATTTTATAGTCTCTCACTATATATATTATCCCTTCATCACTATTTCTTCCTATAGAATATGGGGTGGTTTTCTTGAGTTTTTGTGATGAACCATCTCTGTCACATGTGGTATCTTCAAGTCGAGGTTGTCACAATGTTTTATCATTTTTAGTCTTTTCTATTGCATTAGATTTTTAGGATTGGTAGATAGAAGAATAGGATATGTTGGGGATTGGTAATGAGATCATGCAAAAGATTAATGAACCCTTGAGAATGGTAAAACCAAGTTTCCATAGAGGAAATTATTTTTCATGAGTCATTCCTTTTATAGTTTTGATGTTATTTCACCTTGGGTGATGAACATGTTGGGTGATGTTACTATTTTATGTGATTTTACTCATGTTTCGATATAGAATGGGGAACATCTAATAGTGAGATAGAAGGAAATTATGCTTTCATGCACTTATCATTCTAAGGATTCATTAATTGCATACTAAATTATATAACATTATTAATAAAAATAAGAATAGAAGATTTTATACTAAAATATGATCAATTAACTTTCTCAACAAAGAGTTGTTGAAACCATTTATCTGTGGTTTTTTGTTTTTTAATTGTTCTTCAGAGTTTGATATTTTTATGATCCCGATGATCTGATGAGTGTTTTGACCCATGTAGAGAAAATGATTCTACATTATCTTTTTTTTTTCAGCGTGAGAATAGTAAACAACACACACCTCATATAGTGTATTTGGAGCTTCCTACAACAATGGGGAATATGATGGATGATCAGCTCTGTGATAGTATTCCATGAGTCTTGTGATCAATGTTGATACTAACTAATCACAATTTCCCTTCTATTTTTGATACCTAGATAGAGTTTTAGATACATTATCCACCCATAGTTATTGGGGAGGGAGGCCCTCCGGTAGCGAATCTCAGGATTGAATCTCTCATGAAAATATTTAGTCACCTGTAGAAAACATTGGAGATGGGGGTAAATCTTGCTACTTGTATTCTAATAGGACCATCTAAGTGCTCGAAGGACATCATAGTACATGTTGGACAATAATAAGATATAAAAAATAAGGATTCAAGTAGAAATATATGAGTCACTTTTATCTAGATATTTTGAAGAATGGAATGGCTTGGGACATCATAAAATTAATAGAGGATAATATCTTTAATAGACCATGAAGGTTACTTCACCGACAAAAAATATTTTCCCCTACATAGGAAGAAGATAATATAGCTAGGGAGACATTTTTTCAGCATGGGATTCAGTATGATATCATTTCACAGGTTAATTCTCTTTTTGTGAGATTTTTTTATTTGATTAATCATGATCTCATCACTAAAGATAACCCAATGGAGGCCCCGAGTCAAGGGAAATGTGTTTCAGTTGGCTGATATAGGATTTCTACCTTAGGTGTCAATAAGCGTTGATATTAAGATTTACACTAAGGATGCAAAAGTCAGATCAACTTGTGATGTAGGCCACAAGTATCTGGACATCATTCTGATTAATTTTATTAAGAATTGCAGGGTTGAACATAAGATATTTCAGTTTCCTTTTCCCATAGTGGAGTAATGATCTTTTGATAAGATGGGTGGTATATAGAAGTTATATAGGAGAACTTAGTATATGATCATTGGTAGTGGATCATGGTAGGAACCAGCTACTGGGAGATGCTCTCCTACACCTAGGTAGATAGGCTGATGGAGTTCTATCAGTCACTTGGGTTGGGGTAGGGGACATGGAACCTCAATATAGGATTAGTGGTATCTCTAGAATGGAGAACAATAAGGGATTCAATATACAGAGCATGGAAAAGGGTAATGTAATATCCATATTTTGGAGTATACTCATACCAATCAATATGTTGAACCGTCTACTTTCATATGTATAATTCTCGTGTCATCTGGAATTTCTGTAATTTGATTAATAATGTTGGTTTCATTCATTTTCTTATTCAAAATTACCCAATTACATTGGTTAGTCTATGTAAACCTTAGATGTGGTTATGAAAATTGAAACATCGTTAGGGGTGTGAATCCACACTCATTATGTTATTCCTTTAGTGATTGGATAAATTTATTCTTACAAGCTAGTGTTCCAAGGCTGATGGTTTGGCACACCAAGAGTCATATATAATAGACTCAATACCTTTGAATTCACATGTGATATATATTCCTCTACCTAAAATCAATAGCATATGGGGGATTCACAAAGGCATTCCAACCTTGAGAATATATAATGGATTCAATACCTTTAAAATATAATTTATGGACTCAATACCTTTTTATGGTGTTAAAAATGGTCTATGTGGTAAAACTATAATCCTTGTGTCATTGAATGTGTATACAAGTGAATATTTGGCATTATAAAATTATAATGCGGGTTTAGTGGGATATTACCTTATAGACCATTTTTAACAATATCCAAAGATCCATTATTTTTTTTTATTGTTATAACCATATATCAGTAATGTGAGACATATGCATAAATAACATTATCCACCATAACTCTATCATTATCCACCTTAGCTGTGGTGTCCCCTCGGTCTATTACATTACTTACCGTATCTTAGGGGAAGCTTGAATCAATACCTTAATCTTAGGGTAATAAGTTTACTTAGAAAAAGAATCCCTAGAAGTGGAATTTTTCCATGGGTTCTTTTTCTAATGAATTAAAACATATTTTACTTAAAGTGAATTCAAGGATGGATACATGAATTCAAATGAAATCAAACTGAATCAATTAGAACCCAAAGGAATGAAATTTTCTAATCTAATATAAACAAAAACAAGACAAACTAAATCTAATGAAAATTTTCCAAACAAACTTGTATTGAAAAAAACCAAACTAAGTTGAAACTCGAGATGAAATGATTATATACCATTAATAGGAAGAGTAATTGTTAATTAATAGGAATATACTATTTGATAGTATCATTTTGAAACTTGGATCTGTTTCCCCTTCATTTCAGGAACATGATTTGACCCATGTGGCATTGTGGTTCTTATATATTGGGAGGTGACATGTATAGTCACAAGAGACAAGTATGTTTTTTTAGTTTTTATTTTATTTTCTTTATCGCATCTTCCACTTAGGCCTTTTACCACTTTCTATGGATGGAGGGTAGTTATATTCTGCAAAGGGGGCCAGAAGGGCACTAGAGGTGGCTACACGGTTTTCTTTGCAGGGGAGGGAGATTGGGGTAGTGGAGATATTCATTAATGTGTTTCAGTTTTGTTTGCCTTTATTCCATGTTGCTTCTATTTATTTTATTTTCCTTCAGTGTGGACGTCTGATGTATGGATGGGTCATGCCAAAATTTTATTTATTTTCCACTGCTGTTTTTCTTATTTGTTTTTTGGAAAAATTATTCCCAAGTAGTGTTTCTTTGACACCCGGACACTTGCGCCAGCTCATGGGATCCTTACATAGAGATATTGGTATTCTCTTTTTCCCACTACCATGGTATTAAATTAGATATTTTCTAAAATTCCATTATATTCTTTCTCTATCTTTACACTAGGGAAATTTTATAAGGCATTCTATTCCATCTTCATTAATTCCACTGAATCTAGAAAAAATATAAGGGATCACATGCTATCTTATAGAAGTACTTAATAGTCTTACATCCATGTTTTTAATACCACTTTGATAAATAGAACAGAACACAAAACACAACCATAATAGATAACTTTTTATTTACGTAGAACAACCTAGTACTGGTGTTATATTCTCAGTGAACATATTTCTAGAAACTTAGTAAACTACCTAAATAGAGAAACCTAATAGTGTTTCAACCATACTCTACTTTCAATTATTGGTAAACTAATCACTAGATGGATTCATAATTAAGCTCAGATACTATTTGATGGGGAAATACAAGACATCAATCAGTGGAAGAAAAAACTTCCAATCAACAGATCCCCCACAAATCAGTATTCAGAATTAGAAAGTATAAGAACCAAAAACACCACATATATTTTCTTTCCTTTTGGTTTTATTCATCCTATAGCCTTACTTCTATGACAAGTTAACAAGAAAGACAGGCATGAAACAAACACAGGAAAAACATAATCACAACACACATAAGATTATGTGTCTATAACCCCACTCCTTTCAGAACCTTCACTTTCAAAATTCTACCACCAAGCTTCCAAAATTCTAGATATGTACAGTATATTAAACTATAGAAATATAATTATAAATCACCTCCATCCATAATTTTTATCTTTTATAAATTTTGACATAAATCAAACTGGAAAACTCACATTGACTCAGTGAAACTAAAGCATGTGTAGTCTTTTTCTCCCACTGCATTTCATCCTGGTTCCAATCATGATACCCCTCTTTTTTTTAAAGAAACTTACAATAGTTTTAAAGAAACATTATTGTGACTTGTGGGGGGGGGGGGGTTGGGGGTGCAGGGGAGTGGGGGATTGGGGGGGGGGGGTTGCAGTGGAGTGTGTGTGTGTGTGGGGGGGGGATGTACTGGAGTCTGTGTGTGTGTGGGGGTTCTATGGATTGAGGGATGGGGGGGGGGGGCTACATTGGAGTGGGGATTGGGGGGGGGGGGTGTTGAAGTGAAGTGGGGGCTGCAGAGGGGTGGGGGATACAGTGTAGTAAGGGATGGGGGGGTGCAGTGGGGGGGGGTGCTGTAGTATAGTAGGGGATGGGGGGGGGTGCAGTGCAGTGGGGGATGCAGGGGGTGGGGGGTTGCAGTGGGGGGGGGGGCTACAGTGGGGATGGGGGGATGCAGTGGAGTGGGGGGAGAGTGTAGTGGGGGCTGGGTGGGGAGATGCAGGGGACAGGGGGGCTGTATTGGAGTATGGGATGGAGGGGATGTAGTGGAGTGGGGGATGGGTGGGGGGCTGCAGGGGACAGGGGGTGCTCCATTTAAGTATGGGATGGGGGGATGTAGTGGAGTGGGGGGGGGGGGGGGTGCATTGGAGTGGGGGATGTGGGGGCTACATTGGAGTGAGGGATGGGGGGGGGGTTGTATTCTAGTAGGGGATGGGGGGGGTGCTGTAGTGGAGTAGTGGATGGAGGGGGGTGTAGTGGAGTGGGGGGGGGGGGTGCAATGGAGTGAGGGATGGGGGGGGATGCAGTGGAGTAGGGGATGGGGGGCTGCACTGGAGTGGGGGGGGGGGGCTGTAGTGGAGTGGGGGATGGGGGGGTGGAAGTGGAGTGGGGAATGGGTGGGGGCTACAGGGGGAAATGGAGTAGGGGATGGGGGGGATGTAGTGGAGTGGGGGGATACAGTGGATTGAGGACTGGGTGGGGGTTGTAGGGAGGAAATGGAGTAGGGGATGGTGGGGGGATGCAGTGGAGTGGGGGGGGGGGGTCTGTAGTGGATTGGGGACTAGGTGGGGGGAGGCATGGGGCAGTGGAGTAGGGGATGGGGGGGATGGAGTGGAGTGGGGGATGGGGGGAGGTGCAGTGGAGTGGGGGATGGGGGGGGACTGCAGTGGAGTGGGGGGGGGGGGGGTTCTGTGAAATTGGGGATGGGGGGTCAGTGGAGTGTTGGATGAGGTCAGTGAATAGAGGGATAGTGGGGCTGCAATGTAAACATTCAACTACTTTCTAAAGATACCACCTTTACACTTCCCATCCTTAACATTTTTAGCCACAACCATGGAAAAGTGTGAAATTTTCCATGTAACATCTATGAATTCTGTATAAAAACATACATCATCTATTTACAAGGAAAATTAATTCTTCTTTAATCATGGTATGCCCCACATTCCAAAGTGTATCTTCTATAATTCAATATTCCCTCATTGAAATCCTTTTTCATGTGTCATTTCTTCCCATAACGCCAACACATGGGACCATCTTCCTCTGAGCTACTCCCACTCCAACATGTTCTGATTTCCCTTTTCTATAACATTTATATGTTGTGGAAATATCTCCTTCCTTGCACACTATATGTATTTCTAGAAGATTCCTCCTTTCGATGAAGTTCTTCATTCCATATCAGGTCTTTAATGTTTGAAAAGACCTGGTTAGTTTTTCTTCTTGAATTACTCACTATATTTTCCATCACATCCCATGATTTTAAAAGGTTTATACTCAAATTCCTACTCCTTTTCATGATTGGTTAGTCACCCCAGTTGCAGATTATCCACTATAAACCCAAGTAGTTATACTAAGAACCTCTCAATCCTATAAGAATAGAGACCAACTATGCTCCTACTCTAGAGTCCCACCAATTAATGCATCTTCACACTAACCAATAAAAAGGTATGGTTAAAATAAGATAATATCTCCGTAATCTCCAAGTTTCTTATGCACCACTTGATGTAGATATCCCTGCATGAACACATTGGACAACCTAGTCTACTCATGAACATAATCTTCAAGATCTTTAGTAGTTGATAGGCATGATTAGATCTACTAGTCCCAAATAGCCACATAATTTATTTAACTATCTGGGTCTTTTAACCCCTTGAACACTCATGAATCAAGATATCCTATTTCTTAAATGAATCTTGACTTCAATCTCTTCTTGCATTGTTGTGCATTTTTTTGGACGTGGAATTTTCATTTTTTTTTGATTTTGAGTTATTTCCATTTTATTTATGGTTTTGTTATGATAGATCATGGTATACTGAGTGTGTTTTCATTGTCTATGGTTAATTTGAATTGGAAATTTTTAAATGGGAAAGTTTAAAAATACATTTATTCTTATAGAAAACTTGGTAATACTTTTATAATGATATTTTTATTTGGAAAAGTGTCTAAAATGTTTTGGATTTAAAATGATAACCTGTTTTTGGAATTTTTTTCAATTCTGTTAGAAAAAGGTATAGTGTTAATTATTTTCATGGTTTTAAAGTGATATTAATAAAGCATAATTATAATATTTTAAAGGATTTAAGCTGAATGTACTTTTAAAACAGATGCTTTTGAAGTTGTTGGATTGGTGTAGCTTGATCTTAAAACTGTAGCAACTCTGACCACTATAGCAGAGATGACCACTATACTAGAGGTATTTCATGTTTCTTCTATTCCTGGGTGTGGTGGAGGAATCTCCAATAAGGGAAAAAGGAAGTGTTATGTCAGAACCTATAAGTGGTGGTTTAAAAACTATATATTTTCTCTCACCAGTTTCTTCTAGGATAAAATACTTTATATCAGTTCCAAAAAAGTGGGACATAAGAAACTTTGTTGTTAGGATCACGAGAGGTATTTTTTGTAAGATTATGGAGTCTAAAAAATGTGAATATACTGGGTTACATGAATCAATTCAGACTACTAGAAGGATTATTTGGGATACTGAATCCAATGAGGTGATTCATATTTGTTTTTTATATTGGTTAATATCTTAACTATCCAAAATGAAATTTTGGTTGTATAGGGAAAACAAAAAAGCTTCTGTGTACTACATGGAAGCATGGGGATATCCATGGGGTGTCTGGGGGGTGTAGGGGGGTCTATAGGGAAGAGGGAGGGTGCAGGTGGGGTGTCTAGGAGGGGGTGTCCAAGGGATGTTTGGGGTGGGGGGGGTGCTAGGGGGTCTGCAGGGAAGGGGGAGGGGGTGTCCAGGGGGGTTTGCAGGGCCGGGGGGAGGGGGTGTTCAGTGGGGGTGAAAGGGGGTTGTCTAGGGGGGGTGTAAGGGGGTCTGTAGGGCAGGGGGAGGGGGTTTTGGGGGGGGGGGGGGGGGTCCAGGGGGGTGTCTAGTGGGGTATATAGGGCAGGGGGAGGGGGTTTCTGCAGGGTAGAGGGTAGGGGGTGTCCAGGGGGGGTGAAAGGGGGATATTCAGGGTGGTACATGGGGTCTGCAGGGAAGGGGGGAAGGTGCAGGTGGGGTGTCTAGGAGGGGTTGTCCATGGGAGGTGTCCAAGGGCTGTCCGGGGGGGGGGGGGTCTGCAAGGTAGGCATGAGGGTGCAGGTGGGGTGTCTATGAGGGAGTGTCCGGGGGGGGGGGGGGGTCTACAAGGCAGGTGAGAGGGTGAAGTTGGGGTGTCTAGGAGGGCGTGTCTGGGGGGGGGGGTCCAGGGGGGGTGTCCAGGGGGGAGGGGGTGTCCAAGGGGGTTGTCTAGGGGGGAGGAGTGTCTAGTGGGGTACATGGGGGCTGTCTAGGGCGGTGCAAGGCGGTTGTCCTGGGGGTGTAGGGGGGTGTTCAAGGAGGTAAAAGGGGGTTGTCTAGGGGGTGCAAGGGGGCTGTCCAGGGGGGCATGGGGGTGCATGGGGCTGTCCAGGGGGGAAAGGGGGTGCAGGGCGGTGTTCAAGGGGGGGCTATGAGGGTGTTTTTTATGAAATGGGAAGGCCTATAAATCACAACACAAACATAAAAATCCATTTCATGAGTTTTTTTTAATTTTGTACATTGTATTTTATGAATGAGTGTTTTTTTAATTATGTATTATCAGGTGTTGTATTCATCATTGTATATTTTTTGCATGAGTGTTTTTTTGTATTCATCATTATTCTACATGTTTATACTATAATTCCAAAGTGGAGGCAGTGGCATACTTCTAGTTGGAATTTTAGTACTGGAATTGGAGAGGGGAGGCCACTGTATACTGCTTGCTGTAGAGGGGAGGCCACTGTATATTGGTTATAGCTAGAAGAGGGGATGGTTGGAAGATGTTTGTATCATTTTTTTGTAGAGAAGATAAAATACCAATGGTTTCTATGAACCATTGGTATACAGATTGAGTAGTATATACCAACGGTTTGAGAACTATTGGTATACCTATATCCCAATGGTTTCAATGAAACCATTGGGAGCAGTGAGCTGTAGGTGGTATACCAACGGTTTAACAAACGTTGGTGTATACCCATACAACCCGACTTATGAAAACAATTCACTATGAACCATTGTAATTGCTGTATACCAAGTGTTAAAACCCGTTGGTCTAGTTGTATAAACCTACAGTTATTAACCTTTGGGATAGAAATTTACCAACGGTTAGCACTAAACCGTTGTTATTTAGAAAATCCAGCAAACCTATCACAATAGTTTAAGTGGAACCGTTAGGATATGGCTATCCCGACGCCTCATAACCCAACGGTTTAATGAACCATTGGGATAGAATTTCCCAACGGTTTTGGGGCTTTTACCAACAGTTAGTAATGGTTGGTAAAAGCTTATTTTACAGTAGTGAATCATAAAGTAATCAAATAATATAATCCATGGAATACTAAAATTGATATAAGACATGTAATTTATGCATACTCATAAGTATAAAAAATCATTTCCTTAGTTGTTTAGGCTCATTTTCAAGACTATCATAGTGAAATTTTCTCACATAACAAACCATCATTGTAGTAAAGTTTTACTCCCAATATTATCATAGTAGATTGATTTCACTCCCAAAACTATATTAGTAGTCATGGAACCCTCCCATGGTTATCATAACCGATTAGGTTCACTCCCCAAACTATCATAGTAGTCAAGGTTCACTACCATGACTATCATAGTGGAAAAAGTCTCTTACTGAACCGGGTCCACTCCCCATTCTAGTCCTATTTGTTTCATGGGATATGAATCTTTATCCATTGAATTGGAGGTAGATATAAGTCCCACCTACAATTTGTTACAAAATGTCCACCATCCTTAGTTATAATATAACCACTGCCCTTTGTTATAAAACAACCATCTTCCTTGGTTATAATGTAACCACCATCGCATAAGGAAAACCATATACATGTGTTCCATAAGACCATAAAATATTACTCACATCAGAATCCATGAAAATAAATGAGCATTATAAAAAATTTATTTGAGAAAAACCCATGGAAAAGAAATGAGATTCACAAATATTTTATCATTTCATTATAGTACAACTAATGAAAAATGAATGTTTTTTATAAACATATTATAATATTAAACATAAACCATACACATAAAGAATTAGGATGTTATCCTTATATAATATCCCCCATAAAACATCATTGAAATCAATGGTTGTTGTCTTTGAGGAATAAAAATACCATTAAAATTTCATTAAAAACATTATTAAGGAAAATAATTTTTTTATTTTGAAATAAATTCTTTAAAATATAAAAATTTACAAAATATTATGGAAAAAAATTTATTTGAAAATAAAAATGGAAACTTTTAAATGAATCTTGAAATCATTTATTTTCCATGGAAACATGAAATTCCATTCCTTCTGTATAAGTTAAAATAAAACCATTCCTTTTACACTTTTGTAAAAGTACCCATTCAGAAAATAATAAGAATATTCATTTTAAAACTTTTTTGTAAAAAGTTATATAAGGGTAAAAAAGACTTTATAAAAACTCATATTAGGATATTAAAAACATTTTTTTAAAACATCTTTAGAAAACATGGATATGGAAGAAAAAGGTTTTTTGACCAAATAGAGAAATATTGTTGATTTTACATAAAAACATATTTTTAGTCTATAGAGTACTTATGGTGAGGAAAATAAGAGTAAAACATGTATTTTCATAAAATATCCAGAGTATAAGAAATTTCATGAGTTTATCAAGGTATAGATCATAATATTTCCACATCATAACTTAACCATAAACAATCCCAATAAATAATGAGATTATAACATAAAACCCTTACCATTTTGGTAACTTTCGAATTATAATTTCCACAAAAGAACTAAACTTAGATGGAGATGTAAATATATATAAAATCCATAATAATATTCATAAAATAAATTCATGGATATTATATACACCTATAAAATAATAAGGGGTGTATTAGACATGTATCCCATAAACATAAAAGTTAGGCGAAAATCCCTTACCTTAGGTCTGAATTTCTTCATATGTGTTGGAACTTCCTGTATAATAAATATGGATTTATTATAAATTTATTAAAGAAACATAATCATATATATCATACCATATATGATTTACTTATTACATTTTATCACCAATTTATTAACACTCTTTATTAAAATCACCATTCTAGGTGATATCTTCTTCGTTTTTATGCACTATAAGAAAACAGTGTTTTAGCAGTGGTTTTTTTGCGACGATTTTAAAAACCGCCGTGAAAAAACCATCGATAATTTTTTATTTTTTTAAAAAATATCTTGTAGAAAAAATTTCAACTTTTTTAGCGGCAATTTTTTTGAAAATCGCTGTAAAATTTTAAAAAAATGAAGAAAATTTAAATAAATTAATTATTAATTATTTTTTATTTTTTTATTATTTAATATAAAATATAGTTTGTTATAGATAATTATATATATTTATAACATGTAAATTAATTAATATTTATAATTATTAGTAAATAATATTTGTAAACTGAAAACAAATCTTCAATAAGTAGAAGAACAATCAAACGACAATAACTTCTGATCCGAGAGTCCATTTCAGCTCCACAACCAGTAAAATCAAAGTTTATCAAATGAGAAAAAACTAAGTGATATTTAAATCATGTGATAATCAATGGAAAAAATATATTCAAAATTCAAAAGTTGAAAATAGAACTCGAACTTCAAACAACCATAACTTTTAATCCGAGAGTCCGTTTGGGCTCTACCACATATCAAATCGAAGCATGCCATGAGATCTATGCCACACAAGTCTGGTACTAACTCTTTGAGTATTATAACACCTTTCATTATTCTAGAAAGGCTCAGAAGGCCTCTGAAACAAAGGTTTTATTTGCAGACACCGATTTCTTAAAATTAAAACGGTTATAACTTTCTATCTAGGGGTCCGTTCAGCCTGTACCACATATTATATCGTAGCTCATTTTACGATCTTCGATTTGACTGGTTGTGGAACTGAAAAAGGAGTCTCGAATCCTATTTTATGGCTATTTTAGTGTTTTTAGGGTTTTGAGAGGTTCTTAACATTTTATGATTTATTTAATTAGTTATTTTTTTATATATTTATTTAATATTAATTAATTAATTAATAATTAATTATCTATTATTTATTTATTTAATATTTAATATTTATCTATTTATTATTTAGTTATTATGTACACATTAATTAATAATTTATTTTTAATTAATTAATTAATTAATTAATTAATTATTAATTATTAGTTTATTATTCATTACCTGTTTATTTATTTATTATTTATTTATTCATTATTCATTATTTATTAATTAATTAATTTTTTATTTTTTATTATAAATTATAAATTATTAGTTATTAGTTATTATTAATTATTAATTATTAATTATTCATTTATCTATTTATTTATTATGTATTTATTTATTTATTATTCATTATTTATTCTTTAATCTTTAATCTTCAATCTTTATTCTTTATTATTTAATCTTTAATCCTTAATCTTTATTCTTTATTCTTTATTATTTATTAATTTATTTTTAATTCACTAAATATTAGTTTATTATTCATTTATTTATTTATTATTTATTGATTATTTATTGATTATTTATTGATTATTTATTAATTAAATATTAATTAAATATTAATTATTTATTAAATGTTAAATATTTAATATTTCATATTAAATATTAAAATTTAAATATTAATGATTAATTTTATAATTATCAATTATTAATTTTTAATTATTATTAATTTTTAATTAGTAATTAATTATTATTTGTTTATTTATTTATCTATTTATTTATGTATCTATTTATGTATTTATTTATGTATTTATATAATTATTATTTATTATTTATCATATCTTTTTTCTTATCAATTATTTATTATTTATTATTTATTATTTATTAATTTATTTTTAATTTACTAAATTTTAATTTACTATTAGTTTATTATTCATTATTTATTTATTTATTCAATATTCAATATTTATTAATAAATTATTAATAAATTATTAATTATTTATAAATTTTTAAATATTAAATATTAAATATTAATTCTTAATGGTCAATTATTAATTATTAGTTATTATTAATTATTAGTTATTATTAATTATTAGTTATTAGTTATTATTAATTATTAATTATTAATTATTAATTATTAATTATTTAATATTTAATATTTAATATTTAATATTTATATTTATTATTTATTAGTTATTAGTTATTATTTATTTATTTATCTATTATTTTTTAATTTATTATTAATTTGTTATTTATTTATCATATATTAAATTAATTTTTAATGAATTAACTATTTATACATTACTTATATATTATATATTATATATTATCGATTATCTATTATATATTATGTATTATATATTATCCTTTATATATTATGTGTTAGAAAATATATAATATACAATAAATAATATACAATATATAATATATAATATATATTATGTATTATATATTCTATATTATGTATTGTATATTATGTATTATATATTATGTATTATATATTATTTATTATATATTATGTCTTATATATTATATATTATATATTATATGTTATATATTATATATTATATATTATATATTATATATTAAATGTTATATATTATTAATTATTGATTATTGATTATTGATTATTGATTGTTGATTAATCACTACTGATAAATAATTATTTAGTGTGTGTCTATTTGTTATGTATTACTTGTTTTTCTAATTAATATATATATATATATATATATATATATACATACATACATATACATGTATAAGTATATTAAATTCGATTTATTGACCACATGAAGAGCCTGCTTGAGTGGTAAAGTCTTTGGTTAATAAGCAAGAGGTAAGAGGTTCAAATCTCACCCAATGTAGAATTTCTATATATGGCATGG
Organism: Viscum album; assembly: GCA_963277665.1. Taxonomy (NCBI): domain Eukaryota; kingdom Viridiplantae; phylum Streptophyta; class Magnoliopsida; order Santalales; family Viscaceae; genus Viscum; species Viscum album. The sequence continues at coordinate 140,854,383 of OY728161.1, read as the reverse complement.
GCATGTGCATGGACATGCACTTGTGCATGGAGATGGACATGTGCATGGTAATAATAAATAAATAAATAAATAAATAAATAAATAAATAAATAAATAAAAAAAAAATAAAAAAAAATAAAGAAATAAAAAACTTAAAACAATTAATTTTTTTTAAAAAATAAAAATGATTTAGAGAAAGTTTAAACCGCCGCTAAAAAACTTCCACTAAATCATTCTACAACAGTTTTAAAAAACCACCGCTAATTATTTATCAACACACAATTTAACGGCAGCTTTCCAAAACCAATGCATAATGATTTAGCGGCAGTTTAAACTGCCACTAAACGAAAAAAACCGTCACTAAATACATATTTTGGCGTAGTGATGTATGTTTTGGTTTGATTGTTTTGTTGTAAGATCCCATACTTCATGGACATATGTACTTGTTTAGATTTTGGATTTAATCTCTTGTTTTTGGTTAATGAAAAGTTTTTCGGGTGTATGAGGGGCCTTGGGGGTGTTCCAGGGGTTTGGGGCATGAAAGGAAGGAAAACCGGGCCAAATTATGAAAGACGCACAGTTGGCGCATGGTTAAGTAAACCATACCACCTTCCCAAAAAAACCATGAAACCATTGATAGTGGCCTATCACATGGTTATAACATGATTTGTATACCATTCAGGTTTTCCTAGGTTAATGTGTGACCCATCTTCCCTTGGACAATGGTCTGCACACGATTTGCGCACAATTTGGAAAACTGTACGACCCAATAAAGTTAAGAAAAATTATAAAATTTACATTAGGATATTTTTATGTTCTATCGAAATTTTCCTCTCATTCTGTCCCTCTAAACCATATTGAAGAACTAGAACTTTGAAGGCCTTACAAGGGTAATTATCCTTCATCTCTAGGTTGTTTTGAGTGCCTTCAGTTGTGGATCAAAGCCTAAGTTAAGTCTAATCTCCTCCCTTCTTATATTTTACTGATTGGGGTATGTATCTTGGAAAATATTATTCCAAATCTCTATAACCCCTATTTTATGATGTAATCTAGGTTAAATATTAAATAGGTATTTGAATCCAGTTCTAAGGCTATTATTAAGAGTGACTTCATCATTGGATTTGAGGTAGGTGGTCAACAAGTTATATCCCATAGTTTTGTGATGGATTTTTGAATGTGTGTTGAGATATTGCTTCCATCATATTGTGAATATGTTATCTTGAGTAAGATTTAGTAAAATGGTTGGATAATTAATGATTTAGACACCTCATGATCCAAATGGGATGTGTTGAGGATGATTAATATGATTTAGGGTCACCCATGGGGTGCACCGACAATCAAGAGCCTAGAAATTGGTAAGGTTAAGTGTAGAGTTGACTTGAGATAATTTAGAGAGCATATTGAACAGGTTGAACATGTCGAGTGGAATTTAAAATAGAGTATTGATAGTTTTACTTGGTATTAATAAGGTCATTAAGGTTTTTTTAACACGACATGAAAATGGAAAAAATTGTCTAAATGAGATTATGTCGAATGTTTAATGAATTTTATTAGAAACACCTAAGAAGATTAATGTATATAAAATTTTGAACTTTTAAACGGGTAATGGAATGATAAAATGGGGAATATTTTAAATATGATTTAATAAGGGAATTTATAAATATGTTTAATGGGTTAGTGCATGAGAATTATGGGGTATACCTGATAGGCTGAATATAATAAGTGGTTATGCCACGTGAAATAATAATTTCACTTGAAATGAATAAGTGGGAAAATTCTTGTGAAATGATAAATGGTCCAAAAGGGATAATTTATGGTAATTGGTGAATATTGGCCAATTTTTGGGAATTGATGAATATACTTAATTGGTTAAGGAATGATAATGGGAAGTGGGATAAACGACTATGAAATGTGATTGGATAATGAGTTAATGGGGAATGGAACAATATTATTTTCCATTATGAATATTATGGGATATGATTACTATTTATATTGGTTGTTTTTTTTGTGATTTGGTATTTGTGTGGTGGGATTAAGGAATGAGGCTTCTCCCATGTGTAGGGTTTGTACTGATGTTCTAATCCTACCCTGATATGTGTGGTGAATGGATATATAAGCATGTGCACATGGCTTGGGGTATGGGATAAAGGAATTAGGCTCATCCCATAGGTCGAGTTAGAACGATTCTCTAAACTCCACCCACAATGCACAAGTTAGGGAAGGAGATGAAACTCTATTCCCTTAACAAATTCATTCCACTTGGACTGAGGCTTCAAGGAGGATAATGTGCTTTTTTGTGTTGTGTTACCCTTAGTGATAAGGGACTTAGTTTATTCCCTTATGAATAATGATCATTTACCATAGACCCATGTATATTTTATGTATATTCCTAACCTATGGATGGAATGTTAATGATGAACTATGCAATGAGAAAGATGTACATAATGAATTGGCACTATGGTTAGTATGTGTTATGTAAGGATTTTTAACTAGTGTCTCAAACTTTATTTTATTTACTTTTAATTTATTTATTACTTACATGCAATACCTATTTAGACTGGATATTTTGTAGACACCATTGGTGGTGACCTACTGAGTTGTACTCACACCCTGCTTGGGCATTCGTTTGGTACCTGAGCAGACTTCATTTCTTGCAAGTAATGAAAATGTAAAATGCCATGTGCTTGGTATTTAAGTTAGGACTAAGAGGTACATGGATGAGGTTCTGTGTTTGGAGTTAGGACCGTTTGGGGATTCTTCTGTTTGTCTTTATTTTTGGTTTTGTTCACCTGACACTATAGCATGACATGACATTTTTTTACCATTGGTTGTGGTTTATACCTAGTTTGGGAGATGGTTATATATGCCTGTGCATTGGTCATTCTTTGTTATTTCTAATTTTCTATTTATTTTATATTTTTGATTACTCTAGTAAAGAGGGTATAGTCTCCCCATGAGACTTTTAGACCCTTATTTCTTATCAATAAACTCTAGTGTAAGGGGAGACATGCTTGAGGTCATGTGGTGACCCGACTCAGGGCACCAGTTTAGTGGATCCCAGGTTGGAGAAGTTACAATGTGGTATCAGAGTAGTTCTTTCCTTGGGTCTTGTAATTTGGGATAGTATATATGATTTTAGGATGTGTCAAGCCTTGGTAATGAACTCATGATTGGGAGTAGCTAACCCATGCAAGAGGGAAAACCCAAGTCACCCGGGGTGGGAATTATTGTTCTTATTGTGTGTCATTACATTTGATGATATTTCACCATTGGGTGATGCACATGTTGTGTGTTTTGACTAATTTATAATATTTTTCTCATGGATGGAAAGGCATGAGGTTGTATAATCATGCATCATTTTAGACACATAAGTATATAAGTGGAATGTATCATAATAGGCACACATGGGATGGGTGTGTGGGTCATAAAGAGTAGAATTCATTTCACTTCCTAGAAAAAAAATCTAATAATGGTAATTTAAGTGGGTAAATAAAAATATTTTAAATGAAAAGTTAAGGAATACTGTGTAATTTTTTTTATGACGGGGTTAAAATTTTGGGTTGTGATAAATTGTAAATATTGAATGGTGTCTAAAAGAGAATGATTTATGTAGTGTCGGTCGAATGGTTAATGAATTTTTCCTAATTAATGGTGTAAATGGGTTACCATGATAATTGTAACAAGTTGTGAAATGATAAATGTGTCTAAGAGAATAGAATTGTGTTGTGAAAGAGAAAATGTTTTAAAAAGGTGTTAAAGAAATATTTGTGCTTATTTAATTTGGTTTACCCCATGTTAACCATGACCCGTAGTGTGGATAGTAGAGAGTAGTGTTCTAAGTAGGTTTATAACCATGGGAATATCTTATGTGGAGTGAGTTGTTTATGTTTGATGCTGTAAGATCTTTTCCATTTGTGGTTTAATCCTATCATTCATTCTTCTAAGCATCTGTTGAAGTAAATGTTTTGAGTTATAGTCATGCAAAGGGTAGGGACATTGAAACATTTGGTGAACATGGATTTTAAAAAGATAATTCTTGATTCCAACGTTGTGAAGTTAATTATGAAAGGATGTATGGTGATGAAACCTTTTATTAAACCTGGTAGAGGGTATTCCTTGTGTTTTAAATTTTACCCTTATATTAGTGTTTTGGGGCAGTGAGTGTGCCCTAGATTGGGACCTTGGATTTGGGTTGCAATACCTTTCTAGTTATGATATGACATAGGATATGTGATTAATACACCCTCTGTAGATCTATGAACTTTGGGTCTCAAGGCGTTATTTGATATTGTTAGTGTTAAAAATCTTGTGGGTTCTGACCGTATGGAGTACATGGTGGACTTTAAGGACGATGTTTGGGTTTTGGTGACTTTGTGAGTAGAGACCTTGCGAGTTGTGTTTTGGATCATGAATAGGATGTTTAGATCATAGTACCAATGTATGTGTACGGTTAACTTTTGTGTTGAACCTAGAGTGAATGGTCTCTTGGTACGCTTGGCTTAGTGTGTATCAAAATGGGGGAGAGAGTGTCGTTCTTGAACATTGCTTTGTTTGTAACTTAATGTGTGTGGTTTGGGAAGATGACCAATGGATGTTTCTTGTTGTGACTCTAGTTTAGGGGGTTGTTATCGTTAAAGCATCAAGGTTACCTATGAGAGAGGTCATATGGGGTTCCTAGTGCTTTGGGTTTGTGTCATACAAGTGGATGTTTGGACTTTGATAGTGGGATATGGAAAATGTTTCTTAGTGTGGGTTCGGCTTAGAGGGATAAATTGTAATATTTATGGCAAGTGATGTGACTCAAGTTGTGGTTATGTTTTGATAGTTTTGGAGAAATCAAGGGTCATATCATGGGATTTTAGCCTATCAATTTAGGTGCCTTGGAATATGAAGCACGCCAGATGCTTCCAAGGTGGAATCAATTCATAATGAGTGCCACCAAGTTTTAGTAAATGGTATAGTTCTTCCATGGTTATTTCATAAGGACACCCTAGTGCTTGTGATATGATGTGAGGTTTGTTTTTCTGGGTTGTATTGTATGTATTCCTGACCCATATGTTGGGATGATGATTAATGGAGGTCTCAAATTTGTTTTCGAGTAGAAGAGACAATGGTGAATGAAGCGTGGTTATATGATTTTGTTTTGAAGTTGACACATAAGGTGAGAGTGGTCACATGACTGAGCTTGTCTATATGAATGGTTTCATTGTTGGTTGATATATAGAGTATTCCATGGGGTAGATGAGGTTGACTAACCAAGAGGCATGGTTAAGTGAGTAAGTGGGTACTGGGCTATGCTCAGGTAAATGTTGTCTTGTGAGATACCATTGTGTTTTATTTTTTAAATGTCATTGACACCCTAGAAGAACTTGAGTAGTGTCATGGAAGTAGTTCCACATGAAGCATTGGTTCATGACTATTTGGATGATGGTCGTGGAGTGAAGGTGAGTCTTGGTTGGAAATCATGCTTGAGCAGTAGTGGTTAAGTGACGGTGGGAAGTGTGTGGTAGGGAAGCTTGAAATCTTTGGTAGGTTATGTTGTCCCATAGTGAGAGGTGACATTTGCGATGGATAAATTGGTGGTGGTATTCTTCGATAACTTCTTAGTATACCTAAACTAGTGGCAATAATTCCCAATATCTTTAAATCATCCTAGGTACGTTGATGAGCTCTATATTTACACTAAGTAACTTAAGGGTGTTTTTGTTGGATGATTGACATCATGATGTTTATGTTCATGGGGATACTATACGTGGAGATGGATGATGGGATGTATACCATAGACAATTTTGGATGAGGTCATCGGGATAGACCGAGTTTCAATGAATGTTGTGGGTTCCATTCACAGAAGTTGGGAATGAGAACTAGGTGAAATGTATTTTATAGTTCTCAGAAGATCTAGACAACCATTCTTGAGTTTTGGGGATCAACTTGTGATCGAGTGTAATCTGTGGTGCTCAGAATCCATTGTGGAGAGAAATGGTAACAACACTCCTAAGGTGGGAAGTGATAAGTTAGTCCTGGATGTAGAGAGGAGAACATTTAGTCAATGTGGTGGCATCAAGATACCAACAAGAAACCTGTAAGGTGCACATTGGGTTCCTTAGATAGGCCATGTGTGCCTTGATTATGTTGGTTGATTGATCTAATTAGTGGATTTGGGATCAGGGTAGTTCCAAATGAAATTAAATATTCTTATGTTAAAGCCTTTGATTGGGGATAAAAAGACAAGATAATGGTTTGTGGAAAGAGAGTTTGGGTTCTATAAATCCAACAAATCAGAAGTAGGCTTGGGTAAGTTTCATTGGGTGGTATTGGAATGTCTTGATGTTTTAGGGAACCATATCCACGTGATGTAGTGTCATTCCAATGGTGATGATAAGAATTCCTTGATGAACTGGTCGACGATAGCTTGACTCAGCTAGAATTATAGCAGTTAAAGATGGGTTTTCTCAGACAAACCAATCGGGGGTGGTTTAACATGAGATGGTAAACAATAATGGGTGTGGTGGGAGTGACCTACCCCCGATTTGATGCTGTAGCGAAAAATTCTATTTTGAAATGAATTTGTACTTGAGTGAGGTCAAGTTGATATTATTTGTTGAATGGATAGTGTAGTAATATCCTCCTAGATGGTTTCAATGGAATGGATGGAATCCAATGCATGGTGAAGTCCATATGGATGTTCGATCATGGTGAGTAGGGAACATGTCGAGCATTCTGTGAAAGTTGAGTAGAGATTTTGGTGGACTTCCTTCGATAGTGTGTGTGTGTGTGGGGGTGGGGGGTTCCAAAAAAAATATAGTGGAGAGTTCCATAATATGAAAATAGGTTTTTAACGACATGATCATTGTTTTGGGTTGGAGAGACTCGAGTGATCACCATTCTGGCGAGTTGGACCTGATGGAAAGCATTGGCATGGGTTTAAATCAGCTAAGTGCCTCAAGATTTTTGGTTGTGTTTCAGATGTACAGTTATGGAATGTGATCATCATGACATGAGTTTTGGATTTGATTTAATTCAAGAAAAGTGATTAGAAATACTGGGTGATTCCCTTTGGGTGATATTGAGTCTTATCCATCGTTGGAGTTTTGGAAACTGAGTAAAATGGCGCCAAGTGATTCGAGTCTTGTTTTGCAAAGAAGATCAAGATGATGAGGTGCTGAATGGTTCTTCTATGATGGTATGGTGTTGTGTGTGAAGTTTCCTTGAGTTTTTAATTAGACAGTGTTTCCTAGGATCCACTTTGGAGTCCTAGTGGTTGAGGTATGGTAAAATTCAATACATCCTTCAAGGAGTATCAATCTCGTGTGGTGGATTGTATTGAGAAATTCATGCGGGGCACAAACATGCCTTTGGTTCAGGTTTTATGGTAGCATGGTAATGTTAAATAGGAAAATTGGGTAAGGGTAATGGATAATCTAGACTAGTGTCTTGATCTCCTTGTTTTGGAATCCCATTAATGCTTGGGAATGCAGTTCGAGGATGAACCGTTATAAGGTGGAGAGGTTTTAAGATCCCAGACATCGTGGATATATGTAATTGTTTAGATTTTTGTTTTAAGGTCCTGTTTTTGGTGAATGAAAAGTTGTATGGGTGTATAAGGGTCCTTGGGGGTGTTCTTGGGGTTCAGGGTATGAAAGGAAGGAAAACCAGGCCAAACTGTGCAAGACACACAATTGGCGCATAGTTAAGTAAACCGTGCAGATTTTCTAGGAAAACCATGAAACCCTGGATAATTTCTTATCTCATGGTTGGAACATGATTTGTAATCATTTCATGCTTTCCTAGGTAACCATTCAACCCAGATTACCTTGGATAGTGTCTTTCTCATGGTTTGACAAATCGTGCGGGTAAACTGTGCGGCCCAAAAAAGTTAGGAAAATTTACAAAATTACCATTACTGTATTTTTACATTCTACCAATTTTTTCCTCCCATTATCTCCATCTCAACCCTAGTGAAAAAATAGAACTCTAAAGGGATTATAAAGGATATTATCCTTCATCTTTGGGTCATTTGGAGTGCTGTTGGTTACAGATCGAAGCCCCAGGTAAGTCTAATATCCTATCTTCTTCTCCTTTCCAGATTAGGGTTTGTATCTTGGGAAAGATTCTTAAAAATGTATAAAACCCATATTTTATAGTGGAATATAGTTTAAATATTAAAGATATATTTTAATTTGGATCTAAGTCTACGATAAAGAGTGTGTTCATCATTGGATCCAAGGTAGGTGGTCTATAAGTCATATCCCATAGTTTTTTTATAGATTTATGCATGTGTGTTGAGATCTTGCTTCCCTCTTGTTGTGAATTTTTTACCTTGAGTAATATTTAGTAAAATTGTTGGATAATTAATGATTTATACCCCTCATGATCCAAATGATATGCGTTGAGGATGATTAGAATGATTTAGGGGCACCCATGGGGTGCACCGACATTCCCAAACCTAGAAACTGGTAAGGTTAAGTGTTGAGTTGACTTGGGATAATGTAGAGCACATATTGAACTTGTTGAACATGTTGATTGGAATTGAAAATGGTGTATTTATGGTTTTACTATGTTTTTATAATGGCATAAATGGTTGTTTGACATGACATAAAAATGGGAAAAATGTGTTAAATGAGATTATGTCGAATGCTTAATGAATTTTATTAAAAACTCATAAGAGGATTGGTGTATATAAAATTGTGAAATTTTAAATTTTTATTGACATGATAAAATGGATAATATGTTAAATATTATGTAAAAAAGGTAATTTATGAATATTTTTAATGGGCCAGTGCAGGAGAATTATGGGGGTATACCTAATAGGTTGAATGTAATAAGTTGTTGTACCACGTGAAATAAAAATTGTACTTGAAATGCATAAGTTGGAAAATGCTTGTGAAATGATAAATGGGAAAAATGTGATAATGTATGGTAATTGGTGAATATTGTATAATGTATGAGAATTTTTGAATATAATTAATGGGTTAATGCATGATAATGGGAATCGGGCTAAATGGCCATGAAATGTGATTCAAAAATGTGTTAATGGGTTATGGAGTAGTATTAATTTCCATGTTGAATATGATGGATTATGATTTCTATTTGTATTGTTTGTGTTTGGTTCTGATATAGTATGTCTGTGGTGGGATTAAGGACCAAGGATCCTCCCGTGGTCCATGTTTGGATTGATGCTCTAACACCGCCCTGATATGTGTGATGAATGGATATATAAGCATGTACACATGGATTGGGGTGTGTGATAAAGGATTGAGGCTCCTCCCACGGGTTGAGTTAGACTAATGCTCTAAACTCCTCCCACAATTCATGAGTTAGGGAAGGGGAAAGAGCTATATTTTCCTAACAGATTCATTCCACCCAGACTGAGGCTTCAAGGTGAGGATAGTGTCTTTGTGGTATTATGTTACCCCTAGTGAGAATGGGAATTGACTTATTCCCTTATTCATAGTGATTCATTTTCTTAGAAACATGTGTAGTTGATTTATATACCTAACCCATGGATGACATGTTGATGATTAACTATGTAATGAGGAATATTTACATAGTGAATTTTGGAACTATTGTTAGTATGTGTTAAGTAAGTATTGTTAAATAGTGGCCCAAACTATCTTTTATTTACTTCTAATTTATTTATTAACTGAATGAACTACCTATTTAGACTAGATATTTTGTAGACACCATTGGTGGTGGCATACTAAGTTGTACTCACACTCTTCTCAATCTGCAATTGGGTGCCTGAGCAGACTTCATTACATACAAGTCAGGAAAAGGGTAATGGCCCTGTTCTTGGGAGTTAAGTCGGCATTGAGAAGTACATGGATGAGGTTATGAGATTGGTGTTAGGACCATTTAGGTATTCTTATGTTTTTTTTTTATTTTTGGATTTTTCACCTAGAACTATTTCAAGATAGAAAAAATTTACCACTGGTTGTGGTTTGTACCGAGTTTGGGATATAGTTATTTATGTATGTTCATCGAAAATTCTTTTTTATTTTTACTATTATATTTATTTTCTGTTGTGTCTTACTTTGGTAAAGAGGGTAGAGTCTCCCTACACAACTTCTAAACCATCAATAATAGTCGGTAATCTTTAGTGTACAAGGAGGCGTGCTTGAGGTCATGTGGTGACCTGGCTCGGGGGACCAATTTAGTGGATCTTGGGTTGGGGACATTACATTTAGTCCTTATATTATAATCATGGATTCATAAAATATATAATGTTAATAATTATATAAATTTTATATATATTAATTATATATTTTTTATATTATTTCATAAAATATAGGGATAGATAAATTAATCACACCATTCATGGAGATGGTAGGCCATATGTATACATGAACACCATTTCCATTTTTTGATGGATGGAATAAAATAAAGGAAAATAATAACTAACATTTAAAAAATATTTATTATATACTATATATACCACATATTTTAATTATATAAATCCTCATTACTATCCAAATAAAATATAAATGAAAAATGAATCACATCACTTCGAGCAGGTGTTAATCCATACATACCCACGACCAGTGTTATCATTTTCCAATGGTTTTGAAGGTATGAGGGTAGATATGATATTATGATAAAAAATATAAAATTATGTAATAATTATAGTATACAAACATTAAAACAATTATAATACAAATCCATAAAATATGGTGATTAGAAATGAATTGTATCACTACATGGATACAGTGAGTTGTACGTATGCACTGGCGATATTTTTACTTCCCATTTGATGGAAAGAGGGTGAATAAAGGTGGTTTCACAATCATAATAAAATTTCAGTATATTTAGGATACTGAAGTTATTATTTTATTAATAATATAACAAATTTATAGGATGTAAAATAATAATAAAAAAGTGATCAAGTAAGGTGATTACCACTTTTTTGTATTAAATCCTTTAGATCTCCTCTTAAGGGCTCCAAGGTTGGTATTTTGGGAAGACCAAAACCTCAAGAATATGGTTATTGGATGGTATAAGAGAACTTGGTTGATTTTTTTTGAGCTATAAAGAATAAGGTTTTTTGAATAATAGAAAAGAGGGGTTCCCTTTTATAATTGTGGGTAGGGGAACTCTTGGACTTTCTTTAAAGATTAAACTATATTAAAGTCAATCTCAAGAAAAATGGTTCGAAATTTAATAAAACTAGGAAATATATGGAATTTGGGACCAAATATTATCCAAATTATCTTATTTTAATATTTTTATGATTTTTAATTAGTTTAATTTTGTTTTCTTTTCATAAAATATCATTATTTCCAATTTAGACACTATTAATATAATTTAACATAAAAGAAATAAATAAAAAGTTTTAATTAGAATATAATTATTTAAAATAAAAAAAATTCCATATTAATATAAAATATTAGTTTAACTCCTTAAACAATTAAAATTATATTACATTTAATATATTTAAAATCAATTAATATTTTTTTATTAATTGGAGAAATAATGCATCAATATTGAATTATCATTTAAGGTAATTATATAATTACTAACAATTATAAATAAATTTCTATCATGAAAATAATTTCATTAATATAAAAATAGACACTTATATTCATTAATAAATTGTTTTTCCCTATTTGGGTACATAATAAATATTTACAACTAAGAGAGTGAAATTTTATTACTTTATTTTCTTTAAATATTATATAGGTAATTTTCATGGATAAATATCCATTAAATAACTAAATTTTAAAAATAGGGTGATGATAGTAAAATTAAAATCATCTAATAATAAAAAATATTGAAAATTATGGCCTTTCACTTAGTTTTAACCTAGATTATCTCCATTTACCCTTTACCGAGGTGATAGATTTTACTATAGTTACTATTCATATTAATAAAAAATAAAAGAGACCTATTTTAAAAATTTAAACCTCCTAATCCCAAATATAAAATCTATTTTAGAAAATTTAATTTCTATAAGTGTTAGAATTTAATTTTAAAATAATCATGCAATAAGTGACAAAATCAATTTTTTAGAAAAATAAATTTTTAAGCATAACACTTTGATTATTATTATCTCATGCCTAGAAAAAAAATATTAAATGAATGTTAAAAAATTTAATTTAATATATAATGTATAAATTTAATTAAATTAATTCACTAATATTTATTAATTTAATTTATTAAGATAAAAATATATTACGTGCCTAAAAATAGTTTTTTCAAAAAAATATCTCTTTTACTTTTAAATGTTTTTATTTTTATTTATAATTAATTGATAACCAAAGAATTAATTTATACATATGTAACTATAAATATTTTTTATAATTTATTTACTTCTATTCACACCCTTCTATCTAATATATAGGCAATAACTATAATTTAAAAGTATATTGCAGTTCATTTAAATTTAGTGTTTTAGGTAACACAAGCTATCGAAGAAATTAATTTTCATTGAAAAAAACATCTAATAAAATATCTAGGTGTTATACGTGATCTAAAATAATCAATAATGTAAAATAAATATCATAATTTATTAGATCATAAACATGAAAGATAATAATAGGATGAAATAGATATCTTAATAAAAGATCATAAGATCTCGTATGATAATAAAAAATCTTAATGGAGAAACATTAGATCATAAAAATATCATTATGGAAGCATAAAATATATGAAATGGATAAAAAATATCAATAATCATAAATTTTTTGAGAATGAAATAAAATTGTGGAATACTTTAAAAATAAGGTACGAACATGAAAACATGGAATTTTATAGAAATGAAACGATTCTTGTAAAATTGACATAACTAGATAAAAAAATTGGGAACATGGAATAAATTTATGAATAACTATAAAATGTGTCATAAATTGATAAACATGAAAATTTGGAACATCAATAATAATAGGAAAACCTATGTAAGAAAACCCCTTATTCCCATGCATATGTGAACAAACTCATTATGTATATACTTAAAAATGTGAGAAAACCCATCATGCCCCTGTGTTTGTGAGAATTTTTTTTATAAACCTGAATATATCATGAGATATAATATTATACAAATTAATTGTAGGATTATATAGTACCCCAAACATTATCATCTATACATATGTGTTCCACTTAAAATCCAACATTATCATATCCTAAATAAGCTAAAAAAATGAATGGTTTTGTTAAACACTCAAATAAAATGAACTTAAGAAATCATAGGATATCAAAATATCATTTTAAAAAAGGATTAATAATATAATAACATATATATGGTTATAAAAACATTACTTCATGAGAGATAAAACATAGAGGAAAAATTAAAGTAAAAATAATTTTTTTTCACAATATGTTTTTAAATATTTTTATAAAATATGAAGGGTGAATTGCTTTCAAAAAAAAATATTTTGAGAAGAGAAAGACAATAATTTTTTAAAACTTATTATAAATATGTCCAAATAAGATATCCATGAAAGAAAATAAGGTTTCATAAATTATAAGTGAAAATAATTTGAATTTTTTTTCTTTTGAAAAAAATATTTAATAATGGAAACTTGAAAAAAATCATATTTTTTTTGAAAATGGGAAGTGAAAATACTTTCAAAATTTTTACCTTCAAAAAATAATAATTAATAATGAATATTTGAAAAAGGAATAAAGTTTTCAAAAAGTGATTATAAAAATATATTGAAAAAATTACTTTAAAATGAATATTTGATAATGAAAACTTGATAAAGACATAAATTTGATCAAAAGAAGATGTGGAGTGGATGATAACAAATTTTATTTTGAAAGGATATATATTTTTTGAATATTTTGACATAAACTTATCAAAAACCCAAATTTTTAAAATGGATGAAGAAACATTTGGTTTAAAATGTAAGAAGAGAAGAAAAATGATCATTGAATATAATTTTTTTTATTTCCCACTACGTATAGTATAAAATTGGTGGGAAGTAAAAATATGGACATGGAAGAAAAATCCATTTAGAGGAATGGGAGTAATTATTACAAAAATACATTTTAATGAAATATTAAAATCATCGAGGAAGAATATATTGATTTCAAAATTGATTTATCCACAAAATAAGGCGGAATACATCCTAAAATAATTTTATATTATAATAGATTAATCATGAAATACAATAGACAAAAATGAGTGATTATGACTCCATAAGTGAATCAAGTCATGAAAAACCCCTTACAATTTTAGTAATTTTGGATCAAAAGTAATTATAAGTATACAAATCATATGATTATATATGAAACATGGATGAAATCATGTATTATTTCAAAATGAATTCTTGGTAATTATATACACTATATAAATAATAATTTGGAGAAAAATATTAAAACATGTCTCATTGAAGAGAAATTGAGACAAAAGCTCTTATAGACATTGCATAAATTGAATGAAAACCCCAAGAGAGAATGAAGGAGGGAAAAAAAAATTTAAAACATTAAATATAATAAAATCATGATAAAATATTAACAAGTGTTATGTCATGACCCCCTCCCCTTAAAGTGTACCCCTCCTGGGCCGAAAATGTGATAAGGGAGATAATGACCCCCTGAGTTCTGCCTCCAGTAGGCCTCGGGTTGGAAACTAGCACTGAGGGTATAGTAAACACAAAAATGTGAGGCATTACCCTCTAAGAGAACACATACGAAAGAGAGAGCTAAGAAAGACACCAACTAACTCCAACTCAGACTGAAATATAAAATAAAACCCAAGTGCACATATGTAATGTCATGAAAAACTACTAAAACTGAATAGGGAAAACTGAAAGTACCAAATAAAAGTGAAAATAGCAGCAACCACAAGCCTAAACAGCTCCTACAACCCCAATCTATTAGAAACCAGCTGAATCTCTAACCCACTATAAGTGACTTGAAAAACAGTTTATATATACATAGGGTGATTATAACAGTATACTCAGTAGGATCCTCCCTAGAGTTTCTCATGAAAAAGTAAGGAAAGCATGTTAAAGCAATGTGAACAAAAAGTGAAACTATCTCTACACCTAAATAGGTATAATAAGTTCCCAGCCTCACCATGGCTACTCTCCCCAAGTATCGCATATAGGAGTATATAATATAATAAAGAATATCAAGGGTACCCCACTACTACTTTCCCACTAGTTTACTGTTTTTCCTCAACGTCGCACATCCTAAGCATCTCTCTCCAAAAAAGGATTTGCTATAGACACCTGGGAGAATCACCAAAACATGCACCTCGTGCAACATAACCACCACGTCCATGTAAGCAAAGTAACCTGGTAGTTTTTGGGATCCACCACAGCTCGCGTAATGTCTACCATATGTCGGGTATTAAACCTCAAGCTATTATAGCCCATACACCGAGTAAGGATCCTCAAGACATCATATCCTATACATGTTACACCTATAGTCCATAGGAAACAATATCCAGAATATATGTGTGTGAATAACCACAAGCCATTACATCCCTCTACACACATATATTGGGAAAACTAACTGCTGTGTCTACTAGCACAAGTAACTACCAAGAGAGGAGAGTGGGGCCTAAGGGGGTAGTCATCCATCCATCCTCCCACCAAATGTTGGGGAAAACACCCCTAGGGCTCAGAATCCTTGGGGTGTCATTTTCTCTAACTGACAGGGTGGAGTAGCGTATAGAAACACAAAAATTATAAAATATATTATAGCTCACAACCAAACTATGTGCATAAAGTAGTCTTATACTCAACTATAGATAACGTCTCTCGGACTCCAGGATTCCACTTCTAAGACTAGGTATCCTATAAGTACACAACCATTTAAATAGCTTTATTACATTACTTAATTACATTTTTTTCAGTTTCACTTTACATTAATTAATTTTTTGAACATTTATTAACCATTAACAATTCCACATTATTTCATTAGCATCACACCCAAAGTTCACTGTTCCTTTAAACTGCAAACTCAGCATTACATCCCAACAATCTCCAACCCCTTGGGTTAACATCATTTATTCAATAATTTATTAACAACATTATTACATTCCCATATTCCCAAGCATTCTAGAAAAACATTCTAAGCTGCTAAACACAAGGGGCTCAACTCGGTGAGTAGATGAAATACCCATAATGTATTTTCCACCTATATCATGAGCATAGACCCATCCATCCTCTAGAATCTAAACACAAAAAGAACATGGAATACCCTGCATATCTTCATCCCGTTTGGAAGGAGGGTAAGAAAACCAACTACCTTGAGCAGTGGGGAATGTAAAGAGGATAAACAACCAACAAGAATCAACAAGCATCCAAACATTCACATCGAACCCGTTTCATCATCCCTGGTGTCCTCCCCAACACCCACATGTATAAAATGAGGCATCTCACCACTTTTGGTGTCAACTTCTGCCACAACCAATAGGCCTCCATGCCCCCACATATCACAACAGCCATCCAGGCTCACATCAAAACACAAGCAGCAGAAAAAAAAATATCATCAATTGGGATCTTATCCCTTAAACAAGAAAGAGGGTAACTCAGAACCCTACAAGTAATTAAATTTTATCAAACAACCAGTTCTTTAATCCATCTTGAATTAACTGATTTATTCTTCTCAGGTTCCAACTACGGGAAACCTAAATAGTAAGCTATCAAAAATTGATTAAACATGATTACTGCATCAATTTGGTTAGAATAAAATTAAAACAACAAAAATATGATTCATTCACATTAATCTTTATCTTTATTCAAACAATTATCAATTAATTCCGGATTTATGTTTTTTTCAAATTTCCATCAAGAACAAAAAGATAAACAAATAAAGCATAGATATCACACTATCTAGGAAAACAAGAGGCAATAACATACAATCGATATCAATTTTTTTTTCGAGTTCAAATATTTATTATGTCAATTACATTGTGATCTAGTGGGATAAAACATGCTAACTATATAGTTTCACCTAAAAGAAAAGATAAGCAACAAATCCCCTATATCAAACAGTTCTTGATGTTCTTTATACAAGAACGATCCACACAACGAGTTATGATCTCCTCCCCCCGCAACAACTGTATCCACTCGAGGATGAAGAGATACCACCACACTAGTCAACACCCAAGAAAATCCCATTAGGAACATGGAGATAACATTTCATAAAAGGGAAAGGAGAAACAGAAGGAGATGAACCTAAAATATTGATGATAGATCATACATTATATTGAAGATTGATCGATACTGCTTGGTTTCATTAAAAATAGAGGGGAACCAATCCAAGGAGGATTGTTTGATTGCAAAATTATTATAGAAAGATATAGAAGGTTAGAGCATATCACACCTGAGAACAAGGAGGAATAAATAAGGAGGAAGATATCTCATCCTTTTAAAAGATTTAATGGAGCAACAGTTAAAGATACGATGGATTTTACATTAAAATCGAATCGCATTAAACCATTTAGTCTGACGAAGTAAAAGAATCTCGAGCCTTAGGTATAATTAATATAGGAGTTATGGCCTTTGAATCGGCCTTAGAGTCCATAAAACGAGGCTTTAAATGCATTTTACGTCAAATGAAACGTCAAAGGGGCGAGACTGTAGGAAGATGGAAACACTGTTCATGAACACAAAAATTGGAAAAGGAAATAGAGGCCACCATTGGAACATCACTGTTCTGGAAACACTGTTCACATAAGGTTACCGTTATACTGTTCACATAAGGTTACCATTTCACTGTTCACATAAGGTAATCATTGCACTGTTCAAATAAGGTTACCATTGCATTGTTCATTTAAGGTTATCGTTGCACTACTCAAAAAAGGTTACCATTTAACTGTTCACATAATGTTACCATTGGACTATTCCCATAAGGTTACCGTTGGAATTGTTCACATAAGCCTACTGATGACACTGTTCACATAAGTCTACCGTTTCACTGTTCACATAAGGCTAACGATGACACTGTTCACATAAGGCTACCGTTTCACTATTCACATAAGCCTACCAATGAAACTGTTCACATAAGCCTACAATTGCATTGTTCACCTAAGGTTACTAATGACACTGTTCACAAAACTGGAAACATTGTTCAAAAAAATGGAAATTTGGAAAAGTGTTGGGGATAAGTCACTTGGACCTCCCAGAATATCTCAGACACCAGATTTCTACAAAGGAATAGACCATAGAGGTCTGGGCCATTACATCAGATACCTCTCAAAACAGTCTCATCCTCGAGAATTCAAAACCAACCTAAAAGGAAACAAAAATAAATTCTAAACAACTACCCATCGAGATACCTCTCAAAAGAGAGCAAGCCATAATAAAAAACCAAATAAAGACATCTCATAAAAACGAAAGGTATATAACCACCAAGGGGACATCGTTACATGAAAAGAGTTAAAAATAAAAAAACTCTAGGTACTGAGCAAGTATCTGTGTCCCACGTTCCCAGGTACTCTCTTCCATGACACCGTGTCACCACAAGACATGAACCAAGGGGACAGAATGCCCACACAAAACCTTCTCTTTGTGGTATTGGATCTCCATAGGTCTCTCCTCAAAGTTCATATCATCATCAAAATCGATCTCTCCCCAATCTATGACGTGTGAGTCATCATGAAGATAACGACAGAGCTGTGATATGTGGAAAACATCATGTATCCTGCTCATATATGGGAGAAGTGCTACTTGATATGCCACAACTCCAACATGAGCCAACACATCGAAAGGCCCAATAAATCGAGAAGAAAGCTTAATCCCATGACCAAACCTTTGCTTCCCACGATGGGGTATCATCTTCAGAAACACATGATCCCCAACATTATACTATAAGGATCTCCTCCTTTGATCGACATATGATTTCTGAGAATCCTGCGCTGTCTTCATCCTCTCACGAATTACCTGAACCATTTCTGTTGTACTATACACTAGTTTAGGTCCATGAATTGTGGACTCTATGACCCCCGTCCAGCACAACAGAGAACGGAAAGGTCAGCCATACAAGGATTCAAATGGAACCATACCAATGGTGGAGTGAAAATATCTTTGTAAGAAAACTTCACCAAGGGTAAGTGTCTCATCCATGAACCTCCAAAATCCAGGACACAAGAGTGAAACATGTCTTCTAGAGTCTAGATAGTTCTCCCTATCTAACCATCTATCCGAGGATGAAATGAAGTGATAAAAAATATATGAGAACCAAAATCATACTAAAGACCTCTCCACACCCTGAAGGTAAAATGAGGATCTCTATTATGACCCGTCCCACAAGGCCCGTACTGTGACTACCTCAAGCCCGCCTTCTATAGGCCAGGGGCTGGAGACTAGCATTGAAGGCGTATTACCTAAAACTGGGAATACATTGCCTTTATAACTTGTAAATCATGCAACCAAGAACACAACACGATATGAACACAAGTAAAATTAATAGTAAAAAGAGTGTGTATAGTAATTAAAAGGGGAAGAATACAAGCCAAACTGGAAAGTATAAGAAAACTGGAAAGTGCAAGTAAAATGAACAAATCCTGTGAACAACCACAAAGGATCCTACCTGAAGGGTAGGTTCAACTCTCGAGCAGTCATCTCTGTAGTATTCCTTGTCTAAGTTCCACCTCCGAGCTACCTTTAGTCCTGGTACTCTCGTCCTCAGTCAGCGTTGTCCGTCATCTTCACCAAACACAACAAGGTGCGGGCATAGCCCGTGCATGGGTGAGTATAATGATACTCAATAGGGACCCCGAGACCCTCAAAGGTCTCAAAAAATCCACAAAGGATAAAACAAAAAGTATAAAAACAATTGTCAACCCTACTTAGGTATATTACCATACATATACCTAAGTTATCATGTATACCCATCTCATTCATGAGGAAACACAAGGCCCAAATCCATATCCCAAGGATCAACTATTCCACAATGGAAGGAATACCACAAAGGTAAGTACCAAAAAGGTAATTCCACATAGAAAAATACCAAAAAGGTTTCACCACGAAGGAAAGTACCACACAGGTACACCACACAGAAGAATACCAAAAAGTTTTCACCATGAAGGTAAGTACCACATAGGTATGCCACATAGAGAAATACCACCAAGGTATCACCTTGGAGGAATGTACCACACAGGTATGCCACACAGAAGAATACAAAAAAGGTATCACCACGAAGGTAAGTACCACACATGTACGCCACACAGAAGAATACCAAAAAGGTATCACCATGAAGTAAAGTACCACACAGGTGCACCACATAGAAGAACACCACAAAGGTATCACCATGAAGGTAAGGACTCAGATCACACTAGGTATAACTTAGGTATATTAGTAGAGATGGTTAGATGTAACTACTGAATCATCTTACTCTATTAAGAGGCAGACCCACATATGACCCTAAATCATAAAACCCACACAGGATCATAGAACATGGTTAGAACCACATAGGATCCTAGTACAACAGACCCACACGGGATCCTAGTATATCATCAAACCCACACAGGATCCTAGTACAGCAGACCCACATAGGATCCTAGTACATCATCAGACCCCCACAAGATCCTAGTATAGCAGACCGACGAAGGATCCTAGAGTAGTCCCACATGGATTCATAGAGCGGATCCATGTGGGGTCCTCGAGCACAGACCCACAAAGGATCCCTTTCTCATTTTACAACCCACTACAGGGTTCCCGCACTAAGCTCACTTGATTCCGGGATGATCCTCTCCTCAAGCCATAGGTCGATACTCCAACTGCCACAAAGTCCCATGAAGAAGTATTCCAATGGACCAAAACGTAAAAGGGGTCTCAACGCGATAGACAGTGAGTCAATCGGACACCCAGTCTGTAAGTTATTGGCCTTTTAGTCCCGTGGGCCCAGTTGGATTCGTGTTCGATCCAACCCAGCTGTACCCCAAATTTATCCAAAAATCAAGTGGGGTATACCAAAAGGACCATCTCGATCCAAGGTTTCCGGTGCCATAGATGGTAAGTCAATCAGACGTCACATGCATGAGTTATGGAAGGTCTAAGATGTAATAATAATTTATTATTATTATTTGAGTGTTTTGGGTACCTGATCCAAAAACCCAAAAAGGACATCCAATATTGGATTCAAAATTTCTGTCTTGAAGTCAGGGTCACATTGCTACTGACAGTTCGTGAAACCGAGGTCGCACAAATAAGTTACGGACGAAATATGGTTTTACAACCAAAAATAATAATATCATTATTATATTATTATTATTATTTACAATTCATTTACTTCAATTCTCACATTCCATGCAAAAACCCTCACCTCTCCAATTTGGTGTGCATCCCCTTATTCAACGGATTTCATCTTTAATTGCTTTAAAATTTTAACTTATCTTTTGTCAACACTTTCTCTCTTCAATTAACCTCTTTCACGATTTTTTTCCAGATTCAAGCCATGCTACACACGCTCAGTAATGTAAATTCTCAACTCCTAGCCATCGATCACGCTTCTGCTACAATGAACATGACCCTGCTCGCACCACCCTATATGCGCACCAGAAAACCACACCCTACTGTCCACCTGGCTGTCGCACCGCTCGGAAGCCACACCCCTTTGGCCTGCCACCATCCCAGCCTCCTGCTCGCCCTGCCGTACCACCTGTACCAGCCATCTACCTCGCCTGGAGTCACGCCCTGAAGACTTTCCGGAATTGCACCATCACGTTTCCCCTTCCACGGCCCAATGCATCTTCTTTCTAAACCCAACAAATAAAATGATCGCATATTCGTGATCTTCGGGTCAAGGGCTCCGTGTCCATATGTCGCACTAAACAGAATATTTCATTTCCAGTGCCAATAAATATTTGGATGCCTCCTTCAGCGAGCCATTGCGGCTTCGTTCCAAGCCCGAAAAATTAAAAAATTGCATATTTGAGACCCTTGCATTGAGGGATTCGTGTCCATATATCACGCTCAAAAAAACTCCGTGTTTCCAATGTCAATAAATATTAGGCATTGAAGAACGCACGAAGAACGCACAAAGAACGAAATAAAAAGATCATGGTATATGTGCAGATCGATGGCCATGTTTTTTTGGTCATCATCATTGAGAATAAATAATATAGGGAATCAACAAATAGATATTTACCATACTTCAATATAAACCCCCTACCTTGATGTTCGTTGGAGATGTCACGAGGAAGGAGATGAAGACATCGACGTTCGTTTCTCCCGCACCATGCTCCCGATCCAAGCCCGTGCTTCATCCTCGTTCTTGATCTGGAGGATGTTTTTTATTGGAGGATGTTCTTCCACCAACCAAAATCTCCCAAAATCTCTCCCAAAGGCTCTCCCCAAAAGCTCCCCTTTTCCAACGATCCCCCAAACTAAGAGGTGGGGTGCCACTTAATTAATTAGTATATCAATTAATTGTTGTCTCATTAACTTGAGAGAATTCCAAGGGTTTCCTCACATTAAAGGTGAGTTCGGGTGGTCCCCACCATTAAAAATTAAAATGAGAGGTGGGAGGATATTTAAAATAAAACATATTTATTTTACTTAATCCTCCAAAAAAATGAAAAAACCAACTTCTTCTCTCAACCCAATACTATCGAGGTTAAACCTCTCTTAAGAGAATCTCGACGCTGTGAGTTCAATGGTGTCTTCAAATTTTTAACCCGAGCGTTGGTTCAAAAGTTAGAAAATGCCACTCACGCATTTACTAAACGTACCCAAAAAAAAGTTTGGAAAATTATTATTAGTCACCCTCAACTCGTGCCAGTCAATATTAGGATCTTCCTAGGTGAAAAACACCCCAAAAAACCCAACGTTACTCTTAGATTTCCAATCAGAGTTACCATTTAAAAGTTATGGATTTTACAATAAAATAATTGTCACTTAATTATTTTATTTACGGCCAAAAACTAACTTTCACTGGTGGCCCCCACCGGCCAAAGTTAGTACCTGCCTAAATAAAGCATACCCTCATGATTTCAGTGGTGGTCTTGTATTTTCAATCTGAGTTACCATTTGTGAGTTATTAATATTTGAAAAATAAAATAATTTATTTAATTATTTTATTTACGATTATCCCATTTTTGGGTTTTCTCACAAGAGGCTCGCGCTGACCAAACTTAAGTCGAACCTAGGGTAAAACTTCCATTTTGAATGCAACAGTGCCCTCTGATTTTTGATCCAAGTAACCGTTTAAGAGTTATTCCACTTTTTCAGAAAAGCTGCTTATGCGGGATAATTTAAGCGTAACAAAAACTTCGACGGATCATTCTGGGCATTTCGGGCCTCATCATCGCACGCCGTCAGATTTCACGGTCTCATAATAATTCCATAAAATTAAAAAAATTATAATAAATTTCTGGGACATTAAATTCTCCCCACCTTAGGGATTTATGTCCTCAAAATCCACATTACCAAAACTAAAAAAACAAGTGGGGGTACTGAGAACGAATATGAGCCTCCTGATCCCATGTGCTCTCCTAGAGGTTCCTATGCTGCCAACACACACGTACCAAAGGTATCGATCAAACATGAAGGAATATATCCTATTGATCCTCAATCTCTCATGGAATCTCCGAAAACGTCACCCCATCCTTGATGTCCAGCTCACCGTGGTTGATGACGTAATATTGGTCATGCATGTACCTTCTCATCTAGAATACATGGAAGACATCGTGCACCCGGTGTAACTAAGGGGGAATTTCTAGGCGGTAAGCCACCTTGACATCTCTAATGAGGACCTAGAAGGGTCCAATGAACCTCGGAGATAACTTGCCACCCCGACCAAATCTCTGCAAACCTCGTCGAGGTGAGACCCTTAGAAAGACATGGTCACCATCCTCGAACTCCAGAGGTCTCTGTCTCCTGTCAGTATAAGAATTTTGCTAGCTCTAAGAAGTTTTCACATGCTAACAAGTTCAGCATCATGATGCAAAATCTTCCACTGCTTTCTTCATCACTGACCACTAGTACCGACGTTGAAGGTCCTGGTACCGTGGTACGTCCTCTGAAGAGGTCGACGTGCTCCCCACCATTAGAAAATCCATCAGGTGACTGCCTTGAGGATATCTGAACACGTTGATCCTCGCAGTTAGTGTCCCCACATTGCACCTCCCTAACTCGCTGAAGAAGTGGGGGAGTGACTGTGAGATACTATAGAAAAATAGCTCCATCTCGGTCCACAAAGGATATCTATAAAGCAGCCAACAGCTCCGTCGCCTCACCTAGCAGTTGTATACCAGATCTTCTACTGGGTAAATCTATTACGACGTTCCCCTACCCAAGAGTATATACTATCTCAAAGTCATAATCCTGGAGGAACTTGATCCAACATCGTTTGTCTCAGGTTCAGGTCCTACTGAGAGAAGATATACCCGAGACTCTTGTGGTCCGAGTAGACTGTAAAACGTTCACCCATCAAGTAATACCACCACACCTTCAGCGCAACGACCACTGATACTAACTCCAGGTCATGGGTAGCATAGTTATACTTGTATTTCTCTATCTTATCTCTTGAAATCTCTGCTGAAACTTCTCCGTCCACAAGAAAGGATCCCGCTTTTTCGTCAAAGCTGACAAGGGTATCGCTACCCTAGGGAAGTTGGGTACAAATCTCTGGTATTACCTAGAAAAAGCAGACATCTCTCTCCCTTTGGAGAGGTAATCCTGGAAACACCTTTTGAAAAGATGTCCCCATGCTTTGCTACTCCTTTTTCGAACTGAAAACTGAAAACTCCTGCTTCCACAAGGGTAATTATGGCCGACTCATGAGCGATCGGTTGCACCCTTCTATGCATGAGTCCATCCTGTGCTGCCTGGGTTTCCTTTTCGCCGACCAAATAAATACCCATTCCAATGTTGTAGAGAAATCAAAACCTTTTTGGTTAATAAAATAAATATGAGTATGAATTGTGGATGTCCAGTCTATACCCAAACTAATGTCGTAAGTCCTCAACACTGCCACCAAGAGGTTCTAACCAAAACTCTCACCTCAATGGTCAGATCACACCGTCAGCGTAAGTGTGATTATTGAGTCTCATCCCAATGGTATCCATAGACATGAGTGTCAAGTAAATGGTTTAACCGAAAACTCTAGGTCTTGAACAAGATTCGTGGAAAGAAGGAATGATTGGTACTTATGTCTATTGATACAACATCTAGTAGTAGACACAGACCGTACCTCAAATCATTCCTAGAGCCCTAGGGTCGCACTCCTTGACTACATGAAGCTACTCCCTTCCCCTGTCCTCCAGCTCCCTGATCCTGGAGAGGACCACATGGGGGGGGGGGGTGTTTGTAACATGTTGAAATGTACACCACCTCATGCTGCTCTCTAAGCTCTGCTTCCACATCTACAACCCTACAGATTCGTCTATCCCTAACACTTCTTCTTCCCGAAGCATTTTTACGTGCCCAAGTCTCTGAGATTGGTGCCGGTTTCCTATTTTCCAACTAATAACATTCACTGTATGTATCCGCTCGTCCAAATAACATTCAACCTCAAAGGTACTCTCTAGCACCCCAACATAAGTAGGAATGAAAAGAGGAATACTGCTGGCTCAAACATCCTTAAACACACTGCGCTCGAAAGTCCGATCCCCAAAGCACATATCGTATCGTATTCATAGAGTACTAGGAATGGTTGGTACACCTCGATGAATACTATGATACAGACATGTCATCCTACCGAAGCTGTAGAAGCTATAGAGAACTCTCAACCACCTCCTCAAGCCAGTCCTCAGCCGCCTGGGAAAATGTCTTGCCTCGAAACCTCAGAGGCCTCTACTATTGGAAGTCGTGCAATGCGCTCAGTCGGTGTGCACCGTCTGCTAGTGCGGCTGGTGGTATCTGCTGCCCAATAGGTGGTGGTGTCGTTGGTACACCACCCGAAGTTGACAACATAGTAAGAGGGACCTGCACCAGAGCCTCGTCACTCAGTGGGCCGTCATTGTGTACTCTCTCAGGAAACTTAGCTGGCTATCTACGTAATGACATCCTGATAAAAAATAGGTGTGCCATTGTTATTTAGTTATACCTGGTGAGATGAATCAAGAAAACACCAGAAATTTTTTCAAAACACACACACAATCAGTGTTTTCTTACACTGAGTCAGAAATCATAAGTCAGGGTCCTGGTGTATGGATAAGTTGGCCACCACACCAACACTGGATTCCCTAAACTAATAACCACACTCACTACACTTAAAACTATTGCCATTAAAAATATAAGAGTCCAATGTTCTATGGTAGAACTGACACCTTTGATACCAATTTTTCAGGACCCGCCCCCTGAGGCCCGTTCTGTGACTACCCCAAGGCCGCCTTCCATAGGCCAGGGGCTGGGGACTAGCACCGAAGGCTTATTCCCTAAAACCGGGTAGGCATTGCCTTTATAACCTGTAACTCACACAACCAAGCACATAACACAATACAAACACAAGTAAACTGAATAGTAAAAAGAGTGTGTACAATAAGTAAAAGGGTCTAAAATACAATCCTAACTGGAAATTACAAGAAAACTGGAAAGTACAAGTAAACTAAAAAACTCCTATGAACACCCACCAAGGATCCTACCTGAAGGGTAGGTACTACTCTCAAAAAGTCATCTTTGCAGTATGCCTCGTCTAGGGTCCACATCTGAGCTACCTCCAGTCCTAGTACTCTCTTTATCAGTCAACGCTATCCATCGTCTGCACCAAACCAACAAGGTGTGGGCGTAGCCCGTTCATGGGTGAGTATAACGATACTTAGTAGGGACCCTGAGACCCTCAAAGGTCGCAAAAATACCCACAAAGGATAAAACACAAATCCTAAAAACAACTCTCAACCCTACTTAGGTACATCCCATAATTTATCAAGTATACCCATCTAATTAATTATGAAAAAAGGCCTAAATCCGTAGCCCAAGGCTCAAATGTTCAACAAAAGAAGGAATACCATGAAGGTAACCCCACAAAGGTAAGTATCACAAAGTTAACGCCACACAGAATAATACCACAAATGTTTCACCGTAAAGGAAAGTATCAGACTTGTATGACACACAGAAGAATACCACAATTTTTTCACCACGAAGGTATGTACCACACAGGTACGTCACACAAAATAATACCACCAAAGTATCACCTCGAAGGAAAGTACCACACATGTGTGCCACACAGAAGAATACCAAAAAGGTATCACCACGAAGGTTTGTACCACATAGGTACGCCACATAGATGAATACCACCAAGGTATCACCATGAAGGAATGTACCACACAGGTATGTCACACAGAAGAATACCACAAAGTTATCACCATAAAGGTAAAGACTCAGCTCACACCAGGTATAACTTAGGTAAAGTAGTAGAGATGATTAGACATAACTACTGAATCATCTTACTCTGTTAATAGTCAGAACCACGTAGGATCCTAAATCATTAGACCCACACAGGATCCTAGTACATCGTCAGACCCACACAGGATCCTAGTACAACAGACCCACACAGGATCCTAGTATATCATCAGACCCACACAGGATCCTAGTACATCAGACCCACACATGATCATAGTACATCCTCAGACCCACACATGATCCTTGTACAACAGACCCACACATGATCCTAGAGTAGTCCCACATAGATTCATAGAGTGGATCCATGTGGGATCCTCGAGCAGAGACCAACGAAAGATCCCTTTCTCATGTTATAGCCCGCTACAGTGTTCCCACACTATGCTCGCTTGATTCCGAGAGGATCCAATACTCATGTCACAATTCGATACTCAAAATTCCACGAAGTCCCACGAAGAAGTATTCAAAAGGACCGCCATGTAAAAAGGGTCTCAACACGACAGACGATGCGTCAATCAGACGCTCAGTTTGTTAGTTATTGGTCTTTTAGTCTCAAGGGCCCGGTTGGATTCGTGTTCGATCCAACTCATCTATAACCCAAATTTATCCAAAACTCAAGCGGGGTATACCAAAAGGACTGTCTCGATCCAAGGTTTCCAGTGCCACAGACGGTAAGTCAATCGGACGTCACACGTAGGAGTTATGGAGGGTCGAAGATTTAATAATAATAATATATTATTATTATATGAGCATTTAGGGTACCCAATCCAAAAACCCAAAAAAGACATCCAATACTGGACTAATAATTTCCATCTTGAAGTCAGGGTCACACTGTCGCTGACGGTTCGTGAAACCGAGGTTTTACGGATAATTTACAGATGAAATATGGTTTTACAACCAAAAATAATAATATCATTATTCTATTATTATTATTATTATTTAAAATTCATTTACTTCAATTCTCACATTCCATGCAAAAACCCACACCTCTCCAATTTTGTGTGCATCCCTTGATTCAATGGATTTCATCTTTAATTGCTTTAAATTTTTAAATTATCTTTTGTCAACACTTTCTCTCTTCAATTAACCTCTTTCATGATTTTTTTACAACTTCATGCCCTGCTGCACATGCTCAGCAATGTAAACTCTCAACTCCCAGTCGTCGATCATGCTTCTGGTGCAATGAAAACGACCCTGCTTGCACCACTATGTACGTACATTGGAAAAACTAGACCCCGATATTCGCCTGGCCGTCGCACCACTCGAGAACCACACCCCTTCAGCCTGCCGCCATCCTGGCCTCCCGCTCACCCCTCCGTACCGCTTGTACTAGCCATCTACCTCTCCCAGAACCATGCCCTGAAGACTCATTGGAATCACACTGTCATGTTTCCCCTTTCGCAGCCCACCAAATATTTGTTCTAAACCCGAAAAATAAAATGATCACATATTCGCGATCCTCGGGTCGAGGGATCTGCGTCCATATGTCACGCTCAACAGAATATTGCATTTCCAGCACCAATAAATATTTGGTCTCCGTCTTCTACGAGCAATTGTGGCTTCGTTCCAAGCCCAAAAAATTAAACGATCACATATTTTTGACCCTTGCATCGAGGGCTTCACGTCCATATATCCTGCTCAGCAAAACTCCTTGTTTCCAGTGCCAATAAATATTAGGCGTTGAAGAACGCACAAAGAACGCGTGAAGAACAAAATAAAAAGATCATGGTATATGTTCGGATAGATGGTCGTGTTTTTTTGGCCATCATCGTTGAGAATCAAGAATATGGGGAATCAACAAATAGATATTTATCATACTTCAAATAAACCCCCTACCTTGATGTTCGTTGGAGATGTCGCAAGGAAGGAGATGAAGACGTTGACGTTCATTGCTCCCGCACCATGCTCCTGATCCGAGCACGTGTGTCATCCTCGTTTTTGATCTGGAGGACATTCTTCATTGGAGGATGTTCTTCCACCAACCAAAAGCTCTCAAAATCTCTATCCAAAATCTCCCCTTTTCCAATAATCCCCCCAACTAAGAGGTGCAGAGCCACTTAATTAATTATTAGATCAATTAATTGTTGGCTCATTAACTTGGGAGAATTCCAAGGGTTTACTCACATTAAAGGTGATTTTGAGTGGTCCCCACCACCAATATTTAAAAGGAGAAGTGGGAGGATATTTAAAATAAAATATATTTATTTTATTTAATCCTCCACGAAAAATGAAAAAAACAAATTCTTCTCTCAACCCAATACTATTGAGGTTAAAACTCCCTTAAGTGAATCCCAACAATGTGAGTTCAATGGTGTATTCATATTTTTAATCTAATAACTAGTTCAAAAGTTAGAAAAGGCCACTCACGCATTTTCTGTACATACCCAAGAAAAAGTTACGAAAATTATTATCTGTCACCCTCAGCCTGCACCAGTCTAGGTTAGGCTCTACCTAGGTGAAAAACGAACCAAATAACCCAACAGTACTCTCATATTTTCAATCAAAGTTTCCGTTTAAAAGTTATGGATTTTATAATAAAATAATTGTAACTTAATTATTTTATTTACGGCAAAAAACCAACTTTCACTGGTGGCCCCCACCGGCAAAAGTTAGTGACTACCTAAATAAATAATACCCTCACAAGTTCAGTGGTTATCTCTAATTTTCAATCCGTGTTACCGTTTGTGAGTTATAATCATTTGAAAAATAAAATAATTTATTTAATTATTTTATTTATGATTATGCCATTTTTGGGTTTTCTCATAGGAGGCCTGCGCCGACAAAACTTAAGTCGCACCTAGGGTAAAACCGCCATTTTTAATGCAACGGTGCCCTCAGATTTCAGATCTGGGAAAATATTTAAGATTTATTCAACTTTTTCAAGAAAACTGCTTATGCACACTAATTTAATCTTAACAAAAACTTCGACGGATAATTCTGGGAACTCCGGGGCTCTGAATCGCTCTCTGTCAGATTTCATGGTCTCATAATAATTCCATATATTTAAAAAAAATCCTATGGAATTTTTGGGACATTAAAATCTCGATCAGAAATAATCATCCTTGGGCTCCATGAAGTCTCACCGCCTCCTCTAGATACTATCTCGACAAAACATCCACTGAGCTTGACTCCTTGATCGCTATCAAGTGGAATGATTTTTTTAAACAATATAATACCACCCAAATAGCATCATGTCTTCCCTGATCTCGAGGTAAAACCGTAAAAAAGGTCATTGAGATGTCCTCCCAATTCCACTTAGGAACATCTAATGGCTGGAGCAAACCACCAGGATCATGGTTTTCAGCCTTCACCTTCTGGAAAACCAAACATCGAGACACAAACTCCGTAACTTCATGCTTCATCCCAGGGCACCAAAACAAACTCCTCAAGGCTCGATAAATCTTTGTCATGCCAGGATGCACCACTCAAGGTGAACTATGGAACTCTCTAAGAACAATCTCACGCATGTCCAAAGGAACAAAATGCTTTCCGTGATATAACACTCATTGTTGTTCATCCTCAGACCAACCATCATGGGCCTCACCACAAACATCTCGGTCTCTCTAGACCTCTACCTATAGAACCCCCAACTGGGACTCTTCCACCTGATGCACTAGAGATGACTGCACCGTCACCTGAAAAAGACAACCTCTGTCCCCAACTTCTCCCATATCGAGATGTAATGCCCAAAGTTCTTTTATAAATCTCTACGAATCACCAGATTCACACACTTCATCACTACCTGACTTTCTGCTCAGTGCATCAGCTAAAAAATTCCCCTTTCCAAGTGTATATGATATTTTGAAGTCGTATTCCTATAAGAACTCCATCCACCAATGCTGTCGTAAGTGTAAGTCACACTGTGAGAAAACATATCTCAATCTCTTATGATCGATGAAAACCACAAAGTGATCGACAATGAGGTAATGCCTCCACAACTTTAGAGAAAACACCACAGATTATAACTTAAGATCATGGGTGGCATAGTTACGTTCATGGGGATGCAACTGTCAAACCCTATAAGAAACAACTGATCTCTACTACATCAGAACACAACCTAACCTCAGATGCGAAGCATCATAGAAAACATCAAACTGAACTCCCTTTACTGGAAGAAAAAGAACTAGAGAACTTACTAACTTCTCCTTTAGATAATCAAAAGCTACCTGACATTGATCAATCCATATGAATGCCTGATCCTTCCTGGTTAAAGATGTCAGAGGAGTCACAACTCGAGAGAAATCGGCTACGAACCTCCTATAGTAGCCTACAAGACCAAATAAAATTCACACCTCTGAAACTATCTTGGGGGATTCCTAAGACAAAAATTATTCTATCTTCGATGGATCCATAGATACTCCCTGCTAGGAAACAACATGCCCCAAGAAATAGACTTCTCGATCCCAAAACTCACACTTAGACAACTTCCCAAACATCTGATGTTGATGAAGAACTCCCAAAATGGAGTGTAGATGCTCCACCTTCTCCTCCTCATACGTGGAGTAAACAAGGATGTAATTGATGAAAACCACCACGAACATGTTCAAGAACTCATGGAAGACAGTGTTCATCAATCCCATGAATACAGTTGGAGCATTCATCACACCGAAAGGCGTTATAATGAACTCATAATGCTCATGAAGACAAAAAAAAGTAGTCTTTGGGATATACTCATCTCTCACACGCATCTAATGATATCTTTACCACAATTAGATCTTTGAGAACCAACATGCACCCTTCAGTTGATTGAATAAATCGCCAATCTTGGATAACGATTCTTCACTGTCACTTTGTTTAAGTGACGATAATCAACACACAACTACTAACTGCCATCAGCCTTATTCACGACAAAAACTAGTGCACCCCACTGTGACACACTGAGAAGAAAAAACCACACTGTAACAGACCATCTAGCTTTATATGTAGCTCTCGTAACTCAGAAGGGGCCCTCCTATATGGAGACATAGAGATAAGAGATTCTCCTGGTTGTAGCTCGATCCCAAACTCGATCTCCCTTCGAGGGGGTAATACTACAACCTATTCTGGAAAGACATAATGGTACTCTTATATGACCCTAAGAAACACCAAATGTTGAACCTCTGAAGAACTCCACATCAGCTCATCCATCATAGATTATAAGGACGGAACATGCCTCTGACCCATCTGAGTGTCTCGCTCGCCAAAGAACACCACTAGATCTCCATCCGAATTGAAGAACACAACCCGCCTCCTAAAGCAATCCACGATAGCCTGCACTGAATACAACCAATCCATGATGAGGATAAAATCATATGGCTGTATTTGTAAGCATATGAAATCTCCCCAGGATCAGTGTTTCCCCAACACTAGCTCACAATATCTACATACTTCAAACAAGTCAGCTCGGCCTCCAACAAGCGCAGTCAAGGCCAAGGGCACTGGAAGCCTCTCTACCTCAAGTCTCAAAGAAGGGTAAAGGGTAGGTGATATAAAGGAGTGTGTCTCTCCTCAATAAAAAAAGGCATACACCAAGGTAGAAAACAACCAAAGGGTACCTCGAACAACATCTGGCTCGCATGGAACTGGCAATTCTAAAGCATGAATCATCCTATGACCTCTTCTACCGCCTCTCAGACCCTGATGATGACCACTACCATGGACGCACTCTTCTCTATGAGGATGGGGAGCATCACGGGGCTATCATCTGCCTACCCCATCTACCATCTACTGATCCAAAGCTGGTGCAACCTGCTACTGCTACCTCAGCTGGAACTACCACAACAAAGGAACCTGAAGCAGAACACCTAGTGCATGATGACTGCTCTGAAAGGTCGAGAACTCTCTCTATTGATGAACTCGAACACCACAAGAAAAAAAAGCACATGATCCCTTGTTATGGGCCTAAGAGCTGCTTCCCCTAGATAAATGAGATGCTGAGGGCTGGGACCTACTCTCGAATGAAGAGAAACTCTTCTGCCATAGAAACCAGGAACCCCGAACCACAACTCTAATTCGTGATAAGTCATGAAAAATCCCCTCTCATGACGATCCAGTTCAAGATAATGTTCTCTCAATGACCTCTTCCCTTTCAAGAACCTCAAGATATGTATTCAACATAAATAGGGTGACCTGGAATTGGATCTCTTGATGAAAAACCTCCTCAAAATGCCCCGACCTGACCTCCTCATTTGAAAATAGGTCCGAAGCATATTGTAAAAGGTTTCTGAAATGGATACAAAACTCTTGAACACTAGAGATCCTCTGTCGAAGGGTAAGAAGTTCCTAGAGACTAGATTCCTTCACAGTCAAAGAAAGAAACTTGACTCTAAACGTGTCTCGGAAATCCTCCAATGAGATCATCGACTCCTCACGGTCCTCGAGGATTAAGAACCACCTCTGCCTCACTGCTCCATGCAGCATCGTCACAACCAAGGACACCCAGTTCTCTTTCTGAGCATGGATCAAACCAAATCCTATCTCTACCTCCTACAACCAGTCTTCTGTGAATGAATTTGAAACGGAGCCCTCATACTTCAACATACTCGGGAACTGAAACTCTAGAAGTGTCCTCCTACATGTGTCGTTGTCATCAAACTCTACCTTACAAAGATCTTATGAGACAACATATTGGACATCTTCTATGTTATCTTGATGAGGACGTTGACCTGGAGCCATACCTATAAAATAAAAAATAGTTAGAGCTCCTAAACCTGGAATATGGAAGACTCAACATTAATTAATTAATTGATTTCTTTTATTCATTTTAAGTTATCCTATCCCAATGTATACCCATTCAAACACAAGAAACACAGAATAATGATGCATGATCCTTTCCTAGTTCTCTACCCTGCAACTAGTATCACCTTTTTTAGTAGCCATTATAATCTTAAAGGTCCATTCATTAGATAATAGGGGGGACTAAATGCCTATGTCTCAGCCGATATCCAATGTTTACATCACATGCTAAACTTGACTGACACAGTTTCCCTACCAACCCATGAAACCTCACCTGTTCCTAACACTAAACTCCATCATATCCCTCAACTAGACCTCTGCTACCACTCTGTCATGAACCATCTCCACGAGGTGTACCCCTCCTTATCCAGCAATGTGAAAATGAAGATAATGAATCCTGAGTCCTGCCTCCAATAGACCCTAGGTTGGCGACTAGCATCGAGAGTATAGTAAACACACAAATGAGAGACATTAACCTCTAAGAGAACACATGAAAAAGAGAGAGATAAGATAAAAAATAACCAAATCCAACTAAAATTGAAATATAAAAGAAAACCCAAGTGCACATATATAATGTCATGAAAAACTACAACAAATGAAAGGAAAAAACTACAAGTACCAAAGGAAAGTAAAAACAGAAGAAACCACAAGCCCAAACAGCTCCTGAAACCACAAACTAGTAGAAACGAGTTGGATCTCCAACCTGCTCCAAGTGACCTGGAAAAAAGTTTATATATACATAGGGTGAGTATAACAGTATACTCAGTAGGATCCTCCCCAGATCCTCTCATTCAAAAGTAAGGAAATCATACTAAAACAAAGTGAACAACAAGTGAAACTAACTCATCACTAAAATAGGTATACTAAGTTCCTGGCCTCACTATGGCTACTCTCAGCAAGTATTGTATACAGGAGTATATAATATAATAAATAATATCAAGGGTACCCCACTACTACTTCCCCACTTTTTTTCCTCTTTTCCCCAACGTCGCATGTCCTAAGCATCTCTATCCAAAAAAGGCTTGCCCGTAGACACCTTGGAGAAGCACCACAACATGCAACTCATGAAACAACACCACCATGTCCACGTAAGCAAAGTAAACTGGTTGTTTCTGGGAGCCCCCACAGCTCACATAATGTGTATCATACATTCAGTATT
Organism: Viscum album; assembly: GCA_963277665.1. Lineage (NCBI taxonomy): Eukaryota > Viridiplantae > Streptophyta > Magnoliopsida > Santalales > Viscaceae > Viscum > Viscum album. The sequence continues at coordinate 140,819,298 of OY728161.1, read as the reverse complement.
AAACCTCAACCCATTATATCCCATACACCAAGCAAGGATCCTCAAGCCATCATAGCCTATACACATTACACATATAGTAGTCTATAGGAAAATATATCCAAAATATTTGTGTGTGAATAACCATAATCCATTACAACCCTCTACACACATATATGGGGAAAACTTACCATTGTTCCTACCATCTCAAGTAACTACCAAGAGAAGAGAGTAGGGCCAAAGTGGGTGTTCATCCATCCATCCTCCCACCAAAATATTGGGAATACACCCCCAGAGCTCAAAATACCCGGGGTGTCATTTTCCCTAACTGATAGGGTGGAGTAGCTTATAGAAACACAAAAATTACATAATATATTATAGCTCAAACCACACTATGGGAATAACCTATCTTAGACTAAACTGCATATAACATCTCTTGGAGTCCCAACTTCCACTTCTAAGACTAGGTATCCTATAAGCACACAACCATTTAAAGAGCTTTATTACATTACTTCATTACCTTTTTATCAATTGAACTTTACGTTAATTAATTATTTTAACATTAATTAACCATTAACAATTCCACATTATTTCATTAGCATCACACCCAAAGTTCATTGTTCCTTTAAATGACAACCTCAACAATGCTTCCCAACAAGTTCCAACCTCTTGGGTTAAAATAATTTATTCAATCATTTATTAATAACATTATTACTTTCCTATATTCCCAAGAATTCTATAAAAACATTATAAGCTACTAAATACAAGGGGGCTCAACTCGGTGAGTAGATAAACTAACCATCAAGTCTTTTCCACCTATAATAAGAGTATAGAACCATCATCCCTCGAGAAGCTAAACACGGAAAGCATGTGGCATACCCCACATGTCTTTTTCCCTTTTGGAAGGGGGGTAAGGAAAGAAACTACCTTGAGTAGTGGGGGGAATTAAAGAGGATAAACAATCAACAAGAATAAGAAAGCATCCAAACATTTGCATCTAACCCGTTTCATCATCCCTGGTGTCCTCCCCAACACCCACATGCATAAACCTAGGCATATCACCACTCTAGGCATTAACTACTGCCACAACCAATAGAACTCCATTCCCCCACACATCATAATATCCATCCAGACTCACATCATAACACAAGCAGCATAAAGACAAACATAATCAATTGGGATCTTAGCCCTTAAAGAAGCAAGATGGTAATTTAAAACCCTACAAGGAATTCTATTTTATTAAAAAACTAGTTCTTTAATCCATCTTGAATTAACCGATTTATTCTTTATAGGTTCCAACTATGGGAAACCTAAATATTAAGCTATCACAAATTGATTAAACATGCTTACTGCATCAATTTGATTAGCATAAAATTAAAATAACAAAAATCATACTCATTCACATGCCTCTTTATCTTTATCCAAAAAATTATCAATTAATTCCGACATTACATTCTTTACCAATTTCCATCAATAACGAAAAGCTAAACAAAGAAAGCATAGATTTCACGCTATCTAGCAAAATAAGAGGTAATAACATATGATCGATATCAATTTATTTATCCGGTTCAAATATTTATTATGTCAATTCCATTGTTATCCAGTGGGATAAAACACGCTAACTATATAGTTTCACATAAAATAAATGAGAATCAACGAATCCTCTACCTCAAATGGTTCTTGACATTCTTTATACAAGAACGAGCCACACAACGGGTTACGATCTCCTCCCCCTGTGACAAATGTATCCACCTGAGGATGTAGAGACACCACCACACTAGTCAGTACCCAAGAAAATCCCATTAGGAACATGAAGACAACATTCCATAACAGGGCAAGGTGAAAATGAAGGATATGAACACAAAAGAATGGAAATAGATCATACCTTATATTAAAGATTGATAGATACTCCTTGGTTGCATAAAAAATAGAGGGGAACCAATCCAAGGGGGAAAGTTTGATCGAATAACTCCTATGGTAAGGAATGGATGGTTTGAGCGTCTCAAACCCAAGAATAGAGAGGAAGAACTAGGGAGGAAGATATCTCGTCCCTTTAGAAGATTTAATGGGGCACCAGTTTAAGATAGGCTGGATTTTCCATTAAAAAAGGATTACATTAAATCACACGGTTTGACTAAGTAAAAGAATCCTAATCCTTAGGAATAATTAATAAAGAAGTTATGGCCTTTAAATTGGCCTTAGTGTTCTTAAAAAGAGGCTTTAAATGCATTTTACGTCAAAGGAAATGTCAAAGGGGAAAAACTGTAGGAAGCTGGAAACACTATTCATGAACACGAAATTTGGAAAAGGAAATAGAGGGTACAATTGGACCTCACCATTCTGGAGACACTATTCATGAACTCAAAATTCGGAAAATGAAATAGAGACTACCATTGGACCTCACCGTTTTGGAAACACTGTTCGTGAACTCAAAATTTGAAAAAGGAAATAGAGGCTACCATTGGACCTCACCGTTCTGGAAACACTGTTCATGACCTCAAAATTGGAAAAGGAAATAGAGGCTTCCATTAAAAACTCACCTTTCTTGAAACACTGCTCATATACGGTTACCAGTGTACTGTTCACATAAGGTTACCGTTGCACTGTTCACAAAAGGTTACCGTTGCACTGTTCACATAAGGTTACCGTTGCACAGTTCACATAAGGTTACCATTGCACTGTTCACATAAGGTTACCATTGCACTGTTCACATAAGGCTACCATTGGAACTGTTCACATAAGCCTACTAATGACACTGTTCACATAAGGCTACCATTGCACTGTTTACATAAGACTAACGATGACACTATTCACATAAGGCTATTAATGAACTGTTCACATAAGCCTACCGAGGACACTGTTCACATAAGGCTATCGTTTCACTTTCACCTATGTCTACCAATGACACTATTCATAGAACTAGAAACACTGTTCACAGAACTGGAAATTTGGAAAAGTGTTGGTGATAAGTCACTTTGACCTCCCAGAACACCTCAGACACCAGATTTTCACAAAGGAATGAACTAGAGAGGTCCGTGACATTATAGGTTAGTATTTACACCTTATAAAATAAAACATACTATAAAACATAAGCATGTCACTTGAGATTCAAATTTGAGACAAATAATCCCATATGAATGTCACAATATTTGAAGTAATGATCCTTTGGAGGGGAATTAGTGGTAAATAATTGTAAATAAAAATAAAATAAAATGTAAATACAATTTTATAGGATCATAGGATAAAATAATTTAACTTATAGGAATGGGGTTTAGTAATAACCACTATTACTCAACGAAAAGAAAATGAGTTATAAAAAAACCTTATGGATTAAGAAAAATTCTAATAAAATCCTATTGAAATAAATAGATACTTAACTTGAGATTAAAATTACATGAATAATAATAATATATGAAATTAAATATCCAATTGGTAGTATGTATGGTTTTTAAAATAAATTAGGTGTATAAAAGAACATGTGTCTCAAAGAAGGAGGTTTTGAGACAAACCCCTTACCTTATTTCCATACTTAGTAGAATATGCTATAAATTCTATAAAAAAATTATATTTCCTAAAATAATATTTCATGGCCATATTAATACCTAAATATATTTATAATTTTCATTTATAATCATTACACATATGTATATTAGTTTTTTTCATACTTTCAGCATTAAGTGTTTTTAGTTTGGGCCATTTGTAGTAGTTTCATATGAGATATGTCAGTGTTCATTCTTCTTCCAAATTTCATCATTAGAATTTAATTAATGTTACTTTACTGTATCAATTATAATGATTTATTAATTTTAAATTTTCTTTCATGATTACTTTAATCATTATCCTATAAGATGTTATCGACAACGAATATTTTTCAGTGTTTTTATCAAAGAAGGGTGTTTTCTTAATTAATGAGTTAAATATTGTTATATCCTTTTCATGAAAAATAAAAAATAATTATTTAAATATTTTATCATATTATACTATAAATTCAGTTTTCATAGTAATCCATTAAATAATTTCATATCATTATTTAAGTAGGGGGTCAAACCAACCCAATCCTGAACACACTTTAACTTGTTCGGTGAGTATGGTTAAGGAGGTGTTTATTTTGAAATAATTTCATTATTACAGAATAATAATGATATTTATTTTATATTTTTTACAGTGGTGAACCAAATTTTAATAAATTTTGATAAATAATTAAAAAGTACAAGAAAAATGAAAAAATATTCTTCATGGAGGTGGTAGTCCTCACAACACACGATTAGGGATTATGTTAGTCAGTGAAAGAGAGCGGGTGGATGTGGATAGTATAGGATAATTTCAGAATCATAAATAAATTATGAAAATAATAGTTATTCACTAATTGATTCATTAATACCATCCTTGAGAGGAGGTGATGAAAAACCAAAAGTGTCTCTTTATGGAGGTGGTAATCCGCACACACGCACTAACGACAATTCTTGTTTTTCATAATAGATGGGAGAGAATAAATAATAGTTCTTCCATTATTATAATAACTTATCAGCAAAATAATATTAAAAGGTTATTATTTTTCTATGGTAATGGTTTGTTTATAAATTAATTAATAATAAATAAATGTTAAGAAAGATGTGTTACCAATGTTGGGACCTTGAACTTACTCTTGATGATGGACTTATATTTGAGGGACTTAAGGATAATTTTTGGGGACCAGGGACATTAGGGTATGTAAAGGAAATCTTTTAGAGTATATTTTGGTAGTTTTTTGAGGATGTTTCCAAATATTAGTTGTGTATTTAAAGGGTGGAAGTGAATCCCCCTTTATAAGTGAGGAAGAAGAACTTTTCCATGGAAAATAATGGTAAGTAAGGGGTAATAATAGGAAGATAAGAAAGTTAGGATATTTAGGAGAGGGAATGTTTTAAGACATTTAGGTAAGATTTTAAAACCCAAATATGTTTTATATAAGGTCTAAAGGTTATGTAACTTTTTGAAATATTGATCTACATTAGATTAGTCATTTAAACACATATTACTCTTAATTAAATATTAATAGTGCCAATTATTTTATTACTAAAAATATAAGTAGACCTTTATTTCCAAATTTAGACATGTTTAATCTAAATTTGGGCCCCATTTAACCAAATTTTATCTTTAAATAGGATAAATTAAACTTTTAAATCAAAACATATATAGTATTGAAAATAATATTTTTAGAAAAAGCATTTTAATAGTTAAGTGTTATTAGTATTATATAACATTAAATACCCATTAATTGAGTTTTAATTATTTTATATATAGGTTTAATCATCATATTATATATTTAATTTTAAATCTATTCATTTAATTTAAATTTTTTTCAACATTTAGAAAATTATTTTTTGTAACGACCCAAACTTTTAAAAATTAAATTCACTTTTGTAAGAATAAATGCCTTTTTTAGGTAATATAGTTATAGAAAACACAATCACTACTTTTTTTGTTTTGGAAAAATTATGAAATATAATCTTTCAGATTTAAAATACCATTAATCATCTTAATCATTGATAATATAATTATTTTATCGGGTTAGATAATATTATTATATATTAATGGTTATAAAAAATATTAATTTTCACATATGGAAGGATTGATGGAATCAACTACTAGGATCATACCCTATCAATCCCATTTATCAGATAATTTTAGGGAGATGAAATAATTTGGATTTTCTCTTGACTAAGATGAAGCTTAAAATCAAAAAATTGGGCATGAATGAAACTATTTATGAGAGAAGTTAAATATTATAGAGATCATATCCTAAACAATGTTCACTGAATCCCACCAAAAAATCTCAACCATCACCAAAATTACCCTAAGGTGTATCCTGGTGTGGTATGGGGTCATGTATCTAGTCTATAGTAGTACAATTTTTTATAATTTTCTTATTTAATAAAATAATTATTATATTTATCCATTTTCATTATTATAATTTTTATGAGTTGGTGAGAATTATATTTCAATATGAAGAAACAAAAATTGTATTTTTGGAAAGTATACGATTTCAATTAAAACACTCTTTTTGAAAAATTTAATAATTTTCGAATAAATTATATTTTACTATAATAATTTTATTAAATAATAATTATATATAAATGATAATATAATTTATTAAAATATAATATAATATTTACAAGGGTTAGAAAACTATTATCATCTTAAAATCCATTATTTTTCAATAAATGGGAATTTTGATTTAAAATTGTAAATTATCATATTTATAGAATTATTTTTATAAAATAATTTTTTTTTGAATTTAATGTTGGGATTATCCAATGGTGAATTTTTAATAATTTTTTAAGACAATCGAATTTTTGGGTAAAAATTAAATACGGTATAAATATATGGTATATATTATAACATCATAATAGATTTTTTTTGTAATTAAAAGTATAAAGGGAATAAATGATAAAAAAAAATATTCTTCCCCTTTAAAATAATATGTTTCTGAAGTTATTTGATTAATTTTATAAAACCATAATGAATCTTCCAAAACTTATATTATATTTTAGGGTTTTAATATCAATTCTTTATAAACATGACTCACCTCCAGATCACCAAGGGTATTAAGTTCGAAAATTAAATTATTATACCGATAAAATATTTAAAATAACTCATATTTTCAAGAAACCATGGGAAAAACTATTGTAAGGTTTTTTTATCATATAGATTCTAAAACCTATGTTTATAAATTAATCAATAATTTCCCCGTCCTTTTCTATAAATAACCTTCTATCCTCTCACAACTATTCACAAAAATCCATTTATTATTAACTTAATCTCCCCATGCCTCTATAAATAACTCATAATGTGTTACCAAGATCTCAGAAAGCTCCCCAAGATTTTAGTAACGCATTCTAATGGTAAGGGATCCTCTCATCCTCTTTATTCAAGCACTTTATTTATATTATTCCATTTAATTTAAAAATAATCTAGTTGTAAGGTGTTTTTATAATTCCATTTTACTTTAATTATGATTTTAAATTAATTATATACCACATATCGCTCTCATTAAACCCTTACATTAATATTTATGTACACCCATTATGCTACTAAAATTATATTGTGATTTTCTATGCCAAACACTTGTGTAGTAAATACCCATCCCCATTTCTAGTCAATGGTATTCATCTAGATGTAACTATCCTTTATTTATTCAGGACTTCCATGTATATAACCCACACAACTTAATGATGGTATTAAATGTGATGAAATATTTTTTTATGTTGTATGATCTATCACTACTGGAAATACACTATTTCCCAACGGTTCACAACCGTTGGGAAAGCCCCTCAAACCGTTGGTATATGATATACCAACGGTTCTCCCAACCGTAGGGAAGCAAGCCGTGGGGAAAACCTTTCCCAACGGTTTACTGGAAACCGTTGGGGTAGGCTGACAGAAGGCCCTCTATCCCAACGGTTTGGTGAACCGTTGGGATAGTTTTTCCCAACGGTTTCTCCCAAACCGTTGGGAAAACCAAATATACCTTAACTATCCCAACAGTTCTTCAAAACCGTTGGGATAGTTTTCCATGGGTGAACTCTTTCCCAACGGTTCTAAACCGTTGGGAAAAGAGATATTTACCAACGGTTCATTGAACCGTTGGTAAAAACTTATTTAGGATTATATGCCAATGGTTTAAAACCGTTGGCATACCCTATGCTGCAAATTGCAGCAGCCTGCAATTTGCACAGACCCTCTCCCCTGTACATCAGGAACCTCTCATCTCATCAGGCCTCATTTTCACCTCATTTTCGATCCAACTATTGTACCTGTAATAAAATAAAACATACATATACAATTACGAACAAATTCATACACATTTAATATATAATGGATCCTGAAACTATACACATCCATAATTAAATTACAATTCATAAACATACATAATTCATACATAATTCAATTTAAAATTTAGATGACAATTATATGTGGAATCCGATTGAGGCGGGGATGATTGGTACACGTCACATATGACCCATGGATCGTTCTCCTAAAGTTTCAATGGAAACCGAATGCGTTTGGTCGGTTTTGCGTATGCCAGTTCTTTTCACTTATAATCCTACCCATTTTAAACAAAACAGACACAGTTAGAGCGGTGTTGGCCACACCGCGCCTCAGATTGAGGCGGGGATGATTCGTACACCTCACATATGACCCACGGATCGTTCTCAACGGAAACCGAATGCGTTTGGTCGGTTTTCCGTATGTACTTAAAATGATGTCCATTTTAATCAAAAGAGAGCCACTTAGACTGATCCCGGCCACACCACGACTCGGATTGAGGCGGGGTTGATTCGTACACGTCACATATGACCCATGGATCATTGTCCTAAAGCATTAACACATTTCGAATGCGTTTGGTCAGTTTTTCGTATGTCACTTTTTGTTTTCACTTAAAATCTTATGGGAATTCATATAGAATATTTTTATATCATATTTAGTATGGATTAGATTTTAGTTGATCGTGCTATGAAACATTTCAGAGCTAATGAAATTAAGGAAGGTGGAGGGGCTGTCCAGGGGGGCTGTCCGGTGGGTGTCCGGGGGGGCTGTCCGGGGACCAAGGAGGAGGGTGGGGGGGCTGTGCGGGGTCTGTCCGAGGGGTGTTTGGGGGTTGTTCAGGGGGTTGTCCGAGGTTGTTCAGGGGGCTGTCCGGGGGTTGTTCAGGGGGTTGTTCAGGGGGTTGTCCGGGTGTGTTCAGGGGGCTGTCCGGGGGGTGTTTGGGGGGTTGTCCGGGGTCCAGGGGGTGGGGGGGGGGGGGGGGGGGTTGTCCAGGGGGCTGTCCAGGGGGCTGTCCGCAGGGGCTGTCCGGTGGGGGCTGTACGGGGGGCTGTACGGGGGGCTGTCCAGGGGGCTGTCCGCGGGGGCTGTCCGCGGGGGCTGTCCGGTGGGTGTCCGGGGGGCTGTCCGGGGACCAAGGAGGAGGGTGGGGGGGGGGGGGGGGGGGCTATGCGGGGTCTGTCTGGGGGGTGTTTGAGGGTTGTTTAGGGGGTTGTCTGGGGTTGTTTAAGGGGCTGTCCGGTGGTTGTTCAGGGGGTTGTTCAGGGGTTGTTCAGGGGTTGTTCAGGGGGTTGTCCGGGGTTGTTCAGGGGGTTGTCCGGGGGGTGTTTGGGGGGTTGTCCGGGGTCTAAGGGGGAGGGTGGGGGGGTTGTCCGGGGGGCTATCCGGGGTCCAGGGTGGAGGGTTGGGGGCTGTACGGGGGGTTGTCCAGGGGGCTATCCGCGGGGCTGTCCGGGGGGTGTTTGGGGGGTGTTCGGGGTCCAAGGGGGAGGGGGGGTTGTCCAGGGTCCAAGAATGAGGGGGGTTGTCCAGGGAGTTCTCAAACACACAACCACTAAAATACAACAACATCCATAAAAACAGACAATATATAAAAATAACTCAACTCCAATACTATACTACGAGTCTAGATAAAACCAACAACTAGAATAGATTAAACATCAAATCTCAGTAATATAAGTCAAAAATGTAACAGATCAATATGTCCCACATCAGCATCACCATCACCATCATCGTCATCATCATCATCACCCTCGTCATCGTCCTCCTCATCGTCCTCACCCTCTACAGCGCCCTCCTCCTCGCCTTCGCCCTCCTCCTCGCCCTCCTCATCTCCCTCCTCTTCCGCATCAGACTCCTCGCCATCATCATCTTCAAGCTAGACATCGGCCTGACCACTACTGGAATTGCCACCTGGTGCACTATATATAGAATGTATCGACGACATGTATTCATCAATCGCTGGGCTGGCCTCTGCTGGAAGTGTTGGATGTAGAACTTCAATAAATTTCATAAATGCACTGTTTGCCCTAGCAGACTGTTTTGCCGTCTCTATGGCCCTTTTCTCAGCCTGTTCTGCCTGTGCCCTAACTTGCTGCAGCTCGGTGGCACTACAAATCGTACCTGAGGCAGGCCAATACCTCGTCGGGGCTATCCTAGGTCGGCAGCGTACTCTGCCAGAATGATCATCTCCCAACACCTGATGTAAGTGATCAGATGGCCCAAAATTGTCTGCTTCTTGGGCATCGAGGGCCTCTAAAGCATCCTGTTACAAATATAAATATATTATTAAGTTACGAAATAGATATTAAAATATAAAATCAACAGATTAAAACTTACAATCTGCTGCTGAGTCGCTTCATTGACAGCACTTCCATCCTTTTTTCGTCTACTCGAGCAAAACAGTTTTTCTTGAGGCACACGTCCTTCAATATTTTGTACCTGCCTCTACAATGACATTGAAAACAAAAGTTATATATAAATTTTTTCAAATGATTAAATAATTGAGGAAACAAAAGAAAATGTAAGTCGTAAAGAAAACTTATAAACAATTGTCATACCTGCTGCCACTCATGATCCGACATCGTCGTGCATCCTAGTGTATGGAGGTATTTTTTTGCATCAATGTTTTTTTTATTTTTTTCCAGATGATTCCTAAATAAAATTCGATAATGAAAAGGATAATATTAATGAAAAATTTGAAAGTTATTATTTAAATACCTCAAATGTAATTCATACCTTAAACTGGGTACTCGTCCAATGAGTAATCATCTGACGATACTTCTCTATAGGACAATCATCCACGACTAGTACTGCCTCTAACTCAGTGCCAACTCTAGCACGCCAACCAATATACAGCTCATGCTTGTAGGCTCTCCAAAGCTCGCTTAAATCCTTTAGACGTGCCAGTCGTGCACCCTCACCATCAGGAAAATTAAATCGAAGCTGAAATCAAAATATTAATTCATATAAATACAAAAATAATTCATGGAATTAAATACAACATATTTTTTTACCCATATCTCTTCCCAAGCTCTATCTTTGACCTCATGTGGCAAATGTCTCCACGACAGCGGGATGACAGGAATGATGTCGGAGTATTTGGCAAGCGTCGCCATAAAACTCCGACATTGCTGCCCTGTTTTCTCAACCATCTGATTGTCTTCATTATATTCCACCATAACCTGTGTGCGACGGTTCCACACCGAACGCATGCGTGTACGGCCCCGCCCCCGCCTCCTGTCAGTAGATGTATCTGTCATGAAAGAAAAAAAAATATTTTATCAAAACATGTTATAATGAAAATAAATATTGATATAAAAATTTGTTAGGGTTTTATAAATATACCCGCGCTAGTCTGATCAATGAGTGGTGCCGGATCCACAGAACCTGATGGAACACCCTCTGGTGGAACAGGAGTCGAAGACAATGGAATATAAAATCTCGGAGAGACAGAAGTAGAAGGAAAAGAAGATGGAATAGTTGTATGACCTGATGCTGACTGGGGAGTGGGGAATCATCATGGGATGTGAAAATGATGGGGCAGAAGATGCAGAAGGTAGTGAAAACATGGGAGGTCTAAATATCCCGTGTGTCCCCTAACGACACACCGAGATCAGAATGTGGGAAGGCTGAAATGTCAGTGGGAGGGGTAGGGTCTAGTCGGGCATGCGCAACTCTACGTCCACCTCTGGTACGAACCCTCCTCGTACCACCGGCCTGAGTACTAGGACCAGTACTAGGCTCCTCGTCGAATAACTGTCGACGTAATGGTGGATCCTACAAAAAAGTTTACAAAAAAAATTAATCACATGACATTATATATTCTGTAAATATATATATATATATTTGAAATAAAGTACTCACTATAGGCACTAATGGTGGAATGCCCATCTCCTCCATCCGACGATTGTTCTTCGCCATTTGTTTTCTTCGTCTCTCTTCAATTGGCTTCATTTCGTGCATTGGAAAACAAATATGTAATTAATTAGAAAAAGAAAATTAATGTGTAAAACAAAAAACTAAATATATGAGGGAATGAGGGGATTCATTGGTAATTTAGCTATCAATTGTTTTAGAAGAGATTGAATGAATTTAATAAAACATACAAGTTGTAATGTTCACCAAGTTAGAAATATTGTTTGATTTGGTTTGAATACAGTTCAATTCCAAATTAGAAAATGCAATTCAAATAAAACAGCAACCAATAAACATTGAAAATTCACATAACGGTCAAGTCAGCTAAAACATATTTGTGATCAATACTAAATAAATATGAATATTACCAACCTTAACAACCCAACTCGAGGTAAACCAAAAGAATTGAGAATATGGATGAATGATTCTATATATTTCCAACCACAACTTCAGGTTCACAATCAACTCTAACAATTGAGATATTGGAGTCATCAAAAGATATAAATGGATTGGTTCCAATGGCAATAGGGACAGTGTCAATTCCATCATCCGCATCATCAAAAATATGTCTTGGAATTACTTCAACTATGACACCAAATTCAGGTTGAAGTTGATCTTTGACATAAAAAACTTGTTTATCCATTGATGCCAACACATATGGTTCTTCGGTTGCAAGAGTGCGGGTCATATTAATTACTCGAAATCCACAATCATCAATAAATGTGCCATGTATCGTCATCGAATCAAACCAATGGCATTTCATCATTGTGACTCGTCCATGAGAGTAATAATCCAATATTATTATTTTCTCAACGACTCCATAATAACCCACATTTTCAAGTCGCGGTCTACTATCTGATGCACTGGCATAACAATCTGTTGTGGCAGTAACCATAATACCATCATGTTGTGTTCTCATGTTTTTGGATCGTTCAGTGACAATAAATCTATACCCATTGATAAAAATTGATTTACAGTCACGAACCACGGTATTAGGACCAAAAGCCAAAGCTCTTATTTCCTCAGAGACAGAGTCAACAGACAAACTCAATACCTGCAATATAAATGACAGTTAAACTTAAGTAAATATTGAAATAATTAATTTAAACAGTAATATTTTTACCTTCAATTTTAACCAAGAAGAAAACTCTTTGCTATGCAAAGTCTCTCTCCTTCTCAAAGATAAAGAACGATGCTTCCTATTTATCATTGTTTTATGTTCCCTGTAGATAAAAAAATATGAATAGTTTAACAGATATATATGTAAGATATACATATTCAATTTTGTTACCTGATATAGTCATCGAACAAATCACAGTTGAACAAAACTGTGCGATGTGCCATATCCCGCTCTTCATGGCTTAATGTCTTCAATGTATATGATCCAGGAATTCCTCCTGTTTGAGGAAGTGATGGAAAACTGGGTTCAATTTTCTCATATTGTTCTTCTTCATTTCTCATTGGGCTGTTCATTCTTGTAGTAAGATCAGACAAATACATTGAACAGAAATCCATACATTCTTGAGCTAAGTAACCATTCACGATAGAACCTTCGGGATGATTCTTGTTTCGAACATAAGACTTTAATGTGAACATATTTCTTTCAGTTGGATACATCCAATGAAAAGAAACAGGTCCTCCTAGAAGTATTTCAGTTGGAATATGGACAGTCAGATGCAACATGCATGTGAAAAATGATGGGGGAAATATTTTCTCCGACTCACACAAAATTAATGGGGCATCTGTCAACATTTTTTGCAAGAAAGACTTGGATAACTTCTTAGCACAAAGATCTCTAAACAAATGGCACAACTGAATAACACCCACCCTTACATTATTGGACAAAAGATGATGGATTGCTATTGGAAGCAACTCATGCCGTAGAACGTGATAATCATGAGTCTTCAAATATTTTAGCTTCAACTCTCTTCTGTTGAACCGTTTAGATATGTTGCTTGAATAGCCATCAGGAACTCTAATAGTCTCTAATACTTCCAAATTTTTTTTTCATTAGGTGTCATCACATAAGAAGCACATAGAAGTTGCCATTTATTTTCACCGATACGCACAGGATGCAATTCTGGTCTGATGCCCTAATCCACCAAGTCACGTCGAGATCGTAAATCATCTTTTGTCTTCCCCTTGACATTTAGAAGAATTGAAAGCAACATTTCACATATATTCTTTTCAATATGCATTACGTCTAAGCAATGACGTAGCAAATTGGTTGACCAATAAGGCAAATCAAAAAAGATACTCCTCTTCCTCAAATTGTAACAGGTTTCTGTGGAAACATTTTTTCTCTTTCCAGATTTCATTTGACCCTTCCCGAACGAAAAACTGAAATCTTTCAATTCATTAAGCACATCAGTTCCAGACATACGCTGAGGTGGATCATCGGTCTCTATAGTATTATCAAATCTTCGATGATTCATTCTATATGGATGATCCTTTGGCAAAAATCGTCGATGTCCCATAAAACTGAAACTACAATGATGTTTCAGTCTTCTGGATCGTGTATTCTTCATAAAAACTGGACATGACAGTTTTCCCTTCGTGCTCCATCCAGACATCATTGCATAAGATGGAAAATCATTGATTGTCCACATAAGCGCAGCGCGAATCTGAAATATGTCTTTCGAACATGCATCGTATGTGCGCACACCCACATCCCAAATAAGTTTCAACTCTTTTATTAAAGGTTCCATGTATACATCAATATCAGTGCCAGGATCAGAAGGACCAGATATGAGTATACTCAAGAAAGTGAAAGATTTTTTCATACACAACCATGGTGGAAGATTATAAATGTGTATAAAAACTGGCCATGTGCTGTGCGAAGTAAGCATCTGCCCAAACGGATTAAAACCGTCGCATGAAAGACCCAGCCTCACATTAAGCACGTCGGCTGCAAAATCAGGATGTCGAGCATCAAATCTCTTCCATGAAAATCCATCTGCAGGATGAACCAACTCATCATCAGTCTTCTTTCTCTCGGTATCATGCCATATCATTTTTATTGATATGTCATCAGACATAAAAAGATTCTAGAGTCTGGGGATCAATGGAAAGTGCCACATTACTTTCTGTGGAATGCGAGATGGTGTTCCATCAGATTTTGAATTCCAGCGGGATGTGCCACATTTTATACATTCATTTCATTCAGCGGTTTCCTCCCAGAATAAACTGCAATCTTTCGGGCAAGCATGAATTTTGTTTCTTGAAAATCCAAGTTCTTCAACTAACTTCCATGCCATATAGTGGTTTGAGGGAATATCTACATCATCTGGAAGTAAATCCTTCAAGAGGGTAAGAATGTAATCAATTTCTGTATTAGAAATCCCATACATAGTTTTCCCATGAAATAATCGGATTAAAAATTCCAGCTTTTCATTTTACCGCATTGTCGATATACTGGAGTCGTGGCAGCATCATTCAATTTTTTCACCCTATCAATATCATCATTTTCACTAGATGCATCAGCTGTCCTCATATCGAAGTCTTCTTGAGTCAAAATCCTTTCTTTTTCATGATGACGAATAAATGGAAACCGATCATCTAACAAATTCTCCATTCCAGTCTTTTCATTTTGATCATCACCAATTTGAGATTTCGTTTTCTCCCCATTGTGATACCACAGAAAGTAGTTTTCTTGAAACCAATTTTTGGTTATGTGGTAGCTGACTTCTTCACGGCTCAACCAAGGTCTACCAACACAATTGGAACATGGGCAGTGTATGCGACCACTATCTGAAGCATTGTGAAATGAAAAATCTATAAAGATCTCCAAATTGTTTTGAAAATCGTCTGAGATCCGATCGGTTTCATACATCCAACTTCTGTCCATTCTATAAAAAGAATTTATATAAGTCATTTTGTCATAAACAATTCAATAGGCATTAACTATAATAGAAAATACATTTAAGTAAACGATAAAGGAAGAAAATAATCAAGGTATCAACTACACATGTCAAAAAAACATACAAATGTGTTATTGAAAAAATGTAAAACCAACAAGAACTTAATGTGTTATATCACATAACAGCATGACTCATCCCATAACCATATTAATAGGGTATCATGAACATGAATAACATCAACCTTGTGCCATCCTCCTACCCTACATGACCCCAACCACATGCCACATCTTATTATAGCCTTATCACATCACACCTCACCGAAAAACACTAGGGAAATCATAGTACATCTCACCTAAAGACACATGGAAAATCACATCGCATCTTGCCTAAAAACACATGGTCAATAACTTTTGAAGGAAGAGTAGGGAAGACATGGTAGCTATCCAAACATATAACCACCATCCTAGATATTAGAAAAAATACTCATAACTCAAAACCGCTGATCGTTGGTAAGTTTATCCAAATCTGTTTGGGAATGTGTAGAAATAACATAAAAATACATGATATATAGATAGCACAAAATACTCAACCTATGGGTTCACATTAACTACATAATCACACACTTCACTACTACCATAAAACACATAAACCACACCACCACCACACAAGACGCATAGCATTGAAATATAATTCTACATTCAATAAGTCTATCTATGGAATTATCATAAGAATCCATGTATCAATTGGAATATAATTCTACATTCAATAAGTCTATCTATGGAATCCCTCCCTTGGATCCATGTATCACCCATGGCTTAATCAATATTCAAAGAAATGAGTCTATCCGTGGAATTCCACTGTGAATTCATTTATCACATAAAGCGTATAAGTTAATAGAAACAAGATTATATACCTGGCATCCTAATAGAATCCATGTATCACTATTTACTATTAATCATTTAATGAATTCCATTTCATTTAAACAATTCATTAAACATACCAAGGTCAAAAACAAAGGTATTTAATACAACTCACCTCAAAATGGCGACTCAATCAAATAATAACCTGAAAAGAATTAAGCTTCATTTACTCATGTTGTAATGACAAGATAATGAGATTCCCTTGCTTAATCAATCAATTCCATATCATGGTCTCAACATAACTCATAATGGCTAGAAATTCAATGAAAATTCAAGCACTCACATGGGAATTTTTAATAGAACACTCCTAACAAGACTATAAAGATATCACATGCATTAGTTATAATATATCTAACATGGTAACATAAAATATAATATAAATTCAATCCAATTTCATAGATTCATTGCATAGTCTCTACTTTACTCACATTGGCAAGGCAATACAATTAAAACATGTGTTAAAAAAATAATTGGCATTCATGTGTTAAAAGGGGAATGCAAACAATAAAATACCCTTAATTAATTTAATTTACAATTCAATTCAAAAATCGAACAATCAATTCGATTTATATAACCTTTCACAAATGACATCCCATGTTCAAGGGGTAAAATCCAAAAAGTAATTTTCAAGAAAACTCACCCTTAGGCAGGTCCGGACGGCAGTAGCTCCAAAATCGCCTAAACTGATGGGAAAAATGAAAATACGTTTAAATACTATCCAAACATTTGAATACGTTTTCAGATAAAGAAGAAGAATAACCTGAAGAAGAGCTGGAAGATTCAAGGTCCGACTGTCAGTACCTCAAAAATCGCCTTAATCGGCTGCTGCTCTCGTTTTAGGGTTGTGTATTGCGAATGGGGGAGAGAACAGGCGGCTGGGAATTTGGGGAGAACCTTTGCCAACGGTTTTTTAAAACCGTTGGCATATGCATATCTATCCCAAAGGTTCTCTAGAACCGTTGGAAAAAACCTCCCCAAAGCATACCTCTATACCAATGGTTCTCATGAACCGTTGGGAAAAGCTATCTATCCCAACGGTTCTAAATAACCGTTGGAAAAAACCTGGAAAAAGGCATCTATCCCAACGGTTCTCAAGAACCGTTGGGAAAAAACCTCCCAGGGAACATCTATGCCAACGGTTCATTAGAACCGTTGGGAAAAACCTCCTTTACCAACGGTTCTATGAAACCGTTGGTATGTAACTGTGGGGAAAAACCCACATTCCAGTAGTGTATGTGGCACACAAATGCATGTACATGATATGAAAGTGGCAGGGGAGATCAAAATTACATAGACCTCTAATGTATTAGGTAATTTTACTATCTCATGAAATACCATATATGTTTTATGATAGGTTATCCTAATCACATTATGTTATTATTATTATTATTTATCCTTAACTTATTCTTATGATGTCACATTTTATGTTGTTGTCACATTCTTATGTTTCCCTGATGTTATAATCGTGTATCATGCTTCGATGATCATGTTAATGTTCCCCACCCCCTTTATGTCACCTTGATACGCCTCTTGAATAAAAAGTGTAACTTTATTTATGTTATTCTTTGATTATTCCCTTATTGGGATTTATATCTAACCCTTTTCTCATGTATATCCCTAGGTTATCCTGTGCAATATTAGAATGTTGATGGAATATAGGGAATGTTTTGGAGTTTTTAAATAATGTTGTTTTACCCATGTTTCAAGTTAATGTGATATGTAACTAATTTGACAAATACAATGGGCATAATGATATTTTGGAATTATATAATTTGTATCTTTATCTAATAAATCATGAATCAAGGTGTATTAATGGTATCCATTTTCATAGTTATTCTTTGTAAAATAATTATTTTACCAGGGTAACTAATATTTACTCAATGTAAAATAATATCTATGTCTAAAAATAAAGTGTACCTTATTATATAAATTGGGACCAATTATTTTCAATTTAAAATACATTCCATTTTATTCAATTGAGAAAAAATAATATTAAAATACAAATGTATAATTTATTTAAAATAATTTATGAGAAAATATTACTTACATTCTAAAATATCAAATATAGGATTATAATTCAAACATTATATTTTAAAATATATAATGTTACATAAAATATAAATATTTTTCAATAAAAGTGTTTCTTAAGTTTTAGGTTATGATTTTTTCAAAGTGTTGTTATAAAATCCACATTATTTTCAAAAACAGTATTTTTCACAATTCACCGAAAAATCAATTATTTTAGAAAATTCCCAAAAAATTGTCTTAAGATAATATAACCATGATTAATTAAAAAATTATTTTTATTTTTAAAAATTTACATCCTAAAATTGATAAATTTATGTTTAAAATAAAATCCTAAAATATCATGAAAACCAATTTTTTATATGGAATCATTTTTTGGTATATTAATTTTTCTTCTAAAATTAGTGCTAATCATAAATATATAAAAATTGAAAAAATTTCAATTTTATAAAATAAATATTAATAATTAAAACATGTTTTATTAGTTTCTTAGTTGTACTAATTGATTTTGGTGTTTAAGGATAATTTTATTTTATTTTGTTCTTATACATATATATTAATTTATATGTCTTTTAAAATTATGATACCACTTTTTATACTTTATAATTATATAAATACCTTATAATGGTCTATATTGGTTTGTTTCGAGTGTCACATTTGGAGGAAACCAGCGAACAAAATATTTATTTAAGGAGAAAGACTTTGGATGTTACAATAGTGTTTTTTCTTATTATTCTATTAAAAGGAAAATAAATAAAATAAAAAATAATATACACATATAGAAATAAATAAATCATTGATTTTTTGTATACACGAACATATAAAATAAGGATTTTATATATGTGTGTGTATTAACCATTATTATTATTATTATTATCCCAACCCTTACCATTGAACACACTAAACAACCCCTTACGATATCACTTCCCACTACTTACCAACCTCCTATTCCACTAAATGCCCATGAATAAATAAATCCTAACTTCCATCCCACTACCCCTTATTCCATCCCCGATCTCATCCACACCATCCTAATAATACCACCACTAATCCTCACCTATATTCTACCTACTTCAGTAGATCTCACCAACACAAAAACTACTTGTCCACCTCACTTGGTAGCCTAAAAATAAAGTTCACCACAAAAATGAAACGTCCACGAATCTTCTAGACTTAACATACCAAAATAGTGCAACCAAAATTCTAGCATAATTTGGAACCTAACATTCTATTTTTACCATCCCAATCTTAAATTCAACCAAAATTTATCCCTAACCACTATAACACCTAAAATCATATTGGGCAGAGTGAAATGTGGGAATATATAGGATTTTTTGAGATTTAATTATACAAATCCTTTTTCAATTTAAATTAAAGAAAAATATTATACTAAATCACCAAAGAGGTGACCATTATTATTTTATCTAGTTTAAATTTTTTGGATGGATACAATTGTAAATAGAACTTCACCTCAATGAGATTCTTTTCTGATACTAAACCTTTTTTTCTGGAATAAAATTCCCACCAATTTTTATGTTTTTATAATTTTATTCTTCCTATAATTTCATGGTAATTTATATATAATGTTCTTAACTTATTTCCCCCTCACTAAACCAAATTTTATTTTGAGTTTTTTTATTGTAATATAATTTTATTAAGGGATATCTTATCACTTTCTTCCCCCTTACTATTTTTAGTTTTCCATTTATGTCTTTAAATGGTGTCTATTCATTGTAAGTTTTCTTATCTTCCTCTATTGGTGTTGATTATTCCCTTTTCAGGGATATTATTCTTATATTATTGTTGTGTCCTTCATATCATGTGTATGGATGATTATTCTTCCCTCCTTCACTATTATGATCTCTTACCACTATCATAGAGGTGTAATTGAATAGAATAAAAGTGAGCCAAATGGAAATAAAATGAACCAATATAATCAAAATGAACTAAACCAATTAAACCAAATAACATAAGTTTGTTCTATTGATATGTGTTAATTTGTGTGTAGGGAATGAGGCTACTCTTCTAAAAAGATGTAATTAAGAAAAATAGAAAATAGATGTGTGAATTTATGAATTTTACCAAACTTGAATCCCTTAACAGTGGAACTATTTCTTTATAAGTATTATCTATCATCCTCTAAAACATATTATCTAATTAACTCTTAAAAGCTGACACTCAATAAAACTATGTATTAATAAGTGACTCTTGATCTTTAACAATATTGGTATGTTTATGAATTTACTTTAATGATTCAAGATAATCAATAGATATAACCCCATTGTAGTTGATGTTGATAAAAAAAATTTCTGTGACCTTCCAAATATATATGATAGAGATATTCCACAACCTACCCCCATCACATGACCATACTGCAATTTTCCTAAAAATTGACCCAGAACATCCTCTAAGGATACTAAATCCCATAGGGAAGAGTTGGAATCCAAATCTTCTTTGAGTTTATGATGAAAATAGAATAAAAATATTATAATTTAATGTAATTTAATAACACCAAATGATAATTAATTTTTTTACCCAATGTTTTCTATAGGGTCATTAAAATAGCTTCAATAAATTTTTATGGAAATGAAGCTACATCTCTATCCATCAGAAAAGATGTCCTACCTCTTTCAATTATATCAAAAAAATATTTAAATAAAATTTATAAAAAATATATTACTTAAAGTGGTATAGATATATATTTTAATATATTAAATGGAAAAATTTCATCTCATTTCCTAAAAAATTATTCGGCCCAACTATGTGAGGGATGACTTTCTTTTCACAACTAAGATGAATTTATCATAGAAAATACCTAAAATAATTATACATAAAAAAATCTTGAAATTTTTTTAAGTTCATGATATTAGTATACTAACATATAATAATTCACCTAATTTCACTACTAAAAATTAGGCTCTTAACATCAGCTATTTTTCATTTTAAAATTTAGTTAGAAAGTGATGTGAATTAAACCAATGTTAAATGAATGAATTTAATGTAGGTAATTTAAAACCAACATTAAAAGTACATTCAACATCAGTTGATATACAAACTAAAGTTGAAATACCCAATAATATTCACATATGGGGACTTTCAATACCAGTTATGATGAAAACTAATGTTGAAAGGCTAAAAAATATCTAAATTAAGGGGCTATCAATATTGGTTTTTTTAAAACACCAAAATTAAAGTGTATTCAATTTTAGTTTTCAAAATAAGTTCTTCCAAATCCAAGTTTTTTAACAATATAAAAAAATACAATAACCCATAACCTATGACAATAATTCTGATAGCAACAAACAAAACCAAAAAACTCAATGAAAACTCTATTTCAAAATCATTTATAAAAAAACACTTGTACATGTAACTATTTTATATATTAAAATACAAATTAATCAAACCTAAAAAATATTCTACAAATAATCATTGATTTAGGTTTAATTATTTTAAATAAAATGGCAAAACATCATAAAAAATTACAAAAAATAAACATTATAAAATTAACAATACAACATATTAGTTCAAATCATAAGATTTTTTGTGGAATAAACATTTTAAAATTCTTTTATCATTCCAATCATGATAATATAAAAATGAATCATAAAACATAATAATAAAATTAAATATTTCATCTTTGAGGATGACACAATGGTTATGAAACATCACTTTGAAAATAATAAACTATACATATAAGAAAAAATAAGTATTAACTATTATAAAATTTATATACTTGTACTTTCACATATTTAATTTTTTTCACTTATTTATCAACATGTGAACCTTTATAATGTTCTTATATGACCCATTTAATTTTCCTTTATTAACTGACAAAACATATGAAACATATGAAATTTATGATTAAAGAACCAAAATAATTTAATAAAACTTATGAAATCAATAATTTTTATTTTTTTTATAAATTTCACCCAATAAAGAGCATAAATAATATTTCACTCATTCATATGGGTAGAATATGCATTACATAAAATGTCCAATAAAATATAAAAAAATTATAATCAATAACATAATTATTAATAATTATATAATTCTTCTTACCTGTCAAGTAATGGAAGAAACTAATGCTTAATATATGTATTTTCCAATATTTCAGATAAATATATTCAACCCTAGTATCATTGTTCAAGTATTTCACAACCATTGAAATGTATTTTTTATCCAAAAAACCATAATGAAATTTATTTTATTATATAAAAATAGTGTGTAGGTTTCTATATAGATAAGTAATAAAATAATTCAACCTAATTTATATTTAATTAATTAAATAAAAACTGAAACTAAAATTTACATACATGGAAAACAACTACAACATGGGTATCAAGATCTCATCACCAATGACATCATACATGATTTATTTTTTAAATATTATAATGGATAATCTCTCTGACATATTTTAAAATCCACCAAAACCCATAATAACTCCCATACAGAAAATAATTTAGCTCCAATTCTGTTATCACATTAAAGAATTGAGAATTTTTGGAAGGTGATGGTTCCTTAAACCTTTGTTTCTTTTGTAATGATTCCTTGGATTTCATATAAAAATATATAAGGTAAATGTAAGAAAACATTACACATAATTTTAAATTAAAATTAAATAAGAATTTAAAAATGACACATACACCATATGTAAACTGGCGAACAAGGATAGTTTTCCATAATAAAAAATGACCCATACGCTCTATAACTCTAGCCACCTCCTTGGTAGGCAATGAAACTAGAGACGATGGATTAATAATATCATGTACCTCTAATATTACCTAATATTAATACATAAGATGATGATTCACATAATCCCCAAAATTATGTATGGTTCCATACACTAAAATATGTAAATTGGGATCCATAATATGAAACACATGACACACAGTTGGGTCTGAATGAGGAGGTAAAGGATATAGGAAGGAATTTTATGCAAGATGTGTCTATCTCTCCCTTTCTAAAAACATATCATGTATAAATTATTTAATTTGATCATTTATAGACTAATTTTTCTCTCAGATGTTATCCTTCAAGGAATATATTTTAATCTTGTCTTCTGCCTCCATAGATTTCATACTAGGATGACCAAAATGTTTCCTATTATTAACACCCTTTTCATATATTATGACACGGATCAAGTGCTCTTGCTTTCCTAAAGAAGTCATAAGAATATACATCTTACCCTATGGAATAAAGGACCCATGCATTTATTTCACCTAAAGGATATCTTGAAAACATATTTTTAAATTTTATATTTATGCAATGAATTTACAAAATAAAATATTGAAGAAAAATAATAATTTATTTTTAAAATTTTATCAGCTAATTGTTTTGATATATTGGTAATAAATTTACCCTTTTTTTCATCCCCAACCTTTCCCATTATTAATGGAGAGTGAGGGAGATGGAGGGATGAACTGAACTTCTTTAGAGATGATACTAGATCTATATATTAATTCATTAAACTTTTTAACAATCATTTTATCCTTTAGTAAATGATACCCTCCATGTGACAATGTATGAGGGTATACATTCTATGGCCAAATATCTTGGTGAGAAATCATAGAGGACTGTTACATAATAATAAATGAATTAATCATCATCTAATTAACAAATAATTATAAAATGGATTTAATAAAAAAAATTACCATACCAAAAAGGCTTCCCCAATTGATCGATTGAAAACTTATCCCTTGTCTCTGTATATAAAAACCCATAATTAAGGCATGAGTTTTCATTTTTTTGATTCTTAAAAATATAAATTTAATTCAAATTTGTCATAAAATCCCTCCATATAATTTATATACCATATTACTACACTTATTAATTTATTTGGTATTATGAAAGTCAAATGTCATTTATAATTGAATAGATTAAATATTAGTCCAATGAAATATATAATAATTGAATAATTTTTAGAAAAAAATAAATTAGTTGAGATATTTTAAAATTATGGACTCCAAAAACTAATCTTTTCCCATATATTTAATTATTCTCCAATCATAATATAAAATGATAAACTTATAATGTCTCTATATGGACATGTACCTCCATAATTTCTTGGAATTTGGGACAAATTAGTTTTTTCATCAATAAATTCAATTTGAAACCTTAAATTTCAATGACAATGTGAATGTTTTAGTAAATTTGTAATCCAAAATCTACAGACTTTAGTAATATCTTCTATAGAGAAGAATAATATTTAAAAATAATTTTGACAAATATAAGTTTAATTTAATTTAATTTAATTATTTATTTATTGAATATATATTTATATGAAGAAATGTACACATAATTTATTACCACTTCCTTTGTGTCTATTATATAAATAAATTTATGCTACTATAATGAAATTTTATATATCTGTATCTAATTAAAATTAAATTATTTTTATAAGTTAAAATTTTATTGTTTATAGTAAATAGGAAAATGATGATTCCATACCTTTTTAACCAAAAAAATTTGTAACTAGAACCGATAATTATAAAAATTAATAAAAAATGATAGAAATGATCAATATTTATGAATGTGTAATTTTTTAGACCTATATTTGATTAAAATAAAATGACTGTCAAAATTAAAAAATTTGGTTCTTTATAATAGAAAGAAAATTATATATATTATGTTAACTTAAATGGATGAAATAATGCATAAAATAAAATGATGAATACCAAGAAACAATACAACTAATCAATCATATCATCTCTCTTTAACAATTTTTTTAATTAAAATACATTAATATTTAAAATGATAGAAATGATCATAATCTAAAAATTTATAATTCTATATATCTGTATTTGATTAGAAATATTGATTATAATAAGTAATTTTTTTTTAATTTCTATAATAAGGAGAAAATTATAAATGTTTTCTTAACTAATACATCCAAATAAAAGTGTGTACTTGAAAATAGTGAATATAAAGAAATAATCATATTAAAATGATGATGATAGGCTTCTTTAACCAAGAAATTTATACTTGAAAATGATGAATATAAAAATTATTACAAAAAGGGAATAAATCATCAACGCTATATATTTAAATTGTTAATATAAAAATAAGGGTTTTACAAGTGTAAGTTTTTCAAAAATATAAAAAATAGATATTTACCAAATAATTAGTAGGGTAACAGAGTGTTTTCCCATATCCCTTAAAAATGATCAATTAATATATCATGGACTATATCTACATCACATTCATAATAAACTTCAATAAAATATGTAATAGATTCATAAATCTCACATAAATCTACCATATCACCCACATCATCATCACCCAAATAAAATTTTTTCCCTTTATAAAAATGTTGGAACCTTGATCATTTGATGTGTTAATAACATAAAATATCGAATTATCATGAATATCCATAATAAATAGTTCCTATTTTCTCATAAATATTTTAAAATCAAAAAGTGTAAATCCATAATCATTAAATTTCACACCACTATTACTATCAACCCAGTTACACTAACATTTTTACTTAACATCCCATATAATAAACTTCCTATATATCCTTAACAACTCCAAAATAATATTTTGATGTAGAAATTAGGTTTTTATCTTTTTCACTCAAAAAATTCATTTCCTCAATGATTACCCTTACTCCACTATTTTGAATGGTACTCTTATTGTCATGATTTTTTATATAATGTGTAAACTTTAACGTCAAAACCGGACCATGCGATCACATTAACACATAGTCCCCACAAGTAACCACTTAAATGTTTCTGATAAAAATTACTAAGTATTGATTTTCTCCATAAACCCCGAAACAAATATATTTTAATACTCATTAATCAACTAATTTTCATTTATTTTTGGATATCACACCTTTAATATAGTAATAGGTGATAATATATTTGGATTAACATCATATATGTTGTTCAAAATGTATAAATTTGCTTGCATCACTACATCACATGAAATTAACTTTACTTTTAACACATGAATCCCCTTACCTTCACTATCGACTACCAAATTCCATGATATAGGGAGACTAACATGATCTAATTTATATAATTAGTCAGTACATAACTCAATCACATCCCTCAATATATATTTTTAACAACATATGCCTTTGATTGATGTGTATTATTAACACATCCCTTAAAAATTTTCACATATCATTCCAAAGGATACATCCAATGTTAATATAATAGCCCATATATCCCTATGTGTTTTACCAAATTAATCTCCAGATAAACCATTATATTAAAAAAATGATGGTTGAAAATACATATCTAGTTGATAAAGTACAAGGGAATCTTCATTCTCCAACCCAGTTAATAAATTTTGATTGATGAAATTTCTGAAAATATAGATGAAAATATAGTACAACCTAATGATATATTAAATGATAGGCATTATAAATATGCCACATAGTGAAACCTTTAGTAGATTATACATCAATACATGATAGTCATGAGATTTCATTCCTATTGACATCAAAACCTTCAATGAAACTAAGATTTTAACAATTTAGGAATACTTACAAGGTATATTAATTTTATAAAGTAATTGATAGAAAATAATATTTTTACTCTTTCTTAACTTTTTAAAATTTAGAGGAAAATATGTTCATTTTTACTTTTATAGTTGGATCTAACTCCAACCATATTCCCATAGATATCAAGTTAAATCTTACTTGAAATCCATATTTTTTACTGCCTTTTATGTCTAACAAATTTCTAATCATATTATAACATATGTTTTTATAAACATGTATAATATTAATTTTTGGTTTTAAATTCAAAAGTCTCCAATAAGGTATTTAAAATAATATGTACCATTTTCTATTTATTTGTTTAATGACCCAAAGTTTTCTGTCTTCCCAAATTTGACATCAATGTTTTCCACCTTATTATAATTTTATTCTGATGAAAAAGGTTTTGGGGGAAAACTAAAGCCATGTAAAATATTAAATCCATTTTTTAATCTTTTATATGGCGATCTATTTATAATATTCTATTATATCCCACGTACTATATCTTTATCCCATTCTATAAGTAATTATTTTAAGTCCCTTATTCATAAATTTGACAATATTTATCTACCTTAACACTGTATCTATATATGTTTCTATATACATTAAATTCATTTATAAAAAACATTACCATAACTCATAAAATAAAATATTCCTTCTTTTATGCATTAAATAATTTAACAACTTCCTCCCATATAAATTTCTAATAATCAATCAATGGTGATAGATAAACGTCAATATTATATCTAGGTTATTTTGGCCCATAAATCATCAATCTCAAAATAATATATTTTTTCATCATAAATATATGTGGGGATAAGTTATAAACTAAAGTTCCTATTGTATGATGATGTTGATAGATTTTATTTATTTTTAATAGTTTGTAGTAAAGTTAATGAGTAAGTTGATGGAAAAAGTTATTATGTATGTTTTGATAGAATTACATTATAAGAACTTATACTAGAAGTAGAAACCAACAAAATAAGGAGCTCCATAGATGAAATATAAACTTTTGGATAATTTATGGATGTAATAAAGAAAAGTTGAGGATATGTTTGTTGATGGATAAAGGAGAAGTTCATAGAATTTTTTATATCTAGAATCTTTCATATACATCAGAAGTATGTAGTTTTGATATTCATTGTATTTATCACTAGTGATAAAAGATAAATAAGTATTGTAAAAAACATTTTGAGTTGAATAATTAAGTTCTAGAAGATAAGGAGACTGAATATCTGCTGAAGATTGTGACCATAAAGGTAAAACCAATACATGCAAAGTTGAATGAACTGGATGATCAGATAGAAAAATCACCCCAAAGAATTGATAAAGATCTTATGATTAATTATTAAGGAGTATAAGATTATATTAACCTTAAATTAATATTTTTTTACCATAAATATGGAAAAGGTATCAAGTAAAACACCATTGGAAGGAGTATCCTTAAGAAGAATAGACAAACATCACCAAAAAAAGTTGTAGCAATATGAAGTATGATATGTAGTGTTGTTCCTAAATGTTTCTAACATCATTATAACTAAAGCTTATCATGGTTCAATATGAGTTTATTCATGAAGTTTTTATATTGATAAAGTTTGTAAGAATTCCAAGATATGAATTCATGAAGTTGTGACTATACAATGTTTATGAGGTTACCATAGTGAGTCTATCGAACGTAGGATGATGAAAGAACGAATGATCAAACAAAGAAGTTCATGAGGTTACCAGATTAATTTTAATAGAAAAATTTGATCAAATAGAGGAAAGTATGAGGATGAGTTAGTCAAATAAAAATTGTTTTATCAGATGGAGTTTTTTAGAAGTTCCAATGAATAGAACTTTGTAAGTTCACTAGACATAGAAGATGTGATAACTTTTGAGAGATCATTAGATATATAAGAACCAAATAGATAAATCCTTAAGGTTACCATTGAAATGTATTTTTTATCCAAAAAACCATAATGAAATTTATTGTATTTTATAAAAAGAGTGTGTAGGTTCCTATATAGATAAGTAATAAAATAATTCAACCTAATTTATATTTAATTAATTAAATAAAAACTGAAACTAAAATTTACATACATAGAAGACAACTACAATATGGGTATCGAGATCTCATCACCAATGACATCATACATGATTTATTTTTTAAATATTATAATGTATAATCTCTTAGACATATTTTAAAATCCACCAAAACCCATAATAACTCCCATACATAAAATAATTTAGCTCTAATTCTGTTATTCCATTAAAAAATTGAGAATTTTTGAAAGGTGATGGTTACTTAAACTTATGTTTCTTTTGTAATTATTCCTTGGATTTCATATAAAAATATATAAGTAAAATGTTAGAAAACATTACACATAATTTTCAATTCAAATTAAATAAAAATTTAAAAATGAAACATACCCCATATGTAAACTAGCGAACAAGGATAGTTTTACATTATAAAAAATGACCCATACTCTCTACAAATCTAGCCACATCCTTGGTAGGTAATGAAACTAGAGATGTTGGATTAATAATATCATGTACCTCTAATATTACCTAATATGAATAATTAAGATGATGATTCAGATAATCCCCAAAATTATATATGGTTCCATACACTAAAATATGTAAATTGGGATCCCTAATATGAAACCCATGACACACAGTTGGGTCTGAATGAGGAGGTAAAGGATATAAGAAGGAATTTTATGCAGGTTGTGTCCATATCTCCCTTTCTACAAACATATCATGTATAAATGATTTAATTTGATCATTTATAGACTAATTTTTCTCTCAGACCTTATCCTTTAAGGAATATATTTTAATCTTGTCTTTTGCCTCCATTTATTCCATAATAGGATGACCAAAATATTTTTTATTATTAACACCCTTCTCATATCTTATGACATGGATAAAGTGCTCTTGATTTCCTAAATCAGTCATAAGAATATCCATCTTACCCCAAGGAATAAAGGACCCATGCATTTATTTCACCTAAAGGATATCTTGAAAACATATTTTTAAATTTTATATTTATGTAATCAATTTACAAATTACAATAATCAAGAAAAATAATAATTTTTTTATAATCTTATCAGCTAATTGTTTTGATATATTAGTAATAAATTTACCCTTTTTTTCATCCCCAACCTTTCCCATTATTAATGGAGAGTGAGGGAGATGGAGGGATGAACTGAACTTCTTTAGAGATGATACTAGATCTATATATTAATTAATTAATCTTTTTAACAATCATTTTATCCTTCAGTAAAGGATACCCTCCATGTGACAATGTATGAGGGTATACATTCTATGGCCAAATATCTTGGTGAGAAATCATAAAGTCCTCTTATATAATAATAAATGAATTAATCATCATGTAATTAACAAATAATTCTAAAATGGATTTTATAAACAAAAATTACCGTACCCGAAAGGGTTCGCCCCGTTGATCGATGGAAAACTTCTCCCATGTCTCTGTATATAAAAACCCATAATTAAGGCATGGGTTTTCATTTTTTTGATTCTTAAAAATATAAATTTAATTTAAATTTTTCATAAAATCCCTCCATATAATTTATATACAATATTAATACACTTATTAATTTATTTGGTATTGTGGAAGTCAAATTTCATTTATAATTGAATAGATTAAATATTAGTCCTATGAAATATATAATAATTGAATAATTTTAAGAAAAAAATAAATTAGTTGAGATATTTTAAAATTGTGGACTAAAAAAACTAATCTTTTCCCATATATTTAATTATTCTCCAATCATAATATAAAATGATAAACTTATAATGTCTCTACATGGACATGTAACTCCATAATTGCTTGGAATTTGGGACAAATTAGTTTTTTCATCAATAAATTCAATTTGAAACCTTAAATTCCAATGAGAATGTGAATTTTTTGTTAAATTTGTAATCCAATACCTACAGACTTCAGTAATATCTTCTATAGAGAAGAATAATATTTAAAAATAATTTTAACAAATATAAGTTTAATTTATTTTTATTTAATTAATTATTTAATGAATATATATTTATATGAAGAAATTTACACATAACTTATTACCAATTCCTTAGTGTCTATTATATAAATAAATTTATGCAACTATAATGAAATATTATATATTTGTATCTAATTAAAATTAAATTATTTTAATAAGTTAAAATTTTATTGTTTATATTAAATAGAAAAATGATGATTCTAGACCTTTTTAACCAAAAGAATTTGTAACTAGAGCCTATAATTATAAAAATTAATAAAAAATGATAGAAATTATCAATATTTATGAATGTGTAATTTTTTAAAACTATATTTGATTAAAATAAAATGACTATCAAAATTAAAAAAATTGGTTCTTCATAATAGAAAGAAAATTTTATCTATTATGTTAACTTAAATGGATGAAATAATTCATAAAATAAAATGATGAATACCAAGAAACAGTCACAACTAATCAATCGTATCATCTCTCTTTAACAATTTTTTTTAATTAATGTAAATTAATATTTAAAATGATAGAAATGATCAGAATCTAAAAAATTATAATCCTATATATCTGTATTTGATTAGAAATATTAATTATAATAAGTAATTTTTTTAATTTCTATAATAAGGAGAAAATTATAAATGTTTTATTAACTAATACATCCAAATAAAAGTGTGTACATGAAAATAGTGAATATAAAGAAATAATCACATTAAAATGATAATGATAGGCTTCTTTAACCAAGAAATTTATACTTGAAAATGTTGAATATAAAAATTATTACAAAAAAGGGAATAAATCATCAACGTTATATATTTAAATATTTAATATAAAAATAGGTTTTTTACAAGTGTAAGTTTTTTAAAAATATAGAAAATAGATATTTACCCAAATAATTAGTAGGGTAACAGAGTGTTTTCCTATATCCCTTAAAAATGATCAATTAATATATCATGGACTATATCTACATCACATTCATTATTATCTTCAAGAAATTATGTAATAGATTCAGAAATCTCACATAAATCTAAAATATCACCCACATCATCATCACCAAAATAAAATTTTTTCCCTTTAAGAATGATGGACCCTTGATCATTTGATGGGTCAATAACATAAAATATCTAATTCTCATGAATATCCATAATAAATAGTTCCTATTTTCTCATAAATATTTTCAAATCAACAAGTGTAAATCCATAATCATTAAATTTCACACCAATATTACTATCAAACCAGTTACACTTTAACATTTTTACTTAAAATCTCATATAATAAACTTCCCATATATCCTTAAATACTCCAAGATATTATTTTGATGTAGAAACTAGGTTTTTATCTTTTACACTAAAAAAATTCATTTCCTCATTGATTACCTTAACTCCACTATTTTTAATGGTACTCCTATTCTCATGATTTTTTTATAGAATGTGTAACCTTTAATGTCAAAACTGGACCATGTGATCACATTAACACATAGTCCCCACAAGTAACCACTTCAATGTTTCTGATAAAAAATTCTAAGTATTGATTTTCTCCATAAACCATGAAAAAAATATATTTTTATGCTCATTAATCAACTAATTTTCATTTATTTTTGGATATCACACCTTTAATATAGTAATATGTGATAATATATTTAGAGTAACCTCATATATGTTTTTCAAAATGTATAAATTTTCTTGCATCACTACATCACGTGAAATTAAATTTACTTTTAAGACATGAATCCCCTTACTGTCACTATCGACTACCAAATTCCAAGATATAAGGAGACTAACGTGATCTAATTTATACAATTAGTCAGTAAAAAACTCAATCACCTCCCATAATATATATTTTTAACAACATATGCCTTTGATTGATGTGTATTATTAACATATCTCTTCAAAATTTTCACATATCATTCCAAAGTATACATCCAATGTAAATATACTAGCCCATATATCCCTATATGTTTTACCAAATTAATCTCTATATAAACCATTATATTAAAAAAAGAATGGTTGAAAATATTTATCTAGTTGATAAAGTACAAGGGAATCTTCATTCTCCAACCCATTTAATAAATTTTGATTGATGAAATTTATGAAAATATAGATGAAAATATAGTACAACCTAATGATATATTAAATGATAGGAATTATAAATATTCCACGTTGTGAATCCTTTAGTAGCTTCTACATCAATAAATTATAGTCATGACATTTCATTCCTATTAACATCAAATCCTTTAATGAAACTAAAATTTTAACAATTTAGGAATACTTACAAGGTATATTAATTTCATAAAGTAATTGATAGAAAATAATATTTTTAATATTTCTTAACTTTTAATAATTTAGAGGAAAATATGTTCATTTTTCCTTTTGTAGTTGGAGCTAACTCCAACCATATTCCCATAGATATCAAGTTAAATATTACTTGAAATTCATATTTTTTACTCCCTTTTATGTCTAACAAAGTTCTAATCAGATTATAACATATGTTTTTATAAAAATGTATAATATTAATGTTTGGTTTTAACTTCTAAAGTCTTAAATAAGGTAGTTCAAATAAGATGTACCATTTTTCTATTTATTTGTTTAATGACACATATTTTCTATCTTCCCAAATTTGACATCAATGTTTTTAACTTTATTATAATGTTATTCTGATGAAAAAGGTTTTGGAGGAAAACTAAACTCATGTAAACCATTAAATCAATTTTTTAATCTTTTATATGGTGATATATTCATAATAATCTATTATTTCCCATGTACTATATCTTTATCCCATTCTATAAGTAATGATTTGAAGTCTCTTATTCCTAAATTAGACAATATTTATCTACCTTAACACTGTATCTATATATGTTTCTATATACATGAAATTAATTTATAAAAAACATTACCATAACTCATAAAATAAAATATTCCTTATTTTATGCATTAAATACTTTAAAAAATTCCTCTAATAGAAATTTCTATTAATCAATCAATGGCGATAGATAAACGTCAACATTATATCTAGGTTATTTTGGCCCATAAATCATCAATCTCAAAATAATATATTTTTTCATCATAAATATATTTGGGGATAAGTTATAAACTATAGTTCCTATTGTATTAAGATGTTGATAGATTTTATTTATTTTTAATAGTTTGTAGTAATGTTAATGACTATGTTGATGGAAAATGTTCTTATGTATGTTTTGAAAGAATTACACTATAAGAACTTATAGTAGAAGTAGAAACCAAAAAAATAAGGAGTTACATAGTTGAAATATATACTTTTGGATAATTTATGGATTTAATAAAGAAATGTTGAGGATATTGTTGTTGATGGATAAAGGAGAAGTACATAGAAATGTTTATATCTAGAATCTTTCATATACATCAGAAGTATGTAGTTTTTATATTAATTGTATTTATCACTAGTGATAAAAGATGAAGAAGCATTGTCAAAAAAATTTGGAGTTGAAGAATTAAGTTCCAAAAGATAAGGAGACTAAATATATGCTGAAGATTGTAACCATAAAGGTAAAACTAATAGATGTAATGTTGAATGAACTGGATGATCAAATAGAAAAATCACCACAAAGTATTGATAAAGATCTTATGATTAACTATTAAGGAGTATAAGATTATATTAACCTTAAATTAATATTTTTTTACCATAAATATGGAAAAGTTATCAAGTAAAACACCATCAAAAGGAGTATCTAGAAGAAGAATATACAAACATCACCGAAAAAATTTGTTGCTATATGAAGTATGAAGTTAGGTGATGTAGTGTTATTTATAAATGTTTCTAACATCATTATTACTAAAATTTCTCATGGTTCAAGATGAGTTTTTTCATTAAGTTTTTATATTGATAAAGTTTGTAAAAATTCAAAGATATCAATTCATGAATTTGTGACTATACAAAGTTTACGAGGTTACCATAGTGAGTGTATCGAACATTTGATGATCAAAGGAAAAATTATCAAACAAGTAAGCTCATGAGGTTACTATATTAAGTTTAATAGAAAAATTTGATAAATTAGAGGAAAGTATGAGGATGAGTTCGAAAAATAAAAATAATTTTATCAGATGGAGTTTTTTAGAAGTTTTACTGAATAGAACTTTGTAAGTTCACTAGACAGAGAAGACTTGATAACTTATGAGAGATCATCAGATATATAAGAACCAAATAGAAAAATCCTTAAGGTTACCAATTTAATATTATTGAATCAATTGTATGGATAAAAATTTAAATTTATAATGGGTAGAGGAAGATATAATGATGTACCAAATAGAGAAATATATAAAGTTATATTGGATATAGAAAGATACAAAATTTTTCCAAATGGAGAAAATTTAAAAGTTTTACCAAACAGAGAAAAATTCAATGTTTTATTAGATAGAGAAAAATAAAAACTTTTATTGGATAGATAAAAATAAAGATTTATACTAGACGAATAAAAATATAAAGTCTACCAGATAAACTTTACAATACCATCAAATGGTGAAAATTGGGTCAAGTAAATTTATAAATATTACCAGATGGGTAATCTTAAGATCATTGAATAGAGGTTTCTAGATAGAGGGGATAAAAAAAACTGAATGAATTTTTATCCTATGAAGGATTTATTATAAAGAACCATATTTAGAAGTTATTGTACTACATTATATAGAGTTTCCTTCATGTTTTTACACTCTAAATATTTTGACGATGTTGTGCTGGACGTTCAGTGACTCAACATTAAAAAAGGAAAGTTTTTTATTCTTTTTGATATTTGAGGAATGTTTTAAATGTTAATTTATTCCATGATTTTAGGAAATTATTATGAAATTTGTTTACTCTGAGTAAACCAAAAACATTAAGGGTTATCAAATGAAGTTTATGTTGGGAGTGTTTTTAATATTTAGAGCTTGAACTTACTACTTGTTTTTAGATGAACAGTGAGATCATAAAGTGATTCCACTAATTTATTTAAGTGAGATGAAAATGAGAATATTTTTTAGAGTGATAATTAGGACAATAAATGTAGAGGGAAATTATTTGATTGAATCATTTAATAAAGTTATAGTTGGGTCGTGGTTTGGAGGAATTAGGAACAACATGTTCCACGGAAAATTGAGAAGTCAGATCGATAACATGTAGAAAACTATAGAAGTTTTGATCACCAAAGTTTCTAAATTTTATGTTTATGGAATTAAAATTATTGTAAGTAGGAATGGAAAATGTGTATGTAAGTTCATTGGAATATTAGAGGTATTCAATGTTCCGTCTATACAAAATATTGGAGGGAGACTTAAATAACTGGTGGTGCCTAAATAAACAACACCATTTTGGCCCAGAGGATGAAGAATATACAAACACAGTATAAAGATCCTTCAATTTTATCATATAGTGAATCATTATGGGTAATGTTTATTGATTCCCATATAAATTTTAATTTATGATGGATATTATCATGGAAAATCCATGTCATGAGTAATTCCATATGCAATAAGAAGTAGGTACCCACATTAGGACTGAACCTTATAAAAATATATATGTTCTATTTACTTTACATTAACAACATTACATAAAGTAATATTGGATAGTGAATATAATAAAATATCCATACATCCAAATCGATAACATAGGTTTGATCAAATTAAAGGAAGTAAAATATTAAGTTGAATATCTTTGGTAAAAATATAGTCACCCTTGACACACCCCCTCTCAAGGTGACTAGATGATCCATTGGGAACTACATAAACTACAAACATAATATTCCATGAACTATTTTTTCTATAAAGGCTCTAATATGGATTCATTCCGTCTATGCATTGTCCAATTATGAGAGTTATAAATTCATTTCCAAAATAAAAAAACTTATATCTTCCATTATGGTGAATCAAAAGTGTGAAGTAGGATTCCATTGGAAATTTAAAAAATATGTATTCTATATTAAAATCTTTACATAATTTTAATTTGTAAATAATCACTTCAAATGAGTAATTATTAGAAGATAACATAGGTTTTTTGTAGGAGGTTTAATTCTTGGACTTTATAATGGATCCCATTTGGATATCTCATTAATTTTATCTTGTGATGTACCATATTTAGGAAATTATGATAGAATTTTATATTCGCTCATATATAGAACAAAATCATTGGGTTTAATCATTTATTTTATTATACCCTATTACCATCAGATATACTATTTTTTTATATCATAATTGGAATCTAGAATCCCATTTCCTTACATAATTAACTCTTTAAAAATCTCAAACAATTAAACGAAGATTTTTTCTCTCCAACCATTTATTTATTTTAAGTTAATCAATCTCAACACTACTAATAACAATATAAATTTTTAAAAACCTTGTAATAATGGGTTTTCATATTATCTATACAATTTTTAAATGCATGCTGTTATTTGAAGGGTTTTAACACCCACTTCATGAATTAATTCATAAATTTGATCCTCTGTTTCATAATAAAAATCTTTATCAACATGATATATTTATTTTCTTGTTATTTAAACAAACCATATCCATCGTGTATAACTATGATTATAACCATAGAAAATTAGATGATCTTTTATTTCTTTATTCCTTAATTTTATTATATTCAAACACTTAGTTCTTGGAACGAAACTCTTGTCTTCATTTTTAATATTTCATATAGAAAATTACAAGAAATCACAAACCTCTTTTTCATATCTATCACTATTTCTTTGTGAACCTATCTAATTTTAATCCATTAATTATCTAAACTCATATAAAAATATATGAGTATATTAAAACATTTAAACATAAAACATACATATTAAAACATTAATTTAAATCATATATAAATATAACCTTATAAACACATAAAAATATATGAATATAATTATTTCAATATATAAATTTTTTTATAAACTTATAAGAATATATATAAACATTTAATCATGTATTTATACCAATAATAAATTATCGCTAATTTAAATCTGTAATCAATATAAAAAACCTTCTAAATATTAAAAAAAATTTAAAACTTAGAAAAAGAGGGATTCTAACAGGAGATAGAGAAAAAAGAAGGAGGGAGATGGTTGAAGGTGGTGGAATGTGAAGGATCATGGTAACCATAGAAGATGGAGGAATATGAAAGCCCATGTTGTCACATGTTGAAAAATTAGGAAAAATTTGAACATTTTTTTCTTGGGTTCTTTTATGGAATAAAATGGTAATATATAATATATGATGATCAAAAATAATTTTTATAACCACTAATTAGTCATGGAATAGGGTATTTACCCCATGAAAAGAGTTTCTTAGAATTATGAGCAATTCATATTTTCACAGAATATATAATATTTTATTAATTAAATATTACTTATTTATGCATGTTTATTTAGTGATATATCTTGTTCTGATAATTGGATTGAATTTACAACTTCATGATTGATTTGAGAATGGTGGGTTTTCCCTAGGTGTGGCATAAACTGACCACAGTCTATGGCCTTAGGCCCAAATCCATTTTCATTTTCTTCATTTCATTTTTTTCCTTTTGATTCTTCTATAAACTTTGGATTATCACATATGCGGATTCCACCCAATGGGGGTATCATGATCAAGAGAGATGAGTGATAGGGAGAAAGATTTATATGAGGCACTTTTAGGGATTCATTTGAGGCCAAGATCAAGATATGACAGCTACGCTTGGTGGTTGTGGATTTGAGCATCAACATTTTACACCTGGATGTAGGTACTATTTAATATTTTAGCCATAAATACCCATATAATCATTCCTTTTAGTTTCTAAATCCTCTAAGAGTTATTGGGGGCCCCTTTAGGGTTTATTTGTTTCTTTTATGGGAGAAATGTGGATTTTAGGTGTTTATGTTTTCATTCAAGAAATCCAGGTCACATGGCATGTAGTTTAGAGATAAAACCATTCATGTTCTTCCTTTTTGGGTGATTTTAGGAAGAAGGGACTACATGAGATGTATTCCAAGAGGACATGTCTTGCTGGGGTGACTTGGGGTGTGGTTGGGTACTTTTCTAGAAAACTTTTATCGGGGAATATATCTATGTAAAGTACATGACTTAACTCTGTGTGAGGCACACAACCAGTGGTCATGTAGGTTACATGGACTAGTATCCTTTGTAAACAACACAACATTTATGTTTGTTACATGACATGTATTCAGAGATAGTGTATACCGAGTGGGATATGACACATGAATTGTTATGATGTTTCAAGGTATATATCATATACCCAAGTTATCCATCATGTACTTCCCCTTTAGATATGTTTTTTCTGTTCCCCCCATAAAGTTATAATTGGACATTCATGTAGTTTATTATGATCATTTTTTTCACGTAGATTATAGTTGTGGAATCCTTTAGGCATGTAGAGGCCATATGAAGGTGTTTTCTATTTGGATAGTTTTGGTAGGAGGATTTCATTGAGGTTTTTTTTACAATCCTCTTGTGAGTTGGGGGGTGAGATGTGAGTCTTAGTGAGTTATAATAACAACGATTGCCTTTTCTTATAGATGGTAAGGGGTTTTGTTTGGGATTTTTTGGATAATTCTCAAAATGCATGATAATTTTGTATCTCGTATGAGATATTTGGGTGGTGTTGGGTTGTTAGGACTGGTTTCTCAAGGGTTGGGTGGGTGGGATCTCTGATTTGGTTGCCGAAGGTATGGATCATTTTTTATGGTCTTGATATATTAGAGTATTTGGGATGGGGTGGAATTGTGGGGTGCCAAGAATGATATAGTATCATCATGTGGAGATTGAGATAGGTCCGAGAGACCCTCAATGATGCCATTGCAGGTCAGATCTAATAAATCCCTTTGGGATTATATCATAGAGTGGGGTTTCAAGAAAGGATGGGTTATGTTGGGTTGATATTACAAGTGGGTTTTAGAGACCCTCGTGGATGACCTTGTGGGTAAGGTGGTTTTCATGGTTGGGTTTGGTTTTGGAGTCATCAGAAGAGGTTTCTATGTTGGACTTGGCCCATTATTTGATGGGAATGATCCAAGAGACTATAACTACCCCATTGTTTTGTTGACCGGTTGAGGGATAGTTCTAGTATCAACATTGGATATTTAATGTGTCAACATTGAACCCAAATACTGATTATTTGTGCCTATTGCAGTTGTTTTTTGATTGATGGGTTTTTACATTTGGCGAAACTGTGTTTTTATGGACTTAGGTTAGGATGTCTAAGGTTTTTCTTGGTCAGGTTTCGAATGTGAGAGGAGGACTTTGGGATATTATTAGATTGGGTGTTGGAATTGAGAGATCTAATTCTCTCATCTATTGTATGGATAGTGTTAGATGGGTCAAGATAGCTAATGGATGATCTAGAGAAGTGTTGACCCCTCATGCCAATGGATAGTTAACTGACTAAAGAATGGGTGGTTGTTGTCCTTGATGTTTTGGATGGGTCCATGTTATTGGTTGATACCTTCCCTAACTATATATCTTTTAGATCCCAATTAGTTTTTTAGGAATACTAATTTTGGGATAGGTTATCTCAGTGATAGTGGAGTTCTAATCGCTAGTTCAGATCATTTCACTTGGAGTCCTAGAGCCCAATAGAGTTGTATGTTGCAGTTGTGGATGCTTAGGATGAGATCCTAAGATCCATTATTTATACCTATTCTTGTATAAGTCTAAAAAAACATCCTTATTGATCTAGTGGAAATGACTGGAGTTATGTGTGTGGGTGAGACAAGTACTATAAGTCTTCCAACATGGGACAGAGCATAGGTAGATTTACTTTGGGCATCACCTTAGATCCTATGATTGGATACTTTATGACTAGTTTATTTTTGGTTCAGTCCCCTTTATATATAGTAGTTATTTATTTTATGCCAGTAGTTGTTTTTATTTGACTAGGCTGGGAATATAATGTAACGACCCATAACTCTATCAATGAAAATTTTCTTCTTATTTTTATATATTATAGATCACATAAAATTTCTTATAGAACACAATAAAAACATAATAAATGAATAATTAATGAAATAAGAGGTATTTCTAGAAGTTAAGAAACCTATACCAATGAAATGAAAACTTGACCTTAGGAATAGTAATATGACCCTTATGAAAAATAAATCAGACTAATGAATAGTAACATCACCCATGAAAGTATAAATAAATTTTAGACACCTTATAAATGAAATTATCATATAATTATATCATAGTAAAACTAAATTAATATTTAAAAATTGTTAAATTAATTGTTGGTATTTTTGTAAGTCCTAAATATTTAATTAAAATTTTATAATTAATAAAATTATTTAAAATAAAATGTATTTATATAACATTTATTGAGAAATTAATATTTTTATGTATTATGATTTTAGGATAACTTTATGTGACCTTAGTTAATTTTTGAAAGTATTATAAAATCATTTATAGATTTGAAATCTGTATTTGTTGAGTAAATAATGATTTTAATTAAAAATTAAATTTCTCATATTTAAAAAAATTATTTTCATAAAATGGAGTTAATTTTTGAATTCTACAAACCAAAAAATTGTTAAGGGTATTTTTTGGTATTTTTCTAATATACTTGAATTTTTGGTGAATAGTAAAATACGATAATTTACGAGAAATGATAAATACATGATTTATTGAGTAATAAGTGATGTTTAGATGATTTAAGCACCATTAGTTCTAAATAACATGCATTAGATACTTTATTTTTCCAAAATAATCAATACTATTTCTTATCTTGAGCCAAAATAATAAACTAATGATTAAAATATTCAAAAATCACCCCTCTCCTCCACTATAAATACCACCCATCTCCACAACTTATCCTCACACCTCTAAGCCTTGAATCTTGTAAAATTTATACCCAATCATCTCCCCAAGCCTCCCCCATGTCCAGGAGACATTGGTATTAACTAAATACCAAAACCAATCCCCTTATGGAGGATCTCAAGGAGGAGTATTCAAAAAGTAAAATACTCTTCCTTTTCCTTTTAATTTATTTTCAAGTTCTTTTTTTTATTATTCTCTCCTCACATCCTCTATACAAATGAGAATGTTAACTCTAGTATCATATATAAACTAGAATGATATCATGTTAATGGAATATAATTCCTAAAAATTCTCTCTCTGTCTCTTATTTGAAAAATGAAATCATCATTCTTAAGGTACCGATTTACAGCCTTCATGGATGATGAATTTTTGTTCTTCAATTTCTCCTTCAAGGCTGGTAATTAAACTATTTTTATGGTCAAAATAGACTATAATATATTTATTACAACTTATTTAATGTTATATATCCTATATATATACATAATATTAATTCATATGACAAAATTAGTTCGTAATGATCCAAAAACTGCCAAAATATTATAAATGATTATCATTAATATTTTATCTAATGACTCATCCTAATAACATATAACCAAATGAATTATATAACCGTTTAATATTTTGTATGTTTAATAATATCA
The DNA here is from genome assembly GCA_963277665.1 of Viscum album. Taxonomy (NCBI): domain Eukaryota; kingdom Viridiplantae; phylum Streptophyta; class Magnoliopsida; order Santalales; family Viscaceae; genus Viscum; species Viscum album. The sequence continues at coordinate 140,776,876 of OY728161.1, read as the reverse complement.
TATAAATTCAATTCTATTGAATTATACCCATTCCACATGAACTTCTATAATCATATACAATTATACTGATTGAGAAACCCAAGGAAACGAATGCTCCTGAGAAATAAAATTATATCTTATAACTCATCAAAAAGGAAATAAATGAACTTAATAAAATTATAATAAATAAAATATATCTATATGAGGTTCTAAATTAATTAATTAATGGATTTAATTTTATTATCTAGGATGATAAGGTCAAGTGCAGAACACATTTAGACATAAGGTAAGGGTTTTCTTCTTGAACCAACATTTTCATTCAGGTTACACTTTATTTCTCTATACACCATTTTAATTATTTATTTCTTTTATATAATTCTTATAAATTCTGATTATATATTCCAAAATCTTGTATTTTTATCAGTTCATATTTTTTTTGTGGGAAAATACATGTTTTATAAGGATCCCTTCTTGATTCTTCCCGATAGACAAGCTTGATTAAAGGGAACATCTAAATTTAATACCCATTTTCAAGTACCATATATAATCTATTTTAAGAAACTGTTATTTTTATAAAATCTATAATTTTTTAGGAAAAACTATATTTTTACATTACTGGTTTTATACAAAAAATCATGAAAAACATAAATATTTTTTCTAAAATAACACTTCTTCTCAAAGTAAAATGCGTATTTATCTTAAGAATTTGTTGATGATTTTATTAGAGTATTTTCATTTATTTCAACAAGTCTATTGAATTTTATGATTTATTTATATTGATCACTTATTTTTATCGTCCACCATATTTTATTAAATGGTTTATGATCAGATTGACTATGGATGTTCTAGCTTGATACCATTCACCATAATACTGAGAAGGGTAAGTGATTATGTTTACCGATTGGAGAAAGTTATTTACATTTCATATGTATTTTTTTATATTTATCCACTTTGATATAAGTAATTAAATATAATTAGTATGTGATGAGTAGGTCCCTATATATCCCCTCGATGCATCCATATGTCCCATGAGACAAACTAGACTGGGTTTTTACCAATTATGTATGGTGTATTGGCCGAGGCCTTGATGATAAGTTTATGATGTCCGGAATTATGAATTCCTCCATTATGAAACTAGTAATTGATAGTCCATACAATTATTAGACTAGTATAATATCCATGGTTATGTTTTATTATGTAATTATTTAATTAGATTTTATTCCTTCCATTTATGATCAAGAATATGTTTTAATGACATGTGTTTTCTATTATTCCCCATGGCTTATTTTTTTTTATTAGAGATTATGCTGTACTGATTACCCTTATTGAGCATCTTACCTCACCCCTTTCTTATGTTTTATTATTCCTAGGATGAAAATATGTATATTATGAATATATTTAGGGATAATCTAGGAGTTATTAATGTTTACAAAGGAGTTGTTATGTTATATTTCATTACAAATTTGTAATAAAAAACTTATGTTTGTATTTGGTTTTAGAAAACAAATAAAATATTTTGTCCTTCAGGACATGAAATCCTTATATATTATAAAAATGTGTTAATATATGGCACCGACTCTGGGAAACTAGATTCAGGGTCTTTATTGTTTGTATTAGATGAATTTTAGTAGAAACCCTGGAAATTAGATTTAGAAAACATAGATTATGAAACGTAGCCTTAAAATTAAAATTGAATATAAGAATAGAATAACATACAATATTTCTAGTAAGGTAGATATTATGTGGATATTCCTAGAAATATTTCCCTATTTGGATACTACAAGTGGATGTTGTTTTGGAACAGATGTACCTATGGGTGAAAACTCTAACAAGGTGTCCCAGGCCTAACTCAGGGTAACTTGGTACACGACAATAGGCCTTACTACGCACCTGGTTTGACACTCCTGGAGGATATTATTAGGATAATTCAAATTTTATCTAAAAACCATTATTAAGGATTTAAAAGTAAATATGTACCCAAAGAAACCATGTTTATGATTATGATATTATCAATGCATAAAAATTAAATTAATGTTATGTGTTTTTATAGTTTGAGATTATATATTATGATTCTTAACCTAATATAGTGTATTCCATTATTTAGAAATGGTACCTAGCGGAAGGAATGGAAACCGTATCAATGTATATATCCTATGTAGTTATTTCCCTCCCATTCAAGATAATGATGTAGGTATTGGAGTTGTGACTAGTGATGAGAAACTTATAACTATATTGGTAAATATAGCTCAGGTTATGAAAAATAACCGTACCCATATAGAGAATCCTGATCCATAATGTGGAGGAGAAATGTTATATTTATTTATGCGACAATAACCTCCATAATTTAATGGGACTACGAACTCATTTTTAGAAAAGCAGTGGATAAGTTCCTTAGAGAAGATATTTCTATCTTTGGGAAAAGGCTTTGTGTTCCCTTTATACTCGAGCTAAAAATAAAGTTATTAGATGATTACCATAGTTAAAATTTTTCTATACACCCTGATAGCACTAATATGTATAAATATTTAAAGGAACATTTATGGTGGGATAACATGAACTGGGATATTACAGATTATGTATCAAGATGCTTAGTCTGTCAACAAGTGAAGGTTGAAAGAAAACATCCTAGAGGATCCATGAAACCTATACGTATTTCTATATAGAAATGGGATAATATCAACCTAGTTTTTTCACTATATTACCAAACACTCCAAGAAATTATTTTTCAATATGGGTTATTGTTTATCGAATTACCAAATCTGCACATTTCCTTTATATAAGGTAGGATTTTTCACTGAATTTCCTTTCACAACTCTATATTAATAACGTTTTAAGACATCATGGAGCACCTCTATCAATTGTGTATAGTATTAATCCATGATTTACATAAAAATTCATTAGAATTATTCAGAAATCATTGGATAATGAGATTCATTTGAGTACTTCTTATCCCCATCAAACTAATGGGTAGTTAGAAATGGTGATCCAAACTTTAGAAGACATGTTGAGATCATGCTCACATGACTTTCAAGGTATGTGGGACCAATATTTATATTTAGAAGAGTTTTCCTATAACAATAGTTTCCATTCTAGTATTACAATGGAACCATATTAAGAACTGTATAAAAATAGATGTCCTACAACAACTTTTTGGGATGAAGTTGGTGAAAGGATGCTTTTGGGCCCAAAGCTTGTAGAGGAAACAACAACAAAGGTAAATACTATTCAAACCCATATAAAATCATATCTAAGTAAGAAAAAGAGCTATGTTGATAATAAAAGGAGTGGTTTGTAATTTCAAGTGGGAGATCATGTTTTCTTGAAAGTATCACCCTAGAAGGGTGTTATAAGATTTGAGAAGAAAGGGGAACTGATCCCCAGGTACATTGGCCATTTTGAAATTCTAGAGAGAATTTGAGTTGTGTATTATTTTTTGGAAATTACTCCTATCCTTTCTAAGGTACACAATGTGTTCCATGTCTCCTTATTAAGAAATTACATGTGAGACCCAACACATGTAATCACTTATGAAGGAATATACTTAGAACCTGACTTATCTTAATTTGAAGAGACTATCCAAATGTTGGAATCTAAAGAACAGGTAATGAGGAATCATACGAATTAACTGGTAAAGATACATTGGAAAAATAATAAAATTGAAGAAGAAACTTAGGAGATTTAAGAGTTTATAATGAATAAATACCCAAATCTTTTTGTGGGATGATAATCAGGAAATTTTGAGGACAATTTTTTTAATGGAGGGGAGATTGTAACGATCCATAACTCTGTCAATGAAATTTCTTTTATTATTTTTATATAGTATAGATCACATAAATTCTATTATAGAACACAATACAAACATCATAAGTGAAGAATGAATGAAATAAGAGGCATTTCTAGAAGTTAAGGAACCAATACCGATGAAATAGTAACTTGACCTTAGGAACAGTAATATGACCCTTATGAATGGTAAATTAGACTAATGAAAAGTAACATCACACATAAAATTATAAATAAAATATAGGCATATTATAAATTAAAGGATCATATAATTATATCATAGTGTGAGTAAATTAATATTTTAAAAAATGTTAAATTAAGTGTTGGTATTTTTGTAAGTCATAAATATATAATTAAAATTTTATAATTAATAAAATAATTTTAAAAAATATTTATATAAAATTTATTCACAAATTAAATTTTTTTGATTATTATTTTAGGATAATTTTGGTGACCTTAGTTATTTTTTGAAAGTGTTATAAAATCAGTTATAGGTTCAAAACATATATATTTTTGATTAAATGATGATTTTAATTAAAAACTAAATTTATCATATTTATAAAATTATTTTCATAAATTGGAGTTCATTATTGAATTACAAATGTCAAAAAAGTCTTAGGGTAAATGTTTTGGATTTTTCTAAAATACATGAATTTTTTGTGAATAGTAAAATATGATAATTTATGATAAATGATAAATACATGATTTATTGAGTTATAGGTGATGTTTTGATGATGTAGAAACCATTATTTAGAACTAATATGCACTAATTAATTTATTTAGTCACAATAATCAACACTATTTATTGTCTTAAGTGAAAATTATAACCTAATGATTAAAATATTCAAAAAACATCCTTCCCCTCCACTATAAATACCACCCATCACCACCACTTCTCCTCACACCTCTAAGCCTTTAAGATTGTAAAATTTCTTACAAATCCTATCCCTAGACCTCTCCCCCACATCTAGGGGCTATTTGTCTTAGCTAAATACCAAAACCAATCCCCTTAAGGAGGTTCTCAAAGAGGATTATTTTCGAGGTAAGATCCTCTTCCTTTTCCTTTTAATTTCTTTTCAAGTTATTTTATTTTATTATTATCTCCTCACCTCCTCTACCCAAATGATAATGGTAACTCCATTATCATATATATACTATAATGATATCATGTTAATGAAATATCCTTTCTCAAAATCCATTCTCCCTCTCTTTTATTTTAAAAATGAAATCATCGTCTGTGAGGTGCTGATTTACAACCTTCGTGGACGATGGATTTCTGGTGTTCAATTTATCCTTGAAGGATGGAAACAAAACCATTTTTATGATTAAACCGGAATATAATATATGTATTAAAACCTATTTAATGTTATATGACCAGTATATATACATAATATTAATTCGTACAACAAAACTAGTTTGTAATGATCGAACAAATGCCAAAATAATCTAAATGATTATTACTAATGTTTTATCTAATGAATCATCCTCATACCATATATAAAAATGAATTATATAAATAATTAATCTTATTTTTTTTCATTAATATCATATAAATTCAATTTTATATAATTATACCCATTCCACATGAACATCCATACTCATATACATGTATACCAATCGTGAAAACCAAGGAAATGAACGCTCCCGAGAAATAAAATTGTATCTTATAACTCATCAAAAAGTCCATAAATGAATTTAATAAAATTATAATAAATAAAATACATGTATAGAATGTTCTTAATTAATTAATTAATGCATTTAATTTTATTATCTAGGACTTTTAGGTCAATTGTAGAACACTTTTAGAAATAAGGTCAGGGTTTTCTTCCCAAACCTCCATTTTCATTCAGGTTACACTTTATTACTCTATACACCAATGTAAATATTCATTTATTTTATATAATTATTATAAATTCTGATTATATGTTCGAAAATCATGTATTATAATCATTTTATCTTTTGTTTGTGGGAAAATACATGTTTTACAAGGATACCTTCTCAATTCTTCTCGATACGCAAGCCCAATTAAAGGGAACATATAAATTTATTACCCATTTTCTGGTACTATCCATAATCTATTTTAAGAAACTATTATTTTTCTAAAATAACTATTTTTTCATGAAAAAATATATTTTTTCATTACTAGTTTTATACAAACAATAATGACAAATATAAATGATTTTTCCAAATGAACTCTTCTTTGAAAAGTAAAAGGGGTATTTCCCTCAAGAATTTCTCAATGATTTTATTAGATTATTTTCATTTATTTCAACAATTATATTTAATTTTATTATTTTTTAGATTTATCTATTATTTTTACCATCCAAAATATTTTATTAAATAGTTTATGATTAGTTTTACTGTGGATGTGCTATCTTGATACCATTCACCATACTACTCAGAACGGTTAGTGATTATGCTTACAGATTGGGGAATGTTATTTACATTTCATATGTATATGTTATTTATGTTTTCCCCATTTCATATGAAGAATTAATTGAACTTAATAAGTGATGTTTGGGGCCTAATATAGCCCCTTGAGGCATCAGTAGGTCTCATGAGACAAACTAGACTGGGTTTTTACCCATTATGTATGATGTATTGGCCGAGTCCATAACGATATGTTTATGATGTTTGATATTATTAATTCTCTCAATATAAAAATTTTAATTGATATACCATGTGATTATTCAACTAGTATAGTATCTATGGTTATGTTTTATTATGGAATTATTTAATCAGATTTTATTCCTACCATTTTATGCTCAAGATTATGTTTCAAGGACATGTATTTTCTATTATTCACCATGCCTTATTTTACTTATGTTTAATGTAGCTTCTGCTGTATATCTTACCCTTACTGAGAATTTGATATCACCCCTTTTTTATGTTTTATTTTTCACCAGGATTCAATTATGTATATTATGAATGGATTTCAGGGATAATATAGGAGTTACGATTATTTCAAAAGGATTTGTTATATTGTATTTCATTTCAAAGTTGTAATGTAAAACTTATGTTTGTATCGGGTTTTCCATAACTACTAAACTATTTTCTACTTTGGTATGTGAATTCCTTTTTTATTATACCAATGTATTAATATAAGGCACTGACTTCAAGAAACCAGGGTCGAGGTCTTCACATATCACTTGTTCATGCACTTGTATATGACATTAGATAATATGTTCACCATTGGGGTGATGTAATGAGACTTATTTCTCACCCCATATATATATTCAGTTTTTTGTGTGTGAATAAACTTATGTATACTTTCAGGTTAAGATATGGATGCACAATAAATGGGTATAAATCATAGAGTTTCATAATCAAGTGGGATTTCTCATGTGGAGTATCAGGTTTGAGTTGGAGTAGTTTGACCATTGTAGAGACTGAGAATGATGAACAGGTCGAGGTTTTTAATAAATTCTTGGGTATTTTAGTTACTTTTATTTACTACATGTATATGTGTTTAGCATATAGGTTGAAAAAATGTTTTGTGTTTTATAATTACTTGAGTGTGTATGGATGTATAACACAGTTCATTTGTAGTGACCTATTTTTTGCATCAATTATTTATATTTTATACAATTATATTTAAGTATGAAGATAAATTTGGTTATTTCCATTATAATTGAAATATAAATAGAGTATATAGTCTCCCCACTATATCTTTTATACCCCTTCCACTAGTTATCATTCTCTATTATATGGGTAGGTACACTTGAGTCCTTGGGGTCAGTCAGATTAGGTTACATGTCAGGTCAACCTAGGGAGGTTCATTACAAAATGGTATCAAAGACTATACTGTTTTTTGGTTTGGGGAGTTGGTAGGTATGTGGTTAAGTGATGTTTTGGAGTTTGTGATTTACCACATACTTTTTTATCATAAATAAAATTTTGGATAAAAATTTCAAGTTACCAGAGTGATTGGATTTCTGTTCTTCATTTTCATTTTTATGGTTTTGTGAAATCACTATGGATGATGCAAATGAGATTTTGATTTATGGTTTATTTGGATTTAGATATTGGGACATTTTAATGAGGCCCACATACATGTATCATTCTTATAATTTAGTATTCACATGATAAATTACTTTCTATGTGTAGTTACATTCATGATCAAGGTTCAATTATGTAATGTTTTGACGATAATATATAAGGTGTTAGATGATATTGATTCTCGGTTGAATTATTCTTAACTGATATATATATATATTTTCTTTTGTTTATAGGTAATTTTTATCTAAAATGATATTTTCCATAGTGATGGAAAATAATTCACTTCATCAAGGGACTCATAGAGATCCTAATGGGTAATTCCAAAATTTAAATGCCCAGGTGGAGGCTCGATGACGGAAATATTTTCTTAAAGTTGTTTGGATTGTGATAAAATTTCATTAAGGTTATTATTTCCTTGAAGTTTGAGTTTTTAGTTTTGGGAATGACCTTTTAAACTCTTGTTTGGAAGAGGGGGTAGTTATTACCATTTGTTTTCTACTAGGCCTTATGATGGTTCCCCTGTGCCTACTTTTAACAGGGGTTTGGGTGGGCATAAATAATCATTCTTTTGGTGGGAACTATAGTGGTTTTCTATCACTAGGATGATTTATTGAATTGAAAAAATCTTTTTTTAGTCATGAGGATGACTTGTTATTGAGAAGTGGATCACTGGGATTGAGCATGGTTTTTAGATTATCTTGAGAGGGAAAGTTTGGTTGGAAACCTAGCCTTATATTTTTTTTGGTTGTGCTTTGTGTGGTGCTGTGGGAGAAGAGATAGAATCTCATGGGTTTGGATTGAAAATTAGGAAGTAGGTGCTCTTTTTATTAGTCAATGTATTAAGGATATTCCTCTACTATAAAGAGGAGCACTGAGGGTTCTCTAGTTTTCTGGAACTAACATGCAAGAGGATCATGGTTAGTGCTTTAGGCATGTTAACATGGGTTCTCTATGACTCATATCATGCGATCATGGGTCCTCTTGTGCATTATGGTTGTGTGATATCCAATGATAGATTCTTGGGGAATCACTCTACCTTGAGGAGGATAATGGTGGTTGACATGTATTTTTGGTATAAAGGCCTTGGTGTGTGGGGGCACACACATGATAGTTTTGTATAGTTCAGTTTGTTTAGTAGACTATGTGTGGGTTTGTTGAGTTTGTTCAGGTCTTGGAAAAACATGAATGGTGTATCCATGGTGGACCTATTAAGGTATTTTATTTTGGATAAGTTTAAAAAAATCTTTATGATAGGGATTTCTCCATAGGTCATTGAAAGATGTGATACTCATTGTAAGTGGTTTATTGATGTTGGTGGATGTCATTCCTAGTGTGATGGGAATTGGAACTGGTTGTTGTTTCCATGTTGGTTCTCTGGTGTGAGCATTGAAATCACGTCCATCCACTATATTTGGTTTATGTATAGAGTTTGGAATGTGGAGGTTTCTATATGGTTGGGAGGTGATGAAAAAGATACTCTGATGGAGGGTAGAATCTCATTGGTTTTAGTGAATGACCTTTTTGCTAGAGGTCATGGTTTCACCAATGCTAAGTGTGAGATAAATACTACTGGTTGAAAATTGAGGCTTCCCATGGGTGACAAGAGTTTTTGTGGGAAGATTGTGATGACCCATGTCATCACATGTTGAGGAAATTAGGATAAATTTGAACCTTTTTTACACGATTTCTTTTGAGGGTGAAAAAGTAATTTATCATGTCATATGATCTCAAATGATTTTTTTGATCACTCATTTGGTCCTAGAATAGGGTGTTTAACCTAGGGTAGGAGTTTAGAGGAATTCAGAGTCATTCATATTTTCATGAAATATTTAATATTTAATTAATTATATACTACTTATTTTAGCATATTCATTTAGGGATATATTTGATTTAGAGCATTGTATTGAAATTCAAACTCCATAGTTGAGTCTAAAATGGGGAATATTTCCCATGTAGGGTATAAACTCATTATGGTCACTAGGTTTAGGCCAGATCCCCTTTTATTTTTTCTTTTTATTTTTATTATTTTTTTTCATTTTATTTTCTCCCTACGTTTAGCTTATCATGAATGTGGATTCCAACCTTGTCAATTTCACATGAACATGAGAGAATAGGGATATGAAGAGGGAGGAGGTACCTTCATGGATTCATTTGAGGCCTAGATTTAGATAAAACAGACGTGGTTGTATGTTTTGGAATAGTGTTTTGGAATTTTCACCCATAGGTAGGCACTATTTTATGTTTTATACATTTATCCCCGTATAATCATTTCTTTTAGTTTTTTAATCCTTGTGTGAGTTGATGGGGACCCCTGAGGGTTGATATGTGGTTGTTTTAGGAGAAGTGGGGTTTTTAGGTTGTTTTTAGGGGTTTCCATTTGAGAGATCCTAATCATATGACGTGTAATTCAGAGAACACATGCCATGTGTTCGTCTTTTTGGGTTAGGTGAGGAAGAAGGGATCACATGGTGTGTATTAATGGTGGGGTCACTATTTAGGGATGAATTGGGGTGTGGTTGGACATTCATCTAAAAACCCCATTTTGGGGCACATAGATGTATAAAGTACACAAACACACACTATATGAGGAACATGATCAATGTTTGTATAGGGTACATATCCATAATCCATGAGAGGCACATGTGAAGGTACCTCATGTGAACAACATGCTATGTGTGTTAGATACATGGGAAGATTTATGGGATAGTTAATGTTGAGTGGGAGATGGAACACAACCACGGGAGATGTTTTTGGGTACACATTGGGTACCCATGGTACACACTGTGTACTCCACCCTTGGTGGTGTTTTTCTTGTTTTCTTGACCTTAAGTCAGAATTAGACTTTTGAGTAATCCATTTAGATATTTTTACCATGTGTATCATGGTGGTAAAATCCTTTCGGCATGTAGAGGTTTTCTAGAGGTGTTTTGGATTGGGAAATTTCTTGAAGGAGGAATTCCTGGAGGTTTTGTTTTAGAATCACCCTATGGGTTAAGATTTGAGATGTGAGGCCTGGTGAGGGTGATTATCATGTTGATTTCCTTGTATTGTTTATTCCAAGGCGTTTTGTTTGGGATTTTTGAATGATTCATAGAAGATGAGATAGAGTAGTATCTAAAATGAGATATTTGGCTGGAACTTGTGTTTTTGGACAAGTTTCTATAGGTTTGTATGGGTGGGATATTGGATCAAGTTTATTGAGGTTTGGATCCAATAGTTTTTGGTTTTTAGATATTGTAGCCTTCAGTTTAGGCTAGTTATTTGGGGTTCTGGGTATGATAAAGTGCTGTTAGGTGAAGTTTGACATGGGTCTACAAGTCCCTCAATGATTCCATTGTGTATTAAATCTATTATATTCCTTGGGGATGGGATGCAACAATAAGGTTTTTATTAGAGCTGTGTTGCATTGAGTTATATTGGAATGGGGTTCGAGGGACCATTATAGATTACCTTGTGGGTGAGGTAATGTTCATGGTTGGATTAGGGGTTGAAGTCACTAGAAGTGATTCCTATTATGGGAATAGCCCATGGTTTTATAGACATGATCCATGGGATAGAAAAAACTGTTGTTTTTGGTTGACTCTGATGGGGTCGGTGATGGTTGTATCATTGGAGGCTTTGAGTGTCACCTCTAAACCTAAGGACCGGAGGTTTGAGCCCATTATGGTCATGTTATCATTGATGGGTTCTGGAATTTGAATGAACTATATTTTTATAGAATTTGGATAATATTTTTTAGTTTTTTCTTTCTCAGGTATTAGATATGAGAGGATAACTTTAGGATATTACTAGATTGGGCATTGGCCCTCAGATTTATTTAATTCTATCCTTTGTTAGATGGATGGTGTTAGATGAGTCTAAGGAGTTATTGGATGATCTGGAGGAATGAATCCCCACCAGGTTAGTGCATTGTTAGTTAGTTAGGGGTTGGGTGTCCTTGGTCCTAGATGTTTTAGATAAACCTGACTTATAGGTTAAACCCTTCCCTTGTTGTATATTTTATGGATCCCAGCTAGTTTTATAGGGATGTTGAGTTTTTGAAATGTTCTATTAGTGATATTATCGTTCCTACCACCGTTTTGGATTGTTCCATTTGAGTCATAGATCCTATTAGGGTTGTTTATTATAGTTTTGGATGCTTAGGATGAGATCCTATAGTCTGAAATTCATTCCTATTTATATATAAGACTTTTGAAATCTTCTTTATTGATATGAGAGACATGGATAATGCTATGTGCCAGGGTGAGACACTTGCTATAAGTCCTAAAACCTGGGATGTATTGGGGTAGATTTACCTCAGGTGTCTCCTTATATCTCTTGGTTGGATACTGTATATTTGTTTTCAGAACTATTTGTTTATAAGAGTTTTTTATTTTATCCCAATATTTTTTTTATTCAACTAGACTGGGCATATCACATCTACATTAACTTTTTTATGACACCTGATTACAGGTTCACTATTAGAGGTGGAATATTGAGATTTATTTCTCACCCCTTATACATTCACTTTTTTTGTGCATACCAACCCTTATGTCTAATTTTAGGCTAAGTTTATAATGAAAAGTGGATGGGGATGAGACTTGATATTTCATGATCAAGTGGAACTTCTCATGTGGAGTCTGAGGTTTGAGTTGGAGAAATTTTTCCACTGTGGTGATTAACATGAGGCACGGATCAAGGTTGGAATAATATCATTATGTATTCATTTTCATTTTATTTATTTCTTTTATATGTGGTTAGTCCAATGGGTGACTGTTTTTTGTGTTTTTTATCATTCCTTGAATCTGTATGAGTGTATGCCACATCTCATTTGATATAGCATTCTATTTTATTGGTTATTTATATTATGTATGATGATGTTTATGGATGATAATGTGTTTATTTTTTTGTTATTTCACTATGACCAGAGAGTATAGTATCTCCACTATATCCTTTAGACCATCACTACTAGTCAAAAATCTCAAGAATATGTGGGCGGGGGGTGGGGGGAGAAGTTTGAGGCCTTGTGGTGGGCCGGATCAGGTGAATTTCTAGGATGACCCAAGATTGGGTTTTCACATGGCAGAATAAGGATAAGGTAGGATGAACTTGATGAAGGGAGGTAGAACATAGTGGATGAAGGTTTAACATGGAAAAATAAATATTAATATGGTGGTGGAATATAAATGAATGAAGAAAATTGAGTTCTCTTATAATTCACCGAGGCTATGGATTCAAAAAATTAATCTTTAAAAAAGTGATAAGAAAAAAATAAACACATATTTTTAATTATTATATGAATTTTAATGTTGGTTATTATATTAAAAATGTTTAAAATGAAATTTAACATCATTTATAATATAATCGATGTTAAAACCCATGGGTTTTTACCTCAATTATCCTAATAGATGGAAGAAAAAACTTGAATGTTAGGATTTTCATATCGATTAAACAAAAACCAATGTAAAAACCTTGTCTGGTATGGTTCTAAGAATAGTTATTATTATAACCAATTTGAAAATTCCATCGATCAAAGTTTTAACATTAGTTACTAATATCCAACATTAAATCCCCTACATAAAATCTACTTTGACTAGTTTTTTATTTGGTCTGATGATGATCAACAAATTCCTTCCACCGTTCCCTTGGAATAACCTTATGATCATTCACACACACACACACAAATCAAATTGATATAGATATGTCATTAAATTCATTACATTGTATCCACTTAAAAACATTCCATTTCTTGGATAATATTTTAACATCCATATACATGAAATCACCTGATGAACATAAAAATAGAACAACATCTACAAAAAAAATACATTTAATTAATTAGATTAGTGACATACAAAGAAATAATATTCAATTTAATCATATATTAACACATAATTAATATAGTACCATAATCTGACGATTAAACAACTCATTCTTACAGAATAATGGATTATTACTCTAGTTGGAATAATTAATGGGGAGGGATGTCTCCTTAAATTCCAACTATCCTATAATTTTTCCATATATTATTATAGTATCCTCGATGGATACCCTATTTAAATAAAATTTTATTAATATATTTAAGTATATGAAATTGAAAACATTATGAATATTTATGTATATCTTTATTCTGTTATTATTCTTATCTATTTAACATATAAATTAACCAATTACTATAAATATTTAAGAAACTAATTTTATCACATTACAATATATACCAATAATAGTGACATGCTAGTTGCCTCTCAGTGATAAATAAATAATAGTCTAAATACCCCATTCTCTATTATTCTCAATTTTTTATAGACCTATGAGTGAAATCATAATAATATAAGATAATTTAGTAACAAAAATCATGCAAGGTATGTGAAGAAGTGCACCCTATATAGCGTTGATAAATAATATTTTTTTTACTCCTTGTGTAATATAGGTAATAGGAGTAGAATGGTTGTACTATAAAACTAGTAGAACCTATGTAGCATCGGTTGATTGACTCTTTTATAATGCCAGTGCACTTTGGGTAGAAAGAGTATAATTATTATCATGTGTCGTAGAGAAGAGACTATCTCAACACCCCTTCAATCATGACATTACATCAAAAAATATCAATAAAAATAATATTTTAGTTAAATTTATAATTCAATTAAAATCCATTAAATTCATTTGTATTCAATTAAATATTTAAAAAATATTTCATGATTTATCTTACAATTAGTTTCTTCTTGGTTTTTAATGTTATTACCATCTTCTATTGTGAACATTACTTATTCTTCTTCATTTTTGTATTCAAATTCCCTCAAAAGACCGATGTTTTTAATTTCACTAGGGAAAAAATAAAATGGGATGTTTTTAAGGGTACCCTATGAAAAATTACTTAACCTTCATCACTAATATCATACATGTGTCTTGGTTTCATGTGGAAAACAACACTAAACCCTTAATCTACTATATCATCAATGAAATATACCATTTTTTCTTAGGTAGAAAAAATATATGGATCATATTCTTCATGTTCACAAATATCAATCAATTGTAGAAAGTTGTTTGAATTAAATTATAATGATTATAACCTTACAAACCTACTAATATTTACCCACTTCAATTTGAATAACAAAACTAAAAATTTTCTATGATAATTTAAATTGATAAAATCATCCAAATTTATATAGTAACCCTGATATGCCATTATAAATATACCACTATTTTGTGTCTTCAAACCATCCTTGAGATCTATAGTATGAAACTTGAAACCACCATTATTTTGAGAAATGAATCTTATATAATGATTAATAGGAAAACAATCTAAGTACTTTTAATATTTTGGTAGTCTATATTTATTATCAACATTTTTAATCAATAAAAAATAAATATAATCTTTTGTTATTTACATTAGATAATTATAAACATATTGATATTAAAAATATGTATTAGATTAAGAACTTATAGGATATAAAGACTAATAAAAAATGTGTCTGTTAACCAATTTTTTTTATCTCTTTCTCATTTATAGTTTGACTCATTATATGTATTTTCATTTGTGTCCTAAATTATTTTATATATGGATAAAAAATACTAGTATTGAGTAGTAAATATTCATGAGATTATCCTAACTCTAACTCTATCAATGAAAATGGGGAAACTTTTATATCTTCTAGACCTAAATTTGGGTATATTTATGAATTATTATCGGATTTAGAATAAATTGTATTATCATAAAAACATCCTCATCAATTGAATGTTGTCCCCATTAAATCCAAATACCTCAAGAATAAGGCTAATTACTTATTGGAAATGTAACCTTCATCAATAAAACCTTCTGGTTGAGATTTATTTTTCACATATTCCTTTAAATGATTATGATACACAATAAAAAAAGTAAGAAATTAATAAATAAACTTCATAAGTGTTTAATTTGAAAATTTTAATTTATAGAACAAAAAATATTAAATTAAAGCGAACCTCTATGGGATATATTCTTCAATAATGTATGTGTCCTCAAATTATAGCTTCCTCAACCAAATGAACAGTCAAAATAATCACCACAGAGAAAAATTATGGTGTAATGATAATATCTAAATGTTATAGTGTTCATAAAATTATTTAATGAAGTTTACCCATCTCAATTAGGCATAATTAATTCTCATAAAGTTATTTGAAAACATTGAAAAATAAAATTAGAATAATTTTTATTTTTTCAGTAAACAATTATACATTTCTAAATGGTATAAATTTCTCCCTTATAGAATTTAATCCATGAATTTTCTATCTATTTAATTTTCAATGACTCAAACCAACACATTTTTAAATATTATTGAAATATCCATCAAAATATTTATAACACCGTGGAATTATAATAGATTATTATCTTAAAAATAAATCAATGTGTTTGATAGATTTATCCATATAAAACACCTGAATTAAATGAATATCTAATATATTTAGATAAAATATAAATATTTAAGTATGAACATAAAAAAACTAAATGTTGAATTAGATAAAATTAATATTATAATCCAAATATTAATTATATGAATATAGAAAATAATGGATACTTTTAATATGAATGATGTTAAATTATTTTACCTAAAATGACTAATAATGTCACTTATTATTTATAAAATAATTCTTCTAAATAATTATCCTTGATTAGATACACATTTCCATTTCAAGAAAAATATTATTAATGATAAATTATGTTTGATATTAATGTTTGGTTAATGTATTATCCTATTTTTCCATTGAGGTATATATCCCTTTTAATTCTTTCAAACCTCTTATTTTTCTAAAAATGGAAGTGATATTGAGATTTTTAGTGGTTCCGGGAGCATTAAAATGGGTTTGAGGGCATGAAGTTAAGGTTTTAAGAGAATCATGATGAGGTACACACTTAGAATATGGTTTGGATAACTGTGAAACTCAACTATGTAGCTAAAAATGGAGGATCATGGTTAGTTTAACCATGAAAATGGGTCTTTTAAACCATGAATCCTATAAAATTTATTATAGGTTCACCACACATGATTTGTGGAAGGTTTTTATAACCATTAACATAAACTTTGAAAGGTTTAGTGCTCTAAAATAGTAGGTATGTATGGTTGGTGAACAATTTTGAAAACCATGTAGACAAACTATGTGCCCTATTATAAGTTATCAAAAATTTCATTTCCCCTCCTTTCCTTTAAAATCTAAAATACATATTATCCTCCTTCATTTTGGAAAATAGTGGCTCTATAGCTCCACCTCTTCCCTCTTCTTAGCCTTGGTGGATCTACCTCATTGGGAATCTTATTTCTTCATCATTGGTCACATTGAAACATCCTCAGTATGTATAAAACCCCTTTAACTTCTTTCTTATGTTATCTTTATTGTATTTGGTATTATATCCATGTGAGATAATATACCATATTTTTAGGGATTTTTTTGGTTTCCTGATTTCTCTCATTCGATCCCAAATATAAGGAAGATATTAGATAAGGAGTCCTCTACAAGGATTATGTTGGTTCTCTATTAAATTTCCATAAAATTATATATGTTTATAAATTATACTATTATTCTACACACTATAATTTTTCCATGTTGCTCCTAAAATGTTTAACACCTTTAATTTCATCTCTAATCCTTGACCTAGAAATGATATAGGACCTCTTGACTACATTGGAGGTTGAGGACCTCAACTCAAGCCACCATTAGTGTGTTTTTGTTTAAATACTCTTTATAATCTATCATTTATTTTATATTAAAAACCCATTGAGTGTGTTTGTTTTTTCACATAAAATAAATAACTAAATAGAAATAATTGACCTATTTAATGAAATGAATATTTCATTTGGACCATGATTAATTTCTAATTTGTGTTGGAATATTGTTATGCACCTCAATATCACTTTTATAGGTGTGGATTTCCTTGAGCGAGCCGTGGATTTCTGACATGGAATTCCTTGAGTGAACTCATATGATGCTAACTGATTCATTGATGCATGTGCCAAGCGTTACACCAAAATTGGATTTGGTCAACATATAAGATTCATGAATTCCTTGGTATGACATTAACAAATCACCTAAAAACTCTAGAAAATTATAATTCTTAGTATGAACTCCTTGGATTCATCTTGATGTCCTTAGAAATGAAATACATTGGATTGTATCTTTAGATTCTAATAAACTCTGTCCATATATTACCTTGTACTTTAACCTCAGATCAATTAAAATTCTTTAGGGTGGAATTCCAAGGGTTAATACCTCATATTACACTCATAACCTAATATCCTAACATCTCATTTGATCACTGTTAGTGGGCTCAAATTCCTAATTGATAGATTCCATGGGCTGCCTATGGATCCCTTATGATTATTACACTTTGGTACCTTAGCTATATTCCTCAACTCCCTATATGAAATAAAAGTTAATATTCTTTGATAGATATAGGGAAGGATAAAGGGAAGAACCCAATTATGGATGCTTGATATCTTGTAGGGTTGGGAGTAGATAACTAATACATTACTTGGGATGCTCCAGGAGATAGTTATTTTTTGTATTTTTGTTTCTTTTTTACACTGGTACTATTTTATTCTGATTACAATTTCTTCTTACTCATATTTGGTATCAGTTCTTGGAATCCTAACCTTTATATAATATTTTTAATATTTATGTTTGTTTATTTCTATTGGTATGGTTTATTTTCCATGACTTTATATTTCCTCTATATTTATCTATCGTTGTACTATAGTATGATAAAGAGGGTATAGTCTCCCTATAATACCACTATACACCCTCACTATTATTCTGAATCCTCTGAGTTATAGGGAGGAACTATTAAAGAAATTTTACCCTTGGGTTATTTAACATATTATTGAATTGGTATTGGTAAATCACAAAGTGGTATTGGTACTAATACCTAGCCAGAAGTGTGGTGGAATTACCTGAGTTTGAGGTGTGGGGTCCCCAAAGAGGTTTTTGATCTTTAAAGGGGGAGAGTGTAACATCCCTGTAAATGTGAGAATTAAAAGGATAAATTTTACCACTTATGTAAATTGGGTGTACCTTTCTTTTCAGGAAGGTAACATTATATAACTCCATAATTAAGCATGATTAACCACTAGTAGTACCCTTATGGGTGAACTCTTTGTAAGCTTCTCAAGGTGTGTGTGAGTAAGGAAAAAGAACAATGAAGGAACATGTGTTGGCCTGTGGGGATAGTCAATAGTATGATAAGTGATCCTGATGGGTCATAGTCAATGTTGTGCTAGATGTAGCTAACCCAAGTGTGGGGGAAAAGCCAAGTTTTCTAGGATGGATTTTTTGTTCTGGATTTTGGTTATTATAGTTGTACTATTTTCACTATTAGGTGAAAAACATGCTTTATGATGTTATATTTTATGGATTTTCACCCACGATATAGTATGATAAGGGAGAATTGTTTTTAGCATCATTATAAGAATGAAAGGATTTAAATTTCATGTATATGTTATGCCATTAATATCTTATTTCTTGTATTTATTATTGACTATTGTGTGTGAATTGACATTTATTCTTGTAAATTTTAACATTTCTTATTGGAAAATAACAAAGAAAAAAATTGGTTGCTTAAAGTGTTTACATTAAACTAAATGGTGATAGTCCCACATCGATTGATGATAAAACCTTACCTAAACAAATTGTACATAGTTTAAGATTTGGAACCCTGGTTACCTAAGATAGAACTTTTATGTTTTTGAAGTTAAATAGACTACTGATTATAATTTATATTATTATGCCAAAATAAATTTGGAATGGAAGTTCATATAACTAAACTATAATATATGGATTTGTTACATTCTATGAATAGATGTAAAAGGATAGTTGTAGTTAAATGGAATGGTAATTATAACTTATAATGTTTATGTCTTTATAAATTAGGAATTACAATCCTTATAACTAAAACATTATATTCACACTCAGTTTAAATTTCTAATGCTTACAAAAAATATTTTCATTAAATGGGGATGAAAATTACAACTTATAGAGTGTTTTCCTCTATAACATGTAATTAACACCCTATATAATAGAATCCTCTTGATTAAGACTTGAAATTTTTCATTTTGAGCTAACTTTAGAAGTGGGTATTTTGGGTAGTGTATCACTTTTAGGGAGGCCTTATACATACATTTTTTTCTATCTGAAAGCCTTTTCTATTTTGTATCATATTTTGAGAGGTGTGTGATTGGTATTGTATATATATTCCTTTACAACGGCCTTGGGTTGAGTTCCATGAGGGTGGGGGAGACCATGATCCTAAGGTGGTGGGACCTGAACCACTAGTAGTGAAACCTATATAACCTCCCATAGTACCTCCTATTGTTCTTATAATGGGCATATATGATCAAAATTAAGAGGGATTACTAAGTCATGTGCAGTCTATAGAGGGGGATCTACAACCTAAAATAACTATTTTAGAATTGAAAAGGGAGTTCTAAAAGTATTACCCACCTACCATTTCAATGGAAGTTGGTAATCAAGATGTAAAATCATGGTTGGAGTCAATGATTATGATATTTTAGTTTATGGAGACCCAAATTAAAATAAGGTGAAGCTCATGGATTATATGCTTTGTGGATCTATCAAGTAATGGTGATACATTATTATACATGCAGATTAGAATTGGAAAATGGTATAGATGGAATTACAGGCTACTTTATATGACTAATTTTACCTAAAAATTCTAATATCTTATTAATAAGGGGATTTCATGCATCCAGAATAGGGATCATTGTTCATTATAGATTACTCAACTCAGTTCACATAGCTACAGTGCTTTGTACCCACTCTTTCTGGTGATGAGTTGTCTATGGTGAGATGTTTTAAAGATGGTATCAGGTGTTCCTTATAATCTCATGTGAGAATCTTCTAAGTGTATGCTATATTTGAGATAGTGAACCATACCATTATCTATGAATGAAATCAAAGGAAAGTTGAGGGTATAGGACATGTTAGTTCAACACCTAGACAGGAAAGTGGTTTATCTAGTGGTCAAATGCATCTCTTTGATACATATCATGAAGGTTGTGGTAATATGAGTATATGAACCAGAAGTTATATGGAATTCCACTAGTGCATAAGTCAGGGTCACAAAAAACTCTAGTGCAGTAAATACCCAGTAGAATTTCAATCCTACAGTAGAATGCGCCATCTCTAGTTATTTTATAGGACCATTCCACCAATTCCTAATGAGAGAGTATCTACCCTAGTTTTTAATTATAAATTGGAATATACATCTCTACATAAAGAAGGAATATTGAGTACTACTTTCCATTCAAGACAAGGAAACAGTTAAGGTCAAGGAATCCAAATACAAGTTGTGCATTGCTAGCAGAGAGACCCTACTCAAGGATGTTAGGCTATAACTTAGGCATGTTGATCTATCCAGTTATATGTAGTATATCCTATAATTGAGGAGAAGAGTGTTGGGATATCTATAGTTTGAGGTATGATCTTGGTATCCTTGACTTCATTATATGATTTGTTTGACTTAGGAACTTCACACTTGTTTATATCTATGGCCTTATTGGAAAGTCTTGGTATTGAGATAAAATACTTATATAAGATAATGTATCTTGAAAATACTTTGGAATTATGGTCATAGAGTGTTTACCAATGAAATTAGTGTCCTATTGATATAGCTATTTATAATTTCTTTTGGAAAAGTTTCATCTTTGAGATGATAGGATTCAACATAATTCTTAGGATGGACTAGTTAGTGCCTTTTGAAGACCATATCTATGTTATCACTAGAGGGTATCTTCCTCATCACATTTGGGAAATAACTATGTTTGTAAGGGAGAATAATGTGTACATGAAATTTGATATATACCTAAGAATAATGGGTTGGGTGGAGTGGAAGCCCATTTTTTCAGCCTTTATGTTAATGATCAGAAATTATGATAGACGGTCCTTCCTCTAGTTGTGAACTAATTCAGAGAATTCATTCCTGATGATTTTTTTGGTGTACCACCTAATAGAGATGAAAATTTCACCATTCATATTTTTATAGGAGTATAACTAGTGTATATTCCTCTAAAATGGTTGGATATTACTTTTATTTAGTAACTCAAGAGGCAGTTAGAGGATCTAGAAGCCAAAGGGTTTATATAACCCAATAATTATCCTTGGGGTTCACCTGTACTTTTTTCCAAGAAGGGAGAATGTTCCATGAGGCTATGTGTGCATTATTGATAGATGAACCAGCTTATAGTTAAGAACTATTACCTAATTCACAATATATATGATCTATTTGACTACCTCTGAGGAGCTATGGTCTTCTCTAAGATTAATTTGAGATCAGGCTATCATCAGGTGAGAGTTAGACCCTTAGATATACCATATACAATAATTTGGATTAGGTATGTCCATTATGAATATCTAGTGATGATTTTATGTCCTAAAAACAAACCTTAAATTTTAATATCCTTAGTGAATCAACTTTTCCACCCATATTAAGATTTCTTTGTGTTCATTTTTGTGGATTATATTTTAGTGTACTCTCAGACTAGACACGATCATTATAAACACATTAACTTTATACAAAGTACACTATGAGAGCACTGAATATATTCTAATCTCACAAATTGTGACTTTTAGATCGATAAAGCTCACTTCCTAAGTCATATTATAACATAAGTAGGGGCATCTATGGATCCAGAGAAGGTGAGAGGCATTGTTACTTGGTATCATCCCAAGAATGTTTTTGATATTCAGAGTTTCTTGTATTTTCCTAGTTATTATCATCCATTCATATATAAATTTTCACACCTTAGAGAACCTATTATAGGCTTGAAAAATATGGGTGTCAAGTTTTCAGGGTATGAAGATTATGTGAAGTCCTTTCATAAGTTGAAGGGAGAAATGATCTCAACACCAATCTTGGTTTTTCCTCAGCCTGGAAGAGGCTAAGTAGTATATTTTGACACATCATGTATCAAGTTGGGAGTTGTTTTAATGAAAGGGGAATTAGTAATGGTATATGAGTATCATAAGTTAAGGCCTCATGTGCATAATTACCCAACACATGACCTGGAGTTATTAGATGTTGTTATTACATTATGTTTTTAGAGACATTACCTACAAGGGGAGTTGTTCATGATATACATAAACCATAAAAGACTTAAGTACATATTCTCTTAGTTTGACTTGAACCTACAACATCAGATATGGGTTGAATATCTTCAGTATTTATACTTTAAGATTTCATACACACCATAGAAAGAAAATGTAGTTGTTGATTCTCTAAGGCAAAAGACTCATACTCGAGATTTTTAGGAATCTAGTAGTGAATGGAAGTTGATGGATTTTCTTTTTGAAATATATATGGAAGTTGAATAATGTCACATGAAACCTATATTCATTGATTTATCAGTGAACTCATCATTTATAGATTGAGTGATGAAGAAAATTTCAGATTCTAGATGTTTAGTCATGAGGTAAAGTGTTCATTGTATGAAAACACCTTATGGTTGGGTTTTTAATGAGAATGAGATCCTATATATTCATGGCCATGTTTGGGTTCTTACATACATAAAAGAGTAATAGATTCAAGAATCCCATGATAATAAATGGGATATACATCTCAAACATAAAAAGATGTATAATGACTTACACAACTTGTATTGATGACCTATGATAAAAAAGGAGATCGTAGGCTTTATTACTTGGTGTTCCAACTATCAGTAAGTAAAAGAGAAAAACTAGTGTACAATTTTCCTTTTATAGTTTCTACCCATCCTAGAATGGAAATGGGACGAATCACCATGGATTTAATGATGGGGTTACCAAAGTCACCCTGAGGTAGTGATTCTTTATGGGTGATTATGGATGATTCAACAAAGTACACCCACTTATTACCTATACAAGAGACCTTCTCAATGGATGGTATTGGGAAGATATATTTATTAGAGATCATACACCTTCATGGTATCCCATGAAGCATTATATCATAAAAAAACTCAAATCAATTCTTGGTTATAGAATGGGTTGTGAAAGTTTATTTATTCCTAGGTACATTATTGTACGATATACCACCCTTAAACCAATGGTTAGTCTGAGTGCACCATATAAGTATTAGAGGGCTGATTCAATCATGTGTCATGTATTTTGGAGTCTATTGGTAAAATAAATTACATGTTGTTAATTTTTTCTTTAAGAACAGTTTCTATGTGATTGTCCAAATGGATCCTTATGAAGAACTGTAAGGTATTCCATGTCATTTATCTTTTTAATGGCTATAGGCAGTGAAGAAAATTATATTGGGACCACATCTATTTTAGGAAACATCAGAGTAGTTATAGTTGATAAAAAAATGCATTCCTACGAACCAGTCTATGAAAAATTCATATGTTGATTTCCAGTGATATATTCTTGAGTTTGAGGTAGGATATAAAGTCTTATTATGAGTTTTTCCAATATTGGGACATAGAGGGATATAAATTCAAGGTAATATGAAACCTATATTCATCAATACTTTTGAAATATTTGAGAGAGTTGAGCCGATAGCATATTTGGTAGATCTTATTCAACAATATAAGGCCATGCATGGAGTATTCTATGTTTCTTATCGAATCCATTATTAATCTAAACCAACTCATGTAATTTACTCAGATGAGGTTGAGTTAGAGGCTGATGCTTCTTTTAAGGAGTGTCCAGTTAATATCATTGGTTACAGAATAATGAATCACCGAGGAAGGGCAGTTCCTAAGGTTTGGGTTCTATGGAAGCATGACCATATACATGTGTATACATGGGAGAAGAAGTTTAATATACATTATCAGTGTCTAGAATTGTTTTTGAATAAAATACCACCCTTGTAAGGGAAACTTGGGGTTGAGTTTTCATATAAGGATGGGAGGTTATAAGATCCCAGTTTTCATCATGGTACAAAAACTTTTTATTTTTTCAAACCTCTCATTTTTCTACAATTACAAGATCACTTGGGATTAGTATAGGTTCGATCATCATTTATAAGGGTTGAGGGGGAAAAAGGTAAGGTTTTTGGAGAATCATGATGAGGTGAATAATCAATTTATAGTTCGAAAAACTATGAACCTCACCTGTGTATCCCAAAAAAGGAGGACCATGGTAAGTTTAACAATGTGAATGGGGGTTTTAAACCTCGAGACATATAAAAATTATTTCATGTTCACCATTAATGGTTTTCATATAGTTTTTATAACTATACCCCTAAATATTTTGAGGTGTAGTGCTCATAGATTGCGGGTGTGCACAATTGGTGCATGGTTTGGAAAACTGTGCATCCAATCCATGTTCACTATTATAATTGATGGAAAATTACCTTTTCTGTCCTTGAATTTAAAATTAAAAATACATATTCTCCTCAATCATTTTACATAGAAGAGGTATCATAGCTCTCTCTATTCCCTAATATTTTCTTCAGTGGATATGAAAGGAGATGTTGTGGGCACTCTTAAATAATGTTTTAATTTAGGTTATTTAGGTGCAACAGAGTGGCTGATCAACATCATCTCTCAAAGGAGGACGTAATTTAAAGAAACATATTTTAGGTATTTTGAAAATAAAATAAAATAAAATAAAATAAATACACTATTTAAAAATATGGGGGTTATAGTTTATGAAAGAAGAATAAGTATTCTGAAAAAATATTATAATATTTTTTTTTTATTTTTGAAATGAAACTTTATTAAGAAAACACAACAAGAAGATGTTTTTATAGAAAATATTTTTAAAGGTGTAATAAATCTAACTCTACCTATTAAATTAATTATCAATCATTGTCATTTAAATTAATATCCACTTAATTATGATCCCCTAATTTTTTAACCCCTGAACCCTATGAGAATTAACTTTACCACAAAGATGAAGTGAATTAAAACCTAGACTAGCTTCAGAACATGAAATCACAACACCACACTTTTATTGATATTATAAGTATAGATTATGGTCAGTGGTAAATTAGGGAACATTTAAATTTTAGAAAATGAGGATGAGTTGTGTTCAAGGATTATATTTTTACTCTACAAATTTATCATGTGTGGTCTTGTTTTACTTATAAAGTTTTCACTCTCACAATTTATATAAATCTCAACCTCATGTGTTTTTGTGTCAATTAATAAATTGCTTAAGTAGTTTCTTCTAATTCAAAAACTGAATTCATGGATCATATTAAGTGAATTGCATTAGATAATTTATTCAAAATAAATGAATGAAGAAGGTAATAGGTAGATAAATTACTAAAAATAACTACTCTTCCTTGGGCGACATAGTCATTATAGAACCGTATATCATTCGTAAGGGATTAGAAGTGGTATAAAACAATCTTGTTTCTACTATTAAATTCCAGAAAAAATAGAAAGACTTAGAGAAGAATAAAATTGAAAATAACAGAAGAAATGGAAGAGAAACTAAGAGTTTATTGAAAGAACAACAATATTACAAAGTGAAGAAGTAGAAGAAGGCTTCGATGAAGTATTCCTAGATTAAAGAGATATCTCTCTATAAATTCCAAGATAAATGGAGTGAAACCAATTCTAATATGCCTTAAATATTCCTATTCACTTCCAACCCCTACAAATGATAAAAACACTAATTTATAGAGTGGAGGGGAGGCTAGGTTTCATGTAGTTTCAAGTGTGAATGGGGAAATTCATCCAAATATTTTATTCCATGTTTCACCACCTGTTTGACCTTTTAATGCATGAACCAACTATCCATATCAATGGATTATTTTTGAGATTTTTTTTTTCAAGATCCTCTTCAAATTTGGGCTCAATCGAAGCCCATATGTAGAAATTATGGTTCAAATATAGAGCTGATGTACAATCTGGCGAGTCTAGACCATCTTTGACTTCATGACCCTTTTACTCCCAACAAATTCATGCGTTAGCTCTATAGTCCTGAATAAAAGTTGTATCCCTTAATTCTAGAACATAACTACACAATTTTATGTTTAAATAATTCAAATAAAATTATTTATGTTCAAAATAATATATTGAATTTGTAAAAGGTAAAACTATAATTTTCAACAAATTTTCAAATGATTGATCTAATCCAAAATATTTTCTAAATAAAAATATTTAACATAGTGTGAGGAAATGTTTTCATTTATTACCAATAAAATATTCAAAAAAATTGTATTTTATGAACCCCCCCACACTTACCCTTTTCACTCCTGGGAAAAATTTCATATCATGTTTTCAAAAAAAAATTGTGAAAACATATGCACGTTCATATTTCTCAATCCACAGTAGAAATATAGGAAAATTAAGAATCCCGTCAGGAGTGAATATCAATAAATTTTAAATTCATTTTCTCATAAATTGTGTCGAAACAAAATCTAGTGAGATTTATAACACTAATCCTAGTGAAACAATTCATGGGTCTACCATGCCACTAATTCTCCACATATGTGTACCAACCATTATAAGCTTAAAATCCACCATTTATTAAATATATGAAGTTCAAGTAAAACAATTCAACTTACTTGGTTTAATTCATCGAACCTGTTATACATTCATTTGCAATCGAATTTCAAGACCCACTCACTTAAGCATTCCTGAAAGTTAAAACTTAAGCTCCAGACCTAGATATCCCCATATATTTTACATTTCATCACTACCCTCATTCATTATTTTTTTTGTTTTTTTAGTTGAATTTGGAAAAAATTTAACACTCAACTATCAACCCATGTTTCATCTCCTCACCAAACTAATTTTAATAGTTATAAAAAATAAAATCTTGAATACGAGTGGTTTTTGACCTACCCAAGACATAACCCATATTTTTTTTGGTTTTTTGAGGGTGTACAATAGTCTAATAACAGGTAAACACACATTAATCAATTCAGTACAGTAATGAAATTGATCAAAAGGGAAATGATTGTATAGATCAACCAATGATTTTTACATAACTTGACTATACCTTCAATTGAGTAAGAAAAATTTCACAAGTCACAGTTGAGTGAAAATTTGTGTGGAGAAATCAATGACACAATTTACTATGAGAAAATATAAAAAATAATGATGTAAAAATATAAAAGGTTTTATAATAACACAACTAATCATATCATTGATGACTTCAATTTTTATAAAAATCAACCCTTGATGACGAAATCTTACTCATGATTATAATTCTACCAATGTATTTTAAAAACATGCATTTTTCTTATGTTCCACATGATAATGTTACATGATATCTTTGTTTTTTTTATTGAAAATTTTAAACAAAAAATTAATGGAAAATAAACACAAATGAAAATCCTAAATATCTACCCAAAAATGTTGTCCCATCCCCCACACTTAAAATAATTCATTATCATTAATGTGAACATATTATTTGATATATGCACATGAAATATATAATTCTTAATAGTAAAAAGAATATAAAAGTAAAGGGTTCGAAATATCCTGATATGCTCAAGTGATGATGGGGTCATGTAGTGTGATGAAATCCACTGCATCAGTAGGAAGTCCCTTAATGAATTTCTTCAAATGTTTCCCATTGATTGTAAATATCCTTCCAGTGTTCTCTTGTGTGATCTCCACTGCACCATAAGGAAAACAATTAGATACAATATACATACCTAACCACCTAGAACACAACTTACCAGGCATTAGATTCAGTCGTGAAATAAAGAGAATGACTTTCTCTCTAACATGAAACACACTTTGTTGGATCATTCTATCATGATCTACTTTTGATCTTTCCTTATAGAGCCTTGAGTTATCATATGAAGAAAATAAAATCACCTCAAGATCTTGAATTTTCATATTCCATTGGATTCTATCTTTGGCCAAATATATGTTGCATTTATTTATTTCCCAATATTACTAAAGCTTTACTTCCACAGAGAGATGACATGCCTTCCCAAAAACAATCCAAAATGGGTACATACTAATGGGTGTATTGTATGCTATGTTATATGGACATATTGCATCATCCAAGAACTTGGTCCAATCTTTCCTATTTGACAACATTATTTTCTCCAAAAAAAATTTCAACTAACTATTTGAAACCTTATCTTGACCATTTTTTGGGGCTGGTATAGTGTTGATCTTCTGTGTGTCACCCCATACTTACGAAGGAGGTAAAAAAAATTTCAATTGCAAAAGTGGGTCCCCTGATCACTGATGATATCCTTTGTTACTCCAAACTTGAAAAAATATGTGCCTTGAAAAAGTTGACCACAACACGAGAGTCATCAGTCTTAGTGGCCTTGGTCTCCACCCATTTTATCACATAATAAAAAAACCAAAATATAAAGAAAAGAAAATGAAATAGGAAAAGGACCCAAAAAATCGATGACCCATACATCAAGAATCTCACAGGATAATATGGATTTTTGGGGCATCTTGTGTCGTCTAAAAATGTTCCCAGTGTGTTGGAAACATGATCATGAATTACAAAACCCATGATAATAATGGAATAATCTTGGCTAATATAATCTAGAGCTTAAGACTTTCCTAGCAGTTCGTTGGGGTCCAAAGTGTCCTCCATAAGAAAGTGTATGGAAGAAATGAAGAAAAGACTAAAACTCATGATTATGAATTCACCTCCTAATAACATGATCACTACACATGCACCATAGGTATGGATCATCCCAAGAATAAAATATTGACTCACTATTTAACATTTAGACTTGATGTTTTTTTAAATTTGTAGGGATTTTAGAGGAAACAAGGTAGTTAACTAAATCTGCATACCAATGATGCATACATGAGATGGAATAAATATGCTTATCAATTAAAGTGTCCCTAAGT
The DNA here is from genome assembly GCA_963277665.1 of Viscum album. Classification (NCBI taxonomy): domain Eukaryota; kingdom Viridiplantae; phylum Streptophyta; class Magnoliopsida; order Santalales; family Viscaceae; genus Viscum; species Viscum album. The sequence goes on along the minus strand of OY728161.1, from coordinate 140,747,381 downwards.
GGTACTTGGTCCAAGGTGTCAGTCTCTAATGTGTGATTAATCCTACTCATGTGGTACACTAGCAAGTTCTCTGACCCCTTATTTTCATTTATCTCAATATCTTATTTTTAAGAAGGAGCATCCATCAAATAATTCTAGGATTCTCAATCTGGATTCTTCAAGAGGTACCTCAACAGTGCATGGTTAGAAAAAAAATACTTTAGAGCCCAATAAATATGAATTAAATTTATCTAAAGAAAATATGACTGGAGGAATATCTTTTTTTGTGGTTGTGTAGTTTTATAGGGATGAATCTAACATCCTTGATGCATAGGCAATCACATGAGAATGTCTATCCTCCCTTTGAGATAAGACAACTCCAACCGTGAAGTTGGAATCATCACACATAAGCTCAAATGGAATGTTCCTCCATGGGGGATGTATGATCAATGGAGTGGTCAGACACTTGTTTAGCTCATCAAAGGAAGTCCTGCAAGAATAATCAAACAAAAAATCTGAATCTTTTTAAAGTAATCATGGAATAGGAAGAGAAATCTTACTAAAATATTTGATGAAGCACCGATAAAATCCCACATTCTCTAGGAAAGATCTAAAATCACGCACACATGAAGGATAGGGTAAGGATGAAATAATATCTACCTTAGATCTATCAACATCTATCCCATATCTTGACAATAAATTCCCTAAGAAAATACTATTCTCTACCATTAAATGACACTTTTCAATATTAAAGACTAGATTCGTCTCAATACAACGATTAAAAACTTTCCCCAAACTAGATATAAAATAATCAAATGAAGACCCATACACTATAAAATCATCAATAAATACCTATATTAATGTTTCAATAAAATCAGAAAACATACTCACCATGCATCTCTGAAAGGTACCTGGGGTGTTGAAAAGTCCAAATGGCATCCTCCGGTAGTCAAATGTATTAAATATACATGGGAATATAGTCTTATACGGATCTTATAGACCTATATGAAATTGAAAATATCCTAAAAATCCATCCAAGAAATAATAATGTGTCTTTCCCGTTATCCTATAATGTATTTGGTAAATAAATGGGAGGGGGAAATGATCCTTGCGGGTGGATTGATTTAGTTTCCGATAATCAATACACACACTCAAACTATTTTGAACTTTCATTAGAATTAACTCACCTTTCTCATTTATAAAAACAATAACACCACTTTTCTTTGGCACAACCTGAATAGGAATTACCCAATGGGAATATGAAATGGGATAGATTACACCTACCTCAAGCAATTTTTTAACCTCTTTTTTAACAACCTCCAAAAGTGTTGGATTCAGTCTCCTTTGTGTCTGCCTAACCGATTTATCCCCATCTTCCAAAATAAACCTATACATAATAATGGAGGGGATAATACCTGATATTTCATCCAAGGTCCACCAGATGGCCTTAATGTTCTCCCTCAAAAGATTCAAACTTTTTTCTTCATGTTCAAAAGGAATATTATTAGTAATTATAATAGGAAATCTCTCACCACTTAACAAGTATGAGTATTTGAGATTTGGTGGCAATGGCTTAAGATCCAATGAAGGGAGGGGTGATGTATGAATGGAGACATTGAAGAAACTGAAATATGTGTACAAATAACATTATCATCAGAATAATCATAAACAAAATTAGAGAATAATGCATCAAAACCCTCATAATATTAAATATCCAAGTCATAATCAGAGTGAAAATGATGAAAATCATAATATGAATCCATTTTAGAATCAAATATAATAGTGTTTTATGCATTTTAAATAGGTGTGGATGTGCTCTTAGACATCAAAATAGAACCAATGATCATAATATCCCAAAGCATAGGAAAATAAAAATCCTTGGGGTTTTTACTTGGTTGTTCAAAATGGGAGATAAAAAAGTAGAATGGTCCTCTGAGGGGTATTTCATGGAGTCCATAACATTAAATATCAAAACTTCATACCCAAAATCTATGAAAAGTGTACCCTTATTAACATTTTTGATTGTTTTTTCAGTTTTGAGGAAGGGACTACCTAAGATAATGGGAGCATGAGAATTTACCTGATCATCCTCCATGTTAAGAACATTGAAATATATAAGAATGATCATGTGTATTTCCTGAACAAGTACATCCTCAAGGACTATGGTTGGATATATTATAGCTCTATTCGCAAACTTTACCACTAATCTCATCGGCTTCAAATCACCAAATTGTAAATAAGAAAATATAGAGTGATGAATTACATTTATGGAAGCGTCTAAATCATATAAAGCATCATAAAAGTGTTACTCCCCAATGGTGCATGGGATGGTGAATGTCCCTAGATCCTTTCACTTTTTCAGCATTGCTAGAGTTGGTGTAATGAGTGCTGACACATTCCTTCCAAGACTGTTCCTCTCATTTCCATTGATCCCTCTTCAATTAGTACAATGTTCTTTTATGAATTTATCATACATTGGGATTTGTTTTGTGGCTTCCAGTAAAGGTATTTTGATCTCCATATGCTGGAATGTTTCCAAAACATCTTTTAACAACACCTCTTTTGCCATATTTTTTGGGTTTGAACAACTATATTTGGAAAGGGAAGGGGTTTAGTAGGAACATCATCAATATTTTTCTTAAATTTATCTATCTATGTGGGTTTGTCATCGGTTGGTATGGAATGGAGATTCTATGAAGTTGCGGTGAATTCCAGTGGAATGATAAGTGCAGATGCATCAATTGTTTTCTTCCCACTTCTCAATGTGATGGCACTGACATTCCCCCTGGTATTTGGAGTTAGTTAGGAAGGTATATTTCTAGACTTCTAACTTACCATTTCATAGAGGGTGGTGGCAATATGATACATTTGAGTCTTCAACTCCCTCAAATCCAAAACTTGACTCTTCTACTCATTCTGTTGATTAAGAACAATTTGTTTCAATAGATCATCAGTATCAGAATCTACCTTTGGTTGATAATTCCCTTGTTTTTACTTGTTGATGCTTTATAATCAAATCTACTTTGACGTTGTTGGAAACCCTATTGGTAAGGTGTAGGCTGCTTGAAATTTTGTTGAAAAGGGGGCCTTTGTTGTTGTCAAGATCCATACCTCATGTATGATTGTTCCTTCCTCCCTTTTTTGTAAGTTGGAGAAAAGGAATCATAATTTTTCTATGGATGTGGTTGGTGTTTTTAATTATATGGACTCCTAGGTAATACCACCAAAAAATATTCTGTCTCTTGTAGTTTAAGGAACAATCATTCAGGTGTTCTGTTTCAGTGTAAATTTCACAAGGTCACAAGAGTGGGTTGGGATGTCTTTTGAGCCAAAGAAATATGTCTCACCATAGTGGTCAATTCATTCAACTTAGTACCAATAAAATGATTTTCAAGAGAAGAATTACTTACCTGTTTTACTCCTATAACATGTGGTGTACCTCAATTTCCAAATTGTTGAGAGTTTGGTACCATCTTGTGGATCAATGCAAGTAAAATTTCTGGTGTTTTTTCAACCAATGCCCCTCCAGCTGTGGCATCCACCATGATTCTCTCCATAAGTGTGAGTCCTTTATTTAATTACTAGATGAATAGTTTCTCACAGATTTATTTATGTGGAAAACTTGCAAAAAACTTCTTGAATTTCTCCCAGTACTCATACATTAACCCACCTTGGGATTTCTTGATTCCTGAGATCACTTTTCCAATTGAAGTGGTCCTTGATGCTAGAATAAATCCTTGCATGAAAATAAATTTCAAATTGTTCCAAAATGTTACATATTCAGGTTGTAAATAATACATCTAATACTTTTTAGATCCATAAAGTGAAAATGAGAATTCTATTAGTTTGATTTGATCTTAAGATACATTTCTTGGATTAAGGGTTGAGAAAACCACATTAAATTCTTTTAAATTTTTGTTTGTATCCTCACCAAATAATCCATGAATCTTCAAAATAAGGTGTATTAACACAGATTTCAATTCAAAGTCCGATTCAAGGTTGGGGTATTCAATACAATTTGGTTAATAGTTAATGTTGGGTGAATCCAATTCTAAAATGGTTCTATTAAGTTAATTGTTATTATTTTCATCCATTGGTTCTTTTTTTATGTTTCATTTAGAATTATTTCCAATTTTAGAGTTACCGGAATAGAGGAATTCTCCAATTAGTTTAATGTTGAAACTTCTCGTAGACAGAGACTGTCTGATTTGAGATTGAAGGCTACATTCAATCTCAAGGTCAATATCTAAGTGATACTCAAGATTATTTCATGTCATAAATCAAATAAAAATTAAATGAGAAAAAGTGGACCATAATAAAAAGAAAATAATTTTGGGTTGGTCTGATAAAAATAAAATAATAGAGAAAAAAAATTGAGAAAGTGGGAAAAAAAGAAAGAGGGAAAAAAATTAAAAACAAAATAAATACCTCTAATTGGTTTAATAAATTACTTGAATCCCCTTAAATTATGCCAATTTGAAAGGCACTATCATGGGCGCTCTCAAATGAAGTTTTAATTTAATTTTTTTAGGTTCAGTAGAGTGGCTGAACAATGTCGTCTTTCAAAGGAGGATGTAATTTAAAGCAACATATTAAATGTATTTTGAAAACAAAAAATAAAATAAAATAAACACACTATTTAAAAGGATGGGGGGGTTTATAGTTTATAAAATAATAATAAGTATTCTAGAATAATATTGTAATTTTTTTTGTTTTTGTTTTTGAAATGAAACTTGATTAATAAAACACAACAAGAAGATGTTTTTAAAAAAAATATTTTTAAAGGTGTAATAGATATAACTATACATCTTCACTTAATTATCAATAATTATCATTTTAATTAATTTCCACTTAATTATGATCCCCTAATTTTTTAACCCCCAAACCCTACAAGAATTATCTTTACCACAAGATGAGGTGAATTAAACCCTCTGGTAGCTTCAGAACATACAATCACAACACTTTGATTTGATGAATATTATAAGTCTTGCTTATGGTCAGTGGTAAATTAGGTAACATATACACTTTTTAAAATGAGGATGAATTTTTTGTAGGGATTATATTTCACCTCTACAAATTTATCCTGTGTGGTCTTGTTTTACCAGTTGAGTTTGTACTCTCACAATTTACAAAAAATATAGGCCTCACGTGTTTTTGTGTTAATTGTTCAATTGATTACTTAGTTTATTATAATTTAAAAACTCAATTCATGGATCATATTAAGTTAATTATAGTATATCATTTATTTAAAATAAATTAATGAAGAAGTTAATAGGTATATTGATTACTAAAAAAACTACTCTTCCATCGACGATGTAGTCATCGTAGAAACATTTTGCATTAAAAAGGATTTAGAAAGGGTATAACCCAATATTATTTCTAATATTGAATTCAAAAACAAATAGATATATTAAAATAAGAATAAAATTGAAAATAATAGAATAAATGGAAGAGAAACTAAGATTTTATAGAAAGCACAACAAGATTACAAAGTGAAGAAGAAGAAGGCTTTGATTAAAGGATCCTAAATTCAAGATCTCTCCCTCCTAAAATTCTTGGATAAATGGAGTGAAACAAATTATCCTCTTCCTTAAATCTTCCAATTCATCTCCCAACCCCTAAAAATGAGAAAAAAACAATTTATATAGTGGAGGGGAGGCTACGTTTCAAGTAGTTTCAAGTGTGAATGGGGAAATTCGGAAAAATATTTTATTCCATGTTGCACTGCCTGTTTGAACTTTAAAATGAATGAAACAGATTTCCATATAAAAGGATTACTTTTGATAAATTTTATTTTCGAGCATATCTACAAACATGGACTCAATACAAGTATTTATGTAGAAATTATGGCCCCAATACAGAACAAATGTCCAATTTGGCAACTCCAGCCCATCTTTGACTTCGTGACCCTTTTACTCCAACCAACTGAAAGATTTAGCTCTATAGTCCCGAATAAAAGTTATAGGCCAATAATTAAAGAAAAAATCTAAAAAATTTAGGTTTAAATAATTCAAATAAAATTTTTTATGTTCAAAAGACTATAATGAATTTTTAAAAGTGAAAAATGGAATTTTCATCAAATTTTCAAATGAATGATCTAAACCCAAATATTTTATAAATAATTATATTTAACACAATGTGAGGTATTTTTTTAATTTATTATCAATAAAATATTCAAAAAAATTGTGTTTTATAAACACCCCCACACTTACCATTTTTGACTCTTGGGTAAAACCTCATATCATGTATTCGAAAAAATTGTGAAATAATATGCACGTTGATATTTCTCAATCCACAGTGGAAATATAAGAAAATTTAGAATCCCATTAAGAGTCAATATCAATAAATTTTAAATTAATTATCTCATAAATTGTGTCAAAAAAATGCAGTGATATTTGTAATAATAATCCTAGCGAAACAAGTCATGGGTCTACCAAGCCACTAATTCTCTACATGTGTGTTCCAACCATTCCAAGCTCATTAATCTTCCATTTATTCAGTATATTTAGGTCAAGTAAAACAATTATTCTTATTTGGTTTAATTCACCAAACCTATTCTACATTCCTTTTCACTCCAATTTCAAGACCCACTCACTTAAGTATTCCTAAAAGTAAAACCTTAACCTCCCAACCTAGATATCCCCATATGTTGTACATTTCATCACTCCCCTCATTTATTATTATTTTTTGTTTTTTTAGTTGAACATGGAAAAAATAACACACTCAACTCTCAACCCAGGTTTGGTATCCTCAATAAACTAATTTTAATAGTTATAACAAGATAAAATGTCTAGGAAGAGTTGTTTTTGACCTACCCAAGACACAACACATATTTTTGATATTTTTTGGTTTTTTTGAGGGTGTACAATAGTCGGATAATAGGTACACACACATTAGTCAATTCAGTAGAGTAATGAAACTTATCAGAAGGAAAATTATTGTATATATCAACCAATGATTTTTACCTAACTTGACTATACCTTCAATTGAGTAAGAAAAATTTCACAAGTCATGGTTGAGTGAAAATTTGTGTGGATAAATCAATGACACAATTTACCATGAAAAAATATAAAAAATAAATATGTAAAAATATAAAAGGATTTATAATGACATAACTAATCATATCATTTATGAGTTCAATTTTATAAAAATCAACCCTTGATGATGAAATCTTACTCATTCTTATAATTATACAAATGAATTTTAAAAACATGAATTTTCTATATATTCCACATGATAATGTTACATGATATCTTTATTTTTTAATTTTTTTGTTCTTTTTTGAAAATTTTAACCAAAAATTTAATAGAAAACACACACAAAACCCATAAATGAAAATCCTAAATATATACCCCAAAATTTTGACCCACCCCCCCCCACATAAAATATTGCTTTGTCCTCAATGTGAACCTATGATTTGATATATTCACATGAAATGTATAATTTTAAATAGGACAATGAATATAAAAGTAGAAGGGTTAGGAACAACTTGATATGATAAAGTGATGATGGGGTCATGTAGTGTGATGAAATCCACTGCATCTGTAGGAAGTCCCTCAATGTAGTTATTCAAATGTTTCTCATTGAATGTAAAGCTAATAATAGTGCCCTCTTGTGTGATATACAATTCACCATAAGTAAAACATTAAATACAATATAAGGACCTAACCATATGGAAGGAAACTTACCAATCATTACCTTTAGTCTTAAAATTTATGGAAGGAATTTCTCTCCAACACGAAACACCCTTTGTTGGATCATTCTATCATGATCTACTTTTGATCTATACTTATAGAGAATTGAGTTCTCATATGAAGAAAATTGAATCTCCTTGAGCTCTTGAATTTTATGCTTCTTTTTCTTTATAGATTATTCCAAATCCATGTTACATTTCTTTATTTCCCAATATGCTCGATGCTCGACTTCCACTAGGATATGAAATTACTTCCCAAAAACAATCCAAAATGGGGACATACAAATGAGTGTCTTGTATGCTGTCCTATAAGCCCAAAGTGCACCATCCAAATGCTTACTCCAATGGGTGTGGTATGGTATTGATGTTTTATGTCTCACCCCATACTTATGAAGGAGGGAAGCCAAATTCTGATTGCAAAAGTGTGTCCCATGATCATTGATGATATCATTGGTAGTCTAAACCTACAAAACATTTGTGCCTTGAAAAAGTCAACTATAACGTGAGATTCATCAGTCTTAGTGGCCTTTTCCTCCACCCATTTACTCATATAATAAAAAACAACCAAAATATACAAAAAAAGACCAAATGAACTAATAAAATGACCAATAAAATTGATTCCCCATACATAAAAAATCTCACAGAATAATATGTGTTTTTGGGGCATATCGTTTCTTTTAGAAATGTTCCCAGTGTGTTGGCAATGTGATCTTGAATTTAAAAACACATGAGTATCATGAAATAATCTAGGATAGTATAATATAGAGTCTTAGACTTTCACAGATGTTTGTTGGGGTCCAAAGTGTCCTCCACAAGAAAGTGTATGGTAGAAATACATAACAGACTCAAACTCATGATCAAGAATGCACATCCTAATAACATGATTACTAAACATTCTCTAGAGGTATGGATCATCCCAAACATAAAATACTGACTCACTATTTAACTTTTGGACTGGATTTTTCTTTATTTTTTTTGGGATTTCAAAGGAAACAAGGTAGTTAAATAAATCAGCATACCAAGGATGCCTACCTAAGATGGAATAAAGATGCTCATCAGGGAAAGTGTCCCAAAGTGGTACTTGGTCTAATGCATCATCCTATAAGTGTGATTAAGCCTACTCATGTGGTCCACCACTATGTTCTCTAACCCCTTCTTGTCATTTATCTCAATATCGAATTCTTGAAGAAGGTGCATCCATCAGATAAGTTTGGGCTTTGCATATGGATTCTTTAAGAGGTACCTCAGAGTTGAAGGGTAAAAAAAAACTACTTTAAATCACAATAAATATGAAAGGAATTTATATAATGAAATTATGATGGAAATAAACTCTTTTTCTGTGGTTGTGTAGTTTAATTGGGCTGAATCCAATATCCTCAATGCATAAGAAATCACATGTGAATGTACCTCCACCCTATGTGATAAAACAGCTCCAACCATGAAGTTGGAAGTATAAAAAATAATCTCTAATGTAATATACCAACATGGGGGATGTATGATCAGTGGAGTGGTCATACACTTCTTTATCCCATCAAGGAAAGTCATGCAAGAATCATAAAAAAATCAGAATCCTTTTGAATTAATCACGAAATAGGAAGAGAAATCTTAGTAAAATCATTAATGAAGTACTCATAAAATCTTTCATGCCCTAGGAAAGATCTAACATCAAACAGACATGAAGGACAAGGAAAGGATGAAATAATATCCACTATAGATCTATAAAACTCTATCCCATGTCTTGACAATACATTTCCTAATACAATCCCATACTCTACCATGAAATGACACTTTTAAAAGTTCAATACTAGATTCCTATGAATACAACGATTTAGAACCTTTCCAAAAATAGATATAAATCATCAAATAAAGTCCCATACACTATAAAATCATCCAAAAATACCACCATGCATGTCTCAATAAAAAAAAACTAACCATGCATCTCTGGAAGGTACCTAGGGCATTGAAAAGTCTAAATGGAATCCTTCGGTAGGAAATGGTATTGAATTAAAAAGTTAATGTTGTATTCTACTAATCCTCCAAAGCAATAGGAACCTGAAAATATCTAGAAAATCCATCCAAAAAACAATAATGTGTCTTCCCAGCTAGTTTCTCAAGCATTTGGTCAATAAATGGGAGGGGAAATGATCCTTGTGAGTGGATTGATTTAGTTTCCTATAATCAATACACACATGCCAACTATTTTGAACCTTGATTAGAATTAACTCATATTTTCTCATTTCTAACAACAGTAACACCACTTTTCTTAAGCACAACATGAATTGGAAATACCCACTGAGAACCTGAAATGGGATAGATTGCACCTTCCTCGGGCAAATTTTCAGCCTCTTTTTTTAACAACCTACAAAAGTGTTAGATTCAATATCATTTGTGGATACCTAACCATTTTAGCCCCATCTTCCAAAAGAATCCTATGCATGAAAATGGAAGGGCTAATACCTGATATGTCAGCCATAGTCCACCTGATTTCCTTAATTCCCTCCCTCAAAAGATTTAAAAGTTATTCTTCATGTTCAAAAGGAAGATAATTGGCAATTATAAATGGAAATCTCTTGCCACTTAACAAGTATGATTATTTGTGATTTGGTGTCAATGGCCCGATCTCCAATGAAGGGGGTGATGTATTGATGGAAAAATTGAAGGAACTAAAATATGTGCACAAATAACAGCAGTTTTAGAATAATCATTATCAGAATTAGAGAATAATTCATTAAAACCATTAGCATATTCAACAACCAATTCACAATTAGAGTGAGAGTGATCAAAATCAGAATATGAATCCATTTTAAAATCGAATCTAAGAGTGTTTTGTGCATTATAAATAGGTTTATAAGTTCTATTAGACATCAAACTAGACTAATGCTCATAATCTCCCTAAGAATAGGACAATAAAAATACATGGGGTTTTTTCTTAGTGGTTCAAAATGGGAGATAGAAAAAGCAGAATGGTCCTTTGAGGGGTACTACATGGGTTCTATAATATTAAATATCACAAAATCATCCCCAAAATCCTTGTAAAGTGTAACCTTATTAATTTTTATGATTGTTTTTGAAGTTTTGAGGAAGTGCCTACCTAAGATAATGGGAGCATGAGAACTTACCTGCTCATTTTCCAAGTTTGGAACATAGAAATCTGTGGGAAATATCATTTATCTTACATAAATAAGTACATCCTCAAGGACTTCAGCTGGATATTCTATAGATATATTCACTAACTTCACCACTACTCTCATAAAATTCAACTCACCAAATTTTAAATAAGAAAATACAGAGTGCGTTATTACATTTATGGAAGCCCCTAAATCATATAAATCATCAGAAAAGTGTAACTCCCCTATGGTTCAAGGGATGGTGAAAACCCCTAGATCCTTGTACTTTATTAGAATTTCTAGACATGGTGTAATGTGTGCTGAAAGATTCCTTACAAGATTGATCCTGTCATTTCCCTTGATCCATCTCCAATTAGTAAAATGTTATTTTAATAAATTCACATACCTTGTGATTTTCTTGATGGATTAAAGTAGAGAGATATTGATCTCCACATGCTTGAATGTGTACAAATCCTCTTTTCTAATTGCATATTAAGCCATGTTTTTGAATGGAAATACTCTATTTGGAAAGGGAAGGGGTTTCGTAGGAACATCATCAATATTTTTCTTACCTGTATCTTTCTCGGTGGGTTTCTCATCAGTTGGTATATAATGGGGCTTCTCTAGAGATGAGGTGAATCTCAGTGGAATGACAGGTGCATATTCATATTTTTTTTCTTCCCACTTCTCAATGTGATGGAACTGACATTACCCTTATGAGTTGGAGTAGGTTGTGAAGGTAGATTTATGGAGTTCTTACTTACCAGTTCATGGAGGGTGGTGGAAATATGACTCATTTGAGTCTTCAACTCCCTCAGCTCCAAACATTGACTCTTCATCTCATTTTTTTGGTTAAGAAAAATTTATTTCAATAGATCATCAGTATTAGAATATACCTTTGGTTGAGAATTCCATTTTTGTTGACTTGTTGATTCTTGAGATTTAAATCTCCATTGGGGTTATTGAAAACCCTATTAGTAAGGTCGAGGATGCTAGAAATTTTACTGAAAAGGGGGTCTTTGTTGTTGTCCGTATCTATACCTCATGTATGATTGATCCTTCCACCCTTGGTTTTAAGTTGAAGAAAAGTAATAATATTTAATCTCGTGATGTAGTTGTTATTTTTACTGATATGATCTCCTATGGAATACTGCCGAACAATATTCTATCTCTTTTAGTTGGGGGTAACAATCAGTCGGGTGGTCTATTTCAGTGAAAATTCCACAAGGTCTCACAGGAGTGGGTTGGGATGTCTTTTGAGCCAAATTAATTTGTCTCACCATAGTGGTCAATTATTCTAACTTAGTATCAGTCAAATTATTTTCAAGAGAATAAGGACTTACCTGATGTAATCCTCTAACATGTGGTGTACCTCAATCTCCAAGTTATTGTGGGGTTTTGTTTCATCTTGTCGATCAACACACATGCAACATCTGGTGTTTTGTCAACCAAAGCCCCTTCAAATGAGACATCCACCATGATTCTCTTAATAAGTTTGAGTCCTTCATAAAAGTACTGGATGAGTAGTTTCTCACTGATTTGATGATGTGTAAAGCTTGCACAAAACTTCTTGAATCGCTCCTAGTACTCATACATTGAATCACCTTAGTATTTCTTGATTCTTGAGATCTTTTTATGAATGGATGTGGTCTTTGATACTGGAAAAAATCTTTGCAAGAAAATAAATCTCAAATTGTTCCAACATTTTACATATTCAGGTTGTAAATAATACATCCAATCATTTGCATCTTTATCAAGTGTAAATGGGAATGCTCTTAGTTTGATTTGATCTTTAGATATATTTCTTGGTTTAAGGGTTGAGAAAACCACATTAAATTATTTTAAATGTTTTTTTGGATCCTCACTAGATAATCCATGAATCTTTTGACGAAGGTTAATTAACCCAGATTTCAATTCAAAGTTTGATTCGAGGTTTGGGTATGAAATACAATTTGGTTGATAGTTAATGTCGGGTGCAACCAATTCTCAAATGTTTCTATTAAGTTCATTGTTATTATTTTTATGCATTTTTTCTTGTTGTATGTTTGATTCAGAATTATTTTCAATTTCAATGCTACCAAAATAGAGGAATTCTCTAACTGGTTGACTGTTGAAACTTCCCATAGGCTGAGACTGTCTTATTTGAGCTCAAAGGCTACGTTCAATCTAAGGGTCAAGATTTAAGTTATCATTGGGATTAGTTTATATCCTAAATCAAATAAAAATGAAAAGAGAAAAATAAGACCATAATAAAAGGAAAATAATTTTGTGTTGGTATGATAAAAATAAAATAAGAGAGAAAAAAACTTGAGAAAGGGGAAAGAAGAAAGAAAGAGGAGAAGAAAAGAATAAAATGAAAAACAAAATAAACACCTCTAATTGGTTGAAGAAATTAATTACCGCCCTAGAAATTATGTCAATTTTAAATGTACTATCGTGGGTTATCTCAAATGATGTTTTAATTTATGTTATTTAGGTGTAGCATAGTGGTTGACCAAGGCCGTCTCTCAAAAATTAACTTTACCACAAAGATGAAGTGAATTAAACCCTAGGCTAGCAACAGAACATGCAATCACAACACCCTACTTTGATTGATATTATAATTATAGATTATGGTCACTGGTAAATTAGAGAACATACCCACTTTGGAAAATAAGGATGAATTGTGTTTAGGTATAATATTTTAACTCTACAAATTTATCTCATGTGTTCATGTTTTACCGATTAATTTTTCTCTCTCACAATTTAAAAAAATTTAGACCTCATGTGTTTTTGTGTTAATTGTTAAATTGATTAATTAGTTTATTATTATTAAAAAACTCAATTCATGGATCATATTAAGTGAATTAAAATAGGTTATCTATTCAAAATAAATGAATGAAGAAGGTAATAGGTATATTGATTACTAAAATGAACTACCCTTCCATGGGCAGTGTAGTCATTGTAGAATCATTTTTCATTCAAAAGGGTTTAGAAAGGGTATAAATAAATATAATTTCTACTCTTGAATTATAGACCAAATAATAATATTAATATAATAAGAAAATAGAAAATAATATAAGAAATGGAAAAGAAACTAAGAGTTTATTGAAAGTACAAAAATATTACAAAGTGAAGAAGAAGAAGAAGGCTTCGATGAAGGGATCCATGATTCAAGAGATCTCCCTCTTGAAATGCCTTGATAAATGGAGTGAAACAAATTATACTCTGAATTAAATATCCCAATTCATGTACCAACCCCTCTAAATGATAAAACACCAATTTATAGTAGAGGGGAGGATAGATTTCCAGTAGTTTCAAGTGTGAATGGGGAAATTTTTCCAAATATTTTATCTCATGTTGAACCTCCTATTTGACCTTAAAAATATGTGAACCAACTGTCCATATAGAAGGATTATTTGTGATACATTTTTTTCTAAAACTCATATATAGAATTTGGGCTCAATCAAATCACTTATGTAGAAGTTATGGCTAAAGTAAAGAACTGATGTCCAATCTGGAGAGTCCATCCCATATTTGATTTCATAACCCTTATATTCAAACCAAATGCACGAGTTAGCTCCATAGTCCTGAATAAAAATTGAAGAATATTAAGTCATGAACACATATACAAAATTTTATGTTTAAATAATTCAAATTAAATTATTTATGATTAAAATACATAGTGAATTTTAAAAGGATAAAACTGGAATTTTCACAAAATTTTCAGATGAATGATCTAATATCAAATATTTTATAAATAAAAATATTTAACAAAATGTGGGGAATTTTTTTCATTTATTGTCAATAAAATATTCAACAAAATTGTTTTTTATCAGGATCTCTCTCATCTAACATCTGATTCCTTCTCTGTCATTCATGTTAAAACACCCTCTATATGTTAAACAATTCCATCCATTCTTTCCCTAGTTCTCTTTGTTATATTTGGGGTTATCTCTAAGTGAGATAATATACCCTATTTTCAATGATTTTTTTATGATTTTCTAGTTTCTATAATTGTAGCACAAATCTAAGGCCAATAAAAATGAGGAGTCTTTTATAGGGATTAGGTAGGTAGTTTATTACTTTTCTCTAAAATCATCCATGCTAATAAATTGTTCCATTTTTAATCATGCTAGAATTTCCATGAGTTACTCCCTAAATGTGAAATATATTCAATTTATTGCCTAATCCAGGACCCAGACAAGATATATCACCCATATACTCCGTTACATGTTTAGGACCTCAACTAGAAGCACCCCTTCAGGTGTTTTTGCTAAAATTATCTTAATAATATTTCTTTTATTTTATCCAAAACACCCCTTTGGTGTGTTTGTTTTAGAAATTATAAAATAAATGACTAAAATGGATTAAATTAACTATTTAATGGCATGGATAATTTACTATAAAAATTATTAATTATAACTTTATGATTGACTATTGTTATTGACCGTGATATCACATTTATAGGTGTTCCCTTTATTGAATGAGCCTTGGATTACTAACAAGGAATTCCTTGAGTGAGAACATATGGTGCCAAAAAATTCATTGATGAATCTACCAAGTGGTACACAAATCTTGGATTTAGTCAATATCATATATTCATTATTGACTTAATATTAAACCAACGATTCACCTTCATTCAATGAAAAATTAGAATAGCTGGGATGAGCTATCATGATTCAAATTGATGTCCTAGAACAAAAAATATCTGATATTATATCTTTTAACTTTAGTCAAGTATATCATGATATTTCATTGGAATTTATCCTTAGGATTAGTTACAAACCTTTAAGGTGTAATGACACGGGTTAATACCATGGATTACACTCATACTCTAATAGCCTAACATCTTGGTTGATAATTGTGAGAGGGATTAACTTTATAAGTTATAAATTCCATGGTTCTCCAATGGATGAATTGTTATTATTAAAAATAGAAACCTTTTATAAGTTCTTTGGGTCCCTATCCAAATTAAATGGATATATTCTCAGAGACATCTAGCTTAATACGAAGCAGGTCGGGTCAGCCGGGTATCCCATGTGGAGCCGGAACTCGAAATGGTTTCTATTTACTTTACTACATTACATTAATTATTCCTAAACACAATTAAATTTTATACTCATAGACAAGATTTTAATTAGATTTTTTGTTGGTGGATTACTTTGTTTTACTCACACCCTGTTCAGGCTACCATTTGATAGTCATACATATTTCATGGATACAATTAAGGATAAGGAGAACCACCCAAATATAGAAACGTGATCTCTTTTCGGGTTGGGAGAAGATGAATAATATAGTGCTCTAGATTCTCATTGAGATAGTTATTTTTTTTATCTTTTGTTTCTTTTGTTATATTGGCACTGGTTTATGCTTTCAATCATGTCTGCTTGCTCATATTTTGTAATAGTTCCTGACATCATCACTTATATATGATGTTGTTACTATTTATGTATGTTTATTATTACTATAATGGTTTATTTACACTACCATTTTATTTCTTATATCTTTATATATCATTGCGATTTACTCTAATAATTAGGGTATAGTCTCATAACCATACCACTATACACCCTTGATGCTAATCAGTAACCTCTAGAGTTCAAGGAGGTGCACTTGAGGCCATGTGGCCCTTGGGTTTAGTTACTTATGAGTGAACCAGGCCTAAGAAATCACATTTAACATTAATTTAGTTAGAAAATTATATAACATAAGAATAATAATATATCATATTTGAAAATTTTATTTTCCGATTAAAAGAGATTTCATTATAATTTATGATTTTATTAAAAAGATAATTTCATAAATATTGGAATTTTAAATTAATAAAAATTAACTTCATTTTTTAAGTCCTCATATCAAAATTGACTCATTATTATTTTTTATTTTTTATGAAAAGGTTTGTTTTTAGTCGAAAAATAGGGTTTTCATGAAACTTTTATTTTTTATGATTTTTTCATTATATAAGAATGATATATAAGATTATAAAAACCTTTTAGGTGATGATATATGAATAAATGAAATAAAAATATACATTTTAAAATATTATTTGAGTTTATAAATCCAATGTTCAATATCTTTATAACCAATTAAAATGATACATTAATAAAAAACTACTTTCAGTCATTTTTTTGAATCATTTATTTTCAAGGGAGATTCAGTTTGTAAACCTCATATACTTTATTTTTTTATAATAAAAAAAATTTATTTCATTAAAATTAGTGTAAATAATAATTCTATCTTATATATAAATTCAAAGTATAAAAATATTTTTTCTCTAAAAATAGTTTTTACACAATTAGGTGTATTTATTTTAAAATTATGTCGTCACACCTTTATAAACTTTATTTTTTTTAGATTTGGAATTATATGTATCAAATTATGTAAAAATTTCGATATTAATATTTTTCAATCAAATTAATTACTAATGTTAGAAATTAATTACCAAGGTTAATGTAAATTAGGGTAAAAGATATAAAATTAAAGCAAAAGCCTTTAAACTCACAAAGTTGCCTAAAAATGAGTGTTTGATGTGAGTTTCTATCCAAAATCATTTTCCTCTCCTATTTTTTCCAATTTTTCCTTTTAAATTTGAATAGTAACCATAAATTATTGAAAATATAAGGTTTACTCCCAAAACAACCATTATCTCCACTTATAAAAGGGTAATATTCTCACCACTTCATGACTCACCTATCATTCTAATTTATCCTTGAAAAGTTTTAAATTTTATCCTACTATAACCCTATCCCTTGTAATTTTTTTTCATCATTAGTTATCATAATACCTTCATTTAAATGGATAATTCTAAGAAAAATTCAAGTACCAGATGTGAGTATTATCAAGTACTTATTTTTCTTCTTAATTATCTTCTTTAAAATTTATTATTACCACACTAATATAATTATATTAATATAATTTATATAATATAATGGTAGTGCATTAATTTTACTATAATTTTTTATTCATATACCCCTTCCATTAAGAAAAATAAAACTGTTGTTCTTTCATTGCACAAACAATTTCCTCTATGATGTAATGTGTTTTGTTTCGCTTCACAACCTTACAAGCCTAGATATTATGATGGTATTAAAGGATAAATATGATTTTTATGAAATCATTAAGTTTCTTTATGAAAATTTATGGAAACTATTAATGATTTGATCAATAAAATATCATATCTAATTTAATAATTTTAAATAATCATACTAAGAGGATAACCCTATATTCAAATTATATAATATTTCCATATCCATTAATTATATATCTACTTGAAATTTTTATATATCACCCTAATCACTCTAATTAAGAATAAATATGATCATTATTGTTATGGTATAATGAAGTTATAAAAAACCCACCTCATAATTTTAAAGATCCCTACCCCATTATCCCAAATTAAGTAGTTACATTATTATATTGGAACCAGATACAAGCGATCACATCCCAAAGGACCAAATAATTTAGTAGCCTTAGTAAACTAGATACTTAATTTAATTTCACATGAATTTGAAAACATAAAATATAATAAATTATTTTCTTTGAAATAATCATTATTCCCTCTATCATGTCCCTGAATATCAATCATAAAACATTTCATGGCATCCTAGGGAAAGGAAACCTAATAAATAGGTTAGATCTATTGCTCAGTAAGAGTATGTGTACAAAATAATGTATCACAAATAAATACAAAATAATCAATATGGAATGGATAAAAAATAAAACACATTCCATTAATCAATAACTTGAAAATGAATAATAATATTTAAGAAATAAATAATTATCAAGTAATTATATAATATCATGAGATAGAAAATAATCCATGGATCTCATAAAAATTAAAATAATCTGTTTCCGACGCTTTTGCCAGGGCGCGCGCACCCGTCCGTCCGCGGAGGAAGGACACGTGGTGCTTGTTGCCCCGCATTCCCGCTTTCCAAAGGCGGGCGACATTCACTCCTTATTCAGGGATGTCTGCTCCTTGATCAAAATGGGATGATGGGATGTTGGTTCTTCCTCCTGTGGATTCCTCCTCAGAACTCGTCACCTAGTCCAGGTCTCCCTCATAGATTTAATACGTAGTTCGTGAAACTCTTCCCAGTGCCATGTTTCCATGGATGCCGGTTAATTACACTTCTTTGGTCGGGACATTCCAAAGGGTCCAGTCAGGGCAGCAACATTCAGTCGGGGGAGTAGTCACGTTGAGGCATCAGTAGAGTGTCTGGATGCTGGGGAACATGGCATGTCTGTCTGTTATCCATAGTCACAGGGCTTCTCGAGGGCGTGGAGGCCCGAGGCATCCCACATCGAAAGCGGGGAATTATATGCCATAGACACATATCTGAGGTTTTCCTCAGCTTCCCGTGTTTTAACACAGGGTACGCCGCGAGTTTAACGTCTAGCGGAGACGGATCAACCCAACCGGAGCGTTAGCTAGGATAGATCGGATTGAGGGATTTCCCTTGAAGGGATGCCAATGCCGGGGCCAGCCCATGGGTGGCTGTGAAGAGGAGCGTACCGACATGGTCTCACCAAGATATGACAGTCCGGGCGAGAATCAGGATAGGCGGTAGATGGATGAATGGAGTGGAGGGGGAGTGAAATGGGACCATCGCAGGGGAGAAGGTGAAGTTGGGCTTGAGCCTCGAGGAGGCTTCCTACGTATCCCCGTGGCAGGGAATCAAAGTCCGCGTAGTTTGGGATGGTTCCGGTAAACCGACGTAAATGTGGACCTTGGCCCGATGAATGTCGTCAGCGAACCAACGTGAAGGTGGACCTCGGTCCGATCGGCATCGTCAGCGTACCGACGTGAAGGTGGACCTTGGTCCGATGGGTGATGGGCTTGAACCTCGGGGAGGCTTCCTACGTACCATGCCTTGACATGGATCAAAGACCTCGTAGTTCAGGTTGGGGAATACAGTTTAACGTCATGCGGGACGATAGTGAACCCTGACGTGAATAAACGACGAGCATTGGGTGTCGGTGAACCGACGTAAACGATGGACCTTGGTCCAATGGGAAATGGGATTGAAAATGGGGCCTGGCATACCGACTAGGAGACGGTTTGGGCCAATGATTGTTGGGCTTGAACCTCAGGGAGGCTTCCTACGTACCATGCCTTGACACGGTTCAAATTCCTCATAGTTCGGATTGGGGAATACAGTTTAATGTCATGTTGGACGGGGGTGAACCGACGTGAATGAGGTCGGAACGAACGGATGGTGGGTTTGAACCTCGTAGAGGCTTCCTACGTACGATGCCTTGACATGGATCAAAGACCTCGTAGTTCGGGTTAGTCACAATGGCTTGCCGTCAGACTGGAATTGCAGTTTAACGTCATGCTGGACGTAGGTAAAACTCGACGTGAATTGGATGATGGGTGGGATTAAACCTCGTGGAGGCTTCCTACGTACCACTCCTTAACATGGATCAAAGACCTCGTAGTTCAAATGGGGCTTTGTCGGCGAACCGACGTGAAGGTGGACCTTGGTCCAATGAGTGGTGGGCTTGAACCTCTGGGAGGCTTCCTACGTACCATGCCTTGACATGGATCAAAGACCTCATAGTTCAGGTAAAAAGGTGTGTGGTTTAATGTCATGCGGGACAAGGGGGGCATATAGTTTAACGTCATGCAGTACAAGGGCGAAACTCGACGTGAATGAACGACCGAGCAATGTGGCTTGAACCTCATGGAGGCTTCCTACGTACCATGCCTTGACATGGATCAAAGTCCTCGTAGTTCTCTATGGGTGGGGGTCAGGGTCGATGCTCACTCTAAGACCATGTGAGTCATTCTCGGTGTGAGAAACAAGAGTTTGCAAGGACCAGACGATCACGTCGCGAAGGATGCGTCCGTGAGAAGCGAAGAGGGGCTTACGCGTTAGGCAGACCATAGTGTTGGGACTTACTCCAGGATGGAGGCCCATTGTGCGACAAAGCGTAGGAAAAATGGACCTTGGTCCAAATATGGGAGGTGCCTCGTTCCCTATCACGCCCTCCACTGACCTTGGTGGTGGGGAAGTACGGAGATGCAGAGGTGCATCCATCCGTTGGGGAACTGGGGTCACCCTTCTCCTATGAACATACGCCACTCCAATAAGGAGGATATCATCCCTTGTGGATGGGTGATTCCACTCCTGTGGAGACGAGTGATGTAAAGAATGTTCGAGGTGGGGGAACCCTTCATGAGAGGCACGAGGTCGGGTCACAGTTTAACGTCATGTGTCGAGGATGTGGTGCTTGGCAGTTTAACGTCCTGCAGCTCGGACGAGGTGGGTTCACTCCACACCCCTAGGACTTACATAACCAGTACCCTCTGGTCCTTGGGGAAGGGAAGGTACCAGTAAGGCCATGGTCAAGGGGGGTTGTGGAACGAACCATCAAGGGGTCCACGTTAGCGTGACTATGTGAAGAAGCAATAGCCGTTAGCGTGCCTATGCGAAGAAGCATTAGGCGAAGCAACGCTACGGGTGGTGTTGTCCATGGGACTTTGAAATCACATCGTGCAAACCTGGAGGGTCGCACGGGAAGAGGAATCGCTAAGCAAAGGAGTGTGCTTCGCAAAGTGGAGTGCCTTGGCCTTGGCATGGGGCATAGGTGTGAGTGGAAGGTGCTTCGTGAAGTGGAACAATGTTCGCTGAGCACTGCCTCGCGAAGAAGAGGTGCCTCACGAAGCAGAGTCCTGCGAAGCAGTGTGCTTCACGATGTGTAGCGATCCTGCCTTAGCATAGGGATCACTAGTCTGGTTTGGGTGTTTCGCAAAGCATAAGCGCTCCGCGGCTGCCCGGGTTACCTTGGGAATCCCCTTCCTTCGCGAATGCCCGTGAGCTTCGCGAAGGGCATCCCTCTCGGAAGAGGGGCTCAAAACGAGACAAAGCAGACGCATCTTGCGAAGTAGAAGTACCTCGCGGAGCTTATGATTCCCGGTGAAAAGAGTGCTTCGCGATTCGGGAGAGGAGAAGCCGAAAGGTTGGATTGTCCATCCTCGGGACTCAGGGGGAGTCCAGTATTTATAGTCAAGGGGTGCTGCGAAGCAGAACTCACGCGCCGCCTCAAGTGATTCGTGGCGCGCTCGCGAACGTCAATGGCATCCGCGGAGGATTACTGCCTCTGGAGCTTCGCGGCGGGTCGCGAACGTCAAATGCGTTCGCGGAGCCTTACAGCCTGTGGAGCTTCACGTCGGGCCGCGAACGTCAAATGCATTCACCGAGCATTACCGCCTCTGGAGCTTTGCGGCGGGCTCGTGAACCTCAAATGCGTTCGTGGAGGTTTACCGCCTCTGGAGCTTTGCGAGGCCGCGATGCTCAGGGCGCTTCGCGCCGGGGCTTCGCGTCGGGGCTTCGCGAGGCAGTGCACCAGCCTTCTTTTTCGTTCCTTCTTATCGGGCCATATTTTGGCGCCAACAAATGCCCCCCCTCATACTTGGAGCCGCAGAGGGCGAAGGGTCGAAGTTTGAGGGAAAATCGCCAAAATTGTCGGTGGTTCGCGATGCAGCTACGCAAAGGGGGCCTGCGGTGCTGACCGGGGCCTCGGATCCGGACGTGCCGTGATGATCTGCGTGGGTGAGGCGCGCCGCGATGCTCCGGAGTCACCACCTATAAATAGGGGGGGGGGGGGTCGATCTCGTTTGTATTGACGTGACTTCCTTGTCTTTTGTGCTCTCGACTTCGCGAAGCTCCGCGTACTTTGCGACAGCCCTCCGCGAATCAAGCTTCGCGGCGAACCGCGGGTCTCTGACTCCACGTCCGCTCTAAGAGAACTTCTGCTTGTTGGCCTTGGCCAGACTTCGCGGCTTGGTCTCGCGACTGATCTTCGCGATCCGTCTTCGCGATTCAGCTTCGCGGTCAAGCTTCGCGATCCAGCTGAAAATATCCTTTTCTGAGGACCAGAGTCAAAATGGCCCATCAAGAGGCTGTATTGGGGGTGCTTGCAGATGCTGCCCGTCGGGATGAGATAGCCAACCGTCCAAGCCTTGGGGGGATGGTCTGAAGCCATTCAGACCACACTTCTTTGACAGATCTGCTATCGGAGGGTCAGAAGGATTATCCGCAGTGCAAGAAACTGCCATTGTACGGCTTTGGACTGAGGGATGACGTCTTTATCCCCGAGGCGAGTAGGGACGAACCAGCTTGCTGGTTCAGGAGCATACCATGCCAGCACCAATGGTTCAGGGCGACCGATGGTCACGCACAAGAGAACTTCACACCCGTCACTGCTGACTGTCTCTACAACCATTTGAACGACATTGATGGGAAGACACTGCGGCCAGAGACGTCCCCTCCTCTCTACCGTACCATGCTGAAGGCGGCTTTGTAGGATTCGAAGAAGGGATGGTCCGATGAGTGGGACCTGCGCCAGGGTGGAAACTTTACTGATGACTGGGCCTGGGCCTACTGGGTAGGAACCTCATGCAAGGAGTTTGGGGCCGAGCTGAGGAGAGTGGGGTTGTATGAGGCGACATGGGCCTCCCAATTCCACATTTACCAACCGAAGCAACTGATGCCGGAATTGCTAAGCAGATGGTCGTCTAGGACCAATAACTTCCACCTGCATCACGGGGAGGTGGGGATCAGCCTGTGGGACGTCCACCAGATTTCTGGGGTCCTGATCTTGGGGGCCATATATGACGAGTTCCTCCCCGTCATCAGCGCATGGGAGGATATGAAGAAAATGCCGCGACTGGCGTCGGCGCTGAGGGCACTTGTCCCTGGAGAGGACAAGGAGGCAGTGAGGGATGTCCACTTTAGGAGATGGTTCAAATGCTTCCTGAATTTCCCAGAGAATCGAGAGTTCACTCCGAGGCCTCGAACTTGTCCAAGGGCGGCCCAACGGGGCAAGGGGCACTCGTATTGGCGGGTCTTGGAGGACAGCCAATGGAAGACTTGGGGTTTCAGTGTCAGCACTGAAGAACAGCCGATAGTCAGGCTGGCAGCGTTCATCGCGGCTCTCATATGTGGTTGGATCCTACCGGTGAGGGATACAAGCATGGGGGTGCGACCCTGCTCGTTCATCATGGCGTCGATGTTGGCCATGGGGCAGCGGATCAATCTGAGGATTCCAATACTCACCAAACTGTACAGAATGCTGCGGCACATTAGCGAGGGCAAGAAGCTGCCAAGGATATGCGGGCCCTTCCACCTCTTGTATGGGTGGATCGTAGTGCATATTAGGGGGATTTACAAGTATCCAAACCCCATTTCGCCGCCGGGATCGAACTTCCGCCCCTCCATCCTGAACGCGGTCGGGAGCTTCCTGTTCAAACTGACCATTCCGATGGTGTTGAATCGGGTGGGGAGGACGGATGAGTTCAACTTCCACCCCTTCCCATTGCCGAAGGGGATACTCACTGATGACGGGCGGGGAACGGAAGAACATCGGGCTTACCTCCTGGACTTTCGAGGTGGAGTTTTGGTGGTACGGATAGATCGTGAGCCACTCTGCGAACCGTACACCCCGCATCGGTTTGCGAGGCAGTTTTGGTGCCTCCAGCGGCTGAACTCGCAGGTCTACTAGGAGGTGCGTCATGAGGAGCACCAGTGTGATGAGGCAGTTGTGGCTCATGTTCACACGAGAAGATGGGAAGATGCGGATTGCACTGCCTCCGTCCACTGCCACTTTCGTATTGGTGAAGGAGTATGCCATCAGTTGGGAGGCTGCTTACCCAGGGGAGATGCTGAAGTAACCCACTATCCGGGTCGGTGACGGTGGGCCTCCTCTATCTCGAGGTTGGGGTCAGAGGGCAGCTAGGGCCGCTCACGGTAGTGGGGATGCTATGGCGGCGAGACCCGCACCGACCGAGGGTATGGCAGCAGTGGTGGATCCGGTGATTCCGGAAGAGCACGGTCATCCAGAGGGGCGGCCACCGAGGGGATTTCGTAGGATATCCACTCAGGCTCTGGGGAAGCGGCTGCGTCATATCGACATGACAGAAGATGCTGTCTTCCCGGAAGCCTGGGACATTTGGGATGTCAACTGGCAATTCCACAGCCCACCCGAGATATGGGCCCACCTGAATCGCCTCGGGATAGAATTACCGGGCATAGGCCCAGTCCGGGCTGGATTCGTGGTGTCTCCGGCGGAGGCAGAGCAGTACCTGGACGAACTGGAGGATTACGTTCACTCTAGTGGTGTCCCGCGCCCAATGACAGACCGGGTGAGGGTACTGTTGAATCAGACGGTCCCCCCACAGTTATCGGCTGCCGATCTGAGGGAGCACTTTCCCTTTCCGGAAGAATCAGAGGACTCCTCTTGGGAGGATGAGCCTGGAGGAGGGAGTCCGTTGGAGGAGGGCGAGGTCGGAGACCGAGGCTCAGAATCCGACGATTTCGCGGAGGCTCTCGAGGTAGCATTCTGAAATTATTTCCCTACAATCTGTTCTTGGGTCACTATGGACTTCTCACCGATGTTTGAGCCATGCAGAAGGAACTTGTTCGCAGGCCTCGTTCTTGCCCCTCGGCGGATGATGATGCGGGACCTTCAGAACCTGCGCCTACGGCTGCGTCCAGTTCCACGTCTGGTGGGACCAAAGCACTCGAGGTGGCTCTTCCGGAATCTCCAGACCTTCCAACAGTATACAGGGGGCCTCGTCTCGGGGTCCCGTCAGTACCGGCTCAAGATCAGCGCCAGTAGGTCGATCTCCGTAAGTCTCCTCTACCGGTTTCCTTGTCGTCACATGTAGACCATGCTTTCCAACTAACGTTTATGTCCCTCTCTGTCATACAGTTCTCCGACTGACATGGGATGTTGCGGCAAGACTGGTCGGGATGTCTGGTGGCATCCCTCCTAGGGGCATGCCGGTGATGGTGGTGATAGTCCCCCCATCTCCTCAAACTGCGACACACATCATCACTGGTGGGACCACCAGCAGGGCCGTACCCGAAGTCATTGAGGTGGACTCCGAGGAAGAGGATCAACCGGTCGGTCCCAGTCTTGTCACACCTGCTTCGACGCCAGGTGTCGCACTGGATTCAACACCAGACGTTGATCCTACCGAGGATTTCCTGTGGGCGTATCCCGCGTACGAGCCTGCCAATCGCGCATACTGGGAAAAAACGGCCTCCGACAAGGAAGAC
The DNA here is from genome assembly GCA_963277665.1 of Viscum album. NCBI lineage: Eukaryota > Viridiplantae > Streptophyta > Magnoliopsida > Santalales > Viscaceae > Viscum > Viscum album. The sequence continues at coordinate 140,721,552 of OY728161.1, read as the reverse complement.
AACAACATAGTCCGCCGCCGGTCGTGGATGCTGATCACGTGCTTTATCAAGGACACCCCCAAGCGCAATGGCTGACCGAAATGGATAGGCTCCACTCGCGTTTGCGCGAACTGTGCGATGGGGGTGTGGATGCCCAACTTCCTCACGCACTCATCTGAGATCTTATGGCTGAGAAGATCTGGGAGCATGATCGTGGGCTCAGCGTGGGCTGGCAGCAGAGGAAGGAGACCAGCATCAAGAAGCTCCAGGAGGCTGAAGGCGAGGTCCAACAGATGCAGACTCGGGCAGACGAGCTTTCAGCCTCTCTTGATGCACAATCTGAGCTGGTCTCACGGTTGAAGGCCTAGCTGGCAGAGGCAGAAGAGCATATGAGGCAGACCTTTGGAAAGATGGCTACCGTTCAAGCTGGCGTAAAGAGGGCCAAAGCCAAGACTGACGAACTGTGCCCCGCCGCTGCTGAGGAGGAGCGGGAGCTAAGTCAGCGGCAGCAAGCCTTGGATGCCACAAGCCAGCGGGTGGCAGAGCTACAACGCTCTTTTGACGGGGTCAACCCGTCCATGGGGGGAGTCGACCCCCGAGTATTGTAACAAATCCAAAAACCTTTTATTGGGACTTTCGTGCTTCAAATTTTTTTTTATTTTTTTTTTCTTTGAATGCCGTAGCGCGCACGATTTCCACTGTTTGAATTTCCTTGTTACATCCCTACAATGTTTGCGGGACGTTTGGCGACAATTCCCCAAGCCCACGTGGGTCGAGCCCGATGTGAGAAACAGGAGATAGTCTCCCTCTCATCCCATCTAACATGGGAGTGGGGATCATGCTCCAGGCATCCGGGATTCGGATTACCAGTCCGGATTTCTGAAAGACGGGAAAGGCTTGACCGGAGAAGGAACTTCCAGGACAGCCGAATTACCGTTTCTTCAGCGTTCTCTTATGCACGAACGGGGCAATGCTAGGGGCGCTGAAATTGGCCCAAACAGATGAAAATGGGAAGCGTGAATCACGATACCCAAGATTCGGAACACTGTGGGGATGGCGTGACAATAAGGGACAACCGTTAACCTTGGAGGAGAAGCGGTATCTTTACTGCATTGGCCTGTAATGGGGACAACAAATGAGGGTCGACCGTTGACCATGTTCGAAACACGGGACCATGTCACAAATGTTGTTGATCAATCCTTCGGGACGTTGGCCCAGGACAGTTGGTGGACCATAGGTCGAGCATCCATACTGTTAGGGGGTCCTTCCAAACATGACCAGTCTTCCGGGACGTTGGCCCAGGATGGTAGGTGAGCCGATGCGGCATGAGACCAGGCCGTTAGGGGGTCTTGGGAGACATGAAAGGGGACGAGGGTCCAAATAAGGGGCACGCAAAGCGCAGAATATGGAGTGATGGTTTGTCCGAACAGAATCCAACACTTAGGTAGTTACACCACCGTGGTGGGAGTACGCCAGATGGGCGCATCGGTTTGATCATGGATCATTACCTCTTTCAGACAAGGCCTCTTTGGCGAGGGGATCTGTCACTTCCCAATGGTATCTTGGGGCATCCTGAACTTGTTCAGGGTAGAACCACAGCTTAGTGTCATGCGTTGAGGACACATGGGATCCTGTAGTTTAACGTCATATGATAGGACGTGGAATAAATGGGAAGATCCCGGGGAGCATGTGGCGCGGTTGATATGAAACTGATGTGAATGAGGACTTGGAGTCCAAATCATACCACATACCCCTGGAGGAAACTCTTCAAGTCGAGGGACCAAGAGTGAGGATTGGGCTGGGCCCGAAGCTGAGTGGTCGGGCGTTCCTACGTACCCCATGAGGATGGGAATCAAGACATACGTAGTTCTGGAAGCTCAGTTTAACGTCATGTGGGACGAGGAGCAGCCCGACTATGTTGGTAAACATCCTGCCAAAACCACTAATCCCACGTGAGTCGTGCTCGGTGTGGGAAACAAGCAGTAGTGGTGGGAATTTCCCGAAAAATAGGGGCAGGTTAGGACAAAGGGATGCTCGGTGAATACCGGCCCAGTGACACTAACACGGTCATTTAGCTCACCTAGATGCGCGAAGAGAAAGAGCCGAGTATGACAGAATTCCACTTGAACATGAGGAAGTGGAAACGTGTGAATCATGGTGCTCGAGATCCAGATCACGATGATGGCGGCGTGACGATGGAGGATAACTGCTGACGTATTCGCAACACAGCATCCTGTCGCGTTAGCCTAGAATGGGGACAGACAAATGAGGGTCGACTGTTGACCATGTTCGGAACATGGGACCATGTCACAAATGTTGTCAAATATCTGTAGGGACGTTGGCCCGAAACGATTGGAGGGCCCTTAGGTCTAGCATTCATGGAGAGCCCTTAAGCCTAGTATCCATGTCGTCCGAGGGTCCTTTTGGATGTGGAAGAGGATGAGGATCCAAATAGTGAGCTCACGAAGCATGGTCATGGGATGAGGGGAATGTCCCTGTGAAAATCCCACACTTCGGGCTCTTTATCCAAACACATCGGAATATGAAAACGAGACGTATTAGATAGAGGGAGCAGAGTCCTTTCCCATAGGGAGATCTTAGTTTAGGGTCGTAGAATTCAGACCATGGATGGGAAGAGACATAAGAGGCACACGATGGAGTAACTCAAACACCTAGTGTGAATGGGAATAGGGGGTGTGTGCGGTGCGATGAACAACCTGATGGGAATGAGGACGCAATCCCATACCACATCGCACAACATCCTTAGGAGAGGTTTTTTGGTCAAAGGACCGAAATCGAATGTTAGGATGGGCCCGCGGGGAAGTGCCCAGGCGCTCCTACGTATCTCATGAGGATGAGAATCAAGCCTCACGTAGTTCTTGATGAGCCTTAGACCATAAATGGGTAAAGGGAGCAGGGGACCCATGGCATCAAGACCCGACATGAATGCGGACGTAGTCCTACACCATGCGTTTTCTGGGGAAATGCTCGAGTCGAGGGACCGAACACAAAGGTTAGGCTGGGCCTGAGGGAAGTGCCCTGGCACTTCTACATATCTCATGAGGATGAGAATCAAGCCATACGTAGTTCTGGTAGGTGACATGGTAAGATACCAGTGCCAGGGGAAAAGGGGAGTGCAGGCGTGGCCCTTGCACTAAAAGAAGCGGAATTTAATGAATCTTGTTTGTTCTTTAAGGTGAATGGGTTTTTTTTGTGAAGCGACAGGCCTAGAATAGTAGGCCGTGATGTCACCACAAGGATCAAGCCGTGATGGGCATTGACAAATGTCATGGCACATGACCAATACCCAACGTGATGTCCTCTACAACGAGGTCACCACAACGCAGTTCCGTTTTTCATCGTGCAGCTAGGACGATAATGTCACAGTTTAGGGTCGTATGATAGGACCAAGCATGCATTTTATCGTCATGCAGCGCAGACGTAGTATAGACGATGCTAGGCAGGAAATGTGCGTAGTGTTATAAAACACAATTGACGGAGACATGATCCCACATCACACTATACGCCACTCGGAGAGGGAGACCTTAGGCCAAGGGGCCTATATAGAGGTGAAACAGGGGGAGAGACTGGCTTCCTGAATGGGTTGTACCCAGAGATAGGGCATCAGGGCGGTCCTACATATCCCATGAGGATGGGAATCAATTTGAACGTAGTTCCGAATGGATCTTAGTTTATGGTCTTCGAGCTCGGACCATGGGAGCCCCTAAGGACACCATATTGTAGCTTTGTCCCTCTGACATGCAAAGGTGCACTGAGGGATAGCGCCAAAAGTGTCGAGATTCCACCTGGACATGATGGGGTGTAAAATGATGTGAATCATGCAACCAACATTCGAGGACTGAAGGGGCTGGCGTGACGACAGAGGATTACTGCTGACCGTGTTCGCAACACAGCATCCTGTCGCGTTAGCCTGGAATGGGGAAAAACAAATGAGCATCGACCATTGAACGTATTCGCAATGCGGGATTTTATCGGTTTGTTGTCCAAAACCCTTGGGGGCGTTGACCCGTAACGGTAAGAGAGCCCTTGGGCGTAGTATCCAGGCCGTTCTCGGGGGTCCCTCTGGGTGTGAAAGGTGATGGAAGCCCGAATGGAGGGGAACACGAAGCTTGACAAGTGGAATGGACTTGATCAAGTTGAATCTGACACTCTTGGTCCTAGACCAGAGTACTCTTAACACATGGGTGAACCACTGCAAGGGGTCAAGAGACTCAACTTGAGGGTAACCAAGATATGGCGGGTTCCTGGGGGAAGTGGGCACGATTCCCAAAAACTTGTATCATACCTACATATCCCCCTCCTGGAGAGGGACAGACCAAGTGGCCTAGGTGACTGGGAGATCTCCAAGAAGTGGGGCTGGACCCGAATCCTAGACATTCAGGTGGTCCTAAGTATCGCATGAGGATGGGAATCAAGCCACACATAGTTCTAAAGGGTGCCTTTTAATGTCATGCGGGACAAGGAATAGGAGGGATAACTCTCAGAACGGGGGTGCGCGTGGTGTAGCTATTGCAAACCCGACGTGAATGAGGACGTAGTCCCGCACTACGCCGCGCGGTCCCGTAGTCGGGGTCCCAATGGCAGGACCCGAGAGGTGAATTAGCTGAACTCAAGCTGGACCCAAAGACAGGAGGTATGGGCATTCCTACGTATCCCATTAAGATGGGAATCAGGCTGAACGTAGTTCCAGATGAGAATCTTAGTTTATGGTCTTAGAGCTCGGACCGTGGAAGGTGAAAACTTCCCGAGTAAGCACAGATGTCAACCCGATCCCTAAGCCCACGTGTGTTAAACTCGGTGTGGGAAACAAGGGGGGTATCCTCATCGCAATACTTGGGGCGTCCATCAAAGGGGTGTCGGCAGAGAGCCCTGAAGGACACCTTCGACGCAGCTTGTTCCCCCAACGCACGGACGTGCACGGAGGAAAAGTACCAAGAGTTCCGAGACTCTACTTGGACATGATGAAGTGATGAAGGGTGTGAATCGTGTACCCAACATTTTGGGCTTAATGGGTTGGCGTGGAGATAGAGGAAAACTGTTAACCATGGTGTAAACACAGCGTCCATATCGCGTTAGCCTGAGGTGGGAACAACAAACGAGCATCGACCGCTGACCATATTCGCAACGCAGGATTTTATCGATTCGCTGTCCAAAACCCTCGGGGGAGTTGGCCCGTAACGGTAGGAGATCCCTTGGGCGTAGTATCCAGGCCGTTCTTGGGGGTCCCTCCGGGTGTGAAAGATGACGGAAGCCCTGATGCAGGGATACACAAAGCCTAGAAAGCGGGTGCGGACGTGTCCGAGTAAAGCTTGGCATTCCAGGTAATAAACCAGAGTACTCTTAGGCACATTGGTGAACCACCGAAAAGGGATCGACGAAACAAATTAGTAGTGGGAGATACATGGCATGGTCATTACGGGACCTACTTGAATGAGGATGTAGTCCTACACCACACCATATAATCCCCTCATGGAGGAAGGACAGGACAAGGGGCCAAGATGGGATGAAGATTCCCGAGAGATGGGACTGAACCCGAATCCTGGACATTGAGGTGGTCCTACGTATCCCATGAGGATGGGAACCAGGCTAAACGTAGTTATCTAAATGTAGTTTAACGTCATACGGGACGAGAAGGGGAGTAATATACCCCTAAACAAGGGAGGTGTGCGGTATGGTGAAGAAGCCGACGTGAATGAGGACGTAGTCCTACACCACACCATACACTCCTATAAGAGAGGACCTGGGTCGCGGCCCGGAATGGCCAATGGGCCTGATGGTTAGGCATTGGTCAGGAAGGCCTGACCTACTTGTAGTTTAACGTCTTGCAATGAGGACGAGGGTCGGGGACCCGAGGAGGCCAAGGGGCCTGAGGCTGGGCCTCGTAAGGGAAGGCGTACGACATGGTAGATGATCCCGACATGGATGAGAACGTAGTACTACACAACACCGTACACCCCGGGTGAGGTTGGGAGGAGGGGCCCGAGAAGGCCAGGGGGCCTAAGGTCAGGCATCAGTCAGGAAGGCCTGACGGGTCTGCAGTTTAACGTCTTACATGAGGACGGGGGTCAGGGACCCGAGGAGGCCAAGGGGCCTGAGGCTGGGCCTCGTAAGAGAAGGCGTACGACATAGTACATGATCCTGACGTGAATGAGGATGTAGTCCTACACCACACCGTACACCCTTATGGGGAATCGGGGCCGTGGGCCCGATCGCTAGGACCACCCGGGGGGAAGTTTGTCACCTCGGGATGGGGCAGAACAAATCACTGCACTCGATGTCTGGGACATCTCGGGGTGGACCTGAAGATCCAGGACACTGTTGACCATGTTCGAAACACAGCGTTCCTATGGTAACCTGATATGGGAGCAACAAATGAGCATCGACCGCTGACCAAATTCACAACTCAGGACTTGTATCGGCTTGTTGCTTGAAAACCCTCGGGGGCGTTGACCCGTAACGGTAAGAGAGCCCTTGGGCATTGTATCCAGGCCGTTCTTGGGGGTCCCTTTGGGTGTGAAAAATGATGGAATCCCAATCAAGGAGTGAGTGAAGCATAGCTGTATCCATCCATAAAAGAGGAAAACATCTCCAGGGGGGATGTGCAGCCGGGTCGAGGCTTGGTCGATGTGAGTTGGGGAAAAAGTGTGCACCCCGCCATGTCTTGACCCAGGGGGAAGATTTTGGCTTTTGGGCTGGGCCAACAGATGAAATTTCTGGGCGTTCCTACGTATCTAATGAGGATGAGAATCAAGCCATACGTAGTTCTTGAAGGCCATGCAGTTTAGCGTCGTGTGGTGAGGACGTGGGAGGATAGAAGAACGGGAGTGGGCACATGGTGTGACCCTTACAATCCTTGCATGAGTGGGGTTGTATGAGCGGGGCTAAGAAAGCCTTCCCCTCGCTACACAAGGAGCCTCCGAGGAAACTATCCCCAGGGGGAATAGTGGAAGGGAAAAGCTTGGGGCTGGGCTCAAGACGAGGTGTCCGAGTGCTCCTACGTATCTCATGAAGATGGGAATCAAGCCACATGTAGTTATTGAAATGCAGTTTAACGTCATGCGGGACGAGGAGAATATCATTTGGGGATATGTACGGTACGATGAGTGATCCGACGTGAATGAGGACGTAGTCCCACACCATACCATACAATCCTGCAAGAGGGTAAGTCGGGGAAAAACCAAGGGGCCTGGGGCCGGACCGCGGTCCGGGAGACCTGACTAGCTTGCGGTTTAACGTCTCGCGGTGAAGACGGGGGGCCAGGGGCCCAAGGAGGCCAAGGGGCCTAAGGCTGAGCCTCGGTCAGGAAGGCCTGACTGGCTAGCAGTTTAACATCTTGCAGTAAGGACGGGGATGCAGTTTAAGGTCATGCGGGACCATCCTACAGTTTAGGGTCGTGAAGGACCCTACAGTTTAGAGTCGTGTTGGACCATAATGTGCAGTTTAAAGTCATGCGGGACTGTTTCACAGTTTATCGTCTTGCAGGACGGAGATGCAGTTTAAGGTCGTGCGGGACCATAATGTGCAGTTTAAAGTCATGCGGGACCGTTTCACAGTTTATCGTCTTGCAGGACAGAGATGCAGTTTAAGGTCGTGCGGGACCAACATGCAGTTTAGGGTCGTACAGGACCCTTCTTGCCCTAGGAAAAGTATCGCTTGAGGAATTTGGCATTGGTGGTAGGGTTTATACGCTCTCCATCTGTTGTCACCAAGGAGTATGCTCCATTGGGGTAAACCTTAGGGATGATATAAGGCCCTTCCCATTTGGGTTCTAATTTGGGCGGTTTCCTACCGGGAATCATTGGAGCTCGAAGGGCCAGTACCAGGTCGCCCTGTAGAAAAGAGCGGAGACGAACCTTCTTGTTGAAGGCCCTTGCTATCTTATCCTGATGCCTTTCCAGATTGTGCAGGGCACGAAGCCGGTTCTCGTCCAGTGCTTCTAATTCGGCAAGACGGATCTCGGCTACCTCATCTGATGTCTGGTGATCATAAACTGCAGTGCATAACGACGGAAGCTAGATCTCAATGGGTAGAACGGCCTCAGCTCCATACAGCAGGGAATATGGGGTCACCTGGGTAGAGTTGCGAGTCGTCGTCCGGTAAGCCTAGAGGGCGTTGGGGAGCTTGTCCGGCCAACTTTTCTTGTTTTGACCAACCATCTTCTGTAGAATGTTAGAGAGGGTCTTGTTGAACGCCTCGATCTGTACATTCTCCTACGCGTGGTATCGGGATGTATGGTTCGACCGGATGTCGTACTTGGCGTACAATTTCTTTAGTTCAGCCGCTCGGAAGTTGGTGCCGTTATCGGTGAGGACGGCGTGAGGGACCCCAAACCGGTGGATAATGTTGGATCTCACAAAGTCAACGATGGAACGGGCCTTGAACTCTTTGACTGGAACTGCTTCTGCCCACTTGGAGAAGAAATCTGTAGCAGTCAGGATGAACCTACACTGGCGGGCTATTGCCGGCGGATATGGTCCCACTACATCAAGTCCCCATACCGCAAATGGCCAGGAGTACTTGGTGGGGTGGAGGGGCTCCTGCGGCCGATGCAAGAATTTGGCATGTAATTGGCATGCATGGCATCTCTTGGCATATCCAATAAAATCGTGGATCATAGAGGGCCAAAAGTACCCCAACCTCCGGATTTGATGGGACAGCTTCAGCCCAGCTTGATGGGCGCCACAGGAACCGACGTGAAACTCTTGCATAACTTGAGGTATCTCTACTCCTTGGATGCAACGGAGGAGGAAACCATCGAAACTATTCTTGTAAAGGATCTGTTCAAGACTGGGGCCGCTTTGGAGGGTAAATTGCAGTGCACGTCATCGAATTCGCTCGCGCTCGGCCCGGTTGTCTGGGAGGCGACCATTTTAGAGATACTCGACAAAAGGTGCCCTCCAGTCGAGAGTGGCTTCAACCACTGCGTCTGACGAACCCGGGACCCCTGACATGGAGGGTCCGGCAGTGAGATGACCTACCCGCATGCCATCATTGTCCTCTTGGGTGACGAGGGAAATGACTCTCCGGTGTGCCACATGTATGATCAAATCATCCTGCTCAGGTTCTGCGAGCGACGCGGCTAAGCCATCCAGGGCGTCTGCTTGGCCGTTCTAAGACCGTGGGACATGGGTAACCTCTGGTCGAGAAGAGAACTGGGCCATTAGGCGGAGGGTGTACTCCAGCAACGGTGCAAGCTCCGGCTTCCTGATGACGTAGTCCCCATTAACCTGTTTGATTACCAGCTCGGAATCTCCCTTCACATGTAGATGGGGCAACTGGATCTCAAGGGCCAAATCGAGGCCAGTGATGAGAGCCTGGTACTCTGCCTCATTGTTCGTATAGCCTTCTGACAACAGGAACGAGTATGGCAGGACAGCTTGCGCCTGGGTAATGAAGACAATACCCAGACCCACTCTGTTGAGTTTGGGATCGTTGAGCCTCCTACCGGTGGGGCTCCGGGAGGCACCGTCGAAATGAATTTGCCAACACGGGACATCATGATCGACTGAGAGGATTGTCTCATTAGGGAAATCCAGGTCCAGGGATTGATCCGTGGAGGTTGGATGGGCAACTAAAAAGTCTGCCAACGCCTGTCCCTTAATGGCCTTCTGAGGTACGAACCTGATATCAAATTGCTGTAGAATCACTGCCCACCGTGCTAGTCGGCCAGTCAGCATGGGGCAGTTCAGGATGTACTTCAGGGGGTCTACCCGGGAGACCAATTGCACCTCATGGTGCTGCAGTTAATGTCACAACTTCTACACGGCGAATACGAGCGCAAGGCAGTTCTTTTCGATAGGGGAGTATCTGACCTCCGTATCGAGAAGCATGGGACTGAGATAGTAGAGACTGTTCTCAGTACCCTCGTTATTCTTCTGGGCGAGCAGCGCACCGAGGGATCTCTCCAGGGCGGTCACATAAAGGACCAGCAGCTTTCCAAAGACGGGTGGCATCAAGACCGGAGGTTGGAGCAGATACTGCTTGATTTACTCGAAGGCGGTCCGACACTCCTCATCCCATTCATAAGCGGCGCCCTTCTTCATGAGCCGGGAAAAGGGCTTACACTTGCCGGCCAGATTCGCGATGAATCGACATATATAGGCTAAGTGGCCTTGAAGGCCTCGAAGCTCCCGAATGTTGCTCGGGGGAGGCATTTGGCTGATGGCCTTGATCTTCTCCGGGTCGATCGCGATACCTCGGTATCTGACAACAAATCCCAGAATCTTCCTAGAGGTGACCCCGAAGGCACACTTCAATGGGTTCATCTTCAGGTGACGGGAACGGAGGAAACCAAACACTTTCTCAAGGTCTTTGAGATGGTCCTGGCGCTAACATGATTTGACTACGAGGTCATCCACGTAGCATTCTACCAATGTCCTGAGAATCGGTTTGAATATGCGATGCATGGCCCTCTGATAAGTGGCACCTGCATTTTTCAAACCGAACGGCATAACCTGGTAGAAAAAGGTACCTTGGGGAGACCTGAAGGCAGTGGACTCCTCGTCTTCGGGGGCCATCCGGATCTGGTTGTACCCGGAATACCCATCCATGAAAGAGAGGGCTTGGAACCTGGCCGATGCGTCGATCAACAACTCTGTCACGGGAAGGGGAAAGTCATCCTTCGGACAGTGGCGATTAAGATCACGGAAGTCGATGCAAACCCTGATCTGCCCATTATTCTTCCTAACTGGCACAATGTTGGAAAGCCACTTGGGGTACTGGACTTCTTTAACGAAGTTGGCTTTGATAATCTTGTCAACTTCGGCTTCAACCATAGCACCATGAGAAGGGTGCATCTTCCTGGGAGGCTGCTTAAACCCACGATGTTTTGCCGGGAGGCCCAGACGGTGAACGGGTACCTGGGGATCTAGTCCTGGCATCTCATTGTAACTCCAGGAAAAAACATCACGGTGTTGTTTGAGGAAGTCTATGTACTGCTGCCGCTCCTCGGGGGACATGGCTGCACTAATCAATGTGGGTTTCGGATCTGCCTCGCTACCAAGGTTCACCTGTACCAGTTCATCAACCGTGGTAGAGACGCCTTCTTCAAAGGCGGGGAGCATCTTCTAAGTCTTCCTCCCCACCTGTGGGGGGATTTCCCGCGATGGGAGATACTTCTGGGTTATCAAAACCCGAGGGGCAGCTGGTGCCGGCCTGGGAAGCAGCGGTCATCACATCAGGAGACTCACTTGCCATTGAGACCATAACAATGAAGGCATTCGACCCTATACCATCTGGCCTTCGGCCTAAGGGGCAACGTTTGATAATATCAAAACAGTGGGGACGTGTCGGCCTGAGTCGGTGGATTCCAGACCGACGGAAGAGACACGTATGGCGTACCGCCGTTTTCATAAGCTTGACACTCCGGTACCATACATGGGTAGGAGATTCCAGGATGACTTGAGCCTGGTTGATGTAGGAGTACAAGGTGATTTTCTGCCGTCTCTTGGACATGGGAACATGCCTTCCTTGTGTACCCGAAACAACAAAACATTGCCCCATGTCGGGGGTCGTGGCCTCCAACCGGTGGATCGGGAGGTTGTAGGCGTCATCCATGCTTGCCCAGGGATCACTTGTGGCCGGGGCGGGTTCATCCTCACTCAATAGGATTTGCTTATCCTTAATTTTGTAATAACCCGCATCCAGATAGCGGGCCTCACAAGAAGAGAAAGGGGACACGTCTCCTTGGAGCACACCTACTCGACCGTTGAGCGAGTATTTGAGGCACTGGTGATACGATGAAGGGACCGCTGCATGCAGATGGAGCCATGGCCTACCCATCAATGCATTTTAGGCGGTTTCCTGAGAGACGACCATGAACTCGGTGCTGGAAGTTAAGCCACCGAACTGAGTCTTCAGGCAGATCTTGCCGACTGGGGTTTTCTCGGTCCTGTCGTACCCCTGGATCCTGAGGTCAGAGGGAGTCAAATCACCTTCAGAAAGACCCAGCTTTCGCAACGTCCGGGTCAGGATTAGATTGATTCCGAAACCCGTGTCAACGAGGTAGCGGCGGACTTCCATGCCATTTAAGTGTCCAGTGATGTACAACGGGTGAATGTGCCCCTGTATAGGAGGGTCCTCATCTTCACCGGAGAACGAGATAACCGCATGACACTAGGCGTTTTCAATCGTCTCAATATGGAAGGCTTCTGCAGCTGCTACCTCCGTCTCAAATTGGAGGGGGCTTCTTAGGGCCTCAGCAAGTGCCTTGCGCATTTTAGATGACAGGCGAAGGTCCTTGAGGATAGAAAGCCTCGCCGGAATGCCAGACAAGTGCTTTAGGACATCATACTTTCGTTCCAAACACGACCCTCTACTTACAGGAGGTCGGTCGGCGTTTGGAGGCATAGAGGGTCCTGCTGGTTGAACCGACGATCGGCTAGTACTGGGCACATCTTGCTGCCTACTAGTAGAAGCCTGGAGAGTAGTCGCCAGACTAGGATTGGGCAGCGGAGGCTGGGCTGTAGCCAGGCAGGACTGACTGTGATAGGAACGAGGCATCTCTCCCTGATCTAGTTGCACGAAAGGCGTTGGAGGTGGAGCCGTGGGCGTTAGATGGGGTTGCGCGTGCTGAGCTCTGCACTGAGCCTGCTGCCTGGTCTCAGTAGCATGCACGGCTTGAATGAAAGTGCCTGCGGACGTACCTCGATGACCGGCGCGGTTACGATTCCGCTGACGTTGACGTCGGTTGGAAACGTTGGGGAGGTTCGCCTGGCGTTCCCCCTCGTCGGGAGCCATATAGGGATTTACCAGCTCCACGGTATTAACCGAAGCATACCCCTGGCTATCGCTCGAGGAGTCATCCACCGCTGGGTGGATTCTGGGAGGAATCCCCATTTCAGGGGGCATAAAGTCACCGAGAGTGTGGGATGACGACGACAACGGCGGTGCGCGTTGCTTCTTCTTGCGTCGCCGCTGCTTTCCCTTTTGGGAAGAGGTCGAATATGAGGATGATGTGGGGGTACTAGATACTTCTTCTGAAGATTCCGGATGCTTCAGGCGCACCCAGATGATACCATGGGCACGGACGATGGTTTTTCGAGCCATCTAGTCATCGTATTTCTGGGATCCGCGGCTGGGGACCTGTTGCCACTCGCCTTCGCTGTCGCTGCCGATCTCTGATCCTGAAAAGACACCCGCCACTTGTGCTGGTGCTGGGCCCAACTTGAGTATGTTGTTGTTGAACTGGTCTTGAAGCCAGTCTTTAAACACATAGCATTGCTTGAGGGTGTGCCCCAGAATCCGATGATAAGGGCAGTAGTTGGGGTGATCGGTGAGATTCGCCTTTGTCGGCCTTCTGCACTCGGGCAGACGCACAATCCCTTGCTCTAGAGAACTTCGGAAGTATCCAGGGACCTGATTTTCATTGAAAAAATAAGTCTGGTACCTTCTTTCTGGATAGGGGCCCTGGGGGCCTGGCCCTGATGAGGGGCCGGAGGGGCCTGCCGAGGAGGCGGCGCCTGATTGTCTCGCCTAGGTGGCGGTGGCGCATTGCGCGGGGGAACCTGTCGGTTCTGAGGCGGTCTCTGCTGGGCAGGAGCCTATGCTTGAGGTGGAGGACCTCTGCGGGGTTGTGGGGATGGTGCCGCCGGCAGTAATTCCAGCTGCCTCGGGGCTTCTATTTGGGCCACCGCGGCAGGTTCAGCCCTGGCGGTCCTCCTAGCCGGGATCATGGGGGGCAACAAACATGCCTGACTAGCCTGTTGCAGGGCTTCCTCATGGAACTGACCCTTATCCGAGAAATCTCTAAATCCTCTAGGGTAGTTCTGGGTAATCAGGGAGGGTACCAGATCTGTCTTGATGTTCCCCACACACATCGTCAGTAATTGCTCCTGAGTCAGTGGCATATCGAGGGAATACATAAGTCCCTTCCACCGGGCGATGAAATCTGCGACTCTCTCATCAGGCCTTTGCCTGCACTTGAAGAGGTCTGTAATGCTGGTCTTCCACGTGGTGGAGCTGAACTGGTACAGGAACTGCCGGCGAAGATCCTCCCAACCGGTCACCGATCCGATAGGGAGCTGGCTGTACCAGACGAATGCCGGACCTTCCAATGTCTGTACGAAACATCGGAGCTTGGCGGCTTCTTACTGAGCCGGGGCCCCCAACATGGGGTCACACCTGGAGGAAAAATGTTCCAAGTGCTGCAGCGGGTCCCCTGTCCCGTTTAAAGGTGAGAAAGTGGGGTTCCCAAAACCCGGAGGTGCGGTCATATCATCCACCCACGCGGGATAAGGCTTGCCATCCGGTGGGACCGCCACCTACAGCGTTTCCAACGCTTCGAGGCGGGCTGTGAGCGCCGCAATAAGATCATCCAGGTGGGGGTCCCTGTCTTGACGGGGATTCCTAACCACAAGTGCATTGCCAGGTTCCTCAACATGGTAGATGGCTTTGGCAACTCGTGGATCAACTGGCGGAATGACCTGCATGGCGACTGGGGGAATTCGGACTGGATTCTTCAGATTGCCCCGTCGTTCAGGGGGGTTTGGCGAGACGTATCACGCCCTCTTGCCATACGTTCCGGCTTCTGCCCTGTCTGCGATAGTAGCATGATCTGGGTTGCCCAGAGGCATCTCACCGGGGGGAAATTGTTCCTGCCCCTGCTGCCCCGGCCTGGGATTACCATAGTCGGGTCGCCGCTCTGCTGCGCGCTCAGCCAAAAGTTCGTCAACCAGCCTCTTCTGCTCAGCAATCTGTTGGCGTAACGTGGCCTTCTCAGGATCTTCGTCCGTTTTCTGCACAGAGGCGGACGGTTCGGAGTGCTTGAAAGTTACGACGTGCTCTTTACCCTTTCCAGTGTTCCGACCGAGTTCCAGCGACTCGGTGGGTACGTGGAGGCCTAGCAGGTTCCCCTGCTAACGGGTAACTCTCCCCGATGGGTCCAGCAGTGGCGGTACGCCCTCAGGGGGGAAGTATCCATCAAGGAATTCAAGCTCGTCTTCCTTATCCACAACGTCGGCCATGTGGACCGTGACCCCTCTCGAGGGCATGTCCTCGATGTCACATAATGAATCGGGCTTCCGTCGGATAGGGTCGAAGTGGAGAGCCGCATAGTGTCCCCAACCATGGAATTTCACATGGGGGTGGCTCTCCTGATGATTCTGCATAGTGATTTAAAACTCTAAATACATTTCCGTTGAAGGGCACTCTGGCGGCTTGGGGACTCAGGGTGCTGGGCCACAAGGAGTGCGGCCGCATCGATCAGGCGACACTGCTCGCCGATTTCTTCGAAGTACTCTCGGCTTCTGGGGTACGCCACCCGTTCGTAATGAAGGCGGAAGTGTGTCGCCCATAGGGTTCGACAAAAGCACCCCACTTCTTCTAGGGTAAGAGACTCCGGTACGCGAAAATTCAGCGCTGCCGTCGGCCAGAACTTCTCTGGGAAGTAATTCGCTGTGAGAATACTCCAGAAGCTCCTGGGCTCGGACTCAGGGTCTGGCCCTGTGTTGCCCCACTCGTCAACCGGGGGCGGCTGAGGGACCGGTAGCGGTACTGAGGCAGACCTATGGGATAATAAACTTGGCAGCGGAGAGTACGGCGAGCGAGATGACTGGCCGCCGAATTCCGGGCCATCCTCCGAAGAGTGAGGTGACCTGGCCACGATGTCACGATACGACGGGCTGATAGCCACAACTTTCGGCACAGGAGTCGCGGCTACCGGTGACAGGTCGTGTCATCTCTCTACCGCCGTCGGCCCCCAAAATAACTCTCCGTGATCTCTGGTAGAGGTAGAGGGCGCTTCTGGTGATGATGGCGGTGATTGCGTAGTCGAGACCTGCGGAATTCCCAAGATTTCTTCCTCCAGGATGTACCTGCGGAGAGAGATGGGAATCTGGTGGACCTCATATTCCAGGAGAATGAGGCTAACGCGTCTGGTTCCTGCCCCAGTCCTTGATGCGGAGGAGCGGGGAGAAGGTTCCATCACAGAGTCGCATTCCTCTTTAGAGTTGGAGAAGCGGGCAGGTTTGATCTCCACCCGGGCCTTCTCAGGATTCTTCTTGTGGCGGTGATGACCTGCTCTCTTGCCCCGGGGTGGCTCTTCGGGACAGGGTTGATCCCTACCAAGCAGTCTCGGGGTGGCGGTGATGCCGTGGCGGAGAGGACCCCCACTCGAGATAGCCGAGGTGCGAGGTGCACTAGGGAAGATGTCGAAGGGCACATGGGGAGGACCTCCATGAACAACACCTATGTGGGCGGAGCCTCTGTTGGAATCGGAAGGAGCATGGGGAGGACCTCCATGGTCGATGCGGGCGGAGCGAGGCTGACCTTCACTCCTCGAGTTGCTGGGGTGAGGAGGACCTTCGCCGGTCACAGAGAGGACGTAGGGAGGGCCCCCACGTTGAAGAAGGACCGGATGGATGGTCCCTTTAGATTGGCAGTCGGGGGCAGGAGGAAGGACTTCATACCCTGTATAGTGGGCATGGGAAAGGTTTCCGCGCTGAACATCACTGCCACGGGGTAGGTCTTCCTTCGGGATGGGGGTAGTGCGAGGCATACCTCCATGACGAACTTCGGAACGGGGAAGCCCCACGCCCTGTGAAGTAGTGGCACGGGGAGGACCTCCGTACGGGGTGACATCACCGCGGGTTAGTTCGCGGCGATCACCACTCAGGCCTGCAACTCAGAGAGTCAACCCAGCCTGCTCGTGGGGCGGTTGGGGTCTCGATCCTAGTTGGGTGAAGGAGTTCCCCTTCTCAGTGTATGCAGGGGCTTCACGATGCACGCCGGAGGTGGCTCGGGCCACTGTAGCTATCAACGTCGACGCGCCTGGGAAAGCGTCCTCAGCCCGGGCCCGGCGCTGACGTCGGGTCGGGCGGACTGGTGTAGGTGGTGCAGGGACGTACCCTACCTGCTCTTCCTGTGGAGTTGGACGGCGGCGCTGACGCGGCCGGGCGGGAGCTCTCTCCTGAAGCCCTTGGGTCGGGACCCTGAGCGGGCTGAGCCGGACGGCGCCCACCTATTCAGCATAAGGTGAGGAGTCTTCAAGGCGTTCCGGGGATAGGCTCCCGAAACGGTTGAATGTTGGGGTGGGGAGCAGGGGCTCCCTGCGCGGCCTTTTAGGGCGGCGTTGACGGCGGGGCCTGGAGGCCTCCAGGTCCAGGCAGGCCATATCCCAAGTTGGGATGACCCCTTCTTCCTCGTACCTGCGCACGAGGTTGTTGATCACCCTTAGCTGGATGACCTCTGATGGGGAAAGGGGATGTGGGAGCCCCGTATTCCGCGATGTGGCAGCCGTCGTGGCGGTAGCGGTGCCATGTGGGGTGGCTGTGGCGGTGTTGCCCCTGCCCCTGCGTAGGCGAGGAGCGGGCAGTGATCGCGTCTCAGTGCCCCAGCGCCCTTCCATTCTCCACGTCTTTAATAAGGATCCACGCCAACACGCTGCAGAACGGAGTACCCCACGTTCTACTGCCCCGACTTCCGGTGAGTTTCACGACTGGCCCGCTATTTTCTTGGCGGGACCAGGGCCATATATCTGGATCCGGTGACACGTCAATCTACTGGTGTCTCGAACGCTACTAATATCCATATTGAGGAGAAGAATTTCACGTCGGGTTCACCATTTCTGTTTCCGACGCTTTCGCCGGGGCGCGTGCACCCGTCCGTCCGCGGAGGAAGGACGCGCGGTGCTTGTTGCCCCGCATTCCCGCTTTCCAAAGACAGGCGACATTTGCTCCTTATTCAGGGACATCTTCTCCTTGATCAAAACAGGATGATGGGATGTCGGTTTTTCCTCCTGTGGATTCCTCCTCAGAACTCGTCACCTAGTCCGGGTCTCCCTCATAGATTTAATACATAGTTCGTGAAACTCTTCCCAGTGCCATGTTTCCATGGACTCCGGTTAATTACACTGCTTCTGTCGGGACATTCCAAAGGGTCCAGTCAGGGAAGCAACCTTTAGTCGAGGGAGTAGTCACGTTGAGGCATCAGTAGCGTGTCCGGATGCTGGGGAACCTGGCATGTCTGTCTGTTATCCCTGGTCACAGGGCTTCTCGAGGGCGTGGAGGCCCGAGGCATCCCACATTGAACGTGGGGAATTATATTCCATAGACACATATATGAGGTTTTCCTCAGCTTCCCGTGTTTTAACACAGGGTACGCCACGAGTTTAACGTCTAGCGGAGACGGATCAACCCAACCGGAGCATTAGCAAGGATAGATCGGATTGAGGGATTTCCCTTGAAGGGATGCCGATGCCGGGGCCAGCCCATGGGCGGCTGTGAAGAGGAGCGTACCGAAATGGTCTCACCGAGTAATGATAGTCCGGGCGAGAATCAGGATAGGCGGTGGATGGATGAATGTAGTGGAGGGGGAGTGAAATGGGACCATCGTAGGGGCGACGGTGAATTTGGGCTTGAGCCTCGAGGAGGCTTCCTACGTATCCCCGTGGTAGGGAATCAAAGTCCGCATAGTTCGGGATGGTGCCGGTAAACCGACATGAATGTGGACCTTGGACCGATGAATGTCGTCAGCGAACCAACGTGAAGGTGGACCTTGGTCCGATGGGCATCGTCAGCGTATCGACGTGAAGGTGGACCTTGGTCCGATGGGTGATGGGCTTGAACCTCGGGGAGGCTTCCTACGTACCATGCCTTGACATGGATCAAAGACCTCGTAGTTCAGGTTGGGGAATACAGTTTAACATCATGCGGGACGATAGTGAACCCTTACGTGAATAAACGACGGGCATTGGGTTTCGGTGAACCGACGTAAACGATGGAACTTGGTCCAATGGGAAATGGGCTTGAAAATGGGGCCTCGCATACCGACTAGGAGACGGTTTGGGCCAATGATTGTTGGGCTTGAACCTCAGGGAGGCTTCCTATGTACCATGCCTTGACACGGATCAAAGTCCTCGTAGTTCGGATTGGGGAATACAGTTTAACGTCATGTTGGACGGGGGTGAACCGACGTGAATGAGGTCGGAATGACCGGATGGTGGGTTTGAACTTCGTAGAGGCTTCCTACATACCATGCCTTGACATGAATCAAAGACCTCGTAGTTCGGGTTAGTCACAACGGCTTGCCATCAGACTGGAATTGCAGTTTAACGTCGTGATGGACGTAGGTAGAACTCGACGTGAATTGGATGATGGGTGGGCTTGAACCTCGTGGAGGCTTCCTACGTACCACGCCTTGACATGGATCAAAGACCTCGTAGTTCAAATAGGGATTTTTCGGCGAACCGACGTGAAGGTGGACCTTGGTCCAATGAGTGGTGGGCTTGAACCTCTGGGAGGCTTCCTACGTACCATGCCTTGACATGGATCAAAGACCTCGTAGTTCAGGTAAAAAGGTGTGCAGTTTAATGTCATGCGGGACAAGGGGGGCATACAGTTTAACGTCATGCTGGATGAGGGAAAAACTCGACGTGAATGAACGACCGAGCAATGTGGCTTGAACCTCATGGAGGCTTCCTACATACCATGCCTTGACATGAATCAAAGTCCTCGTAGTTCACTATGGGTGGGGGTCAGGGTCGGTGCTCACTCTAAGCCCACGTGAGTCATGCTCGATGTGAGAAACAAGAGGTTGCAAGGACCTGACGATCACGTCGTGAAGGATGCGTCCGTGAGAAGCGAAGAGGGGCTTACGCGTTAGGCGGCCCATGGTGCTGGGACTTAATCCAGGATGGAGGCCCATTGTGTGACAAAGCGCAGGAAAAATGGACCTTGGTCCAAATATGGGAGGTGCCTCGTTCCCTATCACGCCCTCCACTGACCTTGGTGGTGGGGAAGTACGGAGATGCAGAGGCGCAGCCATCCGTTGGGGAACTGGGGTCGCCCTTCTCCTATGAACATACGCCACTCTAATAAGGAGGATATCATCCCTTGTGGATGGGTGATTCCACTCCTGTGGAGACGAGTGGTGTAAAGAATTTTCGAGCTGGCGGAACCCTTCGTGAGAGGCACGAGGTCGGGTCACAGTTTAACGTCATGTGTCGAGGACGTGGTGCTTGGCAGTTTAACGTCCTACAGCTCGGACGAGGTGGGTTCACTCCACACCCCTAGGACTTACATAACCGGTACCCTCTGGTCCTTGGGGAAGGGAAGGTACCAGTAAGGCCATGGTCAAGGGGGGTTGTGGAACGAACCATCAAGGGGTCCATGTTAGCGTGGCTATGCGAAGAAGCAATAGCCGTTAGCGTGCCTATGCGAAGAAGCATTAGGCGAAGCAACGCTACAGGTGGTGTTGTCCATGGGACTTTGAAATCACATCGTGCAAACCTGGAGGGTCGCACGGGAAGAGGAATTTCTAAGCAAAGGAGTGTGCTTCACGAAGTGGAGTGCCTTGGCCTTGGCATGGGGAATAGGTGTGAGTGGAAGGTGCTTCGCGAAGTGGAACAGTGTTCGCGGAGTACTGCCTCACGAAGAAGAGGTGCCTCTCAAAGCAGGGTCCTGCGAAGCAGTGTGCTTCACGATGTGTAGCGATCCTGCCTTAGCATAGGGATCACTAGTCTGGTTTGGGTGTTTCGCGAAGCATAAGCGCTCCGCGGCTGCCC
Source organism: Viscum album (assembly GCA_963277665.1). Lineage (NCBI taxonomy): Eukaryota > Viridiplantae > Streptophyta > Magnoliopsida > Santalales > Viscaceae > Viscum > Viscum album. The sequence goes on along the minus strand of OY728161.1, from coordinate 140,701,052 downwards.
GAGTTCCCTTGGGAATCCCCTTCCTTCGCGAATGCCCTTGAGCTTCACGAAGGGCATCCCTCTTGGAAGAGGGGCTCAAAATGAGACAAAGCAGAGGCGTCTCGCGAAGTAGAATTACCTCGCAGAGCTCATGATTCCCGGGGCAAAGAGTTCTTCGCGATTCAGGAGAGGAGAAGCCGAAAGGTCGGATTGTCCGTCCACGGGACTCAGGGGGAGTCCAGTATTTATAGGCAAGGGGCGCCGCGAAGTATAACTCGCACACCGCCTCAGGTGCTTCGCGGCGCGCTCGCGAACGTCAATGGCATCCGCAGAGGATTACCGCCTCTGGAGCTTCGCGGCGGGTCGCGAACGTCAAATGCGTTCGCGGAGCCTTACCGCCTGTGGAGCTTCGCGGCGGGTCGCGAACATCAAATGCGTTCGCGGAGCATTACCGCCTCTGGAGCTTCGCGGCGGGCTCATGAACCTCAAATGCGTTCGTGGAGGTTTAGCGCCTCTGGAGCTTCACGAGGCCGCGATGCTCAGGGCGCTTCACGCCGGGGCTTCGCGTCGGGGCTTCGCGAGGCAGCGCGCCAGCCTTCTTTTTCGTTCCTTCTTCTCGGGCCATATTTTGGCACCAACATAATCACATGGAAATCAATAAATGAATTAATAATAATGAAATTAATAATTATTGTCTTTTAAAACATACCATCGAGGCCTTTTTCTAATAAAAATAGAATACCACCGAGGACTTATTCCAATACATCTATATAATTGGGTAAGAACCAAACTAATACCCATTATTGTTTGTCACATGAGTCCTGCTAATGCATCGAGGGGATATAGAAGGCCCATCCCATTACTTAATAAGTATAATGCATTACTCATATGAAAGAGGTGAAAAATAATTTACATAGATTTTTTTATTGAAAATATAACATAAAAAATATTAATACTTTTCCAAAGAATAAACATAACCATAACGAATTTAGAGTAATATATGGAATGGTATTAATATAGTACATTTATAGTCAAACTGATCATAAAAAATCTATAGAAATAATAAGGATGGTATTATTAAAAAATTTCCCAGTTATCCATAAGTGAAATATTAGTTTTTTCATTGATGAATAGAAATAGTAGAAAAATTCCATTAAAACATTCTTGAGGAAAATATACTTTTCACATTGAAAATCAATTTTTCAAACTAAAAATTACCACAAAATTAGGAAAATTTTTTATTTGAAAATGCATTAGAAACATGTAAAGGAATATTAAAATAAATTATTATTCATTATGGTGGTAAATCTGTGCTCATAATGTGTATGTTAAAGTAAAGGTTCCTTTCATTTTTTTTGTAAGAAAAGTCAAAAAGTACCTTATTTGAAAAATGTTAAGAAGATAACTTTTAATTTTATTTGTAAAAAACTAGTCATTATTAAAATTAAATTTTAAAAAAACATATGAAAATATTAAAAACATTCTTGAAATTTTTATAGAAACCATGTATCTAGAAGAAATAAAATTTTCATCCAAAGAGAGAAATAAAATATATTTTTTAAAAAATATTTATAAATAATTTTGAGTACCAAAGATATAAAATAGTATTATTACATAAAAATTATATTAATAAAAATAGTAAAATAAAATTCATGAGTTTCTTGAGTGATATATTATAATATTTTATCATCCAGAATTTAATCATAAGCAATCCCAATAAATGATGATATTGTAAAATAAACACTTACCACTTCAGTAACTTTTGAATTATAATCCACTTGTAATAAACAAAATAAATTTAAAATTTAAATACCATGAAGATAAAGGTAATAATTATATAAAATATAAAATGGTATGTATATACACCATATAAAAGGAATAAGTGGTGAATAAGGAATATGTCCCACGGAAGTAAAAGTGAGACGATAAACCCTTATATTATGTATGATTTAATTTGTACGTGTTAAAAAATCATATATAATAAATATATACTTATTATTAATCTATTAAAGGTCCATAATAATATATATTATACAATATATGATTTAATTATGATCATTTATTACCCGTTTATTAAAAATTCCTCGTTAAAATTATGTTTTGGGTAATAACTGCTTCATTTTTTATTTATGTTTTTGGTTTGGTATTTTTTTCTCTTTAAATTGATCATGGTTACATAATATCCATAATTTTAACCATTATATAATATTTTCATTAATTGTTTTTTTATATTAATCCATAAAAGTTAAATAAAAAAAATGAATTACACCTTTCATGGAGACTATTGGTCGTACATACCTACGAGTGCTGGTTCTATTTTCTTGAATGATAGAAAAAAGGATGGTAAATAATATATAAAATTTATACCAACATTATCATTTAATATATATTACATATATTCCTTATATGTATCCTTATTATCTTCCATGTAATTCATAAGTTAAAAAATGAAACATATCGCTTAGCGAGGTGGTAGTCCATTGTACACACGAGAGACATTATAAAATTCAAAAAAAAAATGAAAAATAAGATGGTATATGTGGTATTATAATTATAGAATTATATTTGTTATATGAATATTATATATATAATTTAAATACACAATTGTATACTCTCTTAATAGGTGGTGATGGAAAGAAACTTACATCGATTCACAAGAAGGTAGTCCACCATACACATGATCGACAATTTGATTTCCCATTTGATTGAAGAAGAGAGGGATATTAGTTATCACATCAATATAATAACATATTATTATATGCTATATAATGGTTTTATTACATTTAAATTATTAATACATGAATTAGGCTAGTAATAGGGGGAGTAAAATGAAATATTTTAGTGAAGACATTTACCTTCTCTTAGAACAACCTCCTTTGGACATCCTATTAAGAACCATAGGGTTGGTATTTTGTGAATAACAGAAGATCTAGAACATGGATAAGGATATTGGGGAGATATTTTAGAATGGTTTTGTTTTTATCCAATGGTATTATGAGGTGTAAATAAATATGGGGATGAAGTTCCCTTTTATAACTGAGGAGGAGTGATATTTTTGTAACTACCCAAAATGATCCAATAATTGGAAGCATATCTCATCAAAACTTCCACCAAAATTTATAATTAAAGTAGATTAGGGATGATATAGTCTATCCAATACTCAACCACAATAAAAAAAAATGTTTTAAACATTTTTTTCCTTAACTTTAATGTTTCCTTACCTTTACCATTTTAGTTTTCACTACAGTAATTAGTCTTTTTACCATGGTAATTTATCTTTAAAGACTAGAAATAAATGACCATAATTAGAAAATTTGTACCCAAAGGTTCTAAATATGAACCCTAATTTATAAAATAAAAATTCTGTGTGTGCAGAATTAATTTTAATAAAATCTCATGTAACACACAAAAAACCATTTTACCCTTTATTATGGTAAACAAGTTTTTACTATTTGGGTGTAAATATAATTATTATAAAATTTACATTGGTCCATGAATAAAATATGTTTAATATTTTTAATCATATACCAATAAATTGGTGTGTGATAGTATTTTAAATAATTTTTAATCAATTAATAAAATTTTATTTATTATAAAATAACACTAATGTTAATTTTGAAACTATTCATTTAATTTGACTTTGACACATCAATACAAAGGTGAAAGTCAACTATATTATTTATAAACCTATATATAATTTTATATTTATCTAAAAAAATCATTTAATACAATAATTAATTCAATTTATATTAATTTTAATATTTTCAGTGTCATTTATTTTATTTTTCTATTAATTAAATAATTACCTCATTTAATGTAATTATTTGATTACTAAAAATTATAATAAATTACCCTCGTGAATTTAATTTCATTGTTCAAAAAATTAACAAAAATATTATTTCAATTATTTCTTTTTTACTTATGTGAACACATAATTGAAATTTGAAAGCAAGAGGGTGGTATTTTTCCTTTTTCTTTACTTAAAGTATTATATTGTTCAAATCCCTGGAAAAGTGTCCCAAAAGAAAATAAAAATATATCATAAGGTAATAATAGTATAAATGTGGATATAAAATATAATTTATATAAGTATTTGGGCTACTTTAACCCTTGTATTTTTAGTTTATCCCCAGATAAACCTATTTTAACCATAACCACAAGAATTAATTTTTAATGTTTTCATTATTAATTCTGAAAAACATTAATTTGAAATTATAATATATTATTAATTATACTTTTAAAAATATGCAATCCATTTCTCCAAAATCCCTTCAAAGAAGTGGAAAATTTTAATTTATAATTAAACTCACAGATGCAATGAAAATGCAATTTTCCAAAGTGAAACTTTTTATAAGTATAGGAAATTTTAATATAAAAAATAAAAATGAATTTGAATAAAATGACTTAAATTATAATTATTTTAATATAATTGAACTAATGTTACTTTTAGGACAATTTCATATCAAAATATAACTTTTAAATTCTTTTGACGAAAATGAAGCTTTAAATAAAAAAATAGCATTTTCACTATTCATCAAAAAATTCTCAAAACTTCACTCTCAGTTAATTTTTATATGATGATTTAAATAATTATGTTAATTTTTTAAAATATATTTTCTAAAATTGGTAAAAATTAATTTTAATATATGTGTGAAAAGAACGACAACACCACCTTTTAACAAAATATAATTTTGTAGAAAACGTTTCATTTTCTTTCAAATGATTATTATTTAATTTCTAATAAATAGATAACCATTTAATTTATTTTATACATGTGTAAAACAAGTAATATTTATAATTTATTTATTTCTATTCATACCCAACAATTTTATGGCTATATTATAATGTTCATAGTAAATAATAATATTTTAATAGTATATTGACATTCTTTTAAACTTAGTGTTTCATGTAGTGCAATCTATCAAAGCAATTAAATTTAAAAGAAGTACATTTCATGGGTTATTTAAGCTCAGTGTTTTGTGTCACATAATCAATTGAATAAAACATTCTTATTTTCAAATCATGGGGCTATTACATTCTACCCCCTTAAATAAATTGCACCCTGAAAATTATATTTTTGTCATCATAGGTCTAACCTTTGTTGAGAAACCATTTGGAAAAAGTGTTAATAAAACAGCATCTTGATAAGAGGGAAAGTTAAGTATGAAGGTCAGCTATAATAAAAAATAACTATGTTTCAATGTAGAAAAATATTAGTGGGAAGTGAAAATATGTACATATAGGAAAATCATAAGTAATTATGGAGAGTGATAGAGAACACTGATTACAAGAAATTGAATGATAGACCAAAGAACCTGAAATATATGATAGAAATGAAGGTAATAGTATAAAATTTTCATTTAAAGATCATTTTACTAGATTTTATGGATTATTTTACTATCACGATGGATAACACTAACAAATATATACTTATTTTATATCTTTTAATTTTATGAGAACAATTTCATATTTTGGTTATGCTTTGATCAACATCAACGTCATTTCTTACTCCATGAAATAAATATCCAAGATGACTTTTTTATTCCTGAAGCACCAGAATTAACATTTTATAGATTATAAGATCTATAAAATAGTGACAAGTATATTCATATATCCCTAAACCTTTACTCAAAAAATAGGTTAGTATGAGTTATCGAAAATGATTTATTAATCTCTAAACCTTAACTTTAACACCCAAAATTCAACTTAATCCATTCTATAAGTGTTTATTAGTCATATAATTTAAGTAAAAACAATTTCATATTAAGTAGGGCATCATGTATTCAAGTGTAAGTTGCTACACCCTTATTTCCAATTGGTTGTGTGTTTAAGCCCTATGGCCTTACCAGATGAGATGGGTCATTACTAAGAATATGGGTTGTCCTTTTTTAAAACAATATTGATATAATAACTATAATTTTACCAAAAATATTATTAATATCATCAAAAATAACATTGGTAATAAAATCAATTTCATGGATTTTAGTACCATTCAACATACACTTTCAAATCCTTAAGGAAAAACTACTACTATAAAATTATTATACATCGTATGATTCTTATAACCAAAATAGAATTGGTAAAAAAATACATATAAAATATAATTACTGAATCCATATATAAAATCACTTTAATCATTCTAATTTGACAGTATTAATGACATATGATTGGCTCTGCCCCCTTATCTTATTTTCAGGTATATTTCCTTGATTGTTTCAGAATTCGTTTGTGTATTTCCCCATATCCTTACAGTTGAAACACTGAACACTAGAGGTTTATTTATCACCATTTACTTCATTCTCTTAATGGAATTTATCTCTAAAATTAAATAAAACTTCTATTACCTTCAAGAATTTTATTAAGTATTTCTTTCCATAATTATCAAAAGTGAAAAAATCCGTCCTTCTCTTCTCCTCCTTATCCATTTTTTATCTCCCTTACTCTTATTATATTACTTAATTTTGAATCCATAAGAATTATATATATATATTTCTCCTTATTGATAAATCATTTTAATATATACTCATATTATTAGAATATTTTTGTGATTACTTCCCCTCTATGTATTGGATTAATCCCAATAAATAAATAGTCAATGTTGTTCTTTGGATTAAGTTTATAGTTCGCAACATGCATTGTTAAACTTGTAATGTTTATTTCATACATGGTATCATTTTCATCTTCCTTTTGTCTTATAATTATAAATTATATATATATATATTCTCATTTCTAGTGAGGGAAATATTTTTCCAAGAAAGGAACCTTAAAATCCTTCCACTCTATGCTCACTATTTCCACCTGATCCTTAGTGTGTTGAATTAATGACCCCCACTGATCTATATCCCATAAGAGATGATAAAATTACATGAAACCCTTCTCCATTTCATTATATCTTAGAGTGAGAAATGTATTATCTATGTAACGTATCTATTTACTAACTAAAAATGGGTTTTCAGTCCCATTTAACGATGAAGGTTTCTGATGTGTGAAGTTGTCTAACATTGTTACACCACACGGTGGATCAACAGAATAGTCCATATAGGAACTTTTATTACACATAATCCAAGTAAAATATCCCAATATGGTTATAATTTAATAAGTACCTAATGTATCACCAGATCCGACATTAATATATTTCATAAGAGGGAAATCCTAATGTGGATTACATTCATTGAAATGGTTGACATTTCTTCCACTAGGTTCCATTTCTAAATAATGGAATACAATACATTATACAATAACATTATGAAAAATAATATAATATCCCAAAAATAGTAAAATAAATAACATAAATTGAAAAATTTATGAATGGATAATCTTGTAATAATAATAATGCTTTCTTTGGGATAATTTACTAATCATAAAAATATTTTCAAATTATTAATAATGTTTTGTAAAGAAAATGTTAATTAACCTAGGAATATTCCCCATGAGTGTACCACCCCGTTACCTTCTTTTATGAATTCTTGGAACCATATATTTATCTTCTTTATATTTGGTCTTATTTTGGGGTAATTGAGGGATAATTTGGATAATTTTGTAAGTCCAAGGGGTTGTGTATGGTTGGAACATGATTAGGTAAAAATATGAGGGTTGGACCAGAAAAATCTACAAACTATTGTGAACCACTATAAGGGAGAACACAATTTTTCCAAACCATGTGGCCAACCCCTCTAAACCATGAAACATCATATAATGAGGGGTTTTAGATTTTTCACATTATTTGAAAAACTGTGTGACCTCATAGGATAAACAATGAATACTATAAGCATGGGTGCATGGTTAGGGTACACAGGTTGTCTCACCATGCAAATATAACCTAAAAATTGTGCACAAGGGTTTTAATTCCCCAATTTTTTTTTATTAAAATCCAAAAACCCTATGTTTTAATCTTTAAACACACTATTTCGATCCCAACTCAAATTATTGGTCTTTGAAGGCTTCAAAGAAGTTATTTTGACTCCTCCAAACCATTTTCTCAGCAGATCAAAGCTCTAGTGATTGTGTTGAATCTCATCTGGGTAAGTGGATCAGCTCTCATGTGGTTTCTTCCAATATCATTTTCCATCCTCCATAGAGAGTGATGGATAATTATGTTATCAATGGATATAAACTCTGTTTTTTGGATATTGATTCTTGGTTTCATTTCCTGATCTCTTTTGCCTCTTTCTTTGTTAGAGATCCTATTTTAGGTGTTGTAATTGATTTTTTGATTAATGGAAGGTGGTTATATATTTATTTTCCTTATAATTGAAACCTAAAGTTTCTAGACTGATTTGAAATGAGTTTTTAATTGATTTAAGAACCCTTATTTGAAAGGGTTTGATGTGTGAATTGAAATGGAATGGAAATTATGGAAATAAAACCCCAATTTCAATGAAATTGAAATGGCGGGTAGATTTTGGGAAAATGATGGCTTTATTTTTAAATTGATTTGATAAATTTATTGATGTTGAAAATTGACCAATATGGATTAAAGTGAAAGATAATTTCAAAGGACATGAATTAATGAAAACCACCATTTTATTTTTGAAATGATAAAGTCATGTTGAAAATTGAAAACTAAGAAATTATAATTTTAATTGATTTAAAATGTATGATTTTCCCATATTTTATTGATTTATTTTTAAATCATATGCTAGTCAGGGAAATTAGTGGTAACTGTGCTAATCATGCTAGGAACATGACTCCCTAGTAACAGATTGACATTGAAAACTATTACATAACAATTACAACATGAATGCCTGAGAGGCTTCCCATTTTGGGGTGTATATTGGCCTTGATGGTTCCCAAATTAGGGTTTATATTGACTTGTGTGTGCATTCCTATCTTGATATGAGATCATTTTTGTGATGTTTGAAGATCCTATTACCTGAACTAACATACCAAAATGATTTTTTATATGGTGTTAGGATTTGTTTACTTTATTATACATGCCAAATATTATTGAACTATTTATTTCATCCCAACTTATTTATATATGTTTTTTATATAAAATTTTATTTTAAGTATGTTTTGATTTATCTACCATATCTTTTAGTGTGAAATAATGTTTTTTTTAAAACATATGAATGCTATACAATACCTTGTTTATTTAATTCTAAATCCAAATTATTTTATTTGTTATGGAGTTGATTATGGAATTCATAGTGAGACCCTACTGATATTTATAGATCACACCATTCTAATTCCTTTAGGTTTTTTTATATTTCTTATTCCAGGTTAGAGAAAAGGGAAAGTTCTACTTAGAGGTGGTGGATGTTCTTGATCCTTGGGATCATGGGTTGTTCATGGTGATAGGTGGAGCTACTGTCTACTTGTTACACAATATATTTTTATACTTTTTCCTGGTTGATGTTTTTTTTTACTTTGGGATGTTTATCTATATTTTTGGTTAATATTTTACCTATTTTTTGGAAATGTCTCACCTTAGGAGTGTTGAGCATGCTGACCTCTATCTTTTATCTTCCACTGTTTTTTGGAAAATTCATTCCCTCCTTGATCTTGTATGATTCTAGGTTCTTGTCACCAACCCATGGGGATCAATAACTCCCTTCATTATATGTAATAACTGGATTGGGTATCAGGATACCAGGGTATCTAGGAAAGTTTATGTCAAAGTGGAATCAAAGAGAGGTTAATCATCTTTCCTTGATGTTAGTATGTGGTTTAGTATGTCTTGATGGGACTTAGAAGGTATTTATAGGTAATTTATTATCTATATCTCACCATATAGATCCATAAGTCACTATGGGTGTTTGGGAAAAGTGTCAATGAGGAATGTTTTGATATAATTATAGTATTTTCCCTATCCTTGACTTGATTTTATTGACATCCCAATATTAAAATTTTAATTTATGGAAGTTATCTTCCAATATATTTTTTAGTGTATCATTTCTTATGTATTCAGTGATTTCTACTGATGTTTTATAGGATCATACCTCTAAGAAGATGTGTGAATAGGACCCAGGAGAAAGCTACTGGTGAACCATAGTGAGAAAATCCTCAAGTGGACTAGAATCCTGTCAAGATTGTGGTACAAGATATCCAAGCTATAGAAAAAGTACCTTTTATGTTTCTCTAGTGGAATCTTGAATGGATGAATATATTGATCATTATCAGGAGTTTCTTCACAATAATACACATGCTTTATTCGGATCTAATGATCCTCAAGAGTTTTAGTACTATTTAAGAATGATAGAAGTTCTTTTTGAGTTCCTTGAAATTCCTGAAGCATTTAATGATAAATATGCAACCTTTAAACTGGAAGGTCCTAGTAGGAGATGGTGATATTCAATGGTGATGAAAAAAATCATGAGAGTTTTGAATATAAAAATTTTCAAGTTCTTTTCACCGACCATTTTAATAAATAATTTATGGTCTTAGTGAAATACATTGAGTTTATCAAACTCCATCGGGGTGAAATGACCATGAATCAATAAACAAATTGTTTTACTGAGCTTGTTCAATTTTATCCTAAAGTGGTGAGTAATAATAATTTTAAGGCCTATATATTTGATATGGGTATTCAATTTGACAATAATATCTTATTTTATTACTAAATCTAGATTTATATGTTGATGTGTTGGATATGGTGTCAATGGTTGATCTGGATATGGATGGTAATTCAGGGTTGATAGGAGTTCCTTTTTCTCTCAGTGGGAGTTTTGTGAGTTACTTTAAAAGAATTAGGAAGAAAAATGATTCTCCGGGTGGTTATAGATAGAAGGAATATCCCAGACCTTCTATAGTTCCTGAAAGAGGCCCATTGAAATTTTTCAGTGAGGCAAGGTAGGGAATTCGATATGTGTGTGTAACGAGGAACTAAAGATCTATAGTTATCATGGTCGCTCAGACATCTACATAAGTTATGCAATTTATTTTCTTATCCATGTAGTGAAATGGGATCATTATCTCTAAAAATATCTTATGTTTTAATTACATTCTTCAAGATATAAGGGGTTCCAGTTACATTCATACAGAAAAAATCTTCTTCACAAAGTACAAGAGTCTTCAGAGGAAGATATTACAAGTCTAGTGATTGTGATAGGTACTATCCCTATAGTTTCATCTTTAGTGAATTATTTATTTTATACTGGTGCATCAAAATCATTTATAACAACTCATATTGTAAACTAGATAAATATTTCAATGAATCTTTTGTCTTATGTGATGGATATTATCATATCCCTTTAAATGAAGAGAGAGTAGCATCTTCATTGTGCTGTTTATGTTTTCTCCTAATCAGGTATTTAGATTACCTTGAATTTTCTGGTTCATAATATCAAACCACTTAAAATCATTTTTAGGATGGATTGGATAATTCTATTAAGGACTCAATTGATAGTTATCCTCTATTGGTCTCCTTTATGCCGCTCGATAAGGTGTACTATGTCTATCAAGGAGAATGAGACCTAAGGTCAAGTAGAGTGGGACCATATTTTTTATACTTGGGCAAGGTAATATCATTGTTTTATTTTGTCTTGGAGTGATAATCTTGGAGTGATGATCTCCATCGAGTCATTATTGAATTTTCCAACCTGTTTCGTTATGATTTCTATGGTGTAACACTTTTAAGATAGTTAGAGTTCTCAGTTGATTTAGTATGTTGTACTGAGTCATTATCTATTCCCTTTTACCATATGGAACCAGTAGAGTTGAAATATATAATGACTCAGTTTGATGATGTATTGGAGAAAGGCTTTATATTATGGAGTTTTTCTCCTTTGGTGGAACCTATTCTCTTTATGAAAAAATCTTAAGGAACACTTTTACTATATGTTGACTATAGAAAACACAATATAGTTATAGTAAATAACAAGTATCCATTACCAATTATTGCCAATTTATTTGATAATTTGAAAGGGGAAAAGTGGTTCTTACAGATTTATCTTTAGGTTGGTTATCACCAGTTGAGAATAAAATAATCTGGCATTCCAAAGAACACCCTAATAAAGAAGGTATAATCACTTTGAGTATGACCTTTTTCTTGAAAAATTCCCCCAGAGCCTTAATGAATTTGTTGAATATAATATTCTATGAGTACCTATATTTTTTCATGGGGGTATATGTGTGTGATATTTGGGTTTAATCCAAAACTGAGGAGGATCATGTGTATCATTTTAATGTAGTTCTATAAATCTTGAGAGATCACAAAATTTAAGTGAAGCTTGAAAAATGAAATTTCTGGATTTGGAAGTGATATTATTAGGACACGTAGTGTGAGAACATGGCATCTTAGTTGATCCTGAGAAGGTGAAGGATGTTATGAAATGGGAGTAGCTGTGTAATGTTTTTGAGATATGAAGCCTTTTATTATTGGTGGAGCATTACCTTAAGCTTTCAAATAGTTCTCTAAGTTGGATTCTATTATGACCTCTCTCACTCATAAGGGAGTGAAGTCGGTTTGGAATTAGAAATTTCAGAAATATCTTTTTGATATGAAATGTTTTTTGAATTCTGTGCCAATGTTGACTTTTCTAGAGGTTGGGCATGGATATTTGGTCTTCTATGATGAATCAAGTCTATGTTTGTCATGTGTTCTTATATAGGATGATCATGTGGTATCCTATGGATCTAGGTATTTTAAATTAAATGAGTAGAATTACCCAAAACATTATCATAAAATTACAATTGCGATGAATGATATTAAAATTTGGTAGAATTACATTCTCAGAGAATGGTTTACCACTTATTGTGGCCCCAAAATATCGAGTTTTATCTCCTCTTAAAAATATTTTAACCTCCAACAAAGTCATTGGGTGGAGTACATAAAATATTTTTATTTTGAAAATTCCTATACCCCAATGAAAGGTAATTTTGTTGATGATTCATTGAGCAAGACAATTCCAAACTAGGTAGTGAAATAATCATCACAATATTGGAAGTAGGTGGCTATATTTTCAAAGTTTCATTTCAGAGCATGAGAAGAAGAACTGAGGTACTCTTGGAAAGTGTTTAGTTTACCTCAACTCTCCTTAATATGATTATTTAGGAACAAATACTTGATGATGAATTCGATAGAATTGTTGACTCTCTTCAATGTGGGGAGACTATAAAGGAATGAAAATTCTCATCTGAGGGAATCCAAAGTCTTTAGAATTAGTTTTTTGTACATTTACTGATAAGAATGTATGTAATGGGGAATTTCCCTAATTCCCAATGGTTTGTTTACCTCATAACCAAAAAGATGTTTTATTATGTGTGGTGATGATTATAGTGGCCAAGTTTTAGATTATACATTGTTGATTTTTTTTTCAATGTAATACCTGCCAACTGGTCAATGAACAACACCATAGACCTTCAGGTTTACTTAATCCATATTCAGTGATGACTTGGAAGTGGGATGAGATCTCTATGGAGTTCTTGGTTGGGTTTCCATGTACCCCTTAGTGAAAAATGTGATATGGGTTATGATAGATTGATTTACCAAATCGAAACCCTTCTTACACAATCATGATACAAAAAAAGTTGATGACTTGGGACATATTTATGTGTAAGATATTGTTATATTTCATATATTCCCCTTTTCTATAGTCTTTGATATAAATCCCCGTTTTACTTATCAATTTTGGAGAGACTTCTAGGAGGCACTGGGATCTCTAGTACTTTTGATCATGACATATAATCTATAGTTGGATAGACATAATGATGCACTATATAGATTCTTGAGGACATGATTAATTCTTGAGATATTAACGTTAATGGAGATTAGGATCTCTATTTGGGACTAGTTGAGTTCAACTAATTTTTTTTACCAATATACTACCAGAATGGATCCTTCTAGGGCCTTGTATGTTTTTCCTTATAAATCACCATTGTTTTGGTTAGAGATTGGTGAAAGTTATTTGGTAGGGCCAAGTTTAGTACATGAAATGATGGTAAAGATTTAGTTGATTCATTAGAGAATGTTGACCACATAGATATATTAAAAATATTATACTGACTATCATAGAATACCTTTGGAGTTTTTGTTTTTAATTAGTTTTTTAGTGTTTCACCCCATTTCGGTCATTGGAAGATTAGAAAATAGGGGAATCTTTCACATAAATTTGTGGGACCTTTTGATATTGTTGAGTTGGTGGGGAAATTGGATCACTATTTATAACATCCTCCAATTTTTACATCAATACATAGTGTGTTACATGTGTCACAACTTTTGAATTATCTTTTTGACCCATCTCGTCTCTTGAGTTGAGAGGATCTTAATATTAAGCCTGATTAATCCAGGACTGAGCATCCATTTAGGATTATTGACTCTAAGAAAAAGGTACTTTATGTGAGGATGATACCTTTGGTATGTGTGCTATAGAATCATGGTTCTGTTTTATATTAGGTGTGAGAGTATGAGGTACTGATGAGTGTAGTGGACTCATCCCTTTGACATGGAATATTCAGAGCAAGATTTTGGAGGATATAAAGTGTCTACGGTGGGGAGTTTATAATACAACATTACCTTATTTCAAGTACTCACTAACCAGTGATTTTATCTCCTTTATGTCAAGTTTTGTTTTGGGGTCAATCTAAGATAATTTGGAGAATTTTAGAACCCCAAGGGGATATACACGGTTATGGAAAACCATGAGTTTTTTCCTATAAACCATGAACCCTATTGTGATCCACTTAAAGGGGGTTCATGGTTTGTCTAAACTTTGTCTCTATGCCCTATTAAACCTCATATAGTGAGGATTTTCACATTTGGAACATGGTTTGAAAAACCGTGCACCCACCTTGGAGAAATCATGAACCCTACCAATAAGAGTTGATGGTTATGGTGAATGTTTGTCTAATTGTGTAATCTGAACTAGAAAAAAATGAGCACATGTTTTAATTCCTCTGAAATTTTCATTAAAATACCAAAAAACTCTATTTTAACACCTAATCACCCTATTTCAAACCTAACTTGAATCCTTGGTCCTTGAAGGATCCAAAGAGGCGATTTAGATTCCTCTAAACCCTTTTCTTACTGGATCAAAGCTCTGATGACCATGTTTCTTCTCCTATGGGCCAGTGGATATCTTCTCTTATGATTTCTTCCGATATAAATTTCTCTCTTCCCTAGAGAATGATTGATCATATTTTTATTGATGGATATAAACTCCTTTTTGTTATATCTTGATTCTAGGATGCGTTTCTCGATATATTTCGCTTTGTTCTTATTAGCGATCATATTTTTGTTGTTGCCTTTGAACATGTGAATAAGGTAGGTGGTTATATATTGATTTTCCCTAAACTAAAACCTAAATTTACTTTATTGAATTGGAATTATTTTTTAATTGATTTAAGGAAACTTATTTTAAAGTATATCATGTGTGACTTTAAATGGAATGAAAATTGTGGAAAGAAAACCGAAATTTTAATTGAATTGAAATGTGGGGAGGATTTTGGGAAAATTATGGCTTGATATTGAAATTTATTTGATGTTGAATTATGAGAAAAATTGTTGAAAGATAAATTTAAATGGCATGAATTGATGAAAACCATCATTTTGGGTTTAAAATTAGAAAGGCGTGCTGAAAACTAAAAACCAAGAAATTGTAATTGTAATTGATTTGAATTGTTTCATTTTCACATGATTGATTGATTAATTTTTGAAGAACAAGTTAGCCTGAGTAGTTATTTATAATTGGGATAATAATTCTTGGATTGTGATTCCCTTGGAATGGATTGATGAAAACAACTTTTACAAAACAGTTGCGACATAAATACCCAAGAGGGTTCCCCTATGGGGGTGTAGATGGACCATAAGGGTTCCTTAATTGGGGTGTAGATTAATTTGTGTAGGATAACTTATATTGGGTCAAGATAATTTTTTATATTTCTGAGGATCATATTACATGAATTAAAATATCATTGGGATTTTTTACATAGTGATATGTTTTGTTGACTTGATTATACATTCCAATGATTATTGAACTATTTATTTCATAGCAAATGATTTGAAAAAGTTTTTTATATAAAATGTTATTTAAAGATTGTTTTGATATATCTACCATAAATTTTAGTGTGAAAAACTGTTTTAGATTAAAATATGTGATTGATATTGCAATCTTGGTTTATTTAAATAAAAAGAATAATTGGTTTTTAAGGCATCAAATATTGATTACTTAGAGAGAATATACTGGGATTTATAGATTACTACATACCTTTTACTTGAGGAATTTTTATACTTTCTTATTACATGGATGATAAAAGGGAAATATACAGTTATAGGTAGTGAATTTTCTTGATCCTTGGGACTATTGAGTGGTGATAATGATAGATTGAGCTTTTTTCCACTTGTTACACTTGGGATTTTGATATTTTTTATGGCTGATATTATTTTTTACTTTGATATGTATATATATTTTTAGAGAAATATTTTACCTATTTTTTTGGTACTGTCTCCCTTTGTGAGTGTTTAAAATGATGATTTTTATCTTTTATCTTTTGCTGTTTTGTGGAAAAATAATTCCCGCTATGATCTTGTATGATTCCAAGTGCTAGTATCCCGCCCATGGGGATCTATAATTCCCCTCAAGCTTTTCAGAGCTATCTTAGGTAAGGTATTTGAGTTGGTTCAAGGTAGGGAGTTTCAAACCAGGTGCACGGTAATGGCAGGTTCACTGAGCACACGAATGATTGACAATATATACTTATACTAAATCTTTTAGGTGTTACTACCCCTAGATAAATTGTTTCCCAAACTACTTCCACTTTTAGTATCTATATATATATTTATTTCTTAAAAAACCACATAATCTCTAACTTAACAAAATATTAGTTTGTTCTTATGTACATATCATCAAAGCCTATCATAGGGTTATATTCTATAATCTATGATTTCCTAAATCAAGTTCCCAAGGTTTCTACTAAACTTACTCTAATACCAAATACAAATACCTTGACCCTAGTAGTGTATATTAAGTGGTTACCTTATTATATTGGCACTAGATAGAAGAAATAACATCCAAAAGGAAAAAATGGTGTAGTAGTATTAGTAAACTAGGTGCTTTCATGATTTTCGCATACAATTTAAAAATAAAATAAAATAAGGTATTTTATTTGAGATCATAATTATTCCTTATGGAATGTCCCTAAATATCATTTATAAAAAATTTATTAGAATTATGGGGAAAGAAAACATAAGAAAGGGGTGAGATATAATTCTTATTAAGGGTATGCATGTTATAGAATCTATCATGAATACATAATACAAAATCAATAGGACAAGGTATATAAATAATTTTTTCCATTTAATCAATAAATTTAACCTAAATAATAATTTTTTAGGAATAAATTATGATCAAATAATTTCTTATAAATAATCTGATGATCTAGAAACTCATCTATGGATATCATAAAAAATAAAATAATCATATGGAAATCAACAACGAAATTCATAATGATGGATATATTAAACACACAATCAAAGAATTATGCCAAGAAATCTAAAATAGCATCAGATCTTTGTTTCCATATATCTATATAAATGGTTATGACCATAGAAAAAACCCAATCTAGCTTGTCTCACGAGACATACCGATGCATCAAGTGGCTATAGTAGACCCTTACCGTCACATACTAAGTCCAAATAACCCCTCAAATGAAAGTTGTGATACATAATCAAGAAAAAATTCTATATTAAAAAACTATCATATGAAATTTTAATAATTTCCTAATCAATAAATATAATCATAAAATATTCAGTGTTATATAGAGAACGATATCAAAATAGTATATCCCCATTCAAACTAATGATATACCATATAAATAAATAATAATGATGGTATCATTACAACATATTCTAATGATTCATAAGTGAAATAAGGGGCTTTGTGATTTATGAATATAAATAACATAACATTCCATTAAAGAAATTTTTGTGGAAAATATACTTTTTTACTTTGAAAATCACTTTTTAAAACTAAAAATATCTAGAAAATTTGGGAAAAATTTTTCATTAAAGAGTTCATTGTAAACTTTTAATGTAATATTCAAATAAATGAGTGGTTATTTTGGCGTGGAAGTTCTATTTATATAGATTAAGTTGAAACAAATATTCCTTTCACATTTCTGTATGAAAATTCAAAAAGAAACTAATTTGTAAAACATCATAAAGATCTATTTTTTTTTTTGAAAAAAAAATCCAATAATTATTGAAAATTATTTTAAACAACGAAAATGAGAATATTAATAAAATATTTGAAAATATTTTTAGAAAACTCAGATTTGGAAGAAAAAGGATTTTTGACTCAAGAGGGAAATAAAGCCAGATTTTCTAAAAAACGATTCTCAATAATTTTAAGTAACAAAGATAGAAAATAGTATCATTACATTAAAATTTCATGAATAAACATATGATAATAAAAATCATGAGTTAATATAGTTATAGCTCATAATATTTCATCATTGAAAATTTAATGATAAATAATCTCGATAAGGACAAGATTGTAAAATAAACGCTTACCACTTCGGTAAACTTTGACTCGTAAGACCCGTGAAAGAAATAACATAAGTAAAAAAGTTAAATACCAAGAAAATAAAGGTAATAATTATATAACATATCAAAGGTACATTATATAAACTACACATAAGTAAAAAGTAGTGAATATGACATCTGTCTCATGGAAGTAAATGTGAGATGAGAAACCCTTATCTCAGGTCAGATTTCATTTGTATGTGTTCTAAAATATTTTATAATAAATATATAATTTTTATACCTATATTAAAGAACCATTTAAATATATACCATAACATAAATTATTTATTTTTGACCTTTTATTACTCGTTTATTTACAATTCCTTGCGAAACACTACATTTTGGGTAATAACTACTTCGTTTTTTCATGTATGTTTTGGTTTTATATTTTCATTATTTTTACATTGATCATGGTTCCATTATCTAAATTATTATAACCATGATATAATATATTCATTATATATTTATTTATATTTATCTATTAAATTTAGAGATATAAAATGAATTACACTGTTCATAGATAATGTAGGAAATAAGTATACAAGAAAGTTGATTCCATTTTCTTGATTGAGGGGTAAAACAATTTAAATATTATATAAAATTACTAGAGTAATTTTTATTTAATATATATCACATATATTCATTAAATTTATCCTTATTAACTTCCATGTAAAGAATAAGTGAAAAAAATGAATCACATCGCTTCGCGAGGTGGTAGTACTTCGTACACACGAGTGATGTTATCGTATTCCCATGGAATGGAAAGTAAGATGGTATATGTGAAATTGTAATTTTGTAAGTATAATTTTGTTATTAATATTATATATATAATTTAAATCTATAATTATATCCTTTTTTAAGAGGTAGTGCTGGAAAACGAATTACATCTGTTCACGGGGAGGTAGTCCACCATACACACGATTGCCGATTGCGTTTCCCATTTGATGGAAGAGGAGATGGATATTGGTTATTCCATAAAAATAATAACATATTAGTATATTATATATTTCTTTTTTTATTATATTTTAATTATTAATAAATTAATGATTTTTGTAAGAAGAGTAGTAAAAGTAAATAGGTAAGTGAAGACAATTACCTTCACTTAGAACAACCTCATTTGGATATCTTATTTAGGACACCAGGGTTGGTATTCTGGGAATACCAGTATCTCTAGAACATAGATACAGATGTTGGGGATAAATATTGATAGGGTTTGGTATAAAAAAAGGATTTAAAATATTTTAATAAGGGGATTATGTGACATTTTATAATTGAAGAGGAGTGACATTTTTTTAAATATCTAATACTATTAAATAATGGGAAGTCACTATCACCCAAAGTGCCAAAAAAATTTATAATTAGTGGAATTTATGGATGATATAATTGGGTGAAACCTTAAACACAAAAAAAGTAATACATTTTTTAAATATTTTGTTCCTTAACATCAAATTTTCCTTACTTTTACTATTTTAGTTATCACTACGATAACTAGTCTTTTTTACCTTGGTAACATATCATTTAGTACTAGAAATAAATGAAACTAATAAGATAATTTGTAACCAATAATTTAAATATGAAATAAAATTTATAAAATAACAAACCAATGTGTGTGGAAAATTAATTTCAACACTATATCATGTACCACACAATAAAATGTTTTACCCTTTACCAAGGTAACAATGTTTTTACAATATAGGTATAAATATAATTGTTTTAAAATAAAAACTAGTATATGAATAAAAAATAGCTGATTTTTTTAAAAATATATGAATAACTTGGAATATGATAAGTTTTTAAGAATTTTAAACCATTTAATAAAATATTATTATTTATAAAATAACATTAATGCCAATTTTGACACTATTCATTTAATTTGACTTTAAAGGCATCATGAAAAATGTGGAATAAAAATATATTATTTTAAAACATGTATGTAATTTTCTATTTATCTAATAAATTAATGGGATATAATAAATAATTCAACTTATATTACTTTTATTATATTTAGTATCATTTATTTTATTTTTTATTAATTAAATAATCACTGTATTCATGTTGATTAAGAATTTAAAGTAAGTATATGATTACAAAAAATTAAAAATAAATTAACAACTTAAAATTAATCTCATTATTATAAAAATTTCCATAAATATCCATCCACATCTTTATTATTTCATTATAGGAACACATAATTGAAGTTTAAAAGAAATATGGTGGCATTTTATCTTTTCTTTACTTTAATAATTATATTGTTCAATTTCATTGAAAGGTGCCCGAAAAGAAAATAAAAATAGATCCTGAGGTAATATGAGGTTATATATTATCAAAAAATATAATTTAGAAAATTATTTGGTTCATTTAAACCCTTATATATTTAGTTTAATCCCTAGTAAAACCATTTAAACCTTAATCACGATAATAATTTCTTACTATTTTCACTATTAATTTTGAACAAAAATTAATTTGACATTATAATATAATATTAATTATGATGATTCAAAATATGGAGTGAATTTTTACAAATTAAATTTATATAAGTGGAAATTTTTAATTTAAAATTAAACCTGTAGATTCAATGAAAAAGTGGTTTTCCAAAAATAATTTTTTTAAGTATAGAATGTTTTAATTTAAAAAATAAAAATGAATTTTAATCAAATGAAATATACTGAAATAATAATGATTTATTTCAACTAATTTTAATAATAAAAAACTTTATATCAAAATTTGACTTTTAAATTCTTAAAATGAAAAGGCATTTTTCAATAAACACCAGTATTTTTTACTATTCATGAAAAAATTAATGCTTTTAGAAAATTATAAAAAATTAAATCTAATATTATTTTAAAATTTTGATTTTAAAAATTAAGTTAATTTTTAAAAAATAGACTTAATAAAATGGTAAAAATTAATTTTAAATTATATTTACAATGCACGATGAAACCTCTGTTTAGAAAAATGCAGTTTTTCCTAAAAAAATCCTTTTATTTAAAATTATTCTTATTTGATTTCAAATAACTAGATAACCATTGATTTTTTACATGTGTATACATATAATAATAATAATTTAGTTAGTAGTATTCATACCCACAAATTTAATGACTTGGTTATAATGCTTACAATAAATAATTCAAATTTAGTATTATATTATAGATTGATTAAACTTATTGTTGCATATAAAAAAAGTTATAAATTATATTAAGTTCAAATAAATATATTTAATTAGTTATTTAATCTCACTATTTCTTTTCAAATACACTATTTATGACAATTTTCTTTTTTTTAAAATCTAAGGGTGTTATATAATCAATCATTAAATCAGGGTATGTTCATGTATGGTTCAGTTTAACCACCTAATTGAATAATACTATGAATTTATATCATGTATGGATGTGGGAAAATAATTAATCATATAATATAATTTAAAATTTTAGATAATGATTTTTTATTCTGAAGATGTTATATTAATATTTAAATCTTCAATTAATAAAACACCCTTTGATTGTTAAGAATCACAAAAACATGCTTCTTATCAATTTGTTTTTAAGGATAAAGAATAAAAAACTTTTGAAAGGATTTTGTAAAAGATTAAATAATTATAAAAAATCACTAATGGCGATCTTAATTAGCTAGTAATGATGAAATTTGAAAGAATAATGAATATTGAAATCGCTATTCTGGAACCCATACAAACAATCAAAACTACAAGAACCTGATGTGGAATCCATAAGAATTCATGTAGAGAAATATTACTTATGAAAAATATGAATGAGAAGGGATATTATTAAGGATATAAATTATTTAATTAAGATATCAATGTTTTCGATAAAGGATCTTAATGTATGTTCATGAAATTCAGGAAAATAGGTAAGGATTCTTGATATCAAATTCCTCTCTTTGAAACATATTTGGTATTATGCACATAATCTCATTTATTAGGTGTATATAAAACCTATTTGATATTTCATATAATGAAATATATTTTAATCATGGTATTTTTTGTTCAATTATAATACTTATGTTTCAAGGGTTTTTTATTCAAAGGTTTTTATATTTATAAGGGGTTTCTTGGTATCAATTCTAATTATTTGAGACATAATAAATTTTGAGAACCATGTTTTCTCTATATAGTGTATTCACTTACCATGGATATATTTTAACATACTCTTAGTATATAATGTGAATTTATACACTTATAATGTTCCCTTATTCATGTGTAAATTAATTAAGTTGTTTCCCTAGTAGATAAGATTTTTTTAACTCAATTTAATCCATTGAGTTAAAATAATTATTTGAACGTTTTTCATATATGTTGGGTATATTATAACATTTTATTGTATTATGTGGTATTTTATCATTGTTTTTTTGGGGATATACATTCAAACACATAAAACATTTGATGAATATTCCCTAATTCTTGGGTAATGTTCATTTATATCCATTCACTTTCTTTCTCTAGATGGCTTATGATCATGTTATTATATTATTGAATTTTTTGTATACCAATTTATCTATATGGTTTGACCATAAAATTTTACATAATTTAGATTATATGATGTTCACTTAGAAATAATTTTATTCGTTTTAAATGGGGATTTTTTTTGGAATTCCATATATTTTTATTCCAATATGTATGATTATTGGTAAGATTACTATGTATTGTTTGACCATCCACCTTATTTTATAGGTTGAGTTACAATCACGCTATCCCTTTTGTTAGAATTGAAAAATTATTGATATTTTTAGTGATTATTGAATGAAAGTACAGGTTGATCATATATTGATATTATGTATTCTTCATTATATGGATAAATATTTTTTTTTTCAGCCAATGGTTCCTTAGGGAATGGTATAAAAGGTCTTACCAAAACTTGTGGTGAATTAATTGGACTTAATCAGGTGACAGGTGAGGACCAGAATTATATATACCCTTGATGCATCGGTAGGTATCTTAAGGAAAAATAGGTTTGGGTATTTAGTGTATGCCTTCCTAATTCAGTAATAGTTCTTGACTGCTGTCTTAATGAAAAGTGAAGTGACTTTGAACAGGGAATTGATACAAGGTTCTTGATGTATGAAATTATGCATTACATTAGTATGAAATAAGTATTATTAACATATATGTTATTATTTTTAGTCATGGATATAGATATCTCTCAATTTCATGTTGATTATAACATTATGTTTTCAAATGACTACATTCATTACATTTAGGCCATGTTTATACCATGATTGCTTTAATTATATGTTTCCCTTATTGTGCATTTGAGATAAAAAATTTATTATGTTTCCATTCCCTATGCTATGAAGAGAATTAGTACACATGACATGTTTAGAAAGATATTTTATGTGGAAGAATTTATGAGAGTTGTTTATGAATAAACTTGAATTAAGTATTTTCTTATATATATATAATTGAATAAATGTCATATTGTCACAAAGAACATAGGACTTATTAGTTTAAAATGTTTTATAATTATCTAAAGCACTAAACCTAAAAATATACAATGGATTTAAGAGATAAAATAACCATTAATTATTTTTTTAATTATATGTGGTTATATCAAGGCCTTTAAAGATTGTATGAAAGAAATTATTTAAAGTATATGTCTATGAGAACCATATCTGGGAGTGTGGGTCCTTGACATCATAGTTGGTATAAAAGGAAAGGTTTATAAAATTTTAGTGATTTTAATATTTTTTAGGATAATTTAACGGTTGATAAGTTAAGGGAGACTATAATAGATAACCCTTTGGGATAAGTATATGATTTAATATTAAGGTAACAGTGAATGTTTTATTTAGGGATTATAATAATAAAAATTTAGTGAAAAAACAAGGAATAAGTATAAATATTGGATAACTTCTCGATGATTTAGTAAAATATATATTATGTGGTTTTTCCAAGAAATGAAACCTTGGTAGGATACTGGAATGTTTATGTGGCTATGAAATAGATTCACTTAGGGGTAATCACCCATAAATGGGTTGGTTGAGCCTTTAATCATATTGAACACATGGTGAGATACACCAATGGATTTGATTTGGTTAATCAAATTCCTTATATGAACCATTATGAAGGATTTAATAATATTGTTAACTATTTTTTAGAGAAACTAATGAAAAAATGACCATGGATAACCAAGTATTGAACAAAGAGAGTCATAAGTTGATCCAAAAGTATTATATATTAAAATAGATGTGTTTTAAGGGAATACATATTTAGATTGATATTTTTATATAGATATTTTGGATATTATCTAACCATTTTAGTTTTCATATTCAGTCAAAACCGAATCAAAGAAATGAAGTTGAAAAAGGTATATACTTGGAAACCACTATATCTTATAACTGAATAAGGGAGAATACATAAACGGTTATGAATATTATTATATTTCTGATATAATATTTTATGTGAGTTCCTAGTATAACTTAAGGTTGTGAGGTTAATATTTTCTTTAAACTCTTATATATTTTCATTAATGACTGATATTTTTCAATGATATTTAGGTATACTCTAAAATCTATGATGATTATGTGAAATATATAAGGATTATTCTTCATTAGTTTTTCTTTAAAGTTAATTTGGAATATATTTAATGTTGTTAATAACCTAGAAAATTTATTTTAATGGATGGTTATATTGTTGAGGAGAACTATTATAGAACACATGATTGAGGAATGGATTACTTTTAAGTTTAGTATACACACAGTAATGGGATAATAAATGGTGGATTAATTTTGATGGAGAAAATTATAATGAAATTGGTAACCTTGGGATTTATAATTGATTCATGATATTTTTAGATAAGTTCATCTCATTTTTGGTATTTTTATATATAGTGACCGGTGTGTGACCTTCTGAACTAGTGGTTAATACCATTTGAGGGTTAAATATAGAGCTAATATTTGGAGGAATATGTAATATTGTTATGGGTTAATGTCTTAGAGATTCAAATAGGTTTCGTGAAAGGTATGTTATTGAGAATATATGATTATGATATATATATGATTGGGTATATGATTATATAAATGACTAATGATTCTTGAAGAAGGATATGTTGGATTTTGAGAGCATAAATTTCAATGAATATTGGGTTTAGAATATTTTAAGAAAGTTCATGGTAATTTTGGATCTCTATTTTATGGATTAAGTTAATAAGTATAATATATCCCAACTTAAAGTAACCTAGGTTGAACCAAGAATGATAAATGTTAAACTGAGAGTTATATAAGTTGAACTAAGTATTATACAAGTTGAGTTTCCATAACTATAAGCTAACATGATAGTGTTATAAAGTGACACATCTTGATGTTAAATTTTTCTATGGTTATTTATGATAATTCAATTGTAATTATTCACACTCATGTTAAATCATTTTGTTTTATTAATGTATGGAGCTAAATGGAACATGGGTGTGAGGGATAATGAAAAGATTACCTTGATGAAAAATCCATCAGAATGGGGGATGGAGTGAGAAACCTTATGATTATTCATAACCAACTACCATGAAATAGTATTAACAATCTGAACATAGTCAAAGTCCCAAAAAAATCTAAGGAATAGAAAGATGGAATCTCATGAAAGATCAAGTGATGAAGACGATGAAGGAAAAAAGATTTAATTTTTCATATATAAAAAATGAGAGAAGAAGAATGGGGAACTTTCTTTAATGGGACATATAAATGCTATAATTGTGGAACTGATGGTAATTAGACTTATAATTTCAAGGGAAAGAGAGAAGATACAACAAATATATTACTTCAATTGCAAGAGAGTGGGGGCATTATGTGACTCAATATACCAATCCAAGGGAAAATAAGGGAGATAGTCACCATTAGAAATGAAAATAAGGAAAATACTATGAAACTATTACTAATGTATTACATAGTGAGTTTTCACTAAAGATCTTACAGTTTCCTATGTAATGTATGATTTCACCAACTATAGAATATTGAGTGGTTTGATTATCATATAAATCATTATCCAGGTTTGTGGTAAGTTATTTCATAGAGATATATATAAAAATACCGTATTATAATTCTATGTGAAATTATGAATCTATTAGACCTATTTATAAATCATTTATAATTATTATTCATATAGTTAAATCTCATTCCACATCCTAAATAAACCCATGATCGTATAGTGGTGTATGGTTAATTCTGAGTTCCCTATAAAAACAACTCTTTTATTATGAGTCAAATTACAAGGTCACAATTTATTGGGGGGGGGAGGGAGAATGTAACACCCTGAAATTATAATAGATGATTACCTTTAATAAAGTTTATGCATTCAATAGTTTTCTCAACAAGCAACACTAAGCTTAAAAGAAACAATGATATATTTTGATGAAATATAAATATTTAAGTATGAAAACTACAAGAAAAAACTGGTTTTTGCGACAGGTTATTTGGGATGGGAATAAATCCTTTCGCAAATAGACCGTCGAAGAGGTTATTTGTGACGGAAGAATCAACCCGTCACAAAAAGTAAAGCGCGGTTTGGCACGATTTGCACGCCAAACTGGGCGGAAGGGTATTGGCAACGGGGAGGCACCTTCCATCACAAATATCGGGAGGCGGTAAATACTATTTGTGATGAGATGTTGTCCCATAACAAAAAGTGTGTCGGCATGTCACTTTTTGCGACGGGACCCATCACAAAAACCCTTTTAACCGCCGACAGAAATTAATGCAGCCGAAGGTATTTGCGACTAGATACCCATGGAAAATAGTCCTATCGAAACTAATCTAACCTATATATACCCCCATCCGTTTTTCCTTCCTTCCCCTCAATTCTTACTTTCTCTATCTCTAAACTCTAATTTTAGAGGGAAAATTTTTCTGAGTTAGTTTTTTTTACGAAAAATTTGTGATACCGTCTACAATTATAAGTGATCAAGTTTAAAGGTATTTATGTTTTATTTAATTTAGTATCTATTTCACTTTTTATATTAATTTTAATTATTGTGGATTAGTTGTAATTAAATTAGATTTAATTTTTTTTATCATCAATATTAATTTGTAATAATAAATTGAAATTTTTAGTACTAATTCTTAGTAATTAGTAATAGTTAATAATTATTAACGATAATTAGTAATGTATATAAATAATTAGCAGTAATTAGTAATTAGTAGCTGTAATTTGTAGTAATTAATAATTATTAACGTTAATTAGTAATAATTAGGAAAAAATAGTAATAATTAGGAAAAAATAGTAAAAATTAGAAAACAATAGTAATAAATATGTACAAGTAATAAATATTTAAAATTAGTAATAAATACTAATAAGTAGTAATAATTAGTAATAAATAGTAATAAATAGTATGAAATAGTATGAAATAGTAATAAATAGTAATAAGTAGTAATAAATAGTAATAAATAGTAATAATTAGTAATAAATAGCGACAAACAATAATAAATAGTAAAAATATTAATAATTAGTAATAAATTGTAATAAATAGTAATAATTGGTAATAATTAGTAATAATTAGTAATAAATAGTAATAAATAATAATAAATAGTAATAAATATTAATAAATAGTAATAATTAATAATAATTCGAAATAATTAGTAATAATTAGTAAAAATTAGTAAAAATTAGCAATAATTAGTAATAATTAGCAATAATCAGAAATAAATACTAATAATTAGTAATAATTACTAATAATTAGTAATAAATACTAATAATTAGTACTAAATAGTAATAATTAGAAATAAATAGTAATAAATAGTAATAAATAGTAATAAATAGTAATAAATAGTAATAAATCGTAATTCTTAGCAATAATTTTGAATAATTAAAAATAATTATGAATAATTAGTAACAATTAGCAATAAATAGTAATAAATAGTAATAAATAGTACTAAATAGTAATAAGTAGTACTAAATAGTACTAAATAGTAATAATTAGTAATAATTTGTAATAAATAGTAATAAATAATAATAAATAGTAATAAATAGTAATAAATAGTAATAAATAGAAATAAATAGAAATAAATAGTAAAAAATAGTAATAATTAGTAATAATTAGAAATAATTAGGAATAATTAAGAATAATTAGCAATAATTAGGAATAATTAGTAATAATTAGCAATAATTATGAATAATTATGAATAATTAGGAATAATTAGAAATAATTAGGAATATTTAGTAATAATTAAGAATAATTAGGAATAATTTTGAATAATTATGAATAGTTTGGAATAATTAGGAACAATTAGTAATAATTAGTAATAATTTGTAATAATTAGTTATAATTAGTAATAAAGTGTAATAAATAGTAATAAATAGTAATTATTAGTAATAATTGGTAATAATTAGTTATAATTAGTTATAATTAATAATAATTAGTAATAATTAGTAATAATAATTAATAATTAGTAATAATTATTAATAATTTATAATAATTAGTAATAATTAGTAATAATTAGTAACAAATAGTAATAAATAGTAACAAATAGTAACAAATAGTAAGAAATAGTAAGAAATAGTAAGAAATAGTAATAATTAGTAATAATTAGTAATAATTAATAATAATTAGTAATAATTAGTAATAATTCATAATAATTAGTAATAATCTGTAATAATTAGTAATAATTAGTTATCATTAGTAATAATTAGTTATAACTAGTAATAATTAGTTATAACTAGAAATAATTAGGAATAATTAGGAATAATTAGGAATAATTAGGCATAATTAGGAATAATTAAGAATAATTTAGAATAATTAGGAATAATTAAGAATAATTAGAAATTATTACAAATAATTAGGAATAATTAGGAATAATTAGAAATAATTATGAATAATTTAGAATAATTAGGAATAATTAGGAATAATTAGGAATAATTAGGAATAATTAGGAATAATTAGGAATAATTAGGAATAATTAGGAATAATTAATAATAAAATCAGTTTAAAAAATTTTAATAAATTGAAATAACTTGGCATAATTTCAACTAGATTGGCGGTACTCATATTTCTCGATGATTCTTATCCTTTCAACTCTCACCGACTCAAAAAATTATGAAAAATATGATTCTACGTATGCATATCCAATCTCGTATGCATGAGTTTGGATATACATTCGTAGAACCACCTTTTTTATAATGTTTTATGGTAGTGAAAGTTGTAAGAGGATGATTCATTGATGAAAAGGGGGCTCTTTTATCGGATGACTCATTTACTTGCATCTTTATCACACTAAAATCACAATAAAGAATCTTCTTGGAGGTATGATTGTACATTATCGTATGCATGAGAATGGATATTCATACCTCTGAGCAGATTCTTCATTTTGATTTCAGTATGAGAATATTACAAGTAAATGAGCCTTCAGAAAAAAGAGTATCCATCAATCCATTGGAAATTGTGTTGCTCATAATTAATGGTAATTATTAAGAAGTAGTTGTAGTTATTTATATTATTTTTTTAGATAGTGTTTTTCTAATTTAAAATTAATTAAAAACTATAATGATTTTATTTTTTTTAGAAAAATATGGAACAAGGAAGGCAAAAACAGTCATTATTAGATGATCACACTTGCATAAATCAGTACAAAAATCTAAATGGTTCTGGTTTAAATCCAGTATATATTGAGGGTGTTGAATCTTTCTTATCATTTGCATCATAAAAACTAGAATTTTTTTCAGAAGAAAAAATCAAGTGTCCTTGTAAAAAATGTGATCTGAGAATGTTTGAAACATTTGACAAGGTTGGGGGACAGTTATTGTGTTTTGGTTTTCAACCAGATTATGTATTTTTGGTATCAAAATGGTGAACTAAGTTCCAGAGAAGATACTAATAATTTGATTCCAGATCCATCATGGTTTCAAAATTTAGTACATGATTTTGCAAGTCCATCTGTTCAATAAACTGAAACTTTGGATGATATTGATTTAACTGCTAAGTTGGAACCATATACATTTTATGAGTTGTTGAGGTCCACTGAGGATGAATTATATCCTGGTTTCAAGATAATAAAATTAGAAGAAGTTGAACAATTTATGGCTATTAAATCTGATAATTCAATGTCAAACAACTATTTTGATCAGATATTTTCTTTGGTTAAAACATTATTACCTGATGGAAATGTGTTTCCAACAAATTAATATGAGATAAAGAGGCTGGTTCATAATCTAGGCCTTAGTTATTGGAAGATTCATGCATGTGAAAATGATTGCATCTTATATTCTAGTGAAAATGAGTCGTTGGATAGTTGTCCCACAAGTGGACAATCGAGGTATAAAGAAGCTCAATTGGGGAAGTCTGGATCGATTCCTATAAAATAGTTGAGATATTTCCCACTTACACCCTAGATGCAACGTTTATTTATGTCTCATAACATAGTGTTAATGATGTCAAGGAACAAAACCAAGATTTCAACTGGTAAAAGTTTGAATCATCTATCTGATGGTGATTTATGGAAACATGTTGACTGACTGTATCCATCTTTTTTTCTTTAGAATCCCATAACATGCGATTAGGTATTTCTACTGATGGTTTTTGTCCGTTTGATTCTTATGGTAGTCAGTATTCATATTGGCATGTCATTATAACTAAATACAATTTACCTACATGGATGTCGATGAAGTAGCCCTATATCTTTTTGACCTTATCAATCCCAGGACATCCGAAACAAATATTGATGTTTATTTGAAACCATTTATTGATAAGTTAAATTCATTGTGGGGTAATGGTGTTAGTACATAGGATGTTGCTACAAAACAAAATATCATATTAAAAGATGCATTGATGTGGAAAATTAGTGACATCCAAATATATGGCATATTATCTGGCTAGAGTACACATGGTACGAAATCATGTCCTTACTGTATGAAAGACAATAAAGCATTTATGCTTTTCAATAGAAAAAACCTTGATATTTTGACTGTCATCATACTTTTCTTCCAACTGATCATCCTTTTCGGAGGAACAAATGTCATTAAAAAAAGGCACAATTGAAAGGGATGAACCTTCCAAAATGATATCAGGTACAAAGTTAAAATTAGTTGTATTTTCATTACCTCCCATAACATTTGGGCCAATAGTAAACCAAAAAAAAATTCACAGCTTTGGGGAAACACACAATTGGTTAAAACGAAGCATTTTTTTGGGATCTGCCATATTGGTCAGATTTGTTGGTCTGCCACATGTTGGATTTCATGCATATTGAGAAGAACTATTTTGATAATTTATTTCATACAGTTTTGGATAAAGTAGGTATGACCAATGATAATGTAAATGCACGATTAGATCCTTCCCAAATTTACAGGAAACTGAAACTTGAATTGTTTCAAAATGTATGATCACAGAGGTTAATGAAGCCAAAAGAAGCTTATATACTGTCCAAAGAGAGTCTCTTATTATTTTGTCAGTGGATTGAATATTTGAGACTTCCATATCTCTATACTTCTAATTTGGGTAGATGTGTTAAGAATAGTCATATTACCAGATTAAAAAGTCATGATTTTCATGTTATAATGGAAATAATTATACCAATTGGATTCAAAGATTTTTTGAAATCGGATTTGGGATTCAATAATAGAGATATCATATATTTTGAGACATTTGTGTGGTAGCAACAGACTACAATGCACTAAGAAAACTGGAATAAGATGTTGTTGTAATTATATGTAAACTGGAAAAAATATTCTCGCCATATTTCTTTGACTCAATGGAACATCTGATATTACATTTTCCACATGAAGATAAATGTGGAGGTCTAGTACAGTTTCAATGGATGTAACCATTCGAGATATGCATGCAGAAATTGAATAAAAAATTACTTAACAAAGCATCAATTGAAGGATCAATTGCTGAATCTTATTTAAAAGAGGAATTTCTTTTTTCTACTCTCATTATTTTGAATCTGAATATACCTCAAAACCTAAATGAATGGCATGGAATGAGGGGAATGTTGATGATGAAATGGAAAGTAAATTATCAGTTTTTAATCAACCAGAGCTTGGATTTGGTGGCGTTCATGAACAATGGATTTCAGATGATGAACATCACAGAGCTCATACATATGTTCTTTTCAACTGTGAAGAAATGAAATCATTTTTTCTGTGACTGATTCAATAACTTGTTCTATAATTTATGTTCAAGTAAGTAAACTTATTTTATTTTTAGGTTATATGATAATCATATCAAGAAATGGCTTCCAAAAATTATAGTATCTACTATTGAAGAATGCCGAGAATTTTTTTTCTCAATGGTTTCAAAAACTAGTAACATAAATTATTGATGGTTTAACATATCAATTCAGTTTATCATTTATTATATTGATAATTGTTTTACAAATTTTCAGGTGTCTCAGCATGCTGATAAAATTGATAAGAGATTGTGTATATTGAGTAACCCACCATAAAAAATGGTTAAATATTATAATTCATATGTGGTGAATGGTTTCGATTTCATACACGTGCATATGGGGTATAAAAAAAACAATGAACAATGGATTTTTCTTCAGAGGATTGCATCATAGAGAAAATGAAGTTTACTTTTACGACATGCTGGATGAAATTATTGAACTATCTTATCCAGGTAAAAATTACATAACGATGTTTGAATGTCAGTGGTTGGATACTGAGGGAGGATTGCGTGTTCATATGACTCATGGAATTGTTGACATTAAATATAAAAGTATTCTTGCTATAAATGAACCATTTTTACTAGAAAAATATGCACATCAAATATATTATGCAAAGTACTATGCTACTTTGAGAGACCTAAGTGATTGGTGGAGTATAATAAAAATGAAATCTCAGGAAAATATGTTTACTCAAACTGAATATGGTTCTACTAAAGTGAACCAAAATTAAATTTTTCATGAGAATAATAAAAATCAATCATTTTCATAAAGAGACCCGAATATTGATGATGACACCCAAAAATTAAGTGTCGACGATGATGATGATGTTAATGATGTTACTAATGAATTTTAAATGGAAAGAGATGATGAAACTGAAACTCACATGGATATAGATGATTCCGAGGATGAATATGAAGACATTAACATTATCAAATATGAAGATGATGATGAAGGTGAACATTAACATAGTTAAATGATTGTTATAATAATAACTAATATATTTCTATATGTAATAGTTATTTTCAACTATCTTCTAATAACAATCATTTTTTGTTTCAGATGGAACCTAATCTACTTCCTGAGTTTCCAGAGGCTGAGATAACTTTGGATGAGGAGGATTTGGGATCATCTGACCCTCATCCTACTGGCAGTTTAGGGGGTATGTGGAGGGGGCGTGGTCTTGCATGACTGATGATTCCTGACCCTATCCTCGAGCGATGTCCACATCTTGGCTTAGATCCATGCACACAGAGGTATGGTAACCTGTGTATTTTATTTAGCTTTTATTAATTTATTTATATAATAATTGTTTGATTATTTATTATTTTTTCACAGTTTTGTGCATGTAGCTATTGGATAGAGGAGCGCTATTTTGAGAAATTATTTTTCTCAGCCATGGATCACATGGGAACAGATTCCCATTGATGTGTAACTTGACATGTTCAATAATTGGCTGGTACGTAAATAAATAATATTTATTTTGAAATTTATTTCATTAATAAATTGATTTTATAAATTATTTATAGGGTTTATGGTATCCCATCAATGATATCATGCATGATGTTATCCACGTGGCATGTGAGGTGTCTATGCATGAATGTTTATGTCAGTTTTTTCACAATTTGAGAAGGATGACCATTAAGAAAGTAGGAGTGACAATATTTGATGAGTCGTATAGAGCCCACCAACTAGAGTAAATTTCATCTCATGTTTGGGATGAGTTATGTTCACACTGGTTGAGTGATGGATTTCAGAGGAGATCTTCATTAGGCCGGTAGAACCCGGGGAGACATGAGGTGACACATCACGCTGGTAGCCATACATTCTGTACGCATTGAGAGAATCTAGTAAGTATTTTTTTTAAATATTTTATATAACATTAAATATAAATAGTTTATTTTATATTCATATAGGTATTTGAGCTTCCCGATATTATGGAGTACAATGTTTATCGGAGGATGTAGAGTGATCCAACCACTGGAGAGATTAGAGGTGATTTCCAGCATTAGATTGTGGTCAGTATTATTACTTTTTTAGTTTGAAAATTAACCGCATATAATATTTTTACTATTTTAATTTCAAATTTGAATTGAAGGAGTCATTTGAGGTCACGACCTCTCATACACAGGCTGAGAGTCAGGCCGAGATGGCCGATCAAACTAGTGCCCAACATTTTGATGAGGCGATAAGGATGTAGGCAACCCAATATGCCATTGAGAAGGGCCGAGTAGTTGGTATCGTCTCCCATTTGACTCCTGGGACTTATTATGGTACTATTGCAATATCAGCATCTAGCTCGAGAGGAGATCATGGAGAGGCATCATCTTCTGAATCACAGTATCAGGAGCAGTTGCGAGCTCATAATGAGCTTATAGAGAGTTTGCAGATGCAACAGGCAGAGATGTATCAGCAGCAACAACAACAGTACAAGGAGAATATGCATCGATGGAAGAAATAGTAACAGGAGCAACATGAGGAGGAGATGTGTCTATGGAAGCCAATACAATATGAGTAGATGGAGTACTGCTCCATCTGACTCGTATTTTAGGGATGAAGTTCCCTCCACCATCTCTTCCAACTCCTCCAGCTCCTCCACCTAATCTAGAAGACTACCCCCATTGATTTTTTATTATGTTAAAAACAATTGAATTTAAATTTTTTATAATATAAACTATTTACAGTTTTTACCATTTATATTGATGCGAATATTGCTTAATTTATTTTTTTAATTTTTTTAATATTTTAATATTTTAATATTTATTATTATTATTATTAAATTTTTAATGTTTGTTTATTTTACTAATAATAATAATATCAATTTATTATTTTTTATATTTTTTTTGCGAATATTGAGAATTTTAATATTTTTTTAATATTAATATTATTTTTTCATTAATCATAATTTTATTAAATATATTTTTTTATTTTATTCAGTATTTTCAACGGGACCTTTTGTGATGGGACCCTATAAAAAATATTATATATATATATATATATATATATATATATATATATTAAAAAGGTATTTGCGATGGTAAAAGGACCCGCCACAAAAACTTTTCTGCAACAGGACCGTCTAACAAGGTTTAGGTATATATAACATATATAAACAGAGAACGATTTGAGATGGGACGACGAGCCCATCACAATAAGTTTATATATATATATATATAATATATAATCATTGATCTATTTGTGACGCTGTTTTCAGCAACCAACTATTTATGATGGGACCCCGTCACAAAATCTCATTTGTGACGAGATCCCATCACAAATAACCCGTTGCAATTACCAAAAATTCCAGTAGAGGACCATTAAAAACCTACGTGTTGAATTGGAAGTAAGGAAAGAGAGTAAACATTTTATTAATTATATGTATATAAAAAAGGATATTTTAATATGAATTAAATTCAATTAGTTTTCCTTAAATAAATAATAATATCCTTTTTTGTTTAGAAAATTATTTTTCATAATTTTTTTATGCGATACAAATTTATATTTCATGAAAAATATGATTAATGATAGAATTTTATTGATAATAATAATTGGTTAACACCAATTTAGTTATTAAATGATATAAAATAGGAATACCAAGAGTTAATATTTTAAATTTTCATTTTACAATTAAAATTATTTTTTTAATATATTATTTGATTTTATTCAAAAATTTAATTTATAAATTTTTTAATTTGAAATTAATAAAATTGAAATTAATTTTTAATTCCTCATAATAAAATTGACCTAATATCAATTTTTAATCTATTCTTGAAAAGGTTAGGTTTTAATCGAATAAACAGTTTTCATGAAACTTGTTATTATTATGAATTAATCATTATATAAAATTGATATATAATATTATAAAAATAATTAGGTGTTAAAATATGAATATATTAGACAAAATTATGTTTTTTAAAATATTATTTGAACTTATAAATCCTATGTACAACATTTTTAGAACTATTTAAAATGTTACTTTAATGGAAAAACTACTTTTGGTCTTTTATTTGAAGTAATTATTTTCAAGGGATATTTGGTTTTGGATTGACATATAATCCTAATATGATTTTTTATAATAAATCAATTTATGTCATTAAAATCAGAATATAACATAATTTTATCTTATATTTAAATTTGATGCTTAAAAACATTACTTCCCTAAACCCCATGTTTATATGATTATGTGTATTTATTTTAAAATTAAAATTTAACACCTTCAAAAATATTATTTTTATTTTAAAATTTATAATCATAAGTATAAAATTATGTTAAAAGGTCAATCATACTTTTTTCACTAAAATTAACTACTATGGTTAGAAATTAATTACCAAGGTAAAAGTTAATTAGGGTAAAAGATAAAAAGTTAAAACAAAAATCCTTAATATACTCAAATATGCGGAGAAAAGAAGTGTTTGAGGTATGTTTTGACAATGAATCATTTTCCTACTATCTTTTTTTCCATTTTTTCATAGAAACATGAGTTGTTTCATTTCATTGTTGAAAATATAATGGTTACTACCAAAATTACCATTATATTCACTTATAAAAGGGTAAGGTATTCACTACTTAAATACTTACCTATCATTTGATTT
The DNA here is from genome assembly GCA_963277665.1 of Viscum album. Taxonomy (NCBI): domain Eukaryota; kingdom Viridiplantae; phylum Streptophyta; class Magnoliopsida; order Santalales; family Viscaceae; genus Viscum; species Viscum album. The sequence goes on along the minus strand of OY728161.1, from coordinate 140,663,927 downwards.
TACAAATTAAAAAATTCTAATTTTATCCTCCTATAAGCCTATATAATTTGAAATATCTTTTATCACCATTAGTTATCATAAGAACTTTATCTCCAAGGAGACTTCTAGGAAAAATTCAAGTCCCTAAGGTGAGTACTATCAACTAATTAGTTTTATTCTTAATTATAATATTTAGATTTTATCATAACAAACCTAATATAATGTTATTAGTATCATTTATATAATTTAATTTCACTATATTATGGGTATTATCATTTTTTATTCATATACACTATCAATTAATAAAAACAAAACCATTATTCTCACGTTTTTAGAGTACCACCTTTACGATGCAACATGTTTTGTTTTCCTTCACCGAATTATAAAAATAGATTTAAAGATTATATAAAAGGATAAATATTAATCTACTGATACCATTATATTTTTCATTACAAATTAAAGAACCATTTAATTCTATTAACAAGAAATGATCATCATTAATTTTATTATTTAAAATAAGCGTTCTAAGAGGATAACTGTTTATTAATTTTTTTTTAAAATTTCCATATCCATTACTTATTCTCATAATTCTTTCCAATATTTATATATCACAATAATAAAAACTAAATAATATCATTATGATTTTGGTAAAATGATAATATTGCAGAACCACCACAAAATATTTAATTAAATCAAGGTATGTTCATGTTTAGATCAGTTTTACCACTTAATTGAACAATACATTGATTTTATATCAACAATGAATATGGGAATTTAATTAATGGAATAATATAATATAAATTTTTAAATAATAGTTTGTTTTGATTCTGAATATGTTATATTAATATTTAAATCATTAATGAATAAATCACTATTTTATTTATAAGAATCATCGAAACATGATTCTTATCAACTTCATCTTAAAGTATAATAACTAAAAAACTCATGAAAGGATTTTAGAAAATATTAAATAATTATAAACATCCTTAGTAGAAACCTTAATTACCTAGTAATGGTTAAATTTTTAATGAGAATAAATATACTGATAAATCTTATGAAACTAGTAAAATGATAAAAAAACAAACAGATGTGGAAAAGAAAAAGAATTCATGTAGAGAATGATGATTTATAAAAATTATGAATGAAAATTTCTATTATTAAGATTATGGTTTATGTTATTAATATATGTATTTTTGTGATACTATGAAATTCAAGAAAAGTGGTAAGGGTTTTTTGTCTCAAATTCATCTCTTTGAAATATATTTAGTATTACGAACCTAATTTCATTTATGTGGTATTTATATTGAATATTTGAGATATAATATCATGAATTATATTTTTATCATGTTATTTTAATTATAATTACAACCACACTCTTTCATTGGGCTTTTATTATAATGTTTCTTAAGCTGTACGTGTTTTCTTTGTCTTAATTTTGATTCTTTGAGAGATAAAACATTTTGAGTAGCATGTTTTCTTTGTATTATGTACTCACTACCCATGGTTATATTTTTATCATAATGTTTTTATTTAATGGGGTTTACTATCCAAATAATGTTCCTTTATTCATGTGACTATTGATTCAGTTGTTTCCCTAATAGTGAGGTTTTTTGTAACTCAATTTTCATTCATTTAGTTATGATCATTATTCAAACATATAGAAAAATCACCATGAATAATCAATTATTGAATAAATAGAGTCATAGGTTAATAAACAAATATCACATGTTAAAAAATTGAATCATTAGGGAATAACTATTTAGATTGATGTTTTCATATACATATTTCAGATAATTTCATAACCACTTATTTTTTTTGTATTTGGTTGAAATAGGATAGTAGAAATGATGTTGAGAATGGTATTTACCTAGAAACCAGTATGTCTTATAACTGAATAAGGTACCATACTTAAATGGTTGAGAATATTATTATACACCAGTTCTGTTGAAAAAGGTGAGTTTCTTAGTCTTATATAAGGCAATGAGATTAATATTTTCTTGAAACTCTTAGATATATTCATTTGTGAGTAATATTTATCAATGATATTATGGAATATTTTAAAAAATTTATGAGGATTTTGTGAAATATATAAGGACTATTCTTCATTAGTACTAATTTAAAGGTATGGGGTACTATATTTAATGGTATTAATAACCATGAAAATTGATTTTATGACAAGATTATATTTTTGTGGATAAGTATCAGAGAACACATGAATGAGGTATGGATACCACTTATGTTTAATATACACTTGATAATGGGATAATAAATGGTGCAATCTTTTAAATAAGTAAGATATATAGTAATTTTTAACCTTTATAATGATAATTTATACATGATATTTTTGAAGAATTTCATCTCATTTTTGGGATTATGATATATAGTGACTAGTGTGTGAACTTATGAACTGGTGGTTAATTACATTTCAGGGTTAAATATAGCGTTAATTTTTTGAGAAATATATAATATCCTTAAGGTTTAATGTCTTTGATATTCAAATAAATTTTTAAAAAGGTATTTTATTTATAATATATGATTAAAGAATTCATATTCTTGGGTATATGATTGTAGGAATGAATAATACTATTTTAGGAAGGATAAGTTGGATTCTAAGATCATAGATTTCATTAATTATTGGGTTTATAAAATTTTAAGAAAATTAATAGAAATTTTTGACCTCGATTTGAAGTTTATATTTATTAAGTGTGAGAGAACCCAACTCAATGTAACATTGGTTAAAAAAATGATATATATTAGATTGATAGTGATATAAGTTGAACTATGTATGATACAAGTTGTTTGGTAAGAATTATATGATAACATGATAGTGTTATATAGTGAGACATCTTGAGGTTAAATTTTCTAATGTTTATTTATGATAATTCACTTATAATGATCCCCAGTCATGTTAACTAACTTTTTTTCAGTAATGGATGGAACTAGAAGAAACCATGGGTGTGAGGGACAATGAAAATATTACCTCGATAGACAACTCATCAAAATATGATGATTGAGAAAACCTGTGATTATTACAAATCAAATATTGTGAAATAGGATTAAAAATTTGAACAAATTCAAAGTCTCAAACACATTAAGGAATAGAAATATGAAGTGTGATGAAAGATCCAATGATGAAGATGATGAATGAAATAAGATATAATTTTCTATATGTCAGAAAAATATTAGAATAATCATGGGAGAATTTCCTTAAATGGACATATAAATTTTATAATTGTGGAGATGATGGTTATCCGACTGACAAGTGTAAGAGAAAGAGAGAAGTTACAAAAAAATCCCTCACATCAATTGAAAGAGAGTTGGGAATTATGTGAATCAATGTCCCAATCCTAGTGCCAACAAGGGAGATAGTCACCAAAAACTATGAAAAAAAGGAAAATCCTATACAAAAACTTCTAATGTATCCAATAGTTATTTTTCACTCTAGATTTTATAATTTCTTATGTTATATAAGTTTTAACCAACTACTAGATATTGAGTGGTATAATTACCATATAAATCATTTTTGAGGTTTGTGGGAATTTATTCCTTGTAGATAGAGATCTAAATACCTTATTATAATTGTATATATGAAATCAATAATGGGTTCACTCTCTCTAAAATGTTTTTATAATGGTTTTCCATATGGATAAATATTATCCCATGATCATCTAGTGATGTATGGTTAATTATGTGTTCCATATAGAAAATAATTCGATACTGTGAGTTAAATTATGAGGATGCAACTTATTTATGGGGTAGGGGATAATGTCATACCTTGAAATTATAATATATTATTACCTTTAAATAAGTCAATATGTTTGATAGCTTTCTCCAAACGCAACACTAAACATAAACGAAACTACAATATATTTAGATAAAATATAAATATTTAATAATTATAATTAAAAACCAAATAGTTGAATCAGTGGTAATGAATTAGAGTAACTACTTTATGAATTATATGTATACATAAAATAAATTCTACCTTTAATATGAATTAAATTTAATTATTTTACCTAAAATGTATAATAAGATCGTTTATTATTTAGAAAAGAATTTCACCAAAAAATTGATTTTTATGAAATACATATTTCTATTTAAAGAACCAAATGATTAATAATAAATAATGTTTTATATTAATAATTTTTAAGAATAATTTAGATATTAAATGTTATGAAATAAGAATAATAACAGTTAATATTTTAAAATTTCATTTTCCAATTAAAATGGATTTTCATTATATTTTATTATTTTATTACAAAACAGAATTTATAAATTTTTGAATTTTAAATTAATAAAATGTAACTTCCTTTTTTAATTCCTAATATCAAAATTGACTTAGTAGTAATTTTCGAGATTTTTCTAAAAATGCTTGTTTTTAGTTGAAAAAATGGGTTTCATGAAGCTTGTAATTTCTATGACTTCATCCTTAGATAATAATTATTGATTAAAATATAAAAATATTATAGGTGATAAAATATGAATCTATTAAATAAAAAATAAGCATTATAAAATATTATTTGATATTATAAGTCATGTATCAAAAACTTTTAAAACTAATTAAAATGTTAATTTAATAAAAAAACTTTTGTAATTTTCTCTGAATCAATTATTTTAAAGGGAGATTCAATTTTGGATTTACTTGGAAACATCATATAGTTTAATTTTTTATAATAAATTATTTTATTTCATTAATATTAGTATTGGAAATTATTTTATCTTATATATCAATTTAAATCATAAAAACGTTATTTATCTAAAAATTATTTTTACACTATTATGTTTATTAATTTTAAAATTAAATTTTAAAACCTTTAAAAACATTATTTTAATTTTCAAATGTTTAATTAGAGGTATCAAATTAAGTAAAATTTATTATCTTAATTTTGTTCATTAAAATTATTAACATTGTTAGAAATTAATTACATTGGTAAAGGTAAATTAGGGTAAAAGATAAAAAGATAAAAAAGCCTTAAGGAACTCAATGTTTTATAAAAAAGGAGTGGTTTATGTGAGTTTTTTACAACACCCACCATTCTATACACTTTTATCTATTTGTTTCCTTTGAAACTTTAATAATAACCTTATGTAATTGAAAATGTAAGGGTTACTTCCAAAATCACCCTTCCCTTTACTTACTAATGGGTAGCATCTTCACCACATCAAGACTCAACTACCATTATGATCTCACATTTAAAAAGTTCCAATTTTCTAATCCTATAACCCTAACCCATGTTCAAAATATACTAGTCACCATTAGTTAGTATAATGACTTAATTTATAAGGAGACTTCCAATGAAAATTCAAGTCCCCAATGTGAGTACCATCAACTACTTAGTTTTATTCTTAATTAAATTATTTAAAATTTATTCTATAAAAACAATTATAATGATATTAGTATCATTTAAATACTTTAATGTTACTATATTAATGGTATTACCATTGTTTATTCATTCACCCCATATATTCAGAAAAAAACCATTGTTGTTGAGTTGTGCGGACTACCAGCTGCACGACACATCATGTTTAGTTTTCCTTCACTACCTTAAAAGGATAGGTATAAGGATGATATTAAAGGATAAATATTATGTTTATGAAATTATTAAGGGTATGGTAAGAAAAATTAGGGGACATATTTATTCTATGATCAATAAATGATCATCGTTACTTTAATCATTTAAAATAAGCATACTAAGTGGGTAAAAAGTTATTAAAAATATGTATTATTTCAAAATATATTACTTATTTTTCTACTTAAAACATTGATATATCCCAATAATAAAAATTAAATTAGATATTTATGATTTTGGTATAATGATATTATAACAAAATCAACTCATTATCATTCATTAAATCATGGCATGTTCATGTTTTGGTCGGTTTGACCACGTACTTGAACAATACTATGATTTTTTATCATGAATGACTACGGGTAGATAATTAATTGTATCATATAATATAAATTTTTAAATAATTAATTTTTATTCTAAATATGTTATATCAATATTTTAATTATCAATTAAGAAAACACCCTTTTATTGTTAAGAATCACCAAAACATGATTCTTATCAATTTCAACTTCAAGGATAAAGACTAAAACACTCGTGAAAGGAGATTGAAATTTATTAAATAATTATAAAAAAACCCAGTAGTAAAATTTATGAAATATTAATGATGAAATTTATAAAAATAATGAGTACACACACAAAAATTATGAAACTAGTACAAATGATCAAAAATAAAAACAAACAATATTTAAAATTAGAAGAATTATTATATATAATGAATATTTATGAAAAGTATGAATGAAAATGAATATGATTAAGGTTTTTGTTGGAACCCTTGTTTTAAGTATCACTAAATATTGTTTCTTATGATATTAATGTGTTTTTTGTGTTATGATAAAATTTTATGATATATGGCAGATTGGAAAAACTTTGGCTCTATATGGGAAAGTTCTACCATCTGACTCTACTAACCATTGAAGATGAGTCAATTCCAGGGAAAAATCACCATCAAATTGGAATTTTAAAAAGTTTTGGAAACACCCACCACAAAAAGGAGTCAATGTTTAGGATGAATCACCGCCTAAAATAAATCACTGTTGAGGATGAAAAATTTGGAAAAGTGTTGAGATGAATTAATTCCAAAGGATGCCTCACCATAAAAACTTAGTCACCTATACATTTGTAAAAGTTTTGAGATAAACTACCACTAGAGGATGATAAAATCCCAGACTTACCTACCTTCGGAATGAGAGTTTGTAAAACTGTTGGAATTACCTATTGTTGAGATGAATCACCATTTGCCTAACTCACTACCAGTTCAAGTCACTGTCAGAGTTGTTTCACTATTCAAAAGAGTGAACATCCATGATTCTGTTTATTTTGAATTAAACATTTCTAATGGTTATATTATTAAATTTCATACTGATAATTATTTTAATTATTATTCTTAAAGTGTTATAGGGATTCATTAATATTTTTGTAAGTCATATAGTATGAGGAGAAAATGATCTAGATAATTCTTTTGTGTGTTATTTATATATTAGGAAGTAGACTCCCTCATTTGGAGATACACAAGGAGACACATAGAGATTTACATGTATTTGTGAAGTAATCTAAAACCATATTTAATGAACTTGAAGAGTTATAATTTCTAAGAGATTACACGCTGTATCTTTCATACACATGAATATGAGAAAGTGGATCATAGAAAATAAAAAAGATCCTTTCCTACAATTAGAACAAAGATATCTTAAAACACTCAGTTTTACTTAAATTTTAAGAAAAACAACTCGAGATCCTTTTAAATATGTATTGAAAAAGATTTAGGCCTCTAAAGACATCAACCAGATCAAATCTATCTTTTCTATATATTTAAATTTTCTACCAATCTGTTGTATTTATTTTTGAGAAGTGTTATAAAAACACACACCATATTTTATAATTTAACTGAAAGATACATGATATCGTCTCAAATCCCTTTACCTTTGTTTTCCAATGGTGTTGTGGGATAGGTACTTATGTGGCCTATATTTATTCTTTTCCCATAGTTATTGTAGAAGAGGCCCCAATGAGGCCTAAAAAGCTGGTTTTCTATTGTGTTTACCCGATCTAGGATGTGGATGAAGGTTATTTTATATAATCCTTTTGGAATCAAGTGATTTAGAAATTGATAGGATTAATGTCATCTTGATACTGAACCTAGAATAATTATTCTTCTATGTGTTTTGTTTTGTTTCATACTTATTATTTAAATAGAATCTATATTAAACTATAAAAGAAACCAATACTCTGATAGTTAGTCTTAATAAGTTCTTATATAAGGTTTTTATTAAGTAAATTTATTTAAAAAGTTAAATTAATATTCATATATTATTTTAACTGAGACCTAATATATCATTGAGAAATATTTTAAAATATTAAAACTTATATTGATATGTTATTTTGAATATTTGGGATATTTTTAGTTATTTGGGGGATTTTATTTAAACTTGTTTTAAGAAAAAAATTTATTGGATACTCAATTCACCCTCCTCTTATGATACTCACTCCGACCAACATTTGGTATCAGGGGGATTTCAAATAATTTCATCTATGATTTTAGTTTTGTTTTAATGATCTTAAACTTATATCATTTTTAAATTTTTTTATTTAAATAGATAATAGAAGATAACTTTTTTCTACCAAAACACATCCTATATTTAATGGTAATAACTATACTTAATGGAAAATAAAAATGAAAATTCATATTGAAAGTATGGGTTTTGAAATTTGTTCTACTATAGAAGATAATTATGGATTACCTAAGACTACAAGGAATAATTGGGCTGATGTTACTAAACCTTCTTATAACAAAAATTGAAAATCCACTAATTCTATTTATAATACCTTAGGAGATAAACAATTTAATAGGATATCTACTAGTAAATCTGCTTATGAAATTTGGGATACATTAGCTATTTATCCTGAAGGGACAACTAATGTTAAGGAAATGAGATTGAATAATTATAGAATTAAATATGATACCTTTAATATGAAACCTAATGAGACAATTTCTGATATGTATCTCAGGTTTAATGAGACAGTGAAAAAAATGAGCTCCTTAGGGAATCTAGTATTAGGTAAAGATCAAATTAGGAGACTACTGGGGGGTATTCCAGAGATATGGAGAGAGAAATATATTTCAATAAGAGAATCATGTGACCTTAGTTATATACCTATCAAGGAATTTATTGGGAAGTTCATGATGTATAAAAAAGATCTTAAGGTTAATCATTAAGAGGATTATGAAACAAAGAGTAAATATGTTTACTTCAGGACTAATATATACAAAAAATAAAAATGAAAAGTTCAACCTCAAAGCTCCAGTGATGAGTAATCACCAACTAATACTGATAAACAAATAACCTATCTGGATAGAGGGTTTAAGAAGTTCTATGATAAGCATAAATTGGTCAGGAAATTGAGCTAAAAGGGAATGTATGATAATAAAGGGGACTATAAAAAGGATTGGAAAAGAGATAAAAATATAAATAATATTACTTGTTATATGTATAAAGGAAAAGGACACATTAAGTCAGATTTTCCTAAGTTTAAATACATAAATAAGTATGAGGAAATGTAAAAAAAGTATATTAAATCCATAAAATCCACATGGAGTGCCTTTGAGGATATCTCTAGTGACATAGAATCATCTCATGAAGAAAATCATGATAGAGAAAATATTTGCTTCAAAAGAAATATATCTGAGGTAAGTACTATATTTCCTATACTTAATTATAATCATTATAAAGATGAAAAAAATGATTATGATATATCAAAAGAGGAAATGTTTGAATATTTCAATTTTATTGAAGACACCTTTAATGAGGTCAAATAATTTTTTTTTTGAATAAATAACATGTTTTATATACTTGTGTTATAACTTATCTCACTATAGAAAAAAATAATAATTATCAATTATTGAAAGAAAACAAAGAATTAAAATTTACAAATGATAAATCAAATACAGAATTAGAGATATTTAGATATGGAAGAGAAATTGTTACTCAATTTATAGGTAAAAAAATTGCTCCTAAATATATTACTGGTCTAGGTTATCATCCTGGGAAAAGAATATTTGTTAAGATCACTTTTTTTCTAAGTATAATTTTTCAAATTATAATACTAGTTTGTATTCAAGTTGATTTAATAATGATTTTATTTAAAATATTTTACAATATTCTTATAGGAAACCTATCAAAAAATAGTGGTTCCTAAGGCCCTAATTATTAACATCAATGGACCTGAGATAATTAGGGTACCAAAATCATTATTGGTATAATTTTTTATAGGAAAGCTGATTAGAGAGCTCCTATAGAAATATGTGGTACTTGGAAAATAGATGTTCCAGATATATGGAAAGATATTACTTGAGCTTTAGAAATCTGATAACGGTTAATGGTGGTCATTTTACCTTTGGTTACAATATTAAAGGAAAGATTATAGTCCTTTATCAAATCAGTAACACTAACTTATTTTTAATTTATATATTACTTTTTGTTGATGGTTTAAAATACAATATGATTAGTATCTCATAGCGATGTGATGATGGTTTTTATGTGAATTTGAAAACAATTCTTACAATTTGTTTAATTATAAAAATTATTTTGTATTTATTTCTTTGAGAAATGAGAATATTTATGATGTTAATATTGATTCCTTAATTTCTCAAAATGTTTCTTGGTTAATTTCCTTTGATAGAGATTCTTGGATTTGGCATAGGAGACTAGACCACTGTACCATTGACTCATTTAGAATTCTCACTAGGAAGGGGTTAGTCAAGGATCTACCGAAATTCCCAAATGAAAAAGTGTGTAACCCTTGTCAAAAATAAAATATATATAAAATATCTTTTAAATTAAATAAAGTAGTTTGAACTTCTCAACCTCTTGAGTTAGTTCACATGGACTTTTTTGGACCATCTTGAGTTCATAGTTTAAATGGGAAGCACTATGTCTATGTATTTGTAGATTACTTAGCAAGGTATACTTGGGTATTATTTTTGGAACAAAAAACGGAAGCTGGTTATTATTTTACCAAGTATTATAATTATATAAAAACATAATTGTACTTAGAATTAAGTATTTAAGAAGTTTCCATAACTGTGAGTTTAAAAATAAAGACTTTTAATCCTTTTGATTAAAAAATGGCTATTGTAATAACTTCTATGCACCTAGGACTCCCCAAGAAAATAGAGTTATAGAGAGAAGAAATAAAACACTTCAAGAGATTGTCTATAAAATGTTTAATGAATATGAATCACCTGTCTAATTTTGGGAATAAGCTATGAATATAACCTGCTATATAATAAATAGAGTTTTAATAAGACCCATCTTGAAGAAAACCTTTTATGAACATTAGAATAATCATAACCCTAAGTTTAATTACATTAAATGTTCTTGTTTTAAAGACTTTATTATTAACACTAAGTATAATCATCACAAGTTTGCCTACATATGTGATTAAGGAATTCTCCTTGGCTATTCAAATTCAAGTAAATACTATAGAGTTTTTAATAAAAGAACCAAGACTATGGAAGAGTCTATCCATGTAAAGTTTGATGAGATAGATCTAAATGAACCTAAAACCCCACTATAAAACCTTGATGACGATTTATCCACCTTGAATATAATTCCCAAACCTTCTGATTTGTTTTGTAAAACAAGTATAAAAATCATCCATCTATGAGGAAATTCCAGAACCTGAACCTATAAAATTCCATTAGGTGACCAAAACTTCTTTTCAATTGATTTTATGAATCTCAAATACCATCATTTAGATGCTATTTTTAGAGACTTATATATAGGTATATAGACTAGATCTTCTCTAAGAAGCCCAGATGAACATCAAGAATTCTTGTCACAACTTGAACCTAAGAACATCAATGATGCAATTAATGATGAATTTTGGGTATTTGATATACAATAAGAAATTAATCAATTTAAAATAAATAAATTTTGGTAACTTATTGATAGATCTGATGAAACCTTGAATATAGGCACTAAATTGGTGTTTATAAACAAGGTCGATGAATCTGGTACAATAGTAAGGAACAAGGATAGACTTGTTGCCCAATGGTACAGTTAAGAAGAAGGTATTGACTATAAAGAAACCTTTTCAACTCTATCCAAACATGAATCTATTAGAATACTGATTTCATATATAGAACATCTATATATTTAACTATATCAAATGTATGTCAAAAGTGAATTCCAGAATGGGTATATAATTGAGGGTGTTTTCTTTAACAATCCCCTAGATTTCAAAATCCTCATTTTACAAATCAGGTTTTCAAATAAAAAAAAATATTTATATGGTTTGAAACAATCTCCTAGAGATTAGTATGACATGCTTATTTTTTTCTATTTTCAAAAGGATTTTCAAAAGGTATAGCTGATCTTACCCTATTTATAAAAATAATTTAAAAATATGTTTTAGTTTTTCAAATCTATATAGACAGTATTATTTATGGATATTCAAAAAACTATTTATGTACAAAATTTATAAAAATAATGAAAAATGAATTTGAAATAAGTTTAATGGGTGAACTGAAACTCTTTTTTGATTTTAATATTGTTTAAAATAAAGAATTAATTATTTTGAATCAATGTAAATATATGAAAGACCTTTTAAAACGTTTTGGTTTGGATATCACTAAAAGTACTGACAATCCAATGACCACTACTTGTAAATTGGAACTTGATGATACTAGAAATTTAGTGGATCAAACCAGTTATAGAGGAATTATTGGAAGTCTTCTCTATATAACTGCTAGCTGACTTGACATCATGTTTTTTGTGTGTATGTCCGCCCATTTTCAAGAAAACCCAAAATATTCCCACATAGTTTCTATAAAAGTATTTTTAAATACCTAAAGTATACAACCAATTTAAGATTTTTCTACCCTAGAGGACAAGAATTAGACTTATTTAGTTATTTAGATGCTGATTTTGGTGGTTGTTAGTAAGATGAAAATATAACCTCTAGAACAAGTCAACCTTTGGGAAATTATTTACTATCTTGGTGTAAAAAGAAATAAAATTTTGTTACACTATCTACTACTGAAGTTGAATTCAAAGGTATAGGTTGATTCTATGATTAATTTTTTTAGATGAAACACCCATTTAAAGACTATGTATATCAATTCCAACTTGTACTTATAAATTGTGACAATACAAGTGCTATAAATATTTCTAAAAATAGTGTATCGTACTCTATAACAAAACAAATTGATGTAAGACATCACTTTTTGAGAGATAATTTCCAAAAGGGTGTTATAAATCTAGAATATGTCGGTATTCAACATCATCCTGATAATATTTTCACTAATCCTTTGAATTATGAGAGAATAAACTATATTAAATATGAATTAGGCATGATCGATTTTGGATAAACTTAATTTTTTGGGCTCCAACATTGAAGTTTTACCCACCATTGGTGTTTTGAAAACTGTTGGAGTTTTATACACCATTAGAGTTTTATCCACCATTAGAGTTTTATCCACCATTGGATTTTTACCCACCAATTTATTTTTACGCACCATTGGAGTATTTCCCACCTTTGGAATTTTACTTACCGTTGAATTTTACCCACCATTGTCAAATGTCCCACCATTGGGTTTTAAGACTCCATTCTATTTTATTTTTATGGGCTATTTATTTATTTAGTTTTTCATTCAATTAATATTTTTTTCCAATTTTTATTTTAAAAATCCCCGAATCCATAAATGATATAAATTAGTCATTTGTCTAATTTCAATGCTCACACATTCACACCTTACTCTCGAGCCTTTTTGTGACCCTTTTCTTCTATCCATATTCCCTAACGCACCTTAATCTGAACCTTCTATGTTGATCTCCATGGTTAGAGTGAATATAGACACCATATATTCTCTGGATGAGTATATTCCTTTAAATAAAAATAATGGATAACTATAGTTGATCGAGTAAACCTGGAGCTTGAGAAGTGTGTTATGTTACCTGAGAAATAATTTCATGTTGAATGGTTGATGTTAATAATGTATTTGGTTCTTAGAGTTATAGAAAACCGAGGATTTATAGAATAGATTTTTTGTCTAATGAGAGACACTTCTATCCTAGGTTAGTGTGACATCTTTATAAGCTTGTAAAGTTTAGTTTTGAGGAGGATGAAGACTAGGTTAGAAGGAGAATAAATGGCCGCAAATTTGTTTTATATTCAAGAAAACTGGGCCATATTCTTGAGGGTTCCTCAAAAATGAATATCAAACTACTATTAAGTGACTATTATATGTGATAATGATACCTTTTTTTATAAGGAATACTTGGAAGAGTTGACTGGAGATGTGATAGTAAGAAGACTAGTTTCTATTGAGCTTAATGGTGAATATTTCTTACTTTTCAAATTTATCCAACATATTCTATGCTTGAGGAATGTTTATTTATACATAGTGAGTATCAATATGTGCATATTTTGTATCTTATAATAAGAGTATAAAATATATATCTATTTAGATACCTAATGGTTCACATGATGGAGATGTGTAAGCCATCTTCCAGATCAAATTCCTTAATTTATCCCATGTTTATTTTTACCAGGATGGAGGCCAAGGGATTGGTTAATGAAGAAGAAGAAACTGTACTTAAATGTGGAGTATTTTTCATTACAAGGGTTATTTTATAAATAATGAATATTAGTTGGAACCCATGTAAGAAATAGTGGGATGATGATGGTTATAATATTTATGAGTATTTTATACCTATTGATCATTGAATTAGATAGAAGAATATTATGGATCCTGTCATGGAGCTAGATGAGGTGGTTAAGTATAAGGACCCGGCCTTAAACATTACATAATCTTGAATTAAATGAAAAATTCACATTGGAGATATTTTTAGGTTTAGAGTTTTATATAATTAGGCCATAACTATTCCATAACAACTTAAATATTACAAGTAGACACTACTACTCAATATCCATTTTTTTTCATAAAATAAAAACTCTTAAAAAGACACATGTCTAGTTCCATGTTTTAGACAGCATGAATTTTCCTTGATCCCATCCTTTAACCTATTAATCTTTAAGTCCTGTGGAAAACATAACAAAATCTTGGGATGAGCATAAAAATCTCAGTAAAGGTTAAAAAATAAAGAAGGAAAACATTATCCCAACAGTGAATACAAATCCATGAAACCATACATTTAAATCATAACATACCTTATGAAATCATGAGATTTATGAATAACACACACAAATCATAAATCATAAAGGTTACTTATGGAATCCAAATCAAACGTACATTGTAGCTATCATAGCTACATAGGGAGTTACACTTGGAATACCCATCATGGTATATTCCCTAAATCTGTTAGGAGAAACATCACGTTCACCTCTGTCACATTACCCAATGCATTGGAAAGCTATCTCGGGCTCACCCACCCTAAGTTTATCACAGAACCAACCATATACGTAAACAATGCCCAATAACCATAAAATAATAATAACATATAACACATGTATAAAGGAAAGATAACATTTCCACATTCCAATATATCAAATCAATATATTGAAATAAACAATGTTTTATCAAATAATTTTCAAAACCTTTTTAAAAAAAGAATTTTGAATCAAAGTGTCCCACACCACTTTGAATCTTTTAAACAAATTATCATTTGAAAACATTAATTTAAATATAAATAAATCCTAAAACACATTTTGAAAACATGGAAATTAATCAGAAATATTTATAAGAATAAATATTTAAAACATTTAAAATTATATTTTAGTTAAAGAGTTTTTTAACAAAAAGAGAGACACTTGAATACAAATAATTGAGGAATAAAATTTAATCATAACTTTATAATATCATGAGAATAAAAATTTTCATGATATAATATGTCAAATTATAGTATATACACCATATTAGAGTGAATTGGTGCATAAAAACAATGAAGTATCAATGGAAATGTAAATTGAAATGAAATCCCTTATAAAGATGGTATCCTTAAATTAAGGATAAATCAATCACATAATTATGTGTAGAAAATATAAATACACCCAATATAAGTGGATATTAAGTGTAAAACAATAAGAGGTAATTCACACATATTCATTGGATGACACATTCAATAAGTACAAGTTGAACCCAAAGAATTGAAATTGGGTTAAGAGGTTCCCTTGAAAAAATTCAACAGCCCTACAACGTGACATTAAAATTCAGAAAATGAGTTTATGAGATAAAAAAGGGAATATCATCACTTGGATATAAATTTTACATCAATAAGGATATATAATAACATATCCCAACATAATAAGATGTAAATTATAAGGCATAACAAAAAGAAGTCTTTTATATAGAAGAGGGTGAATAGTTCCCTTACCGATTTGGTAACATACAAAACCTACGCCACATGAAATAAGGATCATAAAATGAAGATGTAAATAATCATAAATTAAATTATATTACATAAATAGTACAATCATGGGTAGTACATACACCACACAAAAGGAAATAGTGGCATATATAGCATGAATCTCACGGGAATAAAAAGTGAGACGAAACCCTTTACCACGTTGTAATCAACTGAGTCATATGGCCAAAAGTTAATAACCACAAAATGAATCATAGAATAACATGAATATAACTATAATCATGATAATATATATCAAATGTAAGTACATAATACACCACATGAAAATAGAAGTGGCGAACAATTGAAATGTCACAGAATTAAAAGTGAGATAAGAAAATCCCTTACAAAAATTCGGCAGCCTAACGACGCCACTTAAAAATTATTAAAATGAATTTATGAGAGTAAGATAGGGTATAGAATCATATGAAAATAAAAATTACAGTATGTTGAATTTAAAATAACATCCTCCAACATAAGAACATGGAGCATAAATGAAATGACATAAAAGAGAGTACTTGAAAAGAAAGAGAGAGGTCGGATTCCTTACCTCATGTCCGACTTGACTCGATCGTTCTTTAATCTCATGAAAAATAAACTAAATTTAATTTATGATTTATTAAGAACATTTTTCAAGTTTATTATTCCTTTTATATCACTTATTACCATGATATAAACATTATGTAATCATTTAAGTTAATAATGTTCGTTTTGTCGATATTTAGTACTTGAGTCAAAAATGGAATTCTTATAATTACATGTTGTTCATGTGGTCAAAGGTTCATTATATCCATAATGATATTAATGATTTAGATATCATATATATCATATATATCCAGTATATACATGTATTTATAATAGTACATAACATTTAGAGTTAAGAAATGAAATGCACCGTTCATGGAGACGGTAAGCCGTACGTACGCATGAACACTACTTTCATTTATATTTCTTCTTTTAATTGAATTAAAACATAATGATACATAGGTATATTATAATTCCAGTATATATAATATCATTAACTCTATCCTTTATACATCCCACATAAGGAATTACCGAGTCACATCACTTTAAGGGGGTGGTAGTCCGTGCTTCCTCAAGTGGGATTATCGTATTTACCCACTTTGGAAACCATAAAGGCGTGCTATAAATAGAAAATACAGAAGCATAAAGAAAACATAAACATAATATATATCATATATAAATAAATTTCCATCATAATGTCCACCAAGAGAGGTGGTTGGATATATTTGAACAGTCATCGTTTCGTGAGGCGTTAGTTTTCCATCCACAGAAACATTATGTTCTTCATCCATTAGATTGAGGTGTGTGTAACTGTAGTTCTAATAATTCTCATAAAAACATCCTAGTATACTTAGGATACTGGGGTTGTTACAAAAGAAAGGAATAAAAAGAGTTTAGGGTTTGGAGAAGTAAAATAAAATAAAAAAATTTAAGAGAAATCGTTACCATTAATTTGGGTAACTTCCTTTGGTTTGAACCAAAAGGACTTCTTGAAGTAACTTCTACCTAAGGTATGGATTCTAAGAGTAGGGGAGGTAGGTAGGGAGCTTAATTGGGCAGACTTTGGACGAGAAAAATGTCTTGAGAGGTGTGAGTAATTGGTTATAATTGGTCTCATTTTATAAGGGAGAGGAGGGACTCTTTAGGAAAGTGTGAAAATATTATTTTATAATATAATAATATTCGGTTTCTAATGGTCCAAAAATCATTATAGTCGAAGATAAGATGAGTCATGGTGGAAATAAAATCATCTAATCAGAATTGGACATGTTTTGGATAATATTTTAATCATTATAATCTTATTTATTTAAATAATTTATTAATGAGGTAAATATTGTATCATTATTGTGTCAAATATATTATAATTTATTTGATGTCTAAAAATTATAAAAAAAATACCATGATATATAAAATATTTTTATATTTATAAATAATATTTATCGTCTAAAATAGGACTTATATAATACCATATAAAAATTAATTACTAAAAGATTTTTGTTAATGTCAATTTTGTCTTCACATTAAATTAATTAATCTAAATTGTCATTATCACTCCCAAGTGGCTCAATGGGGTCCCAAAATCGACCCAAAGATGACCATGATCGTAAATTACACAACCAATAAGGTTTGGAAAAGTTTTATGGTAATTTGTAATTATTATAATATTCTTTTAACCTTAAATTACCTTATTTACCTTTAACCGTGGTAAATAAAAGTCAAAAGTTACTATTCACTAAAAAATTATTTTCATCTTAATGAACCAAATTTTACTTCTTGTTAAAAAACATGTATGTCTGATTTTTGAAATTCAATTCACAGAAGTGGTAAAATTTTCGTTAAATGAAAAAGTCAGTTTTTTAACTACCACTAAGTGGTTTCACTATTCATCAAAAATTAAAGTTTTTCAGAAAAATACCAAAAATTAAGCCTAAGAATTATATGATATTCTGAATTAAAAATTGATGTCTTTTTTGAAAAATTCAAAATATAGAAGTGGCATTAATTAATTTAAAAATTAATTCCCGTTATCAAAACAAATAGCATGTTTTTAAGAAACAATAACTATCAAAAGATTAATACTTGTTTATGTCCAATTTCAAAGTAAAATTAATTATAATAACCCACATTAGATTAAATGGTAAAAATATATTTTAATTTAACTTTAAAACCAATTAAAAAACTAATATTACTATATAAATAAATTAGATTAAAAGGCACTTTTGAATTAAAATACAATATTTTTCACTATTCATTAAAAATGAACTTTATCGGAAAAATTTCAAAAATTTACAAAAAGTTAATTTTGACGTCCCCATTCTAAAGTAGGATTTTATTTGGACAATTAGAATGTATTAAAGTGACCAAAACTATATTTAAAGAGGTTTCACCATTAAAAGGTGATAAATCGGCCTTTTAATGTAAATTATGCTTAAAATTAGATTCATTCACAATTTAAGCTTCTAACTTTTATTGGATAAATGTAAATACATTTAAAAAATATGTATAATCATATTGTACTAATTTTTGTTCATTAATTCCAATACAACGACTAGGATTTGACAACCATTTAAAATAATTCAAAGAAACCCGTTGTTGCGTATCGGGTATGCTATCGAACATAACAACCCTTTTAAAGTAAAATTAATATTTAATTCAAAAATATATGAAATATGTCTTATTATTTACTTACCTAGGAGGTTACATCCTTCCCCTTTTTGGGAATTGTATCCTTGCAATTTAAAAAAAATGGCCTGGAAACTTCATTGAAAGTCCCACATCAGAAAAAGAGTCAGTAAAAATATCACTTTAAATGATAGAAAGGGAAGCACAAAGGTCACCCGAGTTAACCCATATTAAGATTCCATGAAAATGTGGATATGGAAGAGAAAAAATGGTCATGTAATGATAGAGAGTGTTAGGAAACATGTTTAGGATAAAGTTAACCACCAGAAAATCCCAAACTTGTGATGGGTTAAACAATCTTTGATTCCCCAGTAGGAAAAGTTAACGAACATGGTTTTTGTTTTAAGTTACTTTTCATTGAGGAATTTATTTATGAGTATAACAAAAAACATATGTAAATATACTTACTTTTCATGTATACATTCATCTTTTACTATATTTCTAACAAAAACTCATATTTTCTCTAAACGATGAATATTCAGGATGAATTTTTTTCACATTAAGAGCACTATAATCAACTTCGAGAGAATCACATAATCCAAAAAAGAAAAACTATATATTTCCCAGGTCTTCAGATATTAACTAAAACCAAAATGTTTAGTACAAGATCAGATAATCACCAAAAGGATAATCCTTTATAAAAAGAAATACTACTCTTAATCTCCAAAATTCAACAAAAAGAACCCAAGGTTCAAGAAAGACCATTAAATAAATAGTCATCCTTAAAATTATTCAAAGTAATACAAACTAAGATTGAAACCCAAATATCTGAAGGATTTAATCAAATAGTATTCCAAGGTAAATCTTAACAGTTATCTCCAAATAGCATCACTTACTCTTAAAATCTCAAACTGAAAATTAATTAACCTAATCACATAAACTCCATGATAGGTTAATAATTTCCATAGATAACACAAAATCAACATATTCCTGATTCATAAGATCATCTAACTAAAAATAATTAGTCATACTAACTAGGGACTTCACGTATTCCAATGGTAGGCGATAAATACCAATCGCACTTTGGTTGTGGGTTCGATTCCCACAGCTTCGTCTGACACGATAGGTTGTCACATGGTTTGCGTGTTGTCCCTTTTCAAAAACTACGTAATTTTATAACATTCCAAAAAGAGATAAAATCATAAAAAATAACCATAAAATATTTTAACTACAAAGGTTATCTAATAACTTTCGTTTTGCATTCCAAAATGTACTAACCGGTAATTACCTCAAATTCAAGGATCATATAAACCCAAATGGTTCTTTATAACTATATCCACAAAAGAGAAGATAATTATTCCTTGAATAAAATTTTCATATATCAACATCAGGGTTACACATACTATAAAATGTCATCTAATATAATCCCATCATTAGAAGATCCTTAATAATTTTATGCATTTCCCCATCCTAAATTATACCATAACTCTTGAATCCCTTATATGTTGAATTATTACTCATTCAACATTCTTCATGATCCGTTAACCATTCCTTTCAAACTTATTCTGAAATAATTCTTTTCTACAAACAAAATCATGAATCATATCCTAAGATTTAAATAATAGGAAAACAAATGTTAAGAAGTAATCCATACCTTTCATCAGTCATTTTCAGTTTCTTCACCCTCAATCAGAATGGAATTAGGTACTGGTAAAAGAATATTTGTATCATCCTGGTGATCCAATTCCCAAAAATTATTCGTAGGACATGTGTTTTCATAATGACCATTCACACCACATTTAAAACATTCAATTGATCCCTCAGAAAGGACTTCTTTCCCTTTCCTAGAGTCAACTAGATGCTTCCTTTTCCCATGGAAGGTTGTTGCTTTATGACCTTCATTTACACATCTATATCATCTTTTTGTCCATTTGAAACATTTTCCTATGTGTTTCTTTCCACATCTTTGACACAAAGGTTTTTGAAAACACTTACCTTTATTATTATTTCCTGAACTTCCATATGGATTTGTTTCTCGCATATATGATGCCTTATAAAGATCACTAAGGTTCAGGTGGTCAATCATGACTCCAGATAGTTGGTTGAGAATAACCAAAAGTGTTATCATTGCAGCTCCCATATCATTTAGTTTCTCATTCAGAAAACTGTCACATTTTTCTTCACATCCACTGTTACTTTGGTGCGTGCTATATCCAGCCATTTACTATAACCAAAAAGTTCAGTGTGAGTATATAATTAAAATCATCATATAATATATTTTGAGGAGGGTAAACACTAAGATATAATTGTTCATGTTATATTAAACTCATTAAATTTATAAAAATAACTACGACTCTTTCTAAAATCCTAACCATTATGGTAATGTCACTTATTCTTAAATTGTATCCTAACCTCTAAAGTTATCTAAATTGACCTATAATACCAACTATAAGGACCCGACCTTAAACATTACATAATATTAAATTAAATTAATAATTCACATTGGGGATCTTTTCATGTTTAGAGTTTTATAGAATTAAGACATAACTATTACATAACAACTTGATTATTACAAGTAGACAATACTACTCAGTATCCATTTTTTCATAAAATAAAAACTCTTAAAAAGACACATGTATAGTTCTATGTTTTAGACATCATGACTTTTCCTTGATCACATCCTTGAACCTATTAATCATTAAGTCATGTGGAAAACATTCCAAAATCTTGGGATGAGCATAAAAAGCTCAGTAAAGGTTATAAAATAAGGAAGGAAAACATTATCCCTACAAAAAATACAAATCCATGAAACCATACTTTTCAATCATAATATACCTTATGAAATCATGAGATTTATGAATAACACACACAAATCATAAATTATAAAGGTTACTTATGGAATCCATATAAAACTTACATTGTAGCTATCACAGCTACATAGGGAGTTACACTTGGAATACCCATCATGGTATATTCCCTAAATCTCTTAGGAGAAAAATCACGTTCACCTCCATCACGTTACCCAATGCATTGGAGAGTTATCTGGAGCTCACCCACCCTAGGTTTATCACGGAACCACCCGTATATGTAAACAATTCCCAATAACCATAACATAATCATAACATATAACCCATGTATAAAGGAAAGATAACATTTCGACATTCCAATATATCAAATCAAGATATTGAAGTAAACATTGTTTTATCAAATCATTTTCAAAAACTTTTTAAAAAGAGATTTTTGAATCAAAGTTTACCATACGAATTTGAAGCTTTTAAATGTATTATCATTTGAAAACATCAATGTCCATATAAATAAATCCTAAAACCCATTTTGAAAACATGGAAATTAATGAGAAATATTTAGAAGAATAAATCTTTAAAACATTTAATACGATATTTTAGTTAAATATTTTTTTAACAAAAAGAGAGACACTTGAATACAAATAATTGTGGAATAACATTTAATCAGAACATTATAATATCATGAGAATAAATGGATTCATGATATAATATGTCAAAGTACAGTATATACACCATATTAGAGTGAATTGGTGCATAAAAACAATGAAGTCTTAATGGAAATGTAAATTGAGATGAAATCCCTTATAAAGATGGTATCCTTAAATTAAGGATAAATCAATCACATAATTATCTGTGACAAATATAAATACACCCAATATAAGTGGATATTAAGTGTAAAACAATCAGAGGTCATTCACACATATTTATTGGATGACATATTCAATAAGTACAAGTTGAACCCAAAGAATTGAAATTGGGTTAAGAGGTTCCCTTGTAAAAATTCGACAGCCCAACGACGTCACATTAAAATTCAGAAAATGAGTTGATGGGATAAAAAAGGGAATCCCATCACTTGGATATAACGTTTACATAAATAAGGATATATAATAACATATCCCAACATAATAATATGTAAATTAAAAGACATAACAAAAATAAGTATTTTATAAAGAGGAGGGTGAAAAGTTCCCTTACCGATTTGGTAACTTACATAACATATGCCACATGAAATAAGGATCATAAAATGAAGATGTAAATACTAATAAATAAAATTATATTATATAAAGAGTACAATCATGGGCATTACATACACCACACAAAAGGAAATAGTGGCTAATATAGCAAGAATCTCACGGGAATAAAAAGTTTGACGAAACCCTTTACCACGCTGTAATCAACTAAGTCATATGACCAAAAGTTAATAACCACAAAATTAATCACAGAATAACATTAATATAATGATAATCATGATAATATATATCAAATGGTAGTACACAATACACCACATGTAATGAAAAAGTGGCGAACAATGGAAATCTCACGGAATTAAAAGTGAGATAAGAAAATCCCTTACAAAAATTCGACAGCCTAACGACGCTGCTTAAAAAATATTAAAATGAATTGATGCGAGTAAGAGAGGGTCTATCATCATATGAAAATACAAATTGTAGTATGGTTAATATTAAATAACATCCTCCAACATAAGAACATGGAGCATAAATGAAATGACATAAAAGGGAGTACTTGAAAAGAAAGAGAGAGGTCAGATCCCTTACCTCGTGTCCGACTTGACTCAATCGTTATTTAATCTCCTGAATAATAAGCTAAAGTTAATTTCTAATTGATTAAGAATTTTTCCCAAGTTTATTATTCCTTTTATATCACTTATTACCATGTTATAAACATTATGTAATCATTTAAGTTAATAGTGTTCATTTTGTCGATATTTGGTACTTGAGACAAAAATGGACTTCTTATAATTACATGTTGGTCATGTGGTCAAAGGTTCATTATATCCAGAATTATATTCATGATTTAGATATCATATATATCATATATATCCAGTATATACTTGTATTTATAATAGTACATAACATTTAGAGGTAAGAAATGAAATGCACCGTTCATGGAGACGGTAAGCCGTACGTACACATGAACGCTACTTTCATTTATATTTATTATTTTAATTGAATTAAAACATAATGATACATAGGTATATTATAATTCCAGTATATATAATATCATTAACTCTATCCTTTATACATCCCACATAAGGTATTAACGAGTCACATCACTTTGAGGGGGCGGTAGTCCGCGCTTCCTCAAATGAGATTATCGTATTTACCCACTATAGAAACCATAAAGGAATGCTATAGAAGCATAAAGGAAACATAAAAATTATATATATCATATATAAATACAGTTCCATCATAATGGCCACCATGAGAGGCTGTTATAAATATTTAAACAATCATCATTTCATGAGGCATTAGTTTTCCATCAACAGAAACATTATGTTCTTCATCAATTAGATGGAGGTGTGTGTAAGTGTAGTTCGAATAATTCCCATAAAACATCCTACTATATTGAGGATACTGGTGTTGTTACAAAATAAAGGAATAAAAAGAGTTTATGGGTTGGATAATTAAAATAAAAGAAAACAATTTGAGAGAAACTGTTACCTTTAATTTGGGTAACTTCCTATGGTTTGAACCAAAAGTACTTCTTGAAGTAACTTATGCCTAAGGTAAGTCCTCTAGAAGGTGGACAGGGATGTAGGGAGCTTAATTTAGGAGAGTTTGGATGATCCAAATGGCTTTATATGTGTGAGTAATTGGTTAGAAGTGGTCTCCTTTTATAAGGGAGAGGAGCGTCTCTTTAGGAAAGTGTAAAACTATTATTTTATAATATAATTATATTCGGTGTCTAATAGTCCAAATATCATTATAGTTGAAGATAAGGTTATTAATGGTCTAAATAAAATCATACAATCAGAATTGTATATGTTTTGGATAATATTTTAATCATTATAATCTTATTTATTTAAATCCTTTATTAATGAGGTAAATACTGCATCATTATTGTGTCCTAAATAATTTAATTTATTTGATGTCTAAAAATTATAAAAAAACTACAATGATATGGGAATTTTTTTAGATTTCAAAATAATATTTATAGCCAATAATAGGACTTATATAACACCATATAAAAAGTAATTACTAAAATATTTTTGTTAATGTCAATTTTGTCTTCACATTAAATTAATTAATCTAAATTGTCATTATCACTCCCAAGTGGATCAATGGGGTCCCAAAATCGACCCAAAGATGTCCATGGTCTTAAATGACTCAAAAAATAAGGTTTCGACAAGTGGTAAGGTAATTTTGAATTATTATAATATTCTTTTAACCTTGAATTACCTTAGTTACCTTTAACTACGGTAAATAAAAGTGAAAAGTTACTATTCACCAAAAAATTATTTTCATCTTAATGAACCAAATTTTAATTCTTGTTAACAACCATGCATGTAGGATTTTTGAAATTAAATTCACAGAAGTGGTAAAATTTTATTTAAATGAAAAATTAAGTTTTTTTAACTACCACTAAGTGGTTTCACTATTCATAAAAAATTGATGTTTTTTCAGAAAAATACCAAAAATTCAGCCTAAGAATTATTTGATATTCTGAATTAAAAATTGATGTCTATTTTTCCAAATTCAAAACATAGAATTGGAATTAATTAATTTAAAAATTAATTCCCATTGTCAAAACAAATAGCGTGTTTTTAATAAACAATAATTATCAAAATATTAATACTTGTTTATGTCCAATTTCAAAGTAAAATTAATTCTAACAACACACATTGGATAAATGGTAAAAATATATTTTAATTTCACTTTAAAACCAATTAAAAAGATAATATAACCATATAAATAAATTAGATTAAAAGGCACTTTTGAATTAAAATACAATATTTTTCACTATTCGTTAAAAAAATGAACTTTATCGGAAAAATTTCAGAAATTTACACAAAGTAAATTTTGATGTCCCCATTATAAATAAGGATTTTATTTGGTCAATTATAATCTATTAAAGTGACCAAAAACTATATTTAAAGAGGGTTCTCCATTAAAAGGTGATAAATCGGCCTTTTAATGTAAATTATGCTTAAAATTAGATTCATTCACAATTTAAGCCTCTAACTTTTATTGGATAAATGTAAATACATTTAACAAATATGTATAATAATATTGTATTTAGTTTTTTTAATTACTTCCAATACAAGGGCTAGGATTTGACCACCATTTAAAATAATAATATTATACTATTAGTGTGTAACGTAAGATTTCAAAGAAACCCGTTGTTGCGTATCGGGTACGCTATCGAACATAGAAACCATTTTAAAGTAAAACTAATATTTAATTAAAAAATATATGAAATATGTCTTATTCTTTATTTACCTGGGATGTTACATTAAGTATTCAAATGAGGAATAAGAGGAGGCTTATACCTCTAGTGATGAAAAATAGAAGATTTTAGTGGATGAAGGTAGTAACCTGCACTTTCCTAGGAGTTCGCAATCCATTAATTATGATGATATTATCCCAACTAGATCTATAATTATCCAAGAGAATCTCATAAAATAAGGAAGTGAGGAAGAATAAAAGGATGTTTTTGGTGAAGAACATTTTTAGATAACTTTTAAGTCTTATGATGAAAGTAGAAGTGAAGAGAATGGTAAAAATGAGGAAGAAGAAGAAGAAGGAGGAGATGAAGAAGGAAAAAAATATGGAGATGGAAAAAATGTCATGGAAGGTGATGGATATGATACTGATGTAGGTTCATACCATGATAGTCATACTGGTTTCACTGGCACTGAGGAAATTGAGATGCCTCATGCACATATATATTCACTAGGATTTTAATTTTTCTCTAGATATAATGAGTGACCTATCTTAGTTATAGGTATGTATAGAGTTTATATATATGATAAATAAATATCTATTGAGGGGTAGGAATCCACATGATTGGATTGTCTCCCAATTAATCCTATTAATGGAGACCATAGTATGCATGTAACTGATGTACAAAGATCTTATGAAAAGTTGGGTGTTGTACCTACCACTTTTGAGTCTACAACTATAGTGATTACAACTGTTATGACCTATGGTATTCCTTATTTAAGATTTATGGTCCCAATTAATGAGGAACTTGATAAGTTTCTAGGACATGTTAGACGTGGTCTAGAACACTTAGATTTAGATTGTGATAGTAATACACTAAAGTAGGGTGGACCTACTATATGAGAAGATATGAATCCTAAGAAATATTTGGTATACCTGATAGATGATTCTGTAGAGTTGATGAGGTTTTATTTTAATGTTACTTCCAGTTCTGGGCAAGTAGAGGCTGCTTCCATTGAGATAGTTACTGTACCTGTTGTTGCTTCAGCGCCGGATGATGCTATTTCCAGAGCTAAATTTGAATCCTTCAGAGAGAGGCTACTATCTTATTTTGGTTTGTTATTGAAAACTAAGGCACCTTATGTCACTATGTTAAGTGAGATAGATGCAAGGTATCTATTTGATCTTTTGAAACATCAAATCTAGTCAAATAGGATGGATCAAATTCATGATGTGGAGATAGAAAACTATAGATTAGAAAATGAAATAAATATTTTGAGATCTATAGTGGATGAGATGAGATATTAGTTTACAGATTATAAGGATGATTTTATAGAGTGGGTGGAGAATATTTCTTCTGTGGATTCTATATCTAGTTCTCCACCTCTTTCTCTTGACTTTGAGATGATTATGTCAGTTCTTTGAGAAGATCATTATGGTTTATTATGTGATATACCTAACCTTCCACTGGAGAGTTTGAGGAAAAACCTACATAATAGTGATCATGTTCATATAATGGTTAGAGAGTATATGAACTATGGGAATAATGGTAGAGACACAATTATAAAGGATATAAATTATTATATATCATGGGCTTATACTAAGCATGAGCATAACTATTATTTCAAATTTCTTAATGAGAACCTAAGAATTCCTCCAGTGAGTCAAGATTTTAAAGAATAAGTCAATAATATGAATTTTATGACTATATTGCCCAATTTATTTATGGATTAAGGACTTTTTTTAGTGCTATGGAAAGGGGTGTAAATATTATCAATAATTTTATAAATTTTATGAAATGATATCTTCACGTTTTTGTAACCATAGTGGTGGATTAGGATCCCGTTGTAGTTAATAATAATCTTAGTCCTCCAGTTTCTAATCCATAGTTTTTCAGGCCAAGTGTTACCCAAGATCCAAATGCACCCTTACTTGCACATTTCCAACCTTTCAATTTGACTTTCAAAGAAGCAGTCCAACATCTCAAGCCTATCATTATCAGAGAGGCTCTTTCTCTAACTGGTATCCCTATAGCCATCCCTACAGTTACCTCTAGTTCTTATAATAAACCTTCTGATTCTGAAAAGTGGAAGGGAAAATAACCTATTATTCCTCCTACCCAACCCAAAAGTATTTATATTAGGAATTTAAGTCTTTTATGGGGGATTTTGTATGTATTTTTGTTATATATTTTTTACCATGATTTAATTTCCTTTCTTAATGTAAATTATCTACTTATTAATATTATAGTACATTTAATTTCTTATTTTTTTTACTTTTTGATAATCCCCAAAGGGGGTGAATGACTCTATATAATTTAGAAATTATTTTTAGAGTGGTGTTCTGTTTATACCTTCATTAATGATATTCCATGTAATTTTATATATGTTTAATTATATCATTTGATACCATATTTTCTTTGACACTATATTTTTAATTGCCCATGATTCTATTTTATATATAATTAGATTTGGTACCATTATGATTAAAATCTCACTATATATTTTCAATTTGCTAAGTTAATCTATTTTCTACTCATAGTTTATTATATAAATGGTTTATAAAATGTAATGACTTTTGATCATCAAAAGGGGGAGATTATTGGAACCCATTTTCAAATGATCACTAAATAATGTTTCTTATTTTATTAATGAGTTTTATGTGTTATGATTGAATTTTATGATATAAGTAAGATTCATTTTTTTGAATATTTAATGGAATGACCCACCAATAAAATCTACTCACCATTGAAGACGAGTCACCATTAGGGAAGAATCCCCATATGAATAGAATTTTGACAAAGTGATTGAAAAAATTACCACCAGAAATAAGTCACCATTAAGGATGAATCGCCACTAAGCATGACTCACCATTGATGAATAAAAATGTGGAAAATTATTAATATGACCTAATGGAAGAGGTTGAATAAACATTTGAACCTATTCACCTCCAAATTTGGAAAAGTGATGAGATGAACTACCACAAGAGGATGATCCAACATTAGACTTTACCTACCATTTGAATGAAAATTTGGTAAAGTGTTGGAATGGTCTACCCCTAAGATAAATCACAATTGTCCTGACACACTGCTAGATTAAGTAACCAAATAAGTTAGCTCACCATCAAAAAGAGTCACCATCACTATTTTTGTTCAATTTTAATTAAATATTTCCCAATAAAATATTATCGAATTTTAATGCTAATAATTATTTTATTGATTATTCTTAAAATATTTCAGGAATACATTAAAGTTTGTGTTAGTCATCCAGTATGAGGAGTAGAAGATTACAATGATTATTATTGCATAATGTTGATATATTAAGAGTTAGAATCCATCGTATGAAGATTTAAAATGAGACACACAAAGATATACATGTACACTTTATGTGAGATAAAACTGTATTATAAGAACCTATAAAGTGCCAATTGATAAGAGATTACACAATAAATCTTGCCTACACATGACTACGAGAAAGAGGAGCATAAAAAACATACAACATCCTTTCCTAAAATCAGAACAAAGAGAGATTACAGTGATCTGTTTTACTACAATTTTTAGAAACAAAACTTGATCTCTTATTCAAGAAGTATTAAATGATATTCAAGCTATAGAGCACACATGAAAAATAAAATCTATCTTTTCAATATGTTTAGTTGATATATATTTCTATTTTCTTTACTCTTTTATCAATGTATGATAAACATGCACAGTATCTCTTTTACTTTAAATAAAATATATTTGATATCTTCTCAACACTATTTACCTTTATTTAGCCATAATGTTGTGGAAGAGGTCCTTGTGTGGCTTGTATTTATTCTTTTCCCATGGTTATTGTGGAAGTGGTCCCTACATGGTCCATAAAAATACTTTTGCTATTGTGTTTACTCGATCAAGGTTATGGATCAAGATTATTTTTAATAATCTTCTTGGCTGCAGGTGATTATAATGTGGAGATGATTATGTTTTTGATTAAGATTGAACCACTTGTAATTATTTAGCTGTGTGTTTTGTCTTGTTTTATTTATTTTCTTCAAACTAGATCTGTTCTAAACTATAAAAAACACTACTTTTATAGTTAGTATTAATTAGTGTTCATATAATTTTTTGATTAATTAAATTTAATTCTAAAGTTAATGTAATATTCATAAATTTTTTTAACTGATACCTAATCAGCCATTGATAAATCTTTTAAAAGATCACAACTTATATCGATATGCTAATTTGATTAACAATGATATTTTTAATTATTTGGGCGATTTTTTTAAAACTATTATAAAAAAAATTTAAATTAGGTACTTAATTAATACCACTATTGAGATACTCACTACAACTAATAGTTATTAATTAAGTGATTAAGATAGTTGTGTTCATGATATAGTAGGTTAAAGTATGTTTGTGAAATTTTTAACAAGTGGTAAGGGTCTTTCTCCCCAAATTCCACCATTTGTGAAATATTTGGTATTATGAACCTAATTTCAATTTTGTGGTGTATATAATACCTATGTGAGATATCATATAATGGATTAAATTTTATTCGTGCTATTTTAATTTTAATTACAACCTATCTCTTTCATGGGGTATTGATTCAAATGTTTCTAAAGCCACAAGGGTTTTCTTTTTCTCAATTTTGATTATTTGATACATAATAAATTTTGTGTACCATGTTTTATTTATATTTTACATTAAATACCCATGGATACAAAATTATTATACTCTCTTTATTTCATGGGATTTACTGTACAAATCTTATTCCATTATTAATGTGACTTGTGATTTAGTTGCATACCTAATAGTGATTTTTTTTGGTAAATCGATTTTTTATTGAGTTATGATCATTATTTTAACTTATAGAAAAATGATGATGGATAACCAAGAATTAAACAAATTGATTCATATATTGATGAAAAAATATCATATATTAAAAACAAATGTTTCATTAGAATTATTTTAACTAATTTGGATAGAGAATGTAATAGAAAAATGACCAAGGATAACCAAGGATTGAAAGAAGAGTCATTAGTTGACCCGAAGGTATCATATGTTAAAAAATGCGGCATAAGGGAAGAACTATTCAAATCAATGTTTTCATATGAATAACTTTTATATTATCCTAACCATTTTGGTTTTAGTATTTGGTTGAAATAAGATCATGAAAATAAAGCTAGAAATGGTATGTGACTGAAGACCACTATATCTTATAATTAAACAAGATAGAATACTAAAATAGATGATAATATTATAATATTATAGTTATGATGGAATATGTGAGTTTCCATGACTTACTGAAGATAGCAAGATTGATATTTTGTTAAAACTATTAGTTATTTTTCATCCATGAGTGATATTTATCAATGAAATTCTGGTATATTCTAAAATTTATGAGGATTATGTGAAATATCTAAGAATTATTGTTTAGTAATTTTACTTTAATGGTATGGTGAAATATATTAAATTTTATTAATAACATTCAAAACTAGTTAAAAAAGGTTATATTTTTAGGGATAACTATTGGAGAACACATGATTGAGTACTGGACAACTCTTAAGTTCAATATACACATGGTAATGGGATAATAAAGGGTGAATTTATCTTAATTAAGAAAATTAGATAGTAATTGATATCCTTGGGATTGATAATTGATTGATTATATTTTAGAGAAGTTAGTATCATTTTTAGGATTATGATATATAGCGACTAGTGTGTGACCTTCTGAACTAGTGGTTAATACCATATGAAAGTTATATAAAAATGACAATGGATAACAAAGGATTGAAGAAATATAGTCGCAGGTTGATATAAAAGTATAATATGTTAAAAATAACGGTTTCATAATGAAAAATATTGAAATTGATGATTTCATATAAATATTTTAAATTTTATAATATCCATTTTAATTTTAGTATTTATTTGAAATAGTATCACAAAAATAAATCTTAGAAAGGTATGTACATGGAAACTACAATGTATTTTAACTAAATAAGAGGGAATAATTAAATTGTTTAGAATCTTATTATAAGAATATTATGATTGAATATGTGACTTTATTAGTCCTTCCTAAGAAAGTAAGATCAATATTTTCCTTAAAATATTAGTTATTTTCATTATTGAGTGATATTTATCAATGATATTTTAGAATATTATAAAAGTTATGAGTATTATGTAATATATATAAGGATTATTATTCTATAATTTTACCTTAAAGATATGGTTGTGTATATTAAATGGAATTAATAACCATGAAAATTGATTTAATGGAAAAGTTATATTTTTGGGGATTACTATTAGAGAACACATGATTGATGTATGGATAACTCTTAAGTTTAATATACACTTGATAATGGGATAATAAATTATATATTGGTTTTAATTAATTAAGTTATATAGTAATTGGAATCCTTGATATTGATAATTGATTTATGATATTTTTGGGGAAGTTCATATCAATTTTTGGATTATGATAGATAGAGACTAGTGTGTGACCTTATGAACTAGTGGTTAATGTGATTTAAGGTTTAAAGAAAAGGTTTATTTTTGGAGGAATATATAATATATTTATAGTTTAATGTATTGGAGATTCGAATAGTTTTCCAAAAAGGTCTGTTATTGAGAGTATAAGATTTAGGGTATATAAATTCTTGGGTATATGATTATAGGAATGTCACGACCCCCACCCACCAAAGATGCCCCTCCTGAGCTGGTAATGGTGAAAGGGAGATAATCACCCCCGAGTCCCACCTCCAGTAGGCCCCGGGGTGGCGACTAGCACCAATGGTACGAGCTTTCACAAATATGGGAGGCATTTCCTTTTTTATTATTTAAGATCGGGAAATAGGAAAAGTTAACCACCAAAAAGGAAAAGAAAAAGTGTATAGAAATAAACCCAAACCAATCCCACATGCTTGTTTAAATAGTTCTGAAACAAGGTACAAGTATAAGAAAGATCAAAAGTACAATACCAAAAGAAAAAAGTGTACAACAACTGCAACCACTCCAACTGTCCCAACTAGTAGGGTCCTGCACGACCCTGGTAGTTCTCCTGGAAACCTAAAAGTAAATGTACGGTGAGCATACAAGTACACTCAGTAGGGAAACCTAAATCTCTAGTGCACAGGTGGTGAGACATCCTAATGTCCTGTGAGAACAACAGAAGAAATCTAGAAGGGAAATATATCCACCCAACCTCACCAGCCACACTCACCAAAAACACAATCACAATAGGTAGTATTAGTATATAAGAGAAAGATTATTGGGTACCCTGCACCCATTCCCACTAGTTAGCTGCTCTTTCTAACGAAGAATGTACTGACGCTGCCACACTCTTCCCGCCCGCACACACCTGGGCCTCACAACCATGTATCTCGCCCGCACACACCTGGGCCTCACAACCACGTATCCCACCTGCACACACCTAGGCCTCATCCCGAATATTCCTGGGAAACAGTAAAACCTTCCCGAATAGTCTTGGGCTAAAACCACCCCAATCGAAACCTACATGAAGGGTCTTAGGTGTAAGGTCACCTCAAGCCATCACAACCTAGGGAAGAGGGAGCAGGAAGGAGCTAGAAACTAAGGGAAAAACACCCTCTCCCATGTAATGGGAGTGTTCACCACTAAGTGCTCAACATGGGTGGGGTGTGATAAAACACAAAAGATACAGATACATATATGTATACCAAACACACTGCCCAACCTATGGCTTCTAAATAGAGAAACTGGGCACGTGCCTCGGCGCTACAACTACGAAGCATGCATACAACAAACAACCCCAACCCCATTTATGTTATCACATTTTAGAAGAATTAGTTTATTTAGTTCCTTTTCTACTGGGAAACCAACCGCAACCAAACATATCAATTGTTCGTGAAACATATCCCTTCCATCCAAAAATCAAGTTAGGAAAGCACAACAAGTCCCTTATTATTAACAAACTAACCCATTGATTATTAATCTCTTTCCATTACCATGGCCCACCATTCATTAAATCTTACACTTTTTATTTATTATTCATAGCCCTTAGTTCGTTCACATTCAAGCCCATCCCTACAACCCAACTGACTACCACCATAACCTCAACCACACCGTACATCATCATCCCTTGATACAACTTATCACAGCCCCGCTACCCAGAACCAACATAGAATTCACACCAACCCACAACCAAGCCAACCGTAGCCCCACTGCTCATTCTATTCGTAACAACCCAGGATTCACCCCCCCTTTTAACACACCACGTAACCAATCCAAAACCCACATGTTCATTATTCCATTTTGTTTAACTGGGGTAATCACACAAGGGTTCTAGATTTTAATCAGCCAAATTTAGGTGATTAACCAAATTCCACATTCCACAATGTTCCACCCACAAAATGGTCTAGAAATATAGGGAAACATTTAATTGTACAAGAAAAGTCCCCCAACGACCGTGATTTTTAGTAGGCAGAAGCCTATTCAATTCACAACATAATATCACAGGATATAAAATAATGTAACTGCATTCACAAACTTCCCATCCCCGTTATATAAACCATTTATTATCTTTATTAAACCGGTTAAAAAGTTTTTCACGTAAACAAGAGAACACCCACCCCGCATGATGCACAGTTTAGATAGACGAAGGTAACATCCCTACCTCAACAGGTTCTGATCACAACGCTCCCCCGGATCAACTTTAGAAGACGTCCGTCGACATCTGTCACTTCTATCAATTCCTGGAAAAACGTCCTCGGGTGGATGTTGGAATGGAAAGGCCGAAGGAAAGACAACAGATCCAAGATCAGAAGTTCCACCTCGTCATTACGATCCCGTGGCGGCTGACAGATCGTAAATCAGAGCTCGGACGAAGAAGTTAAGGAAGAAAAGGAGCCTTCGAGTCTCTTCGGAGAGCTCTGCTCAGAAGAATGGAGAGGAGAGGGGTGAGTTGAAAAGTAGGAGGGGACCCCTCCTTTTATAGGTGAGAAAAAAAGTACATAGCGTTTACTTTATGGTACACGACGTGTACTCAGCCATTTCACACAGTCACCACGCGGCTTCCAACATGACCTTTAACATGGCACGCGGCCGTTGACTGGTCAACACACAGTTTGAGGGTAACGCGTACGCGGGGAGGGACTACACGGCGTGTAGTTTCAAAATTCTAAAAAGTGTGTGAAAAGTCCATTTTACCCTCTAGAAAACTTCATGACCCTCTTTTTGACATAGGAATGGGTCGGAGAGGTCTGACCCATTACATCAGATACCTCTTAAAACATTCTCATCCTCGAGAATTCAAAAACCAACCCAGACGAACCCAATAAGATAACTCTTAGGGCCCTCGTTATAACAGGAACCCATCCAACAACCCTAATCATATGTGTTAGGAAGTCTGTCTCCTATGTCGAGATATTATCCGCTTTAGGCGGCACTAAATCTCCTGCACGGGTTTAATCGCATCCTCATTAATGCGTCTCGATTAAGAATTGGGTCTTCCCACTTTCATACATTAAGATTTTTCAACTTGCACTACCCCCAACACCACACAACCAACACACTGCCCGAACATGTAGTTTGGGGAAATTCCTTCTCCTATGTCGAGATATTATCCGTTTCAGGTGGCACTGACTCTCCCGCACGAGTTCAATCGCATCCGCATTAATGCGTCTCGATTAAGGATCAGGTTTTTTTCCCTTTTTCCCACATATCCGGACATGCTACACACTTCCAGAGAACAAGGAAACAAAAGGTCTCATATTTGAAAACCCAATACTTCCATATATCAATGGTACAGAGTATAACATCAACACAAAGCTCAGAAGAACAAGGGAAAACAAGTCAAAAAAACTCCGGGTACTGAGCATGCATCTGGGCCTCCCACTCCCAAGTGCTCTCCTCGAGGCCGCCATGCCTCCACAACACACGAACCAAGGGAATGGTTCATCCACGGAGCGCCTTCTCTTTACGATCCTCGATTTTGACTGGTCGTTCCTCGAAGGTCCCGTCGTCTCATATATCTAACTCTCCCCAGTCGATAATGTGAGAGTCATCGTGTAAGTATCGACATAGCTGGGAGACGTGGAAGACGTCATGAACCTTCTCCAACTGAGGTGTCAGGGCTAGCAGATATGCCACCTCGCCGACTCGCCTCAGCACCTCAAAAGGTCCGATGAACCTAGGTGAGAACTTTCTCCCATTCCCAAACCTCCGTTGCCCCCGTCGAGGGGAAACATTCCAGAACACATGATCTCCCACCTCGAACTCCAAGGGCCTCCTCCGACGATCAAAATAAGACTTCTGTCGGTCCTGAGCCGCTTTCATCCTCTCACGTACAAGATGGACTTTCTCTGTGGTGCTCTGCACTACCTATGGCCCAAGATCACCTGTCTCACCAACCTCTGCCCATCAAATGGGTGAACAACTTGGTCTTCCATACAGAGCCTCAAATGGTGCCATGCCAATAGTAGAGTGGAAGATATTTTTGTAAGCAAACTCTACTAAAGGCCAGTTTCATACCCATGATCCTCCGAAATCTTGAACGCATGCTCACAACATGTCCTCCAACGTCTGGATAGTCCGCTCTGTCTGCCCATCGGTCTAGGGGTGGAAAGTAGTGCTAAGGCATAACTGGGTGCCAAAAGCATGCTTTAACCCCCTCCAGACTCGTGAGGTAAACCGATTATCCCGATCTGAGACGATAGTCTTCGAAACTCCACGCAAACGCACCAACTTGTCTACGTACCTCTGTGCTAAGGTACTCACCGGGCCCGAATCCTTAATTTCTATGAAGTGAGATGATTTCGTCAGTCGATCCACCACAACCAAGATAACATCATAACCACCCTGAGCTCTGGGTAGTCCTGTGACGACGTCCATTGAGATATCATCCCACTTCCACTCAGGGACATCTAAAGGATGAAACAAACCACTGGGAACACGGTGTTCAGCCTTCACTTGCTGAAACACTAGGCATTTAGCCACAAACTCTTCCACTACCCTTTTGACCCCAGGCCACCAAAACCGTTCCCTCAGACCTCGGTACTTTTTTGTAACTCCTGGATTTACCACCAAGGATGATCTATGAACTCACAGAGAACACCCTCATGCATCACCTTCGGAACAAAAAACCTTCCATAAAAAGGCATCCGATGTCGGATGTCCTCTAACCATCCATCTGGAGAATTTCCCATATCGACACTATCCCGCATTACTTCTGCCTCAGAGTCCCCCCACTGAGACTCTTCCACCTGCTGCAACAAGGAGGACTGCACCGTCATCTGAATCAAACAGCCTCTAACACCTTCTACCCTTGCATCCAAGTGCAAGGCGGACAACTCTCCCATCGCTTTTCTAGCATCAGTGGATTCCCAAACCACTTCCTTACACGTCTTCTTGCTCAGGGCATCAGCCACAATGTTTCCCTTACCTTCAGTGTATGAGATCTCGAAGTCATAGTCTTGGAGGAACTCGACCCATCTCCACTGCTGTTAGTTCATGTCATGCTGAGATGAAGATATAACGCAGGCTCTTGTGATCTGAGAAGACCACAAAGCGCTCCCCAAAGAGGTAATGTTGACACAAATTCAGTGCGAACACTACTGCTGCAAGCTCTAGGTCATGGGTGGCATAGTTATGCTCGTGATGGAATAAATGCCTAGAACCATAGCAGATCTCTCCCTTCTTCTACATCAGCACGCACCCCAGACCAAGTCCAGAAGCATCACAAAACACCTCATAGAACAACCCTTCCTCTGGAAATCTGAGTACGAGAGCACTGAACAACTTCTCCTTCAGGTAGTCGAAAGATTTCTGGAACTGCTCGCTCTATAGGAAGACTTGGTTCTTCCTAGTCAAAGCCTTCAATGGAGTAGAAACTTGAGAGATGTCCGAAACGAACCTCTGATAGAAACCTCCTAACCCCAAGAAACTTCGAACTTCTGCCATGCTCTTGGGTGCTACCCAAGAAACAACTACCTCCACCTTCGATGGGTCCACTGACACTCCATGCTGAGACACCATGTTCCCAAGGAAGAGTACTTCTTGCATCAATAACTTACACTTTGACAATTTCCCGTAAAGCTGGTGGTGTCGAAGGACTTCTAAGACTGCCCTGAGATGCTTAACGTGCTCCTCCTATGATCTTGAGTAGATCAGGATGTAATCGATAAACACAACGACGAACCTGTCCAGAAACTCTTAGAAGAAAAAGTTCATAAGTCCCATGAACACAGCCGGTGCATTCATAACTCCAAACGACATAACTACAAACTTGAAGTGCCCATACATGCACTTGAAAGCCGTCTTTGAGATGTCACTATTTTTTACCCTCAGCTGATGATATCCAGATCATAGATCAATATTAGAAAACCAACCTGCTCCCCTCAGTTGGTCAATGAGATCATCTATCCTTGGAAGGGGGTTACAGTTCTTGACCGTTACCTGGTTCAACCTTGGGTAGTCTATGAATAGCCCGAGACCACCATCTTCCTTCTTCATGAACAAAACTG
Source organism: Viscum album (assembly GCA_963277665.1). NCBI lineage: Eukaryota > Viridiplantae > Streptophyta > Magnoliopsida > Santalales > Viscaceae > Viscum > Viscum album. The sequence continues at coordinate 140,625,183 of OY728161.1, read as the reverse complement.
GAGCACCCCATGGTGATAAGCTGGGTCGAACAAAACCCTTCTCCATCAGATCGTCAATCTGAATCCGCAACTCCCACAACTTCGAAGGTGCCATCCGATAAGGGGCCATCGAAATAGGACGAGCACCAGGATGTAAGTCTATCCCGAACTCAACGTCACGTCGCGGGGGTAGAGTCACAACCTCATCAGGAAAAACATCGAGGAACTCCCCAACAACCTCCGGGACATCCATCATCTCGGTATCAGCTGGAACCACTGAAAACCTGCCTAACAAGGAAAGGAGAGGCTCCACACGACGAATTCCCACCTGATAGCTCCTATCGCCAACAAAAGCTACAAGTTTCCCATCCATGTCGGAGAACATGACCCTTCATTGGAAGTAGTCGATAATGGAACTAATTGAAAATAACCAATCGATACCTAGGATGACATCGTATGGCTGCATCTGTAACAGAAGAAGGTCCCCAATAGATCGATGTGGTCCCAATGTCAGCCCACATCCCGAGAAAACACAAGATACACTGGTCTAGCCTCCAACTAGTGTACTAAGCACCAGTGTTATGGAATGTCTCTCTACGTCTAGTCCCAAAGCATGGGCTAGACCAGGCGCAAAAAAGGAGTGCGAATCTCTTGAATCGAACAAGGTATAAATGAGAGTGCTAAAAAAAAATCGTACCTCGAACCACCTCTAGTCCTGCCAGAGCTGTCAACTCTGATGCATGCAAATGTCCATGCCCAGCACCTCTGCCTCTCTGATGTCATCCACCTCCCCGACCACGCCCTGGTCAAGGACCCTGAGGAGCACCCTGAGGTCTTCCTCCTCCCGCAAGGTCTGCCCTCGGAGGAGTACGGTCCTACTGCTGCTAGAAGGGCCTCGCCGACAACTGGTACTACTAAGGTGGGCGCTGAACCTGCCCACCTCCACCATACTAATCTTGGGTCGGGCACCGACTCTGAATGTGCCCGAAACCTCCACAAGAAAAACACTTCGATCCTAGGATTGTGAAAAAGGGACGAGGACCTGAAGATCTAAACTGGAATTGCTGGGGCCTACTCCCCACTGGCTTGAACCTAGAAGGTCCCGTCATAGGAGACCTGCTGCTGACTGCCTTCCCCTTCGATGAACCTGACTGGATCCCCTCACATGGTGCACCTCCCTGCGAGTGCATCATCTCTACAACCTCTGCCTTCTTCTGTACTACTAAGTACGTCAGAAGGGTGAAGGGTGTGATAGCATACTGGCGCGAAGGACGAAGCACCTCCTCCAAACGTCTTGCCCGAGGCTCCTCATCTGGAAAGAGATCCGGAGTAAAGAACAGGAGATCCTTGAACTTGATCCCCAACTCTCGTACTAACATACTCCCCTGCTAAAGGGAGAGTAACTCCTGCCGCTTCTCCGCCTTGATCATGGAAGAAAGGAATTACTCTTGGAATTCCTTCTCAAATTTAGCCCATGGAACCTCTGCCTCTATCCTCTCTCCGAGGTAGAGCGTCCACCACTATCGCGCCGCATCTCTCAGCTGACTGGCTGCTAGGGGAACCCAGTAATCCCTCGGAGCACGGATCAAGGTAAACGTGATCCCTAGTTCCTCAATCCACCCCTCTATCTCTGTATCTGAAGTACTACCCTCGTACTTCTTGAGGGTTTTCCTCTGGAAAGAACGAAGGGTATTCTGCCACTGGCTATCTTCCTCCTTTCGGTCAATCCTCAACTGATCGACTGCCTGAATTTACTAGGCCTCAGCCGTCTGAGCCACCCAGGGATGACATCCAAGTTCTATAGCTGTACGGTAAACAAAGATTTCCTAAGCCCAAGTAGTAAGGAAATTTTCGCAGGGTTTCATTTTATCATTTTATCTCAATTTCTTTCCCAGAACACCCAAATCAAGTAAAACACAATCATGATGATGCATGTACCTTCCCTAGGGTCTCTACCCTATAATCAATGTAGTCTCACTTGGTCGTTCGATAGGCTTAGAGTCCTTGCATCGGATCATGGGGGGCCCTAAAATCCCGTGTCCTAGCTGGTCTTCCCTGGCCTATGTCACACACCAAGATTAACCAACACTGTTTCCCTACCATCCCATGAAATCCTCACTGTGCCTAACTCCAGACTCTATCCTATCTCTAAACCATCACCTCTGATACCATTCTATCATGATCCCCTCCCACCAAAGATGCCCCTCCTGAGCTGGCAATGGTGAAATGGAGATAATGACCCCCGAGTCTCGCCTCCAGTAGGCCCCAGGGTGGCGACTAGCATCAAGGGTATGAGCTTTCACAAATATGGGAGGCATTAAACTTTTTATTATTTAATATCGGGAAATAGGACAAGTCAAACACCAAAAAGGAAAAGAAAAAGTGTATAGAAATAAACCCAAACCAATCCCACATGCATGTTTAAATAGTTCTGAAACAAGGTACAAGTAAAAGAAAGCTCAAAAGTACAACACCAAAAGAAACAAGTGTACAGTAACTGCAAAAACTCCAACGGTCCCAACTAGTAGGGCCCCGCACGACCCTGGTAGTCCTCCTAGAAACCTGAAAGTAAACGTAGGGTGATCATACAAGTACACTCATTAGGGAAACCTAAATATCTCGTGCACATGTGGGGAGACATCCTAATGTCTTGTGAGAACAACAGAAGAAACCTAGTCAGGAAATCTATCCACCAAACCTCACCAGCCACACTCACCAAAAACACAATCACAATAGGTAGTAGTAGTATATAAGAACAAGAGTATTGGGTACCCCACACCCCTTCCCACTAGTTAGCTTCTCTTCCTAATGGCGAACGTCCTGACGCTTCCACACTCTTCCCGCCCGCACACACCCGGGCCTCACAAACCACACATCCTGCCCACACACACCTGGGCCTCAAAACCACGTATCCCACCCGCACACACCTGGACCTCATCCCAATGATTCTTGGGAAACAGTAAAACCTACCCAAAGAGTCTTGGGCTAAAACCACCCCAATCGAAACATACCTGAAGGGTCTTAGGTGTAAGTTCGCCTCAAGCCATCAAATCCTAGGGAAGAAGGCGCAAGAAGGATCTATCAACTAAGGGGAAAACACCCTCTCCCATGAAATGGGAGTGTTCGCCACTATGTTCTCAACATGGGTGGGGTGCGATAAAACACAAAAGATATAGATACATATATGTATACCAAACACACAACCCAACCTATGGCTTCTAAACAGAGAAAATCAGCACGTGCCTCGGCACTGCTACTATGAATCATGCATACAACAAACAACCCCAACCCCATTTAGGTTTTCACGTTTCAGAAGAATTATTTTATTTAGTTACTTATCTACTAGGCAACCAACCACAACCAACCATATCAATCGTTCGTGAAACATATCCCTGCCATCCACAAATCAAGTTATGAAAGCACAACAAGTCCCTTCTTATTAACCAATCAACCCATTGATTATTAATCTCGTTCCATTACCATGACCCACCATTCATTAACTCTTCCAATTTTTATTTATTATTCATAACCCATAGTTTTTTCACATTCAAGACCATCCCTGTAGCCCTGCTTCCTGTCACCATAACCACAACTACACCGTACATCATCATCCCTTGATACAACTTATCGTAGCCCCAATGCCCAACACCAACATAGAATTCACACCAACCCTCAACCAAGCCAACCGCAGCCCCACTGCTCATTCTATTCATAATAACCTAGGATTAACCCCCCTTTTCACAGACCATGTAACCAAGCCAAAACCCACATGTTCATTATTCCATTTTGTTTAACCGGGGTGATCACACAAGGGTTCCAGATTTTAATCAGCCAACTTTTTGTGATTAACCAGATTACACATTACACAAGGTTACACCCACAAAAATAATCTAGAAAGATATGGAAACATTTAATTTTGCAAGAAAAGGCCCCCAAAGACCGTGATTTTCAGTAGGCAGAAGCCAATTCAATTCACAACATAATATCACAGGATATAAAAAAATGGAACTGAATTCACAAACTTCCCATCCCCGTTATATAAACCATTTATTATCATTATTAAATCGGTTCAAAAGTGTTTCACATAAACAAGGGGACACCCACCCCGCATGATGCACAATTTAGAGAGACGAAGGTAAGATCCCTACCTCAACAGGTTCTGATCACAATGCTCCCCCGGATCAACTTTAGAAGAAGTCCGTCGGCGTCCGTCACTTCTGTCAAGTCCCAGAAAATCCTCCTCGGGTGGAAGTTGGAAAGGAAAGGCCGAAGGAATGACAACGGATCCAAGCTCAGAAGTTTTGCCTCATCGTTACGATCCCGTGGCCACTGATGGATCGTAAATTAGAGCTCGGACAAAGAAGGTGTGGAAGAAAAGGAGCCTTCGAGTCTCTTGGGAGAGCTCTGCTCAGAGGAATGGGGAGGAGAGGGGTGAGTTGAAAAGGAGGAGGGGACCCATCCTTTTATAGGGAAGAAAAAAAGTACAAGGCGTGTAATTTATGGTACACGGTGTGTACTCGTCCATTTCACACAGTCACCACACTGCTTCCAACACGACCTTTAATGCGACACGTGGTCATTGACTGGTCAACACACGGTTTGAGGGTAACGCGTATGCGGGGAGGGACTACACGACGTGTAGTTTCAAAATTCTGAAAAGTGTGGGAAAAGTCCATTTTACCCTCCAGAACACTTCATGACCCTCTTTTTGACAAAGGAATGGGCCGGAGAGGTCTGGGCCATTACAAGGAATAACTAATGTTGTTTGAGGAAGGAAAATTTGAATTTTGAGAGCATAGATTTCAATGATCATTGGATTTATAATATTTTTATAAATTTCATGGTAATTTGGGATATCCATTTTAAGTGTTAGTTTATTGAGTATGATAAAACCCAACTAAAAGTAACCTAGGTTAAACCAAGAATGATATATATTAAACTGATAGTGATATAGGTTCAACCAAGTATGATAAAAATTCATTTGTATGAAATAAATGCTAACATGATAGTGTTATAAAGTGAGACATCTTGAGGTTAAATTTTAAAATGTTTATTTGTGATAATTCACTTATAATGATCATTAATCATTTTAAATTATTTAGTTTTAGTAACGGAATAAACTAGAAGGAAACATGGGTGTGAGGTAAAATGTAATGATTACCTCAATGAACAAACCATCAGAATGAGAGGTGAACTAAGAAACCATGTGATTATTTCATACCATCTATCATAAAGTAGGATTAACAATGTGAACATATTCTAAGTCCCATACACTCCAAGGAAGAGAAAGATGGAGTCTCATGAAAGATCAAGTGATGAAGATGATGAAGGAAATAAGATTCAATTTTCTATATGTAAAAAATGTGGGAATAAGCATAGGGAAGATTTTTTAAAGGTACATATAATTTCTATAATTGTAGAGATGATGGCTATCAACCTTATAATTTTAAAAGAAAGATACAAGATATAAAAAATCCATTGATTAAATTTCAAGAGAGTTGGGTGTTATGTGACTCAACATCCTAATCAAAGGGAAAACATGGGAGATTGTCACCAATAACCATACAGATAATGAAAATACTATGTAATTAGTACTAATAAATCAAATAGTGAGTTTTCACTCTAGATTTTATAGTATCCTATTTCTTGCATGTTTTTACCAACTAATGAATATTGAGTTGTGTGATTATCATTTAAATCATTTTTAAGGTTTTGGGATGTTATTATGAAGGGATATTGATCTAAATACCATTGTATAATCTCTGTGAAATTAAGAATTGTTTAGATCTCTTTATAAATGGATTTTAAGGATTTTTTCTTATAGATAAATCTATTTTTGACATCCTAAATAAACTTGTGATCACCTTACTATGTATGATTAATTTGGAGTTTCTAATAAAAACAATTTCATATTATGAGTTTAATTGTGAGGATATAATTTATTTAGGGGGTGGAGGAGAATGTAATACCAAAAATTTATAATATATTATTTCATTTAAATAAGTCAATTTGTTTAATATATTTCTATACATGTAACATTGAACTTAATCAAAACCACACTATGTTTAGACAAAATATAAATATTAAAGTATGACCAGTTTAATTAGTGGGAATGAATATGAGTAACTTATTTATATATTATATGTATATAAAAAACAATGGCTACTTTTAATTTGAAGGAAATTCAATCATTTTACCAAAAATGACTTATAACATTATTTATTATTTAGAATTGTTTAAAAAAAAATTATTTTATTCTATATACATTTATTTTTAAAGAAACATACGATTAATGATAAATTATGATTGATATTAATAATTAGTTAGCAATAATTTAGTATGTAAATTACTTGAAAGAATAATTATAATAGTTAATATTTGAGAATTTCATTTTCCAATTAAAACGGTTTATAGTTATATATTATGATTTTGTTCAAAAAGTCAATATATAAATTTTGGAAATTGAAATTAATAAAAATTAATTTTATTTTTAAATTACTTATATCAAAATTGACAGATTATTTGTTTTAAATATATTTTCAAAAAAGGATTATTTTTATTTGAAAAAAGGTTTTCACTGAACTTTTAATTTTAATGATTTTATCATTGTATAAGAATAGTATATTAGATTATGAAAATGTTTTAGGTGATAAAATATGAATATATTAAATAAAACTATCAATTTTAAAATATTTATTTAGCTTAAAAATCCTACTTCCAATATTTTTAGAACAAATTAAAATGTCACTTTAATAAAAAAATATAATTTCAATATATTTTTTGAATAAATTATTTTCAAGGGAGATTAAATTTAAAATTTACTTGGAAGCCTCATATACTTTGATTGTTTTATTATAAATATACTTATTTCATTAAGATTAGCATTGAAAAAAATATATTATATATAAATTTGACACAAAAAAATGTTATTTCTCTAAAAACTATTTTTACATGATTAAGTATATTTATTTTAAAATTAACTTTTCACACCTTTAGTGTAACGCCCCGAACCTAGTTACCCAAAGTCGGTGCATTATTTCATAACATTGGCATGATACTAAGGGATCAAATACCAAAAGACTAATTAGTTTAGTAGCCTTAGATATACTAGATACATACATAAGTTTTACATTACATTATGAAATGAAAAATAAAAACATTGTGTCTACTTTGAACACATTCATATCCCTTAGACTATCCCTACAGTTTAGTCATAATATACTTCTTCGCATCCTGGGAAAAATAAAACATAGAAAGGGGTGAGCTCAGATGATCAGTAAGTTTAATAATATAGTGGAAACTATCATAAATAATAATAAACATTTAAGGCAATGTATAATACTAAAACACATTCCTTTTAAACTTAAACATCAGTATAACATGGAAAATGTAAATCAAAGAATTCCATTTACTTATTCACATGGATATTCTACTAGTTGAATATTCACAAGTAATATCAATAGCTAATTTCATAATCATGAAATGCATAATGTCGAACATCATAACCACATAGTTAAAGCCTCGTGCCAAGACTAAGAATAAGATTTTTTCAAGGCCTTGTGCCAAGAAAATAGTTTGTCTCATGAGACCTACTAATGCATCGAGGAGTTATAGCAGGCTCCACCCATCACTTACTAAGTCCAATCCATTTCTCATATGAAATGTTTGAAATATAACATAAACATTCTTATTAAAAATAACATATGAAATGTTAATAATCTAACCATAAACCATGAATGGTATAAAAATAACACATCCATAGCCAAATATATCACAAACCTTTAATACAATATGGAAGCTTCTATGATTTTTTTAAATGGGTTTTAAAAGAATATTTATGAAAAACAGGTTAGGTTAATTGTATTTTTAGAAATACGCTATAAAGGCGGCATCACCGATGCCACCTTTGTGTTGGTGCGCAAAGGCGGAATTAGCGATGTCACCTTTCGGGTTAAGTGGAAAGGCAACAACCCCTTTTTCGCCTTTCTACTGAAACCAAAAAAAAGATTTATATATTTTTTTTTAAAAATGTTTATTTTCTTTTGTTTTGTTATATATATATATTTATATATATATAAACAAAACAAAACAAAAACAAAAATAAAAATAAAATTTTCAGCAGAATTTATCTGCTATTTAAAATCCAGCAGTACTGCCATTACAACAGTCTGGATTCTGACAGAAGCTCTCAACTAGGGTTCCCTTTTATAAGAGATCTTACCCTGGAAATCATTCTACATTTTCGATGTGGGATACTGGTTCTCCATTTCCTATGCAGAACATTCTACATTTCCGATGTGAGATTCTGTTTCAGGTACGTGACTTTTAAAGACTATAAAATATAAAATATAAGACCAATATAAATGAAACTTAAAACATGGATTAAACATATAAAAAATAGTTTAAAACAAAAACAATTTCTGATAAAAAATAATTTATAAGCTTTCAAGACCACATACTTGAAACTTAAAAGGTTTCAAGTACATGATTTTAAAAGCCTATAAAATATAAACTACAAGATGAATATAAATGAAACTTAATACTTGATTTAAACATATAAAAAATTGTTGAAAATAAAAATAATTTCGTAAAAAATGTTGATGGAACATAATTTATAAGTTTTCAAATACACCTACATGAAACTTAAAATTGTTTCAAGCACGTGACTTTGAAAGCCTATAAAATATAAACTATAAGACAGAAATAAATAAAACATAAAACATGGATTAAACATATAACAAATAGTTGAAAATAAAAAGAATTTCGTAAAAAATTTTCATGAAAAATAATTTATAAGCTTTCAAAACCACCTATTTGAAACTTAATGAAGATTCAAGTATGTGGCATTAAAATACTATATGATATAAACTATAAGACTGATATAATTTAAAGTTAAAACATTGATTAAACATATAATAAATTATTAAATTATTAAAATAATTTTACTAAAAGTTAATTATATAATAATTAATTAGTTAATTAGTAATTATTATTAATTAATTATATAATAATTGACCAATTAATTAGTAATATAATTATTCAGTATATAATATTTAATTATTTAATTAGTAATATAATTATAAATTATATTTATTTATTACACTTAATAATTAGTAATTATATAAAATTATTATATGATAAATAATTAGTTAATTGGTAATATAATTATTAATTATATAATAGCTAACTAGTTAATTAGTAATATAATTATAAATTATCATTATTCATTATAATTATTAATTATTAATTAATTAATTAACTAATAATTATATAAATAATATTTTTATAATAATTAGTTACTTAATTAGTAATTTTTAAGAAATAATTATATTATAATTAATTAGTTAAATAGTAATATAATTATTAACTATTTAGTAATTAATTAGTTACTTAGTAATATAATTATTAATTATATAATAATTAATTTGTTAATTAGTAATGAAATTGTTAATTATATAATTTTTAATTAAGTAATTCGTAATTAATAATCATTAATTATATAGTAACTAATTAGTTAATTAGTAGTATAATTATTAATTATATAATAGTTAATTACTTAATTTTTTGAGAAAGATAGAGTCGAGACCCTTTTAATAATTAGTTAATTAGTAATATAATTATAAATTATAATTATTTGTTATAATTATGAATTAGTATTTATTAAAAATTATTATATAATAATTAATTATTTAATTAGTAATATAATTATTAATTATATAATAGTTAATTAGTTAATTAGTAATATAATTATTCAATATTATTATTAATTAGTAATTATTAAAAATTATCATATAATAATTAATTAGTTAATTAGTAATATAATTATTCTTTATAATTATTCATTATAATTATTCATTATAGTTATTAATTATAATTATTAATTATTAATTACTAATTACTAATATAATTATTTGTTATATAAATATTAATTATATATTAATTATTTAGTTAATTATTAATTATTAATAATTAATTATATCATAAATAATTAGTTAATTAGTAATATAATTAGTTAATTATTAATATAATTATTAATTAGTAATATAATTATTAATTATGTAATAATTAATTCGTTTCTTATTAATATAATTATTAAATATATAATAATTAATTTGTAAATTAGTAATATAATTATTGATTATATAATTTGTAATTAGTTAATTAGTAATTATTAATAATTAATTATATAATAACTAATTTGTTAATTATTAATATAATTATTAAATATATAATGGTTAATTAGTTAATTTTTTGAGAACGATAGAGGTAGGGCCCTTTTTATAATTAGTTAATCAGTAATATAATTAAAAATTATAATAATTCATTATAATTATTAATTAGTATTTATTAAAAATTATTATAAAATAATTAATTAGTTAATTGGTAATATAATTATTAATTATATAATAGTTAAGTAGGTAATTAGTAATATACTTTTTCAATATAATTATTAATTAGTAATTATTAAAAATTATTATATAATAATTAATTAGTTAATTGGAAATATAATTATTTTTTATAATTATTCATTATAATTATTCATTATAATTATTCCTTATAATTATTTGTTATAACTATTAACTATTATTTCTTATTTATTAATTAGTTAATTAATAATATAATTATCAATTATATAACTATTAATTTTATAATAATATGTTAGTTAATTAGTAATTATTAATAATTAATTTTTAAATTAGTGATATAATTTGTTAATTAGTAATATAATTATTAATTATATAATAATTAATTAGTTACTTAGTAATATAATTATTAATTATATAAAAATTAATTTGTTAATTAGTAATATAATTATTAATTATATAATCTGTAGTTAGTTAATCAGTAATTATTAATCATTAATTATATAATAATTAATTAGTTAATTAGTAATATAATTATTAAATTTATAATAGTTAATTAGTCAATTTTTTGAGAAAGATAGAGTCAAGGATCTTTTTATAATTAGTTAATTTGAAATATAATTAGAAATTATAATTATTCATTATAATTATTAATTAGTAATTATTAAAATTATTATATAATAATTAATTAGTTAATTGGTAATATAATTACTAATTATATAACAGTTAATTATTTAATTAGTAATATAGTTATAAATTATAATTTTTATTTATAAATATTAAATTGTAATTATTAAAAGTCATTATATTACTAGTTAATTGGTTAATTATTATATAATTAATTATTAATAATTACTAATTTACTAATTAATTATTATATAATAAATTTTTAATAATATTAATTTAATAATTTAAAAATTTATTATATTTTTAATCCATGTTTTAACTTTAAATTATATTAGTCTTATAGTTTATATTTTATAGTATTTCAAAGCCATATACTTGAATCATTTTTAAGTTTCAAGTAGGTGGTTTTGAAATCTTAGAAATTATTTTTCAGGAACATTTCGTACAAAATTATTTTTATTTTAAACTATTTGTTATATGTTTAATCCATGTTTAAAGTTTCATTTATATCGGCCTTATAGTTTATATTTTATAGGATTTTAAAGTCACGGGCTTGAAACATTTTTAAGTTTCATTTAGGCGGCTTTTAAAACTTATAAATTATTTTCCATCAACAATTTTTATGAATTCTTTTTTATTTTCAAAAATTTGTTATATGTTTAATCCATGTATTAAGTTTCATTTATATTGTTCTTTTAGTTTATATTTTATAGGCTTCTAAAGTCAAGTACTTGAAACCTTTTAAGTTTCATGTATGTGGTTTTGAAATCTTATAAATTATTTTCTATCATCATTTTTATGAAATTCTTTTTGTTTTCAACTATTTTTTATATTTTTAATCCATGTTTTAAGTTTCATTTATATTGGTCTTATAGTTTATATTTTATAGTCTTTCAAAGTTTTGTACTTGAAACAAAATCCCTCATCGGAAATGCAGAATGATTTCCAGGGTAAGGTCTCTTATAAAATGGAGCCTTGGGTGAGATCTTATGTCAGAATCCAAACTACTGTAATAGATGTACTGCTGGATTTTAAATAGTGGATAAATTTTTATGAAAAAATTATTTTTATTTTTGTTTTGATTTGTTTATATATATATATATATATAAACAAAACCAAACAAAAAATAAAAATAAAAATAAATTTTTTAAAAAATAATTTTTGTTGGGTTTTAGTAGAAAGGTGGCATCGCGGATGCCGCCTTTCTTCCGACGCCAAAGGCAGCATCTCCGATGCCACCTTTGAGGCGCAGTTTTTATTTTTTTTAAACCTAGAAGTTTTTAAAAAAATATTTTTTTTAAAAATGTATTAAAAAAACTCATAATTGTATCATAACAAATCAACTTCAAAAAAGTGTAAAATTCATCAAAGGATGCTGACATAGATGAAATAAAAGCTATTTGAGAGAAATATCTCTTTCTATTTTGAAATAATTCATATATTACATCATTATAAAGGAAAACATTTATTTTGAAAATAATCTTATAATCCTATAAGGGAAGGTTCGATGGTGTTATAATGGTGGAAAATAGCCGCACCTTCCGTATACGTAAAAAAAATTCATACCATAATTTTTCGAAAAGATTATAAAGTAACTTGTTGGGAAAATGATGGAAATATTCCTTTAAATTTTTTTTTATAAAAAGTCAAAAAATGGTATAAATGAATTTAACCCACATTCTAGGAAATATTAAAAAAGTTTTGAAATACATTTTTAAGAAACAAGGATGTGGATGATAAAGAAGTCTCAGTAGATACTTACATATAAACAACCTCAGATAAATAAAGAGTATGTATAATTAAACCTTTGTACTTTTACTTGGTAGAGGGTATGTTAATTTCCTCTGTAATAGTTAAATCATTATTATTAAATTATTCAAGAACCATATATATAAATATGATATTCTAATATTTTTTTGTTAATAATATTTTAGTAGTATCATTGTTTTGGGTGTTAAGTGATTCATTTTCCTTTATATGATTTGTTATGTAAGTCATGTTTGTTATGAATAGGATTTATTTGATTCATATACAGAATTATATTATGTTCTTAAATATTATTTTTAATCATAAAATGAAAATTATTCTTGAATAGTTATAATGGGGAATGAATCTCATCACGTTTGTGGAGACGGTAATCCGTATGTACGCATGAGCGACAATACCATTATATTGATGATGTAATCGTATATAATTTCATGTTATATTATATATACAGAATCATTAACATGTTATGTTTATTATTTACATCAATTATAATCTTTATTATACCCATCCAAATAAGGAAGTGTTGAATAAAAAACTACACCATGACGTGGAGACGGTAAGCCGTACGTACGCATGTACGAGGACTTTGTCATTCATAAGATGGATAGAATAATGAATATTGTGGTAAAATATCTATAATAACATCATATTATGTATAAGGTACTGGATTTTTTATTTTGGTATGGAAATAAAAAAGAAATAGGTAGTGGAAGAAGAAAAGAACTTTGAATGAGGGGATGAAACTATTACCTTTTCTTCGGGTGCTTCCTTTTGATTTGAACAAAAGGGCTCCTTAGGTTGGATTTATGAGCAATGTAAGGACTCTATATTGAGGTGAGGATAGTTTGGAGGAGATTTGAGTTGGATTTGGCTGAGCCAAATTGTTTTGGAGGTGTGAAATTAAGATAAGTGGAAGTACCCTTTTATAAGAGTTGTGAGGGTCACTTTAGGAAAAGCATGAAATATTATTTTATTATAATATCATTTTAGGTTTATAATGGCTCAAAATAGATTTATTTAAAGTATAAGTTCGGTATGGGTCAAAATACGCTAACATAATAGGTTTTAGAAAAGTTTATACCACCATATTAACCTTGTCTTTAATATTTGACACTTAGTTAAATAATATAACTTTTACCGTGTCTTCTTCAATTTTTAAACTATATGGTTAATAAACATACTATAAACTACCAAGAGAACCCAAAGTGGTTAATTAATGACATATATAAAATTATTTAAGTCCTTTTTGACAAACCTTATATTTTTAGGAATATTATATCAATTAATAATATTGATTTTTTAAAAAAACTCATTTATTTCAATTTTGACACTATTTAGTATCTTGATTTTTTAGAAGTCATAATAGCATGATTACTTTGAAAAAATTAATTTAATCAACCATTACATGTCATATTAATCTATAAAATACAGGTAATGCATCAAAAGTCTCAATTTTCATTTATTTTAATATTTATAACATCAATTATTTTAGTCTTTCATTAATAAGTTAATTACCGCATCATCATTGTGTCATAAATAAATTTAATTATTTAATATCAAAAAATTATAAATAAAATACCATGAATTGTTAAATATCCTTATATTTATAATGAATATTTATAGTATAATTTATCTTATTTAAAACCCTATATTAAAAATGGTTAAGTTATTAGAATTAGAATTTAACACTTTTAACTCTCTTTTAAGTAAAAAAATAATAAATGTCCTAATGTAATGCAAGTGGATAAAAATGTATAATATTTTATTAATAAGGTTGATTTAGGTCGAAATATACTCAATCAATTGAATTAGGACATGTGTTATGGTAATTATAATAGCATTTTTAATTTTAATTACCCTATTTACTTTTAACCGTGGTAAATAAAATTCAAAAGTTACTATTCTTCAAAAATAATTTTCATCCTATTGAACCAAATTTTACTTACTGATTTCAACTGTGATTATTATATTTTTGAAATTCAATTTACCGAAGTGTTATAATTATGTTTTATGCAAAATTTCCAATGTTCCAAGAAGCTGGGTAAAAGATGTTAAAATGTTCAATAAACATTTATACATCCAATTTTATTATAAAATGACTCTAATTAATTAAATTTAACTTATATAGGTATTATTTATATATTATGACCTAAAATAAATTTAAATAAAATAAATAATTATTTAAATAATAAGTTGGTATTAAACAATAACAAATTTTTTTCACTATTCATAAAAATTTGTATGTTTTTAGAAAAATACCAAAAATTCACCCTAATATAATTTTGATATTCCAAATTAAAAAATGATGTCTATTTTACCAAATTCAAAAAATATAAGTTTCATTAATTAATTTAAAATAAATTCCCATTTTCAAAACCCGAAAACATGTTTTTGAGAAGTAAAAACTAGCAAAAGATTGATATGTGTTTATGTCCAATTTAAATGTAGAATTACTTCCAATGACCAAAATTGGATTAAATGATAAAAATATAATCTAATTATACTTATAGACCATTAAAATGTATAATTTAACACTATAAACATTTTTAATTAAAGAAGTTCTTTTCAATTAAAATTTAGTATTTTTCACTATTAATCAAAATATAAAAGTTATCATAAACCACTAAAAATTTATCCAAACTAAATTTTTATGTCCCAATTCTAAATAAGAAGTTAATTTGTCAGATTGAATATAGATAAGTGTCAAATATTGGATTTACAAATGATTCTCTATTAAAATGCGGTAAAATTGCATTTTTTGAAAAATACTTCTTTTATATGAAAAATTGAATTTGTTCTTATATTATGTCTAGGAATAACATAATATGAATGTTAAAATTATATGAAGTTTATAAAATTAAAAATTAAGTTAATACAATTCATAACCGGTTTTCAATGGCTAGTCTGGTAAGTCATGGTGTACTTAAATTCATTGTTGCATGTGGCACACACTATTGAATTACTTTAAAGAGATAACATAATATGAAATCCTGGGGTGTTACATTTAGAAACATATTTTTTAATTTAAAATTTAGAATTAGCATAATAAAATTAGGAAAAATGTTAAATTTTAATATTTTTCATTAAAATTGATTACTATGGTTATAAACTAATTAAAAAGGTAAAAGTAAATTAGGGTAAAGATAAAAATTTAAAACAAAAATCCATAGGACACTCAACTTTGTCTGAAAAAGGATTTTTTGAGGTGATTTTTTTCTCACACTCATTTTCTATCCTATTTTTTCTATTTTTTCCTTTGAAAGATGAATAGTAACCTTAAAGTATTGAAAATTGTAGGGTTACTCCCAAAAATATCCTTCCCTTGAATTATAAAAGAGTAATGTAATCACCACTTCAAGACTCACATCTCATTAAAATTTTTTCCTTTAAACACTAGAATGTTTCTCCTCCTATAAACCTATACCATGTTCAAAAACTTCTAGTCACTATTAGTTATCATAAATACATAATTTACAAGGAGGTTTCCAAGGAAAATTCAAGTCCCCAATATGAGTAATATTAACTATTTTGTTTTAATCATAATTATCTTCTTTCAAATTTCTTCTAACCAGAATAATATAATTATTTTAATATCATTAATATACTGTAATGTTACCATATTAAGAGTATTATCATTATTTATTTATGAATCCCATCAATTAAGAAAAATAATACTATTATTCTTTCATTATTCCTCTAAGATATGGGTCAGGTAAGGGTTCCCTCTAAACATAGTTAAAAAGGAGATTATCCAAAAGTAAATAATAATACATGGCCTTAAAGCCATTCAAATAGACTACCACCTCTATGATGTAACATGTTTCATTTTCCATTACCACGTTACAAGGATAGATATAAGTATGATATTAATGGATAAAAATTATGTTTAATATATCATTAAGTTTATAGAATGAAAAATTATAATATATATTAATTATATGATCAATAAATGATCACCTTTATTTTATTCATTTTAAATATGCATACTAAGAGGATAATGTTTTAATCAAACTATTTAATATTTCCATATAAATTATTTATTATTCTAATTCACTCCAATTTTGACGTATCAAACTAATAAAAACTAAAGAAAATCATTATGATTTTGTTATAATGATATTATAACAAGACCACTGATAATCATTAATTAAATCAGGCTATGTTTAGGTTTGGGTCTGTTTTTCCACATACTTGGACGAAACATTGAATTTATATCATGAATGAGTATGGAAACATAATACTTTTATAATATATCATAGATGCGTAAATAATTATTTAGTTATTATTTATAATATGTTATATTTTCAATATCCTGAGATTAAAAAAAATAAAACTATGTTTGATTGTATATATGACATACAACCCCGAACCTACATGAAACTTGAAATATTATTATTTAAATATAACTATAATAATATAGAAATTAATTTGTTGTTTTTCGATAGGATTAACTAATATATGTAATATATATAAAGAACATACTCAATATAAATTTATTTATAAATTCTTATAAAACAATCACTCCATTTTCAGTAAAGACTTTATACTTCTAGAAAACATGTTTCCTTCAAAAATGGATTTTATTTCTTTTTGTGAGAAAATATTATAAATTATTTTTGAAACTTTTATGAATTTCATTAGATAAAAATGATATAATTTTAAAATTTAGAATATCAATATTTTTTGATGGGGATATTTTGATATTTTTTTGAAGAGTTTTATTTTTCAATAAAGAGTGAATAATTTTTTGTTTTTTTATTAAATAATATATTTTCTTTTAAAGATTTTAAAAGTTAATATTATATTTATATTATTTTTAAAAATTAATTTTTTAGTTTTGATTAAATATAATACAATTTTAGACCTAATAAATAATTACATACATGAATTTGGTATAAAATCATTTTTATAATTAAAAGGCATTTTTTTTCTGAAAAACAGATTTTCATCACGTTTTGCGGGTTTAATTTTAAATTTAATTATAAACTTTTATGTCTAAAAGGTTACTATATACCCTGAGGGGGGGGGGGTGAATTTGGGTATGGATATTCTTTTTAAAACATATTCACACCCCACTGGATATTGGCCTCTTTATTAAAAGGGTCACTACTTATGCTCTTTAATGATAATGCTGATCATTTCCTTTCCAATTTTAGCTGATGATAATGCATTGGCTATAAAGAAATAATTAAATCATAAGGAAACAAAGATTTTTACTTGGTTCACCCTAGTTGTTATACATCCAAGTAGCCTATAACAACAATGTGCTGATTGTACCAAATTCACTACGGCTCACTGCCAACAATGATGTTCAGGCTAGATCACTTATATTCCATGGATCATTGTCTTTTAAAGATTTAGGATTTTTCACAATATTCCCAAGGGTCACTCCCTACGTATCTTTCTTTGGTTAACTTCCAGAAGAAAGTATCGCCATCTTCCTCTTCCTTTTATTACTACTCTAGGAAAAGATCCACCCACTATTTATGGACTTCTAAGTCCCTTCAATTTCATGAAAAACCAAATCGTCAATTATAGATAGTTTCTATATTGAACTTAAACTTTCATGCACTGATGAACACCACTTTTTCATAGATATACTAGGAAACTTCACATTTTCTTCACAACTTTAATTTTACTTGCACGCCACTTCAATGACATTCACTCAACTTCTCCCTTATCACGAAAAACTAACTTGCACGCCACACACTAGTTGCATGAAAAAAACTTCTTATGACAATAACTTGCACAACACACACCCTTTTACGACCAAATAACTACGGGCACACAACTACCATCTGATGCACAACTTATGAATAACTCACTAATTGTAAGACCTCACCACTTACACGGACAAGGAATGAATTTTCTCTATGTTTTTTTCTTCTCTAGAATGAGCTGGATAACCGTCTATTTATTGTCATTTTGATAACCCAGAGAACATGTTTCACAACATTCCCCTAGATGTGCTAGTCAATTTTCCTAAGCCTCTTCAGTACTAGTCACCTTACATGCCACTCCAAAACTCGTGCACCATTCTTTCCTTCACCAAATTTTGATGCACTAGTAACCTCACACACCAATCCACCTTGTATACATTCTTTTTGTACCACCTCCAGATAATACATTCCTTTTTTATGGTTCTTTTTCCACATAGATTTTCAACAATCTCTCTAGAATTTTATAATTGTCCATTGAAACCCTCTTTGTCAACAAACACAATCAACCCAAAAGTGCTTCAATGTTATATTGAGGGATTTATTACCAACATAAAAAATGTTTTTATTGAATCATGAAAAATGAATTAAATATCTACACTTAGGAGATCCAAATTTTGTAAATAGGACCATTTTATTTCCATTCATTACTAATAGTAACTATTGTAAATATTTATCACCACATTATGTATAAATTGGGTAATTAAGGTTAAAAATAATATGAAAAGGACTAAAAATTAACACTAAAAGTTTTATTTATCCAATTGGATGAGTGGATTTTGTCCATTTCCATTAAATAATTGAATATATGTCCACTTGGTTAAATATTTCATTGATGTTGGATTTTACACTAATTTAGTAAAGGATAAAGTCAAGAATGTCACTTTCTTGCTTATAATAACTATAATATTTCATGATCAGGATAAAAAAATTTCATTTAGTAAAAAAGATTAATTTTAAATATATTTTTTTATCTTGGTATTTTATTTATAATTTTTAGTAAAGAAATAATTACATTAAATTCTTATGAAACACAGACACAATATTTATTCAATTAATATAAAAATAAAATAAATTATTTTAAAATTATTAAAAGTAAAATAAATTGAAGAATTATTATGTTACAATATTTTTTTAGACAAATATAAATTTTAGTGATGTGTAGTAGGATTATATTAGAATCAAATTGCTATCATTTTGTTTTTTAGTCAAATTAAATGAATAGTTCCAAAAATGACATTAGTGATTTTTTAAAATAAGTAATATTTTATTAAATGATTTAAAATCCTTAAAAATACCATATTTTATAAATCGATTGGGATATGGCTTAAAATATAATTCTTTTTCTATTTATTGGAATTTTTTCCTTTTACGGTAACATTTATACAACTAATGTGTAAAAACATTGATATCACGATAATTGCCAAAAAGGGTTAACACGAGTTAAAACAAATATATAAGGGTAAACAACTAGTTTATAATATTAAAATTTTTATTGGATGATATTAATGGGAAAAACTATAATGTTATTTGTTAATTATATCATTTTATATCATTATTATATGAAATTTAATTTAAATTAATCTAACATTTTAGGAAATTCCAAAAGTTCCCCTCCCCTAACATAAAAAAGGTCTTATGTTATCCTATTTTATCCACAATTAAAAATCATTTTGGTTTAGAAAATATCTATACCAATTCCAAACATAATTCCATTAACACATCCTCGATTCCTTTTTTTATTAGAAAACCATCATAGGAATCCTTTTTCTATAAACCTAAAGAGGTTGTTCAAAGAATATGCATCAAGGTATCTTTGTTTTATTTATTCTCCCAATTCCATAAAATATCATTAAACCATTATTATATAATAAAATCATTATATCACATGTAAATAGATGTTATTATGTTAATGAAATAACTTATATTCCCCTCCTCTTCCATTAAACGAGAAAGAAAACCATCGTTTATATGTATGGAGGACTACCGCCTCGAGAACTGATGTAATTCGTATTCCATCATAGCATCTCAAAAATGTCTGTGATGATAGATATAATGTATATATATTATATTAATGACATATCTATCATTATATAAAATTAATATATCATATATTTTCATACCATTCCATTCATTGAAATATGATAACATCATTTGTGTGAACTTGTGGATTAACACATCCAAAAAGTGATGTGATTCATTTTTTATCATTGTGTCACATATATGAAATATATAAGTTTATTTAAAGAAATAATAAGATTTATATGATATATTTTTCATTATTTAATGCTAAAATAATACTTACCTTATTTCCATCATGATTATTGAAAAATTGGTACTTACTCATGCGAATGTTTGACCTACCTTGTCCCAGATTATAATGTAGTTCATTTTTTATAAAAATAAATCATGGTTGATTTTAAAATTACAATTTATTTATAAAAAATATAATTATTCATTGATTATTATTCTTGAGATGATGAAATAATGATCTCATTGACCATATTCGACCTACGAAAGTCATTTTGGACATTTGTGATGAATATATTTAAAGCATCTAAAGGAAAATTCATATATTAAGTAATTTTATATAATATGATATAAATAAAATAAAAGATATAATAAAATTGAAAAATTTTATTTATCATGAAAATAATTATCATAATTTTATTATTTAGGAATATAAATAAATTACATGATTATTTAGACTCATGGTGAATGACTTTACTTCAAAAAATTCTTTTAATGTTTCCCTTCCAACACTTTTTCTTCAATGTCCATCTTGTTCTAAATGTTTCTAGAAATTTTTTATTTATGATTTGATGGATGATTAAGGTCATTTTTACAATATGTTACTTTATTTAAATTTTTTAAAAGGATTATTTCTAGGTTATTATGCAAGCGATTATTTACTTTAAAAACCACATTTTAATGGTTTTAAAGATTTATTTTATAAATCAATATCTTCCATGTCCATATTCTAAAAAATATTTTATTAATGTATTAATATGTAAATATATAAATTATAAATGAATTTTTTTCACACATTAATTTTTTTCTCTTTTATCTTGGATTATCTTTTTGTTCTCAGTTTCTCTCTCAGGTTTCAGGTGTTCTAGATTAATATTTTGAGTTTCAGATGATTTTATTCAGTTTCTTGGTTTATATGGATGGTTAAGGGGAAACCACGAGACATATTGATGCTGAGCCCATTTTTGGTTCATTTTGAACTTTCATAGTTTAAGCTTCATGGAATTCACATGATTTGGTCCAAACCATGTGGCTCCAAGGGAAAAACTGTGCGAGCCTTGGGACGTATTTAGTCGGGGGTGCATAATAAAAGCATGGTTAGAAAAACCATATAGAAGGCCTATAAATGGTTATGAAATTTTGGATAGAACCATGTCACATGGTTGGTGCATGGTTGACCAAAACATGTGACCAAACCATGCAGGTTACATAGTTTTCCAGTAAGGGGCACATGATTGGGGCACAGTTTGGAAAAATATATGGCTTAACCCTGAATAGTGCCTAGGAGTATTAAAATTGTGAAATTCCCTTTATAACCTCCCTTATTTATAACCCCAAAACACCCCATTTATCATTCTAATAGCTCTTTCAACCCAAACGTATCCCCTCACTTCCTCTCCTAGACTCCTCTCGTCTCTAATGGGGTGAATCTAGTGATTTCTTCAAGGTTCTGTAGTGATTTCTCAATGTAATATTATGTTCTCTTTTTCATCTTCCCCCTTCTTCCATTATCTCTTGATTACTTCTTATTTATTAGTCTTTTGGATCTATGATTCATGTTTATTTGGGTTTTATTTATGAGGTTTTCTTGGTTAAGGTTTCTGTTGGATGCTCTTTCCTCATTGAGCTCTCATGGAGTTGTTTTGGATTGGCATTGTTGAAGCACTTGTGGTCAGAGGTAGGTTTCTCTTTACACTTTTAAATTTAAGAATCATCATGTAATAAATTTTTTCACATTCCTTGGATATTAAATAGTTATCTATGATTTTTATAATAATTGTTTGATATGAAATGAGTGGGATTTATTGATTTTTTTTAATATTTGTCATTTTTTTGTTAATCTATGTACACCAAGTGTTTGATAAAATTCCCAGTTGGATTTTGTATATAATTTGTGGGTTTTAAAGCATTATTGGATTTGTAAATGTATTTTTGGAATCTAAAATAGAAGTTTTAATTTCTCAAATGGATTTATGAATGTTTTTGGATTCCAAATTTGTGTGTTTGGTTTTTTGAAAATGGTTGGACATCTAATAGAAATGTGATGATTTCCTTTTAGAAATGGGTGATTTCTCAAAGGGTGTTTGAGGCTAGTTTGGAACTTTTATAAAGGTGGTTGTCTTTAAAACTATACTTGGATAATTATATTCACTTGTTAATGTTTAATTTTGTGGGATGACCATGATGAGAGGCTCCATTATGATCAAATGGTCGAAGGGAAAGTGATATTTCCTTGGGGTGACTCGGGGATGACTTGTTGTGTGTATTTCTTATGTTTGATGTATGTGCATGGGATTGGTTTCTTGCATGGAATTATTGGGTCATCACTACTTTATTATGGAAATGGGAACCTCACATAGCTAATGGATTTTTTTTCAAAAGTTTCTACACTAGATTAGGATTTCTCTCTAGCTAGTGGCCCTTAGGATGGACCTTTCTTCTCTTTGGGATAGTGCCCCATGGTCAGACGAGGTAGGGTGCGATCGATCATGTGTGTGATTTGA
Organism: Viscum album; assembly: GCA_963277665.1. Lineage (NCBI taxonomy): Eukaryota > Viridiplantae > Streptophyta > Magnoliopsida > Santalales > Viscaceae > Viscum > Viscum album. The sequence continues at coordinate 140,601,975 of OY728161.1, read as the reverse complement.
TTTCACTAGCTGAGGAATGCCTTCAGGATGATTCCTATGTAAGCATGTTCTAGATTATTTCACTGAGTTCCTAGGTTGTCTAATGTACTTTGGCACTTAGTTATCTGTGGTGGATGATTGAGATGAATTATTGTTCAGTTACTTATGCATGCTATTTTTTCATTTCCCTTATTATGTGATTATTTATGAAACTATGTGTCATGGTGTAATTTTTTGAAAATTGATGTGATGGTTTTCAATGTTTTATGAAAAGTGTTAAGAAAATTTTTAATACTCACATTACCAATATTTAAATGAAAACTCCCTCATTCTCCTTCAAAATGATAATGTGTCTTCCTTGGTAAAGAATATGGGTTTAACCAAAAAAATTCCAATGAACCATATTTTTATTTAAAGTGGAAATGTGTAGAAAACCTAGATTTTATATTTTATTTCAAATCTTAAATTGATGTTTCCTTATTTGAAGGGAATGAATTGGGAATAGATTGTTCAGGAACGCCTATTGTGTTTTAGTACTCACCCATGTAGTTCTTTATTGTTTTTAGATTTTGGTGCAGGTTCTAGCTTGGTATTGATCTCCATGGGTGACCGTTGGATTTGGTATTGGAGAGTGACCCTTGGGACCACATGGAGATGTTGTGGTCATCAGGTTCAGTTTGGGTTTTGTTGTTCAGTATTTTGTGTTTTCAGTTTTTGTAAAAACAATTTTCAGTGTGATAATTGTATTTATTTTGGGATTCTATATTTATTATTATATGTTTAGTTTATTTTATTGGCAGAAATCATTCTATTTCTTTCGTTGTTGATTCCTATGCACTAGTATCTATCTTGGGGAATCGAAAATGACTCTTGTGCCATATTGTGGTCCAACTCAGGTAAATGGATCAGGGTTGACGCGAGTTAGTTCGTGAAAAAATGGTATCATAGGAGGTTGGTTCTTTAGAGAGTCTGGCTTTTAGAGTGCCCTTTATTATTTGGGATATCACGGTAGATGGAGTAATACTATTAGAACATGGGGTGTAGGCATGAGAGTGTGTATTTCTAACAAAAGCTATGTCAAACCTTGAGATACCACAAGCCCCCTGTTTTTCTTTGGTTTATTTGGTTATTGTGGTTTGTTTGGTGTTTGGTAAAACAAATTGGTAGTTGGGATAGTGGTCTCAATGAGATTTCTAGTCCTGAAAAGCCATATGGATTCATGGAAATGGTTCTAAAATAATCCCCATGATGGTGGCATGATTGTAATATAGCCACCAACTATATGGAAAAGTCCCCCATCGACACTAGTTTCCCCTTGTGAGTTGGGTTTTATATCTCTTGATTCTAATTTTTTTAAAACCCCTTGTATTATAATTTTGAAAAAATGGATTTAAAGTTGTAATGTTTGGGTTTTTATAAAAAAAGGTAAATGAGTTTTCAAAAAATTAATTTAAAGAGGGTTTTAGAAATCTTTTTTAAATAAGAACATTTTTTTATAAAATGAGTTTAATCAAATGATTTTTTGATGGAAATGTTTTTAGTGGGATGAATTTGGTTTTTGGATGGAATTAATGGGATTTGTTTGAGGTTTTGTGAAATTTGAAATGAGAAGGGGTTTAAGATTTTGAAACATGGGTTGATCATTTGGTTTCTATGATGGAAAAAGTATTGTTTTGACCTTTAGTATTATTTTGAGAGCTTGTATGTGAAGATGTTTGTGAGAAGGTGGATGGTTGATGGAATTGGTGGATGGGATCCTGAATTAGAATAGGAATGTGAATCTTTGAGGCTATACAGAATACCATTGGTTATCATGAAGAAGATCAAGTTTGTTTTTTTCTTTTCAAATGTTTTTTCAAGATAATGAAATTTTAATGCTTTGAGAATGGATCGTTGTGTAGAAAATTAACTTATCATTTGGGAAATGTTGTTTAAGTGGGGTTTTGATTTTGAGATCTTGATGGTGAGTTGGTTTTTGATTGAGCTCTTGGTTTTCGTATTGTTTAGTGTACACCCCCATAATGATTCGTTGGATATTTGAGGTGGAGCTACAGGTGGTTCACCATTGGTATACCCTCTAGTTGATCAACCTAAAGAATTTTTTCTTGAGTTTAGAATGTTGAATCCTCATCACTTTTATGGTCAAGAGGATACTCTCAAAGGGGAATAATGAATGTGGAGAATCAAAAGGACCTTCAGTTTTCTTGAGTTTCCTAATTAATTAAATATAATGTCCGCTACCTTTAAGATTAAAGGTCTGGAATGAAAGTGGTGGATGTCTATATCTCGAACCAAGCCTTAGGATGATCTAACGTGGGAGTTCATAAATTATTTATTCATCCAGTATTATTTTTTTGAGGTAGTGAAGGCGAGGAAGGGGATGTAGATTTGCTGTCTACAGTAAGGTGATGGATCGGTGTTAGAGTTATTTCATCATTTTTGGATCTAGTTCCTTACCTTCTAGAGTGGGTTTCAGAGAATTCCTTGAAGGCATGGAATTTTAATAATGAGATTCATCCTGATCTGCAGTTAAAGGTGTCAAAGTTTAGTATGACCATCTTTACCAATATGGTGAGGCAAGCTGTTCAGGTTAAAGCTGTGTTAGTAGGAGTTCTTAAGGCAGTCACCATTACTTCTATCTCGAAGTGGTGACTTGAATTATAGTAAGGGGATGGGGAAGAAACCTGATTCTATTAGTGTTGGTCATGGAATTGAAAGGCCTCTAGATATTTCATCTATTTTTTCTAAGTACATGATCATGATGTTTCATCATTGTGGTAACCCGGATCATAAGAATACCCCATGAAATCATACCTATGGATGCCCAGTTCAATTATGATAGTTCTATCAGGGTGTTTTCAGGAAGTGATGTGGAGTGAGATCCACCCCTTTAGAAGACACCCCAGCCCATTTTTAGGAGTACAGTTTCAGCTTAGGTTTAGTTTGAAGACCCTTTCCATCTGATTGTTACTTCCATTTTATTGGGTATGTTTTTTTTTGTGTTTTTCTTTCCTTATAATGAATAAGGATGTTGGGTATCTTTTGTGAACTCCTATTTTAATGAATATATGTCTTTTAAAAATTCATAAATTTTACTGTACTGAGTGGAGGAGTGTTCTATTGTATGTATTTTATTTTATATCTCTCATTTGGGGTGAAAGAGGTTGATGATGTATCTCATAAATCCCTGTCTTGATGAATGTTCATTTTTAGAGAAAATTGAGTCTTGTGGGGTGTCATGTTCCTTTGGTTCTACTTGGGGTTCTATGTGGACACTCATGAAAATATAAGAAACATTTTCAATCAGGGACTAGTAGCTCCTAACTGCAAGGTAGTGGATGCATCAAAGCATCAGGGCTCTAGGATAAAGACCAAGAGTGAATCTTACACTAGTCAAGAATCACATGGGTGTGTAGGACCTTGGTCTAGATTTTATCTTTAGTTTTTAATGGGGATAATTTAAGTTTCTCTATTGTAGTATCATTATCTTGAAAGGTCTAGTTTTTTGGTAAAAGGCATTGAGTCCTCATTTCCTCGCTATGGTCCTTGTGGTTTTAAAGTTCCACTTTGGTTGTAAAAATGTATGATGGTCTCATTTTCATGAAATTATAGTAGTTGTGCCTCTTTGGATGAGAATCTATTATTTTTTATCATTGTGAAGTTAGCCTTTTTGAGTTTGTTTTGGTTTTCATTTGTTTTCATATAGGGATGGTTTCACATTTTGGAGATGATGAATCTTTTTTTGACTTTACACTTGGTCTGGAGTTTCTTTCATCATTTTTTCTGTGAAGGGAGTTTCCGAGTTGGTCTATGTTTGGTTTCCCATTTCAATCGATGATAGTTAGCCTCTAATTATGGGGAGTACATTTTGGGATCCTATGTGGGTAATATGGTGTAGTATCTAGTGTAGTTTTTCAGTGAGTGTTTTATTTTAGTGATTTTGGTTTTGAGTCATTCCTTCAGAGCGAACATTGGGATTTTATAGTATACCCAGTGGTCTTATTTAAATCATGTTTACAGAAATTTTGTGTTGAGTTTTCCAGTATTATTTGAAAATTAGTTTGGCTTCATTGGTTCATTTTGGGTAAGAGGTGTGAGTTCTATTTTGGTGGTGGTTGAGGTGTCCTTGGCTCGAGTAGTTTGGTTCTGCACATGCGATCAAGTTAAACTTTTCATTTAAATCAATCAACTAGAGATGATACGGATTTTGGGGGGGGGGGGATGTAATGGTGGGAAGAATTTTCACCTCCCATTTTTTTTATTTTTCTCTTTTTGTCTCAGTTTATATTTTTTCCCCTGGTTTCTCTCTCAGGTTTCAAGTGTTCCAAAATTAAATTTTGTGTTTCAGGATATTTTACTTTAGTTTCACGGTTTATATGAACGGTTAAGGAGAAATTGTGAGACCTCTTGATACTGAGTCTCTTTTGGGTTCATTTTGAACTTGAATAGTTTAAATTAAGAAAATTGTGTACTCCTTTTTTCCAACCATGTGGATACATAGGAAAAACTGTACAATCTATGGGATGTGTTTGGTAGGGGTGAAAAACCTTATCATAGTTAGACAAGCTGTGGAGAAGTCATGCGCATGGTTATGCTATTTTGGATAGAACCATGTCACACAGTTGGTGTATAGTTTACCAAACCAGGTGGCCAAACCACGTGGGGTCCCAAGTTTTCCAGTAAGGGCACACGATTGCTGCACAGTTTTTGAAACTGTGCGGCATAACCATTCATAGTACCCATGTGTATTAAAATTGTGAAATTACCATACTACCCTATCATATTTTTATCCCCAAAATTACATATTTCTTCTTATCCTGTCTCTTGTGACCAAAAGAGATCCCCAACCTTCCTCTCAAAGACTCTTATCCTCTTCTAAGGGTTGTATCTAGTGATTTATTCAAGGTTTTGGGTGATTTATCAAGGTAATATTCTATTATTTTCTTACACTTCTTCCTCATTCCATTTTCTATTGAGTTCTTCTTCTTCGTGGTCTTTTGGATCTAGGGAACATGTTTCTTTGCAGTTTAATTAATGGGTTTTCTTGTTTATTGGTTCTCTTGGATGATTTTATTCAATAATCCCTCATGGAGTTGTTTTGGGTTGGCTTTGTAGAAGTGATTGTGGTTTGAGGTATGTTTCTCTTTTTTACATTCCATTTAAATTTAATAATCTTTTATTTCTTACTTTTTAAACCTTCCTTAGATATTAAATGGTGATCTATAATTTTTAGAATAATTTTTTATACGAAATGAGTTGGGTTTCTTGAATGTTTTTAATTATATGGAATTTTTTTATTATTATATGCACAACAAGTGTTTGATTAAATGTCTGAGTTGTTTTTATGTGATTTATGGTTTTTAAATCATGGTTTGGTTTGTAAATATTTTTTTGGAATATAAAAGGGTGGTTTTGGATTTCTCAACTAGATTGATGAATGGATTTTGATTCAAAATTTTTGTGTGTTTGATATTTTGAAAATGGGTTAACACGTGATAGAAATTTGTTGGTTTCATTTTGGAAATGGGTGATTTCTCAAAGGGTGTTTGAGTCCCATTTGGAAACGTTTTGTAAGTTGTTTTCTTGAAAACTCTACTTAGATTATTCTATTGCCTTGTCTATGTTAAAGGTCATGGGAGGCCCATGCTGAGAGGCTCTATTATGATAAAATGGTTGAAAGGAAAGAGATAATTCTTTATGGTGACTCAGGGTGACTTATTATGTGTGTTTCTTATGTATGATGTATGTGCATGTGATTGGATTCTTGTGTGGAATTGTTAGATCACACCGTTTATTCTTGAAATGATAACCTAGCATATATAGAAAATTTTTAGTAAATGGTTGATACACTAGCTTAGGATTTTACTCTAGCTTGTGAACCTTAGCATGGACCTTTATTTTCCTTGGGATATTGCCCCTCCATCAGAACGGGTATGGTGAGATTCAGCATGTGGGTGAGTTCTTGTAATTAGGCGAGGCATGAATCCAGGATGGGTTAGATGTATTACTTTTCTAGATTATTCCACTAAAAATCTAGGTTGTCCCATGTCCTTCAACACTTAGTTATCTATGGTGGATGATTGAGATGCATTGTTTGTTGGTTACTTGTTAGTGTTATTTTTCTAGTGCCCTTATTTTGTGATTAGTGAATATACTCTGTTACATGGTGTCCTTTTGTGAAAATTGATGTGATTGTTTTTAAACATTTATGAAAAGTGTTAAGAAAAATTTTTATACTCACTTTCCCTATTTTTAAATGAAAACACCATCATTATCCTTAAAAATGAGAATTTATCTTCCTTGGTAAAGAATATAAATTTGAATAAAAAATGGAAACATATTGTGTTTTGTTTTAATTTGGAAATGTGTGAAAAAACTACTTTTTTATATTTTCTTTCAAACCAAAAATTTATGTTTCTTTATTTAAGGAGAATATATTATGAATAGATTGTTTGGGCATGCATACTGTGTTTTAATACTCACTCATATAATTCTTTCCTGTTTTTATCTTTTGGTGTAGGTTCTAGATTGGTATCGATTATTGTGGGAAATGGTTGGTCTTATTATTGGAGAGTGACCCTTAGGGTAATATAGAAAAATTTTGGTCATTAGATTCATCTTGGGTTTTGTTGTTCAGTTTTAATGTATTTTTAGTTTTTTAAAATGATGTTAATTTTGGTAATTGTGTTTATTTTGTTCTTATCTATTTATTTTGCACAATTCAGATTATTTTATTAGAAACAATCATTCTATTCATTTCTCTATTGATGTCCCACCACTAGTTTCTATCCTGGGAGAATCAGGAATGCCTTTTTGGCCTTATTGCGGGCCGTCACAAGTAACTAGTTCAGGATGGGCTCAGGTTGTTTTGTAAAAACATTTATATTTATTTTTACATTATTAAAAAGGTTTTAAAAAGAAGTCCTTTTATATATTTTATATAGAACGTTTTTTACTTTCCTTACTAAAATATAGAAGGAATGTTTTATTTTTACATTTACGGCGTGAATGACATTTCCCACAATAGAAACTAATATTAGATATTTATATTTTTTATAAGATTTATTATGTCATTTAAATAAGAAAACTCCTTACATTTTTTATTAGTATTTTTAAAAAGGGTTTTAAGTGGAATAAATATTTTGATATATTGAAATCCTTTTCTAATGGGTATAAGGGATCTCTCTAAACTAACATTTTCCTTTGGTTATAACCATTATCTCTCTAACTCACTTTCTATATTTGTATTTAATGTTATGTTATACTTATAAATTATGTATATATTTCTCTCACATATATACATGTATTATTATCACATCCTTTTACTGGTTAATACATTACTGATGATTATATTTCAAATACCATCTTTAAGAAATCACTTTTGATTATATTCTAAGGGAATATTATGAAACCCATTTTATTTCTATAGGAAATTATTATGTTTATACCTTATGATTTATTTCATTTTTATAAAACAAATAATCCTGAACTTGTTAAGATGATTGGGACTAGAAATCATCCAATTCATTGGGTAAAGCTATTTTTTTCATGAAAAATTATGTATGATATTAGGGGGTAAAACTAATCAACTATGGGGCATTGAACACCATGTGATATTATATTAAAAGTTAGCCTTTAGTTTTTCTTATGTATTTGTTTGTGTTGATATCAAATTTTATATGGTTCCATGATATTATGATACTATGTTTATTATCTTATTCTCCCATGTGATTACTAATGAGATTATGTTTAAAGGAAAGTATGTGGTACTTTATAAGGGTAAAATGTATAGTTTTTTTTTCGAAAAGGTTTTCATATGTTTTTTATGATTGAAAAGGAACCTTTATGATTGTAATATTGCCTTTAATATTTATTATTAAATGTTTTATGAAAATATTTGGGCATAAAAGTTGAAATATTTGGTAATAAAATTTTCATTTTGAGACCAAATTTTAATTATGAAATGGAAAAATATTTTATATGAATTCATGAACTAACATGATTTTTTTCTTTTTATATGTCCCTAACTAATATTTTTTTTCCAATACCAAGTTTTAGTTTCTTATAGGGTTTTATGGATGAGTATGGAAAAGGATGAGGTCAAGATGAAAATTGTGAAGATATATTGTGAAAAGAAAAAATTTTATATCATAAAATTTTTATTTTGTTGGAATAATAGATAATAAGTGGAAGTTTACACTTTGTGATGTAATTTTTATTTAACTAAGGGTGATGGAATAATTCTATAAAACAATAAAATGTAAATATCCTTAGTTGTAAGAAAATGAATTATTGGATTAAAAGTCAAGATTACGTGATATTTATGCTAGGGTCACTACAATTTGTATGATAAGAATGGTTTAAATAACATTGGATATTAGGATGTCTTCACATGAGGTTCACTTAAGAGTTATGGATACCATCATGGGTTTATTAGTTTAAGGTTAAACATAAGTCCAAAGTATAAAGAACCCCTTTTGCGGTCCTAAGTGATAGGATTTTAATGTGATCAGTGACATTTTGGTAGATTTTTCATTAAGTTGTGGTATATGTAACCCTTAGGTTCAAAATGAAATATTTATTAAAGAAGAATAAACTTTTAATAAGTTTAAAGGTATTTATAACTTTTATATTTTATAAGATGTTTAATTATTATGTTTTTTTAATGATATTCATCATATATCTAGGGATTTTATAAGAATTATATTAATATAGTTTTAGTAAAAAGGGAAACTTATGACATCTAGAAAGGCTATAGGGATTTAACCCACAATTGATGAGTGATAACGGTACAATGCCTATCACTAACCTATGTGATATATTTAATAGTATGACAATTATTTTTTAAATAATGTGATAGATAAATATTAAGTTAATTTTGGAAACATATGTTTTCTATTAGAGATAATAATGGGATTGAAAATTGATTTTTTGGTTAGATGATTTACTATTTTATACCTTATATAATTTGGTGATTAATGTTATATTTCTTCATATGATGTTTCATTCACTAAGAGAATTATATTTTTCTAACCATTTGTATTGTAGTCAATGTATAAATTTAGGAGTATGTTCTTGTTATACTTTTTAAGATTATGTGTTCTGTTATAAGTTGATTTTATTTCTTTAGGCAAGAAAAATTTATCTTAAAAATTCATCATTTGGTGTCAAATATGATTTTTTTGTGGAAATTCATTAAAGGATGAAATTATACTTATAAAGTAAGTATATTTAATTGTGTTATAAATCTAAATGGTAAATTAATTCCTCAACTCAAATAAAAGGATCTTGAAAAAAAAATATTTATCTGATTAACATCATTTATGATAAATTTATGGTCTTTTTCACACGTCATTAGTTTATGGTGTTGTTAGAAATAATATTATCTTGACTATTCACATTATAATGATCAAATATATTTATCAGTATCCATATTTATTTAGAAATTATTTTTTTCACGAGGTTTATATTTTCACTTCTCACTAAATTTCTCATATTTTTAAACATAATTATGGGATTAAATTCATATTTCTTTTCCCCTCTTTCCTAGAAGAAGTTTTATTAATTCTTTTTATGATGTGGGACTTCAAAAAAGGTATTTTTAGATGTCAAAAAATTTTTTAACTTGAAGGGAATATTTTTTAAATTGGAGAAGAATGTAACCCCTTTATTTTTTAAAATAAAACTATGTTTGATAGTGTATACGACACCCACCCTCGAGATTAAATTAACGACGAAATATTATTATTTAAATAAGACCATTATAACATCATTGTTGAACAGGTGGGTATGAATAGGATTAAGTAACTTATGAAATATATATAAGGGTACTTCTAAATAAATTTATTGATAATTCTTAGTAAATAGTCACCCAATTTATGGTAAATTCATTTTATTCATCAAAAATAATTTTTCTTCAAAAAAAATTTTAATTGATTTTAATGAGAAAATATTATAATTAATTTATAAAAATTTTAGAAATATAATTTTAATAAAAAATATTTCATTTTATAAATCATCATATCAAAATTAACTTATGGTGAGATATTGAGATTTTTTCTGAAAAGTTTGATTTTTATGAAGAGTGAAAAATACTATCTTTTATGAAAATTATCTTTTATTTTAAAGTGTTTACAAAGTAATATTATATTTTTGATTAGTATTAATATATAATTAGTTATGTTCTATTTAATATAATGCAATTATTTTTCTTTTAGTGGGTTTTATACGTGAATTTGGTGTAACAACATTTTTATACTTAAAAGGCATTTTTCTTAAATACTGATTTTCATCACATTTTATGGATTTAATTTCAAATTAATCTATTCCAATATGTGAATTTAATCCTAAAAAATGAATTAAATAATTTTAATCAGGATGTAATTTTTTTTAAATAGGACCCTTTTATTTTTAGTCTTTATAAATTTTAACTATTGTAAATATTTATCACCTTGGTATGGTTAAATTATGAAATTGAGGTTAAAAATAATATTATATGGACTAATAATTGACCCTAAAACTTTAATTTATTCAATTAGACAAGTGAATTTTTTCCATGTACATATAAACCCTAATTATATGGCCCCTTGTGCCATATTTTTTTTTGATTTTGACCATTATAATATTTATGTAAATGATACAGACAAAAATGGAACTTTTTTGCTTTTGATGACAATAATATTTTGTAAAAGGGATAAAAAACCTATGTGCGGTCCTAAATATTAATTTGAAATATAAATTATTTTTTCACCATGGTAATTTATTTCTAATTTTTATTAATAAAATAATTACTTTAAATGCTTATTCAATGTTGACACAATATTTATTTACATAATTGAAAAGAAATTAATGATTTAAAAAATATCTAAAGTAATATAAATGTAATGGATTATTATGATACATAATTTTTTTTAATAAATATAACATTTTTGTGATGTTTTAAATTATTATATTCTAATTATATTGTTTTTATTTTATTTTCAATGTCAAATTAAACTAACAATTCTAAAAATTACATTAATGATATTTTATTATGAATAATATTTTTTGAAATAATTTAAAATTACAAAAATCCTCTCTTTATCAAAGTAATTTTTATACGGTTTAAAATATCAACCATGGTCCATTTATTTTTTAATTTTCCTTTTATAGTAACTATCTTTACCCCTAATGAGTAAAAACGTTTTTTTTCACAGTAATCATCAAAAGGGGTTGAAACGGTTTAAAACAAAGTGATAAAAATAAAAGACTAATGTAACATGTGAAAATTTTATTTTATGTTATTATTTATACCCATAATCATCCTATATAAAAATTATATCACTTTGGATCATTTTTCAAAGAAAATTTATTTATATTAATTTAATATTCTAAGAAAATCCAAAAGAACCCCTATCCTCACTTATAAAAGGGAACCCCCTCTACTCTTTTATTCAAACTTCAATAGCCTTTTTTTCTCCCAATATCTAAAAATATTTATAAATTAATTCCATTCTAAAATACTATAGGAATTTCTTGATTAGAAAACACTCATATGAAGGCTTTTAGTATAAACCTAAAGAGATTGTTCGTAGATGAGGTATCGTTCTTAACTGAGCATTTTGGATTTATTTCGTCCTCTACCCCATTAAAATATTATTAAACCACGATGATATAATAAAATAAAATTTTAAAATTAATGGGATTTTATTATTTTAATGGAATAACCTACATCCACCTCCTCTTACATCAAATGGGGAATGAGGCCATCATTCATTTGTACAGCTAAGTACTGCCTCACGAACTGATATAATTCATTTTCCATCATCACATCTAAAAAATCTCTATGATGATGGATTTAATTTATACATATTTTAATAATGAAATATTTAAAATTATGTAAAAGTAACATATTATATATTTCCTTCCATTTTCTCTTATTGAAAGATGATAACATCGCTCGTGCACACTTGTGGATTACCACCTCCATGAAGCGATGTGATTCATTTTTCATTAACTCATCACATGGATGGTATAAATAATTGTATTTTAAATAATAATACTTTATTTAAGATTTAATTATAATTTTTTAAAGGATAAAATAACACTTACATTCTTTCCATCATGGTCGTTGAGAAATGGAAACGTTACTCATGCGTATGTACGACCCATCATCTCCATGATTTAAAAGAAATTAATTTTTCATTAAAATATTTCATGGTTTGTCTTAAAAGTATAATTAAGTATAAAAATTATAATTATGTCATGATTATTATTTTTTAGATGATAAAATTATGACCATATTGACGATAGTCAACCCACTGAAGTTATTTTGGACATATGAGCCGAATGTCATCAAAACTTCCTACGTGAACTTAAAAGATATAGTGATTTTATATAACATGGAAAGAAATATAATAAAAGGATATTAAAATTGAAAATTGTTCTTAAAAAATTAAATTATTAAAATAATTATATTATTCAGGATGATAAATAATGTTTTTGACGAGTCAGAATCAAGGAAATGTACTTTTAAAAAATCCCCTTTTAATGTCCCCCTTGCAACCCCTTTTCATCCATTTCCACGTTATTCAACATGTTTCAAGAATTTTTTTGATGTTTAAATGGATGGTAAAGTTACTTTTTGACCATATTTTACTTTCATTATAATGTTTTTAAGATTAATCTTTGAATTTTTTACGTAAGGGGAACTTTACTTTAAAAAACCTATTTTAATGGTTTTAATGATTTATTTTCTAAATATTTATCCTATATAATATATTCTTAAAAAACGTTTATCTAAGTATTCATATAAATATAAAATTATTATAAAGTAAATTTTATGTCTCTTTTCAATTTCATTGAATGGATTTCAAAAATAATTTATTTACGTATTTTTTACAGAATGTTTTTACTTTGTTTACAAAAGATGAAATAAACAATATTTTATTTTAATATATATGGAATTAATGGATTTTACTCCCTCCACAACCATTATTTTATATTTTTATTTCTATATAAAATTATTTATTTTATTTAAATAACAACTATATTTCATTTTTTTCTATGTATTTTTAAAATGGTTTTAAATGGAATTAATATTTTTATATCTAGAAATGTTTTTCTAATGGATGTAAGGGATATATCAGAATAACCCTTTTCTTTCGGTTATCAAAATTATATCTATATCTCAGTTTATTTCTCTCTTTAAATTTATATAATTTTTTAAAATTATGTATATATGTATCTCTCATATATACCTAGCTTATTATCCCTTCCTTTTAAAGGGTAATACATTCTTTATGACCAATTCTCAAATACCCTATTTAAAAAATATCTTTTAATTATGATACGATGACTGATTATGAAACCCATTTTATTCCCATGGGAAATTCTTATGTTTATTACTAATGATTTATTAATTTTTTTTCCAAAAATAATCATGAACAAGTTATGATGGGTGCACCAGGATATTTATACAATGACATGGGTAAAGCTTTTGTCTCATAAGATGTTACATGTGAGATTAGAGAGTAAGCCTAATACACAATGGAGAATTTTAAAACATGTTATATTGTCTTGAAAGTTACTCTTTAATTATTTTTATATCATATTTTGTGTTACTGGCACATTGAATAGGTTTCCATGATTTTATGGAATCATGTTCTTTATGTTATTCTAAAATGTGATAAATCATGATATTATGTTTAAAGGAATTTATATTCTATATGGTAAGGGTGAAATGTATAAATTTTGTGAAATAGTTTTATATGGTTTTCATGATTTTAAAGTAATATTTATTATTTTTGTTTGAACTTTAATATTTATTATGATTTTTTGAAAATATTTGGGCATAAATGTTTATTTCTTATGTAATAAAATATTTTTTGATCCCAAATTTTAATTTTGAAAAAGGTAAATATTGTATAAAAATTCATGAACTAACATGTTTCTTTCTTTATTTTTAGATATAACTTACTCATATTTTTGTGATCAGACAATGTTTTTAAATGTTTTTATAGGGTTTTAAGGATTTTTAGGGATAAAGATGAGGTCAAGATGAAAATTTTGATGATATTTCATGAAATTAAAACTTGTTATCTCAAAAAGTTTTATTTTATGGAATAAATAGATACTATATAGAAGTTCCCAATTTTTAATGTAATAATTTTTTTGTAAGGTTGATATAATAATTCACTAATACTCTAAGTTTTAGAGATCCTCATATATAGAAAACTAAATCTTGAATTAAAATAATTATTATAAAATATTTATGATTAGGTCAATATAATATAAATATTTAAATAACTATTTAATAAAACACCCTTAGATTATTAAGAATCACTAAAACAAACTTGTTATCATTTTAATATTCAAGGACTAATTTGAAAATTCTCATGAAAAGATTTTGGAAAATAATAAATAATTATAAAATGGCACAAATAGTAAAATTAATGACATAGTATTGAAAAACATTTAAAGAATAATGGATACAAACACAACTATTATGAAACTAGTATAAATGATGAAAAATACAAACATACATTATGGAAATAATGAAAAATTCATGGAGATAACTACTATTTATAAAAATCATGAATTAAAATGGATATAAATAAGGTTCAAAATTAATCAATTAATAAAAAAATGTTTTTTATATTGGATGTTAAAGTATGTTTTTGAAGTACATGAAATGTGGTAAGGGTTGTTCATCTCAAATTCCTCTCTTTGAGAAATATTTAGTATTTTTCACCTAATTCCATTTATATGGTGTATATACTACCTATATGAAATATAATATCATGAAATATATTTTAATCCTGAAATTTTAAGTTTAATTACAAGCTCCATATTTTATGAGTTTTTATATGAATGTTTCTAAAAGTGTAAGGGTTTTATTTTTCACAATTTTGATTCATTGAGACATAATTCAATTTGGGTACCGTGTTTTCTATGTGTGGTTTATTCAATTACCATGTATATATTTTTATCATACACTTTTTATTTCAGGGTATTTACTATCCAAATAATTTTCCACTATCATGTGACCATTGATTCAGTTGCTTCTACAGTAGTGAGGATTTTTGGTAACATAATTTATTTCATTGAGTTATGATCATTATTTGAAAATATTTTATATAAATTGGGTGAATTATTCTATTTTATTATATTATGTATTATTATCTTATTATTTTTTTGGGATACAAATTCCCACGATATACACCCTTTGATGAATATTCACCACTTACTGGGTTATTTTCTTTTACAAACATCCACCTTCTTTCTCTAGATTTCTTATGATCATGTTATTATAGTATTGACTTAGCCATAAACCAATTTATCGATATGGAATGAATAAAAAAATTTAAATAATTCATAATTGATGATATTTACTGAGAAAGAATGTTATTATAAAAATATGGGGAAAATTATTAGCAAATAATATATTTCTATTTTAATATATATTATTAATGGAAAGTTTATTATATATTTTTTGATCATCCATATTCTTTCAATATATGGGTTATTATCATGATATCATATTTATTATCATAATATAATTTATTGAAATATTTTATTATTATTGACTACAAACTTTGATTAATCATGTAATGATATCCCCTATTTTTCATTATACAAATAGATATGTTTTATTAATCCAATGTTTCCTTAACTAATGATATGAAAAGTATTATTGAATCTTATGTAAAATTCATTGGAGTTATTTGGGTGATGGTTGGGTCTCAGAATTATATATTACCTCAATGAATCAACTGGTCTCTTGAGATAAAATTAGTTTGGTTATTTGGTTTATGCCTGCCCAATTCATCCAGATGTCTTTACTGAGGTCTCAATGATAAGTGAAGTGTCTTGGAATAGGGCCCTAATAGAATCTTTTTGATATTTGAAAATGTGTATTCCATCAATATAATTTTATCACTATTAATATCATTGTTTTCATTTATTTTCATGGATATAAAATGATCTCAATTTGAAGTTGATTATGGATTCATGTTATCTATCTATTCCTAGTATAATATTTATTCCATATTTTTTTCCTGATTACTTTATTTATATGTCTTAATTACTCAAAAGTTCAAATAAACCCTTTATTACCCTTCCATTACATAGGTTATGAAAAAGAACTAGTACACTTGGAATATTTATAAGGATATCACATGTGGAAGAATTTTTGGGAGATTTTTTAAGACTTATCATTAATTATTTAGTTTGTTATATATTTTTATATATAGTAGAGAAAAACATCTTCCTCTTACAATGTACATGAGATTTATTAGTTTATAATGTTTCCTAATTCACTAAATCTCTAAACTAGAAAATATATTTTAAATTTAATAGATAATATAGTCATTAATCACTTTACAATCATTGATGGTTATATCCACAATTTTTAGAATTCGCATCAAATAATGTACGTAAAGTATGTATCTATGAGAACTAGATCCAAAAGTGCATGTCGAGGATATTACACAATTTGAAATTTTTTAATCATCGAAGGAATTTTTTTTATTTTTGTCTTTTAAAAAATGTCTACTAGATACTTCTCATTCTCATTTTCCCATAGATCTGAGTTGATATTCAGTGATTCTATAAACTTTTTAGCATTTAGATGGTGACTGTATTTACCTTTATCATTAAAAAAATTTTAAACCAAATTTACACTCACATTATTTTTAATGTTCATGAAATCAAAATTGTGACTCAAGAAATTAAATTCCTAATAAAGAAGATTTTTCGATTTTCTCATTTTTTTAATTGATTTGTTCCGCTTGTATCTAATGGATTTTGAATTATTTTCTCACTTTTATTTCACTAAAATCCTTCTATGAACTCTATAACAACATTTAATAATTATTCCACAATCTTTTATTGAGATAAAAACTTTGGTGTAAGCCTCAAATTTATTTTTTAATTAAATCATGAATTTTTAAACTGAAATCAATGAGATATAGAAATGGATAAATTGTGACACATAAAGAACCTGATTGTTTAAAAGCCAGTCATTACGGATAAAAAAATAACTAATTAGACAAGTAAAACCATTATATTATCCTACAATTAAAATTTAATATTATAGGAATGTGAGTGAGGGTCCAAATTAGGGCAGCATGAATTTTGAACATTTTCATGGTAGATTCATCAAATATTTGTGCACCATAATTCTATAAGTCCATCAATTTTTGGATAATAGGATGAATATATACATCAATGTTATTTATAGGAATTTATTTTCTTGGAATAATCATCGATATGATAACTGAAGTTTGTTGTATACACATCTTGAGTGGTAAATTATAAGGGATAAAAACAACCATCCATATGCAATAATTTTTTCATAAATCAAAAGGCTTGAATCCATTAGCTTTCAATCTAAAATATAAATCTCTAGAATCGTTATAGAAATTATGATATAATGAGTCAATGGTATTCCATTTATTTTAATCTATTTTATGTTTTATGAACCCATTTTTGTTAATATCTAAGGCATGGAACTTCATATGTTTTGTGGTTTTAGACTACATAAAAAATCTCTACAGTGAAAATTTTAATGCGATGTAATGTAAAAGCTTTACTGAAGTTTTTTTTGTTTCTTCATGTTAGTTTGTTGATTCATACTAAAATATTTATTTTTTAGCTTCCATATTGATGTAAATTATGTTGTTCACTCTTATCCTTGAGAATATTCTCCCTAGTTAACAAACAATAATTGGGAATTGAGTGTATCATTTCATAACTGATTAGAATATTAGTAGTAAACCTATTTATGTTATAAAATTATACATGTATCTTACATAAATAAATGAATCATGTAAAAATTCCAATATCATGGAAATTTTATTATTTGTATTTCCCCATAAGTTTTTGATATGCTATGTCTTCATTATAAATGTTTGTCATCAATTATTGGAAAGTCTTTCATTTAATTATTGATTTTCATCATCAATTAAATCAAATAAGGTAATTAATTTATTAATTAAATTTTTAATTATATTAATCTCCCATACTCATCGATTAATAAATCATAATCTTTAACAATCTCTCCCACAGTTATATAACAATCACTTATATTTGGATCATAAATATCTGGATTAACTAATATGTTATTATAACAACCTGATCCACCAGGGACAGGTTGACTGATGGATTATTGGGACACCACAACCCCAAGCCCACCTCCAATGTCTAGGGGCTAGAAAACATTTATGATAATGAATAACTAAAATGATATGTCTTTACCTAAAGTACCTATATGAACACACCCAACCATCTCAATACTGAAGTGTATAGGAATAATAATAATAAAATACTACAACATATAGAATGAAAAACATACATGTAATAAACTATCAAAAATACAAAAGAGTATGACAACATAATTTTTAATGTTAATGGGAAAACATATATGTCTAACTAGAAATGATATACCAACCTAAAAACAACTAAAATAAAGAAATCTGATAGAGACATACTCATTATCTCCAATCCCTGAACACCATGCATGGTCAAATTCACCCATGTATCCTTAAACTCTACCAATTCCAAATTTGACTTGTCCATCATCAACATGAGGCACATCATGTGTAGGAAAATCCCCTAAGGGGATAGTTATACATAACCAATAGGGAACCTTGAAAACTAAAGGGGGAGAAATAGAAGACCGGATAAAAGTAGTCATCTCAGCCAAATTTTAAAGGGAAAATATAAACCATAAACATGAATATATGCTTATATAAGAAACCCATATGAGATTGAAAGGGTATCTCCATCTCACGACAAAAATAAGAATAATGATTCTACCCGTAGATCTAATGGTTGGTCTCTAATTCCTAGAATCATGTACAACCACATAAGAAACCATGGGGAAGGTCCCGCACACCACCACTATTATGAACCATATCCAAGGTAGCCACTAATATAAACTATGCATCACAAGTTACCTGACTAGGAAAATAGTGGAGGTGCCCTCACCCCACAACTGTGCTCCATATATAAGGGAGCCACAAATCCCATGGAGGACCTGCACATCATCAGAGATGAAAGATGGGGGAGTTTGACTTTAGTAGATAGAGGACCTATATCCTCTATAATATAGAGGAGTACCATCTCTATCTTTGTAAATTGTATGGGGGCCCATTCACTGGTGTGATAGGGGAGTAATTTCCCCATGGATAGAGGATCTCCACTCTAGTGTGATACGGGAGTACCACCTATAACTATACAATGAGGATAGGGGATGTGTTCCCTACTGTGATATGGGTGTATCACAACTTTTAACACAAATATTATGGGGGTCCCTCACCCTAATAAGGCATGGTTGTACCATCCCTATGGATAGATGGTGCACACCCTGGTGTGATAGGCGAGTTCCAATAATATATGTAAAAAGAGTATGAGGGACCTATTCCCAGATGAGATTGTGGAGTTATTCCCCTAATAAAACTATAAGGATCACACCCAATCATTACCATTGATAAATAATTTCTTGAAGAATAATCATATTTAGTATATCTCACATCATATCTCAAAAACCACTATGAAGGAAATAATATCATTCTAAATAGAAAATAACTTAGGGTAGGCTTCTCATAGACCAATATTCAAGTATAAAAAAAATAAGGCATGATATAAAGACGATATAGTGGGAAATATACAATGTGTATGGGTGTGAAAATAGTGTACGAACCTACCTCATAGCATATAAATGTATCCTATGGAAACAGCATAGAATCCATGTCATCGTACACACCATGTATAGCTAGTACATAGTGTTTGTAGTCACCTAGGTTCCCACCTGTGCTCTAAGATATGCCCGTTTAAAACCAAACTCATACCCATGTACACAAGACATGTTCTAGTACACAATGTGTTTCATGAAACACACTGAATTTTAGGTTCATACTAGAATTGAATGTGAACACTCTTACCATGAACCTATACACTCGGAAGTATATGACATTTGACCTACCATACATAGTGTGTGGGGATAAATGGGATCATGGGAATGTACCATCTGTAAACACTGAGTCATATTTCTAGTACATCAACATGATGTTTTATATTTCACTCCAACAGAAAACTCTAGCCGCCACAAAAATATGAAAAACACGCTGTTTGTTTATTAACACTACATGGCGTGTAGTCTCAATTTCCACAGAAAGTTTTAATCTTCATATAGTTTTATAGAAAATATTTTTACACTACTTCCAGTGCATATTTACCACTTGATATTGTTGGGGGTCATCTCTGGACATTAGTTCCCAGCCTCCAATGGCTGGAAATCTATGTTTGAATGGTCGCTGAGATCCTGTTTCATGAACCACCACCGTATGGGGTTTCAGAACCTGGATCCTTTACCCATAACCATGAATCCAGCATGATTTATCCCCAAAAACCTAAGACTCATTTTGTTCCAATAATAGTTATATATCTCAGTGTTCAATCATACTTGAATCCAACCCGACTAGTTGAATGGAAGCCACACATGACAATGACCAAGAATGAGAAGAACTTTTGGTGGGAAAAGAACAATAATAGGGTAAAATATAAATTTTACAAGAATTATTGTAATATTATTACAAAATGAATATGTCTAGAGGGATAACATGGGAAAAATATTATACATTTAATTGAACAATTTAATCTAATAATCAGGCTCATTTGAATTGTAGAAGAATGGTGGTAAAAATAAGATAAACAAATATCCATGCTCAAAATTTTAATCATGGTATGGAACTGAAATTGATGAGTTTTTTTTGTCAATTATTGATCTTTATTTTTTTAGAACATGTCATAAAATAATGTATAAGACATTTTTCTCTTTATCCACCTTGATTTGATCACAGTTCATCATTCGATGCCGATAAAACAACGAAGAATGCTCTCCTCCTCCTCTTATATCTATCAAGATTTATGTAGATAAACCTTGAAAAATCATTATAAGATTGTATTTATAGATAAATTTAATTAGTTTATTTATTAAAATAAACAAATATATTGTTTTTCTATTTTAATTAAACACACCTTCCAACGACTTCCTTAGCCGGACATTCCACATCGACCAACTTTATGTTGTGCCTAGTGTAAACCCATTGCTCCATATTCAACCGTGGTCTCATATTTTTGATCCACGACACTGTTAAGAAGATATTATATTCTTTATAAAAAACTACATGTGATTGATATAAATGTATTTATTATTTTTAAAATATTAATTCTTGGATCATTGGGTGTTGGAACCCAATGCCGTCTTAGCGCCTGGCCCTGAAAATATTTCATAATTTATTTCAATGTCTTACAAGGAAAAAATAGAGCCTAAAAAATATTCCATCCTTAAAATATTTTGACCTAAAAAAATAAAAATATATACAAAAATTTGGGTATACTAAGAATGAATCTAACTCTCCCACTTCTAGGATCTTTCCTACATACTCCCTTGCTACCACATCACATGAACCAAGGGAATGGTCCATCCACCAAAGATCATTTGCTACCTATCCTCGATTTCCACTTGGTACTCCATAAAGGTGGATCCATATTTGATTTACATATCACCCTAGTAAATTACATGTGTATGATCATGCACATATCTACTCAACTGAACACAAGGAAGACATCATGTACCACATCAAATGTGGGTTGTAAGACTAAGCAGTAAGAAACCTCACTAACCGACTATAGGACATGGAATGGACAAATATTCCATAGGAATAGCTTGAATCTGAGGATGAATCACCTCAATCCTCATCATTTGGATACTATCAAGGAAACATGGTATCCTTGCTCAAACTTCAAGGGCCTAATAGGTTATTATAAAAAGATTTTTTTTATCTCTAGCATGTCATCATCCACATTCTGATCACTTGGACCATCTCTATCTTCACCTGCACCAACTCTATCTCAACAAGTGATGTATCACTGATCCCAATCCAGTATAAGGGTGACCTACGAGGTCTCCCATACTTGTACTCAAAAGGTTTGAAGCTAATAATTGAGTGATGACTATTATTATAAGTGAAATATAATAAAGGTAAGTGATCCTACCACCTCAAGAAAAAGTCTAACACACAACCCCTCAGTATATCCTATAATATTAGGATAGTGTGCTCAGTATTTCCATTCATCTAGGATTGAAAAGGTATAATCATCCTTAAATGGGTCTTGAATTCCTCTTGTAGGCCTCTTCACAACTGTGACATGAACCACACATCAAATTCATAGACAATGATTAAGTGAACCCCATGAAGGAGAACAATCTCCCACAGATGCAACTTCCCCAAAATCTCCTCCTAAATACACTTCCTAAAAGCATGTAAGTGCATTGAATTGGTAAGTTGGTCAAATATAACGAAGTTTCATCATAAACAATCATTTTATATACAGCTCCTATCACAAATTCCATAGATATGATATCCCATTTCCACTCCAGGATCTCAAGAGGATACAAGAAACCAGCTAGAAACTGGTGCTCAACCATCACCTGCTGACATGTGAGACACTAATAGATAAACATGGAAACACTCCACCTTATTCTAGACCACCAAAACTATTTATGAAGGTCTCCATACATCTTCTATACACCTTGATTTATAGACAGAGGATAAGTTTCAAACTCCCTAATCACCTTATCTCGCAATGTGAACCGAACTAACTTCCATATTTGGAAAAGGGTGACGCGATTACCCCTTAAGATAATTTGTCTAGTGAATCTCCTAAGGATATATGATCACATTGTACATTATATTTGATTTATTTTTACTAATAATCCCTCACACAATACATAATTGGATGTGTCAAAACTATCAACTAAAGATAAAATACACCCCACTCCTCTACTAGGGATAACTAAAAAGAATCCAACTTCTCCCTCACCATGATACCAACAGTGGAAGGAACTTTTATTTGTGAGAACATGATACCATGGCGATGCCTTTAGGTGATTCCCAAGATAGAACAATCTTAGAGATTAATAGGTTCACTATCACTCCCATGTTTAATAAGACATATTATAAAAATCGACCGTTTGGAATCAAAGACTAAATCTATATAGTTCCCCATAAAGATGATACTCTCTGAGCATGTACCAAAATATCCTAAATTGTATAGATTATTCCACCTATGATTATAAATACATAAGGATGCTGAGTTTGAAGACCATTATGAATCTGATAACAGAAAGGTTAAGGATCTAATTCAGAAGTCACCTAAATTATGTTTGGTCATTTCAACATGAAAAGGGAATCCAAAAAAAATTAATTCAACTATAGATGATTTAAGAATATAAATCTAGTACATACCCTCCCAAACCTGGAGGTGGTGATAACTTACATTGAGGTTAAATTAAAGGAAAAAATTAGCCCAAAAAATATTGTTATAAATTCATCTGTTCCCAAGGTGGATACTTTCCCTAGATAGCCACCTGATTTGAGTGAGGTCTATCTACATCTAACCCCAAGATCTCATCTACCTCTTAGGTAAAAAAATACTAGCCTTCCTATATGAGTGTAATGAGTCTAACAAGCTCTTACACTATAGAATTCTCCAACTCTACCTTTAAAACTTGTAGCTACCTAGGGTCTTCTGATAAGCAAGAAAACATATCTGGAAATCCCTGATGAAAGTACATGCAGAAAGAAAACTCTCTATTGGAGGTCAACCTGGAACATCCTCAAGAAGGACACCTACTTACTCCCCCACCATCATAAGTACTAAAATATCATTGAATACACTTCTATAAGGGCCATATAGGAAAATAAGTAGAATTGGATATATCCTGATACACATGATCCCAACATACTCCATTTAAGATTCCTCCTCACAAAAGAAGGTAAAACTACATACCACTTTCTTGGGTAAACCATAATCCAAACCAGTGAGATTATTCGGGGAATGAACAATAAAAAACTAGTCTATACCAATAAAAACCTCATAGGGTCTCACTACCAACTCTATAAAGATTCCATGTAATGATATATCTTCTTCTAGAGTCAGGTCAAACTATCAGAAGTGAGATATCATATCCTCTATGAGGGAGCCTAAAGAGGGTAGAGTGAAAAGGCTCTACTAGAATCCCTAGGTCTCAAAACAAGGCTACATACATGGGAAGGTGTGTTGTAGCTACTTACCAAAACTACAACTAGAGAATAGAAGTCACATGCTATACCGAAAACACACATGGAACCTTAGGGTCATGAGAATCCTTTACATAAATCCATATTTATATTTTCCTTCTTTCACTCCATAACCAGGACCCAGTTTTACACCTACCATAAAAAATAACTCCAAAACAGAAGTCAGAGAAACCCACCATCCACACCTCGATACTATCCTCTTTGGGAAGAACTATCGTGCCTACATGGTTTTAGATTTCATAATTAGGATGCATCTCAATGGGGGGAGTGTCTATATCCCTTGATTTCTCAAAGAAAAATCACATAACAATAAAATAGGGATTACAAAAAACATAGGGATACAACGCTGAATGAAAAATTATAGAATAAGAAAAGAAAAAAGAAACTTAGATTTTACCTCATACTATATCTAATATCCCCAGAGTGAAATCCCCTACTATCTATCCTCTGACATTAGAATGAAGGTTCAGGAAATACCCCATATGAATACCTTTCCTTCAATATGAAAATAATATTATATTATTTTATATTCTGAATCTTCCGTGAGGTTTCCTAGTTTGAAGAAACACCAAGTAGACCAGGTCCACTATATTCCTACTACATTGTAGACCTATATTCCTGAGCCCATGCATGATGTGGTATCCTATGACAAGTCCCTATTTACTATTACCTATTGGATGTTGTAGACGCCATAGCTCCATAATGACCACTACCAAATCATTATTCCTAGGTTTCTATCTATCACCTAAGGCTATTCATGAATCTTCTGTACATGCACTGGGGCTCTGGTAGAGGGATAAAACTCTCTATTAAATAGGTGCTCAAACTATATCTAATATTGTGTACCCTCATCATATGTCTGGGTAACCAAACCTCACTAACTACTTTCTAGATAATAGAAAATGATTGTGAAAAAGTGACCATCATCATTTTTGGGGCCTGTATATATTGGAAAACTTGAACTATAGACTCTAACCAACACTCTATCACCTAAGGGTTTGACTCACCCCATAATCTAGGTAGCCACTGATCCTCAAACTAAAGAAGAAACCTCAGTATGAGTGCACAGTCTTTTGGGTGAGCTAGGATGCAGGGTTGATAAATCTAGTATGAATGATCAAGTTGAACCACTATAAGTGAGTCCCCCCCTGGATTGACAGATAGAAGTAATGATCCATGTCTGTCTTGTGTAACTACCTTGAGAATAAGAACTTCCAATAGAGCATTGATACAGTGCTGGCTGTCACAATGATCCTAAACTAGGGCTTCCTCACTCAACTGATCATTGTCATGACCCTGTATCTGTATCAAAGATAAATGGCATTGTAGATAAATCCAGAAAGTTTACAAGACGTATTGTATTTATATGAGAATATATATTCGGGGAACTGAATTAAGCAGGACAACTAAAAAACCTGATCTTATATGTTGCATGTACCAAGTTCTCTATAACTAATGTCTTGGTATTCCCTGACAACAAGTAGATATTCAAAGTCTTGGTGTATTAATACATCTAATTCAACACCAAAAATGGGTTTCCTAGACTAAAATCAGTCATAAAACATTTCGACCCCGTTTCCCTAAATTTCCCAAAAATCATAATAAGGGGAAAAATCTCAAAACACCATCATGAGGTCGAACCAAATCTGATACAACCTTATAATGACCTAACCCATTGATGATTTCTTGATCAACTCAAGATTATGATGCCTCAACCCCAAGACTGCCTCCATAAGAAATGGGCTGGAGACAAGATCTATGAAGGAATAACTAAAATGGGATTCCTTTTCCTAAGGTACCTATATGCATGAACCCAACCATATCCATGAATAAGTGTAGATTAATAAAAAAATATAGTATCATTTATAATAAAAATAATTCATGTAATAACCTCTAGGGAATAAAAAAGTCTATGAAAACATAATCCGTAAAGTAAAGGGTGAAAATACACAGCCAACCAGATTTGATGTCCCATCCCAACAACATATGGAAAGAAAGAAATCCAAGAGAGTCCCACTACTAATCACCATTCCCCAACTACCGTACATGGTCAAATTCACCCAATTCATCCTATAATATTTCAATTACACTATTTACCTATCCATCATCTTCATAATATATAAAAAATGTGTGAAAAATCCCATGAAGGGGTCAACATATCCATACCTAGTATGATTCCCCCAAAACCAAAGAGGTAGAAATAGAGTACATGATAAAAGTAGTCATCTCAGCCCAAAGTGAGAGGGAGAAGCAACCCCAAAACTTGATATATGATCATATAAGAAACCTAAATGTGATAGAACATGGATCTCCATCTCAATGGCCAACTAAAAATAATTATTCTACCTGTAGCTCCAAAGGTTCATCTAAGATGAATATTATCATGCACAAATACATAAGAAACCTTGGGAAGGGGCCCACACCCCAAACCCCGCCACTTCTACACACCACATCTATGGGAGACATGAATATGAACCATAAATATCATGTAACATCACTAGAATAATAGTTTAGGGTGATGCACCCCACAAATATGTTCCACATCTCATGGATCCACAACTCTCATGGAGGACCCTCGTGCCACTAGAGCTCAAAGATGGGGGAGTTCCACTACAATAAATAGAGGGATCACACCCTTTGTAGTATAGGAGAGTACCGTATCAATATTTATAAAGCGTATGTGGGACTCATGCCCTCATGTGACATGGGAGTACAATCCCCATGGATAGAGGACCCAGACCCTGGTGCGACAGGGAATACTATCTCTTGTAGGATAAAGAGTATTGGGGACCCACACCCTAGTGTGAAAGGAGAATACCATCCCCATGGATAGAGTATATATACCATGGTGTGACAGGGGAGTACCACCTCTACCAATATAAAGAGAATGAGGGAGCCACATCCTAGTGTGATAAAAAAGTACCATCCCTATGGATAGGGGACCCACACCTTGGGGTGATATAGGAATTCCACATCTATAAGTACAGAGTATGGGGGACCCAAACCATAGTGAAAAAAGAGAGTTCCACCCCCGAGGATCACACCCAATCGATACCATTGATAAAAAATTTCTTAAAGAATAATCATGCTCATAATATCTCTCATTATATCTTAAAATACACTAAGAAGGATACCATCACATTTTATATAGAAAATCACTCAAGACAAGCTACTCATGGGCCAAAATCCAAGTTAAATTTAAGATGATATGAGAGAAAGATGAGGTATATGGAAGTAAAAGACATGTATAGGGGTCTGCATAGAGTATGCACCCACCTTGTTTCCTAGCCATATCGCTTATAGACAAGGCACCGAAGTAAGGTCATCGTACATGGAGTGTACATTTGGTAAACAACATGTGTAGTCATCTGGGATCCCACTAATTCTCTATGTCATGAACATGTAAAAACCAAACCCAATACCATGTAATATTTCCATGTTCAGGTATATGGATTATCCTAAGAAACACATGGTGTGTCTGGGTCAGGACAAAACTCGGTGTACACAATATTCCAAAGCCCATGTACTCTTCAAAGTACACAACATATTCCCTGACATACACAGTGCCTGGGGACACATGGCCCCATAGGAATGTAACCTACATACACACGAGGTCAGAAAACTAGGTGTTATATGTTATGTAATCCCTCCAAAAATCATGCGATATTTAACTCAAACATGAAAAACTATATGTTGAAGATATCTAAATAACATACTATATTTTATTCTGAACTACATGGTGTGAAGTTTCAATTTCTATCGAAATTCTGGATCCTCACATGGTTTCCCAGATCCACATTTCTTACTTTACCCAGTTCCTGTTGACCACCCAAAACTAATGGGGTTCATCTTCATTCATTTATTCCCTTCCTTTTATGGGTAGAAATCAGAGTGTGAATGGTTGTCGTGATCCAGTCGCATGAACCACTACTATTTCAGGTTTAAGAACCCAGATACATAACCTATAACCATGAATTCAACATGTTCTATCCTCAAAAATCTAATATTCCCATTTTTTGTATATCCATCACATACCTGAGTGTTCAATTTCCCTTGAATCCAACCTAGAAAGTCAAACCATGGGAACATGGACCAATGAACAAGAATGCAACGAATTGTTGGTTATAAAAACAAAATAACATGGTAAAATAATAATTTTCAAAGTGTTCTTTGACATGGTTAAAAAATGAGGATTTTAAGTGTGGATAATATGGATAAACATGACTATAAGTATAATATAAAAATTTATTTCAATAATCAGGATCATGTGAAGGGTAGAAGAACACATATCAAAAGAAGATAAAAAAACATCCACAATAAAAATTTTAATCAAGGGAAGAAAACACAATTGAGGTTTCCTACCTTGATTATGGATCATTAATTGGTGAAGAACACATTTTATAGTGGTGAAGAAGACCATATACCTCTCAATCAACCTATATCTAATCGTTGTTCATCATTTGCTGTCTATCCGCCAATGGAGAATTCTCATCTCATCCTCTCATATCTATAAAGTATTATTTGGTTAACCATGGGAAAATATTCATAATTTTTTATTTATAGAGGAATTTAATTAGGTAATTTAATTATACAGATAAGTAAATTATTTATTTATTTTAATTAAATTCACCCACCAAAGGTTTCCTTAACCAGACATCTGGCGCTGACCAACTTTAGGTGACACCTAGGGTAAAACCCATATTCTAGATTAAACTATGGTATCTAATTTTTGATCTAAGAATCAATTCAATATGAATTCCATTATTTCTAAAAAACTATGTGTGCATGATATAAATATATTTCATATTATTAAAATATCAATTACGAGCTCACAATGCCTCAGAATCTCACGATGTCTTAGTGCCTAGTTCTGAATATATTTCTTAATATAGTTGAAATTATTATAGTGAAAAAAATATTATCGACATTCATGATCTTTTTGGAGTTTCCCTACTATTTTAAGAGAATTATTTATCATGTTATAAATTTTATTATCCACCACTAGGGTTTTGAACTATTATTTTTGATATCGAGAATAAACACTAAACCTTTATTTAACATTTAATTGTCCCTTATAAGTAAACCTTACATATTTAATTGGACATTATTTCAATATCATGTTATAAAATACATCATCTCTCTTCAACCATCATCTGAATTTAAATTTAATACCTGGATGTTTTATTCTTCCATCCACAAATCCATTTGAAATTGAAAAATATGAATATATCTCTAAACCTTTGATATTATAAGATTTGTTCCATGGTAATATAATCTAAATTTTATCAATACATAGTAGATTTATGATTATTGAAAAGAAAAAAATATAAATTTTTAAATATATTGGCATAAAATAATAAATTTTAGTTAAAATAAATTTACACCCTAAATTCAACACCCAAACATTCCATCAATGAATTAAAACACATATTAAATTTCAATAATTTTAGAAATAAAATTAAAAAAAAAGAGTAAAAATTATTATTATATATATAAGTAGTTTACAAAAAATCCATCCATAAATGAAAAAAATATTAAATTAAAAATTAATGTTTTCTCCTTCCATTCCAGATTTAGCTAATCTCACAATTATGATCAAGATGAATCATTAAAATTAGAAACTACATCAATAATCAAGGATCAAAAATCAGATTTAAACATGATTCATTGTTTAAAAAACATATCATGCTTAAATTTTTAAATACAATATAGAAACACGAAACATTTACACATATTATTACAAGAAACTTAAAAATATATATTCATTAATACAATAATTTTTTTGAGTCCTAGTTTATTTGGAAGACTAGGATAATAATACATTAAAGAGAACTAAAACATGGAATCCATATTTTAATTATTTTCATTAATGTTCTCAAAAACCTTTAAAGAGCCTAAAACTTAATGGGATAACCTGGAAAATATAAAAAATAATGGGATGAGTTATAAATGTTAGTATGGGAATAAATTTGATAAGTAAAATAACATCTCCATCAATGATATAACAATATATTATAAATGACAAGGCACTTGAGTAATCACATGGAAGTATAACATAATGAACATGGTATATTAATATCATTAAAACACAGTAAATGTGGAAATAATATAAAAGATAACATAAGAATATGTCAAGGATAACTTCAAAGACCACATCACATGGTGGATAAAGTCCCATAGTGGACTAGTTTTACTCCCTAATCCCATACATGACGTCTCACGAGACTAAAAAATTACCCAATTCATTGGAGTTATATCGAGGCTCATACATCATAACACATACATGATCTATGTTTTCCACATAAAATTAATCAAACATATTAATAATATATGAATTACCCTTGGAAATAAAATGGGTTTCATAATCTTTATTCATATCATAATCAAAGGAAATATCACAATGAAGGAATTTGAGAAATGATCATAATACATTTATCAACCCATAAATGTAAGGTAGAGTGAGAAAGAAATATTTTTAAGAGAAATATAAATATTATTTATAATACCTCCATAACATTAAATGATTTTTTTCATTAATTAATATTAATTTTTTTTAAATGATTATAAAACATTCTTGAGGAAAATGAAATTTCCACTTTGAAAATGACTTTAAAAAAAAATAAAATTCACTAATTATTTTTTAAATACTTTTCTTTGAAAATAAACTTGTAAACTTATAAATTTATATTTAAAAAATCTAGGGCCATGATAGAGGGAAATTTCCTTCATGCTCTACAAGCTTAAAAATGTCTCCTTTTACATTTTCGATAAAAGACAAACATGGTTGATTATTGAAAATGACATGAAGATTCCTTTTAGTTTTTTAAAATAAAAATGTGTATAATTTAATTTAAAAAATATTATTTTAATATTAAAACATTTTTAATATTTTTTTTATAAAACATGGATATGGAAGAAAAATATTTTTCGACCGAAGAGAGAAATAAAGTCAGTTTTCTTAAAAAACATTATTTTGGAATATTGAGTACATAAAGAGAGGAAACTAAAGATAAAACATATATTATAAAGGAATAAATATAGGAAAAGAGAATTACTAAAGTTATTGATAAGTATATCCTGATATTTCATCATTGATATCATAATCATAAACAATCTTAATAACCAATGAGATTATAACATCAAACCCTTACCAATTTCGTTACTTTTGGATCATAAGACCCATGAAATAATAACATAAAATGAAACATTAAATATCATGAATATAATTTTATTGATGATATAAAATGTCAAAGAGGTGGTATATATATCTCATAAAATAATATAGATTCATAATATAACATTCACCTCAAAGAAGGAAAATTGAGGAAAAAAATACCTTACAAAGTTAATATCACTGATGTGAAAGTTAATAAATGGGGTGATTATGTGTAAAAAAATTATTTATATAAAAATAAAAGTGTAAATAAAACATATATTAATCAAAAGTAATTTCAAAAATAATTTTGGCATAATATAATCAATGATGTAGTTGTATAACCCAATGAATGAGAATTGGGTTAAGAAACCCCTAATCTCACACTTATATTTAGTTTCCCACTCTATAACATTCTATACATTGGTTTAATTTTTTAATCTTATAAAATAATCATATTAGTAATTAAAATATAATTTATTATCATTTTATAACATCTTATTACTCATTTGTTAATAAAAATTCATATATAGATTTTTATTAATAGTATAAATATATAATTTATAATTATATATATACTTATTATCATTATTTAATTTTTAACATGGAGAATTTATCACATCTCTCTATGGAGATGGTTGACCATAGGTATGCACAAACGACATTATCATTTACTTAATGTGTGATAGGGAAAGGAAGAGGATTATATATTAATTTTAAAAAACACATATAATTTCTTATATATTTCATATATTCTTTAAATTTATCCTTTTTTACCTTCCATGTAAATAATTTGTGGAAAATGAATCACATCGCTTCGTGAGGTGGTAGTCCACTATACACACAAACACCGTTATAATTTATTCAATGGATGATAAGGTAAGAAAGAATATTATATAAGTTTTTAAAGAATGATTAATATTTGATGAATATAATATATAAACATAAAATTAATACTTATTACCTTACATGTAAATAATAAGTTAAAAACGAATCACATCGCTTCACGAGGTGGTAGTCATCCGTACACAAGATCAACAATTACGTTTCCATTTGAGGGAGGAAGAGATGGTTGTAGGTAATTAAATTAATCTAAAAAAATCTTATTATATATAATATAATTTTTTTATTATATCATAATGTTTTAAAAATATTTTAACTATATTTAAGAATAAATAAAATAAAATGCTCAGTTAAGGACAATACCACATCTTTAGATGACTTCTTTTGGTTTGCACCAAAAGCCATCATAGGTTGGATTACTGACCAAAAAATTATTATTGAATGATTTTTGGGAATTAATAATTTTATTTTTTTGGTAATATCTAAACCAATGGGGTTTGGAAGTTTGTAAAGGAAATGAGATCATGAGGTTTATTATAAGTTGGGGAGAGGATATATTTGGATTTTAAAAAAAGAAATAATTAAATATTAGTTTATCTGATTCAAAAAATATAGAAATTAGTCTATTTTAATACATTATAATATATATGGTCCGCATATGAACATAAAATAGTACATATAAATGTTTTGGGTCATTTTTAAACCTTATCGTTTTGGAATAACCCCCGATAAACCCATTTTTACCATTACCGAGGTATTTTTTTACAGTTTTAACTATTCATTATGGAAGACATTAATATTTACTTATTATATAAAAAAAATAAACTTTATTAAAAATAATGAATCCATTATTTCAAATTCATATCATATAATAGTTATAATTTAATTTAAAATTAAACCAGGAGAAGTCGAAAAAGTAGTTTTTTCTGAAGAAAAAAATTTCAATGCTTTTAATGGTTTCATATCATAATTAAATATAAAATTGATCAGAATGAAATAAATTATTTAAAATTTAATATAATTTATCTAATATTACTTTAAAAGTAATTTATAATATACATTAACATTGTAAATAATTTAAACTAAAATGCATTTTCAATAAAATTTTAGTATTTTCACTATTCATTCAAACAATTAATCCTTCAGAAAATTAAAAAAAATTCACTGAAAGATAATTTTATCATGTGGATTTAGAAAATTAATTTTATTTCTTCCAATAAAATTTCTATAAGTGGTAGAAATTAATATTAAATTATACGTACAAAGCATTACTGAGCAACCTTTTAGAAAAATAATGTTTCTCAGAAAAGATTTATTTTTATTTCAAATGGTTTTTATTTTATTTATAATATATATAATCATTGAATTTATTTTTTAAATATTTAAAAAATATAATTTTAATAATTTACTTACTCCTTTTCATACCCACAATCTTAATTGAGATGTTAAAATTGTCATTTTTAAATAACAATATTTTAATAGAGGATCATGTTTAATTTAAAATCGGTGTTGTAAGAATCATAGGTTATCAA
Organism: Viscum album; assembly: GCA_963277665.1. Taxonomy (NCBI): domain Eukaryota; kingdom Viridiplantae; phylum Streptophyta; class Magnoliopsida; order Santalales; family Viscaceae; genus Viscum; species Viscum album. Next base: position 140,568,340 of record OY728161.1, on the reverse strand, counting down.
AGAGAATGAATTTATTTAAAAATAATATATATCATAATGGATTCTATAGTAATAAATATAGAGAATAAATATAGAGAATAAAATGAAACATTAAAACCACAAGCAATCTTAATAAACAATGAGACTGTAACATAAAACCCTTACCATTGTGGTGACTTTTAAATCCTAAACCCCATTAATCAATAATATAAAATGAAACATTAAATACCATTAATATTAATAATTTAATTAAATAACATGTAAATGGATAATTATATACACCTCATAAAATAATATAGGAGCATAACATAACATATGTCTCAAAGAAAGAAAATTGAGACAAAAATCCCTTACAATGTTTGTATCATTGAGGTGAGAGTTAATCAATGGGGTGATTATATGTAAAAAATGTGTATAAAAACATATATAAGTATAAATAAAACATAAATAAATCAAAATTTATTTCAAAATTTATTTTTTCATTATATAATCAATGAAGTTGTTGTATAACCCAATGAATGGAAATTGAGTTAAGAAACCCTATACCTAGAACTTCCCTTAAGTTGGGCACTATTTAACCTCTTTTATAGTGGTTTTAAATATATTATTAAATGATATAATAATAGTATTATTATTTATAATATCATAAATTACCCTTTTATAACATCTTATTACCCATTCCTTAATAATCATTCATTATTACTGTTATTTTGGGTGTGAATTGCATTACTTTCTCCTACACGTTTCATCATGAAAGTTACAGATCTCAAAAATATATTTTAAATCCATAATATAAATAATTATGTTAATATTATAAATATAATTATTTTTCCTTAGATACATCTTTATAGTCATTATTTTATTTTTAATATAGATAATGAATCACATCATTTCCCGGAGACGATAGGCTGTACATATGCATGAGCGACGTTCTCATTTCCTTAATGAGTGAAAGGGTAAGAAAGTATATTGTATATTAATTTTTGATAATTAATATTATTATATATATATATATATATCACATATATTAATTTAATTTATCATTTTTACCTCTTATGTAATGTGTTATTCATGAAAAAATCACATTGCTTCATGAGGCCGTAATCTTCCGTACACACGAATGATGCTATCATTTATACAATGTATGCTAAGGTAAGAAATTATATGATGTATTTAATTTATATAACAATTAATATTTAATTAATATAATATATAGATTTAAAATTAATCCTTATTACTTTATGTGTAAAGCATAAGTGAAAAATGAATTACATCACTTCGTGAGGTGGTAGTCCACCGTACACATGATAAATAGTTTTGTTACCCATTTGAGTGTTGAGGAGATTTTTTTAGGTAATGAAATTATAATAAAAACATATAATTTTTTGTAATATACTTATTTTATCCTATCATAACAGTTTAATAATATTTTAAGGAGGATTAATAATAAATAAAATAAAACTCTTGGTTAAAGATGTTACCTTTTTCAGATAACTTTTTTTGGTTTGCACTAAAATCCTTCCTATATTGAATTTATAACTGAAAAATGATTCTAAAATGATATAAGGAAATTATGGAATTTATTTGGGTATTTATTGGATTGAATAATGGGGTTTTAAGTGTGTAAAGAAGAGGAGAGGGGATAATATTTTATATGTTAGGGAGGGACACAAGTGATATTTTTGAAAAGAATGAAATCCAACCATGTTTATCCCATGTAAAAATCCATAAAAATGAAATATCTTTGAATCTTATAAGATATAATTTCTAAATTTGATCAGAAAATTGTAATTATAGATTCTTTGTGTCACTTTTAACCCTTGTGTTGTTAGTTTAACCCCCCCCCCCCTTTTAAGCCCATTTTTATCTTAACTGCAGTAGATATTTTTTTTTCTATTTTCAAACATAATTATGATTAAAAATAAAGTTGACCTTATTAGATAATATAAATTATTCTAATTAAAAATATTAAATCATTTTTTCCAAATTCAACTCACATAAGTGTCATAATATAATTTAAATTTAAACCCGCAGGCATCATGAAAAAACATTTGTTTTCCAAAGAAAAAATTTCAAAAGTTTTAAATGTTTTTATATTATAATTGAATATTAAATTTATTAAAATGACCTAAATTTATTAAATTTAAATATAATTTACTAATTTTAGATTAAAAACATTTTAAATTATAATTTAAATTTGTAAATAATTTTAACAAAAATGAAATTTTTAAAATAAAAATATTGTTTTTCACTATTCATTCAAAAAACATTTATCTTTTTATAAAATTAGAAAAAAAATTCACACGAATATAATTTTGAAATTTAAATTTTAAAAAATAATTTTATTTTAAAAATTTTATTTTATAGTATTGGAAAAATTAATTTTAAATTATGTGCGCAAGGTGTGTCTGAACAACCTTTTAAATCATTACAGTTTTCAGAAACTATTTATTTTTCATTAAAAAAGTTATTATTTTATTTCTAATCCATAGATAAACATTGAATTTATTTAATACATGTGCAGACTATATAATTTTTATAATTTATTTGGTCTTATTTATAACTTTTAACTTAATGATAAGGTTATAATGGTAATGTTTAAATAATAATATTTAAATAGAGTATCATGTTTCATTTTACCCCAGTGTTGTGTGCATCATAAGATTTCAAAGTGATTAAATTTATTTAAAAATAGAATATATAATAAATTATCGAGGTGTCTCATTACCTTATAATCACGGTGTTTTATGTCATATAATCAATCGATCGTAATTTTTTTTATTTTAAAATCATGTGAAAATTCATAACATATTCCAAATAATGTGATTTTTAATTTAAAAATAATAAAAAACATTATAATCGAGTGATGAGGTTCTCTATGGATAAACCTCATACTTATGTTATTCAATTATTTGGTAGAATTAGTAATGGGAACAGTATAATAAATTTCAAAAAATTAATTTATTCCATGGAAATTAATAATTCCCATGGATATTTTAAAGGAAATATCAGTATATCATATAAAAAATACCATACATAATCTACGACTTGAATGAATTATTAATCCCCCAAAATATTAAACAACCTTAAATTATAATAAAATTTTCATTAGGGTCTACTTATTATTTTTGAGATATGAAATAGATTTAATTATATAGATCCTCACATATATATTTCTAGTAAACCTATAATGAATGTTTTAACATATTAAATGAGGTCATGAAGGAATCTGGAAAATAATTTTTGGTTTTGGGATATAAAAATTATTGTTTGGAATTAGGGAATTTAGGTGAACAATTGATTTGTGACGGAATAAAGCCAATAGTTATTGGTTATCACAACTGAAATAATGTTGTTTTTCTTACATTGGTACTATATTGAGTGTAGACTCCATATGAAAAGTGGTGTTTTAAAAATATTATTACAAATTTTAATCTCAAATAGATATTAATAAGAACATTAACTAAAATATTTTAGTAGAAAAATCCATACATAGACTAATAAAATTTAAAAAATCTCAATTTTCAATGAAACCATAGAAGAGTAGAGTCTAATAAAAAGATGGAGTGGAGGGTTGATAAGGTGAGGGAAGTGACCGAGGAGTGGAGCTTAGTGAAAAAATATGGGGAAAAATGGATTAGGGATTGTAGTAGGACAAGATGAAAGTGTAGAGTCTAGTGAAAAAGGAGTGTAGGTTAGCGATATACCAGGTGTTTATATAGATTATTGATTAATATGGGTTGAGGCTAAGGGGGATGGAAAATGAAGTAGTAATTTTTTAAATAATTAGTTCTCGTTTTCATAAAAAATATCCATTAAATGAATGATTTAGAAATTATTTTGAAAATACTCAACGTAAAGGTTGAAAATAAAAATCTAGATTTTTTTTTCAAGCCACCACTGAATTTAGATATAATTTTAGTGGTTTGATCATGATAACCATGCAAATTCTTCATTGTTTAAAAATGAGATAAATTTTTCCTCAAACTTCTTCCTCCACCAAAAGGAAAATAGAGAGGGTAACATCCTGTGTGACTTCTCATTAAGCATCATTGACTTTCTATTAAAAACTACACATTTATTTGTCCCACATAATTTCTCTAATCATAGGAAGTCAAATGTAATAAAATATTAATTAAACCATTCATATAACATTACACTTAAAAATTATAAAAATAAATATAAAAAATATACTTTTATAAGATAATTTTGTGATTAAAATAAAGACCTGAAAATATTTGGTCTAGATTTTGACACCCAAGAACTATGGTTATAACACAATTAGAGAAAACAGCAAATTATAAACAAAACCATTGTATTTTAATTTATATACAAGCCATATTCTAGATATTTATCATAATTCATGATGATGGGATATATATATATATATATATTTAAGATACATTAAAAATCCATTTACATCCTATAATATTTTAACTTCACCAAAATATATCCCAAGGGTAAACATTACATTTTATGTTTAATGAAACAATTATTTTTTTTATTAGGTCAAACACTAGCCTAAATTTAAAATTTTATCCTCTTTAAGGACCCAACTGATAAAACTAAATTATATATTAATTATCCCTTATAAAAAATATGGGTCTCTACATCCTATCCACCTTTATTCCCTTTATCAACGAAAATAGAATAACCTGAAATATTAAATAGAGAATCTTAGTGAAAAAAATTATGTAAAATAAAATCCATCATCATTCGTACAAAATTAACCCCTATAATTGAAGTCCCCATGTGTAATAAATATGTAAATACATTTATAAAATATACTTCACCTCTTATGAACCTCCCAAATCAATAAAATTCCAAAAACAACCCATCAAAAATAGGGTAATCTATGATTACACGAGTTCTTATAATATTACACAACAAATAAATCTCTAAAAACATATCACCCATCCATATAGAATTAATAAAAAAGTCATAAACCCTAAAATATAACCTTATTAATGTGCGTTATTAAGGGAAACATCTATGAGAGGAGTACACTTCAGATATAAAATGGGCCACACAAAATCCATCAATGGTAACATAAAACCACACCTCTAATTCCCTAAAAGATTATATCCATTATTGAAGATAAAATCATTGGGTTTTAGTAACTCTATTCCAAATAAAATTATGATTAAAAAAATACATGGCTTTGAACTATTAAAACCATCATGAAACAAACCCAGATCTCATCGATGACCCATTCAAATACCTTCCAAAGTGGGAAGTCTTAACCATTCATATAACATATCTCCATCATCTCCAAATATTAAAATAACACATAAAAACTGAAGAGTCTAAATCTACAACCATCCTAGGACTATATTTCAATACATAGCTAGGATCTTCACATATCTAATACTAATTATAATAACCCTTCTTTTTATTACACACTCAAACCTGGTTTATTATATAAATACTTCACTCGATAAAACATAGAAGATCGAGAGGTCTAGTGTCTTTAGGGATTAGGAACATTACATAACATCTAAGAACATAAAACACACAACTTTTTTATTGAAAACTTCTTTTACATGACCACTACATTCCCTCGTACATAACATTTCATGGGATATCCTAAGGACATACCTAAGAAAAGGGTGAGCTATAAAGCCCAGTAAGATAATAAACATGTAATAACATGAGGAATACAATACATGTTAGACAATAGGCATATCAATGGATCACAATAGAAACATGAACATAAAGGCATGATAAAGCTTGATAATCATAACAGGGAAATGTGGGAACAACAGTTAATATGAAATTAGCATGATCCAAGGATCATTGCACATAGAGTATGAGTAAACCCTAATTGCACATGAAACACGAGTAAATCATCATTTCAATTGAATTATCATGATTCAACACCCATTTCACATGATATATCATGATACTATACTTTACCCAATACAATGGAGTGCTATCAGGGCACACCCTTGTTAAACATTTCATTTCATTTATATGTGTGCCACATGAATCATGAAATCAATCAATATCACAAGTTATTCCATGATTAAGTAATATGGAATAAATAAATGAATGTACTATTAACTATTTATATGTGTATAAAGGTGAATACCCTTGATAAAGACATGGGTATGGTATTCACTTCACAATGATCTTGGCTTGGAAAAATGTGGTGCAATCCAGGCAGTATAACGGCGCGATATAAGGATTCACGAAAACGGTTTATGAGAGATAAAATGGCATATCATAATATTTACATGAAATTTATAGTAAGGGGGTCATATATATACATGTCCCAAAAAAAGTAATGGAATTTAGATGCATAATACCAAAGAATTACAGGGATGTAAAAGAAGGGAGAGAAACCCCTCACAGAATTTTGGCATGGTAATAGGTGTACATGTGAGGAATTAATGAGAGATAAAGGGGTAATCCTACATCAAAAAATAAATAGGGCAGTATGGGGGAGGTGAAAAATCATACCCCAACATTTTTAATTGAAAATAAAAGGGAATAACAACTTAAACAAAATTGGACAAAAATGAGAAAGGAAGAAATACCTTACTTGGAAGTGTGCTCCTAAGAGCTTGGGAGAGGCTTGAGAGAGGCTTATTGGGAGGTTGGGGCACCTTGGGGGGATTATAGAGAGATGAGGTCAGGGGTTGGTCGAACTCTAAAGGCTTTGAGTGAAGAGGAACTGGAACAAACCAGCCCACGGTTTTTTCAAAAGGGTAGTGGAAAAAAATATTTTCTAAGGCCAATGGACAAACTTTTTAAAATAATAGGGTTTCTTATGTGGAGGTGAGTCACACTCTCAAGGAAAAAAATTTAAAAAGACTAAGTGTTTTATAATTCTTGGAGGGTCCACAAAAGCATTATAAAATAAATCAAAAAAAAAATGTAAATTACATTATTTTAATGATAAAACATATATTCGACGAGCATAATGTTTATAGTATTTTATTACCACACTATTGAGTCATTATTATGTCATAAAACACATTATATATTTAAAATGTATTTAAATTTTTCCCAAAAATTCGACTGTCTCAGAAAATTATGAAAAATTCTCTGTTGAATAATTTCGATGTAATGATTCCAAAAATAATATTCATTTTATCAAAATAATCTTATAAGTATGCGAATTTTTACATTTAAAATAAAAACTGACATTTACCAAAAATTCATGGGTTTTGAAAAAACAAATTTTAAACCATAATAAAAAATTACAACAAAATTAATTAAATTATATGATCATTTATATTTAATAAAATTTAATTTAATAAAAACATTTTATTAAAATATTATTTAATTTAAAAATCCATTAATTCATCAAAATAGATATCTTAGTTGAATATTAACTAAAAATACTATTTGTGCCTTAAAAACCATTTATGAAGTAACAATAATAAAATGAATGCACATTATTTATACAAAAATAATTTACATTGTCATAGTACTATAATATTATTACATAACCCATTATAACACCCGCATAAGACCGAAGGGTGAGGTGTGAGATGGTGACAAACTCTTGGGGTGGCTCGGATAACATCGCTCGGGTTGTATTCTCTATTAACTTCCACTTCTCCCGTAGTTGATTCTGGTCAAGATTAACTTGTTCTAGCTCGGCTTGGGCTTGGTCAAGAGTGAATCCCAATGACTCCACCTCCTTTCCAAGCTCCGAAAAATGGGCTTTGTACGAGGAAAGTCTACTGGATGAGGCTATCACTTCCTTTTTGTGAGTAAATTTGATTTGTTAAAGCCCTATATTTATTCTATTCATGTGATCACTGTTCAAAGACTATACTAGCAACAATTACAATTCATAAGAGTATTTTAAAATATAGAAACATAAAACCAATGAAGTTCAAATTTTATATAACCATAATAAGATATTTAATTAGATCAATAGGAATTTTCATTAATGAGTGATTGGGTCGTTACAATCTTTCCACCTTAAGAAATTTCGCCCTCAATATTTCCCTTTTTTACACTAAAACTAATGTGGGTGACTTTGCTTCATCAATTTATCTGATTCTCATATCACTTATTCAAACTTGTGGTTTCTCCACAATACCTTCACAAGGGGTATTGTTTTATTTCATAAACCTTTTTATCTACGATCTAAGATCTTCACTGGTTACTACTCGTAAGAAAGATCATCCTCTAGTTGTACTACCTATGAAGAGAGTACATGTGAAGGGTATGGTATGTACTTCCTTAAGAGGGATACATGAAAGACATCATGTACTTTGTCCATGGTAAGTGTAAGTGATAGTCGATAGGCCACAACCCCAACACATTCAAGAATCTCAAAGGGGAAATGTACCTTGGACTTAACTTCCCTTTCTTTCCAAACATCATGACCTTCTTCCATGGGGATATGAATAGAAATACCATGTATCCAACTTTAAATTTAAATATCGTCGACGGTTATCTACATAACTCTTATGTCTTCTCAGGGATGCCTTGATATGCTGCTGAATTGTTTTCACCTTCTCAACCATTTCTTAGACCATTTCTAGTCCTAGCAGCTTACGCTCACCGAATTTATCACAACATTCTGGTGTTCTGCAACTCTTCCCGTACAAGGATTCATAAGGTTCCATTAGGATCCTTTAGTGGAAACTATTATTGTAGTTGAATTCAAATAGTGTAATATGTTGGTCCCACCCTCCTTTGAAGTCCATAGAACATGATCTCAACATGTCCTCAAGTGTTCGGGTAGTCCACTCAGATTGGCCTTCAGTTTGAGGATGATAAGTTGTACTGAAGTTCATCTCAGTTTCTAGATCAAGTTTAAGACTCTTTAAAAACATAGAGGTGGATCTTGGATCTCGATCGGATACAAAATATATTGGTACTCCATGCAACCTTACAAATTCCCTGATATATATTCGTGATAGTTGATCCAATGAGAAATCCTATCAAATTGCAATGAAGTGTGTATACTTTATATGACGATCCAAGACAACCTAGATTGCATTTTTTCCTTTGGATGTATTCGGAAGTTTGGTGAAAAAGTCCATGGAGATGTTCTCCCATTTCCATACTGGTATGGGAAATGGTTGCATCATCAACTTAGACTTCTGCCTCTCTACATTCACTTTCTGAAAAACCAGGCACTTTGATTCATACTTAGTGATCTCCTTCTTCATATTATCCCACCAATAATGCTCTCGTAGATCTCAATACATCTTTGTGTTTCCTGGGTGAATAGAGAAATTTGAATTATGTGCATCATCCAAAAGTTCCATCTTCAGCTCCAGACTTGATGGAACACATAGTCTTTTCCCAAATCTCACAATTTTTTCTCCATTAACATTGAACTCCAAGGAATTCCCTTTTCTGATAGCTTCAACTCTATTCTGAATTCCCACATCATCCTTTTGAGCATCCTTTAGCCTTTCTAAAAGAGGCGATTGAACAATCATTTATGAAAGGATTGGTGATGTTCCCTTCTTTATGATTCCCATGTCAATCTTCATCAAATCTAAGAAGATTGTGTCCTTATTAATTCTCATCAATGATAGAATTACTGGGTCATTTCTACATAGAGCATCTGCCACCCTGTTCGCTTTCCCAGGGTGGTAATGGATTGAGCAGTCTAGTCTTTGATAATATCTAACCATCTTCATCGGTGCATGTTCAAATAATTCTGTTTGAATTTATACTTGAGGCTTTTGTGGTCCCTATATATTTCACACTTCTACCCAAAGAGATAATGCTGCCAAATTTTTAAAGAGAAGATCACCACAACCAGCTCAAAATCATGTTTTGGATAATTCTGCTCATGAACATTCAATCATCTTGAATCGTAGGCATCGACTTTGTCATTTTTCATCAACACAAAACCCAGGACCTTCTTCGAAGCATCACTGAATACCACAAAAAGTTCTCTACTTGTGGGTAAAGTGAGAACGAGTGAAGTGATAAGCCTCATTTTTAACTCTTTGAAGCTTTCTTCGTATTCATCACTCCATGAAAACTTTACTCCCTTCCGAGATATCTTGGTAAGATGGTTGGGAAATTGTGATAAATTTATCAAAAATCATCGATAATATCCAGTTAACCCCAAGAATCTACGGATATCCATTTCTGATGTTGGCCTTGGCCATCCCTCAATTGAATCTGTTTTGGAGGGATCCACAAATATCCCATTTCTTGTGATGATATGTCCCAATAATGAGACCTCCTCCAACCAGAACTCACACTTGCTATAATTTTTATAGCGATTCTCCTTCCACAAGGTCTTTAGTACAGTTCTTAGATGCTCCTCATGATCCTCTTTGGTTTTTTAGTATATAATAATATCATCTATAAAGGCTACCAATTTTTTTTGAGGTAATCCCTAAAGACTCTATTTATCAAGTCCATGAAGATTGTTGGAGCATTAGTGAGTATGAAAGACATTACTATGAAATCATAGTGACAATATATTGTACAAAAAGCAGTCTGGGGGATATCTTCCTTCTTCACCATTACTTTATAATATCCCAACAACAAATCCACCTTGGAGAAGTATTGTTCTCCATGAAACTGATCGAACTAGTCACCAATTCATGGGAGAGGATACTTTTTCTTTATCGTGATTTTGTTATGATCACAATAATCTATGAAAAGGTGTATTGACCCATCCTTCTTCTTGATGAAGAGGACTGGTACACCCCATGGTGAAGCACATGGGTGTATAAACCCTTTATCCATATTCTCATATAGTTGTTTCTTCATCTCCTTAATCTCCACAATAGCCATTCTATATCGATTCTTTGATATTGGCAACACCCCATGTACAAGATCAATTGATAATTCAACATCCATTCTAGGAGGAAGACTAGACAATTCATTGGGAAACACTTCAGCAAATTCCCACACAATAGGAACATCTTCAAGGATGGTTGCCTCCTTAGACTCAATCATCTGAGCTAGATACATGTGCTCATATAGTAGTAATATCCATGCTTGAGATGATAGAGCTGAAGAAGATTCAGCTTCCTCTTTTCACTTGTATAGAATTAGGGGTCGATTCTCCACATGGAGAGTGATTTCCCTCTCACAACAATTTATATTGGCTCTATATAAGGAAAGATAATACATGTCAAGAATTGAATCAAATTACACTAGAGGTAGTATGACAAGGTTCTACAAAAAATTCAATTCACAGATTATGAAAAGGGATGAGTTATATTCATGGGATGCAATGATTGTCCCATTTTCTGTACTCACCGTCATCTTTACTTGCATGATTTTTGGTGGTGCAGAGATTGTTCTACTAAACTGTTGGGATATAAAACAATGCGTAGAACCTGAATCAAAAAGTACATTCTCTATTCATGAATTAATAACAAGCATACCTTTCACCACTTCTTTGTCGAGGTTCACTTCGGCAGTAGTGATGGAAAAATCTCTCCCTTGGTGCCTTGGAGGTTGTTGGTTGCCTCTGAAATTCCTTATCTTAGTGAACTGATTTCCACGATTCCCTAGTTCTTTGTAGTTGTAGAAATGAACAACACATTGAGGTTCGAACAGAGTGTTCCTCTCCTCTATTGTAGCCATGGGTTTTTCTTATTAGTAGTTAACATCTAGGTTCCCTCCTCTTCCACACCTAAAGTATTTCCTCATCCCCTTTAGGAAATTTATGAGGTTCTTATTTCCACATCTTTGGAAAGTGGGGTGTTGGATATTCTTAGAACCATTGGATTTATCCATTGGACCGCCAACATTGAAGTCCACCTTACACTTCTTATCCCCATGATTCCCCTGAGATTATCTGATATCTATTTCAACCTTGAGGGAACATCATACAATTTCCTCATAGCTGTCAAAGTCATGGATCACCAGCGCTTTCCGTAGGCTAGGTTTCATCCCACCAAAGAAGCTGTCGACCATGCATTCAGGGGTAACGACAAAGTCAGAGGCATGTCATACAAGCCTTGTGAAGTTTTCCTTGTATTCTCTAACAGATTTTTCTTTTTTTGGCTTGGGGGAAAGGAAGTCCCTTTCCATCTTATGTCGGAGGGTGCGTGGAAAATATTTATCAAAAAACATCTTTTAGAAATCCTTCCATTCCAACACCTCGATCACTTCCTCAGGCTTTGTATTTTTTATCAAATTCCACCATTTATCTCCTTCACCTTCCATATGATAAGCATCCAAAAAAACCATCTCTTGTTTAGAACATTGAAGGATGGAGAAGATCTTTTAAATGGAGCTGATCCATTGTTCAACAATTGAGGGATCAAATGATCCATTAAAAGTAAGAGGCCTTTGTCTCATGAAGCCCTCGATAGCGACTTGTTCTTTCTTGGGGGGGGGGGGTTGAACGTTCCTCTTGACCCATGTTTCTATTCATAGCTTGAGTTAACTGAGGGAGAAGCGTGAAAATGTTCGTGATTCCTGCTCCCATCGGATTGGGCATCTCATTTGCACAATCATCACATTGATCTTCACAGAGGTTGTTAGCCTGAATCCTCTTATTACAGGACATTGGTTAGAATAAAAGGAAATTTAGGGGTAACACATAAAGGGTAATCCAAGTACAAAACTGATGACTTATAAATAACTTATATTTCCTTAACTTACGAATAAATAGGCTTAAATCTATGCTATCCATGATCTAATTTCTAACATATATTCTTAGGGGAACTTTTTTAATTCCCTTAATAAGGGTTTATACTAAGATTATAAATTTACCAAATAATATCCCCCAAGAGTGTCATAACTAAGATTGCAGAAAGGCCCATTGTCATGCACTACTTTCTGTTTGAGTCTAGCTCAAAGTTGTGTTTTTGGGTTTTACCCCTAGGATACATCTGTGCTAGAGCTTCCTATACTTACTCGTATCCAGACATGGATGTATTTTCTTGATAAACCACTTACTCAATACTCACCAATACATGGGGTTGTATTTATTATACTTATTCTTGTCTCTAATTCTTCACTAGGGGTTTCTAATCCTAATCCCAAAAAATAACTAAACCTATCCTCTGATACCAACTGAAACAACCCTGCTTTTTATTACACACTCAAACCAGATTTATTACATAAAATCTTCATTTGATAAAACATAGAATATTAATAGGTATATAGTATTTGGGGAATAAGAACATTATATAACATATTATAAAATAAAATACACAACATCTTTATTGAACGCTTCCTTTACATGACCACTACATTCCCTCGTACTTAGCGTTTCATGGGATAACCTGAAGATATGCATAAGAAAAGGGTGAGCTATAAAGGGAATAAAAATGGAATAACATGAGGAATAAAATACATTTTCGACAATAGTAATATCAATGGAGCACAAGATAAACATGAACATAAAGTCATGATAAAGCATAATAATCATAACATCGAAATGTGACAACAACACTTAACATGGAATTAACATGAGCCAAGGCTCATTGCCCATGGAGTATGATTAAACCATAATTTCACATGAAGCATGAGTAAAACCTCATTGCACTTGAATTATCATGAGTCAACACCAATTTCACATGATGTATCATGATACTATACTTTACCCAATGCATTGGAGCACTATCAGGGTACACCCTTCTTTGACATTTCATTTCATACATAAGTGTTCCCCATGGATCATGAAATCAATCAACATCATATGTTATTACATGATTATGTAATGTGGAATAAATACATGAATGTACCATTCAATATTTATATGTGCCTAAAGGTGAATACCCTTGATAGAGACATGGGTATGGTATTCATTACACAATGATATTGGCTTGGAAAAACATGGTGCAATTCAGGAAGCATAACAATGTGACAGAAGGATTCATGAAAACAGTTGATGAGAGAGAAAAGGGTGTCTCATCATATTTACATGAAATGAATAGTAATGGGGTCATATAGATACATTTCCCAATATACATAATGGAATTTTGATACATAATACAAAATAATTACTTGGATGTAAAAGAGGAGAGAGAAATCCCTCAAGGGCTTTTAGAATGGTAACATGTGTACATGGGAGGTATTAATGAAAGATAAAGGGGTCTCCAAAAATCCAAACATAAATAGGGAAGTATGGGGGAATCATACCCCAATATTTTTAATTGAAAAAAGGGCATAACAACTTAATGAAAATTGGACAAAAAAGAGAAAGGAAGAAATCCCTTACTTGGAAGTGTGATCCCAAAGGCTTGGGAGAGGATTGAGAGAGGCTTCTTTAGATATTGGGGAACATTGGGAGGATTATAGAGAGATATGGTAAGGGGTTGGTCGAACTCCAAAGGCTTTAAGTGAAGAAGATGCTGGAGCTTGGGTGGGTTTATATAGGAAAGGAGAGGGAATTCCTTATTATTTAGGTTTGGGACACGTCACATTAAACTAATCAATACCACAAAACAACCCATGGTTTTTACCCAGGGTTTTTTCTAATGTGGAGTAAAAACAATATTTTTTATGGACAATGGCCAAACTTATTAAAATAATATATTTGCAAATGTGGAGGTGAGTCACACTCTCAAGGAAAACAATTTAAAATGAAAAAATGTTTCTTAAGTCTTGGAGGGTCCACAAAAGCTTTGTAAAATAAATAAAAAATATAAAATCACATTATTTTAATTCTAAAACATATATTGACCGAACATAATGTTTATAGTATTTTTATTACCTCACTATTGGGTCATTATGATGTAATAAAACACATTATATATTCAAACGATATTTAATTTTTACCCAAATATTCGACTGTCTTAGAAAATTATGAAAAATTTTTAGTTGGATAATTTGTACATCCGGATTCCAAAAATAATATTAATTTTATGTAAATAGTTTTATAAATATTTGAATTTTTACTTTTAAAATAAAAACCGACATTTACCAAAAATTCATAGGTTTTGATAAAAATAGTTTTCAAACCACAATAAAAATTACAATTTAATTTATAGAATTATATGATCATTTACATTTAATAAAAATTAATTTAATAATAATATTTTATTAAAATATTATTTATTTCAAAAATCCATTAATTAATCAAAACAGATTTCATAGATGAATATTAACAAAAAATACTATTTGTGCTTGAGAAACTATTTACAAAGTAACAATAATAAAATGAATGAACATTCTTTATACAAAAATAATTTACTTTGTCATAGTTCTAGGGTCTTGTTATATAACCCCTTATAACACCCACATCAGACCAAAGGTTAAGGTGTGCGATGGTGAAAAACTCTTGGGGTGGCACAGATAACATCGTTCGGGTGGTAATCCTTATTAACATCTACTTATCCCATAGTCGGTTCTACTCAAGAATTACCTATTGAAGCTCGTATTGGGCTTGGTCAAGAGAGAAGCCCAATGACACCACATCTTTTCCAAGCTCCAAAAAATGGGCTTCATACAGGGCAAGTCTACTGGATGAGGCCATCACTTTCTTTGTGAGAGTAAATTGGATTTGTTAATTCCATATATTTATTCTAATCATGTGATCACTATTCAATGTCTATATTAGCAATGGTCACCATTCATAACCATATTTTAAAATCCTAAAACATAAAACCAATGATGTTTAGATTTTATATAACCATAATAAGACATTTAATTAGATCAAGAGGAATTTTCATTAATGAATGTTTAGGTCGTTACACTAATCTTGATAAAACATTACACCAATAAAGTTTATACCCACTAGGGAAGCCCATCTTAAAATCGTCAATCATAGAACCCTAGAGGATTCTTAAGAAAAACTAATATCCATCCCTGAGGTAAGATAGTTTAACTTAAAAAATTAAGTTAATGTGTCTTGTGAACTATTTCTAAACACTCCATGACACATGATTCTATTATTGATGATTCTATATTGGACCTCCCATACTCATTAAGGTTTTAGGGCCATCATCACTAG
Source organism: Viscum album (assembly GCA_963277665.1). Classification (NCBI taxonomy): domain Eukaryota; kingdom Viridiplantae; phylum Streptophyta; class Magnoliopsida; order Santalales; family Viscaceae; genus Viscum; species Viscum album. The sequence continues at coordinate 140,552,499 of OY728161.1, read as the reverse complement.
AAAAATAAACACCATGCCTTCATAGAAACCAAAAATATCAAATATAGTTACTAATAATTTTCCAACATTCAATTAGAAAAAAAATAGCTAGGGATATCAAGTACTGATAGAGAATAGTGCCAAATTTTCCACAGAAGATTTCAATACCATGATCTTAACGTAGATGAACTACTACAACACCATCTCAAATATCATGCATGAAAGGATGGATTTATTAAAATCAAAATATGAACCTTGAGATCTGAGAAAACTTTGGTATTCTAAAAGCATATTAGAAAAAACCCTCCAAATGATCATGAAACTCACCCTCTATTTAAACTCAAACAAGTATGTAATTGATAAATAATAAAAAAAATATCTTGGATGCCATATAATCATAGATTATAATTCATTACTCCCAAAAAAATCATTAGGAATTATTAGGTTTACTTAATGATATTTGAACACTTCCCACAAAGTTACCTTCTCAAAATACCTAAGCTGTTACCAAATAGATTTATGCTTGATCTCTATGAACCATTAGTTGAAAATTTCACACCAATTCCTACAAAAAAAATCCACCAAAAAGACATCCAACTACCCATCAACTCATTAATCATATCCAAGATATAAAATAAATGAAAGGAGATATTAGTACAGACCTTGAAGAAAACTATCATGCAAGAGAATCCTCGATTATAGAAACAATTCTTGTGTATATATTAATTTAAATAATCATAGATCATTGAATTTATAATGGGAATGGTAACATAGACTAATATCCTGACATACTAAAATACTATAAAAGATCTCCCTTACATAAAGTAAACACTAATATTTAATATTTATGAGAAAATAATGATGACTATCAGTAGGAGTCCTTAACCATAGAGTAATATTTAAGAGCACCATGGGAATATCAAATTTTTGGAAAAAAACCAAATGAAATATACAATTCATAATGATGTTAATGAGAACAAGTGTCAGAAGGGATGTTATAACTTATAAATTGAATATCATTGGATTTGACCTTCTCTATTACATCCTTCACATGTATCCATTCATTACATATTTATTTAGAACCCTAAATTTGAAAATAATAACCTAAAGATGGTGATAGTGATGGTCCAAGGAATTACCATCTCTAGTTACTTTTGCACCACTGACACACCTATTGAAACATCCTCTTAGAGGGATATAGAGAACTAGATTAGATAATCATATAATCTCAAAGCTATATTTAACATATAGGACCACCCATGACACCGCTCTAATTTTATACATGGTAATAGTTAACCTATTATGAGATAGGGCACAATTCAAATAGAAAACTTTCATTTCTAATTATTTCTCTCGGTTTTATATATAAGTGGGGAATGGAAGGAGTCACAACCCTCAAACTCAAAACATACAATAAATATCACACTCAAACTCTTCATCTGATAAAGAATCTATACCACATCATATAGAATGTGTAATCCATCCATAAAACTCAAAATGAACTAAGACATAGACATGATAACCTAAAGAAGATGATCTAATATATGTTAGACTCATTCCATATGTTACATCAATGGAGAAAAACTTCTTGAGTAGGATCTGAAACCCCAATCATGGTAAGATAGTAATGTTGTGAGTTTAGATGAACATCTAGAAATGATTTGATACACCATAAAGTGTAAATAAAATTCAATAATCACTATCTAGTTAGCGGGTTCTAGAAAAAGGCACAAAGTGTAAATACCATACATCAACCAATAATCCACCATATAAGGATCCAACTCTCCATATAATCCCTTAAAGCATCCACCATTGTAGTTATTATAATACATATAGTATTTATGTAGCCTCATCCATCTCAGAATTTCTTCGATCCACTCTATAAATGAATCCACACTAAGTATATATGGGGAAAGATCCTCTCTCTACTAATGGGGCAAGAATACCTCATAGTCGGTCTCCAAATTGAGGTTGCATCAGTCAGTTGATCAACACTGAGTGCCTCAATTACATGCATGAAAACATCACGACGCTACCATAGAATAAGATCTTGTTATATAAGGGAATCATCTTCTATCTTTTTATATAAAACAATAGTTACTAGAACATATCCAAGTGACTTAACTTCTGAAGTGTAATATCCTTTATTTTTAATTTTCTTTCTTAATTAATAAATGAAAAAAACAAATTAATTTCCTAAATTTTAATAATATAAACCAAACATTCATACAATTATTTATCATCCAAATTTGTTTCATTATATATTTTTCAAGTATAAATGGATTTATATATTAAAATATTTTATCAAAAAATGGTAGGTCCATGGGTCGGGTAATAGCCACCGCCTCCGATTATTCCATGTGGATCAAACCAACGACCGAAGGGTAATGGGGGTGTATTGACTACCACTATTTTATGTGTCATCCTACTTATATTTTCCATCCTATATATATATAAATGTATCGATTTACACACATAGTTTTTTATAACTAACATAAATTTCATTTTTATTTTCATATGATCATAGTAATCAATTTATTATAGTCTATTGGTTTACATAGTATGTTGCATGTTCCATGTTGTAACATATTTAATGTAATTCCATATACCATTAGATGTGAAACATAAGGTAAATGGTTAAATATAATTTATATACTAAAAAAATATTTTACCATAAATATTTAATTACATTATAACTCATTTAATTTCTAAATGGTTATTATCATATTCTTTATACATATCTTTTAGTAAATAATATCCATTTAAAATAGTAAACAACATGTTTTAAAAAAAAATTAAATTATGATATATATTTTTTACTTTATAATTATATTCATATTATTAAATTCACTTATTATAAAAAAATGGTTACAAAGATTTATAATTTAATTTTTAAAAGTAAAATGACCATTGATATATAATTTCTATTATAGTGTATAAAATTTGGTACAATTAATTTTTTATATATTTCTTATTCCAAAGATAAGTTTATGTTTTTTAGTGTATAAAATTTATATTAAAAGTATTTTTATACATTCAAACTAAAAAATAATTCTTCATTCATTTATTATTAGTTTTTCCTAAATGAATAAAAAATCACATGATAGTAAAAATATTCAATTTTCAGAAATGTTTTTAAGTGCGCAATATATTTTTATCATAATAAAATAAAATAAATAAATAAGTATAAATTATTTTGAAGAATTTTATTGATAATATATTCAATTAAATAAATTAACAATCATATAATTATTTTTTTAGGTAAGGAATTTGAATAAATTCATACTTTGAAAATAGATTTTTTTAAATGGGTTTTAAGTATTTTTTTCGGATCTTAGAATTAATTTTTGAAACCATTAGAAAATTTATTTGATAAAATTCACATAAATTTTTAATTTATCACATTAAAATTATGTGAGGGTGAATTTTTTATATTTTTATACAAAATTTGATTTTAGTTGAATAGTGAAAACACTGTTTTTATATATATATAAAATTTATGGATTCATTATGATGTAATCATGACTTAAACCTTTAGAAAACTAATTTATAAACCAAATATTTATTTAATGAGTTAAAGAAATAATTTATATGTTTTATGTTGAATTTATAAATCTTTGTTTAAAATTTTTAATCTAAAGTTATATTTTATTCAAATAAAATAATTATTTTTGAATATTTACTTTTAATGATGTGGTTTATTGATTACAGTCAGTTTAAGCATGGTTATAATGTAATGAAACCTTAAATTTTTTAAATAAAATTAATTTTTTTATTAATATTATCTCCTCCAAAGACTAATTCTTAAATGACGAACTAATCAATATTTTAACCATAAAACACTCACATCGTTGTTTATAAATACCCCTACTTTCCCTTGAAAAAACACTTCCAATTCACCTCTCAAAGAAAAATATTTTCCCATTTACAATCTCATAATTCTCTTATATCTCCTATAGAAGTTTTCAAGTACTCAAACCCTAGACCTAAAGGCTTTAGTAAAAGAATAAAACTCCTTAAAAAAGGTATCCACAATCTGTATTCTTTATTTTTATCTCTTCTTATTTCAACTATTCAAGTCAATTTAAATTTTTATATATTTATTATATATTTAATATATAATTATATAACATATAAATTTTATTATGTTTATGAAAAAACACTTCTCTACCTTCCCTTCCATCTAATAAAAAAAATGAAAATGTCACTTTTGTGTATGTGCATACTACAACCATAATAAATTAAATATTTCAATATTCATGAAAGCCTATCATGAATGGGTATATAGATAGATTTAATGAATATATATGGTATTTATATCATACTTATGGGTATATAATGATAAATTATTTTTTACCTTCCTTCATTACCGTTCTTTGTAAAATGAAAAAAATTACTCTTGCATACGTAAAAATTACTTACACAGTGAAGCAATGTTTTCCATTTTTCATCACCACCATAAATGGACAGTTATAAAAATGTATTTGATGAATATATATGACATTAAAAAATAATATATTTCATAAATATGATCTGTTAAGAATAAAAAAATAATTAATAGTGTTATTAAATAATCTATTAATATCAATAAAATAATATGAAGAACGCTCATCACTGATTAATCTTCATGAATCATTAAGAAATTTCTCATGGATTTATATTGGAAATTTATAAATCGTTAATTTTATTATATTAAAGTAACATTAACAATTTTATAATGAAGAAATTATTATCAAATTATAGGGTTTGATATTTCATTAAAAAAACATGTGAAAATTAATTAAAATTAATAACGTATGATGATGAAAATAAAAATTAACTTATAAACACATGTATAATAAATGATTATAATTAAATAATATAAAAGTTAATATATATGAATATTTTTTTTGAAACAATTAATTTGGATTGTTATGTTAATTATACACGAGGTTAAATATATTTTGTGAAATTCAGGTGTTAAAGGTAGGAGTTTCTTGTCTCACTTTTCTTTCTTTGAGAAATATTCCATTTATTGAATAGGGAATATATTGAAATTATGTATTCTATTTTTACAATAAATATTTTTATTATTAAGGAATGATGATTATTTATTTTATTTTTTGTTCATTCTTTTCATATGGTAAATTCATTAGACATTATAAGTGTATGAGTGGGGCTCGATATTAAATAGCCTATGATGCATTGGTTGGTATCATGAGAAAAACTATCTTGGGTATTTGGTTTATAGTTTACCCATTTATGCATGGTGTCTTGAAATGGTTATTTTTTGGTAAAATCATGATTCCAAACATTATGAATTCAATAATTATGAAACCACTTATTTTTATCCATGTTATATTTATGTAGTTATGTCATACCTGGATATATTCCCCTTTCTTGATATTAGTAGTGTGACATATTTGATTATTGTTTATACTTGTTATATTATTTATGAATTATTTATTCTATGATATATTATGCTGTATGATTTTCCTTACTAAGAATCTATGCTCACCCATTAATTTTTTCCTATCCCACGATACCTATAACTGAAATTATAACATTTTTAGTGATAAAATGAAAAGAAAAATAAAGTTCTCACTGAAATTTTAAGTTATATTTAATGTTATTAAAAGTAACATGAGAATTATGTATATATATATTCTCTAAAGACTACTAAACTCTTTGATCTTAGTATATGTGTTCTCTTGTATCATATACCAATGTATTCAATTAACCACGAACTCTAGACTACTAGAGTTAGGGTTGTTATAGTTTATATTACAAAAAGCTTATTAGGAACATTGAGAAATAGATATTTAAAAAATTAAATTAGAGAACATATCCATATGACAGACTATATGAAAAATTACATTTTTAGGGTAACATCATAAAATATTGTTAATGTAACGTCTCTAAATTCAAAAATAAAAACAATGTATTTGATAGTGTGTATGACACACAACACTAAGAGCATAAGGGAATACAATATCCCGAGACAATAAAATATAATTTATATTTTAAATAAATTTTATCTATAACATTAAATTCATGAAATTTTGAGTTAGCTTTCATTACACACAACAGAGACTTTCTTCGATAGCTTTTGTTACACGCAAGACCGTGTTTTACCAAACCAAAATATATTAATAAAACATTACCATATAGTATAATATGAGATAACCTAGCTGTTAAATTAATAATTATGAATATTATTAAATATATTATGAAAATATATTGTTTATAAAATATAAAATTAATTCACTGGTTTCAAATTAATTATAAATTAATATAAGATCAAATTGAATATAAATAGAATCTTTTTATAGAAAACTATATTTATGACCACAAATATATTTTATATTAATAAATTAAATTAATTAAAATTATTGAGTGATATTAATTTAATATATATATATATATATAATTCAATAGAATATTTTTGACATTCATCTAATACATTTTATAAGAATAAGATAAGAACAAACCCAATATTTCGCATAAATATTTCTCTAAAGGAACTATTACCAAAATTAAATGGAGAAATTATTTTAAATCCAATTTAGTCATTTTTAAAAATTCAATATGTCAAAATAAAATTCATTTCTTAAATTACAACACAAAATTTATCTTATGGTGAATTCTTGATATTTTTCAGTGAGGTTTAATTTTTTATTAACAGTAAAAAATACTGAATTTTAATTCAAAAATAATTTTTCTTATAATTTATTTATAAGTTTAAAATATTTTTTAATTGGGTTTAAAGTTAAATTAGATCAAATATTTATCATTTAATCCAATTTAGGTCATTATAATCAATTTCACTTTGAAATTGAATATATAAACATAACAATCTTTTAAATATTTTACTTAAAACACTTACTTTGTCATCCCGTCTTTGGGATTCAATTTAAATTAATTTCTACTACTTATGTGATTAGAGTTTTCTAAAATGTATTCCATATTTGGAATCAGAATAATTTATAATTTCTAATAATTTCAAATTAATTTTTTACCAAAAATATTTATGAAAGTAATTAAAATTAATTACAATGATTAAGAGAAAAATTATCTTAACAGGGGAATAAAACATATTCATAAGGTCCAAAATGACTTATATAATAGAAAAAACCATTTTATGGACATATTTCAACCCTAGATTCCTCGAGATATAATTGGGTTCATTTTTTATCCAATTTTCATTGGAAAAATGTGGTTGGAATTCTATCTTTTAAAAATTTACATGAATACAACTCCTCCACCACTATAAAAAGGAAATCAACCCACCCAAATCCTCACACCTCTCAATACCCTTTTTCTTGACCAATTTCTATGAAAGAAGTTCCTCAAAATCCCTCACCTTATCCTAGAAGCCAATCTTTTGAAATAAATTCATCCAAGGAATTCCATTGGTTAAAACAAATAGGAGTTACCCAAAGAAGAGGTAACATGCTTCATTAAGATTCTTTAGTTTTATTTCCATTGTCCACCCCTTTAATTATTTTAATGTTATGATTACATAATAAAATCAGTCACTACAACAAAACTGGCCTTTAAAAGCTCTAGAAATAACCTTTATCAGCAATAGAAAAGTGATAAAAATGTGAATGATGTTAAAATACTAGGAATTTTATCAGTGCTAATAAAGTAACCATTTATCATAGTTTTAATTTAGTTACTTAGGAACCCTTTATTAGTGCTAATAAAGGGATATAATATAGTATTCTCTTAAAAAACACTATAGAACCACTATAGTGTGCTGTAACAACACACTGCATCACCAGAAACACATCAGATATCAACCAAAATATGTCTCAATACATAATTTAAATGAAATGAAATGTAAAACATAAATACAAAAAAAAATCTATATTATAGGAATATCAAAAATTGGTTTATACTATTATATAAATAAAAATTATTACATACATTTAAAACAATCCTAACTATCAATGTTAGCACGACTTCCATTTACTTTCTTTGTCGAATTGCTAACATTTCATAAGTAGTTTTGAAGAAACCACCTCAACTTGAACTAAATAATCCACCTGTATAAAAAAATAGTTATTATGAGTAATACTAAAAATAAATAAATTAAAATAAATATGAAAAAATACATTAATTCTATGGATAATTATTTTATTGTGAAAATATCAATATAAACTCTATGATTGACTAGTGGAGGGAACTTGAAGAAAGTGATAAATATCAACACTATAGTAGGGAAAGTTTTGTGAGATAAGAAGTGTTTGGATGTTTTAGTGCATAAAGGGATGAAATATGGATAGAGCACCAAAACTCGAACAAAAGAATCCACCTATAAAAGAAAATAATTTATATGTGAGTAATAATAAATTGAAATAAATTAAAAATCCATATAAAACAATACATTAATTACATAGACAATGATTTTACTATGAAAACATCAAGATTACCTCGATAATGGAGCAGAGGCAACATCTTTTCTCTTCCAGCAATGGAAGTTGAGGTAACATGAAAGAAGAAAATAAATGCACCACTCTATGGGTGAAAAGGTTTTAAGGGATAAAGAACATAAAAATTTGATAGAGTACCCCCAAATCGAACAAAATAATCCAACTATATAATAAAATAATTATTATGTGATTAATAATAAAAAAATAAATTTAACAAACATATGAAACAATATATTAGTTCAATGGAAAATTATTTTACTATGAAAACATCCGGATTACCTATGTAATTGAGAAGAGGAAGCATCATCAGTCTTTTTATAAAGGAAGTGGAAGTAACTTGAAAGAATGTGACAAATTCCCTACTGTAGGGGTGAAATGGTTTTAAGGGATAAGAAGCATGGAAGTTTAACAGAGCACCCCAACCAGAACAAAATAATACACCTATATAAGAAAACAATTATGATGTAATTAATAATAAATATAAATAAATTAAATGTATATATAAAAAATACATTAATTCCATGGAAAATGATTTTACTATTCAAGAATACTAAATAGCTTTGTAATTGAGCAGATATAACATATTTTTCTTCCTTCAAAGGTAGTGGAGGTAACTTGAAAAAAAATTGATAAATGCACCACTGTTGGGATGAAAAGTTTTTAAGGGATAAAGAGCAAGAAATTTTTATAGATCACCCAAAACTGGAAAAAAATAATCTACCTATATAGGAAAACAATTTTTACGTGAGTAATAATAAAAAGAAATAAATTTAAAATACATATACAATAATACATTAATTCCATGGACAATGATTTTACTGTGAAAACATCAAGATTACCTCTATAATTTAGCAGAGGATGCATCATTTATCTTCCTACAAAGGTAGTGGAGACAACTTGAAATAATGTGATAAATGAACCACTATAGGGGTGAAAAGATTTTAAGGGAGAAGGATCATGAAATTTGGATAGAGCACCCCCAACTCAAACAAAATAATCCTCCTATATATGAAAAAAATTATTATTTGAGTAATACTAAAAAGAAATAAATCAAACATAAATATGAAAAAAATACCTTAATTATATGGAAAACGATCTTACTGTGAAAACAACATGATTAACTCTATGATTGAGTATAGAAAACTTTGTTTCTCTTATTTCAAAGGCATGACACAAGGATATAAATCTTCTAAAATAAATAAACTTTTCTAGGAACAATGAAAATTAAATCAATCTTCCATTATATAATTTTTCAGTAAAATAGAGAATTTATATCATAACATTACATTTGCATCTATCCAAAGGGTTTCCATCATTATAGTTTATTCTTTCAAGGGATTGGTAACATCATTCTATGCAGAAGACATTATACGCATGAGTAGCCAAGCATTTAATTTATATTATGTTAATGTATTATATAAAATATAAAATTATGAAGAAAACCATAGTAAATTTAATTTTCTTACCTTCTAATTTTACTCTTTCTTTTTTTAATGGTTTCAATGAATTGGTTCCTCTTTTGATAATCCAAATCCCCTCTTTTTGGTCCCCTATAACATACAAGACGTTGTCAATTGTGGGACCTGCATGGAATGATTGTGATGTCCCAATGAAAGGGTTATCCTCGATTGAATTTTCATCTCACTCACCATTTGTTTTAGTCACCAGAATTGAATTTGACTAATTATTGTTTTTTGGATCAGAGACATATTATACTTTCATTACTTGTGATGCCATTACGAATGGATTTTCTTTTCCCCTTATTCACTAAAATTCACCTTCACAATGCCCATTTCATCAAATTTCACTGCATTGATATTGTCAACCCATTTGAAATGGAAAAGGTGAACTTGAAATGTTGCATAATCCAACTTATATATCCCTTTGATAGTTAAAAAATATGACATATTTTCATAAATTTTATTTCTATCCTTGGAAGAAGATATGTGCATCACTTTCGCCACAAGCGTAACACCAATGTTTTTCATTGTACTAAAGTCATCATGTTTTTTGTATAGAATATATAACCATTGATTACAAACCTATAGTAAGATATAAAATTTTTATTTGGTACTCTGGATAGACATTGAAGATGTTCGACAGTTGAATTTGTATTTTCAGATAACTACTTATAAATTTGATCTCCAAACCAGTCTATAAATCATTAATTATGTGTATCTGATATCCATCTTTCAGCCCTTTATGGATTAAAATCTATAAAAATTTCTTTTTAAGATTTAATTTATAGATCAACATCTTAAAAAAAATTTAATATGTAAATATGTGATTTCTCCAGCTATATAATTGTAATTTTAAAAACATATATTCCAAAAATCCCTTCTCCCATAAGGAATTAATTATAATGAGACTTTGGGAGACTGATGCTTTCAACATATGATGGGTAATCGGTTCTGAATTCAATATCTTCTTTAGTAATATACTATTCTTCAGTACAAAATTCTGGATGACTTTAATTCTTGAAATACAATTTCAAAGTATTTATATATCGTTCAATGGGGTAAATCCATATGTAATAGACACAACCACATAGTTGAACCTCTTTGATCAAGTGCTTCATCATGTAGAACATTATATCAAAGAATGATGGTGGGAAGAAGATTTATAATTCACATAATATGATTGAAATCTTCTTATTAATGATGAAAAAATTCGTTGGGTCTAAAAATTTACTACATCTAGCTTTGAAAAGGAAGTAGAGTCTGGTTAATGTATGTTATACATTTTGAGGCAGAAAGTGATAGAAAGTGATAAGTATTAAATCTTACATAAAAACATGATAGTCATGTTATTTTAGTCCTTGTCACTTCAAATGAGTCATTGAAATGACATTCTTGATATTTGATAAATACCCCTATGGAACTTTTAAACTCATAACGAAAAGAAAAAATTGAAAATTTTTCTATCTGGATAGAGTGTAAGAAAATGGAGGAGGAAAATTATGCCTTTTACCCTTCACTAGTGCCAACTCTTTCTTTATCCCTATTTCCATTTATTCTAACGTATCCATGATTCCATGTTTCATTTTTCAAGTAACATTTATTAAAATCACAATAACGTTGTCAAATAAAGTTTTTTCTACATGCACGACATCATGAAAATGCTTGAAATATGAACAATTATAATACAATAATTCAAATAAAATTGATCTCTTCTTCTAACCTTATTTTGTAAGGTTTTTTGAAAATGGTTTATTGGAAAAAATTTCAATCATTTTTACGTTTTTGTATAGTTGATCATCCATTGCTGGAGATGGTGCTGTACCTGTTAGATATTCCAATCGAATACTGTCATCTAGGATCAGTATTTATGCCGTCGAGATAAAATTTTTGGATTTCCTAAAAACACAGTCTTTGAGGAATGTTTCAACCAAACTAAGTATGTGATTTTTTCACAAATGGGACACCCTAACATTCCTTTAATGCTATAGTCTGAAAAATTTCTATAATTGGTGAAGTCATTTATTGTTCCTTTAAACATAGACGTCAGTTTTAATTATTCACTTCTATGTTAATCATACATTTTAACACCTATATCTCACATAAATTTGAGAACTTCGATCAATGGAGCCAAATAGGCATCAATATAATTTCCTGGTTTCTTTGGTCGAGATATAATCATAGACAACATAATGTATTTTCACTTCATGCATAACCATAGAGGAATGTTATAATTTACCAACATGATGGGCCTTGTAATGTGAGTACTACACTGTACACCAAAAGGATTTATTCCATCTGTATATAATGTAAGATGAAAGTTTCTCATCTCATATCAAAATTCAAAAAACTCGTAATAACTTTTATCATATTGAGGAGAATATCCTAGATGACATAGGTTCTAATCATTAATTCTTGTATATGAATGCCATGTTTATTGTCTTGTGGCTTCCTAACATCCATATAGTCTTCTAAACCATGGGATGATAGGAAAGTACTATACATATTTTGAAGGAAGTGATTCATTTTTCTTGTATCGATCTACACCATAGTTAGAGCATTTGATGAGTGATCCTTGGTCCTCGAGAAAAAATATTCAATAATTTGGACAAGTATGTATTTTTTAGATATCATTCCCATTTAACATAAAAATATTTTAGTGTCATATATTCAGAAAGGTTGTTCATTTTCGTCTGTTAAAATATCTTTTAGAAGACCAAGTAGTTCTATAAAGCTAGTGTCATTCCATCTGTTTCAAGCTTTCAAATTATATAACTTCAATAAAATTGAAAATTTAATTTATTTAGTACAATATATATATATAATGTTTTTTTGAACATCTATTTAACTCCTCAAAAAATTTTGGACAAACACCCAGGTCATCTTCAATTTCTATTGTCATTACATCCATGTGATCTCTATCATCTTTTACAAATGTATTCAAATCAAATGATTCATAAACCATAGTATCATCCCAATCAATTTTCATATTCAGTTTTTCCCATGTTTAGTCCAAAATATATTTCTTTGATATATTACATTACAACTAATATGTTCTTCCAAGTCTTAAGGACTAATTTTTCTTGAATAACAACAATGTAAACACATACAGAGGATTTTAGAAGTGTCGTCTGAATGCTATCTTGAAAACTTGAAGAACTCTTTAAACCCATATTCTCTTTCATTTTTCAAAAAATTAGCGTTCATCTATTTTTGGTTTATACCCATCCTATTGGTTTCATAAAATAATAATTTTATACAATATATAAGTAAATACATATAAGATATTCATTATAAAAAGAGAATGTTATAGAAAATTATAATAAGTGAAATATGGATCATTTTTACTAGAATATCTGAGCACCTAGATATTCTAAATCCAATAATACGGGCTATTTTAATTTGAAAAAATTGAGGGAGATAAAGCCAGATAATAAATGATATTATCACTGAACTTTATAGGTGAAAACCGGAAGATGGATTATGTAATGAACCTGTGCTGATTTACCCAAACAATACCAGGTCATATCATATTTTGACCTCTAACACACCTCAAAGACACTAAAGCATGGTATAATCTTTGGGTTTTAAAAACCATAAATGGGAGGTGATCCCCCTAAAATAGAAACAATTAGTACCAAAGGTTGAACAAAATTATAGCATGACCCTTGGGGTCAATGGACATGCAGAACAAAAACCATCATTAACTGATATAGGAATACCTATTATACAATAAAAAATAGAAATAAATGATGCAATTTATATATAAACACAAATAAATGTCACAACAATATAAAAAAACACTCACTTATAGTCTATAAAAAATATCAAATAGATAAAAACATGATATTCAAACATAATGTGAACTAAAGGCACCATAATGATTCAAAAATTCAAGGATTAATGTGATAAAACCTCATATTCTTAACCGGGGATGGCCCCTTTAAATATTATCCTTAAAAAACAATGGACCATAGTGAATTATAAGAGGAACTATATCCTATAATACATATAACCAATAAAGGAACATACATCACTACACTAACTTGGTTATTGAAAAATAGCATATGAAGTTTCATGTACACTGAGGTGTCCATGAAAGGTGTCAGCATATATATAATCATTAGGGAACCACCATTGTGCCTCAAATCAGTAGTAAATAAGAACGAATATGCATGACAATTTCTACACATTTTTATATATATAAGAAAAAATTATTTAGTAAGAAGATATAAAACATAGGAGTAAAAGAAAAATGAATAAATACAAGGTTTAGTTTCAGATATATACAATGAATCATATGTCAGCTTCAATAAAAACAATATACCACAAATGGTACCCTAAACAACAAATAAAAAAAAATTTAAACCAAAGATCACAAACTAATAGTAGAAGAAGAAATCAAACACAAAAAAAATACACAAAGAAAATAAGAAGGCCTACCTTGCTAGGATAATGGAAATATGAGACCCACTTTGGATGTCAGACAAGAATTTCAGAGGTAGTTGAGTGGTGTGATTCAACAATTGATTTAATGAGGAGGAGTGCCAAAAACAGGTGGATTCCTTGGAAAGCTTCTATATCACGATGGGTTCACAAATGGTTAGAGTTTTTAAAATAGACCGGTTCACTTTTATCAGTGCTAACAAATAAGCACTGATAAAAAGGCTATTTATCAGTGCTAAACTTATAGTGATAATAAATCCTCGTCTTTATAGTGCTAAAAAGTGCTGATAAAGATTATTTTATCAGCACATATTACTAAAGTACTATTAAAGGATTTATAATTAAAATAATAAACAAGATAATTATAAATATTTATAAATAATTAATAAATATAAATAAATATAACTATAGTAAATATATTCATTTTTAAATATATATGAATTATTATTTTATAATTATTATTTTCATAATTATGGATTTTTTTAAAAACATTATTTATATCATTTTAAATATTTAAAGAATCATATATATATATATATTTAATAAATACAGTAAATATATTCATTATTTATGTAAATTTATTATAAATTTAATAATTATTTAAATATACATAATTATCTATTTTTAATTATATAAATAATTAATATTTTTTTATTTATGTATAATTATAAATATATAATTGTATAAAGACAGTGAATGTATATTAAGAAATATTTTTACTTATAATTTTTTTGAAAAATATATTTTTAACATTATCAATGAATATATAATTTTTAGTGCACACATATATATATGAGTGAAATTGAATAAATTAAGAATATAGGTACACGTTAAACATATTGAAAAAATGGATAAGTTATCGGTGTGTTCATATTGTATTTAAAAATGAATTAATTATATGTATATGTGAAATAAATATAACAAAAATTAGATCTATATTAAATTAAAACATCAAACAACATTCAATTATATGTTGATTACTATGCAATTAGTCAATATTTTTAATTTATATTAACATTAAATTATATAACATTATTCAATAAATATATGATAATTTAATGAAAAGTACATAAATATTTTTTAATATATAATCATATTTATATACATTAATATATATGTATATATTTAATATTTACAATTTAATAACATTAATTATCATCATTATCTAATTAATAAAATGTTTAATATTTAATATTGTATAATAAATCAATTCATTTTTATCAATAATTATTTAATTAATAAAATTTGTAATATTTTTTAATAAACACATTATTTATTTTTTATTTATTTAATTATTCCATTTTATTAGTGTTAAAAATTCGTTTATGAATGAAATATTAATTAGCGCTAAATATAAAGTGCTGATAAAGCATACCCTTTATTAGTGCGGAAAATAAAGCGACAAAAAAGGATACCTATTATCAACATTAAAAATAAAGTGCTGATAAAGGATTCCCTTTATCAGTGCTAAAATTAAAGTGCAGATAAATATTTTCTTTTATCATCACTATAATAAAAGCACTGGTAAGAGATTAAATTTATCAGTTCTTTCTTTATCGCATATAAATATTCCATTTTTCAATGTTTTTATCTGGAATTGATAAATAATAGTGATGCTAATGCGTAGTTTTATTGTATTGATTATCCTAAATATACTAAGATGTTGTTATTATATGGGTTGGACCTAAACTTACACATACTTTCCTTTAATGGGTAATCAACTTACTATTTATGTGTTAGATGAACTACCACCTCACAAAATGATGTCATTCATTTTTCCATTACCACCTCTCAAAGTTATGAATTATGATGGTCACATAGTTTATATAAGATATATATGATATTTATAATGTCTTTATGCTTCTTTAATTATTATATAACACATAACCTTATGCTTTACATTTTGTGTAAATTTGATAACATCATTTGTGGAAGTGGGGACTTCTGCATCCTCAAAGTGATGTGATTCATTCACACTATACATAGAACATATAAAGAATGGTTTTATAAAAATTACTTTAAATATATAAAATATATGAAATATATATGAAATTAGAATTATAATATACATATATCTCATTTACTTTTCAATCTTCTAATTCGAAAAAAATGAAGGTAGCGATCATGCGTATGTACGACCTACCATCTCCATTAATAGTGTATTTAATTTCTTATCTCCAAGCATAATGGATTATTATATATATATATATAATTAGTATATATGATATTTATATGATGGTTTACATTTTGGTGATTATAGAACCATGATTTTATCAACATGTAACAAGTCAAAACAAACTTGATAAAAAAGACAATTAACATCCAAAATAGTGAAAATAATGACAGATTACTAACAAATGTATAATAAGATATGATAATATGATGATACATGATATAATAAATATTAATATGGTTTTTTAATAAGTTAGTAACATGTTTAATTCCATTATAAAATATTTTAAATGAAGTTCAACCAAAAGGAAACACAAGGTAAGGGATTTTCATCTCACTTTTTACATCTATGAGATAAATGTCAAATTCACCACTTACTTATTTTTTGTGGTGTATATACTAACCATTTTGATATTTTATGTCATGAAATATTTTATATACATGTTATTTTGAGTTTCAATTTTAATTATTTCATCTATGGGTATTTACACTTATAGTTACCAAGTGGTAATGAAATTTCATAACACAATTCCATTTCCTTGGGTTATATTACTTGTTGTTTTTAATATTATAAGAATATATATGTAATTTTTTTTACTATCTGTTGTTGTATTTATAATTTTTATATGTTTATTTAAATTTTAAAAACATAATCTATTCATTAATTTATTTTCCCATCAATTGTTATGGTCTTTCAAGGGTCTACTTCAGAATCTCATTTTGTTCGGGATTGTTTACAATTTAATTTCCATTAGAAAAAATTATTTGACCATTATATAATAAACCCTCTAAATTTATTCTCCTCTAGTTATTCATGACCCTTTTCAAGTAATAGTACCATTTCTTCACTCATTAGTAATCAAAATGTATTAGGAAATGTTTTTATGAAAACCAGACTTTATTTATCTCTTTAGTTAGAGAAGCTATTTTACTCTTAAAACCCTATTTTATAAAAATGTTTTCAAAAATGTTTCTTAATCATTACAAAATAATTTATTAAATATTTATTTAAATTTTTTTCTTTTAAAAAATATTTCAAAGAAGTATTCTTGCCGATTTCCAACGAAGGAACTTTTCTAACCTTTGTACAATGAAAAAAGAACATTTTTTTCCTTGTATAGAATGTAAAGATTTAACCACCACCATTTCATCAAATCTTCCTTCACAAGTTTAAAAGGATAATTTTTAAAGAAAATTTTTACAAAAGTTATTTTCAATGAAAATGATTTTAATTTTTTTTCAAAATAAAAAGGATATTTTCCTAAAGAATAAATAAAAAAAATCTTTTTATAGTATTTAATTCAATAATGAAAATAGCCCTTTATTTTTATACCACATGGGATATGTTTTATTGATTCAATTTTTATACTTCTATTGGATGGTCTATGATTTATTTGACCAAGGATATTATTGAGATTCAATACCTTGATTCTGTTTAGTCTACTTGAAATATTAAATTTTCTATGATTATTGAATATTGAATTTACCCTAATCATCCATATCATTTTCATGGGCATGTTTATCACCTAAAACACATATAATTTTTATGTATGGTGTTTACATAGATAATTATTTTATTTATTGGAAAGATATAGATAAATATTTATCCTTCAATCAGTATATATATTTTATAAGGAACTTTGTTTATTTAAATGCTTTGGACATGAACCATGCGGGTTGGGGACTGGTTAATGCAAGCACTATAGGTTGGGTACTAGTTAATGAAATCCCTATGGGTTGGGTATTGGTTAATGAAATAACTACAATTTGGGGACCATTTAATGTAATCCCCACAATGCATCAGTTGTCTCATGAGATGAAATTTGTTGGTGAAAAAAAATTCAAGTTTATGTCTGAGTATAGTAGAAAACTTTATACACTTAGATTTAAAAAAAATTTCGAACGGTATTGAGGGTAAATTTATAATGTTCTTAGGAAACATGAAATTTTATAATTAATCATTTCTTTCATTAATATTCAATAATTATCATCCTAGATATTTTCACAATAAAAAATTCTATGGATGCATTTAATTATGAATTTATTGATTAAATGGAACATGTTTTCAGTTTCTTAGATTTTCATATCGATTTTTCCTTATACAGTTATTTAAATGTAATGTTTTTATTTAATTATTATTCTACACTATTTACACACTTCTTTCTCAGTTTATTTATTATATGTCATGTTCCTATAGTTTTTACCTTTTTATATTGAATATTGTCATTTATTAATTTCTGTTTCCAATGTACTTTACCTTTATTAGGAATTTGAACTCACCATTATTTTATTTCATTTCCCTAGGAATACAAGAAGTTTACTATGTAATACATGAAAAGATATAATAATTGTGAATAAAATTTTCCTTTAATGAAAAAAATTATATTGAAACTAGTCTACTAATTTGTACAACAAGACTCGTGTATGTATCAAGTTTACCAATACTTATAAACTCTTCAATCATTAATCATTAAAATGTAATGGAAGTAGACACCATCTCTGGGATTACAATGGTTGGGTTGCTATATTTAGTATCAAAAGAAGTTTAGTAGAATCCTTGGGAACTATATTTAGGAAAACATAGATTAGATAACATTACCCTAAGGTATACTTTAAGGATAAGTATAGAAGAGCATCCTATAGTTTTTGTAAGGTAGATATTATGTGGGTATTCCTAGAAATACATATATGTATAGATAATAAAAGTAGATGTTGTTCTAGAATAGATGTACCTAGATGTAACAACTTTAACAAGGTGCATTGGTCCGGACTTGAGCATAACTTGGTACACGATAACGGTCTTTTCGGCACACCTAGTTTGACACTCCTGGGGGAAACTTTTAGGATAATTGAAATTTTATTTTCAAACCATTATGAAGGATTTGAAAAGATAATGAAAATTACTGACCTAGGTTAAAATAAAGCTGTTTTATATTTAAAATAAGTTTTTATGATTTAAAAATCCAATAAATGATCATACACATTTCTCATTATGACTATTATTACTCACACCATGATTTTTGGTTTTAGTCAATTATAGGAACCCAAATAATTCATGTTACCATTTATCATGAAGTATAAAGTGGTAAAAATTAGAAACCAAATGAGGTGTTTATAGGAGTGAAATATATCATTTTTATTCCTAGCTGGTTGTCCTAAAATATGATTAATAACAAATTCATTAACCAACATTAGAACTCACCAAATATGACAATGATGGAGTTTTCTAAGATCTCCAGTATTGGAGATAGTAGAGAGAAGAAGTTTAGACATAAATTATGAAAGTAATGTGGATGTAGGCACATAAGAATGTGTCTCAACAGAACATTTACATGATTTATGCGTGATAAATAAGGACATAAAGCAATGAATTACTGAGGAAAAATGAAGAGTGTGATGGAAGGAAATAAATCTCATCCAAAGTATCCATTTATGTTTCATTTCCTTAAATGTATGGAACCTGGGAATTACCCGATTCAATTCCCTCTTCAATAGGATAAAATCTATACCATGGAAGAAATTTTGTAGAAATAAATAGATGAATTATTTATGTATTGGGAATATTTATTTATTCACCTTATTTAAAATATTTACATAGTATATTTTTGTAAAATTATATTAATAAGATTTTAGGAAAATGAAAACCTGCGTATAGAGTGAAAACCCATAAATTCTAGCAAGGCTGCTATACTTGATTACATGATCAAAGTACAATATCGTTTTCACACCTACCACTGGCCTACCTGATGTCTTGGTTAATGTGAGATTATTATTTTTCACAAATTTTATGAATAAATTTTAATGATGAAAGAGTGGTATAAATTTCTAGTTTTAGGGATTAATGTATTAACCATATTTTCCTTGGATAGTAGTTATACAAAAATATAATGACTTTTTTGAGGAGCCTTATGATCCATTAAATGTATAATTTATTGATTCATAAACAAAAAAGTGGTTCATTTTAGGATATCCATTTAAAAGAGTAAGGGACTAATTAGAATTTGATTAAAGTATAACCAAAATATGGAATTGTTTATATGAAATTTGAACCTATAAAGTAAGTATATTCCCTTCTATTATTATGTAGTAAATTAATTAATCAAAATTAAGAAAATGATAAGAAAAAATGTTATCAAAATACCTTAAATTTTCTTGAACTGATGGTATTTTAAATAATCACATATGTATGGATTTGAGTCCCTCATATTTCGATTGATCATTTAATTGTTTATTACTGATGAACTCAATCACTGCATATAAATATTTATTCTTTTCCCCCATTCACATATCTCTACTTTACACTAATCTTCTTCTACTTAGAGACCTAGATACATGTTAATCTACATGACTTTTTTATTTTTTATTTTCTATTTTATATAGAGTATTTTATGAACCCTTATCTTGATGTGGGATTTTTGCATAGAAATTATCAAAACATTTACTACCAAGATAGAGTTTAAATTGTGAGGAAGAAATTTAATTATGGTTGAGAGAATTTAGATCCCTAAAATTATAAAATAATAATAATATATTCAATAGTGTGTATGACATGAAACACCATGAACATAAGTGAATATAACACATGATGACATTAAAATATAATTACTATTTTAAGTAAAATCAATCTATATATTTCAATTCATGAGATGATGTTTTTTATTTTGTTACACACAAAAAATACCTTCTTTGATAGCTTATGGTGCACGTTAGACCGAGTTTTACTGAACAACAATATATTAATAAAAAATTATTATTTAGTATAACAAGACACAAGATAGAAGCTAAAGTAATGGTTGTGGATATTATTAAATCACATATGAAAATTGATGGTTTAAAAATACATAATATGATTTAATTAGTGACAAATTAATTAGAAATTAATATAAGAACCAATTGAATATAAGGGTAATATTTTTATAGAAAACTCTTTTTTATGCCCACAAAGCTATTTGATCATAATAAATTAAATTAGTTAAAATTAGTGAGTGATATTAATTAATTATATATATTATTTATTCAATAAAATATTTTTGATATTAATTGAATATATTTGATAAACATAATATAATAAAAAACCCAATATTTTGTATAAAAATCAATATTTTTCTAAAGGAAATTTTACCACTTTATAATGGAGAACCTATTTCAAATCCATTTTTTCTTATTTTAAATTTAATATGTAAAAATAAAATTCATTTTTGAAATAGGAATATAAAATTAATCTTATGTTGAATTTTCTGTATTTTTTGGTGAGGTTTTGTTTTTTGATGAATAGTGAAAAATACTAAATTTTAATTAAAAACTTTTTTTATACTAATTTAATTATAAGGGTAAATTATATTATTAAATATTTTTAATTTTATCATATAAAAATTTTATATAAATTAATAAATTTTTTAATTAAGATCAATTTTACTTTAAAATTGAATATAAAAACATTGGAATCATTAGAACATTTTACTTTAAAACCTCGCTTTGTCGTCCCCCCAGTGGGATTAAATTTATATTAATTTCTAAAAATTATGTGATTAGAATTTGGAGAAATTTATTCTATTTGGAATAATAATAATTTATATTTTATAATATGTTAAAACTATTTTTTACCAAATATATTAGTGAAAGTAATTTAAATTATTTACAATGATTAAGGGAACATTTGCTTAACAAGGGATTAACCATAAACTTAAGAGCCAAAATAACCTGTAAAATTGTCCAAAATCCATTTTATTTATATATTTCCACCCTATACTCACTTTTGTTTATTTTTTTATCATTTTTAGAGCAAATTTGAATAGAAAAAACGTGGGTATAATTCCCTCTTGCAAAAATTTACAACAATTACACTCCTCCTACACTATAAAAGGAACTCTACCCTCCCACTTTCTAACACCTATCAAGCCACATTGTATTGAAATATATATTCCAAAATATATACAAAAAATACCTCACATCTCTATATAATCCTAACTTTGGGCATAAATTCTTCCAAATAATCTCTTTGATGCAAAGGATTGTATTGAAATTCAGTACCTTGATTCCTTTTAGTCCCCTTAAAATATTCAATTTATTATGATCATTGAACATTGAATTTCCCATAATTATCCATATCATATATCTTAGACATGTTTATTTACTAATCCATATAATATTTTTACATTTTTTCTTTACTTTTATAGTTATTTGACTGATTGGTGAAATATTAATAAATCTATATCATTTACTCCATACAGATATTTGATATGGTACATTGTTTATTTAAATTCTTTGGACATGTACTATATGGGTTATGGACCAGTTAATGCATGAATTATAGATTATAGACTGGTTAATGATTGACCTATGGGTAGGGGACCTGTTAATACAAGACCTATTGGATGTGGAATATTTAAATTTTTTCCTAAAATGACTCAGTAGTCACTTGATATGAAGTTTATTGGTGAAAAACCTTTTATGTTAGTTTCTGAGAATAATACATGGGTTTTTACCCCTATATTAAAACTATATTGGGATGGTCTTGATAGTAAGGGTATCATTTTCCTAAAAAATATGATGTCTGATAATTAAGAATTTCATTCATTAAAATTCAGTATTTATTATCCATGATATTTTCATTATGACAATTTTTATTGATGAATTCCATTATCAGTTTATTGAATAAATTGCATGTATTTTCCATTTCATACCTTTCCATATTGATTTTCTCATTATATAGTTATTTAAATAGAGTATATTTTCATGTAATTTTCCTTCTAAAATTTTTATGCACTTCATTCTAAATTTATTAATTACATGATATATGTATTGAGTTATTTTATTTCCATATTGAATATTATCATCGATTAATTATTGTTTTCGGTGTACATTAACCTTACTAATCATTTGAGATCACCCATATATTGTTTCATTTCCCTATAAATCCAAGAACTGTATTAAGAAATATATTCAAGGATATTCCAATAGAAACTAATGTTATCCTTTAATGAAAAATATGGTTTTAATTAGTGTATTCATTTATAATACAAGATTAAAGTGTGTATCTAATTTTCCAAGACTACTAAACTCTTCGATCCTTCAAGATTTGATTCCTTTTAGTCATTATAATGTAATGGTAGTAGACACAAGCTTCATGCTTACTGGGGTTAGGTCACTCTAGTTAAAGTATAGTGTGTGGGGGTTTCTAATAATAACATCCCTACTGGGATACAAACATGTGGATAAAGTATCTAGAACATATGCACATAGGGGAACGAACCCTGAAAAAGGTTGTCTAATTATTAACACAATCTTCCCCCAATGCACAAAAAGTGGGCCTAACTACACATTTATTTTGTTGTTTTAGTAATTAATATATTAATATATCACATGAAGGTTTATTCATATCGAGTATTATCATATCTTATATTAACCATTTTTGTTTCTGAAAAGTGGAATAACTTATATTTAATTTTTAGATATTATGACCCATTTTTTTAAATTTAGGAATGAAAAATTCCTCTTAGTAATTTCCTATTAGAATATGAATTAGAAAATGATAGAAATACTTAGTTAATGGGAAAAGGTTTCACTTAAAAAATTTGAATGGAATGAAGTATGCATTCTATCAAATTCCATAAATTAAATATGAAGAGAAATATATTATTATAAAACATAATATAACAAAGTACATTTGGAAACTGATTAAAAATTATAAGTCTTATAAAGATGTAGATATGATTTAACACATATTTATGATATGTTTCATAGTATTAACTACGATAATGAGGTTGATATGTTTATAAAAATTATATCACGGGTCATATACATATTATAGATACCCCTAGTTAATTTCATTAGTGGTTAATAATTTAAATTAAAATGAAACAATTTATTCAAT
The DNA here is from genome assembly GCA_963277665.1 of Viscum album. Classification (NCBI taxonomy): domain Eukaryota; kingdom Viridiplantae; phylum Streptophyta; class Magnoliopsida; order Santalales; family Viscaceae; genus Viscum; species Viscum album. The sequence continues at coordinate 140,528,155 of OY728161.1, read as the reverse complement.
GGGGTAGAATGTAACTTACAATATTTTAAATTTTCATTATTAGTTCATAAATAAAAATTTGAAATGAATTTATTTTATTTTAATAATCTAAAACAATCATGAATACACTTATTTATCACATATGTTGTTTTATTATATATTTTACATGTATAAATGGATTTATTTAATAAAATATTATATTAATTTTTTTATCTTGTAGGACATGCAAAATCATGTCGCATGCAGTGAGTGTGCATGGTTTTTACCCATGATAGAAGCTAAGCGGTGGCCCAATTCCAACCCTTAGCCTATTTGTTGTCTTGATTCAATTTTTCATCATTTTTATACATAATTATATATATTTTAATACATAGTTTTATTTGATAACTATATTACTTTTTATCTTTATTTTTATATCATCATTGTAATTAAGTCATTATCATCTAATGGTTAATAAAGTATGATACATGTTTTCAATGTCATAGAGTTGTAACTTATCGAATGTAATACCACTTAATAATATATATAATACATATAATGAATCGTTAAATATAATTTTTATAATAAAAAATATATTTTATCATGAAGTTTAATTACCTTATATGTTATTTAATTTCTAAATGGTTTTAATCATGTTATATATAAATAGTTTCTTAGTAAAAAATATCCTCTTAAAACATTAAGTAACATGTTTTAAAATAAAATAACATTATCAATTTCATATATTGTGATTCATATTATTTATAGTTTCTTATAAAATAATAATGTTTATAATGTTTTGAAAATTTAGTTTTTAAAAGTGAAATGGTCTTTGATACATAATTCTGGTCTGTGTATAATTATTTTACACTAAAATTGGTTTCATGATTATTTATTTTAAATATAGATTTTTAAAATTCAGACTAATAAATTTATTGAGAAATTATTTTTTATATAATTAATATAATTAATATAATTAATAATCATCCATAAATTGATAATCAATTTGTTAGAAATAAAGAAAAAATCATTTGATGGTAAGAAGTGTTATTTATTAGAAAATATTTTTAATTCCGAAATGTATTTTTATCATAATAAATCAAATTAATCACTAATGATAAATTATTTTGATGAAATTTATTGATAATAAATTTAACCAAATAAATTAAATATCATATAATTATCTTCACAAGGTGAGTAAGGTGAATAGATTCATTTTATGCTTTGAAAATATTGTTTTTTCTAAAAATGGTTTTAAGAATTTTATGTGAAGATATTAGAATAAATTTATTCAAAATTCATATAACAATTAATTTTTAAATTCATAATTTCAAAACAAGGTGAGGTCAAATTTTTGTGAATTTTCTTAAAAAATTAATATTTAGGTGAATGGTGAAAAATATTGTTTTTATGTATAACACCTATTTTATGACATCATTATGAAGTTAGAATGAAATAAAAAATTATAAAATACTTTTATGGGCCAAATATATTTTTAAATTCTAAAATAATTAATTAACCTATTTTTGAAATTTTGAATCCTAAGTAAAATTTTATTCGAATAAAAAATTATTGTTGATTTTATATTTATTAATGATGCAGTTCAATGAGTCCATTAAATTTTGGAATGTTTATAATTTCAAATAAACTTGATTTTTAATAATAACCCTAAAATGTACTAGTAATCATCACTCTTTAAAATACTTATGCAAAAAGGTTAAAATAATAAAATGTTTAACCATAAAACACCTCTTTCATCAAGTATAAATACCCCTTCTCCATTCCCTTGAAAGAAGACTTCCAATACACCATTTAAATCTCAATATCTACCCATTTACCAAATCCTATGTATCTTATATCTACAATGCGTTCTTCTTTGGTACTCTTATCCTAGTCCTTAAGGCCTTAGTAAATAAGTAAAACTCCAATGAAGGGGTAACCCCAATCCTATTTTCTTTATTTTTATCTTCTATTCATTATAATCATCCAAAATAATTCCGTTTATCTATCAAAATTATAGATAATATAAATGTTATTATGTTGATATAACAACCATTATCTACTTTATCTTCAATCTTCTATAAAATGAAAACACCACTTGTGTGTATGTGCATACTACAACCTCCATGAATGAAATATTTCATTTTTCATCACGCCCTCTCATGGTGGATTATATAAGTGAATTTAATAAATAAATATAATATTTATAAAATAATAATAATTATTTAATGATAAAATTTTTATTTACCTTACATTATTTCTATTCGTCTTATAATGAAAACATCACTCATTAGCACATTTGAACTACCATCTCCATGGTGTGATGTATTCAATTTCACATCATCACCATACAAAAATTATTGTAAAAGTGAATTTTATGAATATATATGATATTAATTAATAATATATTTACTTAATAAGATTCTATAAATATAACATAATAATTAATGCTATTATAATTCAATCCATTATATTAGTAAAATTACCCAAAATAATGTCATCCCGGATTTCATCATCATGAATCATCACTAAAATTCTCAAGGAATAATAATGGAACTTTATTAAAAATTAAATAACTCATATTCTAGTATATTAAATAATCTTGAAATTTTGAACTAATTATCAAATAATGAGGTTTGACATTTCCTTTACAAAAATTGCATGAAACAATTGAAATTACTAATATCTGATAATGAAAATAAACATTAAAATAATAATACCTATGTAGTAACTGATTATAGTGGAATAATATAAATTTTAATAGTTATTAATAAGGTTATGGAGATAGATATTAAGATAGTTTTCACATTATACAAGATGTTATAGAGCCTTAATGACTGCAAAGAGTAAATGGTATGGGTTTGTCATATTAATTTTATTTATTTGTGAAATTTACCATAATAACCATTATTTTTACAATATGGGGTGTATATATTACCCTTTTAATGTTTTTATCAAACTATCATACAATTAACGGGATTTAAAAATCCATATCATGTTCTATATTTCAGGGTCTATTGAATATATTTTTCTATTTATTAACATGGTAAAATATTGATAACTCATATATAACTTCCCAATACAGATGTTTATTAATAAATAATTTCTATTATTTATTCATTCCTTTTATATTATGAATGCGTTAGATAAATTAAGTGAATGGGTGGTGCCTGATATTATATATTCCCTAGATGTATCAGTAGGTATCATGAGAGATACTGGATTGTGTTTTTGGTGTATAACTTACCCATTTATGAATGATGAATTCAATTGAGGCCTTGACTATAAAATTATGATACTTGGAATTATGAATTCATTCATTATGAAACAAGTTATTTCTACCCATGTGATTATTTATATCAATATGTCATCCATGTATATAATCCCCTTTATTGATATTAATTATATAACATATATAATTACTATTTTCCTCTAACATATTCTTCATGACTAATTTATTCTATAATATATTATTCTATAAACATTTCCTTATTGAGCATTCAAGCTCACACTTTTATTTGGATTCTTATCCCCATGGTACCTAAAAGTGAGTTTTGAATGCTTTTAGTGATATAATAGTAGGAATAATAAAGTTCTCACTGAAATTTTATGTTGTATTTAATTTTTTCTAATATAATATGAGAATCATGTATGTCTCTAGTCTCTAAAGACTAATAAAATTTTCAATATTTTTAGATATGATATGTTGTATATTGTACCAGTGTAGTGAAATTACAATTGGATCTGAGAAAATATATTTTGGGTTTTTAAATGGAGGGAATGTAATTTATTTACTTACCATAATATAATGCATATACCTACATACTTATACCCTAAAAATGATGGCTTAGAGTTCTAAACTGAGTAGTATGTTATCCGAGTTCTAGAAATAGGATATGTTAATCATTTTACCTATAATGTTATCCTTGGTATTATTACTAAACTCTTGAACCCCTTAACATCATTTCACAAATTACCAAACCAATCCTCCTAATACAACTAAAAACTCTATCCCTAAGAATAAAATTTCTCTAATAATATTATCACATGACAGGAACCAATGGGGTCCCAACTAGGCCAATGATAAACCAAGTGTTCCACCCCAAAACCGAATCAAATAGGCTAGGGGCTTGTGACTAGAACCAAGAGTGAATAAATTATTTCTGGGGGATTAGATTATAATAAACTATAACATTAATTCATATCCAATATATAATAAAAGATAAAAATAAAAACCAATGTATATAAACAACTAAACTGTATAACAATACAAATGTGGTAAAGAAAATATCTAGTGCAATTACTTAAAGGATAGATATAAAGTAAAAATACCTAAACCACTTGGTATTATTAAAAATAGGAATAAAATTATACTTTAACTCTACATATTCTCTTAGAATTAATTTCATCAGTAAACATCTCCCACCACACACTAACATTATCCACTATGAAAAAACTCCATGAACACCATTATCTCCATATCTATGAAGTTCATCAATGAACTATATAATTTTTTCCTAGAAAAAATACTTGTGGGGATAAAGACCATGTATGGATGATTATAAATTTACCTAGTAGGATTTCATGAAATAAAAATCTACGATGAAATAAAAAGTTAGCTAAAACACAAATTGAGGGAATTTGGGAGAGGCCCAAAGGTACCACATATGATATAAAATCAAAATATTCATGACTAGGTGATAATGAATACCCATAATTCTATACTTTATTATGGATCATATCTCCCATGTATCCATAGTTACATGGAGAATAAAAAAAATTCCACCAAAACCAATGATAATATCCTTACAGGAAGTTATATAGTGAAGAAAAATAAGGATATGAAGAGTCTCATACATAACTCAACTTCACTAGATAAATCACTTAAAAGGGAACGTGGTAAATAATAATTGCACACATAGTACCCAAACTATCTCACAAATGTCACTTCCACATTATCCATTAATAGCAGTATTAATAGGTTACCCACACTTCACTAAAGAGAGTAATTAAGTGGAGAGGGTTACATAACCTTATTAAGGACCCATGCCCCAATGTGTGTAGTGTGAATCAACTAAGAGGGCTACCTACTACCATATTAGAGGGCACATGAATTGTCAATATGTGTGGGTTACTTACTCCACTAAATACATAGAGTAATCATGCCCTAGAGACAATATACTTTTACAAGGGTTACCACCCCGTGAAGATCTAAAAGTTTTCCCACACTCTTCATCATTTCTAAGATGTTATAAAACAAAAAATTATCTCAAAAATAAGATATAAACCATATATAAGGGTGATAAATGTACTATTATGTTATATATAGAAAAATACACATTATAGACTACATATGTCGAAAATTGGAACTTGAGTAGGAAGATATAAAGATAACTGTAATATACCATATACATAGTGTGTTCGTATCGAGTAAATGATATGTAATACATTTGGGTAGGATATTAATATACTTATACTTCCATAAAACTTCTAATGTTGATTTAAATTTTATGTTAAGTATGGTACAAGATGTGTATGGATACTCAGGCTGGATTATGGGTATTCTATATAGACACCGAGTCGCTTGTCTTATTTTACATGACATCTCTATGAAGTACATGAAATGTTAGTTCTACCCAACTACTTGGTGCGTATATTCTATACGTGACAATCCAATTCTTATGATATTGACAGTGTGTCTTAAGGTGGAATATAATATATGGGTTATGTTCATTACAAGGAATATGCACGGATACACACCAATATATGCAGTCCCATGATATAGGGAACATGATCTGGAATCACATAAGGTTTGATTATTATAAACCATGAAACCCAAGATCCCTAGTGTATGGTATACATGATATGTGACCCTAATGATTACACACAGTGTAATCCGATTTTCCAAATCATTTACATGTAAAATACCTTGATTCATTTCACTACCTTCGACCATGCTACCAATATCTCTTTTGCCTATTACATTAATGATCACTATCAAACCTAGATAGAGTAATGTTCAGTAGTTTATTATCACCATAGAACATTGATAAAAAACATTCATCAAATAACATTCAAAAATCAACAGGCCATTGATTCCATATACCTAAATATGTGATTCTCTGACCTCCCTCCATTGTAGTATCATGACATCATTATTAAATCAAAATAAGATGAATGGGAAGGAAGTATTTTAATATTAGTGGTCAGTGGTTTCCCTAAACAACCAAGAATAGGTACATACTTAAAATATAAAGGTAAAGAGGGGAGAATAAATTTTAATAATCAATGTGGGTAAATATTCATGATAAGTGAAATGGTGAAAGTATTTCGAATATGGAAAATTAAATTATCAATGAATAGAAAAATCATTTCTAACATGATTTTTTTTTTTAAAATAATAATAAAATAAAAATATCTAAATTTAGAAATTAGATAAACATGGAGGTTTAATCCCCATGTCATCTCATGCAAAATATAATAATCAAATATGTGAGTTTATGAAAGTAATTACTTTAAGGATGAAAATCAAAATAATTCCATAAAATTTTAAGATAATTTTTTAAAAATTTAATAGAATATTTATTAAATATTAAATATTTTCCAATATTTTCCTTTTATATATTGTGGAAAATGTAATTTATCAAATAATACAAAATTAATAGTATGATCAATTGAATAAGGGAAACTCAATAATTCTTGTGACATGAGAAATAATTTGTAAAAATGAATAAAATTATTTATAAACTATTATTATTATAAAATAACTAGATTATTATTTTTACCAATATAATATCAAAAATACCTTTCATAATTTTATTTCGGAGGGGAAAATTGTATCACAAGAGAAATATGGTTAACTCAAAAAAAAAATTCCACATAAAGTATTAACAATATTATTATTATTATTAAATTAAGAGCCCAAATTCAAATCTTAACAATAAAAAAACAATATGAGATAATTCATATATAAATTATCATATGAATAATTTTGTAAATTATTACTATGACCCAAATATTTATTGAATAAAAAATTTAAAAATTGTATTAATTTAAGATTAATATAGAATAATTTCTAATGAAATATTCCATATAAAGATTATTGGTTTGATTTACCATAAAATACTTTTTTATATTTCATATTTTTAATATCTTTCAATTCTATACATTGTATTTCCATAGAATAATGAATTTATTACAAGAAAAAGGGAATAAAATCTCATAAATAAATAAGGATTTGGGATTATAAAAAGAGACTAGCCTCACTGGAGAATTACAAGCATTTCAAAAATTCAGTTTTCTATGATGAATTGTATGATCATCATCACTATGGGTATTATTCATTATTTAGTAAAGGGATTAAATATTCCTAAAATATCTTCCTCCCACCAAAGAAAAATAGAGAGGGTCCCTTAGAGTGAAATTAGAGAATATTCTAAAAAAACAATACATGTGGTGAAATGAATAACCTATTGTATAATTATTTAACCCCCTTTAGTTTTCTCCCATTAACTCCAGGCACAACCACCCATTAAATACCATTTAATTTACATTAATATACATCCATTTATTTCCACCACATAATTCCTATAATCATGGGATGTAAAATATCATAAGATATCAATTCCAACCATCCTCTAACATGCAATATCACTATTCTCTAAAAAAATTAATAATTTATTTTTATTACATAATTTGGTGATGTAAATAAAGGACCAGAAATATCTGTTCTTGAGTTAGCACCCAAATAACCAAAATTATACCATTCATAGGGAAGATACACCATTTTCTACACAACAATAATGCTAACATTTTTACATGATACACCATTTAGGATTTATTTATGTTCAAGCTTATGGGATAAATATATCTATTTATTTAATAAATATTATGTATCCTTTAAAATATAAATATCTCAGAACATCAAGTAAATCATCCCAAGGGAAATAACCATTTTTTAAGTTCAATGGAACCATTCGACTTTTTAGGGATACTATTTGGTTTAAATTTACCATTTTACCCTCTTTAAGGGACTTGGAATTTGAAACTATAAATATATTTTCCCCAATTTTGAATAAAATGAGATGTTACTTGGAAATTTTAAGAATAAGCTAATATTTATAAGATTCTTAGGTTATGAATTGATAGAAAGAGAGAAAAGTATCAGGTGGAGTTTAATGATTGTTTTTAATGATTAAATGCCCAAAAACATGAGAAAAAATGGAATTGTTCTTGTAGTTAGATAATAAAAATTGAGGATTTGAATAAAAGTGTCATGAACTGTCCCTTGGGGCCCATTCCATGACTATCCCAAGCCCACCTTCCTTAGGCCGTGGGTTGGTGTCTAGAACTAGAAAGTAATATCCCTAAAAGGGAAGGAATTTATTTTAAACCAATACACTCACAGATAGGGTAAACTGCACAAAGATAATCACGAAGGAAATAAAGGAAATACCACCACCAAAACGTTCCACCACTGAGTGTAAAGTGTGTGAACTAAAGCTAAAGGGGCCCGAATACAAGACCAACCGAATATAAAGTACAAGAAAATAAGTAGAAGCTCTGAAGGTTGTCCTCCAAGGATCCCACCTGAAGGGTATGCACAAATCTCAGTCAGATGTCACTATAGCACACCACATCTATCGATCCACCTATGAGCACCGTCTAGTCCTGGCTTCCCAATACCCTGATCAAAGTTATCCTTCATATGCACAAGACACAATAGGTACAGGTGAAGCCTATGAAGGGGTGAGAATAATAATACTCAGTAGGGACCCCTCTACCCCCGAAGGTCTCTCAGTAATCCATGAAGTAGAACACCACAAACGAAATACAACAAAGGTAATACCACCAAGTAAGATCTCAAACACATAGCACAAAGTAAATGATGTAGATCACACAAGGAATACAAATTAAAGAACATGAATAAAGATTATTATTCATAATCTATATAATATTATTCTGTTGAGAGGATCAGCTGCTAATCTGAGAAGGGTTTCTCCACTACCAATCCACAAAGGGTTGCTCTGCCCCTAATCAATATGGGTCACTCTACGGCTGATCCACGATGGGTTACGCTACTATAAATCCTTATAAGGTCACTCTCATCCAATCCACCAAGGGTTTCAATATTTTCAATCCATTTATTTTCATGCTACTACTGATCCAAGGAGGTTTTCTCTCATACCGATCCACGAAGGGTCATTCTATTGCCGATCCACAGAGGGTCGCTCTCTTACCGATCCACGGAGGGTTTCACTTCACTTGATAGCCAACCACTGGATATCCACAACTTGTAAATATATGAGTTCTAAATGTTCTTATACTGAATCCATAATTCATACTTCTAACTCCACTAATTGTCACTTATAAGTAACGCAAAGGTCCTTCTAGTTCTAAGGGTCCCAACACAACAGACAATGCGTCAAACGAACACCCAGTCTGTAAGATAAGTGAATTTTTGTAAAAAGTGCCAGGTAGGATTAAAGTCTGATCCAACCCGAACATATGAAAAATTCCCCCAAGACTCAATTAGAGTATCTAAGAAGGACATCATCGTCTCAAGGGTCCCAATGCCACTAACGGTGTGTCAATCGGATGCCCGATTTAAAAGATATTAGCTTTTTAGTAAACAGAGGCCAGTTATGTCTGGGCCTAGTCTGACCCAGTCGTACTGACTCGAATAACCTTGCCTTGAGGTCCCACATACCCCGATTTAATTTGACTAACTCGACCTGACCCAATTCAAGTCTGGGTCTGCCCGGTCTGGCTGGCCAGTTGGCCAGGCCCAATGGCCCTCAATGGACCCGACCCGGTTTGGCTGATGGTCAAGCTCGCTAGGTCGCCTAGTGACTCAGTCAAGTCCGGTGTGACCTAATAGCTGGGGTCTCAGCCCTCCATCTTGATTCCTGGCTACGTGAAAAGCCTGTGGGGGGGGGGGGGGCTAACTGGGCCCCACTACCCCACAGACTTACGGGGCCTCCTCTAGCTACGGTCGGACGACCACATATTGCCAGTGTGTCTGGGTGGCCCGGACATGGTCCACCCCTCCACGTGGAACCCGCCTAGCTCCGCATCACCCCAAGACTGTCGCGACCAGCCAATAGGTCCACTGTCATCCTCCAGTGTAGTCAGCAAGAGCCGACCGCCTCCTCTACTGCGGCGCCGATTGGCGCCGTCCCCTCGACGCGACCGGTGTCAACCAACTGCCACCTTGCCGGTGATGCCACGATTTGGGGAAATCCATTCACAAGTAGCATATATGCAGAGGGGTCTGAGCCTATTTTAGGTAACCCTGCACGCTACACTTAATATGTTTTAAAATTGGGGAGGCCCGGGGGAGATGCTCAATCATAAAAAAATGTTAAACTAATCCCAGAAAGAGACTCCCCCAAATAAAGTTACCCTCCCACATAAACATACGATTCACAGATCTATCTATTTTTGGGTTGATCCACATTCATCATTTCTATAATAATAATGAGGATGAAGTTTCAAAAATTAAACCCCTATATTTTGACGTTTGTTGCCGCTACATAACACCCTCGAGGTTTCAAGACATCGACGTCTTTCATCGCTTTCAGATCCATTCTTTGAGGTGCATTGAATATGTTTTCCGTTCATCATAATTTTTCATTATTCATTGGAGAGGAGGTTCATCGAAGGTTCATCAGAGAATCCTCATAGTTTTCCCCCCAATCTCCAATACATTCATTTAATAAAAAGAAACACATCGCAATATTTTTGTTATACTGTGATGTTGCATCATTACACTGTTTCATTTATGAACCAGCGTAGTGGTTATACTTGCACGATGATCCATTAAGGTGATTCATGAATAGCGCCTCGTAGTCACCTCATCGCCGCACCGCAACGCCGTCATCTGCTTCTCAATGGTGCAAAAGAAAAATAAAATAACTTTTTAAAGTTACTTTATTTTTTTTCTGAAAATTACTAGTAATTAACGTTTCCATCTGACCCTTACTAGTTGAAGTTAAGTCATTTCTACGTGAATATATACATTATAAATTCAACAGTTACCTTGTATTTATGACGATAGCATGGATTCATAAGTTAAAAAAACATGCTCCCACGTTTACTAAATGTACCTTAATTTTTTTTTAAAATATTAACATTTTCCGATGACCCACGCAGGCTGAGGTTTGGCTCTGCCTAAGGAAAAATATCTATCAATAGCTCAACGGTACTCTCAGATTTTCAATCTGAGTTACTGTTTAGGATTTATAAGGATTTTATAATAAAATAATTGTCACATAATTATTTTATTTACGACCAAAAACTAACTTCCACCCTTGGCCCGCGCCGAGAAATTTGAGGATATTACTAAGGAAAGCATGCCCTCATGAGCTCAATAGTGGTCTTGGATTTTTAATCTGAGTCATCATTCATGAGTTATAAGAGTTTAAAAAATAAATAAATTTTATTTAATTATTTATTTATGGGTATGCCTTTTTTGGGTTTTCTCATTGGAGGGATGTGCCGACTAAACTTAAGTCACGTCTAAAGAAAACCCGCCATCCCGAATACATCAATACCCTCATATATTGGATTCAGGAACCCATTATTGAGTTATTGAACTTTTTCAGGAAAACCCTTTAGGCACACTATTTAATGCTTAATTTTTTTTGACGGATCATTCTGGGCAATCCGGGCATCATAATCACACACCGTCTCAGTGCCTGGTCTCAAAATAATTCCATATAATAAAATAAAAAAAATTACATAGAATTTCTGAGACTTTACCAAAAGGTATGATATAACTCTCAATCATCAAGGATTTATAAAAAAAGAACTCTTGAGAGGTTGAAAATATGTGAAGTTAAAGAGACAAAATATTACCCTTGATGAAGTAACAATTTTATGGCTATTTAGGTCACACCATGACTTACTATGGGGAGGAAAATAACTATCTAAAATAATAGGTGCAAAAAATACAACATAAAATAATAATAAAATATCCTAGCTTTCTATTTCATGGGTATTATTTTTATTATACTAACATTGTTCATAATTTTGTTGATTATAGTGAAAGTGGGAGTGGAATCAACTTTTATAGAGGATCAAAGATGATGGATATCAGACCAGTGAATGTGATTGAAATATTGAAATTTTTTCCCCTTTGTAAGAAAATGAATAATACTATACTTATGGTGATGGAAACAATGAGGAGATTTGAAAAAATTCCTCAATACAACCTAGAGTACCATGGAATGAAAATAAAATAAAGGATAAATATATTCTAAAAAATATTAATCATAAAGTAAAAAATAGTGATATCACATAGATTATTGATAGTGGATAATCATCCCACATTACTGGAAACATGAATTTATTGAATAATTTTAAAATTCTAGTAGATAAAATGGTTTATTTTGTAAATGATGGAGCTTTCAAAATAAAAGGTAGCAGAAAGATAATGCTAGTTGGAGATAAGCTAAAAAACACAAAATTGATTTATGTGGGTGTAATTTGACACAATTTCTTAGGTAATAATTAATTATCTGACATGGGGATCAAACTTATTTTTAATTATAAGTAATGAATAATTAAAGGAGAAAATAGAAATTCTATAATGAATGGATGGAGAAAAATGAAAAATTTCATTAAAGTAGATAGTAAAAAATAATAAATTTTTTATCATGATAAAAAAGGAGAATAACATATGAATTAGAGCCTTATCTATATACATAAACAAAGAATGGAAAATAAATCAAATCTTAATGACATGATAGATATTCCTAATGAAAATATAGATAGAGACAATCAAAGTGATACTTATACTATTGGTAAGATAGTATAGAATCTACATGGATAAAAAGAACATACAACATTCAAATTCAATAAACATAGTTCAAATTTTCATGTATGGTCCAATGAAATAGCTTAAAACTTATAGAGAAATATATTTAATATTGTTTGTTTATTATTATAGAATGATGGGTTTTATTATATTTATTCAAATAAAAAAACTGACAAAATTAATCAAAAGGTTTCTAAGAAGATAAAAAACAACATAAGAAGTTTGATCAAATTTTTAAGTTATGAACCAACATAAATCATAATTCTATTAAGTTAGAAAATTATTTATAGAAACATGGCATAAAATATGAGGTATCATTAGATTTAGGGTTATAAAAAATTGAGTTTTTAAAAACAATACCTAGATAGGTAATAACACGGTGAATACAATACCCATTGCGAGTGGAATCCTATGAAACTATTAGAAGGAAGTAGTGAAAGTGGCGAAGTATACTCAAAATAGTTCATTATTAATTATCTAAGAGTAGATACACCATATAAAATGTGTAATTTATGAATTAACACTATAAATCACTTATAATATTTGTGAGTTAAATGTTACATTAATAAAAAGAATAAAATCAATGAATGTATAGAGACACAAAAAATGAAGGATATTTTTCGGCTTCTCAACCAAGACTAAATCATACAAATACTTAGATAAGAGGATAAATAAAATCATGTAAAAGAACAATGTCATAATAATTGAATAAAATTATGGTAACAAAGAGAGAAATTTATATTTAGATAAATTTTAAGGATATGAAGAAAATATTTATTAAAAATCATGAAGGATGTAAAATATCAGTTAATGATAATGAATATAAGGATAAATTATAAGAATATGTAGCTATAGAACGGTTTAATCATTGACTCAAAAAATAAGGATAGGATATTAGATTTATGATTCTAACACCATCAGAGACAAGAAAACCCAAAAAAAAACATAAAGTATGAGGAGTGTTGATGAAACTATTCTATTATGACAGGTGATGCTAATAATATTTAAAGAAGTGTAAAATGATAAATAATGGATTAAATCCTTGGATGATGACTTGGACCACATAGTGAAAAATAAAACCTGGGAGATTATGAAAAGGAAAAATGATCACAATGTTACTGGAAAAAATCTGGTGTTAAAACAATAAGCATGACGAGAATAGGGATATTATTCAAAAAAAGATTGATTAGTATATAAAGGATATTCACAAATCAAGTTATATATGTTTAATAATATTTTCATAGGTTGATAGAAATGATCCAATATAACTATTTTTAAAAAACTTATGGTTAAAATAGACATCCAAAATATTAAAATGGATATAACTATAATGTTCTTTATGAGAGTTCCTATAGAAGAAGTTAACATTAAAATACTATTGTATTTTTATATTGGTAGTGATAATTTAATGGTATGATGATCAACTATGGAATTATATGGCATAAAACAAGCACCACAGGGATGATATACTCATTTAGACTCTTAGTTGTGAAAATTGAATTTTAAAGGGAAGTTTATGGTATTTATCAATGTGCAATCAGTACAAGGAAGAGTATTTTATGTTATTTTTCAATGTGATTAAAGAATAAGTTTATGGAATTTTTAAATGGAATTCAAACAATAAAAACTATGTGAAATCATTGAAGGAATTGATGTTTATGGAATTTTTCAATGATTAAGATATCATCTACAGTGGAATAAAAAAAATTAGAAGAGGGTTTTTTTAATTTGATGCAATTGTATTTCTGAATTTTTGTGATGATTGGTTATGGTGTGATTTCAAATATCCAGAACATAGTTGATGTGTGAGTTTCATGTATCAAAGTGGGAAGTGAATCTAGGTTCAAACAAAAATCATCATGATATTCATAGGTATTATTGGTGACCAAATATATATAAAGAGATTGTAGGTTTCTTGGTGTGATGGCTTGCTGGATAGAAGGTGAATGATGAGTATCAGTAGTTAGGTTATTTTTTACAACCATTTCCAATTCCATAATGTAAATGTCATGACCTCATGATGGATTTATTTGTGGGTCTCCCATAAAAACCTCAGAATAATGATACGATCTTAGTATTTGTGGATTGGATGACTAAGGTAGCTTATTTCATGCCAATTTGAGAGACTTGCACCATGGATTAGTTGGGTGAGTTTGAGAGATAGTGTGGTTGCATGGGGTATCTTAGACTATAGTTTTATATCATGATCCGTGTTTCACATCATGATTTTGGAAGGGATTTTAGAGAGCACTTAGGGCCCAAGTGTTTTTGAATATGACATTTCACCCACAGACAGATGGGAAATCAGAGTATACAATTTATAAAATTAAGGACTCGTTGAGGGAAGGTGTCCAAGATTTTGGTGGATCATGGTAAAATATATTTTCACTTATTTAGTTTTCCTACAAAAATAGTTATTAGGATACAATTCAAATATAACCATTTGATTCACTCTATAGTAGACCATGTAGATATCCGTTTTGTTGGATGGAATCCAAGGAATATGAGTTTTTGGGACCAAGTCTCAAATAAGAGACATCAGAATAGATTCATATTATTAAGAATGTTATGGATATGGATCAAATCAGGCATATGTTTTATACAGATAGGCATAATTGACCTCTGGAGTTTATGGTGGGTGATCATGTGTTTGTTTGGGTATCACCATGGTTGGGTCACTGTCAGATTCAAATATAGGGTATGTTGAAACCCATATACGAGGGGCCATTTGAGATTGTAGAGAGGATCAGACTGATGGCATATTGATTGGATATTTCAAAATGATATATTTTATTTCATGATGTTTTTCATTTGTCATAAATTCAATAGTATCACCCTGATCCATTTCATGTGATTGATTTTGTAGATGTTGAGCTTAAGGCTGATGCGTCCTTTGAGGAGCATCTAATTCATTTTCTGGATCATAGTGAGAAGGAATTGCGGGGATGGAATGTGCCTTCAGTTCATGTTTTATGGTAGAATGGAGCTATTCAGGATATAACTTCGGAAAGGGAGTCAGATATTCCAGCCTAGTGGCCCGACCTCTTTTCTTCAGAAGCTCAGTGATTCTTAGAAGAGTGGATCAAGGGAGAGTTGTTATAAGATAGGGAGGTTGTAAGATCCCATACATCATAGAGGTATGTCATTCGTTAAAATTTTAATTAAATACATTACTTGTTGTCAATTTAATGTTTACTAGGTGTATGATCAATCTCAATGGTGTTATGGGGGTTCGGGACATGAATGAAATGGAATTCGGCCCATCCAGTGCTTACTTCATGGTTGGAGAATGATTAGAGTAGACCGTGAAAGGGGGAAAAACAAACTGTGCAACCTTAGACAGAGGCATTTCACATGGTTGGTGCGCAGTTTTTCAAACCATGCAAGATTCCAAGGTAACCATGTGACTTATACCCCTCTTGAATAGATGCTAGTGAACAGTTGACACATAGTTTGGAAAACCATGCATCCCAAACACGGGCCTCATTAAAAAGTAAAAAATTACCAAATTGCCCCTTTGTATTTTAAGTTCCTCACCATATTTTCTCCATATTTCATCCTCATATAGCCATTGTGATGAAACAATCCCCCCAATATTCCCAATGGTCGGTATCCTTCTATTCTAGGCCATTTGGAGTGTCATTGGTTGTATATTGAAGCTCTAGGTTAGTCTATCACCCCTCTTAATTCCTTTTTTTGGGATTACGCCTTATTGATTTGTTCTTCTTCTTATGAATCCCTAAAACCATTTTTTCTAGTGGATCCTAGGTTGGGGCTTCAAAGAGTTCTTGAGTCCTGATCTATGTCTAAGGATAAGGGCTCATTCATCTTTATATTTTAGGTAGGTGGTCTATAGGTTATATCTGATATTATTATTGTCGATTTGTGAATGTGTGGTTGTGATATTTCTTCCCTCTTGATTTTATTTGGTCCCTTTATTATGATTTGGTAAAATGGTTGGCCAAATTATTAATTAAACCTCTCATGATCCCCATGGGATTTATTGATATTTAATATACCATTTATGGCCACCCAAAGGGTGTGCCAATATTCTCGAACATGGAAAATTTTAATGTTAAGCATAAATTTTATTTGTATTGAAATAGAGACCATGATAAATGTGAAAAAATGTTCGTTAAAATTATAAATAAGAACTTGTGGTATTCCTATAAAGTTGTTGGAAATGGTATAATGGATCTTTGGAATAAAAGTTAAAAGGGGATAAATGGAATAACATCCATGTGTTAGATGACTTATGTGTTGAAATTGAATTGCATAAATTGGATAATGTAAGTAAATTGATGAATTATATGAAACTGGTTAATTGGAGGGAATTTATGAATATACAAAATGAGTTAAGGTCTGAAAATGGAAATGGTTAAATGAGTTATGCGAAGTAAATGGAAAATATGTTTATGGGTTAAGGCTTGAGGATGATTCATATGTTTATTGAAAGGTAAATTGTGAATGATATATGTGTTGATTGTAAATGATTTGTGATATGGTCTATGTGTTATACTGATAAATATGAATATTCTATTGGATTTTTGGTGTGTGTAAAAGAATGAGGATCCCCCCATGGGTCATGTTGGATTGAGGCTCTAAATTCCACCCTAGAATGCACGGGTTAGGGAGTCAAACTGAGGATATAGACCCCTAACAATTATATTGGATGAGACTACCTAGAATAAGGCTCCAAGGTAAGTAATTTTTTTGATTATTTATGTAATTTTTATCCCTAGTGTGTCCTGGAATTTGACTTATTCCCGTATGAACAATAATTTTACCGATATAGGCCATTGTGTAAATGATGTAAATTCCTAACCCATAGAACCTGTGATGGAAATAAATTTGGTATTGAAGATGATCTAATTTATGATAAGGGAAATGAAGATAGAAATGGATAATGTAAATATTTTTAACTAACAACATCATGGTTTTCTATTCGATTACCTTTACATTTATTTCATACTTGCATACACTATCCACTTAGATTGGAAATTTTGTGGACACCGTTGGTGGTTTCCTACGGAGATTTAGTCACACCCTACTCATCCCACCATTGGGTACCCAAGAAGATTTCATGGTTGCAGGTCAGGACAAGGGTAAATGTACTATGGTAGGGGGATGAGTTGGCCGTGGGATGTGCGCGGTTGAGGAACTGTACTTAGAGTTAGGGCCCATTTTGGGGATTAAGATTTTTGTCTTTATTTTGGGGGTAATTTTACTTTTTAAACTGTTAACATGACATGGAATATTTATTATTGTTCCTGGATACACCCTCTTTGGGAAATGGTTGGTACATAATTTTTCAGATTTATTTTTTTATTTTTTCTTTAATTTCATATGTTATCTAACACATATTACCTTGATAATGTTGGTATAGTCTCCACACATTATTCATTAGACCCTCGTTACTAGTTGTTAACCTCTAGTATACAAGGAGGCACACTTGAGGTCAAGTGGAAACCCAGTTCGGGCAACAGTTTAGTGGCTTTCGGGACCGAGAAATTACATGTGGTATCTTAGTGAATGAATTTAATTTTAGTATTAAAATTAAAAAATGAAAATAAAAAAAATATTTTATTATTTATAGAATAAATTATAAATAATAAGGTTCTCAGAGCCACCCATGATATTATTTTATAGCATAGTTAAAGTGGGTTGTCAAACTGAACCAAATAAGAACATGCCACATTTTAATGAATGACTATGATTTTGAAAATGGTTTATTTTATAAATAATATAATTAATTAAAAATAATAATGACATTATTTTGATACTTTTATGTATGTGAATCAATTTTGAATGTGGTTTAATACATAATAAATAAAATAGAAATAAAATGATATATTTTACTTCATGGAGGTAATAGTCCTCACGACACATAATTACTGATTTAATTTCCAAAAAAATGAGAGGAAAAGATAATATATTATGATTTTTATCTTCAAAAACATAATTATATTATATACTTCACATTTTTTCTTCAATTATACCCTTATAATCATTGAAGAGTGGTAGTGGTGAAAAACGGAATTTGTTGCTTCGTGCAGGTGTTTGTATTCACAACACACAAATGATGATTTTATTTTTCCTAATATAAAATGGGAAAGGTGGTTAATAGTGATGATGTTGGTGCCTTATAACTAACTTATTTAGTACTGTATTATGTGTTTAATTATTAATATTTTTTTTCACAACATGGTTTTCCTCTATAAGACATTTGTATATGATTATGTCTTAGGAATATATATTACACAAAAAAGGCCATAGTAGTTCACTAGTATGATGAGAACCAAGAGGTTACAAGATATTATTCTTGAATATATGTTCTATTTCTAGATGATATAATCTGATGGAGAATAGAAGATATATGATATTAGGGTTAGGATGCTCATAAGAAATCGAGACACTTTCTCAGGGTGTTTACCCTAGGTAATCTCAATGATTGGATGTTATGAGAACATACCCATCAATAGAAAATATAGATTTACATATTTCATTGTATATTCATATCAGTGGATGTGTGTATTGATACCTATACTTTATTATTATGATTAATTGATTTAAAGACTCACATACTTTGATGACTTGATGAAAACCATGATGACATATGTTTGTGGTGATGTAGGATAGTTGTATAAGAACCCTTATCTTTATTACAAATTAATACATAATTTATTATATAAAATTACACTTATTACAACCCAAAATATTGATAAGTCTAGTTTATTTTGGAATTAGGTACATGACATAACTTATTGAACATGGGATACAACAACATTATTAATAACTTAACATGCTTCTAAAATCCATGGGTGTTTAAAACTACACGAGATATCCTGGGGAAAAAAAGAAAGGGTTGTGCTACAAATCCCAGTAAGAGAATAAACAATGAATAAGATGAAGATGATGTTAAATTTCATAGAATAGGCATATCAATCTGGTATAAAAGGAACATGAATAATATGGAATGATATATCATGATAATCATAGAATGGGAAAATGGAAAAAACCTAAAAAACTAAATCATAAAACATAAGTCAAGACTAAAACCACCAATACATCATGGTGGAAAAATTACCATAAAGGAATGAAATTAACTACCTATCCCAACAAGGTTTATCATTATACGAAACATTACCCAATGCATTGGAGTGCTATTTGGGTACACCCATCATGTACATTTCATTCTCATGCTTAAGTGTGCCACATAGATCGTAAAACATGGATTCATTCATAATAATATTTTATTCCATGATTACGGAGTATAGAATAAATATATGCAATAACCTAATAAAAATTATATGTGAATAAATGTGATCACTTGTGATAGGAAATAGGTATGGTATTCACAACAAAATTGTTTTGGCGTGGAAGATAGCAGTAAAAGTTCGACAGAATAACAATGTCACATAAAGATTCGTAAAAATGTTCTGATGAGAGAAAAGTGGTCTATCATCACATAGAAATAAAATGGGTAGTAATAGGGAAATTTAAAACCATATTATAACATTATAAATTTGTAAAAATAAGTCATAAGGTAATGAAGAAATTTGAATGCAGAAAAGAATCCTAACTATAGTTCATCATGCAAACGAGTGTGCATAAAGGACAATGGGTGGATTAATGAGAGTGAAAGGGGATATCATAATTAATTCATTAAATTTAAATTAAAGGGAAATTTTGCGAATATATTCCAACCTAAGAAAATAGAATTTAAGAGAAATAACATAAAACATGTGCTTGCATGGAAATGAGAGGAGAGAAGTCCCTTATGAAGTTTTAGTATGGTAAAATGTATACATAAAGGATAATGTAAATATTAATGAGAGTGAAAGGTTTATATAATCAGATATACATAAAAAGGAAATTATGTTGTATATAAAATAAAATATCCCAATATTAACAAATGGAAATTAATAAGCATTACATGAAAATAAGTGATTGAATAAAAAAGAGAGTCGAAGATCGGTTTCAGAATTTCAGCATAGTAACCAAATTTTTAAAGGTAGAAATGAGAGATAATAAATGTTATATTATTAAAATACCATATATTTGGCATTAGGTAATGTTTATAAATAAATTAAATTACCAAAATTGTAATTTAAATGCAAATTCGAATGAAGGGGATTGAATTGAAAGGAGGAGAGGAAGGTGAGGATCTCTTACTTGAGTGTGTGACACAAAATGATTGGGAAGGGCTTATTGAGATCTTGGATTAACCATTTTAGTGATCTAGAGAGTATATGGAAATTTATTGACGTTCTATAAGGAATTTTAGTGAAGAGAAAATGGAATCTTGGGTGATTTTATATAGGAAATAGGGGGGATTTATATATTATTTTAGTTTTGGACACTAAATAAAAAAATAACCAAAAAACACAAACCATACCATAGTTTTTGATAATGTTTTCAGAAAAATGGGAGTGGTTTAAATAATTTTATAAGGTAAAGGAATGAACTAAATAAAATAATTCCCTTTCTTATGTAGAGGCGAGTTATGATACTAGAGAAATGGTTTTAAAACCACAAAATATATTACATGTTCACTAGGATTCATAATGTATTTATAAAATAATTAATATTAAATAAAAATAAAATTATTTTAAAGGTAAAAAATTTATTTGGTAATGGATCCCATTTATGGTAATTACTATATCGCTTTTGGGTCATTATGATGTCATAAAATAGAAAATATATTTATAGGATATTTGATTTTTACTTGAAAATTCAACTGTCTTAGAAAATTATGAAAACTTCACTATTAAATAATTTCAACATTATCATTCCAAAAATAATATTCATTTTATCTATTTTTTTTAAATATTTGAATTTTTAATTTCAAAATAATAACTGTCATTTATTGTAAATGACGAATTTTTTGACAATAATACTTTTCAAACACTTATAAATATTACGTTTAACTTCATAAAAATTAAAAGATAAGTTATATTTATTAGAAATTATTGAATAATAATATTTTATTAAATTATTATTTATTTCAAAAATACCATAATTCATCAAAATTATTTTCTAAATTGAAATGCCTTATTACTCAAAAATATAATTTTTGTTTTATCAAATTTTTCTCAAAGATCATTAATTAATAATTTGTAACGTAACAAAAAAAATTCATTAATATATTTAAATGAAAATTTAAATATTCAAAACATTAGGGATGATTTTTTTATAATAGTTTTTTATTATATTTTCCTTAATTATCATATTTAACTTTTACTATAATAAAAAATATTTTCTATTGTTATTATTGATATTTTCCGAAAGTTATTCTGACATTATTACCTAATATTAATTATTATGATTGAATATATGGATTCCATTTTACTAAAATTAATTCACAAAGTGGGATAATTTAATTTAAAAAAAACAGGCAAGCTTGATGGAAAATAGTTTTCATAGAAATCCATTTTTTCAAGGAAAAGTTGATTTCTCTTTAACTATAAATATAGTAATATAAATATAGATATTTAATATAAAAATTTAATTTAAATCATTAATCCTTAGGGGTTATTTTAATTAATTATAATTTAGGTTTATTTTCATTTTAAAATAGTTTTCAAAATAAATGAATTTAAAGCTTAAAAATAAACTTGTACTAAAATCTGTTATAAATATAATCTAAAATTAAATTAATTAAATAAAATTAAGGAATACATATTTTACCTTGAAATAAAATTAAATGTATAATTATACTTCAAAATAATTAATTTATCAATATAGAATAAAATTTTCATAAATTAGTGTTTTTCATTATTCATTGAAAAATTTATATTTTCTGAAAATTTTTAAATTTTCAACCTTAGTTAATTATGATATTATGATTTCAAAAATGGTTTTAATTTTATAAAATGAATTTTTTAAATTTTATAAAATATAATTTTAATATGTTTTTTCATAGAAATAAATAAAAATAAATTTTTAAGAAAACATACGAAAGGAATTACCAAAAATTGATTAATTATTTTATTATAATTTCTAAATATATTTATAATATATATATATTTAATAATTTATTTAATGAAACCATAAACAAAAATTTAATAAAAATGTTAAAACGATCATATCTAAATAATAATTTTTTGTTCCTTTTCGTTGTTGTGTATCACATAGGCTATCGAATATAGTTTTATCTTTTAAAAACATGGGGCATTACATTCTTCCCCATTTAATAAATCACATCCTCTTAATTTATATTTAAAATCAGTAAGAAAAGTTTTTCCTCAAGTAAATATCATTATTTACAACGTACATTTTAAATGGGGTTAATAAAGAATCATCTTCAAAAGGGAGAAATTGAAGTACGAAGGTCATCACATAACTAGTTTTCAACGTATGAGAACATTAGTGAGAAGTAAAAACATCGACCTAGAAGATAAAGATAAAACCAAAAAATTAGTTGAGTATAATAGATATCATGGTAAATATAATTTCAATGACCAAAATAACATAAATCTATGATAGAGAAAATGGCCATCAATTCATTATAATATTAAAAAAAAATTGATTCAAGATTATTTCTATAGAGTTGAGGAATTACATTATCATATAGACTAAGAACATAAAGATATACAATTTCTTGAATATTATAATCAATTTATAGTAAAATATCATATTTTTATCCAAATTATGAGAACTCAAAATTTGTTTTTTATGTTTCAAGCACTATAAAATTATAAGGGATAACGCAATACACCAAAGAATAACAAGATATCTCTTATTTCTTTACTAAATCCAAAATTGTTATCATAATGTGAGATAATACCTTAAAACATTAGTCTTTGAAATTATTGAAATAACCAAAAGGATTAACATAGATCATTCCTTAAATAAATACCCATATATAACACTAATATCCTCAAAATTAACTAGTTTTTTAACATCAAAGTATTCTGCATACTATTCTTCATACACCTCTAGAAACATAAGATCATTGATCTTAGATAATCTTAATGGGTAAATATACCCCATAAACAAATAATAATCTCCCAAATTATCATTAATCACATCAAAATAAAAAATATTTTATTTAGTTATTACATTTTCAAAAAAATATAACACTAAAATTCCATTATATAATTCTTAAAAAGTTTTATCAATGATTTTAAAAATAAGTTTAGACTTGAAAATATAATCCCAAGAATAAATAGGTTTTTCCCATAATAAATTACTTATTAAGGATCATAAATCGTTGAATCATGTATTTTATAAAACATAACATTATCGCTAAATAAATTTTATAAGTACTCGATACAATTCGAAATAAATTTCAAGTCCTTCTAGAAAAACCACTATGATAAATCCTTAGACATTTCATGATTATTATATCTAGAGTATCATCGATATAATATTCTTATGGAATAAATCTAAAATACCCATGCATAAAGATATTAATCTTTACACTAAAAGAAATTCCACAATATAGGTCCTCCCTTAATCCCAAACATTTGAGATATATATGCTTTCTTGTAGTATAATAATAAACATAATATAGAATATCCATACTCCTCCTTTTACCTTTATTGAATCGAATGGTGATTAGTAGTACGAATAGTGATTTCTATATCCCATTAATTTGTATTGGATTTATAAGAGGAAAACCATTCCTTAAATAGGAAAACCTAAAATTAAACTAAAGGATGACTGATATTATTTTCAGGAAGAACATTCAAACAAACATCTATATGGTATACATAGTAATTTTTTTAATGATGTAAAATATTTATGGGTGGTGACTAGATATTATTAGAAAACTTAAAATAATTATAGTAGGGCAGGAATTTATAAAAAACATGAAATTCACTATTCTGGAGTAAATTTTTCATATACATCTTTCATCTTGATCCATCCAAACATTGTACTTTCCTAGTTACCTTGTTCTTGGATATTGTTAATGAAAATAATGCTTCTTATCCCTTTGAATAGAGAATTGGCATAGATAATTCCCAACTTCTCTACATTTATGACATAGAATTGTATAAGGAACATTATATATATTTTTATTTACATCCATCATATTATCCATTTTTCCATGGAAATTGTATACCTTATGCCCCATATTCATATACTTAAAACATCTCCCAGTTCCATTGGGAAATATAACTTGGTGCCTCTTTCCACTCTTGTGGTACAAAGGAATTTGAGTCCTCTATCCATTATCACCATTATTATATAGACTTAACTAAGATTTAATCTTCCTCTTTATTTACTTCTTTGGGTATTCAACAAATATCCAGTTATTAATTGTGATTTTTGATATCTAGTTTGACATAATCACAATATGTTCTACTTGAGCACCCATCTAATTCGACACATCTTTTGGGAAATCATGAAATTTTCCTTCACATTGTTTACTCAATTACTCCTATATTCATTCATTTCCTAGAACAAAGGGAATAAAAATTTATGATGAGTATTTTTAAACGCATAAATAGGAATCCAACGACATTGAAGTGATAACTTATAAAAGAAATATATTTTTCTAACTTATGAATTTATAGGCTTCAATATATATCATCCATGGTCTATTTTATAATATTGAAACATATTTTATTTTTTGATCCCATAATAATGGTTCATAATGTGATTTTGAATTTACCAAATCATATCTCCTCGGATTGTCAAACTAGGTGCACAGTGAGAACCATTGTCACGCATGAGGTTACCCTGAGTTCGGATTGGGGCACCTTGTCATTGTTTTTACACCAAGGTATATATATGATAGAACCACGTAAACATACAGTATTTAGATATGAATTTATTTTATTGATAAGCTAATTACTCCATACTTACCAAAATTTAGGGATGCTTTCTTATACATATTCTTATCCCAAAAGTTTTCATTATATTTTTCTAATCCTAATACGAAAAATAACTAATCATTTTCTATAATACTAAATATAACAATAATTATCTTTATTACAAATTAAAACATAATTTATTACATAAAATTACACTTATTAGAACAATAATGTTTAAGAATTCTAGTTTCATTTGCAATTAGGTACATGATATAACTTTTTGAACATGGTATACAACAATATTTTTAAAAACATCCTTAACATGCTTCTAAAATCCATGCATGTTAACAATTGAATGAGATATCCCGAGGGAAAGATAATAAAGGGGTGAAATATAAATCCCAGTAAGAGAATAAACAAGGCATAAAATGAAGAAGATATTACATTTTAGAGAATAAGAATATCAATATTCAATAAAAGTAACATGAATAATATTGAACGATAATGCATAATAATCATAACATGGGAAATTTGGAAACAACTTAAAAAACTAAATCATAAAACAAAGGTCAAGACTAAACCAACAATAAAATCATGGTGGAGAATGTACCATGATGGAATTAGGCTTAATACCTACCACAACATGATGTATCATGATACTAAAAATTTCCTAATGCATTGGAGTGCTATCTGGGTGCACCCACCAAGTGCATTTAATTATCATGCTTAAGTTTGACACATAGATCAAAAAAAATGGATTCATTCATCATCTATTTTATTATACGGTTGAGGAGTTTAGAATACATATATGTGAGTACCCAATAAAATTTATATTTTCATAAATGTGAACACCATTGATAGGCAATGGGTATGGTATTCCATACACTATTGTTTTGTCATGGAAGATTGCGGAGAAATTTCAATAGCATAACGATGTCATTTAATGATGCATAAAAATTGGTTGATGAGTGAGAAAAGGGTATATCATCACATATAAATAAAATTATCAGTAACAGGGATATGTAAAATCATATCAAAACATTAGAAATTTGGAAATATAAGACATAAGAGAATTAAGAAACATGAATAAAGAAAAGAATCTTAATTATATTTTGTTATGGTAACAGGTGTGAATAAAAGATCATGGGAGGATTAATGAGAGGGTAAGATGGTATAATTATTTATAAATTAAATTTACCATTAGGGTAAAATGGAAGAATATATTCCAACATAAGAAAATGAAATTTTATAGGCACAACATAAAATAAGTGCATGAATGGAAATGAAAAGAGAGAATTTTCTTATGAAAATTTGGCATGGTAACTAGTATACAAAATGGATCAAGGTAGGATTCATGAGAGTGAAAGGGATATATCATCATTTATAAATATAAATTAAATTATTTGATATTTTTATGAACATATAACAATATGAAAAATGGAAATTAAAAATCATAATATAAAATTAGTACTTGAATAAAAATGATAGTGGAAGATCCCTTACAGAATTTTGGCATAGTAACAATTTAGGTAAAGGTACAAATCAGATATAATAAATGATATATAATTAAAATACCATAAATTGGAAGTTATAGTATGTTTATAAATAAATTACATCATAAAAAATTTAATTAATAAGACAAATTCCAAAGGAGGTGCTTGTATTGAAAGGAGGAGAGGAAGTTGAGGATCCTTTACTAGAGTGTGTGAATCCAAATGCTAGGTATGGGATTATTAAGAGCTTGGGGGAACCTATAGGGGAATATTTAGAGTATACTTTTGAGTATGTAGGTTCTCTAATTAGTTTTATTGAATAAAAAATTGGAGTTTGGGTGGGTTTATATAGGCAATGAAGATGACTCCATTATTATTTTGGTTTTGCAGTCTACATAGTAATCTAACCAAACCACAAAAAATCCCCTATTTTTTAACCATGGTTTATACCAAAAGGGATAAGATTAAAATATTTTTAATGTTAAATGGGATAAATAAATAAAAATATTTCCTTTGATTACGTGGAGATGATTAATACTCTTAATGAAATGATATTAAAACATTAAAATATATTACATGTTATGGGGGATTCATAATTGATTTATAAAATAAATAAAATAAACTAAATATAACATTATTTTAAATGGAAATTATTCATGGATCCCATTTATAGTAATCATTACCTCACTTTTGGGTCATTATGAGGTCATAAAACATAAAGTATATTTATACGCTATTTAATTTTTACCAGAAGACTCTCTTAATTTTTTTTTTAAAAATTTACCATTGGATAATTTCAATGTTATGATTCCAAAAATAATATTCATTTTATATATATAATTTTATTAATAAGTGAATTTTACCTTTCAAAATAATATTTGACATTTATTAAAAATGTTAGGTTTTTTTGACAATAATAGTTTTCAGACCCTTATAAAAATTACATTTGAATTCATAAAAATAATATGATAATATATATTTAATAAAAATTACTTAATAATACTATTTTATTAAATTATTATATATTTAAAAAATACAATAATTCATCAAAATGAATTTCTGAATTGAAATTTCTTATTACTCAAAAATACAATTTCTATTTTATCAAATTATTCTAAAAAATCATTAATTAATTCTTTATAATGTAAAAAAATACAGTCAATGTTATAGTGAAATGAAAATATAAATATTAAAAACGTTATGGTTACTTAATTTAAAATCATTATTAATATTTTTTTATTATTTTACCCAAAATTAACTTATTTTACTTTTGCTACAATAATATATATTTATTATAGTTATTATTGATATTGTCCAGAACATATGATGATCATATTACCTAATATTAATTATTATTATTAAAAATATGGTATCAATTTAGTTAAAATCAATTAAAAATAGAGGAATAATTTAATTTAAAATAAAACCTGAAAGTGCGATGGAAAGTAGTTTTTTCATAAAATCCATTTTTTCAAGGAAAAATGATTTTCTTTAACTATATAACTAGTAATATAAATATAGACATGTATCTAAAAAAATTGTTTAAATAATTTCTCAAAATTGTTTATTTTAATTAATTATAATTGATATAATTTTTTTATTTTAAATTTTTTTCAAAATAAATCCACTTGAAGCTTAAAAATAAAATTATACGAAGATCTGTTATAAATATGAAATAAAATGTAATTAATTGAATAAAATTAATCAATTAATATTATATCTATAAATTTAATTAAATTTATAATTATACTTTTATATTAATTAATTAATAAATATAAAAATAATTTTACATAAAAACTATATATTTCACTATTCACTAAAAAATATATATTTTCAAAAAAATTGCACATTTTCACCCTCAGTTAAAACTTATATGATGATATAAAAATTGGATTTCATTTTATCAAATAAATTATTTATATTTCATAGAATATAATTATAATATATTTTTACGTGTAAATAAATAAAAAATATTTTTGGGGAAAAAATACAAAAAGGAATTACCAAAATTTCATGGATTATTTTCTAATAATTTATTAATATATTTAGAACATATATATTTCATAAATTAGTTAATCAACTAATATCCATAAATTTAATAAAAATGTTGAAATTTTATATTTAACTAATCATTTTTTGTTTGGGTTCAGTGTTGCATATCACATTGGCTATCAAACAATGTTTTTGCTTTTGAAAACTCAAGGAATTACATGTCGAGTGCATTAGGAGTGATATTTTATTAATATATAATATGAGAACATATTTATCACTTCTGTATTATTATGGAAGATGATATCCTTGGACCTTTTTTGGGAATAAAACTGCCTGAGTAAATCTAAGTCCATGATGTTCAGTGGGTGAGTTCATTTTTAGAATTTCAAAGGAAGGGACATTGAGCATATCAGATGATGAAACCATCATGCAACTTTATTTAATTAAGATATCATGATAAATATATTATATTACACTATAAATTTTTATAGGATATTGGATCTCATTTTGACATTACCTTTCTTCTCTATGGGTGCCTTCGCGTATTATTAGGCCCTAACATCGGAATTTAGGTGTTATTTCTTAATGTTAATGAGAAAAAAGGCTAGAGAGCCACATATTAATTTTATCTGCAGTCCTAGTTAAATTCAATCACTGAATTTAACATTTTAGAATAAATAATAATTATTATGGTTTGATGATCACCATAATTTAATCACAATTTATTTGAAAGAAAAAGTGGATGAAATAGTAATAACAATATTTTTTTCAATGTTTGGAATATATAATATTTATTATACTGTATTTTTTGATGAATAAGGAAGTTATATTTATTTACTAAATAAATAGACATTATTCAAGGATTAATAAATTTTGAAGTGGGAATGTGGAATGTGCTTAATATTATGATTAGAAATGTAATAAATGATAATTCTTTATATTATTAAATTTCGACACATTCCATGTGATTAATGATAAAAATATTATATTTGGAAAATGGGTAAACTAAGAATTATAAAGTTTAAAAGGATTTTATACAATTTACCAACCCCAAAACATCCATAATAATTATCTAATTATATCACTTTCCATAATTATTATTATTTTTAACAAATGATAGAGAGAGAATATCTCAAGGCCCAGAGAGAGATACAGAGATCTAGAATGTTATCTCTCTTGAACCTCTCTCAATAAATATAGAGATAATCAAGAGTTATACCTTATTAAAGTATAATTTTATCGTGATCAACCTTGAACAACACAATCAATTAGGATAAAAAATGTTATCACTCACCAATTATATAAGGATGTTTAAATATTATAGTTCATTTGTGGATCATTTTTAGAGGGATTCTGAACATGGATACTTTAGTGTAATAATGGTATGAAAAATTATAGTCAAACAAATAATTCATGAAGAGATAATTATAAGTTGAGGTATTTCTATATCTTCTCATATATTAATGATAAATTTCATGTAAAGATCTTCCACTTGTAGGTCTGGTGTTTTTTCTTTAGTCAGGTAATCTAAAACATTCATAGTATAAGTACTTTGTCATGTGAAATAACAATTATTCATAAATTAAGGAAATAATATGAGTTCTCTATTCCAACAAAGGTGATTATAATGTTCCCAAAACCATCAAGTGATTTTAGGGAAGTCACTTATTTAATTTATAATTATTTATTATTTTTTGACTATTCTCATGAATTATTGATTAATCTTATTTAAAATTTATTAACATTAATATCTAAACATCATCATATATTCAATTATTCATCATCTCTGAAAAAACCAGCAAAATGTTAATATTAAAATAAATAAAGATAAAAAACCCCATATGGAGGTGCCTGGGGTTATATCTATACAAAACCAAAGTTCATGAAATATAATTACTATATACACATTGTGCATTAGTGGTTCTACTCCATATATGATGGTAAAGTCCTATTAACTAGAAAAAATATAATTGGTGTTTATATCCAGATAGACTAGACATGGATTGAATATTTACATGCCATGTAACCACTGTACATGAGTTGTTGTACTCATTTTCTCAGGTTCAAGAACATGAGGTATCCCAAAATTCCATATATCAAATAAATGAAATGGAAACTAAAATTCCATGAAACTATGAGGGAACACACCACTTTAGATGGACATAACAACATATACCTCAAACTCGTTGATAATAGGAAACATACCTAGTCCCTAGGTGTGTGCTATAGACACAGGTAGAAGACAGTAAAAACCATGTAGCATATTTCATTCCATGTAGTCTTTTATAGATAGTGTACTTAATTTATTATAGGGCGAAAAACTATATATATTATAAAAAATATTTACATTTTTTCTGTGTGTCATTTAGTTGATAGTTCGCACCATGTCATAGGATCAATAATTTTATATCAAATTAATTTTCTTATGAGATTACAAATATACAAGTTTATGTGATTAGTAACATTACGTGTCATTTCCTACATGTACACTTGTGTACTTCATTAATTTTTAATGAAACTAATTTTGTTTAAAATTATGGATTATTGTGAGTTAAGGGTTCATGGATGGAATTAAGATAAATTAAATTAATTGGATTAATTTGTAGTGCGTCAACATAATTAATGAATGGATAAAAGTAATTTATAACAAGATAGAAAATGTATTGTCATTTCATGTTGTGTGCATTATCATGAGATTTCACAATCTATGTGTATGTGATTGGATTCTTTTAATTTATCATTATTAAATTAAAAATTTGTGACTGGTTTTTCATCCCCTCATTATTATGTATTGTACTACTTTCACATGGTTTCTTTTATGGAAAAACCAATTTTACAATCCATTGGATCCCTCACCCAAAAGTGAGTAAAATACTATATAAGTATGGACCACCCAAGAAAGAGGAGGTTGTATAAGTCTAGAAGATGAGGTAAAACCAATCAAATTGATACTTAGAAGCAATGGTGAAATGATGTGACACAAAACCAGTTATGGTTTAAGGTGTTTTACACTATGGAATAGGGTTAGTTTTCCATTTTTTAGATAAAATAACCGTTATATAATCTGATGAGCACGAAACTTATATTTTATTTCTGCTAGTTACATGGTTAATTATTTATGTTTGTGGATGTTGTTTGATCATTTAATAAATGAATTAATAAGAATACAAGATGGAATAAAATATAACTGGATTATGCATTCATGTTTTATCAATAAATGTTTAATAAATAAAGAAAAATCAACTTATTATTAAAAATTCATGTGAAATGATAAAAATGTGATTTTATGCATAATGATTAAAATCCCTCAACTAAAATATTAAGTAAGTATATCCTTCCACTACTTGAGTTATAATCTACGTCATAGTTCAAATTTATTAACCCACCTAAGCTGGGTTGATTTCAATTATCATATTACTTTTAGCTAAATGTTTTGGGTAGAATTAATAGGGTTCACATCAAGGTTTGACTGCCTATGTAAGGAATGGCGTAATTAAGAGGCAAGGGTAGAGGAAATATTTATTAAAGATTTCAGGATTGGGTTATCAACTCAATGGATCAATGTAACATTGAGTTTATGAAGTTGGAAAGTTACTCCTACGTGAAACCATTCAAATAACATTTCAAAACCAAGCATGGGTTATGAGAAGGAAAATATTAATCTTTCCAGGTAAATATCTACGTGAAAAGATATTTTGAAACTAATGGTGATGACTATTAGTTTTTGATAAATAGTAGGATATTGATGGAATTTAATTTAAATTTAATAATCTATTTTATAATCTATTAATGCACTAATTATCTGCTCTAAATTTCTTAAAATATAAATTAATAAAACTTTAAAAATATCACAATGATCCATAATATAAAAGAATAAATTTATCAATGTCATGAATTTCAAGGAATATTATAGGAACTTACAAGTTATATAGTTATATGAATGTAAAAAGACTATCTCTACCTAAATCATTTGGGAGACACAATGGATGTCCAATGTTTAATAAAATCTTCCATATCTAGTGAGCATCAAAATTAATATGAGGATATAGTTGTGTATAACATCACTTATTATTTTTTTGGATCTCTATTAATAGAAGGAGAAATCAAAGAGATATGAGATATACAATACATTGTTCATGTAAAATCACAGAGAGTCGGTGCCAGCTGGGATACATGTAGTCTGGATTATTGTATACACTGAGTGCCTAGATATATTGGGGGTTTAATATCCTTGATGATCTCTTCAATGATCTCATTATTTTCTCACTATCTAAAAACTAATGTTTATTTATTGTGAATTATAATATGATAAATAGAGAGAAGACACTTTTGGAACTTATTACAATTACTTTCCAAGTAGATAAAGACATGGGGCATAAAAAACCCATAGTCCTTATAGTGAATAAGAAGAGGAGGAGCAAGGAAAATGGATCAACACTCATTCAAAGTGTAAGTCTCTAGATAATTTTTCTTCTAATTGGAAGAAGATATAGAGGAATGGAAAGGAATAGGATATACTATATTTTTCATCTAGAAAGTAGGTCCACTGGAATAGGAATTTCACTCATTCAAAAAAGTAGGGGGAATCTTAAGGGGAATTCGAAATCAGGTGTAATCATTCCATGTCTATAATTTGGGACTTTTATAAAGGATTTTATCCTCTTAGTTATATCCAACAACTGAAACCAAATAAATTTTAGATGGTTTTCAAAGATGAGGTAGATCTATAAGCTTCCAATGGACTGTGGGTGGTTGCTCTATCCATTGAAGACAACTATCTCCCATTTCCAAAATTATTGATTTTGGGATTAATGAATTGTTATTTCATACCTAATATTATTAAGAAGACAGTTTTTGTTTCTTGTCTAAATTTATATAGATTTATATTCATATTTGGAAATAAGTGTAGCTACTTTTATAAAGATAGATTATTTTATGGTATGACACAATTAAATAACAATATTTATGTATTGAAATAAAAATATATATATTGGGAAAAGATAATGAAATGAATATTTCCGAATCATTTAACACCTAGTTGTGGAATCAGTGTCTTGGTCACATAAACAAGAATCATTTTACAATGCTCTATCAATATGGATACTTATACTCTTTTGTTTTTAAACCAATTGAAAGATTCCACACATTTATACAAGTAAAAATGACTAGAACCACATTCATTTGTCAAGGTTAAAGGGCCATAGAGATTATAAAATTGGTACATATTGATGTACGCAAACATTTTCAAGTAAAATATGGAGCTAGATTCACACATATTATTACTTTTACAAATGAATCGAGTAGGTATTATTATATCTAATTAATGAAGTATAAGTCTAAATCCATTGATATGTTAAAATAGTTCATGAATGAAGTTGAGAATTAGCTATGTAAGAAGATAAAGAAACATTGATCAGATCTAGGTAGAAGATATGTTAGCCAAAATTTTATTAACTTTATATGCGAATATGTGATTTTATCTCAACTCAATCCACCTTATACAAATAAATGGAATGGTCATAATGAAAATAGTAACCACACACAACTAGATATTTTATGGTTGACGAATAGTTACACAATAATTCCATTATAATTTTGGGGATATTCATTATATAGGGAATTATACTTACTAAATTGAGTACTGACTAAAGTGGAAAATGCTATTTCCATGGAGTTATGAAGTGAAAAGAAACTCATTTTTTCACATGGTCATCCATGTGGTTGAAATTAATTTGATAAGAGTATATCAAAAAATAAAATACCACTCCGAGGTATGAAGTGTATATTTATAGGGTATCCCAATTAAATAAGGGAATACTATCTATACAACCCCTTAGACTCTAAAGTAACTATCAGTAGACATGTTTTCATTATTGAGGGGGAGAAAATCCTCAAGGAGGTTTGTGGGAGAAATATTATCAATGACGAAGTTTATGCTCATAATACAAAATATTTATTATTGGAGAAGATTACATAGTTCCCCATTGAATATGTTGTTCCTAAAACACAAGTACTATATAAGTGTGAAAGAGAGGTAACCGAATAGGTGAGACATGGTTTTCTAGTCACCGATGATGGTTAACCATTGTGTTTTAACAATAATTATCCTCTATCTTATAACGAGTAAGTAGATATAAAGAAATATATAAGATTGAAAGATGCCATTAATACTGAGACGTAATACATTTATCACAACCAATTTTGGGCTCTAATCGATTCACTAGTTGATGTAAATCCCATAGGGTGTAGATGAGAATTCAAGAGAAATATAAACATTTAAGGAAAAATAAAAACCTATATATAATTGATGGGGGATAAAGGGTTTAGAAAATATTAAGTGATTTTCAATGACAAAACATTTTCTCTAGTTTCCATGTATAGATTCATCAGAATTTTTGTTTCTAAAGAATATTTCAGTGATTATGAAATTTGGTATATGGATGTGAAAACTATTTTCCTTAACAATAACCTTTAGGATGATACATCTATGACACACCCAAAAGGGGTTTTGAATCTAGGAAATTCCAAAAAGGTTTGAAAGTATTAAATATCTATTTATGGATAAAAACAAGCATCCTTGTCATGGAATATTTGGTTCTATGAATCCATAACATAATTTGGTTTCATTAAGAATGAATGTGTTCCATGTTTTTTAAGTTGTTTTTTAGAAGTAAAAGTATTTTCAATGTAGTATATGTTTATGAAAAATTAATAATTGGAAACAGGATACAATCCTTAAAAGAGATCAAGTAAGGGTTAAGAAAGTTCTTCTCCATGATGTACATAGGTAAAGTATCCTAAATTATAGGGATACAGATCACATGTGATTGATCCAAGAGGCTTCTTAGACTTTGTCAAAGTATATACAATGAATATATACTAAAGTTGTTTAGTAAGGAAAAATCAAAGAGGGGATTGGTTCGAATTCCATATGGTATACAACATTCCATGAAAATTCATCCTTATACATAAGATTAAAGATACAATGATAAATATACAATACGTTTATATGATAGTATCTATCATGTATTCAATTTTAGGCAAGAGGATTGATTTTTCATATGATTTGAGCATGGTAGGAAAATATCAATAAGAATCAGGTGAACAATATTAGATTGTTGTTAATAATATCCATAATTATCTAAGGAAACATAATGATATGTTCTTGGTGTATGCTTAAGATGAAGAGCCAGTGATTAGGTGTTATAAAGATTCTAGATTTCAGATTGATCAAAATGATTTAATGTAAGAGTTAGGATATGTATTTTTTCTCATTGAAGAAGCTATGAGATGGAAGAGTTCCAAACAAATATTTGTCACCAATTCTACAATAGATTCTAAGTATATTTCTTCTTATGATGCATCTACAGAAGTGGTTTGGATTCAAATAATTTTCTAGGAGCATGATGTCATTCCTACTAGTCTAAACCCTATCACAATTTACTATGATAACACTACAACAATTACAATTTTTAGAGATAAAAGGTAACATCAAATGGAAAATCACATACTTCATAAGCTTCACCACTTGAGAAATTTTTTTCAATGAGGTGAACTTATAGTGAATAGAGTATTTATGGAGGAAAACTTGTGTGGACCCATAACCTAGAATTTATTTTTCTAAATTTATTTGAATTTTGTGAGAGCTAGTAGATCGAGATATGTTATCAGTTTAATATAGTAAAGGTGGGAGTCTGTTAGATTTAGTTATCTAGAACCAACTTCTTTGGTACTTGATTATATATTTTCATTATCAATGAATATTTTTATAAGATCATGTTTTTTCATCTCTAAGACATTTATATTTGATAATGTCATAATAATATTTTTTTTCACATTAAATATCACTGAAGTTCCCTAATATTATGAGAACCAAGAGATTCCATGGTATTATTATCGAATATATCTTCCATGGATAGATGATATTATCTGGTGGGACACAGAAGATACATGGTATCAGGGGTAAGAGGCTTATAAGAAACTCAAACCCCTTCAAATGGTGTTATCCATTTTTAATCTCCAATATAGGTGGTTATAATAATAGTCTCCTCAATTAGAAATACATATTTCCATGTGTAATTGGATGGTCCTATTAGTAGATTTTTTTATTAATACTTAGACTTTAAAATTATCATTAATGGATTTCGTGAATCATATACTTTTATATATTAGTATAAATCATGATGGAATATGTTTGTGGTGAGGTAAGATATGTTGGGTGAATGATGAGTGATATTTCATTAATGTATAATGTGTGAAATTATTTATCCATTTTACCCCTTCACTAAAGTTAATATCTTATCCCCATTTATGGGAAATGGAACTTCCTGAGTAAATACTTGGGCATAGTTTTCGGTGGGTGAGTTAATTTTTAGGAATTAAAAGAAATAGACGTCAAGAATATAGGTTTAAGACAATGGCATGAAACCTTTTTTATTTTAGATTTCATGATTAAGGTATTATAATACGTGATCAATATTTATAAGAGGTTGGATGTCATTTGAAAGTATCTTATTTCTATATGGTTTCCTTGACACATTACTACAAACTTACCTCATAATTTATGCAACTAGTCTTAATGCCACTTAGAAATAGGCTTGTATGGTCACACACTAAGTGTATTTTCAATATTTGTTAAATTCAAGAATAGATTTTAACAAGTTAGAATAAATGATATTTATTAAAGTTTGGTTGATCACCATAATTTAAGAACAAGTCATTCGAAAGAATAAATTTTTTAAATAGTAATAATAATTATTATTTACAAGTTTCAGATAATATATTATTTACTATATTATATTTTTCACTAAATAATGTAGTGTTATTTATTTATTACATAAATATTTGTTATTCAATGATTAGTAAATTTATATGAGGGAAAGTGGACCAAATTTAATGCACCAATTGAAAGTAGTATAAATGATATTTATTTATATTTTTAAATTGTTTCATATTTAGTGATGATGATGATGATGATGATGGTAATAATATTGAACTTGGTGTCATCTAATAATGGTAATGTTATAATGATCTTGTGTGCAATTTACCATCCCAAAACATACTATAATAAATATATAATTACATTAATTTATGTAATGACTTATGTCATGCACAATAGATAGAGAGTGACTCTCTCAGTCCCTAGTGATATATCTAGATATGTATAGATTTCTCCCTCATCTATATCTCTGAATCCATTGTGAGAATATAAAGAGTTATTCCTCCCTCAAGAATAATTATCTTGTTATCAAAAAAAGAACAATGAAAGAAATCCAGTTTTTTTTGTGTTAGAACCTATGAATTCTATGTTGATATTAAGAGAGTTTGGTGCATTTTCAGAACACTTATAGAGGGATTCTATACATGGATCCTATATCATAGTGAATGTATGATAAAATATAGTCAACCAGATCATCAATGAAGATATAATTACATGTTCATGCAATTATATATCTGATTATAAGTTAATTATAAAGTAATTGTAATAATACACCTCTTATAGTTATGTATTTTTTTCTTTAGTCAATTAATTAATATATTTTTTGTACACGACATTATTTTTCATTGGAAGAAATGATTATCTGTAGATTAAGACTAAAAGATGAGTTCGCGAAACTAACTAGGGAATTTATAATGCACCCACAACCACAAAATAGTTATTCCCTTATCATAAAAACTTATCTATAAAAAATAATAATCTCATTACATATAAATTAATTTATAATATTTGATAAATTAATAAACAATTGAAAATAAGTTAGGACATAAATGATTACTCATGTTGTAATCTTCACGTTATCGTTGGTGGATTCATCCGAAATGGATGTATACACCCATAATATTGTCACCTATGTCTAAATAAAAAAGAATATAATTATATGGGAATAAAAAATGGAAATTTTTCAAGAGGAAACCAATTTTTTTGGCTATTCTTAAAGGGGTGGTGAGAAACTACTATTATAAGCGATGAGAATGTAATTTTTGTAAATATTTCAACTTAATATAATGAGATCAAATGTTTCACATTAAAAAAGCACTAAAATGAAAAATATGGCTTTATGGATGTGTTAAGGTCGATAATAACTCAACAATTTAGTTTAAAACATGTTTTTAAGTCCTTTAATCTTAGAATTTTTACTTCCACCACTTTAAGTTTTACCCTCAGAACCAATTTCTAACTAAGTAATTTACATGTAATGTATAAAAATATAATTTAAATTATCCCTAACTTAGATATATGTATTCCAAATATAAAATCCACTTTATTAAGTAATATTTATATGTGTAATAAAAAGACATGTTACCATTAGCACATGTATTGTGTAAAAACCCGTTTTAGAAAAAGTTTTTTTTAAGCTTAAAATGTATGTACCGGATAAATTATCAATGTATTTTATTTTGATGTTATATATTTTTATATAATAAAGAAAATAAAATTTGAATGGATTTAATATTAGTTGAAATACAAATATTTACCAAATAATATTTAATTAAAATAAAGAACCAAAAATATTTTAACTCGAAAATATTACTTAAGTTCCTAAAATGTTAAACATATGTTTTATAAATTAAGATTATAAATTAAAAATGTATATTTGTACACCGTAAAAACATATTTGATCAATTAAAATTTTTATAAAATTATAGTTCTCTCTTAAATAAATGTAAAGTTACAGTTTTGGTGAAAATGATATTTTCACTATTCACCTAAAAATTGACTATTTTTGAAAAATAAAAAAAGTCACATTTGTTTAATAATGATATGTGAAACTTAAAAATTAAGTGAATTTTATGAAATTAAAATTCCAAAATTTATAAATGTATATCTAAAAGAGAATTAAAAATATAAAAGAAAAATTCTTTTATTGAAAATTGACTTTATTTAAACATTAAGTGTTATTAATATTGTTTCATATCAATGTATACTTTAAATATTATTAATATATTAGTTCTTATATTTTAATATCATTTATTATCCTAATAATCATTTAAAAGAGGAATATTTAACATTTTAAAACATTAAATAGTAATTTTAGAAAGAAAAATTAAATCATATTAATTATTTGTCTGCTAAACATAATAAATTTAATTGTTTCAAATTTTTTATTTTCAATAGGTTTCATTTATCATATAATTTATTAATAATTTTCATCTAATTCTCCATAAATCATTTTTGTTTAGTGTTTATTGTGAAACAAGTTATTTATGATTATATTAATTTAGAGAAAAATATATTGCAAAATCCTGGAAATTACATTCTACCCTCTTAAATAAAATGCATCCTCAAAATTTTAATTATGACTCAATTATTAAATTAGGTTAAGGTATTCTTAACATATTGGGTTATA
Organism: Viscum album; assembly: GCA_963277665.1. Taxonomy (NCBI): domain Eukaryota; kingdom Viridiplantae; phylum Streptophyta; class Magnoliopsida; order Santalales; family Viscaceae; genus Viscum; species Viscum album. The sequence goes on along the minus strand of OY728161.1, from coordinate 140,487,780 downwards.
ACTTATAATAGGATATCTACCTTACTCTATTATACTATATCGAGTTACTTATCTTTCCTTAGACAACATTAATTATATATACAATCATACAACCAAGTATTCATATATCATATATTCTCCATAAGACACCTTTTACAAAACCATTTTAAAATCAAATAAATTTAACCATAGAAAAATCAAATATTATTCTTGAAATTATCCCTATATTTAACCCTTAAATGGTATTAACCAATAGTTCATTAAGCCACACACTAGTCAATATATATCATAATCCAACAAATGTGTTAAAATTCACCAAAAATATCATGGATAACTTTTTTATAATATAATTAATAAATTAAATGTTTATAAATACCATCTAACTCACTTTTCTCAAAGTCAATAATCCTTTTAAACCTATGGGTTATCTATCCCTCCATCTTGTCTTCTTTAATAATTATGCCTAAAAATATAACTATGTCATAAAATGAAATTTTAATGTTTTTGATACAATTAAATATATGTTTCCAAACCTTTAAATGAAAACTATTGAAGTATAATCCTTCGATGTTCCATATAATCCTTATAACATTTGGAATATACCAAAATATCATTGATAAAAATCACTCACAAATGAAAATTACTATGGGTTTAAATATTTATCTTCTAAAAAAATATCGACCTCAATACCTTATGTATGACTAGGAAACTAACATTTTCTATTATAATAGTAATATAAAAACATTATAAACCATTTAAGCACGAAGAAATATTCAATTATTATACAAAATGATTTCTAGATACATACCTTTCTAAGCATCATTTCCATGATCGTATTTCAAAATAATAATAAAACCACAACCATTAGGATAATATTAAAAATATGACTATGAAAAAATAAATATGATGATGCCTCCCCCTATGAATCCTTTAATTTTATTATATAATAAAATCGGTTCACCTTATGAATATCCTTGTTCAATCTGTGGCCATCCATGGAATTTTTTATATTAGGCTCTATAACCTAATTAATTAAGATTATATTCGAATATTTTATAATGGTCTATTAAATAGAATGTAAATTAACCATAAAATATACCCAGGTAGTGTCAAATAAGTGTGAATTTAGACTTTGTTGTCATGCACCAGGTGATGGCCGAGTTAGTATCCAATATTACATTTTTAGGGTTATTACCCCTAGGTATGTATGTTTTAGAACCTGAAACTAATTGTAGTATCTGAAGAAGAATTTAATTTATCATATGACCAACTAATATAGAATTTACCAAAGGATCGGGATGATAACCAATAGTTAGAAAAATACATTATAATTATCCCTAGTATTTTCAATAAAGTTATATAGACTAATACAAAAAATAAATAACCCAACTTTGATACCAACTATATTGAACAAAGATAAATAAACACATTTATTTCATTATTTTACATAAATTATAATCCAATATCACAAATAGTCTCAAAAAACACATAAGTAAAGGATAATTCCTTGGATGAACAACTATATAGAAAAATAATTTTAATACACTAATAAATATTTATTTATAACCTATTTACTCTAAAACACATTCTAAATATCTCACATGTAATACACAGATTAGTATCCCTTGGAAATTTATCAAAATAAATGGGTGTACTCATATTATTAGTAAGGGAAATAAAATAGATAACCAATGATGATCACAATTCATCAAAAGATAAGTTTATGGGTATAAGAGAATAATGAAGATCGATGAACATAACATTTGGAGAAACATACCTAGTTAAAATATATATTATAATACCCGAGGGATCATAACATATTTTTGTTTCAAGAAAATAATAATATGGGAAAACATGAAAAAATGAATCATAACATAGTAGGTTAGGAATCACATCCTATTTCCTTTAATTAATTATACTTTTATATCATATTTCCCTCAGTGGATTAGGATTAACTAACCTATTTCCCTTGGTGAATCGAGAATCACAACTCATTTTCCATTATGTTGTGAGATATAAAGCATTACCCAATGAATTTGAGTTTTATATAGGGTCCTAATATTATATAATAAAAAACAATACATATTTATACCACAAGATATAGTCATTCAGTATATAATGAAAACTAATGGAGAAAATGGGAATCAATCAACACATCATAATGTTTCCCTAGAAATAATAATTGTGTTAACAACATTGTTTTGATGGTATCCCCAAAATTTACTTCAAAATTATAAACGGTTGGTACCCAAAATTAAATCATCCCAATAAATTATTTCACAAATAATATTTAGGGTAGTTAATAAATAATTACTTCCAAATAAAACAAATGCTTTAGAGAAAAGAGGATGTGGTAGTTAAATTATAAGAGATTTTTTTGAGATCACTTTTATCTTTGGAATAAAATTTGAACTTATAATAACTTAAAAAAGTACTTTTTAGAATGTAATTTTTTTGTGAAATTGAAAATTAATTTTAAAAATAAATATTTAGAAATAAATATTAATAATGAAACCATGAAAAAATAAATATTTCAAAATAGTGAAGTGAAAACATTTTAGAAACTTTTATGTTTTAAAAATACTCCTCAATAATAAAGCCTTGATGCAGAAATATGTGTTAAAAAATTTAAAGTTAATGGTTAAAAAAACTAAATTTTTAAAAATAAATTTTAATAATAGATCCTTAAAATTATATAAAGGTTATCAAAAGAAATATGGAGTGTAAGATAAAACATTTAATTTTTATTGTATGGAAATAAATTTTTTGAAAAACCACATAATAAAAAGTGCAACAAAATTTTATTTTGAAAATAAGAGAAGTGAAATATAAAGGTCACATGAGATAAAACATAATGATGTTTCTAATTATAAAGTATAAAATTAATGGAAATAAAATTTAGATAAGGAGGTGAAACCCATCTTAAGGAGGATATGAATTATTCTTTATAATAATTTATTTTTTCTGGGGACTAAATTTATCAAGGATGAATACTTTAAACAAAGCTTATTTTTCCACAGAGATAATGTGAAAGTGAAAAAATAAAATATTAGGGTGGATGAAACAAATCCTATATGAATGAATTTCAAGAGTATGCAATACAAACTAACAAATGGAGTTGAGTTAACAAAACCCCTTACGGTAATGGTAATATAATAATCAAAGAATATAATTGGAATACAATGAATTTGGAATTAAAATATCAGGAAATGTAATATATTAGTTATTTTTAAGTAAATGTTCTAGTGAATACACAATATAAGATAAATTATGGTGTGTAATATTAAATATATTCCATGGATTTGAAAATGACACAAAAACCCTCACCTTAACTCCAGGATTCCCCTAAAGCGTTTGAATCAATATATAATTATTTTTTTATTAATTACCAATTTAAAAACCCTATTAATATATATTTAAACTTATAATATTAAATTTTAATCATTATTTATATATATAATAATTATTTATCATCTATTTTCAATATTGGGTGTGGGCGATCTTGATCACGTTGAATTAGTATCATGATAGCGCTGTTCGTATTCATTTTTATGCAAAGTTTCATCATTATGAGATCATTAAAGGTACTATAATAAATCATTTATAACTATATATAAATATATAATTTAATTCTATATGATTTTCTATTATTATCGATGAATATAAACTCAGTGATGAGCATATATAAGTGATTTTTAACAAACGAGCGGTGGTATCTCAGTGAATGAGTTTAATTTTATTATTACCATCCCAAAACCAAAATCCAAACATTATTTCATTATTTATATCATATATTATCATAATTAAAGTTCTAGTAGTAACCGATGATATGATTTTATATCATTGTTCAAGTGTGTGGTCAAACCGACCCAAACAAGAACATACCACAATTTAATGGTTTATTATGTTTATGAAAATAGTATCTTTTGTGATTAATATCATTATAAAAGAAAAATAAATATGTTATTTATATAATATAAGGAGTTTAATTATATTCAAAAAGGTTTTAATCAATATTAAATAAAATAGATTAAAAATGAGATATGTTACTTTGTGGGGGCGGTAGTTTTCACAACACACAGTTAACATTTTCATTTCTCAATTAATAAGAGGGAAAGAATGATGATTATGATTTGTATCTTCATAATAATAATTAAATTGTGTATGTAAAATTTAAAATTTAAAATTTATTTTTATCTTTATAGTCAGCGAAGATATGCGGTGGTGAAAAAACATAATTTATCGCTTCGTAGAGGTGGTCATATGTATAAAAAACGAATGATGGATTAATTTTAATCAATAGAAAAGAGAAAAAGTATTTAATAGATATTTATAAAGAATAATAAAAATTATTTTAAAAAAATAAATATTTTATTACATAGTAATTAAAAAAAATTTATTTGGGAAAGTAAGAAAGAATATAAAAGAAGTTATAAAAAAAGGAATACTCACATTGTAATCTTTGAGGATTCCTCAGAAATAAATGTCATAATAAAATATATTGTAACTACAGGATTGAAAAAATAGATTAAGAATATATGGAATGGAAAATGGGTTGATTTTAAATTTGAAACTTATTTTCCAGGGTGGTCTTGAAGGGGTGGTGATATGTCCCCTTTAAAGTGGTGTGAATGACATTTTTTAAAATATTTCAACTTAATATAAAGATAAAACAAGTTCAAAATTTCATGAAGACTCAAAAATAGAAACAATGTATTAGGGGATGATATAAAACAATAAGTCATAAAATATTTATTTTCACACATGTTTTAAAAATGTTTTTATTTCTTTTACTAATAAAATGTTTACTTTTACCATTTTTTTGTTTTAAGGTTGTAACTAATTACTACCAAAGTAATTTACTTTTAATGTATAAAAGTAAAATAGACATTAATAAATAATTTTGAACTATTTATTAAAAATAATAAATAAATGTTTGCATATAATGTTTATATGTTTATTAAAAATAAATTTTAACATCAGCACATGTAACATGTAAAAACCACTTTTTAGAAAAAAGTGTATTTTTAAGATTAAAATTTAGGATTAGGGTAACATTATAAATGTATTTTATTTTAATTAAATATATTAGATTATTATAAATGAATTTATGTGGATTGAAAAACTGGATGAATCCAAATTTTATAAAGAAATATTTAATTAAATTAAATTACTTAAAATATTTTTTAATTGAAAATAATACTTATGTTTCTAAAATGTTAAGAATATGTTTTATAAATTAAAAATGGTATTTAAAAATTCATATTTTTACTCCTTAAATGCATCTACGATTAATTAAAAGTTTTATAAACTTATAAGTCTTTCTTATATAATTATAATGTTTTAGTTTTATTAAAAAAATATTTTCGTTATTCACTTAAAAATAAACCATTTTAAAAAAATCCCATAAAATAACTTCAGAAATATATTGATATATGGAATTGAAGCATTAATTTAATTTATAAAATTAATTTTCTAAAATATATAAATTTAAATTTTAAATGAAAATAAAACATATAAAGGAAAATTACTTTTATTGAAAGTTGATGTTTTAAACATTAAGTGTTTCTAATATTATTTCATATATTTAAATTTTATAAATTATCGTAATATTAATCTCAATGTAGTTGATTTAATTTATGAAAAATTTAAATATTTATTTGAGAAAGTTCAGTTAAATAACATTAATTATTTATCCTTTAAACCTAATTTTTTTTAATTTAATACGATTTATATTTATTAATTGTTTTATTTATATTTTAATTTCTTAATAATGTTAATAAAATATGTCACAAATCATTATATTCAATCATTTCATGTGAAATAATACATTGAAGATAATATCAATTTAGAGAAAAATATATTCCAAAATCTCTGGTCATTACATTGGAATACTCTAAGAAGATGTTGAGTCTTAATATATATCTTATCTTTAAAGGGGGTGAAATGGATGGAGATATTGTTTCGAAGATGTTGTGGTCATATTAGGTTCGTCGCATGAGGTATCCCATTATTTAATGGAATCATAGTTATTGTGGGATTGAGATTGAACCTCTAAGTGGCATCATACGTATCCTGATTGAGGACAAGAATCAAAACCTTTGTAGTTAGACTGTATAGTTTAAGGTCATTAAAAAAGAAAAAAACATATATTTTAAAATCATGTGGTAATGATGATTTCAAATATAAAGGAGTGAAAATATAGGATGGTTTGTGGCTTATTTATTGATGTTCCCCAAATAATGAGGGTCTCAACTCATGTTCTTCAAAATAGTAATCCCAAGACTGTTATGTAGAGAATCCTTGATCATCACATAGGTCATTTAATGATCATCACATAACAAAAATATGTAGTTTAAACTCTTGGTAATAGGATTTTTGAATCTAGTTTATTATCACTTGAATATTATGTAATGTAAAGAAATTTAATTTTTTACAGTTTGCACATTGTCACACAACTTAATATTGCACGACTAGGATATAATACCATGAAATTTAATTTCCTTTAGCTTAAATGTTGTTGTGTAGTTTAATATCATGTGACTAGGATGTTGGTGGGGATTATACATTGAGCTTCATATTCCATATTATAGTGAGAGGAGTGAAGGATTTAGGGATCATACATGTGATCAATAAGGGAAACGATGGGTGTCTTCCCTTGATGATGTTATGGCATGTTTGGGTGAATAGATTACGGAAGCTATGATTTCCATTACCACTAATACCAAGTGGAAGGAAAAGACTAAAAACCCCAGGATTCCATGGATATGAATTGTCATATTAGAGAACCATACATTATCTGTTCTATAGATTAATACACTTAGAGAATATCTTCTTAGAAACCAATTTCCACTATATTGTTTTAATCTCATTAGTGATATTTTTATCGAATATGGAAATAAACACATAGTAAGACATTGGTTTTCATTCCACTATGAGCTCCTTTAGTAGAATGTGGTCAATATTTTTTATGTAGTAACATACTATAATATCATAACTATTCATAATTTTAGCAACAAAACCTAAACAATCACCAAAGAGTGTCCAATGAAAAATGTTTTCCCACCTCACTATTCTAATATCATGTGAGGAAGAATTTAAGATGAAAACATAGGATGTTATGAATAATGGGATCTAAGAATAGGGGGAACTTAATGGATGAATGGGAATATGCATAATGGGTATGCTATATATGGGTGGAATATGTGGCAGAGCAGCATCATATAGGGTTGTATGAATCAGTTTGGATATATAGATTCAATTACTATTTCCATCTGGATCTACTGCTATAGATATAGAGAATATGGTAACAAGACACTAACACTTTCCACCATCACTACATGGAAGTGGGGATTAGTAAACAAGACTTTTATGAAATTAGTGGGATCCCTATCACCAGATTCCTGTATGATTAATTACTCTCAAAAACCAATACTTGGTGGGATTCAGATAAGATGCTAGTGGAGGAGAACATATTTTTGGATTTATTGATAGAGATTCATTGACATCAACCAGTCCTCTATCTAGATATAAAGGCCATGATCTGGATAAAACTCTTATTGAACATACATTAGGATAGAAAACTAGGATGACCCATTAAATTTCCATTAGTTTGACATCAAAGTAATATAGGATTTTATTGGCTAATTTTGGAAGAATGAGGGAAAAAGAAATGGGGGTATACCGTGAAAGATTAGTATCCATAAGTCAGCTACATGGAATTCCTAGTGAAATTTCCTAGAAGATGGTTGTTTTCTATCCAAGAAGTGTGCATGGGAGTGTGAGCATATATAATAATGATGAAACCAATTCTAGCATCTAAACAATAGTTCAACCACAGTGTTATAATATTGTATAAACTATATAAAAAGACGGGGAACATAACCAAAGGATACATTCCCATATTCTAGTGTGGCCTTTCATAGTTCCACATAAATAAGTCATGATAGAATTCAGAGGGTATGAATTCTCAAATATCATTACCCCTTCAACCACTGGATTTGGAACTACCCATATTAACACCACATGGATATGACAAGTGTTTATTCATAAATCAACTATGATGGTCCATATTTGTAATAGTGACAATTTTAATTTTTACAATTTCCCTACCCCATTTGGGAAAATGACCAATGATATAAAATGAACCACTAAGTAGAGTTTATACCTACAGAAAATATGAGGTGAGGTATTGTTTTCATAGATATAAGATACCATTTATTATGAATTTTAGTATAATATCCTATCCTAGATGCCACTAATCCAGTGCCATGAGCTGGTTATCCACAAGGCCTCATGCACGCCTCCTCATATTAGAATATGTTGTAGTAGAAATAACTATATAACATAAAAATAGTAATAAGCAGAGTACATAATAAATAAATATAAAAAAGGTAGTAATAATAAACAGAATACAATGAAGGCCCGAATGACCATGTCATACATAGAACTTTTATTACTCACTGGGAAGATCACATATATAAGAGTATATAAAGGAAATTGAAATTAAAGTGTAGGGATATCTTAGTAACTCTAAGATAGAACACATAACAAAACTCCATGTGCAGATTTGATCCATCATGCTCGATCAGTCCTGAGCCTCAACCCTACATGTGCCTGCAACTATATGAACATCTTTTTAGTCACCATAGTGAAATTGTTTCCCAAGAAGGGTGCGAGGAAATAACTTAGTAGGGAACCACCAATGGGCTCCCATATGTGGTTCTTAATATGAAGTGTCAATATAGGTGAGATACTCATCAGGATAATAGTAAGAAATAGAACTAAAAAAAATGAAAATAAATCCCTAATAAAATAAACCATAGCTGATCCTTGGGTCCATGATCCTGATCGATTTTACCTTCTTTATTCTAATCTAGGATTTCCTTGAACAAGGTGTAATATCATATATATATATATGTGTGTGTGTGTATATATATTGAAATATATGTATATATATGAGTATAGAGAAAACATGTACCATAAATAAAATAAAACCATAGTCGATCATTGGGTACACAACCCCAATAAACAAATACCTTCTTTGGTGAGATCTGGATAGATCTTTGAGCTAGAAACATCACCATGGGGGATACATGTCCTAGCCCTAGGATAACCCGTACTCACCTCCAATCACTATAAAAAAGAATGTAGTGTATCAACAAACAATTCTATAAATATGGTACTTTATCAAGTGTGGACTATGTAGATATATCATGTATCAGACATATGAGGTCTAGGACCTAGGGATATTGACCAAGGAATTATCTTCAAGTGAATAGATTGCGTCCATAAAAAAATAGTATAATATTAACCTACATGGGTTTGGAAACAATGAAACTGAACAAGGAATTCTCCTTAAGTCCAGAAAGCGCATCTATATAAAAATTAGAATAATATTGATCTATATGGGCCAGGGCCCATGTCCATTGACTGTGGAATCCTCCTCGAGTCTGTGGAGCGCATACATAACAATCTCATTAAGTGGTTCCATAAAATAAAGTACTGTCTATTTCATACTGTGATTCCCCTCATAGGTTCCATACTGTGATTTCCATATCCATCAATAAGGATCAGAATCTAGATCTTATGATTGTGACAACCCGTCCCCTGGGGCCCGTGCTGTGACTACCCCAAGCCCTCCTTCCATAGTCCAGCGGATGGAGACAAGCACCAAAGGCACAAATCCCTCAAACTGGGAAGGCATTGCCTTTAAAAAGTGTAAACACACACAACAGAGTATAAGCTGGAAGAAAAGCACTAAGTAAAACTGTATATAAAAAGGAGTGATGAAAATTAAAGGGTCCAGAAATACAAGCCCAACTATAAAGTAAAAAAACAACTGAAAAATAAGTACAACTAAAGAAAAGGTAGAACATCTAATGGGTCATCCTCCGTGGATTCCTACCTGAAGGGTAGGTACTGATTGCCTCCTCAACACTCCACATTTGTCAGTCTTCTCTATGTACTGACTCATCATAAAGTCCACCTCCGGGTATTGTCCAGTCCTAGTGCTCTCAGCCTCCATCAGCACAGTCCGTCGTCTGTATCCAACACAACAAGGTGCAGGCATAGAGTGTGTAGGGGAGAGTATAATGATACTCAGTAGGGACCCCGAGACACTCAAGGTCTCACAAAATACAACAAGGATAAACCACAAAGTATGAAATCAACAGATAACCCTACATAGGTATATACCCATACATATACCCAAGTTATCAAGTAATCCATCTCAATCATGAGGTAAACACAAAAGTTATCGACTCATCTCACACTGGTATACAACTTATGTTGAGAGATAGAGATAATCAATTATAGCCACTGAATCATCTATTCTGTCGGACGAACACATGATCCAGGAACAAAAGTCAAAATTGTCAGACTAACACATGATCCAGGAAAAGTTGTCAGAGTTGTCGGACCCACACATGATCCATGATTAACTATTCTGTTGGACCAACACAGGATCTAGGAATAGAAGTCAAAACTATCGGACCAACACATGATCCAGGAATAGTTTTCAGAGCTGTCAGACCAACACATGATGCAAGACCAGCTATTCTATCAGACTAACACATGATCCAGGAACAGAATTCAGAACTGTCGGACCAACATATGATCTAGGAATAGTCGTCAGAGTACAGTGAGCCACATGGTTTCCACAAAGCACGAATGATTCTGAGAGGTTCCGCTCTTCCAGCCAAGTTTTGATACATAAACTACCATGAAGTTCCACGTAGAAGTATCACAATGGTCCTACTCATCATAGGGGTGTCAACGCAATAGACGGTGGGTCGATCGGACGCCCGGTCTGTGAGTTATTTGCTTTTTAGTCATAGGGGCCTAGTTGGATTCATGTATGATCCAACCTGAACGTATCTCAAATATACCCCAAACTTTAGGGGGTATTCTCAAATGGACCGTCGTGTTCCAAGAATACCATCACCATTGACAGTTCATCAAATGGACGTCCGGTGCCAAAGATATGGCCAAAAGAATGTAACAGGGTCGGTAATGGGCCTGGGCCAGGTCCGACCCGGTCTAGGTCAACCCCATCAGACCCGCTAGGTCTGACCTAGCCCGTTGGGCATGTTAATTTTCTAGGTTCGGCCCGGTCCGCTGGGCCCGGCCCAGTGGACTACAGGGGTGGTTCGACCCGTAGGTCGCCGTGGAGGCGGCTCAGCCCGGAGGTCGGGGCCAGTTCGGCCAGCAACACGTGGGGCGCAGCTCGGGCGTCTTGGCCCGGAAAGATGAGTAGGTTCAGACAGTGAGGCATCATTTCCATATGATGCATTATTTTTGGATCAATGGAAAAATACCAAATTTTTTTCTATAAATTATAACTGCACCAATAAAAACTGATTGAAGGAATAAATTAAAGAGTTAGGGTGTTCAAAAACCTTCCCCACCACTACTGAAATAGCCTTATGGGATTACATGTTTATTATGGGTTATATATGTAACCCTTTATCATCACTACAAAAATCTATTATGTACAAGCTCAGGTTCGGTCAAATAATAGAGAAAAAACTGCGTCCCCAAGGTTAGTGATTAAGAGAGGAAACCTACACTAGATCCTTTGGGTTCAAATTTAAACAAAGGACTCACTATTATGATCCTAAAAATTAAGACAAAAGTTACATAATCCATCTAAGGATCCTCTAAGGAGTATAAAAAAGGAGGCATCCTATATGGGATATTCTAGGATAGATCATACATGGAGGAATCCAACATGGGACCATTAGCCTCAGTGATAAGTTTGAGAATGAAGTCAAAGAATAGGGTTCATTTGTGACCATTTTCATTCATCTATTTAATTATAAAATAAAATAAAATAATTTAATATCTTATTTGGATAATTCAAAACAGGGGGTGTCAACCTCAAGGGAAATCCCAAGCATAAACATACCACATAAATAAGAATAAATACTCTATGGGAGGTACATTATACCACTTACCATTAGGGAGAATTCAATTGAATTTATAAGGGTCAGTAGTAGCTTCTAAGGCCTATCCAAGATCAAACTATTCATATTGGGTCATATATCACAAAAATAAACACCTTAAAAAAATAATTATAATAATTTTATAATTAATTAATTTTAACCCAACAATTTAATTTAAAGATCCATTTTATTCAAAATGGGAATAACACCCAAAATATCACCATGAAATATCTTCAAACTAAAACCATGACTAAAAACATGCCAAGAACCTAGAACTCATCCAAATCCTTAAACCAGGCATAATTATCAAGAACCCAATTTTTCACTCTAGTATAGATCCTTTAAATTTTGGTTTAATTCTTAAATTGGGACCTAATGTGGATGACTTTTGAGTAAGTGAATGTTTCATGGGTGTTAAGAGATAGAATGAAGTCCAAAACCCTAGAACGTGGGAGAAAAAGTCTTGTCACATGGTTAGAAGAAACTGCACAAGGCAGGCTGCATGGTTAGTTTTAACAGTGCAATGATAGATAGTGGGGTGATATGGGGCACACAATTTTCTTGAATCGTGCGATTTGGGCCACACAAGCATGAAAAATGATGCAGATAAATTATAGAGGCAATTCACATGGTTAAAGCATGGTTTCCCTAACCATGAAGCCTAACCATGTTGTATACGCCTTCAAACAGCTAACCATTCATGGTTTACCCACTATTTGGGTAAACTGTGTGGCCAACTCGTGTAAAGGATATTTTTAGTGAAATAAAAATTATTCCTTTAAATTAAATATTAAAAATATTTATTTCTACCATTTTCTATGAAATTTATAGAGGACTTCATTTATCCTCATTTGAGATCTATTTTGACTCAATTATAAGAATTTACCTCAAGCATCTATTCAGATTCTAATCAAAGAAAAATTTATCTCATTGGATCTATGATGGTAAGATCTCAATTCATTTTTAATATTTAATCATTCTTATTTATATTAATGAAACTATTTAGATGCAGGCTCATATGCCCTATTTTTAGGGTATAAAATCGATCTTCATATCTCTTCTAATCTAGGAAAAATTATAGGATAACACTGAATGAGGAGAGTCGCATGAGAACGAGTTGGGTGGTCCATAACTCACTTCTCAAGATTTTTAATTTTATAAATTACTATGGGGGTGCACTAATTTCTTCAAGCATATTCTGTTAAATTTATGTGTCTTACTTATAGTCATTAGAACCATATTCTAAGACTCATTCTATATATGTTTTCACTTTTAGAGGTTACTCCCTGAACGATGACCACCCCATGTAGGGTGATTTCCATAGTTACTATTTTAGTATACTTTTGAGCATGTCAGTGCCACTGTTCAGGTGAACTATGACATGAGATTGTTAATTTTTAGTGTTTAATTAAATTAATTAGTTAGTGAATGGATTGTGCCATGTTAAATTTTAGTTTACCTTCCAAATGCGTGAACTTTAGCTTGATAAATAAAACTAAAATGAAATGGAAAGTATATAGTATATATATAACTTGACCTAATGGATTACAACCAAATGGATTTGTTTCAAATCCATAAATCCTCTTTCCAGGTCTAATGGAATGCATCAATGTGAACCATATTATATAATTATTAATTAAATGGTTGAATTCCCGTTGGCCTGATAATAGTATTAGAGGCAAGGCTTGAACCATTACTTCATTAAATAGTATGATAATAACTTGAATTAATTAAATAAATAAATTAAATGTATGATGAATAATTATATATATGGACCCTGAAATTATTATAGAAATGGTTAGAATCTTGTTAGATTTTTGATTCCTGAGTGAATTCCTTGAGTGGTCTTGGATTCCATTATTATTCATGGATGTCGGTTGCCTTGGGTTGAAACCCACCATGGAAATCGATTCTTGCCTATCGGTGGATGCTTAGTATGACACAACATGATCCCTCTTTTTCTACTAAAGGATGCCTTAGACACACTCCATGGATCTAGCATGGATTATAAAGACAAGAGGTTCCTTGGTTATATCCTTGGGCCAAGCCATAACTTATCCGTTCTTACCCAGAATATAATCCTTGTACTTGGTTAGATCACACTATTGTAGAATGTCTTGGATTATGCATCTTGAATTACACTCATACCACTATATCCCAGATGCATTTACTACTGAGTTTGTGACCATTGAGATCTAGGTTTCATTAGTTATAATGTTAGAACCCTTTATTTTTTAATATTATTATAGGTTTCAATGTTATATCATGGAACCATTGCTGTCACTATCTTGAGGTGATGTTAGTGATAGAATTGACTCAGGTGACATAAATATATAAAATAGAGCTTAATTAATTAACTAATTTTTTAATTGTTCTGAAACTATCTAAGAGATGAAGCAGGAACTTGGGTATTTAAATTAATATAGTAATTTACTTTTATATACGAATGTTGGCACCATGATTAATTTATATTACACATATATGAGGTTATAGACACCGTTGGTGGTGGCCTACTATGATTTATCACACATGATATTTGGTTAGTAATTGGTACTTAGGAACATTACATGTATGCAAGTGTTTATAAAGGGAAGAGAAATTCTCCAGACACATTATTTCTTATTGTTTAGAATAGAGCTCATTGGAGATGACTGAGCTAGAGTTCCGGATGCTTGGGATCATTTTCGATTCCTTTTTTTAGATTTTGTATATCATTCTTGTCCACTGATTTGTATCACTATTTTCCAGATTTATAGATACATGAAAAATCATCACCACATTTTTAGTGTTGTATATGATTACCAGTTAATCAATTTCTTATAAATTCATTATTCTTCAACTGTTCTACCTATTTAGTTATACTAATTCCACTACTTTCCTATTTTCCTTATTTATCCACTATGCTATACTCTGCAAAGGAGGACATAGTCTCCCAAAAGACACAACCTGAACACTCGCTACTAGTTAGTAGTCTATGTTGTTTGGGGAGATGTTCTTGAGTCCATATAGCCAACAAGGCTCAGGGAACCTCTATGTATCATCTGAGTTCGGGACAATAAAAAGTTGTATTTGAGGATTTACTATCATGATTTACTATTTGAAGATAATAGTCATGGGATTATGAACTCTTGGAACATGGTCATAGTCCATTTTTGGGATTTGCAAACCCATGTTCGGGGTAAAGACAATGTTTCCAAAATTTTAATTGTTGTTCCATTTTTTCTATTACAGTTAATTTCATTTGACCATTGGGTGACACACATTTTGTATTATGGTTATTATTGTTATTATAATTGATAATTTCATTTCATCATTGTCCCGATGATATAAGGGAAAGGAGAATGGTTACATTTAACATTACAAGCACCTAGAATTTGCATTTTATGCATATTTTGATTCCATATAGGTGTAATTACCTCTTTTCATTGTTTGATATGCCTATGATTTTTGAGTGATTCTGTGGTATTTATATTATGCCTATGCTTTTCCTTGGCTATGATTGAGGGATTGTGAGATTCAATTCATGGGCTGTTATGGGCCCCCATGTTTTGAAATTGATAAATTAACAAGTCAATCCATTATATTAAAATCAAATGGGTGTCATTTTTTGTGATAAGGTGTATGTGAACTTATTCACTAGGAATGTATATCCATTTTAAATGTAACTTGATATACGTAATAAGTAAATGAAACTTTAAAAGTGAAAAACAGCTTCTGAAATGAAATGGATGCATGTCCTTATCCCACCTTTTAATTTTTATGAATTGTAAAGTAGTGAACCTAGAAATTAAATATGAAATGAATGAAATGGTTTGTAGAAAATGATGAGGAAAGTGATACTTGAACCTTCATCTATTAAAACCCTTATACTTTATACCTGAGAACATACCAACACCTGGCCATATAAGTGGGTATTTGGAGAAGTATACCATGGGTAGTGATCCTCCTTACATTTAGATCCTGATATAACTTCTATCTATCTTCTTAAATATTTTTCTAAGCTTTGTTATTGGAATTTTATAGACCAATGCCGCCACGACATCCTAAAATCATGTTCAAAGAGGGTTTCGATGAATATAATATAGAAGTGGTGGGCCCTAGGATTATAGTCCTACCTCCAAAAGTGTCACATGAGGTATATATTGTAGTACCTGATCTAGGAACAAACACTCAGGTTCATGATAGATCCTTATGCCCAATGCATCCCATGAAAGGTTCTCCATAGGTTGTATATGTGATTGCTGGTCTAGACCATACGTTCTAGCTGCAACATCCTCCTACCTTCTCAAGGGATAGTGGTCCACAGGTTGCTAAGTCTTAGATAGAGGATACCTATTCTTTCATTGAGCATCTAGAGACACCTCTGGAGTAGAGGGACCATATTTTTAGTTATATGATGTGTGATTCAGCCAAGCCATTATTGGATGTAATTATCACGGCTAGTTGCCACTAGGGCATGGTATGTGTTGATTTCCCGACTAACTTATTTGATCTGTTCTTTCTTCAAACATTGAGTGATGACAGATCAAGAGAGTTTATGTATCTTGAGCAGAATTATATGTTAGTTATGGAGTATTCTTTGGTTTCACTGAGTTAAATCCCATTTCTCCTCTTCTAACTAGTGATTATCTTTCATGTGATTGAATCTTCAATGATGGGATGGAGTATGGCATCCTTACTCATGTTATAGTCTTTCACCTACCTACATTGTATGAAATAGTCAATTAGGATCTTATCACTAAGTTCAACCCGAGGGACAATGATAGAATCAAGCATAGTGGACCAGTTTCATGGTAGGCCAGTAGTTCCTCTAGAAACATGAAGTGTTCCCTTGAGGTTTCTTGTCATGGAAGTGGCAGCCAGTGTACCCATGCTGGTAGATCTATGTTGTTTCAAAATTGTGGAAAAAAGTGGAACCAGAATCCTCAGTGTGATTGAGATCCTTTTGAGTGTCAGGATTGTGGCCATATGGGGGCATCTATAGAGATTCATCTGGTCCATTCCATCATCTTATAATGGTAGAGGTTCCATTATATCTCCAATTTAAGGCGAATGTTCTTTTACACCACGTCAGGTGGTGAGTTGGGGTAGAATCAGTTGGATTGGACATGGAGGAGTTTGTGGCTATAATTTTCAATTTCTTGATCACCAACAGTGCACACCGATTGGTTTTGATCACAGTAGTCCTGCTATTGTACATGGTTGTGGATCAGGTTAGTTGCATGCATTACAACTGATACCTGAGTATCAGGATGTTGGACTATCTATAGTATGAGGAATTTATTCTATTAGCCTCAACTATAGTATCTAAATTATTTAATATAGGTTCTTCACAATGCTTCATCTCTTTATCTTTCAAGGAAATCATTGGGTTGGAAATACAATGTTACTATGGTGTAATGATGTTAGATAAATCATTGGGAGTATGGTTATAGGGAATATGCCAATGAAAATATTGTCCCCTTGAGGTATGTATTTACGCTTTCTTATGGAACCACTTTATTATTCAGATGAATAAATTTTAATTCATTCTCAAGACGGATTTTATGGTTCAATATTATAATTTATAGACTGATATCACTATAAGCCATCATTTGCATCACCAGAGGGCAGCTATTATCTATGAAAGGTTGAGTGAGATGGCCAGGATAGCAGATCTAGATGAGTGAATCATGGGCCAGGTGAAGTGACAGACTTGGAAATATCTTCATGTAGGATTAGGGTTTACATCAGGATAAATTCCCTTTAGTATTAGATCATTTTAGAGACATCTTTCCCAAATAATTTTCTGGATTATATTATGTGAGAGATAAGTAGAGGTTAAAATTGAACTTTTTCTAGGAGAAACACAAATTTATATTCCTCCATATAGGATGGAACCTACTGATCTCTAGGAGGTAAAGAGATAGTTAGAGGATTTAGAAGACAAAGGTTTTCTAAAGAATAACAATTACTTTGGGGGTTTGCCTGTGGTTTTCTCTAAGAATGTGGATAAGAACCTTTTTCTATGCTTGAATTACAGATGGTTGAACCAGCTTAATGTCATGAAAAGATATCCACTACCTAATATAGATTATATCTTTGACCATCTCTAAGGATTTAGGGACTTCTCTAAGATTGATAAAAGTTCGACCGACCATCTGGTGTGAGTCACGATATTAGACACACCTCATACAACTTCCCATATTATGTATGGTCTGTATGAGCACTATATTATGATGTTCAGTCTTATGAATGTGTATACAATTTTCATGGATTTAATTAATAGGGTTTTCCATCCCTATCTAGATTATTTGGTCATATTATATGTGGACGACATCTTGGATCATTCTAATACTCTAATTGATAATGCCAAACACCTTGAGATCATGATGAGTACATTGAGACATAATCATATTTATGATAATCTTGCTAAGTTCCACATCTGATAAAAAATGTTCACTTCTTAGGTCTTATTATTTTAGAATCAGGAGTCTCTATTGACCCATTGAAGGTGAGTACTATGGTTTCCTGGGATCATCCAAAGAGAATTTTTGATATATGGGGTTTCATGGGGTTGGATGGATATTATAGGCACATTATACATGAATTATCACACCTTTAATCCCCTATTACTAGTATCACAATGATGTTTTTTGAGTTTGTATGGTTATAATCATAGGATAAATTCTTTAATATACTATAAGAGAGGCTTGTATCAGCACCTATTATGATTCTTCCTGAGTCCAGAAAAATTTATACAATGTTTTGTGATGAATTAGTTGATGACCTAGGAAAATTAATGATTGAGGAGGAAAGATTAGTTTTATACAGATCTTAGAAGATGAGGCCAGATGAGAGAAACTACTCGACACATGACCTTGAGCTAGTAGTAGTTTTCCATGCCTTATGTCGATGGATACATTACTTTTTGTGTGAGATATTTTTGGTACATAAATACCTAAATAACCTCAAATAAAACATTACATATTGTGAATTGAATATCACATAGTGAATATGGGTCAAATATCTTCAAATAATCAATTTGGAGCGTTCCAATATGCTTAGAAAGTGCAATGTAATAGTTGATGCATTGAGTCAAAAAACTCATGAACAAGATTTATGGTAAGATTATGAGGAATGAAAATTTATGGCTCACTTTTCTTTGATACATATAGAGTTTCATGATATTAATGAGAAGTCCTATCTCTCATACTTGATATTTACCTCTTCCCTCTTTGATAAGGTGAAGAGAAGGATATTTTTAGATCATGAGGACTTGGTTCTACATGAGAGTGTCTCACGAGATAAACCACCTTCATATTGGTCTATGGATAAATATAGTATCCTATGTATTCATGGTTGTGTATATGTTCCTATATATACGATATAAGAATAGATGCAAGAGTCCCACAATTCTAAAGGGACAGTTCATCCAGAAATCTCTAAAATGCATCGAAACATGTGATATTAGTATTGGTGGCATGGGATAAAATGTCTGATAGTAGACATAATAGGTGTGTGTTTCACCTTTCAGTCTGTGATGGCAAAGGACCATATACTTTCAGTATTGTTACAGTACCTTATAGTCCTAGAATGTAAATGGGAATACGATTCCATAGACTTTGTAGTTAGTTTAGCTAGGTCAACAAGAGGTAGCAATTCTTTTAGAGTTGTTATTTATATACTGATGAAAGTATCCCACCTCATTCTTATCTGGGAATCTTTATCAGTTGATGAGATATGAATATTTTATTTCAATGATATTATTCAACTATAAGGGGTCCCTCATACTATCATCTCATATAGGTATTCTTGTTTTATGTCACGATTTTGGTAGGGGTTGCAGAAAGCAATGGGTAGGTATGTGATTTTAAGCACAACCTTTCACCCTCAGACTGATAAGAAATCAAATAGATGATAAATGTTCTAGAGTATATGCTATGACTATGAATCCTTAACTTTAGTGGTTATTGGGAGAATCATATCCCTCACATCAATTTTTCTTATAATAATATATTTAAAGAGAAAAATTAGATGTATTATTTTCACTCAGGTATTTATCCATTACATTTTGGTTGAAATCTCTATTTTTGACCTAATGTGGATGCTTGATGATTTAGTTAAGGTTTCATCGGTGTCCTGAGCTTGTTCGGAGCTTGGTACCCCATAAAGTGAGAGAAAAAACCCTATTTATTAGTTATAATAAACCATGTAAGGAGGGATGAACAATTAGTTATAAATGTGTAAGGTGGGATATTGGGGTGATATGGGGTTCACAGATTTCCCAAATAGTGCGATTTGGGCTACATGATCGTGAAAAATGCTACAGAAAAATAGAAAAGTAAATTTTCATGGTTTGTGCTTGTTTTCCATAACTGTGAAACACAACCATATTGTATTACCTTTCTTATAGCTGACCATGCATGGTTTGGGCATGGTTTGGCCAAACCATGCAGCCAAACCGTGCGAAGGCTAGTTTTAGGTTGAAATGATGGTTTTCCCCTTAAATGAATTTTTAACCTATTTCTTTCTCACCTTTCCATTCAAGAAGACAAATACCTTCATTTATCCCCTCTTAGGCTATATTATTCCTATTTTATTGGAATAGATCTTGAAAATATATCTTGAGTTAGAAAGAAGCACCATTTTTTACATCGGATCTATACCAGTAAGATCAAAATTCCTTTTAAATGATTCATCATTTTCTTCAAATCAATGATTCTATTTAGAAATAGTATCATATTCCCAATTTTCAAGTAATATGACCATTCTTTAAATATCATCTAATTCATACTAAATTAGAGGCTGATACTAGACAAAGAGATTCGTGCCAGTATGAGGTAAGTGACTTGTAACTCCCTCATCGGGATTTTTCATTTTACAAATTACCGTGGGGCCCGCTGATTTCATCGGGAATTGTATTTTAAATTTATTTGTCATGAATATAGTAATTATAACCATATTCTAAGACTCATACTATATAAGTTATTACTTTTTTGTGGTTACACACTCAACTACAACCATCCCATATAGGGTGATTTCTAAAGTCACATATTTAGTATATTTTTTAGCCTGTTAGTGCCACCATTCGTGTGAGCTGTGACCTGACTATGTTAATGGTGAGTGTTTAATTAAATCACTGACTTGGTTAATGGATTGTACGATGTTGAATTTCACATGACCTTCTTGGGGTATGTTATTTATCTTGAAAAATTAAACCAAAATTAAATGAACTGTATATGGTATATATATGTCTTTTCCTAATTGATTAAATCTAAAAGGATTGGTTGTAAATCCACAGTACCCATTTCTATTTCTAATTGAGGGAATAAGAGTGAACTATATTTAATGATTATAACATAAATAGATGCATTCCCCTTTTCCATGTCAAACTAATGAAATGGAGGGATTGAACCTTCACTTTATTAAATGGTATGACTATAACAGGAATTAGTTAAACAAATGAAATAAATGTAAGGTGCCTAATTATACACATGGAACTTGAAATTATTATAAAATTGGTCAGACCTAAGATATATATTGGATTTTTGAGAGAATTCCTTGAGTGATCATGGATTCCATTTTGATTCAAGGATGCCAGTTTCCTTGGTTGAGACCCACCTTGGAACCCAATCCTTATATATTAGTGGATTCCAAGTATGACACCACATGATTCCTCTACTATTACATGATTCCCTAGATACACTTCTTGGATCCAGCATTTATTCTGTAGACATGAGGTTCCTTAGTTATATCCTTGTGGATAGCCATAAAATATCCCATTTTACCTTGGATTTATTCCATGGACTTGATTATACCACACTATTAAGGAATGACTTGGACTATGCTCTTTGAATTACACCCTTACACCTAAATCCAGGCTATAGTTACTACTGAGTTGGTGCCCCTTTAGGTCAAGGATTTCTCAGTGTTACATTGGAACACTTTAATTTTTAATATCATTATAGGTTACCTTGATATATATTGGGACCATTACAATCACTATTAGGAGGTTATGTTAGTGTTGGATATTACACACATGACTTAAATATATATACTAGAACTTAATTAATTAATGAATTGGTTTCATGTTAGGAAACCAATAGAGGGATGAAGCAGGTACTTGAGTATTTACATTAATGTACTATTTTAATTTTATATATGTATTCTTGCTCATTGTTTCAGTTTATATTACAATGATAGGATGTTATATACACCATTAGTGGTTGCATACTGAGATTTATATCACACCCTATTTGGGATACCATTGGTTTTTGATAAGAGTACATTTATGTAGGAGTTGATAAAGGGAAGTTTATTTCTTTGGAAACTATAATTCTTGCTACTTAGGATGGAGCTGGTAGAAGATGATCGAGTTAGAGCTCTAGATTCTTGGGATCATTTTGGATTTATTTTTTCTACTTTTCTACCACTTGATTTTCTGATTCTTTGTATCCATGTTTCCCAGATTTATATATATATTACATATCATCATCATCTTTTCATTATTTTATATGATTACTAGTTGATCAATTATTTATTACTTCAATATGCGTATACTATTCCATATGTTTTCATATACTAATTTAGATATTGACCATGGTTTCTTATTGTTCCATTGTGATACATTATGGTATTGAGGGAAAATATCTCCACAGATACACCCAAATCCCTCACTACTTGTTAGAATCCTCTTGTGTTCGGGGAGATGCAATTGAGTACATGTGTAAAATAGGACAAAAAAATCTCTAAGTGGAATACGGGTATGGGATGTCAAATAATCTATAAGAAATGGTTAAAAAACTATTCCAAATACTTAATTAAGGCATTCATTATTTTAAAAAAATCATTATAGTGATTTACCTTGATAAAATAGCACGTGAAAATGTGCATCCAACCTCTTGGGTTAGTCTATTCCTTATAGTGTGAAAACCCTAACATTATAATCAAATTCGACCATTCTATGGTGCAATCAGGACCAAAATACATATCTTGATAAACCTAGGTTAGAGGAAGAAGAAAAAAAACACAATAGAGTATTAAGTATTTGAAGGGTTACCTCAATCTTTCTAATGCGCCTATTGATGATTAGTTCCAACACAAAATAAAAGATTACACCCATGTAAAAAAGGAGAAAGATTGTTTCATGCACATGGGAATATAGTGGGAGAAAAAATAGGGTAAAAACCTTTAAGGGTAGGAGGGGAAAATAATAATTTTCCACTTTTAATAAAATGCATGATTTGGACACATGGTTTTCCATACCATGTGCCAACCATGCAGTTGTCACATTCATGGGCTCTGACCTCATAGGGTTTTAGTGTACGAGTTACCAGACCATTCACCAACTGGGTGCCTCTACATTACAAGGAACAATCCACCTCTCATGGTTTATGAGCAATATTAGTCGAACTGTGCACTAACCGTCCACCATGTCTATGAAAAATTGTAGACCCCCTACATTGTTTCCTCTATCCTTCCACACAGTTTTCAAAATTGTGATCCTGTACAAAGTTTCTCATTTGGTAAGCACTAACCATTCACAGACCATGTTCCATGAGATGGACATTCCCAAAACATGGGGTTCAGACCCTAAATCCCCAAGAATATCTCAAAACCTCCAACAAACAATCCACGCCTCATCCAATATCTAAATACACTATTTAAATAAATTTCAACCTTTTAATTCTTGTTATGAATATCCAATCAATATTTGGAAAATCTAATAATTGAAAATTTGAAATCCCTTGTGAATTTCCTACTCTGATAAACATGGGATCTTATAGCCTAAACTTATTAAAAATTTAATTCCATGATAATCTTTAGTGATCATAAAAATGAGCAAAAAACTACTTGGGTCATGAATTACTTTAGAAATAATGCATTGTGTTTCTAAATTCCAAACACCCCTATATAAAATGCTTTAATAATACAACAATTTTCATCCAAAACCGGGACAATAGTCATTAAAAAGTCAAAACACTTGGAAAATGCTTACCTGAGCCTTTCTAATATTAATTGTGATCATGTAATCGCTTGACTTATCAAATATCTTATGGTGCTCCCCACTATAGGTTATTACTTTTCAATAGCCAATTTGACCATTGGGGTGGATAGTAGCTTATGATAATATATCAGGGACCATATGGATGGTTTGGTCGACATAGTTATAGATTAGAAAACCTAATGTGAATGGTGGGATGAGGGACCTAATAGGATCATCGTTACTATATGTTATCCTGCTAAAGGGATGGCACACAGAGAGGAGGTGCACAAAATTTAAGGTCATGGTGTGTGGACCATGATCATATAGTTTAACCTCCAATAGAAAATACACTTGGGAGATTTTATTTAGTTTAAGTTCATGTAGATTTGACCATTTACAAAGTTAGATAACACAGTAATAAAGGAAATAAATAACCTAGTGTGAATTTAAAATTCTAATGCTTCATTGAGGATCTCTAATGGGGGAAAAGAGCTGAAAAAATATGATCTTTTTTTTTTGAAAAAAATGGGTTTAGAAATTACTTTTAGTAATTTTATAGGGTTTAAAGATAAAACCTATTGGATTTATTAATTTTCTAATTTATACAATATTTTATTCCAAGTCATAGAGGGGTCACTTGCTGAGTGGGGTCCCAAAATTTTCATAGTTCTCCATTTACGAAACATTGACATGATGTGCCCATTTTTTTTATCATGACTAAGGATGTCTAGAATCATTATATACATACAATGGGGGGCTAGGGTTTAACGTCGCATAGATTCAACCAAATATTTTGATGCTAGTTTAAGTTCATAGAGTATAGACCAAGAGGTGATACCATATAAAGGATATGAAGTGTGAAATATTAAACATAGTTTTAGTTCATGATACTTACCATTATGAAACTAGGACAAAATTAGAGTGGGTGAATTTACGAGGAAAAAAAGATATCATAGATCTATCATTAATCAGGGGTCTAGAAGTCTAATACCACATAATAGTCCTTGGGATGGTATGGACACAATTAAAGGTTGTGATGCTTGGTCCAAGTGATCATACTTGTTTAAGGTGATGGTGAGCGGATCGAGAGGTGCTACTATATGATTTTATGTAACATGAAGAATATTATGAAACCAACATGAATGTAGGGAAAAAGAAACCATGTACCAAAATAATCCTTCATATCAAGTGCACATTGTTTAGGGTCATGATTCTTAAACCCAAGGGGCCTCCCTCTTGGGATTATTTTTTTCCCTAATTATCTTGGGGGAAATTTAATAATACAATTATGACCAAATGTTCCATGATCAAAATTGAAAAGAAGGGTTAGTTGGAAAAATCCCATGTCACATGACAGTGCATGATATAGTAAAATAAAATCCAACTCTAGAAGGTCTATGTTAGATTGACTTTATCAGTTAAAATATGTAGAGGCATAAAAGGATATTTCCAATTTTTTTTAAAATTCCAATAGAAAAAAGAAGTATGGAATGGATTTAAATTTATAATTTCAGGATCTAAATCATTAGGGGGTATTAAAATTTTAATGAAAAAATACTGACCAAATTTTTTCAAGAAGGTTCCACCACCATACCACTAAGGATGAGGAATAAAATCACAATCAAGGATTGAACATATATTAAAATAAAAGAATCATCAGTTTTTTTAAAGGTCATTTTTGGAGTGTTCCCTAGATGGGAGGAATTCCATTAGAGAATTATACCATCCCTATGTGGGTGGTTTTCTATACAAGAAGGGCTATGGGGATTTAAATGGGGAATACCCGAGGTGTTTGTGCAGACTGAATGAATTTTCTGGAAGAATTCAACACTATGAGTGTTAAACCATCATGCATACAAGAACATTTATGGGTTATATAAAAGAGTGATACTCACACCATTTCAAGGGGAAATTTTTTTTGATATTGTTTTGGATCAGGACAATACTTTTAGGAATCCCAATATACCCCATAAAATTGGATTCAATCCATAAATTGTTCCTATAGGTTGTATGGTTTGAGTCCAATTCCACATTTGTGTAGTGGAGTAGAGGGATAACACTAGGGGGTGTCCTATTGTTTGAGGGTGATAGTTGGGTTGCGTAGTTTAAATATCATTCAAAAAGACATATCCTATAAAGTTTAATGTTTTACAACTTAGTCAATCATCATAAAATTTTACATCATGTGACTAGGGTGTTGAACATGTAGTTTAATTTCATATTGTGAGGAAGATGAGTATGTAGTTTAACATCATGAATCCTGAAAATTGGTCTGAAATTTTACCATAATAACCTGAATATGATTTCCATATAGTTTAAAAAATTATAGTAAGGTTGTTAGACATAGTTTTAAAATCATTCAGTGATGACGACAACCATGAAATTTTACATCTTTTGGAAAGGGCATGGGACATACAATTATGTTAGAGCTGGTTCCATTAAACCGAATTATGTGTAGTTTATGATAACCTTTATTAATTTTTATGAATATTAACATTAACTTTGTCACATAATGATTATTATTCTACATAACATAGCTTTTGATACTATCATATGAGTAACAATCACACTAAAAGGTAAAAATAGATCCTCACTATGATGAGAACCTGGAATTTCCATGATATTATTCTTAAATAAATGTTTTATAACCTGATGAAATCATTTTAGGGGAAAATATTATATAGGATATAAGGGGTGGAGACTAACAGAAATTTTACTCACCTTATCATGGTGTATTCTATTTGTGTATCCTATATAGGATATTGTGATAATGAAACATACTAGTAGGAAATCTATATTTATATGTGTCATTGGATTTTACTTTCTATGGAAATGTGTATTTATCCTTAGAATATAAGGTAATTTTTAATGAGTATTATAAATCATGTAATTTTTTTTATTGATGAAAACCATAAGGAAAACTGTTAACGATCTGGTAAAATACTTTGGGTGCATCACGAGTAATATTTCATTAATGAATAAAACAGAAAAGGATTTATCCATTTTTTTGTTTAATGGAAGTTGATATATCATGCCCTAAAATGGGAATGATATATACTAAATAAATCCCCATAAATTGTGTTCTATAGGAATGTTTGATTTCCAGAAAGTCAAAGAAAGATACATTAAGCACATAGGTCAATGAAACTGGCCTACGACATACTTTATTAGTGATATCATGATAAAGGTATTATATTACATAGTAAGTATCCACAAGAGGTATCATTTCATTTACGCATTAAATTATTTCTCAACTGGTTCCTTTACGTGTTTCTATATGATAACCATATACTTTGGTATACTTCACCTAATGCCACTGAGAAAGTTTCCTTGAGGGGAACACACCAAGTGTATCCAAAATATTAGTTAAATAATATATTATTATTTATTATTTTACAAGTTGAATAAATATTTGTCACACACATGGTGGAATAATTAATCATTTTTTATGATCAAATATATCCCATCACTAGTTATTGAAGATAATATTATGTGAGCAGAATATTTAATAAATATTTATTCTCAATTTAGTGAAAATAAAATTTAATTATTTATTAGAAAATAATGTAGAGATTATTATTTATTAAATAAATTATCATTATTCATGGTGTGATAAATATTTTGGAAGAATGAAAAATTGAGTTTAAAGGTACAATGAGAAAGAATATATATTGAATACTATTTAAATAAATAATATGTAATTTAATTTGTGAGTATAACACATGAAAATAAATAATATTAATAATATTATAGATATGGGGTTATTTATGTATTATAAAATTTATAATAGAATAAGTGCAATTATTATTTTCTAACCCTAGCGGCATATAAATCCAATTATATTATTTTATTAGGAGAGACAATTAATTTGTTTTTCACAGCAAGATATAGAGAGAATTCTCTGAAATACCTAGAGATATACATCTTTAAGATTTATCTCAATAATAGAGAGAAATCATCCTCCACCACAACTCTCAATTCAAGAGAGATTAAAGAGAACCCTTCCTTGACTTGATTATCTGATCCATCAAAGGTGAAGAATGGTAGTGTTAGGAGATGGACCTTCAGGCATATAAGTTTTTTGAGGGACTTTATCTAAGTCCTCTTCATCATTAGTATCATGAAGAATGGTGTTAGGAGATGGACCTTCAGGCATATATGTTCTTGGGGAAAAACTATTATCCACCTATATAGGGGAAGAATCTTCAATGGTGTATTTATGTTTTTCTAGGTCTATGGTGTCCATTGAAACATAAGATAAGGATCCAATCCCTTGCATCCACAGTCTGTAGGAGCTACCATTTATGTTGAAACAATGATGTATCATCAACTACCAATGGTTAATACCCACCCTTTTAAAGACACAATGATAGTGATGGTTGGGGAAAAGGGGACATAACTTTAGGTTTGAAATATGGGTGGGGTTTTTCAAACATTAGAGGCACCTATAATTGTTTTTAATATATGGTGATCTAAGAGAATTTATTTTTTTTGGAATAATTAAATGTTTCAGATGATATAGGGTTTTCAACTCCATACAATGGATGTGTTTGATGATTTTGTCTTTCATATCCACCCATGGATCTTCCATGGTAGATTTCAGGTCATTGGGAGCTCTGACATGCTTTAAATAATTGAGCTACGACTTCTATACTTCCTTATTGTAATTCCCAACTTCTAGATAGTGGGTGCTAAAAAAGTAACAGGGAGTGCCATCACCATGGGGTACCCCTACTTGAGCATCAAGGGATTATTTAACACACTGATGATATAAAAAGGGTACCACCACATGCAGGTGGATCCAAGGCATTTCTAATAAGGCATTGTCAGAAGTTTCTTCTGAGATAACCATGATTGTAGTGTTTGAAACAACATTACCAGACTATGCCTTCAACAAAATCTTGTCACATAGTTTCTTATCAATATTTTCTGATCCCTATAATTTAACTTTAGATGAGGTTAAATAATCTTAGGTGTTCCCTGGCTTGTAGAGTGTTTTTGTTAGGATGGGATTGATCCCAGAACTAGTGTTCACTAGGCTATATTTTGTTTCTATACCATTAAACTGGTCTGAGACATATAAAGGATTGAAATTACCCTGAATTATGGAACCCTGATCCTCCTTAGACACATAGACGACTTCTTGAAACATTATTATCCTACTTCATCTTCATGATAGGATTTATAGAAATCTACCAAAATATAAAAAATTATATTTCCCTTCAATGAATCAATGAGGGATTCACATAGAGATTTTTTTGAGTGGAGAGAGTTAAGACCAAGAACAAGTTTGTATTCTAGAGAGGTGCCTCATTATGCCATATTTATGAGCCATGAGAATTATTTTATTCCTTAGGGGTCATTCCATAAAAGTAAGATTGATTGGGTTGTCCAGATGTCGTCCTGGGGCCTAACTAGTGCTTTATATATTCTTTTAACAATTAGATAATTGAGGATATGCATGGGGTGGTTGTGGTCAAGCCTTTCTTGATATTCCTAATCCATATGTTTCACCAACATAACAATTCATAGAGGAATAGTTTGGCGGGGTTGACCTATGTATATTTCACTTGTTGAGGCTTGAGTAACACATTTAATCTAGTTTTAGTGGAATAAATTATATTTTCTCTAATAGATCCTTAGAAATTATACATTCATGGATAAAACATAACCTTCTTATCATAATAAATAGTTTGAAGTTACTAAAGGATTTGGGTGACATGATTCATCACTAAGCTTTACATAGTGGTCCACCAAAATGAAGGTGTTGATAGAAGCACAATCCCTCTCTTATATATTAGTGTCTTACAGAATCAAATTGATATTGGGGCCTCTTTCTAATGAACGGGGAATGAAATTATTGAGAGTAAATACTGGTTTTAGAATTTTAAATGGATCTAGAATGTTCCTGAATGATTAATGCTAGATTGTCTATGACTTTGTTGGCAACAACATCGATGGGGAAATAGAAGGAATCATTGTGGACACTTGTGGTGTCAATTGATTCAACGGAGAACAGATAATTTTATGTACCTAGGTAACTATTTTTGGGGTTAACCAATAATTGAAATTTTATACATGTCAATTGGAGACCCTCTACCATTCCCTAGTATACTATCTATTTTCAGGGGTGGTATAGAGATACATGACCCATGATAGATGATCACCATGATCTTCTATATCATGGTATACATTGTCTTGGAAAAAGTTCTTGAAGATGAAACACTCCATGAGGGTGTGGCCAATGAAATGGTGGTAGGGGAACTATTTTACTTGGTTCATTAACCCAAATTATTGTAGCTTATTGATTTTTGGAAACATGAGTAAGTTATTCTCCATGACTTAGAGAAAAAGCATGCGGCTTGCACATCCTCGAAGTAGTAGATCCTCTTCTTCAATTATGAAAATAGGACCATGGGGTTATTGGCCCTAATGAGGGCGTTGGCAAACAATCTCTTAATGATGTAGTTCTTGGAGAGGCCTGTTATATGGGGGAACATGAATATAGATTTTCCAAGTGTCCTGCGTATACATAGTGGTAGAAGTATCAAATATACCAAGATTTAATACTATATTAGATGGAGGTAATGAATGTGACTATTTCTTGGCCCACTATATTGAATTCTATAGGATCGTAGGTCTCTCAGTGAACTCTTGGAATCTACATATATATTTTAAGGAAATGAGGCTGTGAACAATATTTTCCTGACTATTATCCACACAGTCACCCAATAAACTATTCCTAAATAAGCCTCACAAAAAGGGAGTTTGTTAGACCCTTCCAATGATCAACAAATTTAGTGACTCATTCATTAAACCACCATTTTCAATTAGAGTGGTCAGCTATGCTTATCCTACACAAGGTGGAGCTAAACCGATAGAGTAATTATCACCAAAGATCATGCTAGTTGGTGATAGACCCAGCTTTAAGATGGATATACTAAAAAATTAAGGTCCCTCTAATTTTTTTAAAAATCACCATGTTTATCATCTTCCAAATTCTATGGAGTTACAAACATCAGTTCTAACCATGGGTAAAAGTGGGAAAGGTATTACTCCAGGTCACATGTTCAATTTAAGAGGTGAAGATCAATTTTATGAAATATGGGGGTGAAGGATGGTGGTCCACCCATGTTAAATATGGATTCATATTTGGAAGAAATGAGGCATGATACATCTCAATTTCAACAAGATAATATAAAATGGTGATTATGACATTGTATTGGGGGGATTAATATATTCCTACCCCTTTACTAGTTAGTTGGAATTTGAGGCAGGGTAATTGTCATCCAATGGTGGGAAATCACATGTATCCACAAGAGAGGGGACGATTGGAAATACAAGAATATTTCTCATAGGGTAGACGCACCACCCTCAGTCTTTGATGTATGAGATGATCCAAATGTTTTATCCTTGTATGATTATCAATGGAGTCTTGGTTTTTGATGTTCTATATAAACCATGATAGGATTATCTTAGATGTCTTCACTATTATGGTGGCTCCCACTGAGGAGTTCAATGGTGATATTTTTATAGTATTATATTAATTGAATAAAATTGGTTATTCTATAATCCTCATTATATATCCACTTGGTTTATGGAATGGTAAGAGAATCAACTATTCTTATTCTTTATTAGGGAGGTGATGTCTAGATGAGAGCGCCTTTGTGTGAATCCTGAGACCAAAATCCCATCTCTACTGAATTTTATGAGTGCCAATCAAAAGGTAATCCTGATTCTATGTATAACCTCAATATTAGCCCCCTCTTTCATGTTACCCATAATATATCTAATGTTTTTTTTGTAATTTAGTAGATCAAATGGAATGAATTTCACCATATCAGTGGTCGGAGTAGGGGAACATCCATCATTGATGAGTGGATTATCTTAAGGTTCTTCTTATCATCGTGGAAGAGGGATGAATTGAAGGGTAGTCTACTTACCGTATCCATTTATCTTTACATGGGGAGACATATATTCCATTATTAAATGAATAATAGTGATTCTCCTAATATAGGTCCACTGACAACATTGAACATACCTATAAGAATATACATGTTAAGCTACTAGGAGCACGCCGATATCAAACTTTCATCACTGTTGATAAAGGGACTAAATGTGTTCACGGATTATAAGGTAGTCCAACTGATAGTATTTAATCCCATTAAAAATTTCCCAAAGGTTCTTGATGAGTCATGCTACATGATCCTCAATACGAAACTCCAAGATGGTGAATTTTAGGGTCATATATAGCTAGAAGACCCCCAATAATTGGTTTGTGGGAAAGATTTACCATTATAGTTCTACCTCCTATTCATATTTAGAACGGTATTCTTACTATTGGTCAACCAAAGTACTTATCTGATACAAACTAGAAGCTTGTGGAGTAAGTTATATATATATCCTATCATTTACCTTGTTATAGAAAAAGAATTACATGAGCCAATATTCCCCGAAATTTTGGAGTGTCCACTAAATGCAGAAAGTGGTTCGTGGAAATATCAATATAGGATGAGGAATATGTGATTTCTTGTTGATGAGTAAAGTCATTGTGCACCTATAGGTCAATTGGATCATATTCCTTATTAGAAGGTTCTAGAACATACCCTGATGTCTCCCCTATATCCAGAGTAGAGGTGGAGAGGAGGGAAATTAATGGATGTAGGGATGTTCGCATGGAGAGTCCCCAAAATGAGGCCAATTAATCTACAACATATATGTACATGGGGGGGGGGGTCTAATAACCTTATGTAACTTATAGTTGGGTATGGTTATCGTCAAATGAAAACCCACATCCTCGGTTATGGTGGTGGAGGTTGATACATTTCCCTTTAATCATCAGTTGCCTCCGATTCTAATCGGTCAAGGGTAACTTAGTGTTGTTACACAAACCATTCCTCATGAAATTACATGGGAGATATACGATCATGGGTTTTTTAGGAATTTAGAGGGTTATTCCAAGGGTTTTATGGAAGGAATCTTGGGTAGGGCCTCCACAATGGTTGGTATTACTTTTACACTAGAAATATTCCTTAGGGTGTTTCAGTTTCAGGTCACAGGGTTAGACTTAGTGATGGTTTCCAATGGCTAGAAGAATCATTCCAACATACTCAATATATTATTGGGGCCTCAATCCTATCATAGTGAATAAATATTCTATTATTTTGGTGAGGGAAGAACAAAATTAATTAGAGATTGTAGGCACCGCAGGATCCATCGAAGTAGTGATTCATTGAGAAAGATTAGCGATCTTCCCTTGGCATGGGCACCATAATTTTTTGACTGAGGTAGGTGGAGAAAGGATATGGTCAACATGATAGTTTGAATGTGGGTCTCTATTATGTTCTTGAAGACATCAGATTGTGGGAGACCTCATTGGATACACATGGTGGTGGTTTCATTTGACACAACCTAAATATCCCTTGCATCCTCATCATAGGGGAGTGGTCTATCAGAACATTTTAGGGAGATATTCCAAAAATATTTGGGACTGTAAATGGTGTGTGTGTGGGGTTGGGGATTTCCCATTGAATACACCGCTTGGGTGGTAGTATAGGCATGATATTGCAAACTCCAGTTTTAAATGATCCATTGCTCGAGTGGGGATGAATCTTTGTTATTCACACTAGTGGATGCGGGCAATGATAACCCTCTACGAGATGATCTCTGAGGTAGAAATCAACCTAGGATACTAGAGAGGCATGGGAGAGCTCTTCATTTCAACAAAATCATAGTCATTTGGTATTTATATATAGATATAAATTCTTCCCTCACACCTGTTAGTGGTTAGTTTAAAATCATGTAAGATAGCTGGTGTCCTATAAAACAAATAGATTAAAATGTTATTACAAGTTGGGAGAAATTGAATCCCAATGTGACCAATAATTTTCATTATCTCTAGATAGAGGAGGGATTAACCTAAATGATTTTTAAAACCAGTAACACCTAATTCTCATAATCTACTAACTATTTTAGGAGAATATATTCACATCAATTTGCCATTTATTTTTCAGAAACAACATCTGGGTCATGATTTTTTATTTAGATTTTCATCCTTTGACTGTTCATGATCCTATGTCCCTTTATTCATTATTTAAAAAGGTGTGAAGCCTTAAAAACCAAAAATATTGATTTTAAATACATTATTAGAATATGATTATGTGATTTTCCTCCTCCATAATTAAATTTTTCCTCAGAGTCCACCTCCTGTACTTGGTCACCCTTATAGAAGTAAGACATGTTCATAAATCTCATTCCAAGGTTCCTCTTCTAATGTAAAACCGTTAATTAAACCACTTTCTATCATGAAAGGGTGGATACATATTCATGGATATAATGATGAGGTTTGTAATATTGGTAATCAATAAAAATATTCCACATTTGGGGGGCGTGATGGAATGTTATGAGAATGATATAAGGAATATCTAATGAAAAACCTGAGGCATGTCATGATTTCCATGATTATAATTACTCTCATTATGTAAGGCATCTAACGGTCATCACCTTCGTAATACTATGCTCATAATGGTTTGAAAAAAACATTTTTTATGTGATACATTTGATGCTCATCATCCTGGGAAATTTACTCCCATCACATAAATCTTCCTAGACTCATCACTTTGGGAATCATGTGATCATCACATAGGTTAAAAACGTCGTATTAGAATCAATTGAAAGGGTGAAGAGATCATATGATCTTCTAATTATTTTATTTTTATTATTATATAATGCACCTCATTATCTTCATATGTGCAAAGATATTAGTCTTATTAACTAAGTAGTGTGAGAAGAGATCATATTATCATAACATAGGATTCTTAGTATCTTCACCTACGGTACAATAGGTTCATCACTTAGGGATGGGCTTCAAATGTTTTAGGAATGTTTATAGTGTTAATTATATTTGAATACTATCCCACATAGACTCACAATGTATGGGTTGCGTCATAGGTTAACATCTAGTGGAAAAATACCCATACCCCCATCATGTACATAAAGAATGTAGGTTTATGAAATGAAAGGAATTCAGTTAATCCATGCATTCTCATAAAAAATGGGTAGTAATATGTTAATTTATAGTAGGTATTCCCAATAGTTTAATTCCCCATGGAGACTTGATGGTGACTGGTGAGAGGTTTGGAATACACCCAATAGATGATCAGGATTCACACACATTATCCTTAGAGATGGAGTGAAGAGGAATTGGGATGTTGTTTTGGGGTTGGTGAGATTATATTAGGTTCTACACTAGAGACATACCACTGAATAAGGGAAGAATGGTTGTCAGGGAGTTAGTGTTTAACCTCTAAAAGGAATCATATTTTTCCTAGTTGGGGGATGGAAACAAAACCTTTGTAGTTTGAGTGTACATTTTTTGTTCATGTAACCAGATAATACTATATAGTTTAACATTATACTGTATGGAAAATTAAATCATGAAAGGAGACACAATAAGGTATGTTGTGGGGTTTATGAATTAAATATTCCATGAGGATGTGGATGTCATCTAATTTTAATCACATGAGGCACCCTTTTCTTGTTACACATGACATCCCATGTTCATCACATAGGGTAAGGATTTAATTTTACTTCTTGTGATAAGGATGTTATCATACAGTTTAAAACAATGTGTCTAGAATATAAGGATATAAAATTTAAATATTTTCAGCTCGTATAATGTCACATAGCTTAACTCTCTGAAACTAGGATATAATGATATATATTATAATGTCATGTAGCTCAAAAATTGTCTTTTAGTTCAACATTGTACACCTAATAAGTTGGTAAGGATGCTTCATTAATCTACCTATTCATAGTTACAGTGGGATGGTTGAAGGATATAGGTACATTGTATGTTATTAACAAGGGAAATAATTGGATTTTTCCCTTACTGATTTCATGGATGTGTCTAATATATCAACTACACAGATGATGTTGGAGGGAAAAATTCAAGGACACAACCTAATTTCGGCACCATATAGGGTACCAAGATGAGAGTGGCAATGTATTTAATGAGACAGTAAAGTGACTACCCATACTAAGATTGGTGAAAAGGTATTTTTAATTATATTATATTATATAGATCATGTTTATGAATTTTTAAATAGTGATCCTGGTTTAAGGGGATGCATGGATCATGAGAACCTGAATTTAATAAAAGTGGGTTTATAAAAAGAAGGAATAAAGTGGGGGACCTAAAGCCGATTTTTAAAAACAATATAGTTGCATAAAAATTTATATTTTCATGATTCAAGAAATATAACACAAGGATTGGGAATGAATTAACAAGGGACCATTGCACACGAAATTTGATTTTGTGTAAAACATAGAGCTTTACGAAGGAATGAAATCTCTTGTGGACCCAATTTTTCATCGATGAAGGTTTTTGAAGTTATATTAAACAAAATTCAAATTTATTAAGGATTGTTTTATTGAGAAACATGAATATTTGGATATTTTGAGGAAGGGACATCTAGTTTGAAGTGATTTAGGTGAAAAAAACTCTAAATTCCACCTATGGATTTGCAATCTCAATGGTGAAAACATTTACACATGTGTGGTTCCTTGCAAAGGATTCCAGGATGTTTTAGAAGTTGAGGTGGTTATGTTTGAACAATTTATAAATATTAAAATAACTATGAATCCCAATTAAAACCTTCACAAAACATAATTACGAGGTGGAATCATTCTCAAAACGTACCTCCCCACCTTCATAATTCATATAAATAACTCACTCGATATAAATTTTCAGGAGATGCAGCCTTTAAACATTAAAAAAAGGCTCTAAATTCAAGACACTCGAAAATTTGTGAGTAAAAGACAAGATTGTTTCCCAATGGTGTCTATATTTTGTGGAATATACTCCCATGGGTTCTTGAACAACCCGAACCATTTTAGATATTCCTTTAATTATGATCCACTACATTCACATAAGAATTAATCACATTGTGTCTCTTGGGGTTTTGTGAGAAAATCATCCTTCAAAAAAACCAACCCCATGAGAACCACAATGTAATTATTTGGTATGGATACCCTATTTCATAAAAGATACACCTTTTCAAGAACTATTTCCTTTATGAGACCCATGTTCTTCATGAATTCTTCATCCTTTGTGAACCCCCATCTGCCATGAAACCCATCCACTAGGCCTCTCCCTGTAATGTTTTTTAGAGAACACCCTTTTGTGAACGTTTAATTCTCAGGGACCATGTAACCATCCAAAATAAGTTGTATTCACCCTGATATACCTTGTGATTGGTATAATCAACCATTGTGTCCTCTATACTTAACATTAATAATTACTTGGACTATTACATTACCTCTAGTTCCTAAGAATTAGCACCGTAATTACTCTTATCCCTAATAATAGGTACCCTGAAATCAAGATCCCTATTTTCTAATTCAATATGGAAATTATTATGCCATGCCCCACCAAGAGTTACCGATGTAGAAGACATGTAATCCCCAAATTTCTCATCATTAAAGAAAACCACCAACCATTCCTGGAAGGGAGGTATTATGACTAATATTTATCACGTACATGGAAATGGTCTCTCTGGGTATAGGTCTCCCTACATCCTAGATGTATGACATAAAACTACATAGCCCAAAATCCTAGCCACAAGACGTTAAACTACATGGACAAAACCTCAACATATGATGTAAAATTGTTTCCTTACATTGTTTGATGAAAAAATGATTCCCTAGGTATGAATGGCTTGAGATGATCCCACACCTCCAACATTGTGTGATTAAAATAGGATTCTACATGCTTGGAATGCGTGGGATGAAACCCTATCCCCAACCATATGATGTCACCACCATTATAGGATGACTCTATTCATAAGACTAAAAGAATCCCTCATTAATTATCCTTACATGACACAAGTTTCTTTATTATATGGAATTAAACATTAAGGAATGATCCCTTAAGATGACCTTAAACTTTACCATCGAACTATGTGAGTTTTTATCCCAATATACAAATAATGTATGTAGGACACCTCCATTAGAATCAATTCTGACATTATGATAATCCTTGGATTCCACTCTGAAGTTCAATCCAGAAACCCCAACATTGTAA
This sequence comes from Viscum album, assembly GCA_963277665.1. Classification (NCBI taxonomy): domain Eukaryota; kingdom Viridiplantae; phylum Streptophyta; class Magnoliopsida; order Santalales; family Viscaceae; genus Viscum; species Viscum album. The sequence goes on along the minus strand of OY728161.1, from coordinate 140,449,805 downwards.
TTAAATTTTCATGTATTCTCTATGGATTATGACAACATAAAAGTGTGATCATATTCCCCATGGAAGCATACTAAAAGCAACCCACCTGTCCCTAGAAGATGCTGAACCTATGAATCAAATATCCTTAAAAGATGTTAAACCGATGACCTAACTATCACCAGAAGACATTAAACCTATGATTTTCTTATCCCAACAAGATGTGAAACCAGTGACCAACATATCACCCAAATATGTTAAACCTATAACCCACTTATCCCCATAAGGCATTAAACCTATGACCCACCTGTCCCTATAAGATGTTAAACCTTTATCCCACCTAGCCCTATAAGATTTAAAACTCTTGACTTAACAATCCTCACAAGACATTAAACTAGTGACCCATTGGTCCCTATATGACATTAAACATGTGACCCACCTATCCCCAAAAGATGTTAAACACATGATCCACTAGTCTCTTTACAACATTAAACATATGACATGATACAGAATTTATACACTATATATTAGGTTCAAAAGGGTCATAGATACCCTTAGAGGTAGGGAGATGAATCAGGTTATGGATATATTTTTTTTCAAACTTCTTCATTACCCACTAGATCTTGACCACATTATTATAAGGGTCACTTCATTTTCTATTTAGTGTTTACATGATCTTATACTTTTTAAATTTATGTAATGATCAGGGATAAAACATAACATAAGAAATAAATCAAAATGACACACCCATTTTTACCCTCACATGGTCACATCAAAGGAGTATACAATGGAAATTTACTGATGTACCAAATCTAAAAAATCTCATTTCCAATATAATGTTTTGGATATATCACTTCTATACCCAGGCTCACTGCCTTATAACATTTAAGGATAGCTCACTAAATCCCAATGGTCATTCCCTATATCATTCCTTTTAGGGATCACTATAGATGGAAATGATCACTATATTCCTCTTCATTTTCTCACTACTCTTGAAAGTATTCATGTATATTTTATTGACATATATTTTCTTTCATTACAAATAATGAATCCATACACAATTGTAGGAAGATGTTCTATTGATGTTTTTACTAGTTTTATCCTTCACTTATGTGAAAACACCTAGATGTAGCACCTCCACCTTCCAGACTAATGGAATATACTTATCTTTATAGTAGAAAAAATAATTACCTCCCCTTGGGATATTTCAAGATCTCTAGGATATTCAAATTCTTCTATTCACTTTCTTGAATGTTGTAGTGAATAAAATCCTTCAACAAATGCATTCAGATGGTGCATATCCACGATCTTATTATTATTCTCTTTCTTTAGAATTTAGATATGATAATAATATTCTTAACTATTTAAAAGTTTTGTGAACTATTTCTTATCCTCCTAAAATAGCCTAATTTCCTTCGGGAGTGACCTTTCACCCCATAGTGTAATTTCGTCACATAATTCTTTTTTTTGCAAACTGCCTCTACATTTTGGATGGATGATACCTCATTAATAGAAGACCCATTATGAATAAACATTAATTTTCAAGCTAAAATTCCCCCAAAACAAACCTATTTCCCAAAATCTTCCTTTGTGGAATAATTCTTCGTGAACTATACCTTCATGGAATCTTCCTTTGATAATGATGCCTTCATGGAATCCACCATCAGGAACTCAAATACCTTCATAAAATCAACACCTTCATAGAATATTTTCCAGAATACCTCTTCAAAAATATTTTTTAGAGTTCAGTAAATTTTTATAGAAATGATTCTCTCTAATAAAATTCAATCTATCTAATGATATGGTTAGGGGTCATTTATATAGAAAAATACTTACCACAAAAATCACTAATCAAAATTACTTAAATATCCATTGCAGATTAGCCATCATTGGGGACTACATTTTCCATGCGGTCTGTATAGTGAAATCCCTTTGCAGCAGATTCAATTTATCACTTTTGTCCACAAAAAAATTCCATTGCGATGTACCTTAAATCAGCGCCTTTTGAAAATGTTTCAACTCTCCAAAAATAATCCCACTATGTGGTTCACATAGTGCATAAACCTATTCCAAAACATCAAATAACTTCCCTCATCTATAAAATGTCAATCCCGTTTACAATTCACATAGTGTTCTAGGTAGTCCACATAGTGCTTCATGTGAAAAAATTGACTTTTCCAATTTTCCTTTATCATTGAATATACATAAATTTCAGTTTGCATAGCACAACTACACTACTATATGGTCTACAAACTCTACACTTCATAGTCGACGAAATGTAGACCATGAAATCCTATAGATGCTCCATGGTTCTACAATAATACTAGGATTAAATCCATATTTTTGAGAAACCAAATCCTGATTTTGAATCCCAAAAAGTCAGTAAACACTTGAAAACATCACCACCTTAAACACATAAGCTTTGGAAACAAAAACCATACTAAATTGTAGTCATCTGGATTTTTCAACAAACATTATCACCCCAAAAACACCAATATGACACATTGAGGTATTTTTCAGAAAATAAAACCCTTTTTTCTTGTTTAAAATAATTAAAAACTTTTATTACTGATCAAAGACTTACTAACCACAAAATCTAATCCCACAATATCCTTGTTTGGTGTGAGAAACAAGAGCAACATGAAAAGTTCATCAATGAGTCACTTTATTCAAAACCACTGAAATGCATTCCTCATAAAACCTATATTTTTTGATATATAATATTTTATTGATCATATTTAGTATTAGTATATTTAAAACTACCCGTACTTCACTACTCCCCCTATCAGTTTCTACCCCTGTCTTGACTCAGTATCACACATGTCTTGATTAAGAAATTTTATCCCCCTTTTTTAGCCACCACTTATTCCCCCTTTTCAACTAACCTTAAGGTCACTCATTTATGGTCTATAATAGGGTAAATAACACAAATCAACCAATTAGGGAAAATCACACATTAACTCAGGGGTAGTGTGTCCCACATTTACACTTTTTCAAGAGTTTAAAGTCAAATGAACTACAAGGGAAAAAAATACCACTAAAACACCCCTTTGGGTAAGGCCTTCATCAAAATTACTACAACCTATAGTTTTATAGTCATATACTACAAATTTCCAAGACCACGCTCCACATTCTTCATAATGAAGTGAAATTTTATTTCAATGTGCTTTTTTCCTTGAGTGATGGACTGTATTTTTTCTAAAATTTATACAACTTGAATTATCATAATGAATACCAATCATAGAATTCACATAAATCTCTCCCTTTGTCATATAATTCAATAGGAAAATCCTTCAATTATAAATTTTCCCTAGTTATTCAATGATCACTACTATTTATATTTTCAATAATCTATAAAATCATGAGGGGAAAACATTATTATTGTTTCTCTAAAAATCTAAATAAATTGAAATTTCTCTTCCCCTTTGGTTTTTCACTTCTGTTTATCGCTTGATATATTTTATGGTAACATCCAAAAACTACTAGGATATATAAACAATACATAATTTTACCTTGTAATCCATTTATCAACATCATATTGAAACTTTGATTCCTTTAGTAATTTTCAAGAACTGATTCATATTCTTATTATGAGATGCACACTACAGTAAGATTTTCCACAAGTAAAATCACCACATAGAATTGAGCCATTAATAGATAATAAAATTTTAATGATTTAGAACTCATTATAGGAAAAAAGATTTTAATCCAATAAATGAAAATTCTTTCTGTGTCACTCACTTACTTATATGGATTTTAGGAGAATGACAATCCTCAAATCTCCAGAGGGATCTCTTATAGGATAAGGCTATATGTCCTAATGTTCTAGTCGTCGTATTTACCAAACAAATCACTATTTGTTTCATATCCTAAGAATAATAAGTATATAACACATTATAAGAACAACATATACCATTAGTAAATACACGAATATTGCCTTTTCTCCCCCAATCAGTCTTCTCTTAGTGGAAAAAAACACTTGAATTATGGTATGATTATAATGGTTGAATATTCAATAGGACTTGGAACCACTATATTATTCAAGTATATATTTTCTAGATCTTCAATTTCCCATTAAGAAATTATTCATATAATATTCTCTTTCCACAGTACACAACCTTGAAATATATATTTAAAAGGTATTGTTGTTTCGTATCACCTATTGTTGAATTTGATACCATGTGAAATTCTCAAGAGTTTGGGTTCTTCATTTTACTACTACCCCCTTTAAACTTATGCACACATTCCCTATCATCAAATACACACCCCATGAATTGTACCCCCTTCATCATATACCAATTCACACACTTATTATAATCATTTAAAGTATGGGGATAGGGGTAAATCTATAATCCTCAAGAAGAGTATTTTTTTTTGATCTTAATGGATCAACCGTTTGATACTTTATTCCAAAGATCCGTACTATTTCTTTGCTTGTTCCAAACGCCCAAAAAAATATTAACTGTTCTGACCATATGAATATTAATCTTTGTCCCACATTCAGAGTATTATTTTGATATGTACATTATATAGGCTTGGAATTTTCACAATTTGGAATTTAAAACCACTAGTAGAAATTATTTTCATTGATGCTCCCCTAATATTCAATTTCTCATGATTATTTCTCTTAGTAAGAATCCTTACACTCGTTGTATAATATTTATTCATCGTCAATTGTTTATAACCTTCTCTTGTATTAACATATCTTACTGCGTAATAACACATGAATTTTCAGGGCATACTCTATTCAATTTCCTTGTATCATTTTTCTGAGTCACGAAACCCTCTCTTGATAGGGGTGATTCTTTAAAAAACATACATTCTTGTTTTTGAAAATAGGATCTACTCCCCATTTTTTCATCCAGGTTCATTTATATTATTTCGAAGAGAGTTTTTGTGAATGTTATTGATGAGGTGATTGATATTACTTTCATTGAGCTCGTTCTGTTTCCTTCGACACTTTAAAAATATTTTTGAACATTGTAGGTTTTATTACAATTATAAATTACTTTTTATACAATATTGGAGTTTGGGATCTCCCTTAATGTTCTATTTCTTTCCATAATTTCTTCCAACTATAATATCTTTCCATATTATGATGATTAACACATATAAAAAATATCTCATTTAAAAAATACCTCATGTAATCATTTCTCGGTTTAGATTCTGACACATCTAGAGTAATTTTTATAACACTGAGCTCTTGGGATTATAGACACATAATTATGGTGTGTCCCATATTCCACAATAGTATCATTGCATGCATAGTTTCTTTTGAGAGGCTCTTCTTTTATATTTTTCAAGACTCTTCAACTTATTTTAATATTCAGAAGTATTTATGTCTTGATAGCATGAAATAAATTTCGAAGACTAAATAAACATGAAATTTGACCATGAATCCCCCAAAAAATAGAATATGATTTCTATAATTTCTATAAAAACCTTTTTAACTATATCTCCATAACTTATAAGTTTTTATTATTTCAGGAACTGTTCACAATCTCTTTCTATCATGCATGAGAAAGGGTTCATTATATCTAATAATATATTTTCCCAAACTGCATAGCCATTGGGATGAGATAATAATTTCATTTTTCCCTCTAAATTAACGTATTTTATTTTAATTTAATTATTACCTAAATATGGATAGTAAAATAATAAATATAAACCATCCTTTAATCTGGGATTGCCTTTGGCATCAGATTTCTATAATTCTTTCTTGAATGATTCTTTCTCTTCTCCTAATTGTTTAATCTTCTTTTCCCTTGATTCAAGTTATGAATTATGTCTTCTATTGATATTATTCCCTCTGGTCATATCATTTTCCAATTGTGGAGTGATATTAATCACAATGTCAGATTTGTCCTTTATTTTAGAATTTATCTAGGCATTATAATCATTACTACATGAATTTATTATTATATCCTTTTCTTCTCCTGAACTAGTTCAGATACGTGTTTAGAAATATCATTATTTATGGATTTCAAATTTTGTTTTTTATATATTCCAAGATTCTTTCCCATTTCAACAGTTTTTCGTTTTTGTAGTTTATCATATTGGGAATAATTATTTTCTCTTAGATATGTGGCCACTTATATAAGACTTTTATTTAATCCTTTTAGCTTTTTAAATTCAATTTCTTGAAATTGGATCCATATCTCTTTAGATTTATTTTATTCATCCAATTTATTGTATGATTACTTTATTAAATGTAGAAACTCCACATATAGATTTCTTCAAATATCATCATAATTATTATTTCTAGCATCACATGGAATATTAGGTTATTCAACCATTCCTACAGAAACATAGAATGAGTAAATATTCCCACTATATGATTCATTCAAACCATTATTTCAATAGATTGTTGGTTTCGTTATAAAAAATCACACTATTTCCATATACACATCCACAATGAGAAATAAAAACATAATTCTACTACTTATTTGAAGTTATTCCCTTTTCCATGTGACATCGACATTAGAGAAAACAAAAAATTAAAGTCAAACATATTGATAGACAAGTTACAAAAAACAAATCCAACAAAAGAAACCAATGATCTAATACCAATTGTTACGTCTAAAAAGGGATTAGAAACCTAGGGGTGAATCAGGGTATGAATATTATTTGTCAAACTTCTTCCTTCCCCACTAGATCTTCACCTATTTATTTTAAGGGTCACTTTGTTTTCTCTTTAGTGTTTATATGATATTTTCGTTTCTTAATTTATTTAATGATCATAAATAGAATGTAAAGGATGAATTCAACCACAAGGACATGTAGATTTTTACATGGTTCACCATCACTAAGCTACTTCTAAGGAGGATACAATAGAAATATTCCGTTGTACAAAATCCACTAAAGATGATTTCCAATATAATGTATTAGATATATCACTTCTATAACTAGGATCACTACATCCGATGATTTAGGAGCAACTCACTAATTATTAATGGTCACTACCACTATCCTCCCTTCGATGGATCACTATAGGTGGAAAAGATCACCTTCTTCCTATTACTTTTCTAATTTCCCAGGAAAGGATTAATGCATAGTTTATGGAAATTTAGGTCCCTTCATCAGTAATAATTAATTAATCCTCAATTGTAGGTATAATCTCAATTGAAGTTATTTCTAGGACAATCCTTAAGTTTTATAAAAAAACCTTGAAGCCAAACTTCCAATTTCAATACAACTAGAAAAAATTCTATTTCTTATAGAAACAAAAAATTTTCCTCTTTGGCTCTTGCAATATCTTTATTATATTCCATGTATTCCATTCACTATCTTGATTGTAGTAGGAAAACAATCATTATTAAAATATTGTTTGATGGTATAGATTCCCTATCTCCTTCATCTTCATATTCTTCAAAATTCATATATGAAAATGATACTTATCACTATTTAATCGTTTCCCAAACTATTTGTTCTCCTTCATGAACTTTTTTATTCCCATTGTGAGCTACCGTGCATCGCATATGATGATTTCATTACAGAATTCCTTTTATTAAAATATAGCCTCTACTTTGAGGATGAATCACATTTCATGAATACTTGATGCATCAAGAATCACCTTTTAGTGCCAAAAAATCTCCTTTTTGAAATATGAATTTTTGAAATCCTCTGACATCAACTATTGCATCACAAAGTTCTTCTTGATGAACAATTCATTCACTAAATTCTCATTTTCAATCTCAACTCACTTTTCAAACTCAAATCATTATCAAAATACATTGTAGAATACCTCTCTATGAACCTCTTTCAAACCTCATTGAACTCTTCTAGTGATGATTCCCTCAAATAAAATTTTCTTTGTCTAATTATGTGGTTTGGGTTCTCTTATATAGACAAATAAATCCAAAAAAACATGCTTATCACAATTACCAAAATCTCTATTTTGAATTTTCCATCACAATGAAATAAACTTTCAATACGGTATATATAGTGAAAAACCTTTATAGTAGACTCAATTTTCCATCCTCATCTAGAAACAACATTCCTTCTCAGTGTACCTGAAATCACCACCTTTTGAAAAAGATTTTCCTCCCATGAATTAATCCCAATATCCAATTTTCATAAAGAATAACATTTTGTTACATGTTCAAATCACCACCCTTACCCACAAACCTTCATTCCCATTTTTTGTTTCCATATCAAAACAATGCAGAAAAATTTACTTGTCCAATTTTTCTTCATCATTTTGGGTACCTCCTTTGCAGCCCACAAACACAACTCTATTACTATGAGGTCCGTTAACTCCATGATTTGCTGTCTATGAACTATGGTCTGAAAAATAATTTAGATTCTATGTGGTTTACTGAATGTTCTTTATGGAAATCCTTCCTTTTCCATAGAGGAAATCATAAATTTTAGGCCCAATAATATGGAAAATTCTATAAAATAATGCCACATTAAACGAATCTTCTTCAAAAAAACCAACCCAACTAAAATAAGGTAATATGCCATTTTCAATAAACATAATCACCCCAAATCATAGAGACTACACATTGAGGTATTATTCCACATCACTATACACTAATAATGGGATGCATAGTGTAAAAATCCTCAAATACAATAAGTCCCAGATAAAAAATATCGTGTTTACAGTATGGGATTCCTTGGTTTTTATTTCTATGATTCCTAAAACATGAGTTTATATCTAATAGGGAATGAATTTATAGGTTTCCAACACACCAAACATATAAAAATGTCCACACATACCCAAAATTACCATCTAATCTGAGCGTAATTTGCGGTCATGTTGATACAAAAGAAAGAAAATTAAATGGAGTCCACAATGTGATGGTGCCAAGAACGAGTTTGATGAACATGAATCAAATATATTAAGGACTAGTAGACTATTTTTTTATCCCTAAATAGAAATCCATGGAAGTAGGAACATACATCATATCACCCATTTTCAGTCAAGGATCCAACATCCCCAACCCTGGTAATAGAGGTTTCCCACATTTGGGATATGGGAATGTGGGGCACTGAATGACACATCCTTTTGTACCCTAAAGGAATGTGGTAAATGAGAAAATGGTGAAACTGCCATGAATCATTTCTCATTCAACTATTAGAAGATTAGTAATTATGAGAACTATCAGATTTGGGAATAAACCGACTTATATATATAGTACGCATCCCCTAGTAAATAAATGGTGGGAACAATGTTGAAATCTTATCTTTCAAAAGGGGGGATAGTTAAGAACACTGGACATCCCCATTCTAGGAAATCATCGATGTGGATTCTCCCTATACCTTGGTTAATGTATAATGATGTTGGGAATGTTTCTAAACTACAAAATTGACCAATATCCACAATCAAGAACCATGGGTATAGCCTAAAAAACGTGGCTATAAGCTATAACCACAATATTTTGGTCTATTTACAAGATTTTCCATTATAGAAAAATAAGCTATAACTAGAGTTTGGAAAATCATGGTAATATATCATGTAGTTATCCACTGTGTAAATTGAGTTATAGCCATAGTTTAAACCATGGCTATAGGTGATGTTTCCATAGTGGACAACCATAGCTATAGCCCCAATAAACTCTAGCTCTAGACCAAAAATAATATGTGCCTGACAGGATTCGATCGTTATACCTCACATATTAGAATTTAGTTTTTTAAACCACTACAACATGAAAAAAATTGGGTGTATATATATATATGTATATTATTAAAAACTATGACAATAGGATTTAATCCATCTTAATAGTGCTCCCCATGTTTTTTTATTAGAACATTTTCTCCTCACATAACTTGTTGATACCTATAGCCATAGTTTCTAAAGACTATGTCTATATGAAAAATATATAGCCATGCTTTTTTCAAAACTATGGCTATAAGAACAATTTATAGCCACAATTCCATGAACCATGGATATATACTTTGAAGAAACAAATATAGGAATTATTTATGGAAAATTGTGGCTATAGGTCTCATCTATAACCACGATTTTTGGGAAAACAATGGCTATAGAGGTAATTTTGAGTAGAGTTTGGAGTCACTTTCATGGAATGATTATTGATGGATGGATCCAAATGTTGATAGGTCTCAATCAACAATGAAAATAAGATGTACTAATGTTAATAAGAGTTATGGAATAGTTAATAATACTGTGGAAACCCTAAACTACAACATAACTACGCTAATAAATACCTCTTATGTGACTATCGCATGACCTTGTCCCATTTCCCATATCATGCTCAGCTAAATATGGTTTATTGACACCCTTATTTTTCAATATGAGCAAGAAGGATTCATCCCAACTAGGGTTATGTATTGGAAAGACTAGAAATCCATTCCTGCATGCAAGCACCACCACCCATGATGGTCATGTTTGGGGAAATCCCCCCCAATCACAGTGAAGAATCTTTTTTGGAGCCTCTATTCAAAATTATCTAACATCAACCAACCATACGATTATGAATTATGGGATGAACATGATTCAACCATAATAACCACCACCCTAGTGTCAGCCAAGATGGAACCCACATGAATGTTTTGATGATTCCAATCAGCCCTACAAGGTTGGAAAATAATTCTTTCCCACTCTTCCTCCACCGAAACAAATCTATGATTCCCAAACCCGATGATAAGGGATGGTCATAAAACCTACCCATTTAGAGGCCTCCATTACCAATCTAGTGGCCCTAGAAACTATCATAACATCATATCCAACCCTTGTGATCACGCCGTGAGGCCCCATCATTAACCAATTGGGATCGAGACCATAAATTCCCCACGTGTAGTTGAGTTGAATCTCCTATCATCAGAACAACCATAAACCATCATGGTCCATATAGGGAAAATGAATTCCACCATGGAGGTCATCCCAATGATGAAGACATTCCCTTTTTTATAGATCAACATCAGGGTAGGTGGGAAAAAAAACACCAGAGAGGTTGTACCCTTGAACCTGGATGCAACACATTTGGAAGGGTTACAAGAGATTACTATGTTCTTTTACTCTTTGATATTCCACAAAATCAGAGATAGAACCATGGGAAACATCATGTCTCTGTCGATATCCCAACATCCACAACAAAGGATGAATCTATAATTTCGCCTTCACTTCTAGTACTATATATCATGATCTAATCCCATCAATTGAGGATAAAAATCCCTAAAGATAAGGTTAATTTTTTTTTCTAAACACCTCCATAGGAACCTGAAGGTGGAAGATGTTTCAGACACTTTTCAAAGACTCAGAACACAACCATCTCCACTTCCATCATCTTCCACCATCTCAATCCCTGCATTGCGAGTGGGAGAGATGTCGTGTCTTGGATTAAAACCCTTGGATTGTAGTGAACACTCAAACGAGACTTAGAAATATTTTATTTCTTTATATCATAAGGAGGTTGTGAAAACCACTTCCTATTTAAAAATGATATTTATATTGGCCCCATATCTAAAATAAATTCCAATATTTAGTGGATGGTTGGGTTACATGATAACCTATCTCTCAAAAAATTAATATCAAAGTAGGTTTGCATCAGTGACACATACAGTATTCTAACTAGCACTGGTTAGGTATTTGGATGATTAGAATTAGGATCATCCTTAGGGTAATGAAAAATATTACTTTTAGGGGATCCTAGCCACCCACTAGCTTCTAATCACGTTCTGGACACACATAACTCTGAATTTTGTCACCCCAGACTCCCTCTATAAAGACCAGGTGGCATGCTTCTGCCAAAGCATTTGGGTGATTCTCAACTACATTTAGGATCATCAGTTGACCTAACTGAGAATCCACGAGCATATAGATTCTATCATGAAATAGTTCAGGAGGGTTGATATTTCACCACTCCTAGTAGATTAATGCCTGTATACATATGGATACTACCATAATTTATAGCGGACCTATGTTAATAGCCTTACTTTTCTTTGATGAGTAATGGAATAGGAATCTAAACATGTGTAGGTTAAAGGATAGGGATGCTTTCTACCATCCATTTTAGTACTATCCCACAGTAGCAATGAGATCATCATTCTATCTCACCCACTGATTGTGAAATCTCTTCTTTGAAAACATCTATGGTGAATGTTATCAATATTTAACACCATAAATATCATTGAAACTGAGCCCCTGTTATAGGAAGTGATATTGAGAATCTACCCCAAGGGAAAAAACTGTACTAGGAGTATCCCCTAATAGGCACTCACACTAATCATAAGAGACTAATTCTCGGCCATGTGAATCCTCGTAATGATATATTTCAACATTCCCACTGATATCTCAAAAAAGTAATGGAACTCTCTGAGCCTATCAGTCTATATGAGATCACACCAGAAACCATGTAAAACATCAATATATACACCTTTCTCAAGGATCTAGAAGACTAAAAATAACTTATTTTAGATCTTATCTCTGAGTTGTTCCTAGATCATGAAAATGTCAAAAGGGACCATATCTCTTCTCAATATGGACACCCGGTCCTTATTTTCTAGGTGCCGAGATTGGAAATAGGTTTCCATACACATCCAACTAGGATAGAAGATGGGGTCTATGGTAAATAACCAAGATATGAGTCACCCACTCCTCTTGACTAGTGAAACTATCCTTCTAAATATCTTTTTCATCCTCCCTCCCAAGATGATGATCTAGTCAGATCACTGGTGGGCACAAATCCGAACGTGGATAACATTATTTTTACTCTCATCACCCACCCTGATGATAAGAAAATGAGATAGCTGTCAATTCCACCTAATGGAAATCTGTATCTGGCTTAGGTAGACTAGATACACCCATCACTAGAATTTTGAAATATAATCTTTACCATGTTTAACAAAATGGATGACCCACAACAAAATCTAGTCCACTTAACATCATAGTGTGGCACAATCATGGGGACTCTAGAATAGTATGCAACTACCATGATCTGATGTTTTTTCCAGATTCTAGAATGTCCCACATTCCTTTGGTACAAGGTATAGTCCCCACGATCTATTAATGATTGGTAAGTTCTACGTAGGAATTTATTCTAGATGTTCGTCTCCACCATGTACCAGACCAATATCATAGATCTATATATGTGTAAACAAATGGATCATGAGTGAGTTACTGACATCATCATCCAATGGAATGGTCTCACATTCATTCTTGATATAAATATTTCATAGGAGAAGATACTGAAAATGTTCATAGAGAATAATAAATATGATTGGTTCCTTACAAGAATCTCCCAAAATTATCTAGTATTATTTCAAGAGTTCATTGAAAAATGTTAGTGTGAGAGGATCTCTAATAGTGGTTCATGTGATGGTCACAATAATTACCCATTCCATCTCCCATCTAAAGACCTATAAGAGAAGGAACAATAATTTATATGCAAGTAGAGGCTCCCAAGCCAGTCCACTTATTGGATCCTTTAATGGATGATCCCCTCCAAGCATGGACTCACCCAACATAACCTCAAAAAGTTCCTCCTCTCTAATAGAACATCTCCACAACCCATTTTAACGACCAGAAACACATGATTCCTTATTCATAAAGAATTATTAAGACCTAATTTTTCAAGGATGTATATGTCCTGTTATATTTCATCATCACCCTGGAAAATGGAATCCTTAAATTTCTTGAATGCATGAGACATATAGAGGCTGAAATTAAAAACTATTCAAATCACTCCCAATACCATAGGGTCCTCAAACATACCATCTAAGAATGAGTTATCTTCAAATATTTTATCCAAGACCAAGTGGATCATGGAATAGTCAAATTATAAGATATCCTAATAAAGGTATAACATTTATCCGATGAACCAAATATTGAAAATAAAGAATGAAGTGAATGATAGTCAGACCATGGATGTGGGATGAAAAAGTATAATGATAGGTTAGTTCCAATGATAGTATCTTTTACCCCTTATATCACATGTTCATGATTAAGAAATACAAAACCACTTATATTTACTTCGCCTCCTTTGACTACCACCTCCACATCTAAGCCGCATAATTCCATGTATCAGAGGAATATGCATTGAAAAAAGTGGAATCAGAGGCCCCTATCAGCATAGAAGCCAATATAAACTCTTCAATACTTTATGAATCTTGAGTTAAGAGATTCATTGAGAATTTGTAAGATTGTAGAATATTCCACTGATGTGGAGAAAAAATATACCTCTATGAATTTTATCAATATAGTGGATCACTGTATGATTTTAAACAATGAACAATTCCATACAAGCCCCTCAGACACCTCTGGTCGACACATCGAGGGATATGAATAGGATGTAGTGGAGGGTAGAATTTTAAATCCAGTGTTTCAGAATGTATTATTCATTCCAATGAGAATTGACAAAAAGACTCGTGTAGGGATCAATAAGAATAATCCTTACAGGACACTCCATTGGGAATTTCCATACAATCGACTGTATTAGTTGTCCGCATGACTCATCCAGAACCAAATAATGATTAGATGCATCCAGTCGGTGATCAACTTCTACCATCTATACCCCAACCATAAGGTGTTCAAATAAATCCATTTAACCAATATAATAGTGAGCCTTGAACAATTCCAACCCCGACACCTCAACCAATATAACCTGCTATTATTCATGATAAATAATGACTCCATGCATTAAAAAACATGCCCCTAACCCGAAAGTATGGTTTGATGAATCATCATTATAGCATACTAGTGATTCTCTTGATCCTTGAGGCACTCTTTCTATAAAAGGAGATGCACGAGATCCTTATCGAATATCAAAAGACACACATACAATATGAGACTCAAGTATCCATATATGAGGCCTATTATGCACTAGAATATGAAAAAGATAAATTTAGGGATACCATCCCATTTTACAAAGAATATTAGAATTCTATCATACATGGGAACATATGACCATTTTATATCATTGGACAATTCAATGGCATAGAAATAATTCAATATATAGTGGACAGAAGCTCCAGGATCAATATCATCCAGAATCAAACAATAAAAAAATTGGGGCTCATAGAAGAGGATTTGAACCACTTTAATGTGATAATTCATGGGTATAAAAAAGGGATAAGAATATGTGAAACATGAATCAACATAAGATTAAATTTTGTGTCATAACAGTTAGAATTGTTTTTATTGTAGTCTCATAGGAATTACCCTATAATACCCTACTATAAAGAACCTAGATCCATATAAACATAGTAGTATACTCTTTATATAATCAACACATGGAATACTCCATTTATGATTGAGTTGGTTTAATCTAGGGGGATTCTTCTCTCTTAAACTATTTTGGGTCCCATCAACTGGATGTCAGGTACAACAAACGGGAGGAAAATAGCCCCATAATTAAAATTTTGAACACATAAATTTTCCCAAAAACCTAATAGCCAATGTAATAGATCCCTGGAAAAGATTGAAAGATATTTTTTTCCTATTGATCCATAAATTGGAACCCATGTCATAGGATTTGAAATTTTTTTTCATAGTCTCCAAGAAAATGTTGTGATCACAAATTACCTTATACTCCTACAGTGGATAGTCCAGGAAAGTACCAGAAAAATACCCCTTATAAGGTACCGATATGTTCTCCCCATGGAAATGTTCCAAACCATTCCCATAAGTGCCACAATGTGTTACTGAATTGATGGAACTCAACCAGTCATCATTACGTTGATGTTAAGAGTGGACCTCATGGTCAGAAAATGTGTGTGGTTGGATCATCAACCATTATCATTACAGTTTCAACAGAGTGAGAGTTCCTTATTAAAAAAACATCCCACATTATATTAAATCTCGATGAAATCCCTAGATACATAGTTTAGTGGGAGTATCCTTATAAATTAGATAATTAAGATTATCTGGAGGAAGTATCTACCTTTTATGAAGTCGAATCCACAACAATAGATGTGTTGAAATAGCTTACCTTTAATACTAGGGAAGACCTGATACCGATAATAATCAACAAAACTATGTCACCATAGGAACTTAATTAGTATGTGGACTTCTTGAAATAGCACTAATATGTGTTTAAATACAAATATAATGTGATGTCGAGCCTTGAACCCCAATTTTCTTTTCATATCCTTGGCCTTCTAGGGGTTCACCATGGGTTTAAACAACCTCTCAGGAAGATACAACCCTAACATAGTTTCATGGTCGATGATGAATTTGAAAATTATATTAAGGAATAATTAATAATAGAGATCTAGTACCCTATATTACTAGACATAGTTTTCTATGTTAAAAAGAATAATGGATAGATTAGATTTGGTATCAAATTCAGCGGCCTCAATCACAATCTTCCAAGGGATGATTTCCTCCATCATATGACAGAGTTACTTTTTTATAGTAAGGCTAGGTTCCAAGACCTATCCATCATGGATGGATATTCGAGGTTCAATCAGATCCTAATGGCCCCCAAGAATGAGGGGGCCCCTGCCTTTAGGTAACCTTCCCCTACTGGGTGATTCATTCTAGTTTGAAGAATGCTAAAGCCACCTACAAAGGGTATATGAACCATATCTTCAATCCTCTCCTAGGATGGTATTGTAATGTTACATGGATTATTTTTTGGTGAATTATCTCTAGTACCACGACCACATAAAAGAACATGAGATAGTGTTTGACTTCTTTTTCTCCTAAAACATAAAGATAAACCCCATGAAATGTTTATTAGGGGTAAACTTAGAATGTTTATCAGAATTATCATTAGATATATAGGAATAAATATTGATATTGATAATGTCAAAGCTGTAAACCACAAGACTCCTCCATGAAAACATCAAGAGTTGAAAGGCCTCCAAATCCACTTATCTAATATTCATATTTTTTTTTAGAAAATGTAGATAGAAAGTATAATCCCTTATAGAGGATCATGAAGAAAGGATCCAATTACTAGTGGGGTGATGAATACTATATTTATTTTAAATATATTATATATTATCTTCTACAACCCATGGTCTGAATAGAACATGTCTTAGGAAAGCCTCTGGCCCTGTTTCTGACATCCATGGATTGATCCTTTAGTAACCTTCTATCCCAAAAGACCAATTGAGGTAGGGAATGAAAAATATATGATATTAGATGCCTGATCCTCATCATAGATACCAAGTACTCTCCCATTGATAACATTTTTCTTATGCTAGTATTTGTATTCTAGAATATAAGATACTATTTTCTACACCATGCGATACAACTAGTTTCCCATGTTGACCGGATGAGGTGCATCCTCAAATGCCCCATGCAAACTGGGTGACAATCACATTGGGAGGTAATCATCTTGAATTTTATCATGAGTTTTTTTTGAAATAGAAACCTACCAATTTCCATGATCGGGTAGACATCATGGATGCACATATGACCCCTAACAAATGGCCACCAGATGTTTATTTCCTAGATAAATACATTCCATCAATGGATTATGATGTACAATATTTACAGATTCATTTTGATGGTTCCTCCTAGAGTCTGACTGGTAGAAGGATCAACGATTCCAAGATCAAAAGAGTTGTCCTGAGGATTGTCTTTATCACTCATAATAAGACCATATTCCTATAGTCACTCCTATTGTTAGAATTATTTACCAAAAAAGGTAGATTATTAGTCCATTTTCAATGTCCATAAGATGGTAGTCAATATTGATGTCCACTACATGAATGTGAATGGAGACTCAATTATATTCATCAAATAGATCAATTGTGACTAAATAATTATAAGAAAAATCATATCCCCTATAAGAATATTCTCTCTATAAAATGGTCCAATCAACTTCCCAAATTAAAGAGAATCACGTTCCCTGTAATAGAATAGAAAATACAATTCTCTACCTATCATGGCCACATCTCTTATAGAGCTCGACCAAGATGACTTGGTCATTCATATTGAATATCAGAGGTTCATTGTACCCACCACTTTATATGATGACAACCAATAGATATATTAGATGGTTACTAGTTCCCCAAAGCCTTAAAATTACGAAAAGGTTAAGGAAAAGCACAATTGGATTATAACCCTTAGTGAGTATCTCCATCCTGACATTATATGACCTGAACTGAACTATGTTGAGGTAATATGCCGACATGAAACATATATCACCATCTAAAGTGTCCCTAACCTCTAGTAGGCTCTATATAGGAATGAGTTAAATATAATTATTATTCATTTCATTCAAGAAGAGGAGATACCTCAGGTCATGTAAGAGGTCTACATAGGATCCTATGGGTTCTATTAAGTTCCACTGAAGATCTTCCACTAAATTAAAAGGTAGGGTTAATTTTGGAGCATCCTGGTTTATGAATGTATTAAATTCACCAAGAGAAGTCATTCATACCAAATACATTCCAATTTTGTGAACCAACTCCTAGAGTTCCTCCACACCAAAAAATATTCTTGGACCTATGTATTATGATGACTCGATATTGTGGGCCCCTACTCACCAAACAAAACATGAATGTGTAGATTTATTCCAACCACAATTGACATCTTCTCAAAGTATGAAGAAGAAGTTCCCCTAAAAAAATTCAAAACTCAGTTCATGAATGAGATTGTGAAATCCAACTCATTCATTGGTTTGGTGTTCCTAACCCCATTCACTTAGAAAATTGAACTAAATTATAGGTTTAATAGCTAAATAAATTGTACACCAAGTATAAAATTTAGCACAACTATACATCTCGCTATGATGCACATGAAATTTGAATGATCATGGAATTCGAACAAAAACTCTCTCAGATTATTTAAAATATAGTGGGAAGGAACAAAATGTGATGGCTTGATAAACTCCCTAATTCTCTCAGGTCATATCATATGATAACTTAAATTTCTACCAAGGTAACCCCATATTCCACCTTTTATGGAACAATGATAGTCTTACCTATAGTGGTTCAATTTTTATTACTCTAAATGGATTTCTAAAGACAGAAGATGCTAGATAGAGAAACACAATCTCATCTAATAGAGTTAAGGAACCTGAATGGATATAATATTTAGTCTCTCATAACTTGTAATGGTACCAAAACGAGGTAGCACATGAACTCCTCAAGAAGGTTCACCTCTGATCATTCCTTGAAGGTGACTTGATACCGACACTTAAGGCACTAATGATACCCAATAAGATACCACCAAATATGGAACCAATGTGGGAAGGACATTTCAATATCCATAAGGTCCATACCAATGGTGAATACTCATTAGTCACCATGGATGAGGAGCATATTACACCTCCCACCAACACAGATTTTATTAAGAAATACTTTATGTGGAACCCTTTTAGTCTAAGCACTATGGACATAAACTAGTACCAGCCCTAGTCTGAGATGTGTAAATGTAATCTAAAAATCCAAAAATCCTCATCGGAAAACAATAAACTATATCCTTAACCTATGTGAAAATAACTGGATTCGTCTAATAACAAATTTGAGAAGAACAAAACCAACATCCTTAGCATGTGACAATAAATTGTTTCCTTACCCTATGTGAAAAACATAATATTCCTTATATAAAAAATGTTAGATGACCAAAACCATCATCCCCAGTGCATGAAATTAAAATTTATACTTTCCCTATTTGATAAACTAAGGAATCCTTAGATGAAAATTATGGGATGAACAAAGCCAACATTCTCCACACATGAAATTAAAGTTTTTCCTTACCTTATGTGATATATATAGTATTCCTTACATGAAAAATGTGATATGTTTCTATATACACATTTTAGAGTATTAAAAATATATGATACCATGGGTCTTCTCTAAATAAAATGTCATTATCCCCCTTTTCAATGGTCTCCTACTATGAAACACTCTACAACTACATGTGGCTAGATTACCATCTTAGTTGGATACATAGTGAATCCTAGAAAGTTTTTCATTGTGACCAAATGTATGTTTTTCTCACTCATACAACAAATATTTTCGCAATAATTAATCCACATGACCTCTTCCCCATGGAAAGAAAGATTCCATCATCCTACTCATCAAGTATAAGCCCTGAACATATCCCTTAATCCATCATTGTATCGTGATTTCCTATTAAATAAATATTGGAGGCCTCATGTAACGATATACAATACCTCTTGAAAAAACATGAGATGGTTCCCCTGTTGATCGGGTGGAAAATATATGTTAAAAACATAATACTATAAACTATATATCTAAAATACATACCAAAATATGTAAAATATGAATATCTATATCACTATCACATGATGTGAAACTATGTGATACCCCAAGCATGTTCCAGAGGGGATTCCTCCATTTTATTATTCTTCACCTACCGAGACACGTCCTAGAACCATGTGTGTCTTGATTCCCATTCCCATGGGATACATAGTGATTCCAGGATCTGATATTTTATGTCAATCCCCACCACCAAATATTTTGGATCTCTTCCCTTAGATTTCGGAACAATCCTTAAGAACCAGTAAGCTCATCCAACACATTCATGTCTGTGTAAGAATGGATATAAGAGAATTTAACATACAACGTGAAATTCCCCATTTCTACTTTAACTGTGTTATTTTAATTGGATCTTCATTATCATCCAAATATTAACATCCCATCAATGAAAATGGGGCCTAGGTACACTGGCTCACATACCATCTTGAGTACATGAATGAAAGAATATCTGATGATATTTGGTGGCTCCCTCAATTAAACTATAGTTAATGGTAGATCCTACATTTTTTTTTCACCCAATCCATGACTGGTATGGTTGAGAGTCATTTTATTCAAACATGGTAAGTAGTAATTCCCTAGCCATTAGTCAACCATTTTCTATGATCCGACATGAGAAGCCATGATTTATCTACAGTACTAGATCTCCATGTCCTAGAAGGATTTATAACACATCTAGTCCTCTACTCAAATGAATTTGTAAATTATAGACAATAACCTAGTGTTATTGAGAGCTTCCAAACATAGATTCCTTTTTCCCCTTTGAAGCCCCGTTATACTAATGGAACTTTCTGCCACTCCTTGTTTCACACCCCAAGCATAGATAATGTGGACATAAGAGTTAAAAAGATTTCCCTATCAATGGCCAAGGTATGGAAGCATTCCAAAATGGAATGGACCACTTTTAGGTATAAGAATCATGACCTTAAATTGTGTGTGAATTATCTAAGAGATGTCTCATGTGAAATGAGCACCCCATTAACCCACTCTTTATGCCCGATTTGTAATATTTTACACGACATGATAATTCTCATACATTTTACCATTAATTATGACCATAAACTATTCTAAACTCCTTGTACAGGCTATATAACCCTAAACTAGAAACCCCAGTTGGACTAGAATGACTATAATCTACCCTAGGAAAGAGGTGAATATGTCTATCAGATTGGAAACCTATAGGGGAAACCTGAAAAAATTTCAAACTCCCACCCTCCAGTTCTCTATCATATCTTGGGAAAAAATTAAGGTCTAAATAATAAGCTATAAAGTTAGTAAAATTCACTATGAGGCATGGAAAGAGCCATGTTACACTCACTGGACCACACATATTCAAGAAAAATATATATCCAAATCTTATATCCCTTTCTTCATTGGTTCCTCAATAAGGTGATTCCCATTTCATTTACCTTTTATGCATCCCACTACCCAAACTGGGTGGGATTTATTCATGTTGGTTCACATGTTATGGTCAGAAGATGCTAAACTATGAAATGGATGTTGTAATAATAAGTTGTTAAACTATTTAACACATCATTATCACTTTAAGATGGTAAAATGTGCATTCAAAATCTTTACTTCATGACATTTATATACACACCCTTTGTCCCCATGGAATTATATAAAACTTAAAATCATCTTAGGACCTGTCCAAGGAATCAATTTTACCCATTCAGAGCTGATCACCAACCACACCATTTGAATTTTTATAGCCGATTAGAATCCAACATGATGCTCCCCTTGGAAGATGAGTTTGACCTTCGTCCAGACTGATACACCAACCCGATGTTCTTATAAACATGGTGGTTAATCCTAAAGAGTGTCAAAATCCATCCAAACATTTTCTCAATTCACCCCATGATTCATGTCTCCCTTGATTTTATCCCCATCACCCTCGACATATAAACATTCTTCCATTAAAGGAAATGGTTCCTAGCCATGTTGGCTCCCCTACCATCCTTGGAACATTATCTGATAGAATTTAAATGACATCTTGATAGGTCCTATGTTTTGAACATGTTCAATGGACATCCATGATTTTTTCCCCATTCTTAATGGAATGATAGTGGATTTTTCATTTCGAACTTGTTCAGTAGCCATCTTATATCATCCAATTACTCCTTGTGTTTCATGTACTACACATCTCAATTCACAACCCCATACCCCCTTTTCCAAAGAGAATTTAATTCCCTTGGAGTTTCTATATCCATGAACCTATGAACATTGATAATGTAAGTCATCTATACAATTTTTACCACTCTCTAACCAATGATTTCATAGTTAGGATAATCCTTGTGGCCAAAGAAAAAATTAGAACCTATGTGTTCGTTCCCACTTTGGCATACTCATATAAGTGATAAATCCCATATTTTCTCTCTTTTTTCCATAATGACCATGAATGAAAGGTTCTTAAGTATTAATTATTGATTGTACCATTATTATGACTGAGTCTCAGTAAAAAATGCAAACAAGAGAAGAATTAGAGAAAAAGACTCCAAAAGATTGAGGAGGTTCATCCAAGCCCAAGAGAAACTCTATTTCAACAAAGGGAAATCCCCATAAGGTTTAGACATGGAATAGGATTTATATAATCTAGAGAACCATTACCGGGTAGACTCTATGTTTTGATGTCTCTCATCTAGTCTATATACATCCACCTTGGTAGTAGGATGAACTTTATCTTCTTGAACTTGCACATTGTCCTAGTAATTATACCACTCAACCACTATAGATACTCCCCTCGTGACCCCAACCGCATTCACTTACATTTTCACCTTTAGTTAGGTGATAAAATTCACTTCTGACCCGGGGGAATCTTCATATTGATAGGCTGGCCCTCCAGTCGACCTCATCCTCCTTTGCTGCACAGAGATCCTTGGTTCCATCAGGAATCTCCTCATACTAGGACATATAAATCTCCTTCCATTCTTCATAGACCCATTTAGTGAGAATGTATTGGGAAAGATCATGAAGCACATAGGAGTCTACACCACTAGTTCCTAGGATTACAAAATAATGATTGGGGAACCCACCTTACGTTCCAGATCAACCCATGGAGTGTGTGATGAGGTTCCACACACTTATCAATGTTATACGATATAATGTTAGGTTCTACTCATCCTTATTAGAGGCAGATACCACAAATTCATTATGTAACAATGTATCATATTCGAGAAAGGACTCTAAAACATATTATTCATGGTCATCTGTAGGTATCTTCTTAGAGAGACAAGGAACCAAGTCTGTAAGAAAATGGGCTTTTTCAGACTCTCCACCCAAATATTTAGCAACCACCTCTTTAAGAACTTTTTACGATGTTTTGACCATCTTAGCCTCAACAATCTCTATTGGTGGAATGATCTTGACCACATACATTGAGTCATCAAAATTATTAGTCACCTCCTATTTCACCTCAGTGGTAGGATCGACCACCACATCCTTCTCGACCATCACAATTGGTTTTGAAATCTCAACCTACATCATTTAGGCCAAGTCTCACTACTAAAACTCAGGTGTTTAACAGTGCTAGTATTTTTTCAATGCTAGAACAAAGTGGTGATATATGGCATTTGTATCAGCAGTAAAGAAAGAACTGATAAATTTAACCCATTATCAACACATTATTTTTATCACTTATAAAGGAATCCTTTATCTTCCCCTTTTTAACACTAATAAAGTTAGTAATAAATTAAATAAAAAACTGAAATAAATAAATAATAAAAAATGAGTTTATTGAAAAATATTAGAAATTTTATTAATTCTATAATTATTGATAAAAATGAATAAATTAACTATACTATATATAAATGATAAATACTAATAAATATTATTTATTAAATATATAGATATATAAAAAATAAAAATGAACCAAATTAAAATTTAAAATAAGTAAATTGAGAAAAATATTAAACATTTAATTAATTAGATGATTAAGGATAATGTTAATAAAGAGTATATATAATATTTTTAGATATATATATTAATGTTTATAAAAATTATTTATATAATAAAAAATACTATTTATTCTTTACATTAAATAGTAATATATTTTGGAAATAATGATTTATAATTAAAAATTAATATGAATTAAAAATACGGAATAGTTTCATCGAGTAATGGAAATAATTTAATTTCATTTGATTTTTAAATTTATAACATAGATCAAACTTATTATATTGATTTCACATATACACAATTAATGCATTTTTATATACATATGCACACACACAATTATTTTTGGAATTTAATCAATTTATATTATCTATTTTATATTTATTTATATACTATGTTTTAATATTTTCAATATGGATTCATATTTAGTAAAATATATATAATTTTTTTAATGATTTATATTAATCAATATTATCGAAATTTTCAACATTGTACTACTTTTTAATTAATTAAATTTTTTCATTTTTAACATGCATGAACTTGAGATTAAATATTCATTAATAATGTGAAAAATACATTTGTTAAAAATATTTATAAATAGATATATATTTAAATATATATTTATTGTTTTTATACAATTATATTTCTAAATAATAAAATAATATATTTTTAAACAATATTTAATTAATTGTAATTAAATAATTAAAAAAATATAATCAATTTATTTAAACAATGAATATATTTACTATGTTTATATATATAATTTTATAAATATATTTTTTAAAAGTAATTATATAATTATAAATAAATAATTATATATTCAAGTATTATAAAATTATTATTTTATAAAATGTATTATTATAAGTAATATAATTATATAAAATAATTATAATTTTTTTAAAACGAATAATTTTTTAAAAAAAGTATTATAAGTATTTATCATCATTGATAAAAATAGAGATTTATCAACACTTGTTAACTAAGGGATGATAAAACATATATTTATCAGTTCTGATAAAAGTATCATGATCAATTTTAAGAATCCTAACCAACATAAAGCAGTTCGTGATATCCGAAGCTCTCCATGGTAGCAACCGGATTCCAGTGCTCCTCGTTGTGGAATCCAAGATCAAATCTAGGATATAATCAAGGATCCAACTATTCCAAGGCTCGAATCCAAGTGTCGAGCAACTCAAGGGTTGAACACTACCAAAACTAGAACAAAATACAGATTTTTTGATATATCTAATTTCCCTTGGTTATCCACTTATCCTTCTCATCCCACATCCATGTATCCCAAAAAGTATTGTTGCACGATCTAATAATAAAAAAGCCCAAAAATTAATTATTTTTCAGATATAATGATGTATCATCTTCCCCAATATCTTATGGGTCTCCATGGGACAAAAGTTTTATTGCGAGACATGAAATATATCATACCCAATATTGGGATATGTTTTTGTGAGGTATAATAGGCTCAGAATACCTGTATTCGATTACATCTACCTTTTTCAATCATTAAATTTTGAAAAGTTCATCCATATAGCAGTCATTGTTGTCATCAGTTTGGAATATTACAATGCAAATCACTTGGATGATGAAATATATGACATCATTGGGGTCTTATATAATATCATGTAGTAATTTTCATTAAAATGGTTGAGTGAGGAGGGACTGAAATATTGGGTTTTCCCCTTATATATGAAAGGTAATTCTAGAAGTTCATTCCAAAAAATGGATGATGAAATATCTAATAAATGGAAAAAACTATGTAACGATTTTTTGATGATTTTTTTTCAAGAATAATGAGCAATAAAATATAGTGTAAAATCATTGGATTTATTTAGGATGACTGAAAATATATTGTGATGCTTTGGCTAGATGTAGTGGTTACTTACGAAATGTATCAATCAAATTATTTTAATGAATATGTAAAATCAGATAAGGAAAAAATGTATATATTTTTGATTTTTTTGTCTTATTTATATAACTACTTCTTGAAAAATATAATATTTTTAGTTTTTTTCTGAAATATTTCAATTTTAATTTAAGTAATAGAAATTACATTCTATTAAAAAAATAAAAGTGGTTGAATTTTATACAATCCTTGGACTATATTATACAGGAAAACTTGATTTTGAGATAAAATGTAATTGATATTTTGATTTTGGATACTGAAATATGGTTAGAGAGTAAACAATTGGAATGAGTCATTTTCTAGAAAAAACCGTAGAATCATGTTGTTTTAAGAAACAAAATACCATTTAATTACATGGTGTAGAACAATAGTGCATTATTGATATAATTTATTCTTCTCAATTATTTAGTATTGATCAAAATTGTTCTAAACATTATATTTTCATTGAAAATAACTTATTTGGAAAGAAAAGTTGTCTATTATTTAAATTTTAAAGACTATTTTAAATAATTAAATAATAAATCTTATACAACCTGATATAACTATTCTTGGATAAAATAAATTACTAACCTTGATTGATGTAAGTTAATAAATAAGCTTTAATAGAATTTATTTTTTTGAAATAAAAATTATTTTTCATAAATAAAATTATTACACCTTTAGAATCACACATCGAGTAAACTTTATTAGTTTGTATTTAATAATTTAATGACATTACATGATCACTATAGATTCCTAGATCTATATAACTCTATAGTTTACTGACATTAAATTAAATCCATTTTTATGTCCATTTAGTGGGATTATGATTCCCCACATATGTGGCCATCTCAATTACATGACTTAAAAAACTATTTCCTTATTATACATTACCACGACCATTTATTTTATGAGTTTTATAGAATTAGGAAAAAAATTAACTAACAAACCTATGTATTTTTAATCTAATGGAAAATTTTTGGTACAATATATTCAAAAACTTTATCTATACAAGAGTTCATTGTTCTTATTAGAATCAAGATTCTTATGTAACATTGTTCTTATTTGGATCAAGATCCTAGTGAATAGATTTGATCCAATTAATATCCCTTTCAACCTCTCCAAATAATTTAGGCTCTACTTGGAAAAAATGAATTTTTGTAGAGTCTTACTACTTTGAGTTTTTAGTGACACTTTTTTAACATCAATGCCATTTTATTCATTGATTTTAGACTTGACATTGTTTCTTATATTTGTTAAAAATATATCCATCTTTTAAATGATGACCCACTCAATAATAATTATAAAAAATCACTTCATTTATTTCATCATATATCTAATAAAAACTATGTATATTTTACTTTAATCCATTTAAAAAAGACCATTCTTTAACATTTACTTTTAGTTCCACCCTTAGGATTATCTAATTACCATCCACGTAGTTCTCACAAATAAGAGACACTAACCTTTATAATTAATATATTATTTTTATTTATTTATTTATTATACAAAATGAATATTTTATAAACCCAATAGAACATATTTACTTTCTCTCATATGATTAAAAGCTTCAATCCAATGTAACTTATTTTATAATCATCCTCCACACTTGTAAATTTATTTTTTGGTGAGATCTATTTACATTTATATCATCATTATTTTTATACAATCGACATATCCCTATGGTTAATAATGTTTTCATGGAAAAATCATTATCCATAGAATTAATGCAACGTTTCGTATTTTGGTTTAATTTATTTCATTTTAGTATTACTCATATAATAATTGTTTTCTTGTATAAGTGGATTATTTTGCTTGATTTGGGGTAGTTTGTTCAAAGAAGCTCATGATCGTGAGGGATTGGAATTTGAGCCAATAACTGAGATAATTACAATAAGGAAATGTGTCGTGAATGAATTAAACCATAAAAAGGGGAAATCCTACAAATTATTTAGTTAATTTTTTCATAATTTTATCTATTCTTTATAAGTTAATTTCCATATAATTTTTATCTAACACTTAATTAGTTATTTCATAGAAATTTTGTAAAGTCAAAATTTTCATTCAACTATCTCCAACAAGCCACAAAATAGAAAAACAATTCTTTCATAAAATGTTACCATTTTTTCTATTTTCATTACCTTTCATTGTCGAACTACCAAGACTACATATTGATTTGATATCATTATCTAAAAAACCATTCTCATTATTGAAAGTCTATGCTCTTCTAACTTTTAATTACCAAAAATATTTTTTTGGCTATGAACATCTAGTCAATATACTGTGTTGTAATTTCGATATAGAAAGATAATGAAAACATCATAATATTGTTAGTATGGTTTTTTGGAACTTTGGTACATGTAGTAATGAAAAACACCTCAATCCGACACACAGTGTGATCAGTATGAATCCAAGTGCATATTTGTATTTAAATTTGACATTAATTTTAGTAAAAAGAAAAACTAACATACTCAAAACTGAGAAACTATATTTTTATTATTTTGATAATTTAGGTAAATGATCCATATTTTATTTGAGACATGTAGGAATTAAAAACACCATAATTCGATTCATGATGTGAATAATCTGACACAATGTATCCATTATTAGTTTTAAATTGATAGTTTAGTTCAAAAAATGTCACTCACTAAAAATTAAGTAAACATGTTCAGATTATCATGATAATTGTAAAATTTATTCATATGTCATCTGGGATGTATAGGAATCAATCTCACATAAAACCGATACATGATGTGATCAGTATAGGTCAAAGTGTGTTCTTCCAGTTTAAAATGAAATTTTATTAAAAAAAATGATATGTAGTCAAAAATAATAAAATGCATTTAGATTGTTTCTATACATTTGTAAAATGATCCATACGTCACTTGAGATGTGTAGGAATCATCTATTCATCAATCTGATGCATGACGTCACTATTATTACTCGAATTACATCTTTTTAATTAAAGATGAGATCAATTTTAACATAAATAACAACTCACCTACTCAAATCTGAGAAAAAAAATTCATATTGTTTTGATACTTTCAAAAAACAATCCGTAATTCATTTGCGACGTGGAATATTCAATCATACCTCAACCAGACACATGGTGTGACTGATATGACTCTAAGTACATCTTTTTATTTAAAAATGACATCATTTTTTAATAAAAAGGACAAATGACTTACTAAAAACCAAGAAATATCATTATTATTGTTTTTATAAATTAGAGAAATTTTCCATATGTCATTTGGGATGTATAGGAATTATCTGTGCCTCAATTTGATACACGACATGCCTAGAATTAGTAAATAGGTCTGTTATCAGTTTAAATTCAGCAGTTTAGTTAAAAAATTTCAATCTATAAATACTAATAAAAAATGATTATATTTTCCTGATAAATTAGTAAATTTAATGATAAATCATTTTTAAAGTATAGGAATTTGTCTCACATCAATCCGATACACGATGTGATCAGTATGAGTCAAAGTGTGTGTTTCCAGTTTGAAATGACATTTTAGTAAAAAAGAAATGTGATGCACTCAAAACTAAGTAAAAACATTCATATTGTTTTGATAAATTATGAAAATGATCCATAATCCATTTGTTATGTTTAATAATTAATCACAACTCAATATTATGCATGGTGTGATCAATATGACTACAAGTGCAACTTTTTATTAAAAATTGACATGAATTTTTGTAAAGAGGACAACTCATCTACTCAAATATTAGAAAAAAATTAATATTGTTTTGATAATTATGGGAAATTATCCATATGTTTTTTGGATGTGTAATAATCAGCTACATCTTACTCCGATACACAACAAGTTCAGTAGGAGTCAATATGTATGTTATTAGTTTGAAATCAATATTTTAGTTAAAAAAGTGTCAGTCACTGGAAACTAGGAAGACATGCCCAGATTGACTCCATTATTTAGGGAAATAATTCATATGTAATTTTTTATGTGCATGAATCAGTATCACATCAAACTGACACATTATGTGACTGTTTTGAATTAAACATTGTGTTTCCAGTTTAAAATGTCATTTTAGTAAAAAAGACAATAGACGTACTCAAAACCGAGAAAACACATTTAGAATGTTTTGATACTTTAAGAAAATGGTACATATGTATTTTGATATGTATAAGAATCATCCAAACATGAAACGAATACATGGTGTGACCGGTAGGACTCCAAGTTCCTTTTTAATATATAAGTGTCATTTTAGTTTAAAATGAGCATCACATCACCAAAATCGATAAAATGAGCCTAGATTGTTTTCTATTCATTGAAATTATATATTTTTACATGATTTTTCTAATTTTTTTCTATTTTTGGTTCTATGGTGTTCTGTTAGAGCACACTGTAGTATGCCCCTTTGTCATCCCTTATACAAGCGCAAATAAAGGGATCCTTTATCAACGCTTTTACAAGCGATGATCAATGGTTCTTTATCTTCTCTTCTAAATGCAATGACAAATGAAACCATTACCGGTTCTTTTAAAAGAGGTGATAAATGATCCTTTATCTATGTTATTTGGTGCTTATAAAAGTCTTGGTATTTTAATATCGCTTGAGTAGTCAGAGCTTCTCTAGCGCTGATAAAGGACATGTTTAACACTGTTAAATGTCTATTTGGTACTAGTGGATCTATCACCCACCTCCTATTGAACATAGGTGTTCTATCTAGCTTCCATAGTATCCTCAACCACCTACATTTAGGGAATAACCTTGATGGACTCTATTGGGACCACAATATCAGTCATCACCACCCAAACAGTATGCCTATCCACCTTAGGAATCACCACTGGTGGATAGGCCCCCAATACCATTTCACTAGTATGAAATCATATGGTTAGAAATACATTACCTATTAAAGGTAAAAAAAGCCAAATTAACAAAATAGATAACGTTTATAAGAGTATTAATGACTAGACAATAGCTCACGAAGGATCACCGGAATCCCCCCCACAAACACTGCCTCAAAAAATAATTTTTTTCAACCTATGATCACAATGTCAGGTGGATGCCCCATTCCCACCACTTCAATTGTTAAGGATTGCTCATCCTCCAATTAAAGTTTATCATGAACCCCCTGACATGGTTATCATGATTTCCAACAAATTTAAAAAGGAATTAGGTGGAAACCTTATAGATTTCATAGTTGGTCAAGGATCACAAAACTAGAAAATTTAAATACTCAATAGTGGTATCTCATTTCTCAAGGGACACTAGGTTTGCATCACACCCCTAGGATCCCTCATCCATGGATTCATTTTTCCCACCTGGACCAATAGACTGTTGATCCATGGGATGATTAAAAGACACTACATTACTAACAACACATTCATCCAACTGGTCATGGGATGTGTGACACAATGATAGTGGAAAATATATTCTAGCTCCATAATATATTGCACTACCTCAACTCCGGGAGCATGGAATCCAAACCTCAAATGAAAAAACTCGGTATGGTTTATCCTGAAATCATTAATATCCAATCATATCCCATATAGATAGGGGAGATACCTTTGGACTGCCCACATCTCCCATGCATTAGAGAAAATAATGTCTCTAAGGATATTCAGGCAGCACAACCATTTCCCTGATGCCTGAAATTGTACCCCCGAAACAAATTGGAGGGTCCACCATCCACCCAATCCCATTTTCTTGAGAGTTATAGTCCTAATGATTCTATAATTGATAGATATTAAGGGGATATATCTGGTTCACTCTTCACTTCTTGTCTAACCATGCATCCTCAGCATTCGCTGCCTGCTACATCACACCCCGACCACTTCGCTCTGGGGACCCCTCATCATCCACATTGGTGGTAAGATTACTTAGTATATCCCTTGGGTATGAGACTTCCTAGATAAGTGAATATTCATTTTAGAGTCTATATATGACATTGGATGGGAGAAACTCATTTCTTTCCATACTTTCCCCTCAATTAAACATGAGTCATATCTATTGGAGGACTAAGGGAAAACGTTCCACGAGTAATTTCTTGTGAACCTTTGAAGTGAGTCACTGAAGGAACCATAACTTCATTGAGAACTAGTTTGAGGTGTATTGTTGGTAATGTTCCTTGAAATAAACCCTATCCACCATTACCCTACCTCGAAAGGTCAATTTGTACGGAAACTGTTCCACTTTCTCGGCCTCATCATCTGTAACATTCCCTATTGGAAGGGGGGACAGTGAATATAAAGTAATCCTCTATCCTAATCCTATATAAAATTCCAACTAGGCCCAAAAAGAGAGGTCATCTCTCAATTATATTGAGCATTGAAGCCTGGAAGTTATTAATAGGAGGAGAGATAATATTTAGGCACTCCTATCACCCCATGTGCGTAGAAACCCAATCATACAAGAAATGGATAGTTCCACCCACATTTAGGGGAATATTATATGGATGATGTGGAACAAAATATTTCATATTTTATCTATCACCAATAATTCTAGGTTGATTAATTTCCCTATCTCCATCACCACTACCATAAACAATATTCTTAACCACACCCCATGCGGGATTCATAGACTAAGAAAATCAACCCACATATGAGTGCTACAATGAATCCTTCTAATATAACTGTGGGGAACAATGTTTTATTTTTTATCCCCATAGGCACCACAAGATCACCTCCAAAATTTTCTTTTACTATTTATCCTTGCCTCACTGGTATTCCTTTGAAATCTTTTACAGCCTACCTGGTAGCCAATTCATAGTATCATTTAAAAAATAGACAAAGAATTTCTTGAAAGGGGTGTACATTATCCTTTACTTATCTATGCTCTCTACCTATACTAAGAATAGAAGAACTCTTACTATGGATAAAATCTTCTTATGATCATCCCAAACATCATCTACAGGGAAAATTCATCATATATTTCCCCTAGGATGTGGATCCCCACAATCTGATGGATATTCCAAATGATTATGACAACCTCACCCTGGTGCAGGTGTAATGTGTTAGTCCTAGGAAACCACATGTTCAAAAACATGAGAATGATGTGAGTGATGGTAGATGTAAAACTATGAGGTTTATAATGCTTTCTACAATCTAACCCTCTTCATATCCTCCTCAAACTCATGACATGACTGGCATACCCATTATTCCTAAGAACAATTTTTCATAGAATATTCACCATGGAATAGATCCCTCTCCCTAGTATATCTTTGGAGATAGTTTTCCAAACCCTCCTAAGAATTTTATCACATTGATGGTGGATACCTCACAACCCAGTGCCTCCCTGTTGACATTGTTCAGTGGGTTTAATAGAGAGTGGGCAGTGATGGATGCCTGATCCTTCACAGTGTGATCCCAAGAAGATTTGTGTCACTAGTACAACCTAGGTGATCTCCTTAACCAGTAGGCAGGTGCATCCCAGTCATCACTGGGGATGAACACATCATCCCTCCACTTGAATCCGTATAAGGGTTGCGTCTTTAAAAATAGATACTCATATTGTGACTTTGTCAGCAATTCAATGAGTATGTTATAACTAGATACACACTAGAAAATATCCTCAATAATAATACTTCCATCCATCTCAACTCATTAAGAAGCAGCCGCCTCAACAACCTCAACATCCATCTTACAATACATTGATTTTTTTTATGAATTAGTTCATTAATGTTGAGTTCTGAAGGTTGAGTTCGTGAAATTTGGACAGTTTCATAAAATTTTGTTCAAAGAATATATTTATGCATAGGATTCAAATGTTTCATTATCGACAAAGATCGAAATAAAGGTTTCTCATGATGGTCCTGAGTTTTTTAAAAATTCAAAATGGTACTATCTTTCTTGAAAATATCATGACCCCTAAGACCCCACCCCTATTTAATGTAACTGATTCATGATGTGTTTTTTCAACAAGGATTTTAAATTGATAATTTTTTATGGTTTCCCTTAGGAATGAAAACCTCTTATCCCAAATCAACTCCCACTTTAAGGGGGGGGGGATTTTTGGAGAAATAACTTATATGATAGGATAAGTTAAGTAAGTGATAGTTGTTTTTAAGTGACTATGGGGAAAAAATATAAAAAATACACTTAAGGGTATGCTTTCCTAATGGTAAAACCATCATGAATGTGCGGCCCTCATGGAGTTTTCCATGTCCCCATGAATGTTGAGGTTTCAATAGTAACATAATAGTTCTGCGTTCATGTAACTCCACATCCCAAATCAAACCATCACTAAAATTATCTATGAGGACAAATCTTTCATGAAACCAATATCCCCACCTTCGTAATTTATATAAATAACCCCCTCCATCCCACTTTTTAGGTGATGTGAACGTTGGACCTTTGACAACGGATCTAAATTCACAAAAATATAAACATTATTAGTATTAGAAAAGATTGAATTCTATAGATATATATATTTAATGAAAAATACTTTCTTTGGTTCTTGAGAAACTTGAACCATAAAAGGGACTCATTTCACAAAGGTCTATAACCTTTGCATTAGACGAAAGACCACTGCATATCTTGGGAATTCTCAAAATAATTATCCTTCATGAAGACAACCCCATGGGTTCCATTACTATAATTCGAGTTAGGTCCAACCTATTGTGTGAAAGATACACCTTCATGAGACCCCTTCCCTTCATGAGACCTCTGTTCTTAGTGAATCCTTAAACCTTCACAAACCCTTGAACATTGCAAATACAATTCACTAGGCCTCTCCATGGTGTTTCATTTCAACCAACACCTTTTAAAAAAGTTTAAGTCCCCTGAGTTCGTGTAAACATCCAAAACTATATTATATTCACCCTAATCCTCCCTGAAACTAGTATCATCAACCCTTGTGTCTACCCCTTCACCTCTAGAATGGCCTGAACTATTTCCTCATCTCTTTCCCCAATAGATTGTCATCCTATTTCATATTTATCCAAATCATGTGAAACTTTTCATGAATATCTACCTTTACACATCACTATGTTAGTTTTTATTCCGTGCGCCATATAGAGGAATCCATTTAGTAGAAATGTATGCCATGTTGGTATCATAATCAAGGGACACTACTCACATTTCTTTATAGGGAGGTCTTATTACTGACCATTATCTTCTTCCTAGAAATGGTCTCTTTGGGTGTAGTTACCCCAACATCCCGAATTCATTATGTAAACCTTCATAGATCAATTTCATAGTCACATGATGTAAAACTATAGGATAATGTATAGAACACATGATTTAAACCTGTAGCCTTACCCTATGCGATGAACACAAGGTTCCCTGTGTATGACTGGGATGGGATGATCCCCCACCTTCAACCATATATGATGAACAAAGGATTCCCTATTAATTGAATTCATGGTATACCAATCTATCCTTATCTATAGGATGTGACTCCCATCTCGTTCCACCACTATGCATAAGGCCCACACCAACACTCATTGATGCGTCCTTTTCAACATGAGCATCATTACTGCGTGATGTCAAAATGCATAGAGAGGTCTTGTCACATGATCCTAAACCGTGGCATCGAACTATGTGAGGTTTGATACATTTATTCTAATAAATTAAGTGGTAGACCTCCATGACGTTCAATCCTGACATCCCTATAAACATGGGATACCTCTATGAGTTTCAATCCCAATACTCCAACATTCCCATAAATTTACAAGTCTTCCCCTTAGAAGGCATATATTAAAAAAGTGTGATCATATTCCCCATGAAAAGACAATAAAATCCAACCACTTTTTTCCACTTGATTTTAAACCTATAACCCACTTATCCCTACAAGACATTAAAACTATGACCTACATATCCCCACCAGACCTTAAATATGTAAACTATTAGTCCCAAAAGACATTAAACCTATGACCTACCTATCCTAAAAATACCTTAAACATATGAACCACTTATCCCCAAAAGACATTAAACCTATGACCCAAATATCCCCACAATAATTTAATCCTATAATCCTCCTATCCCCAAAATAAGTTTAAACTATATCCTAATTATCCCAATAAGATGTTAAACCCGTGACCCACCAATCCCCATAAGATATTAAACCTATGATCCACCTTTCCCCACAAGACATTAAACATATGACCCACCAGTCTCCACAAGACATTAATATTTTTAAATGATATAAAATATCTACACCATACAATAAATATAAGATTCATAGGGTAAAATACTCAATTTTCTTAGGCACCTAGTTTTATCTACCCTGTGGCTGACATGAAATGCCTTAGGTTTTACCCCTAAGATACCTCCCACAGGAGATTCCCTCTAATAGTGTATGAATTTAAAGGTTCCAAACACCCCAAATGCACAAAAAATTATTTGACATTTCCTACTATACCATTTACTCTAAATATAGTTTTCTTCCCTATTGAGATAGAAGTTTCATAATTAACCTGCATCCCCCTTGAGATGGAACTGAAAAAGAGTTTCACAAACCTGACTCAAATATATAATGGAGGCTCAGACAATGTGATGAGATCCAATAAAAAATACATAGATGGATTAAACTATATTCCATCATAATTTTTTGATCAAGGATATAACATCACAAAACCATATAATGGTGGCTAACCACCTTTGGAAATTGGGAATGTGCGGCAAGGAATAGTGCATCTATGTGCACCAAGGTATAAACTGTCAAAAGAGAGACATATTGGTAAACAAAAATCTTATTAAAAATCTTATTTATAAAAATTTAATAAATTATCCCACATTGTTATTTATTTTAATATTTAATAAAAAATTAAAATTTGAGAGTAAAGTTGATATTTTCATCGAAATTTTATTTTTACCCTTTGAAGAGCACTCCAGTATTTTTATCCTAAAATTTTTTCTATGATGAATTTTTTCATAAAATTATTTGGGTGTATTACTCATTAAAATTCAATATTTTTCATGAAAATATTTAATATTGGATTCAATATTTGTGGAGAAACAAACGAAAATGAATGCAATGCTGCTGTGGACCAAACTGTATGTGTCCCTACAAAATAATTCCACCATAATATTTTTTTCATTTTCTTTTATTTTCTTAAAAACATTACAGTAGTAAGAGTTAATTTTGTGGATAATTTCATCCATCTGAAAAAACGTATAGTTTAATGGTTGTCATGGTATCAAATTGGTGTGAATTCGATGCATTTAGATTCAATTAACCCACTAGGATATAAATATTATCACTTATTATTCTACCTTAACCACTTCAATATATGTATAAATAAGATAAAAATTTAATGTTGAATGTGAATGTCATCTTGAAAAATGTTTTAAAAAGTAAAAAATAAAAATTTCAACCATAAAAATATCCAAAAGGTGTGGGCCTTTGGTAGATATAATCTTGACAGTATGGTTGTATATAATTATTTTCTTAAATTATTAGACCATAATGTCATCAATACATCTCCAAATAAGTAGATATTTTTAGTAATAAAGGAAGTAATGTGGAGGAAAAACATAACTAAAGAAATTATGCACATATTATGGAATTTATTTAAAAAAAAACAAATAAACATTTTATAGGATAGAATTGGGAAAAATATTTTACCCCTTCCTTACCTATAATTATTCACGTCCTCTCCCCTTCAAAGAATGAAATTGGTAGTGAGCCATTTTGCAGTATTTTTCTGTTTTTTTATATTATAATAGTTCTTATTGTTATGTTTTTATATATGATTCATTCATTATATTAATACTATCTTTTATTTTATATTTTGTACTATCCTATTGTTTCCTTTCATAACTCCAAGAAAAATTGAGAATTAATCTCATCAATTGTTATAGGGGAGTGGTGGATTATTGAGTGGATTATGCTTCATTTTTTTGTAATTATTTTATTCTAAGAATATAAATATTTGTGAATCCTATTTTGTGCAGGGTTTACCCCCTCTTTATCTATTATTGGGATCCTCTCCCCGTTCATCCATATCTCTATCAATTGTTATTAAAAAATTTCATGTATATGTTCAAAGTAATATGATAATAATGATGTGAGAGAGATTATACAACAATTATAGGGTAGGTGTGGCATAATTACAATTAAAACGGGGGGGGGGGGGGGGTGTTAAATGATATGGTTGATTTTAAAAATAGATTAAATAATGAGATAAAATATTTAAATAACAAATAATATAATTAACATGAAATCTTAAGAATGAATATAATTCTCACAAACATCATTGTGTGTTTTGTTTCATATTATATTTTTTCCCTATTTTTGTCTTATATATATTTATATCATTCATTTTACAAACCCCATGATTATTTTATTTTCTTATTTATTATTATATTAGTTAGTTTTTTAATTGTGACAATAAAAAGCCAGTGCATATAAGTGGCATCATCAAGAGATCGACCTTGATATTACACTATAATATTTTACTTGGTAAATATAATTATTGAGGTGGGATTCATGAAAAATAACAAAAATAAATTTGTGAAAATTTTGTGATTTACAATAACATTCACACATTTTTTTCAATATAATAATATGAAAACTATAAATTTAAAAAACTAAAAAAAATTAAACCTTATTTCATATCTTTTATTTTTTAATTAAATAATGATTATTATAGTGATTATTATAATGTATGTAATGTTGATAATTAAACACATAACATTTTCATGGGTTATTAATTAAATTTTGAAGTTTAATAAAATTTTAAATTGATTGAATAATATTGCCTGATAATTGACGAAGTAATAAATCAAATAAATATACTCTCTACTGATCTTGAATAAATAAAATATTTGATCTAAAAGAGGAAACCACAACACATTGAAGAAGAAAAGGTAGTTGATTATCCCATAATTCATGTGAAAAATTAGTACCTCTATAACTCTCTCTTTCTTTGGAAGAATATTAAGATGATACACATGTTATGGACAAGTGACTAGTGTCCCTTCTAGATGAAATAAAGTTCCATGCTTGCCTTTTGGAAAGTTATGACTTCTTTTTCGTTTATTCATGTATAATTCATATAAATGTTGATTTTTTTCATCTGAAATCCCCTTTGAGAAAATTTATGAAACAAAATTACAAGAGAAGGCCATAAATTTTGGCATTGTGTCCAATGTGGGGGATGATGTTAAAATGGATGACCCATAATTCTCCTACCCCCACATTTCAAGTTATACTACATTTTTAAAGGATTAATCTACAATAACATATTCATTGCTTTCAATATAACCAATATAAATGAGTTTTCATGGTATGGAAGAGGATATGGTTTTTAAAATTCCGTAAAACACATCCACCATCTGATATTGGTTGATTATCAAAACTTCCATTTGGAGGTAGTTAAAAACTAGTAACATTTTGGTGGTCCAAACCAAGTTATATCCTATTTATTTTTTGACTTTATATTTTATACTCACTTTACATTCAATTAATATATTATTTTTTATATTTCCATATATTTTTTATGTTTTATTAACATGAATCTTGAATCAAGGATACTACTAAGAAAAATAAATTTAGGTGGCATATTTCCTTAAATTTGGGTTTCCTACCCTTATGTTTTATTTTGTTGATCATAAATTAGTGGTAGATAAATTAAAGTGTAGGGGGGTTGTCAACCTAATTAAAATCTTTTAGGAAGTTTTTCTCATTGGGTTTTCATATTTTTATGTAATTTGTGCATAAATGTATATACATACTCATTTTTTACACCCAATTTAAATTTGATATAGTTTTATTGTTTATTGATAAATTTTTTTTTATGATTGTTGATATTCATTTTCTTTGCTAGATTTTGGTTTTCAATCATATTTATGAGTATGGATAGTTTTTGAAATCCATGTCAATGAAACAATGACCTAAATTGATTATCATCTAGTGAGCTATATTTAACCCTTCAATATACTCTTCACAATACCCAAAATTTCTTAAGAGAGGCTTGTAATTTATGTGAAAATTTGAACCTATGAATATTCTATTTTAATGATTTGGATATCATGAAATGTTTATTATGTGATTGATGAATTTTTTAGTTAGAAACATTTTTAACCTAAGAAAAACCATTTAAATCAATACTCATTAACCCTTAATAGTGATGGATTTCCTTATATTCTTAATCCACATTAAAAGTTAATTTTTCCTTACCTATCTTAACTCATAATTGTTTTCATGGATATTTCAATTTTTAATGTGGGGGAGGTCATTTAATGTGTATTATTTGGGATGAAATTTATTTTTGGGTGTCTGGGGTATGAATCATTATTTTTGTAAGTGGATATAGAGAAATGAGTATGAGAAAATATTAATTTAATTTCATCTAAATTATAACATTATTAAAAAAACATTAGTTGCTTCCTAGAGAGGTGAAAAATTTGTATTACTAAATTGATGGTCTTAAGATTATATGAGGTTGGGAAGTAGATATAAAATAGATTCTAAGTAAAACATTAACAAATAAAAAAGGTAAAAATATTAATGATATTGACTAATTTATCAAGATTACATGGTTTATAATTCACAATATTTCTATTCCATCCCATCTTCTAAGAAAAAATTAATTAAAAATGAAAAAAATGAAAAATTGAAGAGTTGGGATGAAATCGTACATTATATTCACTTTTAGAATCATGTACCTTGATTAAGGTGTTTTTAGGTTTCAAATATATGAATAATTTAGTGAGGTATATTTATAATTTCTTCACTTGAATAACCACTCATTCTTATTTAAGATTTGAACCTCCTTTTAGCCATATTTTTTTTTCAATTTAAACCAAACATAATCCTTAGAGTCATTTTAAACATAATGAAATTCCTTAGGATTGGAAATAATTTTATGTGTCATGGTGCAGATAGATAATAAATTTTACAAGCCTCTTGTGACACAAACTCTTTCTAAGTACGATCATATATCTTGATTGGATTTATCTTGAGTGAGGAGTGACTAGAAATTTAATGAGAGG
Source organism: Viscum album (assembly GCA_963277665.1). Lineage (NCBI taxonomy): Eukaryota > Viridiplantae > Streptophyta > Magnoliopsida > Santalales > Viscaceae > Viscum > Viscum album. Next base: position 140,408,997 of record OY728161.1, on the reverse strand, counting down.
TACATTTTGATTGGGTCTTTGGTGGATTTTTAGGTTGAAAAAAATTTAAATTTCAGATAAGAAAATGAAAATATTTTTTTTCATAAATGAGAAACGATAAATTATATTTTGAAAAATACCATTTTGAATTTTTCATTGATTATTTTTATATGTATTTGATATGGATATAATTTATTTTTTTTCATGGAGTTCAAAAAGGGAAAGTGTGGGGGAATTGATAACGCACAATATTATTGAATATTTTATTTTTAATAATTAATTAAATTCTCCAACTTTTTTCATTATTTGAATTTTTGATAAAAAATTAAAATTTGAGTATAAATTTTAAATTTCCATGGAAATTCTATTTTTACCAATTTAAGAGAACTCTTGTATTTTTATCACAATGTATTTTTTATGATGAATTTTTTTCATAATTTTTTTTGAATGATTCATATTTAATTTCTATAAATTTTTAATTTTGATAAGGAATGCTGGATCTACCTTTTTTTGGTGATCAATTTATATGAAGTCAACGATAATGTGGATCTGACTAAATGGGTCCCACCACATTAATTTAGCCATAATTTTTTTACCAGTCTTTAATTTCCACAAACAATTGATAGAAATTAGAGGAAATTATGTGGGAAATTTCATTAAACAAGTGAAAATTACAGTTTTTAAATTTTCATGTTTGAAAATGGGTGTGAAGTTGATGCATCCAGTTTCAATGAATCTTATCGATTGGAAATATTTTCACCACAAATTCGAAAATAACTATTTCTATAAGCTTCCAAATGATATGGAATTTTAATGGGGAATATGAAATACATTAAGGAACATGTTAAGAGAATAAAATAATACAATATTTAGCCATTAAAATATCTAAAAACAAGTATACATTTAGTACATTGAATATTGATTGTCTAACATGAGAAAATTATGTCCATTAATGATTCAACCATATTGTCTTCAATACAAGGAAAAATAAGATGACATTTTGATGACGAAAATAAGAGATATGGAAGAACAACTTTCACGAAGACAACATGTGTATAGTTTTCCATTATTACTCATAAAATTCAAAAAAATTAAGAGGATAAGATTGGAACAAATATTTTCCACCCCCTTGACTATAAATATGTACCTACTCTCCCATTTAAAGGATGTAACTAATAGTGATCCATTTTTAGGATTTTTGGGGAGTTAATCTGTTTTAAAATTTATTATTACTATATTTTTATATATTCCATTATCCTTATCTTCCTTTTCTATTTTATTTTTTCATTATTAGTCTCCCACAGTCCCCTTTCTTTACTCCATTAATATGGAGAAGTAATCACATCACTTGTACAAGGGGGGAGTGGTTGATTATTGAGTTCATTTTTCTTCGAAATTATAATTATTATCTAATTTTAATAATTTTTATAGTATTGAATTTTTCAGGTGTATGGTCACCCCACATTCTCTACTATTTGGTTCTTCTTCCAGTTCATTAGTATTACTCCCGATCATTATAATAATATTTCGTACAGAGGGTTGGTTTAATATTTTAGTATTTATGTATGTGATATTATCTTGCATACAGAGTGTCGGTGTGGGATAATAAAAATTCAAATTGGAAAGTTTTAAACAATATGGTTCATTTTAACACAACATAAGATATTGAGATTATGTTTTTGATGAAAAATGATATCATCATTATGAACACTTAAGAATTTAATTTTTTTCTCAAAATCATCATTATGTGTTTTTTCTATTATAAATATTTATTCTTTAATATTTTATATAATAAAATGATTCATTTCACAAATATTCCATCATTATATTATTATATTATTTTGTATTATATTATTTTGTTTTTACATTTTGATCATTAAAAGTCAGTGTGTGGAAGCAAATTCTTCAAGAGATTGACACTAACATTGAACTATACTAAATTATTAGGTAAATATAATTATTTATGTTTGATTCATGAAAAATACCAATTTTCACCTATTCTAGTAATTTAATTCATGTTTATTACCTATTAGAATCCATGTGAGTGTCAAGTTGCTTGAAATTATGGAAGAAAAATTTGATTGAATGGGAGTAAATTTTTATATTTTATAGGATCATCTTAGAAAAGGGAGACAGATTTCTATTTATAAGAATTTTTATCATGGAAATACCTAGTTCATAAAAGTACTTATATATCTCTCAAAACTATTAGGATCACATAATTTTTGGGGTCAATATTGTGTTTGGATAATAGTTCATGCCAATGGAGTTTTATGAATTCTATGACTCTAATATAGTAATAAAAATCAATTGTTCATAAAACATATAGAATTTGATTCAACTTTTATTGTGAAAATATTTATACAATAATTTCATAATTTTCACATAAATATTGAATGTTTCATTTAATCTTCCCCGCTCCTCAAAATGGTCTCTAGGGATATGTATACACTTTTTCATGGCTTGAACATGCTTATCTAAGTCTAAGATGAAATTTTAATTTCCAACAATATCTAAAACAACCACACCATGGTGGTTTTTTATTTAATAAATCTAGTAATCACCCACATTCACTAAATCATTCTCTAATGAAGATATGATATAAACCCTAATATATATATGTTACATGATATCCTATATCAAAAGTCATGATATAGAAATATTTGACATGATAATGTCCAATGGAATATTCCATGAATGAGCATATCATTTATTATGTCATAGGGATATCAGAATAAACTACGATGGCCTACTATTTTATATAATATTTACATATGAACTTACATAGATTATAAAGTAAAATTAATTTTTGGTAGGATAATTTTCATTGGTTAAACATTTTAATCACTTTCACTCACTGTCACTAATGAAAACTTAAAAGATGTAACATTATAGGGAATAATTTGAATTCATTTGTGGGATTGTTTCATAATTAGATAATATATTTACTTCAACAGTATATAACATATGGAGTATATGTATTATGTCATAATGAGGTTTATATAATGATTCTACTTAGTGTAAAATTTACTAAAACATTTTAGTATTCTCCCTTGAACTACATTACGATTCTTCCTTTTAATATACAAGATATTAGAATATCATGGGTTAATGAAGAACCTTCCCATGTAATGGGTGTTTCAGGATAAGCCTATTGATACACCATAAAGGTGGGATTCCTTTAGAAAACTATTGGTTCTTTATTTCAGTAATATTTAGAAGAAAATATTCACAAATCCTTAGTGAAAACTGTGAGTTTTTCAATTTGGTCATATGAGGTTTTGATTTTCATACATGGTGCATCATGGGAGTAAGGTTTTCTTGTTGTTTTATCTATTTTGATTAACTGTTAATTGATACTTAAAAAACTTTCAGTATTATCCATGAAAATGTTTAAATATTAATAATAATATAATAATAATAATATTAAACCTATAGGCTAGAGATAAAATATTTATAGTTAACAAAACCATTTGTGAAAAATTTTAATATAAATCCCCATATTATTTTACAAATTATTCATATAAAAAAATCCTCATTCGATCAATAGTATAAAAATTATTATAATTTACATCAATCTTGGAATAATTTTCCTTGAAATATTCTTTATAAAAAACATTAATTTTATTTACCATCAAATAATCAGTAATTTTAAATATTTTGAGATTCACATAATTTTATAAATTAAATTTTCACATAAGAGTAAATATATTATGAGAATAACGGAAAAATATCTCATAAAATAAATAAGGAATATGAATTATAAAAAATATTAATAACTTTATGGAAAATCATTGACCCTTCAAAAATTATATTACCGATGACATGTTGTTTGATCTCGATCACCTTGAGAATTATTCATTATTTAGGAATGAGATTAAATCTTCCTCAATCCTCTTCATTACACAAAAGGATTAGAGAGAGGGTTACTTGGATAGAAATTAGAGAGGGTACTACAAAAAAACACCTCTAGTGAAATTCAAATCCACTCATCTAATTCTCTATATCCCTTTAATTTTCCCCCATTAACACCATGTGTAACTGCCTAGTTAATATCATCGAATAACCATTGAAAATCAACCATTAATTTACCCCTCATAATTACACTATTTATGGGAATTCAACTACAATGAAATATCCTTTCCAATTATCTTATAATATTTTACACCACCATTATCTATATAAATAAAATAATTAATTTTTATTAGATAATTTAGTGATTTAAATAATGCTCTTAAAATGTTCAGGATGGAGTTTAACGCTGAGAACCAAAATTATACCTCTCTTACGGAAAAAACAATTCTATACCCAACCATAGTGTTTTAATTTCTAATTGAATCTTTATTTAATATTTATTATCATTTGTGATCATGAGATAAATATTTAGTAATTTAATTAATATTATGTATCACTTATCCAACATTATTAGAACTTCACCAACATTCATTCTAAGTGAAAACACCACATTATGAGTTCAATTCAACCCTTATAAAAAAATTTCAAGGTCAAATGATAGGATAAATTAACTAGTTTATCCTCATTAAATAACCCACCCTTAGAAACCCAAAAATAAATTAATTCTTTCCTATGAAAAATATGATTCACAATATGAATGTTCTATGAAAAAGGTATAGTTTAGAAAATTATTAGGTATTGAATTAAACAAAATAGATAAAAGATTAATAAAGAGTTTTTATCAGTTTTTAAAGACTAAATACCCAACAACATAATAAAATTTAGATTGTTTTTTATGTTGAATCATCCAAATCTAGGATGTTAAACAAAAGAATAAAGATAACACTCAACTATCTAGTATTTATCAAAAACAAAGATACCTATTCATAGGTTATAAATACTTGGAGAAAAAGTGATAAAATATTTTCCTTTATAAAGTTACATTTTTTTGGGAATTTAATTCACACCCTGAATTATTATGAGGATTTATATATTTATATATATATATAACATAAGTCACATAGAAGATATAAATGGATAATGAGAATATATCCTGCATCTATTTTTATGGTTATAGTTTCTATTATTATAAATTTACCCATAAGGCTATTGATTTTATAGAAATTAGGAGTGGAAAAAAATCTATAAAATTTAATGTAGAATCGATCTGAGGAAAATTAAAGTTATTACATTAGGAAACAAAATTCACCCTTTTAAAGAATTGACATAATATCACACTATTAGTGCTGAAAAATAATGTATAGAGACAAAAAATTTTCAAAAATTAACTTATAAAATCAGGAAAGAAAAGAAAATTATAGATAAATATATTATAGGAAATATTTTTATGAAATCAAAAAATAAAAAAAAACTTATGGATTATTTATAGTGGATGATCATATCTCATGACCAGGAACATGAATTTGTAGAAGACTGTGAATGAATGAGTAGATATAATGGTTAGTTTTGTAAAATATGAATCTTTTAAAACCAAATGTATTGGAAATATGTTGATTGAAGGATATGAGTGAAAAACATAAAATGAATTTATATGAATGGAATTTAACATAATCACTTTGAAATTATATAATTAAACATATTAAGGCTCACAGTTATATTCAATGAAAAGGAATTCATAGTGGAAAAAATAATATAAGTCTTATAATGAATGGATGTTAAACAAATGAAAATTTTTATTATATTGATAGTAAAAACATTTTTTTTCTTATAGTACAAGAGGATATTTACTTATTAAATCGCATCCTTGGCGATGTCATCACGAATTCATAAAAACTATTTTAAATCACAAAGAATTAAAAATTATTCATTATTTAAAAATAGATAGTGAAAATAAATGTGGTTACTATATGAGAGGGAATATGATAAGTAATCCATATGGACAGAAGAAGAAATGAGCTTCAAATTTTCTCAATTTGGTTTATACAATTGTGTGTGGTCCAATGAAACATATCATAACTTGTGTAAATATTTATTACATGTTGTTTATTTATGATTATAGTGGGATGGGTAGAATTATTTTTATTAGGGAAAAAATTAAGTGATGGAATGCATGAGGTGTTTTTAAATAATAGAAAAAAATAAAATAGAATGGTCGATCAAAATTATTTGATCTAAAAAATTTGTATAGTATACTTCTATTAAAGACCAAAATTATTTTACGAAATATGGAATAAAACATAAGATATTATTAGGTTTAATTTCATAAGAAGATGATGTTATATAAAATTATAACCAGACTATGAATGAAAAGGTAAATAAAATACTCATTGTGAGAGGAATATATTGTGATTATTATATTGAAGTAGTGAAATTGGTATGTAGACTCAGATTAAGGATTTTATATCTTTTTAAGAGGATAAAATATAGTGTACAATGTGGAATTAAATAATTTAAACTATAAAACACTTTTATGTGTTTAGAAGTAAATTGAATATTTAAAATAAGGAAGAGAATCAAGGAAAGTAGGATGAATCTATTGATGGAGGAGTTTATATTTTCCACTCAATAAAGTGTAAACATTATAAATGATTCAACAAGATTTTGAATAAAATCATGTAAATAAAAAAAATTCCAATGTGATTGCAAAAAATAGTGGAAAAAATACAGAAATTTATACTCATAAAAATTTTATGGAGAAATTGAACAATGTAAATAATAATTTTATAGGACATAAAACAATAATTAATGAAAAGTATTGTGAGGGTGAATAATTGGAAAACGTAATAATTGATTTGAGTAAATCATCAACTCCAAGAAGAAATAAAAGAGTTAATATTTATGAATGTAACATGTCACGACCTCCTTCCACCCAAGATGCCCCTCCTGAGCTGGGAATGGTGAAAGGGAGATAATGACCCCCCAAGTCCCTCCTCCAGTAGGCCCCGGGGTGGCGACTAGCACCAAGGGTATGAGTTTTCACAAATATGGGATGCATTACCCTTTTTATTATTTATGATCAGGAAATAGGACAAGTCAACCACAAAAAATGAAAAGAACAAGTGTATAGAAATAAACCCAAACCAAGCCCACATGCATGTTTAAACAATTTTATAACAAGGTGCAAGTACAAGAAATCTCAAAGTACATTACCAAAAGAAAACAAGAGTATAAAAATTGCATCAACTCCAAATGTCCCAACTAGTAGGGTCCCGCACGACCCTGGTAGTCCTCCTGGAAACCTGAGAGTAAACATAGGGAGAGCATACAAGTATCCTCAGTAGGGAAACCTAAAGCTCTCATTCACAAGTGGGGAGACATCCTAATGTCCCGTGAGAACAACAGAAGAAACCTAGCAAGGAAATCAATCCACCCATTCTCACCATCCACACTCACTAAAACACAATCAAAATAGGTAGTAGTAGTATATGAATTAGATTATTGGGTACCACACCCCATTTCCCATTAGTTAGCTGCTCTTCCTAACGGAAAACGTCCGGACGCTGCCACACTCTCCCCGCCCACACACACCTGGGCCTCACAAACCACACATCTCTCTCACACACACCTGGGCCTCACCACATATCCTTCCCGCACACACATGGGCCTCACAAACATGTATCCTGCCCACACACACCTGGGCCTCACAACCACGTATCCCACCCGCACAAACCTGGGCCCCATCCAAAAGATTATTGGGAAAAAGTAAAACATACCCGAAGAGTCTTGGGCTAAAACCACCGCAATCGAGACCTACCTGAAGGGTCTTAGGTGTAAGGTCACCTCAAGCCATCACATCCTAGGGAAGAAGGAGAAGGAAGGAGAGAGTAACTATGGGAAACACCCTCTCCCATGAAATGGGAGTGTTCGACACTAAGTGCTCATCATGGGTGGGGTGCGTCAAAAACAAAAATATACAAATATATATATACCAAACACTCAGCCCAACCTATGGATTCTAAACAGAGAAACTGAGCACGTGCCTTGGCACTGCTACCACGAAGAATGCATACAACAAAAAACCCCAACCCCATTTAGGTTTTCACATTTCAGTAGAGTTAGTTTATTTAGTTCCTTAACTACTTGGCAACTATCCACAACCAACCACATCGATCGTTCATAAAACATATCCCTTCCATCCACAAATCAAGTTAGGAAAACACAAGCAACATAACCAAGTCTTTCTTATTAAACAAACATCCCCATTGATTTTTAATCTCGTTTCTTTACCATGCCCCACCATTAACTCTTCCACTTTTATTTAGTATTAACAACCCATAGTTCGTTCACATTCAACCCATCCCTGCAGCCCTGCTGCCAACCACCATAACCACAATCCCACCGAAAACCATACATAATTATCCCTTTAATACCATTTATTGCAGCCCCGCTTCCCATTACTAACATAGCATTCACACCAACCCACAACCAAGCCAACCACAACCCTGCTGCTCACCCGATCTACAACAACCCACAAAACACCCCCATCACATGCCACGTATACAAGCCAACACCCACATGTTCCTTATTCCATTTTGTTCAACCGGGGTGATCACACAAGGGTTCCAGATTTTAAATCATCCAACTTTACGTGATTAACCAAATTCCACATTCAACAAAGATCCATTCACAAAAACGGTCTAGAAAGATAGGGCACCATTTAATTGCGCAAGAAAAGGCCCACAATGACCGTGATTTTTAGTAGGAATATGCCTATTAAATTCACAACATAATATTATGGGATATAATGATAAACATAACCACTTCCCCATACCCGTTCTTTAACAAGTTATTATCATTATTAAACCGGTTCAAAAGTTTTTCACTTAAACAAGAGGACCCCCACCCTGCATGACGCACAATCTAGAGAGATGAAGGTAAGATCCCTACCTCAATAGGTTCTGATCACAAATCTCCCTCGGATCAACTTTAGAAGATGTATGTCGGCATCCATCACTTCCGTCGAGTCCTGGAAAGACCTCCTCGGGTGGAAGTTGGAAAGGAAAGGCCGAAGGAAGGACAAAAGATCCAAGATCAGGAGTTCCACCTCGTCGTTATGATCCTGTGGCCACTGAAGGATGGTAAATCGGAGGACAGACAAAGATGTTATGGAAGAAAGAACCTTCGAGTCTCTTGGGAGAACTCTGCTCAGAGGAACGGGGAAGAGAGGGGTGAGTTGAAAAGGAGGAGGGGACCCCTCCTTTTATAGGTGAGAAAAGAAAAAGTACATGCTGTGTACTTTATGGTACATGATGTTTACTCGGTTATTTCACACGGTATCCACGCGGCTTCCAACACAGCTCCGCGGCCTTTGACTGGTCAACACACGGTTTGAGGGTAACGCATACGCGGGGAGGGACTACACAACATGTAGTTTAGACACACGGCCTGTAACCATCTATTTCACATGGAAAAGACACAGCTCCAACATGGCACATGGCCATTGATTGGTAACGCGTACGCGGGGAGGGACTACACGGCGTGTAGTTTGGGGTACACGACATGTACTCATTTCTTTCACATGACAAGGACACAACCTTCAACACGGGGTATACATGGAAAGGGGGTACACGGTGTGTACTTACAATACATGGCGTGTACTTACAAAATTCTGGAAAGTGTGGGAAAAGTCCATTTTACCCTCCAGAACACTTCGTGACCTTCTTTTTGACAAAGGAATGGGCTGGAGAGGTCCGGGCCATTACATTAGATACCTCTTAAAAGATTCTCGTCCCCAAGAATTCAAAAACCAACCTATAGGAACCCAACAAGATACCTCTTAGGGTTCTCGTTATAACATGAACCCAACCAACAACCCCTAATCACATGTGTTAGGAATTTCCTCTCCCATGTCAAGATAATATCAGCTTTAGGCAGCACTGACTCGCCCGAACGGGTTAAGTCGCATCCACATTAATGCGTCTTGATTAAGGATTGTGCCTTCCAAATTTCATATATTAGGATTTTCCAACAACACTGCCCCCAATACCGTACAACCCACACATTGCCCGAACACGTGGTTTGGGGAAAATTCCTTCTCTTATGTCGAGATATTATCCGCTTTAGGCGGCACTGACTCGCCCGCACGGGTTCAATATCATCCTCATTAATGTGTCTCAGTTAGAGTCTATTTTTCCCATTTCCCCACATATCCGGACATTCTACACACTCCCAGAGAACAAGGAATTAAAAGGTCTCATAACCGACGAGACAAGCATTCCATAAATCAAAGGTACATAGTATAACATCAAAACAAAGCTCAGAAGAACAAGGGAAAAAAACAGAAGTCAAAACAACTCCGGTTACTGAGCGTGCATCTGGGCCTCCCACTCCCAAGTGCTCTCCTCGAGGCCGCCATGCTTCCACAACACATGAACCAAGGGAATGGTTCATCCACAGAGCACCTTGTCTTTATGATCCTCGATTCTGACTGGTCGTTCCTCGAAGGTCATGTCGTCTCCCATATCTATCTCTCCCTAGTTGATAATGTGAGAGTCGCCGTGTAAGTACCGAAAAAGTTGGGAGACATAGAAGAAATCATGAACCTTCTCCAACTTAGGTGGCCGGGCTAGCTGATATGCCACCTTACCGACTCGCCTCAGCACCTCACAAGGTCCGATGATCCTAGGTGAGAGCTTTCTCCCTTTCCCAAACCTCCGCTACCCCCGTCGAGGGGAAAACTTCAAGAACACATGATATCCCACCTCGAACTCCAAGGGCCTCCTTCGACGATCAAAATAAGACTTCTGTCGGTCTTGATCCACTGTCATCCTCTCACATACAGGCTGGACTTTCTCTGTGGTACTCTTCACTACCTCTGGCCCAAGAGCACCCATCTCACCATCCTCTACCTAGCAAATGGGTGAACGACATGGTATTCCATACATAGCCTCAAACGGTGCCATGCCAATAGTATAGTGGATGTTGTTGTTGTAGGAAAACTCTACTAAAGGCATGTTTCGTACCCATGATCCTCTGAAATCCAGAACGCATGCTCGTAGCATGTTCTCCAACATCTGGATAGTCCTCTCTGTTTGCCCATCGTTTTGGGGGTGGAAAGCAGTGCTAAGGTGTAAATAGGTGCCAAAAGCATACTGTAACCCCCTCCAGACTCATGAGGTAAACTGAGTATCCCAATATGAGACGATAGTCTTCAGAACTCCATGCCAACGCACCACCTTGTCTACATACCTCTGTGCTAAGGTACTCACTGGGCCCGACTCCTGAATTGCTATGAAGTTAGCTGATTTCGTCAAATGATCCACCACTACCCAGATAGCGTCATAACCACCCTGAGCTCTGGGTAGTCCTGTGACGAAGTCCATTTATATGTCATCCCACTTCCACTCGGGGATATCTAAAGGATGCAACAAACCACTAGGAACATAGTGTTCTGCTTTCACTTGCTGACACGCTAGGCATTTAGCCACAAAATTGGCCACTTACCATTTAACCCCGGCCCACCAAAACTGTTCCCTTAGGCCTCGACACATTTTGGAAACTCCTGGATGTACCACCAAGGATGAGCTACGGAACTCATGGAGAAACCCCTCACACATCACCTCTGGAACAAACAACCTTCCATGGAAAAGCATCCGATGTTGGTTGTCCTCTAACCATCCTTCTGGAGTGTTTTTCTGATCGACACGATCCCGCATTACTTCCGCCTCAGTGTCCCCCCACTGAGACTCTTCCACCTACTGCAACAAGGAGGACTGCACCGTCATATAAAACAAACAGCCTCTAACACCTTCTACCCTTTCATCCAAGTGCAAGGAGGCCAACTCTCCCACAGATTTCCAAGCATCAGTGGATTCCCGAACCACTTCCTTATGCGAATTACTGCTCAAGGTATCAGACAAAACTTTTCCCATACCTTTAGTGTAAGAGATCTCAAGGTCATAGTCTTGGAGGAACTCGACCCATCTTCGATGCCGTAAGTTCAGGTCACACTGTGAGAAGATATAACGCAGGCTCTTGTGATCTGAGAAGACCACAAAGCGCTCCCCGAAGAGGTAATGTCGCCACAACTTCAGTGAGAACACTACTGCTGCAAGGTCTTAGTCATGGGTGGCATAGTTACACTCGTGAGTGCATAACTACCTAGACCCATAACTAATCACTCCCTTCTTCTGCATCAGCACGCACCCCAGACCAAGTCCAAAAGCATCACAAAACACCTCATACAACAACCCTCCCTCTGGAAACATGAGTATGTGAGCACTGTCAAACTTCTCCTTCAGGTAGTCAAAAGATTTCTGGAAATGCTCGCTCTATAGGAAGACCAGGTTCTTCCTAGTCAAAGATGTCAATGGAGAAGCAACTCGAGAGAATTTCGAAACAAAACTCTGATAGTAACCTGCCAACCCCAGGAAACTAAAAAATTCTGCCATGATCTAGGGTGCCGCCCAAGAAAAAGCTTCCCCAACCTTCGACGAGTCTACCGAAACTCCAAGCTGAGACACTACGTGCCCAAGGAAGTGTACTTCTTGTGTCAAGAACTTACAATTTGACAATTTACCATAAAGCTGGTGGTGTCGAAGGACTTCCAAGACTTCCCTGAGATGCTTAACGTGCTCCTCCTCTGATCTTGAGAAGATCAGGATGTCATTGATAAACACAACGATGAACCAGTCTAGAAACTCTCAGAAGAAAAAGTTCATAAGTCCCATGAACACAGCCGGTGCATTTGTAACTCCAAACAACATCACTACAAACTCGAAGTGCCCATACCTGCACCTGAAATCCGTCTTCGATATGTCACTGTCCTTTACTCTCAGCGGATGATATCCAGATCATAGATCAATCTTGGAAAACCAACCTGCTCCCCTCAGTTGGTCGAAGAGATCATCTATCCTTGGAAGGGGTAACGGTTCTTGACCGTTACCAGGTTCAACCTTCGGTAGTCAATGCATATCCTGATACCACCATCTTCCTTCTTTACGAACAAAACTAGAGCACCCCATGGTGATATGCTGGGTCGAACAAAACCATTCTCCATCAGATCGTCAATCTGAATCCGCATCTCCCATAACTCCGAAGGTGCCATCTAATAAGGGGCCATCGAAATCAGATGGGCAATAGGCTGTAAGTCTATCCTGAACTCAACATCACGTCAGGGGGGGGGGGAGTCACAAACTCCTTGGGAAAAACATTGAGGAACTCCCCAACAACCTCTAGGAAATCCATCATCTCTGTATCAATTGGAACCACTGATAGCCCGCCTAAAAAATAAATGAGAGGCTCTACACGCTGGATTCCCACCTGATAGATCCTCTCGCCAACAAAAGCTACACGGTGCTCATCCAAGTCGGAGAACACGACTCTTATCCGGAAGAAGTCGATAACGACACTAACAGAAAACAACCAGTCGATTCGTAGGATGACATAGAATGGCTGCATCTGAAGGTCCCCACTAGATTGATGTGGTCCCAACGTCATCTCACATCCCCGACAAACACAAGATACACTGGTATGGCCTCCAACTGGTGTACTCAGCACCAGTGGTACGGAAAGTCACTCTACATCTAGTCCCAATGCATGGGCTAGACTAGGTGCAACAAAGGAGTGCGAAGCTCCCGAATCAAACAAAGATGAAACAAGAGTGCTGAAAAAACAAATATTACCTCGCACCACCTCTGGTCTTGCTGGAGCAGTCATCTCTACTGCATGCAACTTTCCATGCCCAGCTCCACTGCCTCTCTGATGTCATCCACCTCCCCGACCACGCCCTGGTCGAGGTCCCTGAGGTGCACCCTGAGGTCGGCCTCCTCCTCCAATTTCTTCCCTCGGAGAAGCATGGTCCTCCTGCTACTGGAAGGGCCTCGCTGGAAACTGCTGCCGCTGAGGTGGGCGCTGAACCTTCCCACCTCCACCGTACTGAGCTCTGGTCGGGCACCGACTCTAAATGTGCCCGAAACCTCCATAAAAAACACTTCGGTCTTGGTCTCGTGAAGAAGGGACGAGGACCTGAAGATATGAACTAGAAATGCTGGGGCCTGCTCCCCAATGGCCTGAACCTGGAATGTCCTATCACAGGAGACCTGTTGCTGACTGACTTCCCCTTCGACGAACCTGACTAGATCCCCTCACGTAGTGAACCTCCCTGTGAGTGAATCCTCTCTACAACCTCTTCCTTCTTCTGTACTTCCAAGTATGTCGGAAGGGTGAAGGGGGTGACAATATACTGGAGAGAAGCATGAAGTGCCTCCTCCAAACCTCTTGCCCGAGACTCCTCATCCGAAAAAAGATCCCGAGCAAAACGCAAGAGATCCTTCAACTTGATCCCCAGCTCTCGTACTAACATACTCCCCTCCCAAAGGGAGTGTAACTCCTACCAATTCTCCACCTTGATCATGGAAGAATGGAATTCCTCTCGGAATTCCTTCTCCAAGTCATCCCATGGAACCTCTGCCTATATCCTCTCTCCGAGGTAGAGCGTCCACCACTATCACGCTGCACCTCTTAGCTGAATGGCTGTTAGGGGAACCAAGTACTCCCTCGGAGCACAGATCAAGGAAAAAGTGATCCCTAGATCCTCAAGCCACCCCTCCCTCTCCGTATCCGAAGTACTACCTTCATACTTCTTGAGGGTTTTCCGTTGGAAAGAACGGAGAGTCTTCTACCACTGGCTATCTTCCTCCTCTCAGTCAATCCTCAACTGACCGACCGCCTGAATCTGCTGGGCCTCGGCCGTCTGAGCCACCAGGGGACGACGTCCAGGTTCCATAGCTGTATGGTAAACAAAGATCACCTAATCCCATGTAGTAAGGAAATTTCTCAGGGTTTCATTTTATCATTTTATTTCAATTTCTTTCCCAGAACACCCAAATAAAGTAAAATACAATCATGATGATTCATGTACCTTCCTTAGGGTCTCTACCCTGAAATCAATGTAGTCTCATTTGGTCGTTCAGTAGGCTCAGAGTCCCTGCATCGGATCACGGGGGGCCCTAAAATCCCGTGTCCTAGCCGGTCTTCCCTGGCCTATGTCATACACCAAGATTAACCAACACTGTTTCCCTACCATCCCATGAAATCCTCATTGTGCCTAACTCCAGACTCCATCCTATCTCTCAAAGACCTCCCTCTAATACAATTCTGTCATGACCCCCACCCACCCAAGATGCCCCTCCTCAGCTGGCAATGGTCAAAGGGAGATAATGAACCCCGAGTCCTGCCTCCAGTAGGCCCCGGGGTGGCGACTAGCACCAAGGTTATGAGTTTTCACAAATATGGGAGGCATTACCCTTTTTATTATTTAAGATCGGGAAATAGGACAAGTCAACCACCAAAAAGGAAATGAACAAGTGTATAGAAATAAACCCAAACCAAGCCCACATGCATGTTTAAACAATTTTATAACAAGGTGAAAGTACAAGAAAGATCAAAGTACATTTCCAAAAGAAAACAAGAGTACAACAACTGCATCAACTCCAACTGTCCCGACTATTAGGGTCCCGCACGGCCCTGGTAGTCCTCATGGAAACCTGAAAGTAAACGTAGGGTGAGCATACAAGTATAATCAGCAGGGAAACCTAAAGCTCTCGTGCACAAGTGGGGGGACATCCTAATGTCTTGTGAGAACAACAGAAGAAACCTAGAAAAGAAAATCTATCCACCCATCCTCACCAGCCACACTCACCAAAACACAATCAAAACATGTAGTAGTAGTATAAGAACATGATTATAGGGTACCCCACACCATTTCCCATTATTTAGCTGCTCTTCCTAACGGATAACATCCTGACGCTGCCACACTCTCCCTGCCCGCACACACCTGGGCCTCACAAACCACACATCCCGTGCACACACACCTGGGCCTCACCACGTATCTTTACCGCACACACATGGGCCTCAAAAAAATGTATCCTGACCACACACACCTGTACCTCACAACCGTGTATCCCACCCACACACACCTGGGCCCCATCCCAAAGATTCTTGGGAAAAAGTAAAACCTACCCGAAAAGTCTTGGGCTAAAACCACCCCAATCGAGACCTACCGGAATGGTCTTAGGTGTAAGGTCACCTCAAGCCATCACAGCCTAGGGAAGAAGGAGCGGAAAGGAGCGAGTAACTATGGGAAAACACCCTCTCCCATGAAATGAGAGTGTTCGGCACTAAGTGCTCATCATGGGTGGGGTGCGTCAAAAACACAAAGATACAAATATATATATACCAAACACTCAGCCCAACCTATGGATTCTAAACAGAGAAACTGAGCACGTGCCTTGACACTGCTACT
Source organism: Viscum album (assembly GCA_963277665.1). Taxonomy (NCBI): domain Eukaryota; kingdom Viridiplantae; phylum Streptophyta; class Magnoliopsida; order Santalales; family Viscaceae; genus Viscum; species Viscum album. The sequence goes on along the minus strand of OY728161.1, from coordinate 140,392,859 downwards.
AAGAAGAATGCAGACAACAAAAAACCCCAACCCCATTTAGGTTTTCACATTTCAGTAGAATTAGTTTATTTAGTTCCTTAACTACGGGGGAACTATCCACCACCAACCACATTGATCGTTCATAAAACATATCCCTGCAATCCACAAATCAAGTTAGGAAAACACAAGCAACACAACCAAGTCCTTCTTATTAAACAAACAACCCCATTGATTGTTAATCTCGTTTCATTACCATTCCACACCATTAACTCTTCCACATTTATTTATTATTCATAACCCATAGTTCATTCACATTCAACCCATCCCTGCATCCCTACTTCCAACCACCATAACCACAATCACACTAAAACACATACATCATTATCCCTTTAATACCATTTATTGTAGCCCCACTGCCCATCACTAACATAGAATTCACACCAACCCAAAACCAAGCCAACCACAGACCTGCTTCTCCCCCAATCCACAACAACCCACAAAACACCCCCATCACATGCCACGTATCCAAGCCAACACCCACATGTTCACTATTCCATTTTGTTCAAACGGGGTGATCACACAAGGGTTCCAGATTTTAAATTATCCAATATTACGCGATTAACCAAATTCCACATTCAACAAAGTTCCATTCACAAAAATGGTCTAGAAAGATAGGGAAACGTTTAATTGTATAAGAAAAGGCCCCCAATGACTGTCATTTTTAGTAGGCATAAGCCTATTCAATTCATAACATAACAATATAGGATATAAAGAAAAACATAACAACTTCCACATCCCCGTTCTTTAACCAGTTATTATCTTTATTAAACCGGTTAAAAAGTGCTTCATGTAAACAAGAGGACACCCACCCCGCATGATGCACAATCTAGAGAGACAAAGGTAAGATCCATACCTCAATAGGGTCTGATCACAACGCTCCCCCGGATCAACATTAGAAGATGTCTGTCGGCGTCAGTTACTTCCGTTGAGTCCCAGAAAGACCTCCTCGGGTGGATGTTGGAATGGAAAGGCCGAAGGAAGGACAACAGATCCAAGCTCAGAAGTTTCGCCTCGTCGTTATGATCTTTTCACCGCTGACAGATCATAAATTGGAGCTCGGACAAAGAAGTTATGGAAGAAAGCGCCTTCGAGTCTCTTGGGAGAACTCTGATCAGAGGAATGGGGAGGAGAGGGGTGAGTTAAAAAAGAGGAGGGGAACCCTCCTTTTATAGGTGAGAAAAGAAATTGTACACGGCATGTACTTTATGGTACACGGTGTGTACTCGGTTATTTCACACAGTCTCTACATGGCTTCCAACACGGCTGCGCGACCGTCGACTGCTCAGCACACGGTTTGAGGGTAACACATACGCGGGGAGGGACTACACGGCGTGTAGTTTAGACACACGGCGTGTACCCATTTATTTCACACGACAAAGACATGGCTCCAACATGGCACACGACCATTGACTGGTAACGCGTATGCGGGGAGGGACTACGCGGCGTGTAGTTTGGGGTACACAGTGTGTACTCATTTCTTTCACACGGCAAGGACACGACCTTCAACACGGGGTATACCCGAAAAGGGGGTACACAGCGTGTACTTACACTACATGCCATGTACTTACAAAATTCTGGAAAGTGTGGGAAAAGTCCATTTTACCCACCAGAACACTTCGTGACCTTCTTTTTGACAATGGAATGGGCCGGAGAGGTTCGGGCCATTACATAACATTATTGGAGAGAATACATCCCCAACACAAACATTGAAGATGAGAGTTTTGAGGCAACTTATTTATTATCATAGGTTGAAATGATAACATTTAAGTAAGTGTAAAAGGATGAATCATGGGTCAAATCCATGAAAAAATATCTAGATCAAATAGAGGATAAATAATAATGGTTGATTTTGAAAATTAAAAATGATAAAAACATTATTAGAAAAATATTTGAGTTAAAAAATAAGTATGATGTGCATAGGAATATGATTTTAAACAATGATATAATAGTAATAGAAGTATATGATCAAATAAAATTAATATATGTGGAAGAATTCTTCCACTAGTGTCTAGTATTAATTCAATCTGACTAATTTTGGAAATTTAAATTTAAATTGGATTGAAAATATTTCAAATGGATATAAATTTTATATTCCTGAATGGAATCCTTAATGAAGGATTTTATATAAATGGAGCAATGGATTTTAATATTGGTGATGATTAAGAAAATTATTATAGATTAATGAAGTATTTATAAGGAATAAAATGAGCAACACTTGCTTGATATACTCATTTGGACTCTTATTTAAGGAAGATGTAATTCAAAAGAGGATATGTTGATTATAAATTCATTGTGAAACCATCAAAGGAAGAGGATTTTATGAAATTTATTTATATTAATTCTATAATATTTGATGAAGGGATGTTGAAATTAGTATAGGAGTTTTCTAATTTTATTTTATTAGAGTTTGATATGTTATTTATAATTGGTTTTGAAGGAATGTATGACTTCCAAAACATAGTTTAAGAAAAAGTATAAAACAAAATTAATACCATAATATTTATATGTTTAAAAAGAATAATAAAACATGTATTTGATTAAGATAAATTTGAAATAATTATAAGGTTCCTCCCTCTAAGGTATTCCATAGATCATGGGACTATTCTGGCACTTGATAATTACCTCTCTTAACAACATATTCAACTAGAACATTGTTTAAAGGAAGGAGAGAAATGAGAGATTTGCTGATTAGGCTTTGAGGAGTTTTAACTGTCATAGTTTATCCACCCATGGGTAAAAAATGATTTAAATGAGTTATATATTCATAAAATATCATCAAATTCTCAACCTTATTAATGATAAATTTTAGAAAACATTCTACAACATTGTAACTCCATGAAATGTTTATATTGATTCCCCATCAATTAATTTAACAATTAAACAAATATCTTTAGCATTCAAACTCCAAAAATTCATCATCATATGATGAATAAAAAAGTTTATTATCATTTTGAAATAATTCAATTTTATTCTTTCACATTATTATAATATGTGATAATTACATGCATGAATAACCATAGTGTATTTTCATACACTATTCCATGGTTTACATAAGGATAGACTATTACATAGACTAAACCAACACACCAAGGTGGTTTATTTAGTTCAGAAAACAAATAATTTCATACTTTCACAAAATACATAAATTATGGGGATATTCTCTATACTAGATTATATATGATACATGTTATCCTCTATCATAAGGTATGATATAATGATGTAATATTTGATAACATAAAAAGGTATATGTCATGTATGGTCATATCATTTATTTAATATAATAATATTCTAATACATTGAATTATACTACTATTTTATATGAAATGAAAATACCATATTTAATGGAATAAAAAAGAAAAATTAATTCATGGAATCAGAATATTTAATGGTTAAATTATTGAATCACTTATATTGGATATGATTATTTAATGTTTTATAAGCTGAAACATTAGGGAGGATAAATAGAATAAATTTATTGAATAAATAAAGAATCATCCCATCCACTTATCCCCATGTTATGTAATGTAAAGAGTAAGTCCATAATGGATTTATTAGGATTATATAAGGACTAAAATGTAACACCCCAATATTTTAAAAATAAGAACATTAGGTCTGATAACATATAAAACATACATGTGCAAGCTTAAATGACACATGAAATATATTATTTAAATATGGACATTATAACATAATCGTTAAATTAATCTGTATGTATATGAATAACTAAATTAGGAAAAATATATGAATTCCAAATATATAAAATAAAATCATTAGTTATAAATTTATTTTAAATGAAAACAAAAATCATTAAGAAGTTAATGAAATATTTTCTAAAAAAATATATTTTTATGTGCATAATGAGTTTTTAGCATAGTAAATTAAATTAATAACTACTGTTGAATGATTTTAATTAAATTTATATATTATATTCACTCAAATTATTTATCTTTAATTTAATATTTTTTATACATTAGATAATAATAAATCTAATTTTATGCTTACAAAAAGTATATTTCTAAAAAGTGGGTTAATTTCATTTTGTGTACTTAATTAAAAATAAATTTTGAGCACTTTTAAAAAATTTATTTTTCAAAATGGAATAATTTTTTGAAATTATAATTTCAAAATTAAATTAGAGTGATATTTGAATAACATTTTGAAAAGATTATTTTTTCGATGAATAGTGAAAAAATACCGATTTTTACTGAAAACTTCCTTTTTTGCTCAAAGAATTAGCAATTTAAATTTTTTTAATTTTTTTAAAAGTATAATTATTTAAATTAAATTATTATTCATATAATTTATGTCATATTAATAAATTTCAGATTTGAATTTTGATATATAAACATTTTAAAATCTTGAACATTTTTTCTTTGGAAAACTATTTTATTCGTTTCCTATGCAAGCTTAATATTAAATTAAACTCTCCCACTAAAATGAATTGAATTTTTAAGAAATGATTTCATGTTTAAAATAATAAAAATTAATTTTATTAAATATTGTAAGCATAATTTTTTTCCTAATAAATTTTAAAAATAGTAAATATTTATTATCGAGGTTAAGTTTAAACGGGTCTTCTAGGGATTAAACTAAAAAGATAAAGGTTAAAATAGCCGAAAGACTTTTATATTTCATATTATGTGGGAAAATTTTGAATTTATCTCATATAAGATTTAATAATGATCCATTTTGGTACTTTTTCATTTGAAAAATTTGGGTATAATTTAATCTTTTCAAATACTCCAAGTGTGTCCTCTCCACAGTAATAAAAGGATACCTATCTTCTATCCTCTTCTCACTTAAAAAGAATTATTATCCACAAAATACAAAAAAATACATTACTTAAATTCCAAAACATGACATAGGGTCCTTTATTTTATCATAAACCCTTCTAAGAATGATTTTGGTGAAAACCAACAGAGGTTTTCTGAAGAAGAGATATAATTCATAAGAGATTATTTCTATTTTATTTATTTTTACACCTCCCTAAATATTTCTTGAAATATGATGAAATTATAACAATATTATCTCCCATATACTATTTTTTTTATTTTAATGTAATAATTTATATCCATCTCCCATTTCATCAAATGAAAAAAGAAATTGCAGATTTTGTGTATGGTGGACTATTATCTAGAGAACCGATGTAATTCATTTTACATCACCACATATCTCGAGTGCATATAATTTTGGATTTAGAGTATATATATATTATAAATATTAGGTAAATATACTTTTTTAATTTTAATATATCATCTACCATCATAGTTTCAAATCCTTTTGATAATGATAACCTCTCTCATTAGTATGTGAGGAGTACCGCATCTACATAGCAACATGATGGGTTTTTATTTTATTTTTAAATGGATGGTAATAAGGATATATTTAATTAATATTTATGATATCTTAATTAGTATTTAAAGGTGAAATTTATTCACTTTTCTATAATTCTATGTGAAGAAAAAATAGTGTTCATGCATACGTATGGCATACCATTATCATGAACGATGTAACTCATTTTTTATATATAAATTTTATAAAATGTTATAAATTTTTATAATAACTATATATTATATTTATTTCCCTTCTAACATCATGGATATTATAGAGCCATGATCAATTAAAAAACCAAAACTATTTAAAAAACATATATATGATAAATGATACAGTTATCACTTGGAATAGTTTATTTAATAAATATTTACTAATAAAAGGGTGATAAAAATATATAAGAAAATCATATATAGAATAATTTATAAGATTATTTTCATTTAATATATGTATAATAAGCCTATATTTATTATAATTGAGGTTTGAAAATGTATAAATTCAATCAAACACAAGTTAATGGTTTCTCATCTCACATTTACTTTCTTTAGACATTTTTCATATTCACATATTATTTATTTTGTGTGTTTTATATAGTACCATATTATATTTTATAACATTAATCTCTTTATCTTAATAGTATTTAAAATATAATTAGTATTTATTTCTTATATGGGGATTAGGATCCAAATTTTTCCAAAATTGTAAGGGTTTATTTCAAAATCTCATCATCATTCGAGATTATTAATGTTTAAGTCTTTTTAGGGGAATTATGTGGTATTTAAATATTAAAAAACATATATATTAATATCCTCTTATTATTCATGAAATTTTAATGTAATATTACCACTAAAATCTCTTTTTCACTTAAAATGAATGAGAATAATTTTTAAATAAAATATTAATTTATTCAACTCTTTTATTGAAAAGACTTTTTCTTTAAAATATATGATTCATGAAATTTTTTTAAATAATTTTTTTAATATTTTCATATGATTTTTGAATTAATTTTTATCTGTGATTGGTTTTTTACATTTTTTAAAAGTAATCTTCTATCATTTTCAAAACAAGGTACTTTTTCACCATTCTTATAAATATGTGAAAGGGATATTTTTTTAACATAATTTGTATGAAAAAAAATTCCCACCATCTTAAAAAATGATTAATTTGTATCTTACATCAATATTTCCACGATTCATTTAAAATACAATATGTTTTCTAAAATTTCTAGGATTTTTAGTTTTTGAAAGTGATTTTAAATATGAAAAGGGTATTTTCATCAATAATGATTTAATAGAATATTTATGGTATTTATATTCATTAACAATAAAAAATATCATTTTACTTATAATACATTTGGAATATGTTGTAATTATAACATAATTATTCATCCACTAGATGGTTTATGATCATTTTATTAGGGGATGTAATATTTTTCTACCATTCTTCATATTACTTCTAATTGTTTATGATTATTTTTATTCATTAGGAAAATTATTAAAATTTTGATGGAAAAAATTTCAATATGAATTTTTTTCATTGATTATGTTTTTCAACTTCCATATGAGGAATTAATTAGGCTTAGTAAGTGGATGGAAGATCTTGCTATATCCCTTTGATGCATCGATAGGTCTCACGTGACAAACTATCTTGGGTATTTGGTAGAGGCCATTACCATTTATATAATATGTCTAGGAAAGTTCTATTGAATGTATGTTTATGATGTTCTACATTATGAATCACTTAATTATGAGATTATTTTCTAATTTTAATTTTATTATGAAATTATTTATAATATCAATGGATTTTTTCAAAATTCATGTGATTATTTATATATAATTATTTGATTATCAATTCTTTATATCATATTATTCTTTAAATCCAGGTTATTGATTAAATGGAATGTGTTTCATATATTTAAAATTCTATAGTGATTATTCCTTATTTATTTGTTTTATATTCTTCTGTACGTATACAATTATAGATAATTTTATTTCACACATTTGTTATGTTTCCTTTCATTTGGATACAATGAAGTGTATTATGATTTATATATATGGTTATGATACATGGAATAATGGAGAATTCAAATAAAATAATATGCCGAATTTCAATTTTTTAATTATTATGTGGGAAATAAGTATATATCTTTTTTCCAATACTACTAAACAATCTAGTCCTTTAGGATGTGATTCCTAATATGTAGTACAAATGTAATAAAGTAACTAGTCACACTATACTACGAGGGTTAGGGAATTTAGATTTGGTACCAAAGAATGTTTAGTAGAAATATTCAAATCTAGATTTAGGAAAACATTGATTAGGGAAAATATCCATATTAATGAATTTAAGAATAAGTCTATGTGTAGGATAACAATATAATGTTTTAGTAAAGTATATATTATGTTTATTTCCAAGAAATTCAATAATATTTGTGTTCTATAAGTGGACGTGTCTCTGAAATATTTATACATATGGGTAAAAAATAGAAAAAATTTCACAATGGTATTTGAATTTATCATCACTAGGTGCAAGAAAATTGGTCTTTCTACCCACCTATTTTGAAACCATCAAGAAATATTCATGGGTTAATTCACATTTTTTACACGCAATTATGAATGATTTGAGTAGATGGTGACAATAAATGACCTAGGAAAAACCTAAGGTTCCATATATTGAAAATAAAGTGTTATGATTAATAAATCCTATTAATGGGTTAACATAGTCCTGATTATTGCTGATTACACTATGATTTTCAGTTCCAGTTAATGGATGGAAGTAATAATAATGGTGTAAATTCTAAATTTAATGGATTATGAAGTGATTCTGAGAAACCTAATGGGCCGACAACTGGAGAGAAAGATATTATGATTAAGGATAATTATTTATCATGATATATGACTAAAAAAAACCGTAACCAACTATTAGATACCCTAAAAAAGAGAAGTATGGAGTCATATAGGAGCTCTAGTGGTGGAGACCTTAGAGGAGAGGAATATCAATTTACTTCAGGTTGTAAATATATAAATAATAATACCATATAATGTAACAATGGAATTGGAAAATGATTTATTTTTAGAAAATAAGAGAATAGAGTAATGAATTGGAGGTGAAAAGTTAATAGTTTAGTGAAGAGAAATAAATTTCATCCTAGAGATCCATATATAGTTCATTATTTTAAATGTGGGAACCTGTGATTTATATAAGTCCATTACCTGTATTAATGTTCAACTCCTTGACCAAGGAGGGTTTTTTATATTATAATCATCGAAGTAATGAGGTTTATTATTTATGTATTAGGATTCATGAGTTATATTGTAGATTTATTTTTATCAATTATAAATTCATTATAACATTCATGAAACATTTATGTATTGTGTTATTTTTTGGAAGCATATGCGTATTCATCAAAGATTAACTTAAGAGTTAAAGATACCATCATGGGTTTATGTGTTTATGTTTGATCATAATTTAAAATTCTTAAAAAACCCTTTTTTGGGTTTTTATGAATGTTTATAAATATTAATGATATTTTGGATAAATATTTTTGATATAGTGGAAGAATTTATTTTCAGTAAAACCCATTGGTTTAATATATGTTTTAGTGAAAAAAGTTATTTAAGGAAAAATTCCTTTACATTTTGTGAACATATGTTTAAAGGTAAGGGTAACCTTAAAGGTTTATAAATTTTTTAGTTGTGGTATTTCTAGGTTATTAAAATTATTGATTATTATTGGAATTATATTAATATAGTGTTGGGAAAAGAACAACCCATATACCAGGTGACTACCCATCACATCTGGTAAGGCTGTGACGCATGAACCACCAACTGAAGGATGATTACAAGTGTGAAATGTCTAACATTATATTAAATAATGCTCTATTTAATATGAAATTATTTTTACTTAAATGTTTTAATTGAGAAATATTATATTTATTTTTGGAAAAGTATTATATAATCAATTTTTAAATTTTTTTTATCATTTTAATGGGGTTAATGATTTTTCGAGAGGTGTTTTATTGGTTTAAAAGATACATATATAACTATTAGGATTAATATAAAGGATTATTTAGGAAGAATTAAATTATATTTTTGGTGGTGTATGGTGAAGGGTATGATATTACCTTTATGGTTAACACATTATTTAATGGATGAGGTAATTTTTTGTATTCAGGAAATAAGATTATTTGTGATAAACCTTTTGTTCTTTTGTTTAATTTTACTGATTAATGTACTATCCATTTTTAATAATGTATTCTAATAATTTAGATTTTTTTAAATATTATGTGACTATAATGTTATAATTTTTTTGATTATTTGATCTATTATAATTTTATTTTATTGATTTAAGTATAAAAAACCATGTTGAAAACTTGTAATTTGGGAAAAATTATGAGATCCTGGTGTAAATTAATTAAAGGATAAAATTATACTTAGTAAGTATGTATATTTTCATATTTTTTTCATCTATATGTTAAATTAATTCCTTAACCATAAAAAGTTTACTTGAAATAAAAACTCCATTCTATTGCATTTATTTTGGATGAATCAATGGTCATTTTCACACCTCATCAGTGTATGGGTTTTTATTGTTAAATTTACCATGATCATTATATTTCTTATGATCAATGATCTTAATCAGTCCCCATATTTATTTGGTCATTAAATTTTTATTCCTTATCAATATATTTCCTTCTAAATGATGTATTCCTACTTGTGAAATCTAGTTAAGTGTTATTCTACATAACCATCACACTTCCCTTTCCCTCTATCAAAGAGAATATTTTGTTAATTCTTTATATAATGTGAGATTTCACAAATGTATTTTAAAATTGATTTTTTTTTTCAAACAGAATATTAATATTATCAGGGTAAAATTTATTGATTTTAGGGATAATGTAAAACCCATATATTTAAAGGAAATAATATTTGGATTTATAGAATATACAACACACAACATTGAGCTTAAATGACCCATTAAATATATTATTAAAATATGACCATTATAACCTTGAAGTTAAATTGAGGAGAGGGATGAAAAAGAAGATATAAATAATGAAAAAATAGATTACACATGTATAAAAAAAATTCATTGTTTAAAAATTTATTTGAAATGATAATAAAAATCATTTGGGAGTGAAAGAAATGATTTTTTTTTCTAGAAATTGTTTTTATACATTGAAATGTGTTTTTATTTTAATTAAAAAATTAATAACTATTTTTCAATTTCTTAATAAAATTTATATATTCTATTAAATAATTTTTTTATAATTTATCTAATATTTTGGTTAGGAATATAATACGAATAAGTCCAGTTGTAAAATAATTTTTATTTATAAAAAGTTGATTCTTTATGTTTTTACCACATAGTGTAAATATTTTTATTACGAATTTAAGTAAATTTTTTTGAAAAAATGAACTTAATTTTTATAGTCATATTTTAAAATTTATTTTAGAGTGAATTTTTGAGAATTTTTTGAAAAGAATAAAATTTCAATGAATTGTATAAAATAATGATTTTTATGGAAAACATCCATTTCATTAAAAACATTTATGAGTAATATTTTTTTAAAGTGGTTATAAGAGAAATATTAGTTAAATTATATTATTATTAATTAAATTAAGGTCATTGGAATCAAATTTTGTTGTGAACATTGGTATAAACACTTTTTAAAAATTTAAACATTTTTCATTGGAAAATATTTTTCTCGTCATCTCTGAGGGTTTATCATTATATTAAATTCTATCACATAAGTGAATTAAATTGAAAAATATATCCCACATTTTTTATTCCAAATAATTAATATTATTTAATAATTTCAATTTTTTTTTGTTCGTAATGAATAATAAAAATTGTAGAAATTAATTACCACAGTTTTGTGTAAAATAGGTTTACTAGTGGTTAAACAAAATAGATAAGGGTTAAATGACCTTAAAAATTGTATAATTAATATATTTTAGCCATATTTCAACCATATATAATATATTTATTGATAATGAGACATTTTTGAGCCTTTTGGAATGTAAAAAACATGTGTATAATATATTCATTTCTGAAATTCCATTTGTGTCCTATCCCCTACTTATAAAAGGACACCCCTTATTATCTCTTGTTAACACTTAAAAATCAATTTGTTTTATAAAATTACTGACCAAATAATTTCCTTAAGACCCAAGCCATGAACTATTTTCTATTTTTTTATTATAAAAATGTTACATGAAGTATTTTTGTGAAAATTTTAATTGGTTTTCTAAATAAGAGATATTGTTCTTAACCGAGTGTTTCTATTTTATATCATATTCTACCTCCTTAAGAACAATTTCATCTATAATGAAATAATAATACAAGTATCTAAAATATACTATGATATTATAATTTAAATTTTATAGGAATTATCCATCTATTCTTCCAGAAAAGGTGAAATGAAACTGTTGACCATGTATACGATAGACTTCCCCCTCGTGACTCGAGGTAATTTGTTTTCCCTAACCATATCATGGTTGGATATGATGGTGTTTTTAGAACACAAACAAACACAAATATATATATATATATATATATATATATATATCAAATTTATAAAATAATTACACTTCTATAATTATATTATCTCATCTACCTTCTTACATTCCAATCCGTTGGAAAATGACAATGTCGTTATGCATATGTATAGACTATCGCCTCCAGGAAGTGATGTGATACCATATTTATGTTTTATTAAAAATTATGGTAATAAGGGTAGATTTAATGAATATATATGTTATATATGATATAAAAATAATTCTGTAATGGTTAAATATTTTTTACCTTTCTATTGTTCCATTTGTTCAAAAATGAAAACAATATTCACGCATACATATGTCCTACCGTCACCATGAACCGTTTAAATAATTTTTAATTATCTAAATTATATATATATTTTTAAATTATTTTATAATTTATATGTAAGATATTTATATAATGGAAAAAATTATTTATATTAACGAATCATGATCAAATTACAATGACCGAAACTACTGAACCAAAACATAAATGAAAAATAATGCACTTATCACCCAAAATAGTATTTTTAATAAAGAATTGTTAATAAAAAGGTGATAAATTGTTATAAGAAAATAATTTATGGCATAATATTATTGATTATGATTAATATATATATATAATAATATAATTACTATACAGGAGGTTCGAATACGTATAAAAAAATCAGACCTATGGCAAGTGTTTCTGAACTCACATTTACTTTAATGTGAGATATTCTATATTCCCTAATTATTTATTTTATGTAGTATATATAATAACACTTTGAGATGTTATATTGTGAATATATTTATATATATTTTATTAAATGCTTCATTATATTTTATTTCATTTTTGGTGCTTATGATCCGAAAGTTACCAAAGGGGTCAGGGCTTATTCCGAAATCTCATAATCATTATAGATTTTTTATGTTTATGTGTATCTTGTGGGAATTATTTGGTATATATATATAGAAACCTATATATGTTTTAACACTATATTTATTTATGAAATTTTTATGTAATATTACCATTTACATCTTTATTGCATTTAAAATTATTTATAAAATGTTATCATGAAAATCCAACTTTATTTCTCTCCTCGGTCAGAAATCATTTTTATTCTAAGTCCATGTATTCTAAAAATGTCTTCAAGATTTATTTTTAAAAAATAATTTGATTTTTTGAAGTCATATTTACCCATGATTATGTTTTTAAATTTTTTTAGATGGAATATTCCCATCATTTTCCAAACAGGGTAATTTTTGACATATCTTATAAAAATGTGGAAGGAATATTTCTTTTAATATACATGACATGAATAAAATTATCACACTATCTTGAAAAGTCATCCAGTTGAAAATTACTTCATATATTTACATAATTGTTTTCAAAGAAAACTTTTATCTTAATTTTCTAGATTTTTTGAAGGATATTTTTAATTTTGAGAAGTTTTTATTCTCAGGAATGTTTTAATGAAATTTTTATGGTATTTATATTCATCAAAAACAATAAACCTCATTTTAATTATGATCTATTTAGAGTTTTTTGTACTGATACCAAACTTATTATTCCTCTAAATGATTTATATTCTGTTTTACTGGGGATATACTATATCTATACCGTTCTCATTATTAATATAGATGATTTATGATTATGTTTATTGATATGTGGAAATTATTATCATTTCTTATTCTGGTTTTTCAATATAATTTTTTTGTTGATTATGTTTCCCCTATTATTTTAAGGAATTCATTGGATTTAGTAAGTGATTGGAAGGCCCCCTTATATCCCCTTGATGCATTAGTAGACAACAAAAGACAATCTTGCTTGGTTATTTAGCTGAGTCCATATATAAGATGTCTTAGAAAGATGAATTTATGTAATTATAATGATGTACAAAATTATACATTCCATAATTATAAGATTACTTATCAATTTCCATGTGATTATTCAATTGGCTAGAATATCCGGGGATAAGTTTTAAGGTCATGTGATTATTTATATGGAATTATTTGATCATAATTTATTATTACCATATTATTAATAATTTTCAATATATTTATTAAATTGATACCGATTCTGTTACTTAACTTTACATATTTATTATTAATTATTTTTTATGAAAGATTTTGATGTGCACATACACTTACTAAGCATTAAATCTCAACCCTTTCTTTTTTTTCCATTCACTAATATTTCATGATGTGTATTATGATTAATAATTTGAGATATGATAAATTGAATAATTTTTTACAAGAAAAACACTTTTTTATGTTTTCAGTTTTCAATTTTAATGTTATTTTAATGTATGTATCTAGTTTTACTAGACTATTAAATTATGCGGTCCTTTGGAATGTGACTCCTTGTATCAAGTGACAATGTGATAATGTAACCATTGACTCTGGGATACTTGGTTCAGATTCATTATATCTACTACCATCAATATGAATGGTTCAAGATAAATTAATCCTTATGTATATTATAACATAATGCTCTCTTTCTTCTCTCCCATTCACTATCTGAGATACTAGAATATCATTGGTTTAGGAGGTTCTAACCAATGTGATTGGTTATTTATGTTTATATTATTGATACAATTTAATGGAAGTAATATATTAACTAACTATAAAATATTTTTATCAAGAATACGATTGAATATAGTATCGATAAATATTTAGTGAAAGCTATGAGTTATTCATTATAGTTATACATGGTAAAGTGTTTCATATATGAGGAATATCGGTTTTAAGGGATTATTGTTTTTTTGTTAAATTTATTAGGTGTTAATTAATCCTTATCAACCTATCTATGACATCAAAGAAACATTTATAGAGATAACTAATTCTTGGGAACTTCTATAGATAAACAATGATGAAGTGTGTCCCTTTACTCAGGATATTCATTATTGATGAAAAGAGTTTCATAGACCTATGTTCTAGGTCAATAAAGTGATTTGATAGTTTCATTTGGATGTCACATTGAATGCGTTCATATGAGGAAATGATATAAAACCACTATCAGTGTTATAAAAACAATGAATTGATCATTTGAATATTGAAATCAGGTTTGAAAATAAACAAAATTATGATCGCAAGAAAGAAATATTTCTTGTCTTTAAAAATTAGTGATTTTTTACTATAGGATTCTATACAATATGTGATATAATTTTCTACTATTTGGTAATTCCTTATGATAAGAAATATCCTTGGTGGAAGTTTTTACATTTTTTAGTTTTTTGATGTCATAGTGTATGATATGAGATAGTGTATGTGATGAATTCACCATACCATGGGTGAGAATAATGTATCATAGAGTAATAATGATATGATATAAATCATTAAAAATAATTCATTTACCACCAAAGTATATATCAGCACCAAATGTTATCTATTATAGAACATTATAGATAATAGATGATGCCAGAAATTATGATTTTTAGCTATTACAAAATATGATATGCTAAAAAAATTATTATTGTTTTTTTAATATATAATTAAATTAAATGATTTATAAAATGTTTATAAATAACATTGAAAGGTATTTTGTGTTTTTTAGTTTATTGATAGTTTTTTATAAATTATTTAATTATAAAAGGTCTATAATTAATTATTAAATATTTAAAAAAAATTTAATAAATAAATATTTCATAAATATTAAATTCTAATATTAAATTTTTTTTTTATGGTTATATGGAATTAATTATAACTTGGATAAAATGTTTTATATAGAAATTATGAGTGTAATTTAGAATTATTTTATAAATTTAAAAATAAGGGTGTAATTTTTTTTACTAATTTTGTGAATTGTTGAGAATTATTAATTTCAATTTTTCCAATTAGAAATCTTATATTTGAGGTAATTACATAAACAATATAAAAAAGTGTTTTGATAATTTGTATGATAAAAAATATAAATAAAATTAAATGTGTGATATTTTTAATATTTATATAATATATGAATAGTTCATATATATGGTTTATTTTCAAGATTTCATATATTTATTGTAAATTAAATATAAAATGATTATATGAAGGAGTTAATATTAGAAATAAAAATTAATTAATTATATTTATTTTAATTATGGAATGTCTATAATTCATATATAATTTATAAAGTATTTAGAATTTCCTCATTTATGAATTGTCTATAGATGTTTATCTCATATTTATGTATATGAATTGTTTAAATTTTTAATTTATTCCATTTCTTATTATTCATATATATGATTTTTTATATCATTAATGCTTTTATTTTTAATTGTTTTTAATAATCTTCTATAAATTTACATACATGCATATAAGGAGTTACACACTCACTATGATAATTGATTTAGTTTCATTCCACCTTGAATTTGGATTGTACTAGGTTATTAATTATCATTTAGTAGTTAATTATTATTTATACGTATTATATTTTAGAATTATAATGTATTTAAGGTATCTCTTGATTGAATAATCCTTGGGTATATGGACATTGGTTTCGACTACTCATTGTCTTGGAGGGTTATTCCTTGCCTTGAAAACCCATGGTTTGTTTTCTGTCACTCCAAGATAATATTATAGTGATTGTTGGTTTAAGATGTTTGTAAGGATATATAATATGTTTACACGTACCTTATTTATTTGAAAAATTTGGATATGCCTGAATATATTTTTTCTTTTAATTTGGGTTAGAAACACAATCCATGAGTTCTGTATATAGTTAAACAACAATATTGTTTGAACATTTTAGTGGATGAAATAGTTTTCCAAAACTAAATATTTTTAATAACTAATACATGTAAGGGTAATAAAATTAGATAATATGGTTAGATTAATTCACATTTAAAAATACTATTTGAAAAATTTATTCTATATCAATCACTTATCAAGACCTTAATTATTTAACAAGGTTGTTTAATTCTAAATCTCTGTCCCAGAGACTATATTTTTTAATGAAATAAAATAATAATATGATCATTGGTGTTATTTTACTCATTTATGTGTGTCTTATTTGGGTTACACTTGTCTTTTAATACCTCATGAAGAATACCAAATGAATATAGTTGATTTTATATCAATATTATAGATTTGGGAAAAGGGTTTTCCAATCATCTATCCAAGATTTGTATTTGATATTATCAACATGATGGAAGAACTAAATAGATATGTGTTGAGATGAATAATAAATATGAATTATTTCTTAGTGAAATAAATTTCTTTTCCCACTAATGGGTATGATTTTTTAAAAGGGTTCATCATTTTAGTTTGAGAATTGTTGGTAAAAGTATTTATTAAATGAAACAAAAACATGTTTCTCATTGGATAAATGATTTCATAGTAGATGTATTTCATCATCATATTAAAGATTAAAAATTATGTCAATATTATACAGGATAACAATAATTTTAGAAACTTCTTTAACTAGTTTAGAAACATTATATTTTTTCTTAAGTTAGGAGAACAATAAAATTCAATGTGTTATGGAAACCACTTTGCAAGTAACTAAAAGCTGAAGCTATTAAAAACATGAATTGATATTTTAATGAGAACAAGAATATGTCCCAATTATTATTCTTAGGGTATTAAAATAATATTAACATATGAATAAAATTAAGCAAGCATAAACTCAATATTATTGAGTGTGCCAATGACATGGTGGAACAAATGATTTTCATTAAGGAGTGTTATAATTTTGAAAATAATTATTTTATAATTGTTAATAATTTTCTAACAATATCAATGAGTTCAATAATTTTTTCCTATTTTATTAATGTTTTGAGAATAGATGAACTTGGAATGTGATGTCTATGTTCTAGTGTTGTATTGATAGTATAAGTGGGTAATAATACAAACCTAATGATTATTTTTTTAATGTCTAACATAGTTTTTCAATGTATAAAAACAATGTGACTGAGAACTAAAAATGTTTTTATAATATATAAATAATGATTCCATATGATTTTATTTTCTTGAATACCTAAAAGAGTTGGAGAAACTAAATTGGATTTTCATGTTATTTACCCATTTTATTATAGAAATTCATCAATTTTAAAGGGTATATGATACCAAATCTATGCTTTAAAAATGTTGTAATTGTTCAAAATTACAAAATCTAGGAAATAAGTGAAGGGGATTTAATTTTATTTTGAAATTATAAACCAAAAATATATTGAGTCATGGAATGGACCAAAAGGAAAAATATATGAAACTCAAATGAATTTTAATTTGGTGTGAATATTCATCCAATTTCTATACTACGATAAGATAAGTTATTTATAAACATGGTTTTACTTAAAACAATATGATATTACAGGTTTTACACAAAAGGTTATGATCAATTGATTTTGAAAACATGACTATGGATAAGATAAAGGTAAAAATGTCCTATCCAAGATAAAAGTGTTCTTCTAAGATATTCTTTAAAATAATAGGGATTTGATCCCACCACCAGAAATAAAATATTTTATAGAACAATGTTTTATTTTAAAAATAATAGTACAAACACATATAATACCTTATAAGATGAGAAAATTAGAGGTTAATTTTTAATATAGTCATAATAATATAAATAAATATTATTTTCTATGAACAAAGTGTTTGAGTGTATTAGTATAGTATTATTAAAATTATAATGTCCAAATGAATATTGGGATCATTTTTTACTGAGTAAATTTCATGAATAAAAAATAATGGATTGTAATAAAAAAAATAACTTTATATCCTAAAAATTATAGGATATTTATGTAAAATATTAATATAATTTGTTACATTAGTTACCAAAATAATTCATGAAATTATTTTAATGAAAAGAGTTCCATGGATGACTACGATTAACTTATAAATAGTTAAAATTAGAAAAATGATGTCATTAACGTCACAATATCCAATGTTGTCAGGTTAAAGAGTATGAATTATTTTTTAATGTAGATAAAATTTAGGAATATTATTCATAATTCTTCATTTTATTCAGAATAAATTTATTCAAATGTATTACTCACTAAATAGTTTCGTGGGAGTGTTTTTTTTCATATTGTCACAATGATATGTTGATGGAATTATGTAGAGATGAGAATTGTTTACAAAAACTATAAAAGTAAATAAAAAATGAGAATTATCTATAAATATATCATATATGAAATGATAATACATGAACATATGTAAGTTTTTATTAAATTTTTTAAAATAGATAAGGAATATTAAATATGACACCTAGTGATTTTATTATGTGTTTTTTTAAAAAATCAGCTGTGTTTGATAGCTTATAATACATGAAAAAATGATCTGGAATAGATAATGAGATATTTTTTGAGATATAATATCAAAATAAAAAATATATATTAATATATTGTTATAATATAGTTTGAAAAATCATTATAAAAATTACAAGTGGAATGAAAGCATATGTTAATAAAAAGAACAAAAAAATTAAGCCGTTATCCTGATGCTTTACATTGATTATCATACCTATGATTATAATTATAGAAAGTTGATATAAAATTATGAATACAATATATTTTTTGGGGAAGAAACTAAATGAATTATACGAAATTTCTAGAGGTGATGAAGCCATGAATAAGGATCATGGATTAGAACTACCAAACAAAATCATACATGGAAAACAAAATAATTTACAACACAATAATAATTTTAACAATAGAAAATTAATATACTAGTAATTTTTTTTTATTTAATTGATATAAAATAAAAAAACTATTAATAAGGTTCTTATTCATATAAATAATGAACCTAAATATATTATAGTTGGATTTATAACACATTCACCCAAGAAAAATTCAGAAGTAAGGGTTTGTGTTCTAATCCCTCTTTGAGATAGAGAGTGTCTACATTTATATTAATATTTGGAGAAATTAAAATTTATATATCTATAAAACCCCATATATTTTCTTATCTTATGGTTTTATCTCGGGTTTAAATATATTAATACTACTCCACTTTCAACTGGTTCAAAAATCAACTAAAAGGATGCTTGTAAGTGGAACTGACCAAAAATCAACTAAAAGGATGCAGTAGATATATTTTTGAATGATAATATCCATATTCATACTATGCATGGATTATGATCATATATTATAAAAGTTTTAATGAAACCTATTTCCTTCCCATGGGTGAATTAATCTAGGATAGAAATATGAATGTTTGAATGTTATTGTGGTATACATATTCATTTTATTAATTATGCGATGGTGGTATCAAAAGTTAATAATTTTCCTTTTAATTGGGTAAGGCATTATACCTCATGATTTGAAATGAAAGGGATTGTGGAGCGAACACATTAAACTAATGTTTATTGGGAATGGGGAGTGAACCCATTCCACCAAGGGAACTTTTCTATAATTTTATAACGGTATTAGAATTGAGTAAAAAATGATATTATTTTATATGATTATGTTTTCACTACAATCCTATGCCACATTCGTACACATATGTTATATTTTCATGGCTCATGATTTTTCACTCACGTTCGTACACTCTTATGATTCATGTATTAATTTATTCCAAAAGTATTGTTCCATGAATTATGATTTTTGATATTTTTTATTTTTAATGACTATATTATGTATTTTTATGAACTTTTATTATGTTATCATACCTATATGTTCACATTATGATCACTTATAATCTTTGATTAATGTCTCCAATGTTTACCCTTTCTGGGAATTATAGCATACCCCCTATTATGTTTCCATTCCCTATGTTATAAATATATATATTATATATGTTATGTATATAAGGATTTCACATGCGATGAATATTTATTTGAGATGTTGAAGATATTGTAAAATAATATTTTTATAAATCTAGTTTCTAAAGACACTAATATTATAGGTTATGGGGGTTTGTTTTATTATGATATATAATGAATTTTATTTTAAAATTATGCAATATGTATATTGGGTATGGTTGGGTAATATAATTAATTGTATCATATTATACAAAAATAAAAATACAAATTATCATTCATTAATTTTGGTTTCATAGGAACATGACGTTAAATATTATTTGAACTATCAAAGTATATATTTGAGTTATATCTAACTAATTTCATCATGAAATATTGCAGTGTGTGATGAAATTCTAAGGTTATCATGAGTATGGTTATTTTATTAGGATATAAAATATGCTTATGAGGCACAAAATGGGTGTTGTATGCTATATGTTCTATAAATTATACCACATGGAATTTCATAAACCATGTCTTTGTCATAATAGGGTTTGTGGTTCTTATTTTGATTTACTTAATTCATAATCTTTTAAAGATACCTCACATGAGATCTTTTGTACTTTGTTACCTTTCTGATGAAAGTATTGAGGCTTAGATAATTAGGGCATGTTTAGGTATGTTTTCAACCGTGTTTTATGTTGGTGCCCAAACAAGATGAGATTTTTGTCTCTTATAATGAGTATAGAAAATAAGAACCCAATTGAGATAGAATGTGGAAGGGTAAAACAACACCTAGATAGTACATAATAAGTGATTATCTATCATTTTAGGGGAATGTGATGTGTTTATCCATACATGTGAATAACATGTGATGTATTCACTGACCTAGCTAGTTTATACTTAGATAATCAAGGAAATATGAGTATCTATATCGTATTGTCATACATTGTGTCTTATGGTTACAAGATGTCATGGAAAAGAGATCATTTGAAAACCCATGTTTGTATACGATATAATTGGTGGAAATAGGTGTAAATATAAATTTATTTAATGGAGATCATGCCAAATATATTTTTAGATTGATTAGAATTTTGTATTTTCGAAAGAACTCTATTTTCTTATATTCATGGATTTAAAAATTCACATTTTCATTCAAAACTACAAGGTCTCACGAGGTTACAATTTTTGGTTGATTGAACAGGTATTGGGTTTGAATTTGAGAGATGTTCGAAATGTGTTTTAGAGTTTATCCAAAAGGTGTTTTGAATTTTCTTTTATAGGGTCTTTCATATGATGTAATAAAAGGTGAGTATTATGTTATATCTATAAATATTTTAAGAGGATATAGAAAAGGATTTTTATGTAGGGTTTCACATTTTATTATTTATATATGAAATAGAAGTCAAAATCACCCTAAGTACATGAGGATTTACTATAAGTGGGATGTTTATAGAGATATTTTCTACTTCATAATATATATATATATATATTTATATTATACATGTTTCCCTTACCATAAGTAATGATATAAAAATGGTGTATGTGGAAATATCCCAAGTCATATGTCATGCTTGAGAATATAATTTATTTTGATATAGAGATATCATAATACACTTCTATGACCTATAATTTAATATCATACGATTATATCATTCTGTAATGATTTTAAATTACAATACATTTAATATAAAAGAATTTTTAATTTATAATTTTTTTAATCACTTCCACTTGGTATCATTAATGAAAATTGCATAATCTGGTCCATCAAATATAATTATTTGAATTAATTAATGGGAATAAAGAATAACTAGTTGATTCATTTACTCATATGTTATGAAATATAAGGACAAAATGCAAGGTGGATTACTAAGGATTGTATAAGGAGGATCCTAACATAAACATTTTTTGATGAAATTTTACTTAAGATATATATTGATTATCCCTTGAAGCACTCTTACTTATCATCCATTTACAATTCTAGATACTAGAAAATCATTGGTTGAGGAGGGTCCTTCCCATATTATGTATGATTTAGTTTTAGACTATAAATAAACCTTGTAGGAGGATGCAATTTTGTTTTGTATTGGATATCTTCATCAAGACTATGGTTTAATAGTTTATCTATCATATTTAACACAACACATTATCTCCTTATGCCGCATAAAATGAATGAACTTATGAAACCACATCAAAAAAATATTCTTGATAACTGTTAAAACTTTTTTTGAAATCTCTATCATATATTTTCCCAACATATTACATAATATATAAAAAATTATGAAAACCCATCCAAAACGTATTCTAGATATCATACCATTCATATTTAGGGTCACTCTCAATGTTTCAAAAACATGTTCCTAGTTTATAAAAACATCTTGTTTGACTACATAGTCCTTTATAGACACTGGATATATATGAAATTAGGTTTAATGATTTTAGTTAAATGTGAGATAAGAGGATTTTTAATAGGTTATGAATGGAATATAAACACAAGGACTTAATTATGATATAGAATTATGATACCACCACCAATATGTTTTCATTGTTGTAGAATTCATGCATGCACACTAATCTAATGATGAATTTTTTTATGGTTTGTGAATTTTTAGAATCCAAACATGATGAAAATTTGTGACATCATCCAAAACTTGAAATCAATGAATATTTCTCAGAAATACTGATTTTCATTTAGTGTGAATTCAAATTGTTGCTGATCTAGCTAAATTTTCAAGGTACCTCTATTTTTTATCCATTTCATTCTACCTTGGTAATTATTTATGGTTTGACTGAATTTGGATGTTTTTGTAGTGTGGCTATCCTAAAACAATAGTGAACTATTGATAAATGTTTTGTTATGAAGCATTATAAGTGTGGATCTGGTTGGTATGTTAGTTTCATGGAATCTTCTCTATTTGTTACAGCATGTATGTCCACCCAAGCACTCAAGTTCCCAGTTGGGATGAGTTTGAAGTAGTTGGAATACTAAAAATGGTATTTAGATTATTATAGATATATCTCTTTGTATAATATCTAGGTATATAATAGTGTTCTATTTCATGAATAGTTAGTTATGTGTTCCTTTAGTTTTGATAAATTATGATCTGTATGTCTAGTTTACCTAGTTTGAAATTCTATTGCCGATGTGAGTGGACCCTTGTCTATTTTTATTATATTTATTACTGATAATCAGTTTTTCACATTTATTATGATTTTTATTGGTTCTCATTAAACATAAAGTGTAATTTACAGAAAGAAAAAAAATATTTTTGGGGGCTGCACTATCCTTTCTAGAAATGAAACAAATCATGAATTTATGAATATATAAATTTAATAAAAGAGTATTCTCTAGAAAAGTTCAAGTACGAATCAATATACAGTTTGATCTAATATGATCTCTATCAAACAGAAGTATATATATACATTTTTCCACAAACTATACTATATAGAAGTATATACATACAAATAATCCTTTTTTCTTAGAACATAAAATGAATATGGTAGGTTTAGTATTTCAATCCCAAATTGCATTCTCATATGTTACTAAGTCTATGAGTATTAAATGAACTAGTCAATGAATATATCATACGTCATTCATGTATTTGGATGATAACAACACATGAAAATTATCTACATAGATATTAAATTACACGTAATTTATCTATGTATCCTCTTAAACATACGTAATCTATTTCAATCGATGGCCTAGATGTCATACATGAGAAAAAAACATCTTGGTTAAGGCTCAACTAATTAAATGACTAAAAAATGTTCCGAAAAACCCACGGGTTAACTATAACTCAGGGATTTCATAATAAATTTACCAAATAATGAAGTTTCTCATGTTAATCATCTTTTATTGATTATGTATTAGGATTCAATATTAAAATACAACCCTATAAAACAAAACACAATGTGCATGCCACTCTAGGTGGTATAATTTATGGGTCATACATTGCACAAAACTAATTTTGTGTCTCATGATCATATTCCACATCTCAATATGAAATCCTACCAATACTAACCTTGATATTTTTTCATAACCTATACTACTTAATTACGAACATTAGTTACGAATAACATAGATTCATAATTTGTGTGGTCCATTATCATTTTAATCCACATGATATATCAAAGCTTATAAAAAGAATGATAAATTAGATACTAAGTTTTATATAACATGATACATTTTATATTAGTACCCGAGACTATGAATAATTAATAAAACCATAATAACATAATTAAAATTTAATTTTTATTAAGAAACATTAAATTAGAGGGGAAAAGATATTGGGAGGGTAGAATACTAGAGAGAACATATTTTTTATGTATGGTTATGATTTTTTTTAAAATCATTACATATATATGTAATTATTGACACATTTATTATGTCATAATATAAAAAAACCATCCACTAAACCCTTTTAAGGAGTATTATCTACGAAGAATTATAATTTTTATAATGGCGAGTCACATAAATCATATTACTAATATTGAACACATTGAACATATTATTAGAACTATTTAACATTAAAATAACACTTATTAAGATGTTAATTATATCAACTATCTACTTAGTGATTTTTAAAGCACATAATCATCATCATAATTCATGTAACTTTTCCGTTAATTTATTTTGAGATCAGTTGGTAAAAAAATGAAACTCTTAACATTAATATATTTCTTTACAAATAAATACTAAACTCCATTAGGATATAATGTGACATTAAATTCATCATTATAACTAAATGAAAATCGTTTGATATCACTTTGAAAACAAACACAAAATCTTTCATGATATTAAGTGGCATTATCTCTGAATTTTAATAGGAATAATATTTTTGTAAATTATCCTTGTTTAAATATACCCATGATATCCTCTTAGACACAATATTATTTCGTTAATATCATAATAAGATACACTTACTACTTTGTTTTTAGAAATTAATCTTATTACTTTTTATTGGAATATTTTAAAAAGTAAACTATTACTAACCATATAATTTATAGATATTATATTTGTTTTTAAAATTATTCTAAAAATATTACATTATTATTTAAAATATACCCCTAAATATGATGGGAACTATTTCTTTGATATTTTAACAAATATATACAATATATTAATTTATTGAGAATTAAACTATATTTTTCCTTACATTTCTTTATAGATATTTATAGAATATTATAACTCATAAATTATGTGTATTAATTCAATAATCTTTTCTAATTCACAAAAACTCTTTACTAAAAAACATCTACTTTGACATGAGAGAAATAAGATGAAAATACTAAAACATTATTTATATCCAAATAGGCATGAAATATATTTTAATAAAACTCCATATTTCACCAACCCTTTTCACTATCAATTAAATGAAACTGAAAGATTAATTAATTCTTACAATGTCTCTAAAATCATTTATATTTATATTAGTTATAAGCTATACATTAGGTATCATATACCATTCCAAATAAAATAGTATATTATGTAACACTAATACTTGACATGTTATAATCATAGATTTTTGGAAACCCACATTAGGTGTACTGAAATATTTCATCATATAGAAAAATTTTCCTTTGTTTTTGGAATGACCATTAGGTTTTAATGTTATTGATTTATAACATTAATAAACATTTTTAGACATTATAACAAACTTTTCATCTTTTTATTTGAACTATTAACCACATAAATTAACAAAAATACACTATGCCATTTCATACACAATTCATCTACCCTCAATTGTTTTAGAACAAAAAGATAAATTTTATTGAGATCACTCACACTATTAAAACATATCAATTGGTGATTACATAATTAATTTCTTATCTATAAAAAACATAAAGGTAACTTGTAGTCTCTCTAAGTCTTAAACATAC
This sequence comes from Viscum album, assembly GCA_963277665.1. Lineage (NCBI taxonomy): Eukaryota > Viridiplantae > Streptophyta > Magnoliopsida > Santalales > Viscaceae > Viscum > Viscum album. The sequence goes on along the minus strand of OY728161.1, from coordinate 140,366,423 downwards.
TCAATCATAATTAATATATGATTGAATACTAAAGTAACATTATAAATTATTCATCAAATTTGAACAAAACCCCATTTCAGTCCTTCGATTCTTCTCATAATCATCTAGACTCAATAATTGAACAAATTTAATATTTTTTATCCGAATATTGTGTGTGTCTAGCACATAAAATCTTATTTCTTGCATAATAAAAATTATTATGTTTCTATACCATTCTAAAAATTTTATTCATTTATGTTATTTCTTTTATACGATTTATATCAAGTTCATATTGATTATGATGTTTCAATTTAACTAAAATTGAAACTTTTATCATATGAGTATAATGTTTTAAATTTATTTTATTAAATTTTATCACACTAAAATAATTACTCCTTCAAAATTACATCAAATCTATTTATGGGATATGATCCATATTTTTGTAAGAAATTATTCTAATTTGGGGTTCCTATCATCATTAGATATTAATGTGATAATAATTATAATAATATTATATATTAATCATGTATTTTTGATAGAAGAAATTTTTTTCCAATAAATTACATGGATAAACTCAATATTATTCTTATGGTATCCTTCCAACAGGTTTCCATCTATGTTTTACCTAAAGGAAATAAATAAAAAATGGGAACCTAATCTAATTAGGGTCACTGATTTATTTTATTCCTTAAAAAATAAAATCCAAGGGCTCCCCAATTTTGCATAACCTTCCAAATATGATGATATATGTCATGATAACTGTTTTATTTTAAGTAAATTAAACACTTATTATTCTATAGCAGGATTCAATCTCACTATCATATAACATTTTTTCCCTTACAGGTATTTACACTTATAATTATTTAATTTGGAATATATACTTATTATACCATGTCAATGGGTTCAATCTTTGTTGAAGTGTATATCTTTATGAAACTCATTATCATGCTAATGTAATGGAATAATTAAAGTAAGACATTATCGTACCTAGTAGGTAACTCCTTAAATACGTGTATGATAATTAAAATTAGTATTTTATCACCTAAAACTAAGGAATAAATTTATTCATAATTTAATCAATTTACATCTATGAATAATAAAAAAGAAAATAAGATAAATAAATAAAACATTTATATATTCAAACATGAGATAAAAAATTATGAATGATACATAATGAAATTATAAACCCTTTATAAATTTTTCATAGATAAAGTTGAAAAATTAACTTTAATCCTATATGAACATCAAATTTTCATTTACATGGGTTTAATATCAAATACATCATGTTTTATAAATATATAAAATTTATGATTTTTTTATTATCATATCCTAAACATTGAAAACATTGAGAAACCATTTATGTAAATAACAAAATTTTAAAATAATGTTACTAATATAAACTTTTTAACATTTATATATATGATCTAATCATAAATAAATATAAATATTTTAATATTTAACCTTATGATCACCATGTAAACTAACATTATTCCTAGATCAAGTATATTAAATTTTTTTTTTTGGTCAGTTTAAATTTCACCTTGGATTTGGAATAGGATCTCTGGGTTCAAACTTGTGAATGATTCTGAGAATTTTAACAAAAAAAAAATTTCTTTAAAATTATACCCACCATGGACTACAACATAACTTGGTTTTCATCAAAATGAAAACTAATTCCATGGGAAGATTCATGGAAATATAAGGTTGAATCCATTTCAAGATAGTTATTTTGGCTATTGGTTTCACTTGGAAGGTTCATTTTGAGCTAGATTTGATCAGTCTGAAAACATCCATTTGGAATTCAATATTCTAATTTGTATCACTATATTTCATGTAATGATGATAAATAATCTTGGAGACCACATAATGGTGATTTCACTTATGATAAATTTTTTTTGTTAGAAAATTCTCATTTTTAACTATTCCTATTTCCATATAGACTATGTAAAGGTCCAGAAAACATTAGAACCAAAATGATCATTTTGGATCCTTGTATGCCATAGTTGATCAAAATTAAGAAAATAAACAACCATTTTTAAAGAGATATTATATGGTAAATGGAAAAATAAATTTCTTATTATTATTTGTTTATTATATGATTAATAAAATCAATAATATATTAGATATGATACCAGTGATCATTTTTAAAGGGATTTCTAACATCCAAAATACAGAGGAAGAAAAACACAAAAACATCATTAATCCAAAAATTTATCTATTAAGAGTAAAATAAATAAATAAATGTACCTTTTACCGTGATGAACCATATTATCAAAGAATCTTGATAGGTTTTTGATAATGACAATTTAGATGAAAAAGAAGGTATTCTCCCACATAGAGTATCAAAAAATTATTGGAATCACTAGATGCTGGGGAAGTACTTGTTTAAAAACTATTTTATAATAGATCCTTATTTATAGGTTGGGAATTAATGAGAGATATATTTATTTAACATTGAATAGTTTTAATTATAATAGTATCACCATCTATGATTTCCATATGATTAAAATGATTTATATAGAAATCAAAGGGAAAATTGTTATCCATATTTATGAGACATTTCAAAACGTGTTGAATAACATTTAATCATGTTTATAAAGTTAATATGATTATCCATTAATTAATTTAATGTTTATTAGAATATTTTTGACATTATAACTCCTTAAACTAATTATTATATGATTAATAACTAAGTATAATAGAATTCAGAGATGATTCGAGTCAATTTCCACATATCATCACAATATAAAATAGTTACATGCATGAACTACCATGCGATAATGTTATGAAATATTCCATGACGAACAAAAGGATAAACTATGAAGCAGTTTAAACCACCACACTGTGGTGATTCCTTTAGTACATAAATTCAAAAAAACGATTCAAGAGTGGACTTATTTTCTTAATCAATATGTTAATATGAAAGAGGGGAACACATTTTTTTATTTCGGAAATTATAATGAAGAACAACTAAATTGGATTTACATTCATGATTGGAAGATGAATTAAAATATAATAACCATTAGAATTAAACTCAGGGAATGATTTTATGGAGATAATATGGATCAAAATTTATATTGGATATTGTTTGGTGTTTTTTTACTAGATAATAACATGGATAAATAATTTTTATGCTACTTTTTTTGATGTGATATTTCGAAGTTCCATAAAATATAAACATATAACAATAGTTAAAATGTTCATGATATATTTTCAAGATAAATTGGATTATAATTTTTTTATAATACATGAAAAGATGGATATTTATTAGTATATTTATATGATGATTGGGTTAATGTTACTGGGGAAAGAAAATGCATAAGAAAGGGAGATTTATCGGTTGAAAATAAATATATTAGATTAATATAGTAGAATAAAAGGATTTGTTTCTTAGGAAATAATAATAGAAACAAATTTTAACTAAAAAGTCCTAAACTCAATTTATTTGGATGAATAAAGAATTAGAGGATCTTATAGAATTTGTAAAATCACCAGTTGTGATTTATTCAAATAATTAATGTTTTATCGAGTTGATGAAGAATTCGATACAACAATATCTAACAAATAATTTTGGAATATAATTTATTTATATAAAATAAAATGTGGAGTGATAATTTATAAATGTGTAATAATTTATCATACATCTACTAGTGGTACAAATATTTTCCAAACCATTAGACACACTACTATTTGAAAAGAATGAGTTGAATAATGTTGTATAAACACCTCCTAGTTATTGATAAATATCCTCTTCACATATGACATTATGGTCTGACATGGATATTCATTTATGAAAATATTAATTACAATTGGGACTATTATTAAAGGAAAAAATTTTAGATAAATTATTTTTGGAGAAACCAGGGAAATTGGTGTCAAAATTTCACATTCAACAATTAGAACATTCAAAAAGTCAAATTAATGTTTAATTAAATTTACAAGAAGTGTTAAAAAATATATGTCACATCAAGGGAGAGTGATATACTCTCAGGGAGGGGGGGTTAGTAGTTTCAAAAATAGATGAAGAGAGTTATAATTTAAGTGGATTATAATAAATAATGTATGGTGAAAGGATATTTAGATAAAATTAAATTTTTTAATTAGAGATATATATAAGATGTTATCATTTTGACACCCTCATTTTTTTGATATGCCCTTATTTTATATATTTTATTTTTTGTATAGTTGTTTCATTTTGATTAATGGAATAATTAAAAAGTTTACGGAGAGTGGAATCTATAATAGGGATCTACGAGTAAGTTCACAATGTGAATTACTGCCTATAATTTCAGATTTTTTCTAGTAAGTTTTAAATGAGTATATGGTTGAGGATATTAATTTTTTGAGTCATTAATTCCTGACCTGAATGATATAAATAACCTAAATGGGTTTCATGACTTATAATTATAAGGTGAATGAAATTTTGGTGTATGTTGGAATTGATTATTTCTTGGAGTAAATGAATTTTTCACTCTATGAATGTAGTCAAGAACAAAACATTTATTAATTATAGTGCTATTTGGTTCTAATGAATCCTTACTGATTTTTCATAGAACCATAGGATCTCTCTATTCGATTTTGGTGATATTAATCCCTTCAGAGACTAGATTCAACATTTATTTGAGAACCATGCCTAAAAAGTAAAAAGTTATGATTCCAGAACATCTTCGTATAGGTAATTCCCTTGATTCTTCTATAAAAACTATAGATCGATTCTGGAATGCCTAGTTTTATGGGTCATGTATTGAATTCATGAATACTTATTAGGATAAATTTCAGGAATGGAATGGAGAGTTTTTATTTTTGAATTGTTGTATTATTCATCTTGTTGAACACCTTTTATTTTGGTGGCTTATCCCCCTTTTTATTTCCTTTTGAATGTAGAGTCTTCTTGGTTTGTAAATAAATAAAATTTTATTTTTAAAGTAAAAATATTGTTTAAACTATATTGTAATTTCTTTTTGGATAATATTTAATCTTTGTTTATGTATGGAACCACAAGGGGTTGGTTAATTTTTTTTCATATTTTTGTTTTATAAAAGTAGGTTTTTTGGTGTATGAGATTTTAAAGGACGTTGTGGGTTGTGGGTGTTTGTTCATATGCATATAGAATGTTTGGTGTTGTGTTAGTACATGGATGGTTTGTAATTAATGCACAATAGATTTTACCTCCATGTGATTTCTTGGTCTTGGATGGATCTGAACCACTCATGAGTTAGAATATTCAATGGGGCCACTTTAGCGGAGGATTAATAGTGTTGAGAATTGCATGGGTGTGTTGGTTCTTTCCTAAAATGAATCTTTATAATGGGTCATTTAACTAATTTTCATATATGATATTGATTATTGGTTTATATATCTTAATCTTTATTTATATAATATTTTGATCTAATATTTTTGGTTTTAAAGGCATCTATGAGAAGTCTTAGGGTTTTATTAATGGGTAGTATAGTTACCCTTAGATATTCAAATTGGTGCATATAAAAATGTTATTTATCAGGACATAGGTAAACATAATATTTCATATTTCTTAAAGGTCTATCCATGATCTTAAGCATATTCTCCATGTCCCAAATTAGTGTTGAAAAAAGAAAAGAGTTTCTCACAAATATGTCTATTAGAAATAAAACAAAGGTATACATGAAACATATTATACCTCTAATCATCATTAGATCCTCTGTGACATTGGCATCCCATATTTTAAGCTTCCATCACCCCTATCCAAAATATTTTTAAGCATGGGGGGATATCTAGTAGTGGTGGTGGAAATAGGTCAAACTGTCTACGAAATCTAGCTACTATCATTGATAATCTTCTATATCTACTAGTATGAGGGCCTACCAGATCTTGCCTCTATCTCATCCTAGGTGGACCATCTGGTATCTTATTATCATTTATAAAATGTGTCAAACAATAGAATGATATATTTCATCATCCTTCACATGAGAGGCACTACCTAACCCTTATATTACTAAAGACATACTAAGATCACTAAATTTCCAATCCACTATCTAGGTATCATCTCTTAAATAATACCACACATCTTAATCCATGTGACTACTTTCAGCTACTAACTACAAATGTATCATCCCCTGTGCTCCCACTACCACCACCCACTTTCAGCGTCTACTCTTCCAGGATTATTTCCATTTATATGGATATCTCAAGCACTCTATAATAGGTAGATATTCATAGAGGTATCACAATATCTTGGATGTATCTTTTCAAGCCTTTCTCGATTGTTTGGGTTCATAAAAAACATATTCCAAATCATATCCATCAAGTATAGTTTGAGGTTGGTAATCCTCAATGAATACTCATCCTTTCCATGCAACCCTACTGAACCTATTGAGAATCACAAATGTTCACTTATCATAATGTATTCAAAATTACATTCTCTCCAAATGGCACAAAAACATGATTCATGACATATTTTCCACATCATACAATAAAGCCACAAGGATCCAACATCACCCTATAGAGCCATAAATATGGATCGCCTATAGGACCACCATCTAGTCTGTAGATATCCTAATGAGATGGAAAGAATGAGTAACCAATTAGAGATAATCCAAAACTGCTTGAGGGTATAGTTCACCCAAACATAAGGGGTTACTAATACTGAATACCATGAATATTTCTCATCCTATAGGCATCATATAATATTACATTAGGTACCATATACTACTCTATAGGTGGAGGTATGTATGGTAAACCACCAAGAGGTAACACCTTCTAAATAGGCCCTTTATGAATGACTCATCACTAAGGGGATTCACCTTGTGATATTTCTACTAAATCATAGATGGAAATCATCACAAAGTTATCAGGAAATATAGAAGATGTAACATTTTCAATGAGTATATATAATAGATGAATCATGAAGGATATGAAAACCAAAACCCATCCAATATAAATCATGTACCAATGTTTTCCAAAAAAATAATCCCTACATGTACTGAGTCAACAAGTAGGTATTCATAGTCCGCTGAAAAGATACACTAGTATTCATACCAAAACTAGAGTTCTTGGCTTCAAATCCAATCTCAAAACACTTAACACAATTTTCATAAAATAAAAACCAATCACACCACTATACAAGACTACAAATTGCAATCCTATGATGGAAAACCACTCTAATACCACCATGTTATGACTCAACACACTAGGGACAACCTTACCAGCTATAAGATGAGTGTGACTACTCTAACACCATCACAAATATACCAGGGGCTAACAACCAACATCAAGTAAACATATTACACAAATGGGAGGCAAAAGGATAATATACCTATATGAACACACATATCCCCATAGTCATACCATGATGAAATGACAAATAAAAAAACAAATACCAATTTATGCACAATATATACCCCACAATCAGAGTAAAAAAATTACTAAAAGTAATAATGGGTCCAAATAAAAGTCCAACAAAACTGTACATGGTTTCAAAAACTACATAAAAGGAAGGGACTACTATAAAAGGAAACTCTTAGTAAACCCCTTGGCCTTTTTATCCAAATATATGATCCTTATTCTCATGGTACACCAAGAACACCATAAAAACACATGTCGTCTACATAATACCGGACATGTACAGGTAGATCACATGCAGTTGGAGTATAATAATAACTTATAGGACACCCAAAAATCACCAAGAATAAATCATCAAGGTAGTAGTAAAATCATCATAGGGATGTGTCAATCACAAAATAAGACATACCAAAAAACATCTAGATATAATCATATTAGACACCTATTCACATGGTAAGGTCAAAACTACATTCCCAATATATGATTCTATGAAATATTTCATAGTAACACTCTCCAAAATAACTCACAAATCTATTGTGATAGACTTAATGAAGTTCATATGAGATGACATGATCATTGGGTCTCACCATGATGAATTAACTTATAGAATTTATAACAAATTGACAATCATATGGGAGATCACACCCAAGGACATGGGGTATACTGAAATCCTAATCTAGAAAAACATTCTTAGTAGGTGATCAATAGATGTGTATGTTGGTCATATCGATTTCTAGAACCCCACTTAGGGAAGAAAGTGATAAAGATTCCTACCCAAGGTCTCATGTATGGATTTTGGTAAAACTATATAAGAATAATACCTTATAGGGGATCATAATACTCTTCTCATGAAATAATTCCACACTATAGCTTGAGGGGATTGATCAAGGGAACAAACCATAAAGAAATTGGTCGATGAAGAAGAGATAAAGGGCCTTAGACCTCCATAGTGGAGTTATATGGAATGTATTAGTAGTACACATTGTGTATCAACTACCTTGGGTATGATTATGTGACTCATCCTATGAATGTGTACTTCATGTCGTTCCTATGTACACCTGGTCATGACCATGTACAACTAGTCATGGTTGTGTATTTGGTCTTGTCTAAGTATCATGTTGTGCCTGTTTACTCTACCCATGCCCATGTACAAAGCCATGTCTATGCCCATTTATCCTCTAAGATACATACTGATCCACCATGGAAGGGTCACATGGTATGAGAAATGTGTCACATGACAAGTGATATTTAACTTTTAACAAATTACCTAGCAATGTAGCTAGGTCCCCACATTGTATGTGTTTGTTGGAGTACATGCCATGCATGTTAGTATTTTCTATAATCACATCACTCAATCATGTATTGTCCATCCAATCTAATAAAAATGCTAGATCCACTACTAATATCACCCTATGGAACACATTTATAGGTCAAATGAATTTGATCTATACACGTGGCTCTATTCCAGTGGGTGATTTAATCCAAAAAATGGTTTACATCACACTTTATTGTCAACCCATGCTCTAAAATGAAACTAGAAATCCTCAAACCCAGTCTTTTAATTCTCCATCATCAAGTAACATTATCATATCCTATATCATGAACCAAACCAATTTTATTGATAGGTTAAACTCAAGATCAGTCATGCAATGATCATATAATGGTTATTCATTGAAATGTGGAATAAAAAAATTACTCGCGATGAATATCTGAAGAAACGGGGGAGAAATCCAAGGAAAAAACTAAGGAATAAACAACATCAATTTTTCATGTTTTCATCGATTTATTTATTTTATAATAATGAATGAATAAACTAACAATAAATGAATAAACCAATGTTAAAATAAACTATTTATGCATAATTCAATTATTATTAGTAAAATTGACCCCCATTTACCATGGGATTTAAAAATGGGATGAACCCACATAAAAAAACATCAAACCTTGAGTTTCAATCAATAACTGAGGAATAATGGTGTTTCGTTTTCATCATTGGTGAGATCTCTGAAATTATATGCAAATAGATTGATGATCTATGATCTATCCATAATTCTTTTAAGAATAAACCCCAATGGATCATCTCTATGTCTCTTGGGTTATTCCCCTAACCATGAGATTTACCCACAACCAGGTATTTATAGAGGAGATATTAGGTTATAGAAATTAAAAAATAAATAAATACATATATTTATCTACCCACGACCATGCTCAACCCAAGTGTTTGATGTGTTCTAAGGTTATATAGTTCTTCGGGTAAAACCTATGATCTAAACTCAATGATGGCCTCATATTTATGATATCATCCTATATTCTAGAGTTATTTCACTATTTTAGGAAAATAGTGCTAACATGAAATTAATATATTTAATATTTTTATATTATCATTAATGGGATCTACAGGATTCTGAATATCAGACCATCTTAACAAATACCTTTGAAAATATTACGATATATATTTCATATATTAAAAATGAAAAATTGAGACACTACATTTTATAATTATATGTAAAACATATACCCATAATATAGTTTGTTTTCACCTAATTAGATAAATACTTCTCTATTAACGACTTAAAGAAACATCATGTGATTGAATTAATAAGATATATAGAGATAAAACATTTAAGATACATATAATTTTCAAGGTACATTGATAAAAAAACTACCGAAAAAATATGATGGAAAACTATAAGAAATTATTATTTCTTATACCACATGGTATACATATTTCAAGAATATGTATTTTTTATAAATATTAATATAAATATATAATGAAAAGAATCACTTATTCTTTAGCTAACAAATCTATCATATATGTCTTATTTTATGCTAATATTAATATATCCTGAAAATTCAAGGATAACAAAAATGTGATGTAATAAAGTATATAATTAAGAGTAAAATTGATACTAACCAAGAATTTTTAGAAGATATAAAACTACTAATAAGGGCATAAATATATATTCTAGTATTTAAATAGATCATGTAAATATGATAACACATTTATTGTAAGTGATTAAGTGGAAATTAATTATCATGTGGTAGGAAATTACATAAAATACGAGAATATTAAAGTTTCTAATCCTAATAAAGAATTATTTTAAATGAATATATTTACTTAGAGATTGGTGTATAATTGGACAGTGTAGATCATATCACATTTTGATATAATTATACAAAAATATTTTTACTTTTTAAAGATAATATATTTGACCAATGGAAAAATAATATATATTAGAAGGATATTCTCTTTAGGGGTTTTACTCAGAGAAATGAGTACATAATAACAAGAGTATCCAAAAAGGTAATTATATAAAACTCACTTAATAAAGTTTTAAAATAGTAGAAGAAATAATATAATGTGAGAGATAAAATGTGGTATAATATGTAGTTGTATCTAATGAAAATCAGATACTATTGGAGTTGGATCCCTAGAACTAAATTTATTTTTGTACTTTCGATTATGGAACAACATGTATTCATTTTTATGTATAAATTTTTTAATCAGATTAAATATTTTTTAATATTTTTAATACCATATGTAATAATTCAATGATAATTTATATCACATTAATATGGTATAACATCTCCTGCTATATTGAGAATATGGGTATGCTAGGACAATATTCGTAATGTTATATCATATTGTCTAGATACACCAGTATAATAGGAAGAATATTATGTATAACTATCATGTATTAGAATCCCATAAACATTGGTACTTTTTCTCATAAAGTTCTTTCTCGGTGATTTCCTAGAAAGAAGATCTTGACGATATACTCATCATTTGGAATTATATACACTATATAACATTTGATATTACTGTATGAATGCAAGTGAAACAGTCATCATACTCATGATCATTAATAATATATATTATGAACCTTGTTCATAGAAGAATAATAAAAATGCAATCATATATTTTCTTGGTGAAGTAACTTGAATTAGGTTCATCATGAGTGGTATGATATTAGTTGAATGATAATGAAAGGAAATTCCCATAATATTATGGAAAATTAAATCTCTTGCCTTTTTATTGATATGAGAATTCCAAAATAAAATCCATTTCAATGGTGTTCATAATTATGTTTTCTTAAATAATTCAATGAAATATAGATTAAATATTTATGGATGATTACAATTTTTTATTTCAAAACCGATGATTAATTTGATGAAAAATGATTATAATACATAGTAAGTTTTCTTAGTGATGTAGTCACTTATATAAATATTCTATTTCATTACAGGGGGTTTGGTGTGTTGCTAGATTCCACTCTTGGTCTATGGATTAAACTCACTTAAATTGAGAAAGAGACCTATAGGTTCACACAATAAGAATATATGGAAGCATATCTAATTTCAATGAATTTTATTTGTTAGAATAATTTTTTTTCAAAGTTTTAAAATAATTATCTATTCAAGTAATGTTGATTTTAATTCAATCCCACATTATTATTTATTAGGAATTAATTAACAAGGATATATTTGTCTCATGCAAATATTCACATTTATTTGAGATAATAAAAAATAAATATTTATTCATCAGTTTAGTGCTTGGACTATGATTGTATTCCAAGTCTTTGTTATTATTTAATTGTATAAATTATCACATTGGATTTATATAATTTCATTAATTAAATATTTTTTTCGAAGTGATAAATGGAATATATGTTAATTTACACCATGTTTTTTTATTTTTCAATTAAATTGAAGTTATTATTATTTCATAATAAATTTAATAATCATTGATGTCACAAGGTTTTTTTTTAATTATGTAAAAGTGGATGGTTCAACATTTCATTTTCTAAATATAAAACTTATACAAATTATGTCATTTATGGGGGATAATTTAATTTAACTAATACTGATGTGAACCAAGATAAACATATATTTAATTTATATAATTTCTATAAGATAAACATTATATCTCAAAAATATTTTCACAATCCTAGTATCTAAATGTATAGTGTCTTTAAAGATTAGTTACTAAAAATACTTATTTTAAAACACTCATAAATATTTATCAATAAACAGACCACACCAGATCCCTTATATACTCCTCATATGATATAATCATCTTCAAAAAACTATCGAATAAAAATAATAATAAAGGAGTGATCTGAAATGATTAGTAAGAAAGGGTTTTTAACATGTCATCAAGGGATTGATCATATGAATATGATAAAATAGAACTTGAGATATAAATTTTATTAGAAGTTAATTAAACCATACTATTTATCCATAAATAGTAATAGATTAACTTGTACTCTCAAATGAACAAGTTTGTACGATCACATAAACGTGTGACATAATAAACATTATACATAGAAAATAATCCTAAGAATATGACATAAAATATATAATTTCATGGAAAAATAAGGTATCATGGAATAATGGAATAAACAATATCATAGGGAAAAAATAACATTTTGATAAAATTTAGGAATTCACAGTCCATAATTTTTGAAGAAACAAAATTTCCATGAATCATGCTATGAAAAAGTAAGACTTCTATACATAACATCAGTATATCATGAGAATTAAAAATGAAAACAATGTATTAAATGGATATATATGACCCAAAACATCATCATACAAACATTTGTGTGTGAAAAGTTACCAAAAATTTATTTTTCCATGAGAAACTATGGGTGAAAATTGGTTTCATATCATTTAAAAATTGTATCATGTAACACAATATAAAAATTAAATAAATTAATAGAAAAATGTTAGTCAAACAAATGGAATATTTCATAAAAAATTTGAGGGCAATTCAGACAACATAACTCCACAAGGTTTTTATTTCATGGAGATAAAGTAGAAGATGGAAGCTAATTCATGAAAATATATTTTAAAAAATATATTTAGTCTTGTTCTAAAAGAAGACGTTATGAGTCACTTAAAATTTTTTTTTCAAGAAATTTAATTTAAAACACGAATACAAAATATAAAAATAAATACCAATAAATGACCCTTAATGAGAAATATATATTAAATAAAGGAAATGTGGAGTGGATAATAAAATTTATGATCATGAAAGGAATAGACATTTCAACATTAAAAATAACATTATTGAAACCAATATCATAAAAATACTGATAAATATTCCAATTGAAAATTTTTAAAGATAAATTTAATGATCATAAGAAACAAAATATCATTGGATTTCATAATAGGAATTTACAAAATTGGTGTCAAGAGTAAATATGTGTATGGAGTAAAAAGTTCTCATTTGGAGAGGATTAGTATTATTCTTAACATCTTCAAATATTAAAAAGAAAGTAATTCATTAAATAAAACTTATTTGAATGTTAAAATTCAATCCCATAGAAAATAAGTAGTCATGGTGATATAATATCACTATATTATGGAATAAAAAAAATATTGTAATGCCTTAGTTAATGAGGAATAATTATGACTCAAGAAAAGTAGTTGAGTAAATAAAGCACCCTACCATGGATTATTTCACAGATAAACACATTCTAACATCTTATTAATAACCAGAAATTCATTAATCATATATTAAAAAATACTTCATATTTATTACCTATTGTAATATTTTTTATGTTCATTTATGACATAATTTTTTCCAATTTTTAGTTAATAATAATTATTGGTAATGAGTTTTTTAACAGTTCCATGCTTGTTTTGGTATAACAGTTCAGGTTATCACTCCAAGTTTATAATAAATTCATCTATAGAATATTAAAGTTATTAGAAATATACATTCCATAATGTTTCATGTAGTTCCATGTTCTTCCCATATAACATTTAAGTATGTTTCGAAAAGGAAAAAAATCTAAAACACAACTTTTCTTGAAATATATTTTCATAAAACATGTTATTATTTAATATTGATATTAAATATAAATATTAAAATTATATTTTTTTAAAATTATGATCATATTTTACCAGAAATTATTTTTCATAATTAACCATGATAAAAATTCATATCATTGTTCATGAAATTGGTTAAACTGACCAAAACAAGGGCATGTTCTAATTAATTGGATATATATGATTAGGAAAAGATTTAATTATATTATCATCATTATAAAATTTTAATTTAATAAAATACTCATAATTATTAGATAATGTTAGTATTATTTTTTATTTATTAGTAATTCATGTTAAAATAATCATAACACCGCTCATGTTGGTGGTATATTTTTCCAAAATAGGATAATGTTATAATGAGTGAGAAAATAAGATCAGTATATTCAATAATAGTAATATTAATTTTCCATTATATTAGTGATTTAAATTTTTTTTATAATAAATAAATAATATTTATTAATATTTATATAAAAAATAAAAAAATGAATGATAAGATAGGAGAAGATACTTATGTAGACCAATTTAATATTTTCTTGGAAACATTATTGATTTAAAAGGTATCTAAAAATTATGTACCATCCAAAAGCTCAAGAATGTGATAAAGGAATTTTTGGGAAGGAAATTAGGTGTAGTGTAGTGGATAATGTGAATTCTTAAAGTAGATATTAAGGTGTTTTGGAAGGCTCCTTTTATAAGTGATGAAATAAGTTTTTATAAGTATAATTCCTTAATATAGATGAATTACCATATTCATGTAAAATAGATTAAAAGTTGATAACAATGAATATTAATATGATTTTTTTATAATACTCTCATATATTCATTTATGAGTAATTGTTTTGTGAAATTTAATAGTTTTACTCATTTATTTAACACTTTTACCATTTTTGTTTTTTACCGTGGTGAAAAATTGTTAACTATGTTATTTGGTTATGAATCAAAAATTACATAATTTTTTTTTACATAATTTGAAAATTATTATTTCAAATATGAAATCAATTTTAAAATATTATAATTATGAATGCAATAAAAATTAATTTTAAAATAATAAATATCTAATAGTATAAAATAGTTTGTTAGAAAAAATACATTTTAATCATAAAAAATGAGTGTAGGATAAAAATTATGATTGTTAGTAAACGTTAATACATTAATTAGATTAATATTAACCCAATGATGTTATTTTTATTTTAAATAAAGCTAAAAATAAATTCTAAATCTTTAATACATTTTTAAAAGAAAATAACTGAAAATAATTTTTTAGGATAAAATATAACATTAGGTTTTAAAATGTAAAACATACATTTCGAAAATAAAAGCTACATTTTAAATGAATAAAAATACTCCTTGAATTTTATTTTTGTTGAGAAAAATGTAGTAATTTTTTTTATTTCAATGTTATATCAAAATTAATTCATAAAATATATGGTATTTTTAAAATTTATGATACTTAGTATTTAGAAAAAAAATCAACCTAATTAGAGAAATTATAAACAAATAACCATACGGTGGTATTTAAATGATGAATTTAAAAATTATTTCTATGTTACGACATTTAAACACTATAGGTGATAAAAATATATTTTATTATAATAATTCATAATGTAGAATGAAAATTTCAAAAACAATATTTTTTAGCATTAAATTAATCAATGCATTTAAAAAAAATTATTTCATTAATAATTACATGATTATATCTTCCTAAACATAATTTGAAAACATCATAATACCTATTCTTAATATATAATGGTATATAAGTAATGGGGGAGATCACATATGTTGTTTTATCTTACATGGATCTCATAGAAATCTCCACAATCTTGAACTTCTCTTGCATATGATTTAGCTCAATTCATACTTATTGATGTTCAGATTAGGATTGGTCTTGGGAAATACCATGTTATGCAACATCATTTATAAGTATGAATGAATTATCATCATAAGGATATCTCAAACTAATTAATTCACCTTATTATATTTTCTATATTAATTTTTTAATTTTTTATCTTTATTTATACATAATAATTCAACAGTTATGTTATAATGATCATATTTAACAATTTTATTTTATTAATATATCATGAGACATTTTTGGTCGGTGTTTTTTATGAAATTATTTATTCAATGGAACATTTATTTAAGGAAAAATATTTTCTAAAATCACGAGTCATTACATTCTACCCCCCATAAAATGAGTTCTACCCTCGAAATTCCCTTTCTTAAATAAAAATAGGTGCTGATAGTTTTGTTTTATTATATAATCAGGTTCCCATATAGCTTCATCAAACTAGATATTTTTTCATATAACATTTACCATATGGGTGGTATTATTATATAACACCTTATCTATTTGATCTATAATCTCAATTGGTTTTTTCTCATATGAGAGATCTCGTTCCAACTGCATGGGTTTTGAGTTCAGAACATGTGAAGGGCCTAAAATATTTTTTTTTTCAGAAGTGATACATGGAGAACTTCATGTACTTGGGAGAAGTGAAAATTAATATACAATATAAAATATATATCCCCGACATGATTAAGGGTCTCTAAGTGACTGATAAGCCATGGGATCTACATCCCTTTCCTTCCAAATCTCCGAACCCACATTGATGAAGATATATCGAGGAACACCTTGTCACTAACTTCAAACTATAGATATCATCAACAATTATTTGTATTACTCTTCCTTAAAATTTATTAAATTTTTATATGTTTCATAATTGTTTTAACTTTCACCATTATTTTTTGGACAAGGTCATGTCCTATCAGATTCATTTTTCCAACTTCACCCCAACACATGGGTGTCCTACACCTCTTCTGATAAAAATCCTCATATGGTTCCATCCAAATATTGGATTGGAAACTATTTTTATATGAGATAACTACTAGGGGAATATTTTCATCAAAAATCATTGTAAATCCATTTAGAAATATCTCATAATACATTTTAGAGATTGAATAGTCCTTTTAGAAAACCCATTTATCCAGGGGTGTCAATCATTATTGAAACTCATATAGGTATCCAATTATTTTTTAAAATTTTTCTAGAAACTTATGTTAAACAAAATATCTTAGTTGGATATAATTCATATTGTCACACCATGTAACCTTAACACATCCCTCATATATATCTTAGCGATTTGATCAAGTGAGAAATATTCATTGATGGAAATAAAATATTCTAAAATTTTAAGGAGATTTACTATAATCCTAATTCCAATATACCCTTTATATATAATGTTTTTTCCAATGAAAAAATATAGGGTGATGTTTTCCAATTTCCATAAAATTGTTGGTAATGGTTTCATCATTACCTTAGGTTTCTACCATTTATCCTTAACTTGTCAGAAGACCAAGCATCTTAATATGTATTACACATTCTCCATCTTTATATTATCCCACCATATATTTTCCTTAGATATCAACACATCTTGGTGCTTCTTGGATTAATAGATAAGGGTAAGGTGTGTACATAATAAAATGTTTACCTATTTTGTGTTGGATTTTCTAGACACACATCTGAGTTATAAACATTATAACCCTATCAATACCAATATTAAACACTGAAATATTTTCTTCCTTTCTCAACAGCTTCATATAATATTTTTATGCTTAATTGAACTTATCATTAATGGTTCATTGGTTTGTAATTTTGGAATATAGTAAATTTATCATCCCCGTATGAAGTCATATTCATTATTGGAAAATATATATGTGTTTTTGGTCTTTTTAAACTTTATCATTTTTATGTTAGAATGATCATTCCTACTCAAAGAATAAACCACCTTATTATCCTTCTTTGGGTGGTAATTTTTTTGGTAAATAATAATCTTTGATCAATTCCATCAATATTCTTTGGAACATGTTTAAATCCATTATGTTTTAATATATATTTCATGCTCTTGTGATATGATTATATATTACACTTAAAATTCCCCCATATCTTTAATATAATGATCCCTACCACCAGATCCAAATCTTTTGGGTAATTTTTCACATGAGATTTTAATTTTCATGAGGGATACTAAATTAAGGGAATAATATGATCTCGATAGTGTCTTCGAAAAGGCAAAAATGTTGGATAGTTTTTATGGATGGTTTAGGCTATATGGGAAGTAAAAACTATGATGCTAGGTGGAATCGATGACAAGTGGCTAGTTCAAGGGGAAACTGAAGTGGGAACTATTGTATGGGGTGGAACTATATAGAGTAAATTAGATGTGATAAAAATGTTAGTGTAATAAAGGAGACATATCTTGAGTTCAATCCTAATGTGGGATTTATTCGATGTAGGCTATATTGTAAGACTATTTCCCATACCATAGATATGATTCTATACATTATCAATGAAACAATAATTATAAGGGTATCCACCGCATAGGGAAAATTATATAATGAAACCATATTAAATAATTAATTAAAGAGATAAAACCACAATGCAGAATGTACCATATGACATGAAGCGCATCATATTTCTAACATGAAGGATCACTTTTTCAGAGTTTACAAACTCCAAATTTTATATTTTTTAACCACACCATAGTCAGGGTAAGGAGGAACACATCAATTCCATAGAATAATATTCTGATGGGGAAGGTATATTATTGACATTATGATAGTTTAGGTATTTATAAAATATATAGAATATTGCACCATGAAGATGGGATGCACCCCGCATACAACATATTAGTTGAAAAATAGTTTTGTTAAAACAAAACCAACCAAATATAGTGAGGGATGATGTATCATGATACATGGATTTTTTATGCTTCATCAATACTAAATATATGAATATCTCATGGTCCTATAGTAGTTATTTAGACAACTAAAAAAATACAAATCTTTAATTCATTGGTGGATATTAATTTGTAACATAATACAAGTGGTATATTTTATTGGGAAATTTTATGAAGTATGAATTTGAAATTTAAAATTAAATCCTTCTATGAAAATATAGAATTTATATATGAAGAAGAATATTATCACACAAAATAGAGAAAAATGAGAGTGAAAATAATGGATCCATCGATCAAGTATGATTAATATATTAAATATCATATTTTGATTTATGAATAGTTATCAGACTAAATGTATTATAAGACTAGGATTGAAAGAAGATTATACTATTCAATATATATAAAAATATTGATGAAAATATTTAATCATCATGGAGAACACATATGATGTTTGGGTTTTTATCATTATCTAAACTATTTAAAAATCTACCTATCTGTTAATTATTTCATTATCCATCTTGAATGTGGTGCATGGAAGGAAGAAAGTGGTTATGGACCATGGATGAGCCGTGATATCTTACAAAAGTTTTAATCATATATCAGTGAAATATTGGTCAATCCATATATAGAAAAACCATTGATAAGTGCTTTGTGGAGTATCCGTTTATAAGAAAACCAAGTAAAATATGTGTCTTCATGCTCATTATTTTCCAACATTTGTGTGGGATTAAAAATCATTTTTAAGTTGTATTTTTCAACATGAATTAAAAAAAATTATTCTAAAGATAAGTATACATTTCATCACCCCATTTCACTCCTCACTTATTGTGAATGGTGGGTTCAAAGTAAAACACCCTAGTCACCATTGTGTTTCTCTAAGAAAAGAAATATAATTTTTTTACATCATAGGATGAGTGTGTCATAAAAAAAATATTATATAGGTAAACAAAATTATATTCATTGAATATGTACATAAAAATTTCATTCAAGGAGTTTATTAATTAGTTCAAAATTATTTTTAACATAACAAATATCTATGAAAAAAAGTGGATGAAGTCCAAATGATAATAATTTTATTATCTAAATATTTTTTATATAAATAATAAATAAATAAGGGTATGTGAAAAAAAATTCCGATTAAATAATAAAAAATATTTTTCATTATAGAGAATTAAAAATAGGTATGATGGTTAAAATGAGTTGGTATACATAACTACAAAGGTGTTAAAAAGAAATAAAAATATTATGGAACATTAATTTATCTAGGGAAATTGGGAATGACATCTTTAATATCTTACGTCAAATAAAAATTTGAAATTAATCATTTGGATTTAACTAAAGTATGAAATTATTTTCTAAAGATGAATTAGTTTTCATAAAAATTATTAATATAATTTCTTAATGAAAATATTTTGTTAAGTATGGATAGTGAAAATCACGTATTTAAATATGACGAAATGAAGAAAATATTGTATATGGTAAAATCAATGTTTAATAATATTTTATATGAATATTGAAAAATTGTAAATTTTTTTTGTTGGATGGTTTGAACGAACACCATATTTTAATTAAAGAAATAAATAACAGTATACTTATGACTCAACCTTCAAGAAAATCATTTATGGATCATATATAAGGAAATACTTATTCTAAAGGATGTGTAAACAAGTCACATTTTTGACATAAGTGATTTCAGAAATTCTGTCATGTCATTTGGATGAAAAGTTAATTCTCCAATATATAATCTTGTGAAAAATAATATAATCATTTCTTTAAAAGTCATTACTTGATTTTTTCATAGTTATTATCTTTTTGAATAATTAAATTCTGATTTTTAAGTCTCAGTGAGGTGAATTTAATTATATAATTTTTAAAACATCATGACAACATAATTAATTTTTTCAGTAGAGGGCATATCATTTTTAATATTTATTATAAACATACGGAAGAACTCAAATAAAATTGATAAATAAAAATTTATTAAATTGAACTAAGGATTATAAAAACAAAATATTAGAATTCATTAAAAATTAATATTCATCAAGAATTACAATACATTAGTGTTGAGATCTATCATTTGTAATATTTTTTAGTTTACAATTAGAAATTTTGTTTTTATTTTTTTTATTTTAAAATATCAATGATTTGTAGTTCTAATAATTTCTTCTAGTCATTAATGATCAATGAGATTACAAGGATATGAATTTATATATTGATAATGAAGAGTTCAATGATGTCTAAGGAAATACTTTTTGGGATCTGCAGGAGCATGAGGTTGTCAGAATACTAGATCAGAGGCACATCATGATCTGGTTTGGGTCAGAGTAGGACTTGATCACTAACTGGTCTAGGTATCCTTGCCAGTGTAATGTATCTACCTTTTTCTTGTTTTGATGGTGCGTTAAGTTTCATATGCGACGAAATCCATCAATAATGGAGAAATGAGTTAGCCTTTCGGGACTACCACTTTCATTTCAAAATCCATCCATTCTGTGCACTATCAAGAATATGTTTGGATAGTATTTATGCTGTGACTATTGAACGAAAGTTGTGTGTCACCTCATCTTTCCTTGAAAATGTTTTAGGTATATGTTTCAAATCCATCTGTGGAATGGGTTTGGATCGCGAATGGGAAAGAATTTTGGTGGAAACATGAGGTCATTTTTGAGTCTTAGATGTTCTTCTGTGTCACTTATGGTCAGTTGCGTCACCTAGAGTTATAATATTGTAGAAGACACTTGAATAGGATCTCACAGGTGGTGTAGAAGATGACTACTTGTGGCTATGTTACTAAGGGTTTGGCTCAGCTGATGTTGAGGGATCATCCTATTGTTTCTTCGCTAAGGAATCATTCTGTTCGATTGGGATACCATGGAAAATCTGCTCTTGGAGTCTCATATGAGTAGGGAGCATGAGTAGGGGCATTTTTAGTTGATAGTGTAGTGGTCGAGGCACATATAAAACCATGTGTGGAGTGCTAGGCAAGGAAATATGATCACAAAGTGGTCACTGCACATGATGGTGTAATGAAAGAGGTGCAGATATTGCTTAATCTGAGAGTTAGTATGGTTTTTGAGTGAATGGGGTGTGATATTAGTGTAGAGAAAGTGCCTTCATTGGAAGATGTGGTGGGAACTTGTTATCTGTGGTCGTAATATTTTACTACGAAGCCTTCAAACATTGTGGTTTGTGATGATGGTGTGATGGTCATGGATACACTGGTCTTAGGTGGAGAGGTAGATCCATCTCCCTTGTGGGATCCAATTGATAATGTTGGAAACCTTCAGGTCAATATCCCTACATGTATTCATTTTTTAGTACTGAAACATGAAGGGATATACCATGGGCCTGAAGGCCCTCAAGTGAATAATGAGGTAAGTAGGAAGTTTGTTCCAGAAATCAGCATGTATTTACTATTGAGGATGAAATGAGGAAGGAGTCCCATGATGTTCATGACACTGTTGTTCACCCCCAATATTTATCCCTTATTGATTCTAACAGACACTCCTAGCTGAAGAGAGGAGGGAGTCTATCTATCGGATGTTATTATTTGTTGGGAGTGAATGATGGATGCCAAAATTATGTATCTGTGCATATTACTGAGAAATGGTGAAATGTATTTGATAGTGATATAGAAAATGTTAGCAGAATTTTGAAAACTTCATATAGTTATATTGTTCTTGGTGGAAAGAAGAATATTTCCAAAAGTGAAGGAGTTGTGACTGCTCTACCAAGGAGAATGCCAAGAAAAGACTATTCTTACCCACCGAAGCTGATTTCTACCAGGTCATCTTCTAAAAAGGAAAGCGGGGCTTTCCATAATCTAATAAAGGGTTATAAATCCTATAATTAATAACCCTCTTTGGAGAAAATAAAACATAAAAGATAGTATGACAACCTTTTGAATTCATATGAAATGAATTAACAGTGGGAATCAACTATTGTAGAGGAAGCACCCAATCATGGGTGCGGTAATAGGTATGATTTTTATGATATATAGTTGTATCTTGTTTGTATTTTGGTCTGGATATGGCAAGCTACAAACCCTTATCCTTTCCTTTCCATTCTTTATATTTTCTTTCCCTTTAATAAATGGTTAGTGGTTCACCTATGACTGAACATTCCTGGTTATTAATAACATCTTTTAAATGAGAATATGGATTTTATTTGGAATTCCATGTTTTTTTAATTTTATTTAAATGTATGACTGGATTTTTTATGTTCATTAAGTTTTTAAATTTTGAGAATTTTAATTTCCAATACACTAATTGTTTTTGTACTCTAATTTTTTCAAGGTTTTTAAATTATAAACAATTTATCTTACATGATTAGTAGAAATAATTTTACATTTGAATCAACTTCAATTCACCAACATTATTCTTCCACACTAGGAAAAAATTTGTTACAATGGAATTTATATGTGTTATATTTCCTAAATTAAGTTGTTTTAGAGGAAATACATTCTTATCATGTTGGGTGATTTACCTGTTAGAATATTATAAAAATGGTTTTTGGTTCATCCATCGATATTTTATGAAGTATCTTATGAATACTAGAGAAATTAGATAAATAAGTTATTGATTTACAAATATATGAATAATTATCTTTTGATGATCAGAAATCATATGATTCTAGAGAAGAAAAATTGTATTTTTATTTGTGTAGAGAACTTATAATATCAAGGGAAATATAATGTTGGAAGAATGTCACAATATTCAATGATGAGGAACATTTATTGCCAGATTGAATCTTGTTAAATTGGTATTTGTTTTTGGAGAAAGTTGTAATTTTACACACTTATGAAATTCTAATGTACTATAAATTAGATTAGCTATATAGTAAGATAATTATAAGGATTATGATTTTATTTTAAAGGAATCGGTTGCTCAGATTCATCAATTAGTTTTGAATGTTTTGAATGGGTTGAAATCACTTGGGGGAGTGAGAGATCACAAATGAAAAACATGTTGATAATATCATTTATTCACTTCTCAATGAATTGGAATTCAAATGAACAACAATAGACAAAATGAAATATATTATGAAACTAATCATAGATAACTGTATTTATACTTTAATTTAATTTAAAAATAATTTGAATATAGATATTGAGAAGGAGAAATAGATGTATGATAGGGTATATTTATCTAATCCAGTATACAGTTTTATAACTTATAGAGAAAATAATCTTAAGCATAATATGAAAAAAACCTCAAGATAAAATCTGGGGATTTTTTTATAACTTATTTGTAGTGAATTTTATAAAAATTATAAGTGAATAAATTTGTTTTTTAGAAATAATATTTTATTAAATGATCATTTGTGTGATTGTAAGGATATGTACGAAAAAAATAAAGAAGAGAATATAATTTTTATTTTATCTATTATGAATGATTGATAATAAGTAATATCATAACAAATTATTCTAAGTAAAAGAAGATGGATATGAATTACAAAAGATAATCTAAGTTGAATAAGAAATTTTTTTGAGGGAGACTGTTAACACATGGATCACAAGTTATGATTTATCTTTTGATAGTAGTGGTTAAAAAAGTGATGATAATTGGAAGATAAATTAATTCTATACGATAGAACCATTGACTAAATGATGTTTTGTGGTAAATGTTACTATTGATTATCCTACTAATTTTACATTAGATTCTAGTAATCCATTTTCATAGAATGATAATGATGATATTTCATCTTTTTAAGAGGTTTTTGGATATATTTTTTCCTAGAAAAAATACATAAAGTTTAAAGGAAGCCTCTGATAAGAATTAGGATAATCTCTCTACGGTGAATGATTGAACTTCTAAACATAATTACTCCGAAGATGAAAAATAAATATATGTTTCAAAAAATCATGATAAAAATGAAGTTTTAAAGCTAAAATATAAGGTTATATTGTTAAATATTCTTTTTTTTCTTGTGGTAGTAATTTTGTTTCCAAATGGTTATAAGATAGTAGAACATATTATAACATCATCTGGAGTCTCTTTTACTTTTGGAAATTCCAACTTTTAGTCTAAAAATTATATTTTAAAGAGCACCATTTTTTACTAAATTTGATATTGGAGGTCTCAGGAAGGTTTTTTATTATTTGAAGAATGTTTAATAATTTATAACTTATTGGGATTATATATCCAATTAACAAGTATTTATTAAATACCATGGTTTTAAATTAATGCGGTATTCAAAAGTAATGTTTTCTATGATTTCAAGACCAATGAATTTTTTTATAAAACATTAAGTTTCATTTATTTTAGAAGAAATTTTTGAATTTTATCTGGTATATTACTTGGTATATGGAAAATATTTGCCCTTGGAACATGGCCAGAAACAAATCCAACTTATATAATATAAAAAAATGAATGTGTACATTCTACTTATGGAGACAACATATAGAGAATGATTTTGGTAATGAAAATGTATCTATTTCTAGTGAGACTTTAATTTCAAATGTTATTTATATTTTAGGTATTAATTACAACCTTAATAGAATAAGTAAATTATGTGTCAAGGGATACTTAGTGAACATTGGGAATAGAATATATATGATTAAAATTTATTAACTATTTAAAGTCGTATCTAACAACATACATGAAAAGGTTAACACTATTAACATAGACAAACATAACATTTAGAACATTCATTTTCGTTGTGGGATTGAGGATAAGTCTTAGATTTATCATATAATTTTAATACACTAAATGTTTTTATAACTTAGATAAATATTCTAGGAAAGGTATTGTGAAGGATATTCCAAATCTCATGTTTTTTACTTCTGAGTCTATGAACCTTGAACATTTTTAATTAGTGTAGGTTTATATTTAAAACTATTATTCAATAAGTCAAATAAAATAATTCATAAATTGATTTCATGGACCATTTTATACTTCTACAAACTTAGAGTATGAGAGTAAGAAACTACACACTTGTCCCGGTAGATCATTATATGAGGTATATGTGGGTTTATATTCTTTGACTTGAATCAGAACATTTACCATTTTTAAATGGTATTTTATTTCAAATTAAAATTAATAAACCTACCAATTATCACAGTGTTGAGTGTTCATAGTTTTTTAGATTTTTAATTATAATTTGAAACTTTAAACAACTGAAAATGAATGTCACTGAATATTTTAGAAATAATTATTCCATAAAAATAGCATAGTTAAAATTAAGAATAAAACAATGCATGAAATTTCC
The DNA here is from genome assembly GCA_963277665.1 of Viscum album. Lineage (NCBI taxonomy): Eukaryota > Viridiplantae > Streptophyta > Magnoliopsida > Santalales > Viscaceae > Viscum > Viscum album. The sequence goes on along the minus strand of OY728161.1, from coordinate 140,340,345 downwards.
TAGGATATTTTGTGATTATATTTTTTTCTAATAATTATTATGTAGAATCCATTGGTATTTCTTATTAATCTATAAATTTAGTATTACATTTTCTAGTTTAAAATAAAACACATTATGAATTGTGGAACAAAACGAATCCTAAATATAGTGACTATAAGTTTTCTAATGAAAATTAATCAATTTCAATACTAAAGATAATTTATATAAACTTTATTTTAAGTCTGATGAATTTTTTTTATAGTTTTCTCAAACATAAAATGGATTACCGTGTTTTCAAGAGTTGGAAATATACTATTAATTAAATTGTTCATGATAATTTTAATAATTTAGATCCTTATGAAAAGATAACAAATCCATTTTAGTTTAACAATATAGGTTTTTTAATTTTAAACAAATTTGGATTTATTTACGAATGTTGAACTAGATTTATGAATTGCTGTTGTTCCAAAATCTAGTTTAACAAAAGATACTCATCCTATATATTAGGAGCAACCTTTCTTTTTACCCAAAAACTAGTGGATCTTAAGGAATCATCCCTATGATAATGTCATTAAAGTAGGCTCACATTGGGATATGTTAAAAACTTATTATGGATGGTTGAATCAATGTTGGTGTCTTTTTATCCGATTTTATATTTTTATCCTTTAAACACATTCATCACTTAAGATTCCATTTCTCTTAATATTCTCTTTCTCAAACTTGTTGTACGTAAGAAAATGAATGTAAGTAATAAATTGAACATGATATTTTTATAAGTTTCTCTACTCAAAAAGATTAGTTAGTCCTTGTTATGTTTATAAGTGAATAACACACAAATCAACAATACATTGAAATAAATGTTATAGTGGTTTATCACGGGAGTAAACTGAACCTCAAATGTGGTTCGCTACACATTAGAAGTGGGGATTGAAGAAAATATTAATACCATTAGGTATGTGGAATCCAAAACCAAATGTACTCCTAGAAGATGTTTATAATTCCACCCAAGAGAGTGTACCTTATTTATGTACATTTTAATAGAATCCATATTTTTAATCAGTTGCAGATTTACATCATTATAGTTCCTCTTTTTTGATATTCTTCTTTCTCTCATTCTAATTGAACAATAGCATGAATGTACACCACCTTCTCATTGTATTAAGAGAAGTTTACACACATATTCACAATAGTAATAAGTCATGCTACTACTTCCATGATTCTTTTATCTATGAAAACTAAAAATCACAACACAACTGAATTTATCCTCTAGTACCATGAATCAAAGACTCCTATTTTTCTTTATGATTTAATATTAAAATATATCTACTTATTTTCTCTTACTATTCCTATTTATTCATCTTATTCGTTTTTCAATGCACTTAGATTGTACTACTACTTCCGGACATCTAATGGTTTCGTGTACATGAACAACAACACAGGTTCTTCATTATCTGTATAATTTGATATTTATATAATTTGAAAATATATAATGCATTATTTGTTCTTAAAACTTCTTGAAAAAATGTTCTCATCTTATAATAATATTGTAAAACACATCCCTCATCTATTCAACCTAATATATATATATATATATTGAAGAATAAATTATTTATAAACAATAACATTTTTTCCATTCCATTATATTCTTCATAATATTAATAAATTATTTTGAATTGACAAAAAGTTTAGTAATTCAAAATACCTAAGATCGTTATACTTTAATTTCAAGTATTAATTTTTAAAATCCCAAAATACTCATATCTCTTTATTATTTTTCCATCACGATGTATGAAAATATTGGATAGTCTTGATTTTAATTTTTTCCAAAAAATATATATATATATACTTATTAAAACTTCATATATGCATGAATATTAAGTAAATTCATGATAATAGACAGAACTCTTATCTTTTCATTACAAAACTATTCATAGACCCCTCTTTACATCATAAAAAACATGCCTGAGTCATGATGTTCGTATTGTGATGTTTTATTTAATATCATCACTACTCACATATAATTAATATATTTCATCAATATTTATCACTCATCAAAATAATTCCATGTTAGCATGAATGGATGAAAAACCATGGCATAACCTGCAGTGTGGCACTTCCCGTGTTGGGATTTCAGCAGTGATAAATTTTACAAATGGAAAATATGAATTATATATGGAATGGTCTATGGAGTTTTAATCCCAACTTCATATTTTTTTCATTTGAGGCACTAAAAACACCAAAACACCCAATATAATATCTCTATGACATTGGGGACTTTTTATTTCATATTACCCATGGAATTGTCTCCATTTCTTCCACATGACCAATATTAGTCTCAATATTATTAAATGACAATGAATCAACTATAGTTTATTCATTGATTACCATAATCATTACACAACTTATCTCAATGGAATGATTATGAGGATTGATTGTGTGAGGTAACCACCCTATCTTAGTTTAGACCGATCGTATTTATAAACTACGAACTATGAGGATTGAACATTGGGGTAACTATGTGATTCAACCACACCGTTCATCTAGACCAATATATTTTTATCAACCATGTCTTTTAATGAAACTCATTATCCTTCCACAATTATTCTTATTTCCTATAATGAAACATCATGATAAATTATAATTTTCTATACACCTATTTAAAGAATACTACTCTCTACATCATCTTAATTTATATCCTTCCTTTATGTATTCGTTTTCATTTTTTATGGTTCATAGAAACCATTATATATATATATATAATTTTTCTATCAATGTTCTTGTTATCATGTAGTCCTTTTGACCTTTAAAAAAATACCATGTGATTCACCATACTGATTCTCATGTTCTTAACATTATAAATAAAGAATAATTTAATTGGAGTTACTTGTGTCACTCTATAATAGTTTTCTAAGGAATAAAAAGATGGAGAATGGAATTAGATTAAGTAATGTATCATGTGAACATATGATTTTAAATGATGAAACATATTCTTCAAAAATGACCCCATATCAATATATTGTCTAACATGAAACTCCATTATAACATGAAACACTAAATCCATAGCTCAATGAAATCCCACAAGATTTGGTGTTCTCTTGGGTTATAAAATTCGAGCTTGCATGGGGTAGGGTAAACAAAAAGTAGCACACCTCCAACCACTTTATTCTATTTCATCCAATATAGGGTATTTCTTTATTCACCCAACCATCTTGGATGAACAAATCACATTTGAGCATATTCAAGAAATCCTATTTGGATAGCCAAGCTGCCCGAGTATCTAGATATCCTTGAGAGAGACAATTGTTTTTAGTAACACTCTAATCATTTTTTTCCAAATAAATAGTACAATAACTCTTAACATAGACAAAAAATTCTAGCCACTTCTTTTATTCTTCATAATTACATTAAAACTATCATCTCTATCAGAAATATATATAATATTTCTTGATAAGCTCTGTATGGGACTTTAAAAAAAATTAAAACATAACTTCCCAGATATGTCCTCATTTCTTTACCACTATACATAATTCATGCGATCTTCTTCAACATTCGATAACTCTTCATTACTTCAATTCCTATTTATTCCACATTGATATCCAGAATAATTGATACATTAAGATCATTTTTAACATATAAAATACATACAATGTGTGATTAATAATATCCCATTCAATTTTGTTTTAAATATTATGAAATGATTTTCCAATATGTATTCAATTTTTTCTCCCCCCTTATCATTAATCCTTTATTTAAATGTATATCCCTCATATTTGAAACAAAATAAATGAACATGGGAAATTATGTCCTAAATTATAACATGAGAAATATACCATCAAATATTAAAATCGATGTCTAATTTATATAATCTTATAGTAGTAAATAACATGGTTTTATTTAAATAATAATTATGTTAATTAAAAATACAACTTGATACCAGTTGAAATACGAAACTCAGTAACTTCTCCCAAATTTATCGACCAATTTCAAAGATGTGGAAATTAATAATTCCAATTGAGATAAAAATTTCATATAGAATATGCCAACTTGAATTTTCGACACTCACTATAGTACACAAGTTTAAAATATTCATGAATAAAACAATATTTTTATCTTTATAAAACAACCCTAAACATTATTTCTACCATAATTCATATGTAATCGATTAAAAAATAGTTACTCCATCTTATTGTTTGGATATATTATTATTTAAATGGATGAGAGAATACGAACCCATGCCAGTATAATGAAATCATTTCGATCATATTCAAAAATATAAATATTTTCCTTGAAGAATAACTCTAGAATCTTATTAAATAATTCTCCATAAATATATCAATTAACTGGATACACAAAATTATATTCTTTTTGATGGATAAATTGAAAATATACATTTCAAGATGTTATATTTTGTGAATTAATCAACAAGGATCAGTACAGGTGGTTTTCCATTCTTGAAAATATCCAATAATTATATTATTATCACCACAAGACCATACTTACCCTTCAATTCCATGGTTGTTATGTACATAAATACAATACAATAATGTAAGGGAATAAGTTTTAACTCATATATCATCAATTAAAATAGCATTTTTAAGGTATTTTCTCTACCAATTTGATATATTCTTTCCAATATTCATTCTTGGAAATCTATTCTTCCATTATGTTTTCTTTTTTTGAATGGAATTCCTCTTTGTATTAAATTTATTAAGTGATATGTTATTTTTTTCATATGAAATCAGGGAATATAGTTCTCATTGTGAAATCTTATTCTAATATTGAATATTTTATTTTGATAGAGGTAAGGTTAATTATTATTTAGAAACAAATCAATATTTATGAACCACCTACATAATTCTTATTTAACACTAGGTTTGTTATTTGTTGAAACCCTCTCATGAAATTTATGATTTTTATAAAGAATCATTTATTTTCCTGTAGCAAGGGGTTTTGATTTTACATCCTCCATATATTATAAATTCTAAAATTATACTAGAATATTTAATAAAATATCGTTGGGTACATTAAAAGCATTATTGGATGCTAAACATGGCTTATTGCAAGTGATCTTATTCACATTAGCTACCTTAGACGCATCAACCTTTTTTGATTTCTTGGACTTTATTTTTTATATTTTTCCATTCCTATTTATTTTTTAGGATTGTATTTTTTTCATTTGAATGTTCTTAATAATACAATTTTATGCATAAATATTTCATATTCATCCCAAGGAAGTCATGATTTTTTTCTTCAACATCAATGATATTATTTTAATTATTTAAATTTTTATGGATGCCTTGATGATTAATATCCAATCCTATAACAAAATCCAATACAAATACCATGGATGTTCCAAAAATTTTCAATGTTTTTTAGTGATAAATATTTTTCTTAATATGTAAATGTTTTTTTTCACAAGGACCCCCTTCAACTAAGAAATATATAAACCCTTGTAGTTGGATTATTATACTAATAATCTAACACACTATGATAAAATATTTTTCAACCCTAATGGTTCTCTAAAAATCTTTATCTTAATTATTTAATTAATAACTTACTAGAAATACCATGTCTATGACAAAGCTATATTTACAATTTTTACACCATTATTTGGCATTATTTTGGGGAACTAGTTCACATACATCTTATTCAATACAATATATACGTGATAAAAGGATTCTTATCAATTAACCATGCCTATTTTCAAACAGGTTTTAATTTTCATCCCACACTTATATTTGAAAAAAATTAACATGAGAAATAATATTTAAAAATGTTGATACCTCTTATTGTGATCTTATTAAATATTAATCATTATTTTATTCTGATGTATTATTTCCTCATAATAAATCCTTTCTATAACATGTATCAATCCTTTGAACATTGTGTGGAAGCATCAATATTTACCCCTTTTCATGTGAAAATATTCCTTGAGTTATTTTTATATTTTCTAATTAAACATTAACAACAAGACACTTTATATTGTTATTTTTTAAGAGGTTTTGGAAGAAGCCTCATTTATTATTAAATCAAAGAAAATACCTCTTTAACTAGGTAGAGGGAGAACCATTAGATAGCACAAAGGCCTAGTGGTCATTTATCCCATCACATGGCCCATAGACCAAAGTTTTTGGCCCAAGGCCGATTCTGTGAATAGTAATTCTATAGTATCCATGCTACTGCAGTACCACACAGTACCCACCACCACTACAGTGCTCTACCGCCGCTACAGTGAACTATTGCTGCTATAGTACCCACCATTGCTACAGTGTTGCCGCTGCTACAATATGCTACAATACTACTACAGTACCTGCGTCCAATGGGTTTTGAACCACAATTTTTAATGTAGGATTACAAGGTGCATACCACTAAGCTAAACCCCAACTAAACTTTATATTGATATCATTTTTCATATCTTAAATTAATTCCACTCCATATTAAAAGTCATTTCTTATGATCTCAACATTATCTTCATTCATTACAACCCTATCTTATAGAAACATGTAATGTTCGTGGTTCATCCAAGATTAATCCTCTAATTGAGAATTCTTAATATCAATGTTGATTTTCTTATTTTATTAGAATTTATGGAAATTCATTTAAAATTATATTACGGTGACATTATTTTTATGAATTTCATTATTCATCAATTCATTAAAAATGTATCATATTTTTCCAATTCCGTCTTTATTAATACATATTTATTCAAATTTTATATTAACTACTTTGATAGATCAAACTTGTTTAGAGAGAATAATATAAGTAAAAAAATTATCCACTATATCATTTTATATATTTTTTCCTCTCCTTAAATATGAGTTATGCCTTTAGGAATGTTTCAAAAACTCTCAAAAACTGAAGAAATATTTTCATTGAAAAATTTATGCAGCCTATATTTTAATCAAATAACTGATATGTATTTAGAATTTATTGATATATGACCAGTCCCACATGTTCCTGGTTTCTTTTGTGTACAATATTTGTATGAATTTTCATATATCTCTTCATTAATTAAGTTACAAGAATCATCAATAGTAAAAATTGTGTCCATTACCTTAATGGTTGATTTAATCATTAATTATCCCTCTTTTAAAACAGTTCCCTTATTTATGCCATTATTATAAGTATAAAATGAAACTTATTCATAGAAATAGAGGGTTGTATTATTTAATCTCTTACTCTCTTTATTTTTACTACTAAAAATAGTTTTGTAGGAAACTTAATTTTGATTAAAAATAGATAGATATTCCCCAAAACTACAATTTATTATAAATCCAGAAACTATAAAAATATTCAAATGAGAACATATTCAATAAAATAGAATCCAATCAGAGGTTTGGATAACGGTGATATAAATTGTATGATAACGTTGGTATATGTTCAATACTAATAGAAGAGGTGTGAATAAGTGTTGGAATATTTTCAAGCAATTTACGATTCGTACCCCATTATCTCTTTAATCTGTTAGAAAACTAATTCTCTCAATATTTGGTGTATCTATATTATCATATTTAGGAGGATGAAAGAATATAAATAGTGGACCATAATATTTTTACAAGGTCCACAACATAATGGAAGTATCTAGTCCTTAATATGTTTGGATGTGACTGATTCCAAGATTAAAACTATAATGAAATAACAAATATAGTGGGCTGGAGAGGGAGTAACCAAAACCTAATGTGGGTTTCCCGACAATTTATAAGGGGGGATGAGAAAAAAAATATTCTATTGGGATCGTGAAATCCAAAAACAAATGAAGTATCCCATTGGATCCTTATAACACCACCCAGTAGTGTAATACTTTTTAATTTTCTTTGTAAGAATTGATAAGTATGAGATCAATTGAGACATCAGTTTTTCATGATGATACTTGGTTTCTATTCTTCATTATCGTATTCTACTTACAAAACTAAAATCTTGCAATCCAAAATCTCCATTTATGAATAAAAGTATCCACAAATATTCAAAATAAAAATTAGTAGTGTTGATCCCTCTTTATTCTACCTATGATAATTAAAATTTCCAACCGACCTTCTTCTTCTTATATTAGTACTAATACAAATCTCATTTTTTTCATGAAATAATATACACCAAAATCATCATATTATTTTTTAGTCATCTTTTTCTTTATTAATTGCACATAGATTTCTCTAGTTCTTATTATATTATTATTTTTCAATGCACATGTAAAAAATCCCTAGTTCTTCTTTATCTTTATAATATGATATTAATGGACTTAAAATATTATCATTACATTATTGTTTATATATATAAATTAATATAATGGTTTTTTACCCTAAGAAGTTTAAAAAATATTATTATCTCTTCAACCTTCAATATATATAAATAAAGAATAATTTATTCCCTATAATCACATACTTTTTTTATTTATAATATTTAATTCATTATTAAAATACCATATTTTGAATTACTAATATTTTGGGTAATAAAAAAAATACATGAGGCCTTTATTATTTAATTTTTATATATTCCCCTTTAATATACCTTAAGAATTAGAAAAATTCATTCCTTTTCTTTTATAAAATATAGAAATATCATTATCTATTCCTTTTTATTTTTTCAAAAACAATACATATACGAAAAATATATGTCGGAATGAAGATTAAATCAATTCAAAGTAGTGGTCACATCACCTATCATTACAGTGTAAAAATATATTAAAATTCTTATTTCCATATTGAAAAGAATTTCTAAATAAAAAATTTATAGATAATGATATTTATTTTAATTTATGATAATCACACCTTTCATAATCTATATATATTTCCTCCATATTTCTTTCTCTTCAAAATAATTCCATATTAGCATGAATTCCTGAAACACCATGACATATCATGTAGCATAAAACTAGACACATTGGGATTTAAGTGATTTGGATATCTCAAAATGAGAATCATGAATTATATACAAAATTTTCAACAGTTTTATGAACCAAAATTCTTATTCTCTTGTTTTAAACAACCAGGGAACCAAAATACACAACGCAATTTCTTAATGGAAATATGGAATGTTTTTTATAGTACTTGAAGCATGGTTTATATATATTTTATATGAAGCATATTATTCTAAATATTCATCGATATCAACGAATAACCATTGTTTTGATGTTTATATTCTCAAAATATCTATAAATATCAACTTAATAGATCGATTATGAGGGTAGACAATATGATGTGATTATCCTATCTCACTTTGGTTTGAGCATATATAAAAACCGTTGACTATATGGATTGACCCTAAGGATCAACCATGGAAAGAGACTGGAATTTTTCCAAACATAAAGATTTAGTTTATTTTTAACTTATCAACGAAACTCCCATTAATTCCAAACTTATTATAATTTTTATAAGCTTTAATCAAGACAAACCATAACATGATATATAAATATTATTAGACTAATTCTATTTACATGATTCAAATTTAATTCCATCCATATAGAATACTTTTATATATTCTATAATTCACCGAATCCATGGTATATGTGTAGTTTTCATTAAATTTACACTCTTCATGAAAATTTGTAGGCCCTTTGATATTTCAAAACTACCATCTAAATAATAATGTTGACAATCATGTTATAAGATTTATCAATGGTGAGTTTGGGTATGAGAGTTTTTGGTGTCATGATTTACCATTTTCTATAGGGTGATAAAGATAAAAAATAACATCACATAATGTGTTGTTTTGTGTGAAACTATAATTTTACCTGATGAAAAATAAGCTTAAGATGTGATCCCTCAAAAAATTACACGACAATATTACTCAACATTATGTGTCAGAGTACTTCATCAATAAGTTAATGATATCCCATAAGAGGTGGTTCTCTTTAGTGGTGTTTTATTACAACACACATGATGCATGTTAAACACCAATTATCATTCCAATAACCACTTTTCCCTCACAGAACCTTGTAGGGGCTCTACATCTTCACCCTACCATTCTTCACTAGCTAGGTCACCTTTGATCATTGATTGATATTTCTACTAGGATAACCTGGATACTCAGATTTGTAGATAGCCCTGATTTGGATAATTGTTTTGGCTAACACCCATATCATTTCTTTTTTCAAAACACCAGTTCAATAATTTCAATCATAAACCAAAACTTTCAATTTCTTATTTTATTTTTTATCAATGATTTAAAATTTCCATAAATATAAATGATATATATTTAATTTATATTGAACCAATCCTTTTATAGATATAATATTACATGATTTTTATCATAAATATCTATTAAATTGAAAAAAATGATCTAAACGCCTAGTTTATTGAGAATACACATTATACAAACATATGTAAAAAAATAAAATGTATTTATTTAATCTTTATAATTATTTAAAAAATTCATGTAACACCTAAAATTTCATGCAAAAACATGGTAGGGGAATAACAATGATAATGAATAATAAAGTGTGAGTCAAGGTATAACATGATATCTTAAAAGGGAAGGTTCAAGAGTAATCACATGAGATAATGATATAAAAAATGGTATAATAAGATAATGGGAACATAAAAAATATGGTAGAAACATTTAACACTACATAAGAATAAGTAAAGGTTAACTATTATGACAACACCACATGATGGACAAAGTCTCATCGGGGACTCGAGTTACTCTCTAATCCCATAAAATCATATCATATTAAAAAAATATACCCACATTATTGGGGAACTATATAGGGTAACCCATCCTAACATGTTAATGATTAGGTGCTCCAAAAATGAAATCAATTAGAAGGCATAATCATAATAATTACCCATGGAAATGAATGGGTTTCATAATATTCCATCATATCATAATAAAAAGAAATTTCAAAAATATTCTAAAGAGAAGAAGGAATTCAACATTATGGATTTTAATATATGAGTATATAATCATATGTTTTAAAATAATTACTTAATTTGAGAATATAATTATTAAATGAGCAATACACAATGAGATTAAATAACCCAAGATTTTCTCTTAAGCGAGTTTTCTTTTAGAGAAGGAATCTAAGAAATGAACTCATGACATGTATTAAACCATTAAAGAAATGTAGAACGAGATAGGTATAAATTAAGAGACACATATATTGAATTTATAAGAAATAAATAATAAAAAATAGTGTTATAGAGAATGTGAGTTTTAGATATAATTCTTATAACTCAAAGAAATGGATTGTTTAGAGAGATCCCTTACCATTAATATTTCCATTATTCAGTTTCATTAGAAACCAATTTATCATAAATATAGATTTATTATAATTTTATTTAATAACCATGATAAAATATACCATACAATATATAATTTTATAAAAACATCATGCCACCTTTTTATGAAAAACTCATTATTAAAATCACTATTCTGAGTAATGATTACTTCATTTTTCATGCATGTTTTTGTTCGATAGTCTCTATCATTACAATTTGAACAAGGTTCCATTATATCCAAATTTTTTAATTCTATTAATAACATATATATTGATTAAATAAATATTATTATTCATACATAATATATATATATAAAAAATTAATTATATCATTCATGGAGATGATAGATCATACATATGCATGAACACCGTTTCAATTTTTGATGGAAAGAATAAAAGAAGGGTAAATAGTAATTTACCTTTAAAAATCATTATAATATCATAAATAAAATATATATTTCTTAAATACATCATTATAAATAGCTATAATAGAGAGTGATGGAAAATTAATTACCTCAGTTCCTAAGGTGGTACTCCTCTAAACACATGAATGACGATTTTGTTTCCCAGTTGATGGAAGCTGAGATGGATGTAAGTGGTCACATTAACATAATAATTTTAAAATATGTCAGAGATAATTTTATAATTATTTCATCATATTTTAATTATATTTTTTGGTGCTTGAAGAAAAAATAAAAATAAAACATTAGGTTTACAATTACACATCTTTATTGAATAACATCCTTTTCCATTCACCATAACCCCTATAAGGTAGGTATCATCCCAAATAAAGACCTCTAGAATGTTATTAGGGATGTTAGAAATGGATTATTTTTTATTTTTTCTAAAATAATAGTCATTTTAAGTGTTAATAAGGGGGGGGGGGGGTTCCCTTTTATAAGTTTTGGGTGGGGCACCCTTGGAATTTCGTAAAATGTTAAATTAATTTAAATTTAACTTCATGTAAAAAAAGAAAAAATGTGATATAATTTAAATATATTATGATAATGGATCTAAATTTCATCATATAATTATATTTTTAAATGTTTATATTATTTTCTTACCCAAATATCTTTGTTTTAATTCACCATATCACTTTTTTACATGATAACAATGTTTTTTACTCTTTAGTGGTCAATATAATTTATATAAAAGAAAAACTGACCCATAAGTGGAACATAGATGATATTTTAAAACATATAAAAATAAATTAAAAAATTATTTGCTTTTGACATCATTTAATAATATATTATTTATTATAAAATAACATTAATATCATTTTTGGAACTATTCATTTAATTTGACATTGAAAAAAAATGAAATTTATGGAATTAAAATATAATCCACTAAAAAATTTACGATATGTAATATTATTATAAAAAATCACTGAAAACAATAATAACATCAAATTATATTCCTTTTATCTTTTTTAAAATAATTTTTTTCATTGGTCTATAAATTGAATAAACAGTGTGTCAGAATTTTGTAAGAATTCAGGTTAATTATTTCATACATAGAAATTTAAAATAAATTTCCATGATGGAAATTAACCATTTATATTTAATATCAGTATTTATAAATGAAAAAAGTTTCCTTTATCAGGGTCACACAATATTATACAAATTATGTACAATAAAATTAAAATTTTGAGTTTATCTTTTACTTAATTATTATAAAGGTCAAAATCAATGAGATATGCCACAATGTTTACTTATTTTCAAAACTTGGATGGAAATCACAAAGATATACCCACAAAATAAAATTAAGATAAGTTTTATTGTCTATTTTAGTCCTTATTGCATTATTTGTAACATTAATTAACTAATTTACCCTCACCATAGAGACAATTATTTACAGTAGTTATTATTTATAGTGATAAAAAAAGGTACATATTTAATTTTATTTAGTTTATGTTTAAAAATATAGAATAAATTTATCAACATTTAATTTATAGTATTGGTATAAATTACTTCAAGATAAAAACAGAAACTTTAATGAAAAATTATTTTTTAAGCAATCCCTCTTAATAAAAAAATTCTATTATACCAAATTGAAGTATAAAATTCAAAATACCATAGTTGGATTATGTTTAATAAAAATTAACGATTTAAATATTAAAAAAATATAAAATAAAATTTTACTATGTAAATACTGTAAAAGAAAACATAGATTCTAATTAAAAAATAGTATTTTCACTATTCATTGGAAAAACTATATTTTTAGAAAAATCCCAACCATTCCTCCAATGATAATTTTAGTTTCACGATTTAAAAATATTATTTTATTTTATTAAATAAAAGTTCAACAATTTCAAGAATTCAATTATAATATTTTGAGACAAAAATCTATAAAAATCATTTTTGAGAAAAACATATTTTTTGAAGAATAAAATGACTTTACTAAAAATTGAGTTATTATTTAGTAAAAATAAATAAAAAAATATTTCATGAGTAAGAAAATTATATATATATATATATTGAATCCTTTTCATACCCAAAAATTCAATGTCTAGGATATAATTATAATAATATTTCATCATTCTCTTAAGCTCAAAGATTTGTATTGTATAGGCTGTCGAACATTATGGTCTTTTAAAATATCAGCGTGTTACATTATTCCCCCCTCTTTATTAAATTTCACGAATGAAATTTCATATTACATACTATGGTTAAAATAGGGGAGAGTACATAAACTTCATGTATTTCTATTGTTCCCAAGCATCCTCCTCGTGTTTATGGTTTCGCCATAATACTTTGACTTGGTGTGCTGTTTTGTTATATAGAATATTACCTCTATAGTCCAATATTCTCTCTTAATTCTTCCCTTAAGAGACATAATTTTCTTGATATACCACCATTTAACTTAGTAAATTTGAGAGATCTCTTATGTACATCCACAAGAGGGACACATTGAATATGTAATGTAATTATGATAGTGATGATCAAAGTGCTAGTCGATATGACACAACTATAATGCAATCAAGATTCTCAAAGTGGATAATATTACCAAAAAAACTTACCCTTATTCCCAAATATCATGAATATATTCTATTGAAATATCTAGTTAAGCACTTTATCTATGATATCAAAATCCAGGTCTTGTTGATTGTTTTCTACATAGCTCTTATGTTGACTATTAGCACTCATGATGTGTTTCTAAATAGAAACGAACCTTATTACCATTTCCTCAATAATTTTAGGTTCTAGAAACATATTTTAACCATATATATCCTAATAAAAATGTGTTCAACACATATTTCCATAATGGGATTCATAAGGACCCATTTGGATTCTCTAATGAATGCTATTATTTTACAAGAACTCAACCAGAGAAATATGTTTATCCCATCCTTCTTTGAATTCCATAAAACACTCTCTCATAATGTCTCTGATTTATGGATAGTCTACTCATATTGGTCATCATTTTTGGGGCAACTATCCATTATAATGTTAAAATTAGTCTTTAGATCAAGTTGGAGATTCTTATCTAACTTAGAGGTAAATCTCATATCTTGGCCCTATAAAATCGATAGCAGTGTTCCATGAATCCTCACTACCATGCTAATTTATAGGCATAAATGATGATAAAGTGAAAAGTCCTATCTAATTTAAATGAAGTGAGTATTATTTTTAAGACATTATTACTCAACCCATATAGAGTTATTTCCTCGTGATATCGTTGGAATAGCTGGGAAAATGTCCGTGATGATGTTTTCCCATTTCTATATAGGTATGGATAATTATTGTATTATCCCCTTATTATTTTTCCATTCACCAACCACTTAATGAAATACTAGTCACTTTGATATATATTCCATGATCCCCTTATTCATGTTGTTCCACAAATAGTTCTCTCAGAGATCATGATAGATATTCATACCCCTAGGTGGATGGAGAAGGTCGATTTATATTCATTATTAATTATGTATTTCTTTTTCTAAGGATTTAATGGAACACATATTTAGTAACCAAATATTACAACACTTTTGTCATCATTTTTTAACTACAAAGATTTATCATTCTTATAGATTCCATATTCTACTAAATTTCCACACCATCTCTTATTTCATCCATTATCATCTATAAAAGTGATCTTCGAGTAATCATTTTGAGAAAGGGATGATGATATTCCATCCTTAATGAATCCGATGTCTATACTCTTCATGTCCATGAAGATCAGATCCATATAAATTCTAATAATTTATAAATTTATGAGTCACTTTATACATAGAGAATATGATAATTTGTTTTATTTACTAGGATGGTATTTTATTGAGAATTCGTAGTAATTGATATACTCTATCCATCTTTATAGGTTTATATTAAGAAGATTCTCTATGAATATTTTTTTGAGGCTCTTATGTTTCATATATATTTCACACATATCCCTATAGAGATAATAATTCTCGATATTTAATGAAAAAATCACTATGAATAACTATATATTAGGTGTTTGATATTTCTTATCCTGAAATTTCAACTTCCTTGAGGCATAGGCTATCACTTTGTTAGTTTTAAACATTAAACATCACAAACCCTTATTTTAAGAAACAATATATACTATGAAAAGTTCGTTACATTATAGAAGCATGAGGACTAGTGTAGTGATAATCCTTTTTCCAATTTCTAAAATTTATCTTCACATTTACTAGTATAGAAAAACATTAATCCCTTTTGAGATATCTAGTTTAGCATGTTTTTAAATGAAGAGAAGTTTGTCACAAATTATGGGTAATATCTAGTTAGTCCACGTAAAATAAAGTTCTATATTACAAATGTTGGTCTATGATTATCTGAAATTGGATTTAATATATAAAAGTACAAAAATATCATTTTTTGTGATACCATACCCCATGTAGGATTATTTCCTCATCAAGAACTCACATTTACTATAGTTTACATATAGCTTGTCCATTATCGAATTCGTTAGCATAATATTCAAATTATTTTCATGATACTCATTTATTTTGAAGTATATCATAATATCGTCTATAAATAATAACATATATTTTTCAAGGTAATTTATAAAGACTATTAATTTATTCTATAAATATTTCTCCACCATTAGTGAGTTTAAAGGGAATCACTATCAACCCCGAGTGTTCGTAGATGGTTCATAAAGAGTTTGTGAATTTTTCAATGAATATCCCCAGTGAGTTTCAAATAAAGTGTGTATAAAGGTATATTTTTTTGTACACTAGGTAATGATCGGTTTATTTCCCAATGAACCATTTTTGAATTTATTACCCCAAGAAGAAAATCTGATATATCCACAAACACATATAGCACACAAATAGGGTTTTTGTTTCTTGGAAAAAGCATTATCTATAATTTTTAAAAATTATTATTGTATTTTTTATCACTTATAATTATTCCTAGGTTTATTAAAAATGTATTTCATTCCTAACCCCAAAAAATTACTATACCTTCCATTGATACAAACTACAACAACCCTCACCTTTTAACCCAATTATAAAATGATTTTGATCATAATTTATCAAATAAAAACAACTATCAAAAGTCATAGTGACTTTGTAAGAGGATTTACATAAAACATCAACAAAAAAATTACACATCATTATTTTAATCATAATAATTATTTCCTACATAACTTGAGCCCCTAAAACTACATGGGATATGTTAGGGAAAACTAAGAATAAAGGGTGATCTAAAACCCAAGAAATGAAATTAACATAATAAGGGAGGAAAACATGTGATTCAAAGGTCTAACATGATATTACAAATTATATGACCCATGAGTAATCAAAAGGGATAATAAAAAATAACATTTTCTCATAAGATACTAGAATGATAATTTTTTTAAGAAACAGAAAACATGACATAAGCATAAGTCAAGTCTATCTACCAAGACCACATCACACGGTGGACATTGTTGAATTGTGGATTAGGTTTACTCCCTAATACCATATGTTACATATAATGATACAAAAAATTAACCAATTAATTGGATAAATATCTATGTGGTACAATCATAACATGTTCATGATTATGTCTTGAAAAAATAAAAATCAATCAAATAGAATAATACTAAGAATCACCCATGGAAAAGAAAAGTGATTCATAATATTGTCTCGTATCATAATCTAACGAATCCATGTAATGATTTCAATAATATGAAAGAATTAAATATTATGGATGTTCATATTTAATTACAGAATCATAGGTCTAAAAATTTTGTGTTCATATGGGAATAAAAACATTAAATGAGCATTACATAAAAGGGTAATGGGATATAAAGGTTCCCCTTAAATGAGATTGATTTGAATGAAAGAACCATATAAATGAACTTATGTAATGTATTACCCATAAAATGAAGGTATAATATGATAGGTATATATTAAATTACATATATACCTAATTTATAAAAAATCCATAACATTGAAGAGACAGAGAGAGTGATTTAGAGAGACATTGGTTATAACCCGAAGAAAATGGTGGTTTCTGGAGAAACCTTATGATTGAGAAAATACTATATAATAAATATATATTTAGTATTCATGTATTATAGAAATATAATCATATATATGATACCATATATGTTTTTATTATATTATATTACAACCTATTTATTAATAATTCTTAGTTAAAACAATTATTCTAGGTGACAATTGCATCATTTTTAGGCATGTTTTGGTTTTGTATTCTCAATAATTATGCATTGGTGATGGTTACATAATCTCTAGAATAATAATAATAAAGAAAATATAATGTATATATATATATACTCATCCATAAAAGGAACATATAAAAAAGTGAATTACACTATTCAGGGAGATGATAGGTTTCATGTACGCATGAACAATTTTTCAATTTTCATTGGCTAAAAGGAATAAAATGTAAATAATAATTAATACTTAGAAAATCATAAAAATATTATCAATAAATTATATCATTATTAAATATATTATTATATCCAGCCATTATAGGTGGTGATGGAAAGCAGATTACAACGGTTTATGAAGTTGTTGTTTGTTGTACAAGTGAACAATGATTTCATTTCCCATATGATGGATGAGGAGAGTGATGTAAGTAAGGAAATTAACATTATAACATATATTTATATGGTATATATTTGTGTTATTATTTACTATTGTTTTAGTAATATATTCATTAGTTAGACGGAGAAATATAACTAAAACCATGGGTTAATGACTATACATATTCTTCAGACATATTTCTATGCTTTCCATATTAGTCCCCATAAGCTTGGTATTTTCCCGAAATAATACCTATAAAAAATGTGTAGGGACTTTATTTAGGTATTTTTTCATGTTTTTCCAATGTAAAAGGATTTTTATGCGTGAATAAAAGAGGAGGGGAGGTTCCCTTTTACAAGTGAGTGGGGGGGGGGGACTCGGAATTTAATAAAAATTTAATATATATAAATTAATTTAAATGAATATAGGATAAAAAATAAAATAATTATAATATATTATGAGGAGTATAAATCCTACCACATAAATTATTTTACATGGTTTGATTAGGTTTTTACCCATATTTTCTTGTTTTAACTCATGTTAACCATTTTGACAATTACTGTGATAATGATGTTTTATACTATAGATGTGAAAATATTGTTTATAGAAAAGGAAAATTGACCCATTAATGGACGATAGTTGTTATTATAATAAAATAACAATATATTGGCTTAATATAGGTTCCTATAAGTTTTAATTCATTTAATAAATTACTATTTATAATAAAATTACTTCATTGTTATTATTAGAACTATTCAATTAATTTCACATTAAAAACAACATTATTACCCGAGAATTGAAATATAATCCATAAAAATTATATATTATGTCTTTTTTATTAACATATTTTATGGTACATAATATTTAATTCAAATAAAATTTATTTTAACTCTTTTAATATCGTTTTTACCATTCTATTAGTTGAATAAATATTGTGTCAGCATTGTATAAGAATTTAAGGAAATTATTTAATCCATAAAAAAATAAATAAATATAAATGTTAAAAAATAATAATTCATATTTAATATTAGTATTTATAGTAAAAAAGAAGTTTTCTTTATCCCTGTAATAAAATATAATAGAAATTAAAAGTAAGAAAGTGACATTTTTTACTTTACCTTTTACACAATCCTTAAAAATGTCAAAATAAAATACATATGCCACAAAGTTGAAATATTTTCTATACATGGATTTACATGGCCAAAATAGAATAATATAAAATAATAAATTCGTGTTTTATAGTCAATTATTAGTATTTATCATATTATTTCTTACCGTTTACTACCTTATTTACCCTTACCGTGGTGATACTTATTTACTATGGTTAATATTCATTTTGAAAAAAAATAAAAGTGAACTATTTACCAAATGAAGACTAATAAAATTAAAAATATGGAATACATTTTTCTAAATTTAATTAAGATAAGTTTTATAATTTAATTTTATGTAAAAAGTATAAATGAAGTGAAAAAAACGGTCTTAAGA
Organism: Viscum album; assembly: GCA_963277665.1. Lineage (NCBI taxonomy): Eukaryota > Viridiplantae > Streptophyta > Magnoliopsida > Santalales > Viscaceae > Viscum > Viscum album. The sequence goes on along the minus strand of OY728161.1, from coordinate 140,320,672 downwards.
AAATGCCTTTTAAGTATATTTTTTTATATCAAAATCATGTTCAAAATTCATTCCAATGAACATAATTATATTAATTTTATTTAAAATTACAGAATTAAAATTTTAAACTAATCAAAAATATAATTCTACTCTATACATATCAATGAATATAATATAGTTTTTAATAAAAATCAGTATTTTCACTATTCATCGAAAAATAAATATGTTCAAAAAATACCAAAAATTACCCTATGATAAATTTAATATGATGATTTAAAATATTAATTTAATTTTATCATGTACATTTTCTAAATTTTTCATAAATTAATTATCATATTTTCCTAGAAAGATAAATATAAATAATTCTTCGATAAAACATATTTTTGATGAATAAAATTTATTTACAAGAAATTTATTTCTAACTTATTAAAAATTAATCAATAAATATTTATTGAGTAAAAATATTAATTATATATTTAATAGTTTGGTTAATATTATTCATACTTGCCTATTTAATGGCTATGTAATAACTATAATAATATTTCATGGTTTAATTAATCTTGTTGTTGAGTGTTCAATAAAATCCCCAATACTGTTTTCACAATTTAGTCTACTATGGGAGCCACCCCATACAATCTTTCCATTCATGGTAATTTCATCCCTCTGTAAAATCCCACATCATAGGCAATATATTTATCCCTTATAATCAACCATAAAGAATTTTCCTTGATTATACACGTGGGGCTCCTGAGTTTCTAGAAGATAATTCTATGAAGTAGGGCAGGTTGTCCCTATCATGAAGAATTACAGGATAATTTTACAAACTTGGGTAAAATAATTGGTTAGGTTTGTTAAATATGTAGAAACATAATTTATTTACAAATTGAATCCAATAATCTGGAATTATAATCACAATTCTATCATAAAATAGAATATTATACCTTGGGAGATGAGAGTTGGATAGTTTCTATAAAGGAAGTGCATAATAAGTTCAAAATGAACAGGGTTTGGATAGTGATTGAACCACATAATGATATTTTAGTTTATAGCATTTAAATGGGTCTTCAAAATTAAGTGTGATGAGAATGGAATAATGGTTTAGGTTATGGTCAAAATTATTTCTAAGCATTATAATTAGTAATGGGGAATTTATTATGGTGAAACTTTTTTAACGGTAACAAGAGTTTAATTGTAGCACCACATTACACTTTTCAGGCACTCTCTTTCTCTTGTTTTTATTTTTTATTAGTTTTGATTTTACTATAGAAACTTGGATTCTAACAGCTTGTTGGGAATTTATATATTTTATAATGGGATTAGACATTATGTAATGGTCTCCATGAATATTTTATAATGCTATCTCAGGCTGTGAAAGGTTTACATGATATGTCCATGGCTAACATCTTGTGATGGAAAAGATCATGTTTTTATAAAAAGGTGAAATGTGTTTTTGGAGTTTTTATTCTTCATGGATTTCATGATAGGTAATTTTATTACACTCCATATCATGAGTTATGGTTTTCTGTAAATCATATAAGTGATTTTAATTTCACTCAATCATGTAGCCTCCCTCTCTCAACCTGGATCTAACCCTATTCTATTTTGGAGATCACCTCTCCTTGTAGATCATATTCTTGGTGATCAATCATTAGGGTTATTGTATTTATATACTATGGGTAATTATTCCTTTGGTTCTTTGTTCCTTTGGTTGTGGATACTACAATGGATATGTTTATGGTTTGTATTCATGATCAAATAGTTTCTTATATCTATGCTTTATAGTTTCTTGGTGTTCCTTATATTTTTATGGCTGATCACTTGGTTTCTAATTAGAATTTTCTAAAGAATATTGTATTATACCATTTTAGGTATTAGTTTCTATAAAATTGTTAGTTTTATATATTTATTATCAATCTTAAAAAATACCTTTGGGGTTTCATTTAATTTAAGTGATTAGTGGTTTTAAATAATTATTTTGAATGATAAATATTTATAAAGGGGTTTTCTTTAAAATATATACTGATACAAAATTAGAAGTGGGGTTTTCAAATAATTATGTTGTTTTTATTGGATGTGGAAAATATTTTATAAACAATGAGCATCATTTTTAAACTTAATTTGAAAAACATAGCACTGTCGGAACCATGGGTGCATTAGGAAATAGACATATGCAGCTGTAGTGTCTGTGGCACTACTAGATGTTGTTTTCATGCTATTAACAGACTATATATGGAATCGATATTGGTTGGATCCAAAATTTGGATTAATTTAGGATCATTTATGTATATTATGTATTTTCCCATAGGATTGAGCTCCAATGAGGGTGTGCTCAAGCATTTACAAATTTTTATCACATGATGGCTTTTATCATGGATTGCTGCTAATAGGTTTTTATATAAGGTTGTATCACACGAAATCACATGGTGTAATATCATGGATATGTGTTTACTGGCATACCATATAATGCACCGATATAATTTACTCTTTTTTCACTTATACTTTTTATATTTATGGTTTGAGAATATGAAATTATTTTTTGAAAAACATAATGAAATATGATATTCTTATGGTTTTGGGTTTCTGAAAATTATTTGTAAAATTGTTTCTATTTTAGAAGATAGAATGATTATATTATTGATATTAGAAATTGTATAGTCTCTATGGTGGTATCATACAAGGATTTTTTATGATGCCAAACATTATTACATTGGGTGGTTTTAGATGCGGTATTGAAAGATATTGGTAAATTGAATTGAATTATTTAGTATATTGGGTTCTGATTTCATATTTTACTTCATAGAGAGGTGTTTTGATGGTGACTGTTGGTAAAGTGAATATTTTTAATACAATATGATTTAGACGATTTTATCTTATATTGTATGGGTTTTGGTCATATAAATCTTTTATTCCATATTTTACTCGAGTTTTGTGTATTTTTTTATATATTTATGTCTTTATTATATTTTTTTACAGCACCATGCGATGGTCAGCTTGGGCATATGGTTTGGTCGACCTGGGTGGGTCTATTAAAAATTTTATCAAGGCATGGCTCAACTAGTATCATGTTAACACTACCAGAGTTTGGTTCTATTTCTTGGATATACATGAGTTAGGACTGTTATAATTCATATAGTAAGTGGAGGAAAGGGGCCTAGATTGGTCACATCTGTGACTGAACCCGCTTTACCATGGGTAGTCATGGAAGTTTTCCCATAAATGATACATTGGGTTTGAGGTATATAGAATTATATGTATGGGTTTTTTATTTAAATACACCTACTCATTTTTATATAATGTTATTCATCGGTAGAATCCTTAAATTGATTAAAATTATTATTATTTTAAACATTTGGTTTGAATTCTTGAGGTGGGCCTAATATTTTGGAATGCGCTCATGATCTAATTGGTTATTGACTTGTGTTTCTTATAAAATTATTCTAAGAAGAGATATTCCAAATAAAATAGTGAAAGATTACGAATATGTTTCAATGGTGAATCCTCCCATGGACCATCCATTGGTAAAAGTTATAATCTATAATATTCAGAATCTAGGTCATGTCGGTGTCTCAAACCCAAGACATGTGGTTGATCATGGCACTAAATTTACTAAGAGTCATATACATATCTTCAAGGGTGATAAATGAACCTAGAAATATGAATAGTGGCATGAGAAGATATAGGGGATCTTCCATTTCTTGGTGAATCCAAAAGAATATAAGATGGTTTTTTCCACATACACACTCACGTGACTTGAAAGAGGATTATGAGACTCTATTATGTAAGATAAGATGAATAAAGATATAACCTAGTCTTCCATCAAGAAAATATTAAATCACATGTTTTACCTTCATACTGATATGTACGACAAATACCCAGGAGTTTATGACCCTGGAGTTGGGAGTGTATACCATTCGGGATTATTCCACCCATTTTCCTACGTTGGTGTATATGGCATCAGATATTGTCACAAATGAGTACCTAAAGGCTCTTAGGATTTAGTTAGGAATGAGGCCTAAAATTAGATAAATGTTTATTATCATGTATCTCTCGACCTTTATGGAGGTAGTTGAAAAAGTATCTCTTCTTGAGGTAGACATATATCGAAAGAATTGTTTGGATGGATATTTGTTAGGTGTAGTTATTAGCTAATGTGTATCTTTTATATAGAAACTGAGTGAAAAGGTAGCTAGTTTTCTTCAGAGATAGAGTTGAGAGAATCCCCATGACATCCATAGATTTCATTAAATTAGTTTGGGAGGCACAGTCATACCGTTCCAAATTGTGTAGATTCTCCCAATAATTTTCATCTTTGTGGTCGATCTGTACATCTAAAATGATTAGTTTGATGAGATATCATATGGTATTAAGGAAAGATCAATATTCACCAATGGTTACCAGGTTCATGAAGAATACTCCAAAGGGTGTTGTTCCTATTCTCAAGATTAGGGGGTGTTCGTGTGGCTAATAATGATCTGGAATGGTATGATACCCGACCTCTTTGTGAAATAGAGTATGTACTGAGGGAATCTGAAATAGAGATAGATATAGTAAGATGTAAAATGTTTATTTCATATTCTATTGTTCTAGAACATCTTCATAAAGTTGATACTCGTTATTTTATAACATCAATGTTAGTTTACATGTTGGGATTTCATTCAGAACTAGTTCCATACTTTTTGGATCTTTCAACACCTTTTATAAAGAGGCCTGAACAACATTATATGAGCATCATGTGTTAGTTGATGACATATAACTATGAGGAGGTATGTGATTTTTTAGTTCCTGGTATCAAAATAATTTTATTTATTATGACCATGGATTGGATGATCATTATTGAGGCCTAGAAAGACTATTATCATGATCAGGTACTATTCTTGTCTACTAATTGGGTTACTCATGTCTTTCAGTCTGAGTGTGACTCTAAATCAGGAAGGGAATGGCTTATCATTCCTTATTATAGGTAAATCCCATACTAGTTTTTTGAGATTGTTTTGGATGGATTTGACCCTTTTTTATGTCGTCGACTTCCTAAAATGGTGTGTTCATACCCTAATGTCTTTTTTGATGATTTATCTAGTTTAACACAATATAGAGAGGTGGAGTTTATGATTGAAATTCTACCCAGTATTTTGTCTATTTCTATTTCATCACATCGAATAGAACATTCTCTATTTATGGAAGTTAAGGTCGACCTTGAGGGCCTAGTAGATAAAGGATTTATTATTAATAGCATGTCACCGCGATCTTCACCAGTACTCTTTTCTAAAAATCCATATAGAGAATGTATAATATGTATTGATTATTTAAAGAATGATTGGGTGAAAGTTAATCAAAAAATACATTTACCTAGTATTGATGATATTTTTTTTTTGGAAAACATAGGGGGGAATGTCGGATTCCAAATATTTACATGTAGTCAGGGTAACACCATTTCAGTATTTTTGAAGAGGATATACCTAAGACAACACTTATGATCTAGTATGAGAATGTTGAGTTTTTAGTTATGCCATTCGGTCTGACTAATTCTCCTGTGGTGTTTATGTATATAAAAACCATATCTTTCATCGGTTCATTGACAATTTCGTAGTTTTATTCATTGATGATATTTTTGTGTACTCCATGTCATAGGAGGATCATATGAACCATTTGGATGTCATTATTCATACCATGATGGAATAGAGTCTAATTAGTAATCATTCTAAATGTGAGTTTTTTATATGTGAAGTGACATTTTTGGGGGCATGTGATATCTGGGAGGGTCATCTTAGTAGATCATGAAATGATAAAGGATGTTTTTTCATGGAGTCACCCCAAAATTGTTTTTTTGATCCATAGCTTCTTCGGTGTGGCTAGTTAATATAGAAAATTTGATCAATATTTCCCAAAAACTCAAATATTTGATGACTTCTTTAACCCACAAGGGTATAATGTATGAGTAAATTGAAAAATGATAGATATTTTTTTAGCAGATTTAGGTGTGTTTGACTTCATCACTATTTTTTATTCTTCTGAATAATGATTTATATTATGATGTATTATGTGATTCTTCTAGAACGGGATTGTGATGTGTCTTGATTCTACAAAATTTGGTGGTAGCCTATGTATATTTCTAGTAATTCCCGAAGGAGAATAACCACCCAACTAATGATATTCAATTAGCAGTGGTTATTAATTATGTCAAAATGAGGTGGCACTATCTCTTGAGGGAGTATATTACTATTATTTGTTATGGTAATATCCTGAGAAATATTTTTACTCTTATAGATCTAAACTTGCAACTGAGCCATTGGGTGGAGTACCTTTATAATTTTTATTTTGATATTTTGTACAACCTTGGGAAGGTAAAATTGGTTCCCAATGTTTTTTATACACAATTATGAAGAAAAGTCATGAAGGAATTATTTTAGGAGTGGTATCTGATGATTCTATTTGCTGAGATGTTCTAGGGAGTAAAATAGGTTGGTCAACCAGTGTTCTTGGATTTGATAACAGCCGTATAATATTTTAATGAGAGATTAAAACTCTACCCTATGACATACACTAAGTGAACGTGCTTAGGTAAATGAATTTATGAAGGGTAGATCCTGGGTGAGTGGTCTCAGTCTCATATTGGTTTTATATTCTTCTATAGAAGGTTGGTTGTTCTATTTTCCTTGTGTCAATAATTGAAGTAATGAGGATGCCATTCTTGTTCTTCTGTGTACCTTATGGCTACAAAGATTTATAATGATTTGAGACATCAGTATTGGTGGTATGGGATAATATGGTCAATTGTTTATTTTGTATCACAATTCATTACATGTTAGAGAATTAAGGTGAAATGCGAGAGACTAAATAGTCTATTTCATCCCTTACACATTCCATTATTAAAGTAGGATTCTATTTCCATGGATATAGTTATTATTTTTCTATTTGCTCCTAGTGAGATGGATACAATTTGTGTTACCATTGATCGAATTATGAAATAAACAGATTTCATCCCTATAAAGAAGTTTATGAAGGTAGAATAACATGAGGGTATTTTATATCCAATATATTCTGATAATTCAAGGGGTTCTCAATGTGTTTTTATCTAATAAGGATCCAAGGTTCATATAGAGGTTCATGAATGGTCTATCGGGATGATGGGATCCCATGTTATATTAATCACCGATTTTCATCCAAAAATGGATGGAATGATAGATGGATTTATCTAGGTTCTCAAGGTTATGTTTTGGGATTATGTTCTTTATTTTGGAGGATACTGGGAAAAGAATTTTCCTCTGGTAAAATTTTCATATTAAAATATTTATCAATAGTCAATTAAGATGGATTCCTTTGATGATTTAAATGGATGACCATGTATATCTCCCATTCTCAATGAATATTTGGTAGATTGGTCCTTGGTTGGGATAATTCATGATCATTACATGAAGAATATGGTGAAATTGATCCAGGAGAGATAGATCACAACATAGAGTCATCAGAAATTTCATGCGGACCATCATCATCACCTATTGGAGATTGAGTTTGGTGATAATATTTTTATTAGAGTTTCAAATTTCATTAGAAATAATCAGTTATGTATGAAATGTATATTTCCACCAAGGTTTGTGGGCCCATTTGGTATCATTGGATAATTGGGAAAAGTGGCATATTGGTTGGAATTTCCATCTAGTTCAACATATATCAATGATGTGTTTCGTTTTTCCATGATGATGAGGTATATACTAGTTCCCTCCTGTGTTATTTAATGAGAGAATGCTGATCATTATAATGACACCACTTTGGTTGAGGAACCAATTAATATTATTAATCATCATGAGATGGTACTGTGTGGTACAACAATTCATCTTGTCTAGGTATTGTGTCAGTGTTGATTGGATAAACACAAGATGTGGTGTATGAATTCATAGATGTGGTATCATTGAAATTAACTTTTTATGAGTATAAGAATTTGAGGTCTCTTTGGGGGAATACAATGTATATGATGGGGATATTGTAACACCACATTAAAATTTTTATTTATCATCTTTCATGTGTTTTAATTTTCATTATTGGTTTTCTATTTACTATAGAATCCAGGCTGTTTACTTCCTTTTTGGTGTTTTCACATCATGGAATAATATTGCAAGATGGGAAATGATAACAAAATAGATACTGTGAAATAGGCTCAAGAAATGAATGGTTTACATTTCATGTAAAGGGTTCATGTCATGTAATGGACAAAATTAGTTTTCTATAAAAATAAAAAGTGTTTTTAGCATTTTCATCCTTCATGGAATTCACAACGTCTAATATTATTGAAAACTATATAAGTGTTGTGAATGTAGATTTCTAGGATACCAATGAACTGATTTTTATTTCATTCAAACATTCCTCCACCAAATCGACAACAAGATATCACCCTATTAAATTTTTGAGATCTTTAATCCTTTTTTACCATTTATTTGGTGATCAATCATCACCTTTTTTACAGTGAGCCCCTTTGAGAAAGTGTTCCTTTCAATTATTTATTCCATTGGTCAAGGATATTGTGTTAATTTCATTTATAGATGTAATTCATGATTAGATAATGTTTTATATTAATACATTGATGTTTCATTCAATTATTTGTCTTTCAAATGAGAATCTCTTGGATTCCAACCACCTTTGTTAAAGGTGATGAGGTTTATACCATTTGAAGGTAGCTGTTTATATACAAGGGGTTAATTCAATGAATTGGTTATTTTTGTAATTAAATTAATTTGTGTTGTTTAATTGAATATAATTCATTTTCAATTTTAATGCATTTCATGGAAGGATAAATGTTTATAATGGATTTTTCTATATTTTTTTTTTCTGATTTGGAAATGGGGTTTTTTAAAATATACAGCGGTTGGGATTGGATTTAAAAAATGGTTTATATATTGTGAGAATAGTATTGAAATTAAATTTGGAAAGCTTGGAACATTGGGAACCTTAGGTGAATTAGTAAATATACATAGGTTTCAAAACCCGAAGCTTCAATGGTACACTTCTCTTTGAATAATACAATAGCTTGCGTTGTACCCAATTTTGAGTTCTAACACAGCACAACCAACGAAAGTAGCCATTATGAATAGTAATAAAGAATTTTTGAATTTTTATAAATTTTTTATCAAAATGAATTTAATTTTTGGATTTGGAATATCAAATCTAACTTAGGGTGATTTTTTGGTAGTTTTTTGAAAACTTTATATTTGTTTTGAATAGTGAAAAACATTGCGTTATTGTTTAAAACTATTTTTTATTTAAATAATTTTTTATTTTATTTAAATTTATTTTATGTCAAAATAGATACATAATACCTATATTAGTTAAATGTAATTCTTCTAAGTCATTTTATAATAAAATTAGACGTATAAATTGATATTGAATTTTTTAACATCTTTAACCCACCTCTTAGTAATGTTAGAAAATTTGCATAAAGCGTAATTTTACTGCTTTTGTGAATTGAATTTCAAAAATACGAGAGACAAAGTTGAAATCATTATATAAAATGTGGTTCAATAGGATGAAAATAATTTTTGATGAATTGTATTTTTTGAATTTTATTTACCACGGTTTAATGTTAATAGGACATTTAAAGGTAAAAATCATATTATAATTACCCTAAAAAATGTCTTAATTCTATTGGATAAGTTATTTTCAACAGAAATCAATATTAGGAATAAAATATGGTCCTTTTGGTCCACATGGATTAGATTAGGACATTTATTGTTATTTTATACATGAGATAAATTTGACTAAAATTATTCATTAGAATGACAATGATATTTCTTACATAATGATATTTTATTTATAACTTTTAGACATAAATTAATTAAATTTATTGATGACACAACATTGTCCGAGTAATTACCTGATTATTGAAAGACTAAAATAATTGATATTATAAATATTAATATAATTATAAATTGATACTTTTGATGTATTCAACCAATTTTATAGGTTAATATGACATTTTAGGGTTGATGAAATAATTTTTTTTGATGTTATAATGCTTTTATGACTTTCACAAAAACCAAATACTAAATAGTGTCCAAGTTGACATAAATGAGTTTTTAAAACAAAAACTATATTATTAATTGATATAATATTCCTAAAAATATAATGTTCCAACATAGGACATAGATAAGGTTATATTTATCTATAATGAACCAATTGGATATATCTTGGATTTTTATGGTATGTTTGTTAACCATTTGTTATAATAACACAAGAATACAAGGTAAAAGTTAAACAATTGAACTAAGAGTTAAATATAAAAGATAAGGTCAATATGGTGACCTAAACCTGTATAAAACATATTTGCTGAGAGGTTTTTGACCCAGTACCACCTTATCCTCTAAATAAATCTTTCTAGATCCATTATAAATCAGATATGACTGTATAATAAAATAATATTTCAAACTTTTCCTAAAGTGACCCTCCCCTCTCTTATAAAATGGCACTTCCCCTTCTCTTAATTTCACACCTCCAAAACCATTTGGATCCACCAAAACCTACTCAAATATCTTCCCAAATTCCCTCAATTTAACCTAGAGGCATTACATATATCATAAATCCATACTAAGGATCCATTTAGATCAAATCAAAAGGAAGCACTAGAAGAAGAGGTAATAATTTCATCACCTCTTTCAAAGTTCTTTTCTTCTTCCACTTCCTCTTAATTTTTTTTTTCCATAAAAAAATAAATCTTCTAGTACATTATAATTACTTTTATTTCATTATAAATATGGTATACCTATATTCAATATTCTATCCATCCTATGAATGACAACATCACCATACGTGCGTATGTTTGGCTTACCGTCTGCAAGTCGTGGTGTAGTTTGTTATTCAACACTTAATTATTTGGATGTGTACAATAATGAGTACAACTGATGTAAATAATAGATATAACATGTTAATGATTCCTCATATATGATATACCATCAAATTACATAATATTTCATGATTAATAAAATGATACCGTCGCTCGTGCGTATGTACAGAGTACCGTCTCCATGAACACGATAAGATTCATTTCCCCATCATAACCATTAAAGAATAATTTTCATTTGATGGCTAAAAATTATGTCCAGGAACATAATATCATTCTGGATATGAACCAAATATATTCTATCCATATCAAACATAACTTATGTAACAAAACATATAAATCAAAATGAATCAATTAACACCCGAAATAATGACACTACTAAAATATTATTAACAAATAAATATTATAGGATCATATATGATATCATATTTATGTATTTAGTTCTTGTATAATTTCATAACAGTGATTTTCTTTATTATATATGAGTTTAATGCACCTTCTACCAAGTAAAAGTAAAATGTAATGGTTAATTCTACAATCCATTCATTATTCGAGGTTCTTTATACGTGAGTATTTATGGGGACTCTTTATCATCCACATCCATGTTTCTTAAAAATGCATTTCAAAGGATTTTTTATATTTTCTAGACTATGGGTTCAAGTCATTTATACCCTTATTTTATTTTTTATAAAATGTTTGTAAAGGAATCTTTTTGACATTTTCCAAACAGGGCCCCTTACGACCTTTTCTTCAAAATTAATGAAAGATTTTTTTAACTTATATAGAGAGTGTGGCTATTTTCTGCCGCTATAACACCTTCAAAGTCTCCATTACATGATTATAAGAAAATTTTGAAAATAAATGTATTATTTTATAAATATGTTATTTTTAAAATATTTACAAATAGAAAGAGATATTTCTCTAAAATAGTTTTGATTTTATCTATGTCAACATCCCATGATTGATTTTACACTTTTTTGAAGTTGATTTATTATGATAAAATATTCTATATTGTATTGAATGTTTTGTGATATGTATTTATATGGATGTGTTATTTTAATACCATTCATGGTTTATAGAAAATGTATTTAAATTTCATATTCTAGTTTTAATATGAATGTTTATGTTTTGTTTCAACCTTTTCATATGATGAATTCATTAGACTTAGTAAGTGACGGGTGCAGCCCGTTGTAGCTCCTCGATGCATAATTAGGTCTCATAAGATAATCTAGTATCCAGGAACAAGGCTTTTAGAAAATATTATTTGTAGTCTTGGTATGAGGCCCTGAATATGTGGTTATAATTTCTGTCATTATGCATTACATCCTTATTAAATGGGATATTGATATTGCATGTGATTATTCAACTAGTAGAATATCCCTCTGAATAAGTAAATGGAATTATTTGATTTATCTTTTCCATATTATGCTGATGTTTTTGATTAAAATTCTTTTGTTTTAGTCTTATACATTGCCTTAAATGTTTATGATTATTTTTGAACGTTTCCGCTATATTGTTATCCTTACTAAGCACATAAATTAACCCTTTCAAGGTTTTATTTTTCCCAAGATGTGAAGAAGTATATTATGGCTGACCATCAAGAATAGTCTAAGGGATATGAATTGGTTCAATGGAGACAATGTTGTTGTTTTTCATTTTATAATGTATTGTAAAACTTATGTATGTATCATGTACTTCCAAGGCTACTAAACTAATCAGTATTTAGGGATTTGATCACTTGATATCATTCAAATGTTATGTAATAATGCACTGACTCTAGGAAACTAGGGCCGGGGTGTTATAGTTGGTATCAGAAGATGTTTAGTACAAACCATGTAAGATAGAATTAGAAAAACTCTGATTAGTGAACATTAACTGAAGATATAATTAGAGGGATTAGTATAGAAAACATCCTATAAATTTGGTAATGTAGAGATTTTATGCATATTCTAAGAAATAAATCTTTGTCTCGATATGAGCAGGTAGAGGCGGATCTGGCACAAATGTACCTAGGAGTGAAAACATCAATAAGGAGTTTTGGGCTTTACCCGGGGTATCTAGGTAAAAAAATGGTCCTCGCTGCACTCTTGGTAATGACACACATGGGGGATATAATTAGGATAATTCAAATTTTATTTTCAAACCATTATGAAGTATTTATGAGTAAATACCTCCATGAAGAAAACATTTTTTTATGATTATTGATTATATGCATAAACAATTCAATTTATGTTAGGTATTTTAGTATTTTGGAAATATGTAATACGATTCATAAATTAATCGAGTTTATGTCATTGTTTATAAATGGTTCCTAGTGGAAGGAATGGAAACCGTATCAACTCACATAATCCATGTTGGGATTTAACTCCTACTCATGATATTTATAGTTGAACGGTTGATAAAACCGATGATGAACAACTTATCACCCTACTAGGATAACTCACGCATGTTATGATTAATAACCTTACCCGTATAGGGCACCCTAATCCACAACATGTAGGATTAATGTTAGAAAGATTAATGAGGAAAAAACCACCAACATACATTGGGACTACAAGCCCATTTTTAGCTGACCAATGAATAAATTACATAGAGAAAATATTTTATGCTTTGGGGAGTAGTGAAAGGGAAAAAGTTTTTGTTGTAGTTTATCGCCTCACTAGAGATGCAGATCAATGGTGGTCATTAATTAAAAACACAAAAGTGGATAAAGAAGTATCAAATAAGGAACATATGGAGTTTATAGAACATTTATTAGAAAAATACCTTCCCCGTGACCATCGATTAGATATGGAAATACAATTTCAAAGTCTGAGGAAAAAATGAGGATAAGTATGTTTCAAAGTATGAAGCGAAATTTACAAAGTTAGCAAGGCATGAAGAAAATTTTATAGTTAACCCAAGGAGTATGAATTATCGATTCATTGATGGGTTAAAACCATTTCTCCATTGATAATTTGTTTCACAGTCTTTATCATAGTATGAAGATATTGTCTCATGTTTTACCAAGACAAAAAATTAATTCTCTATGTCTTACAACTTTTAAGAAAAGTAAGAGAAAAAGAGATCTAATGAACACTCTGGAAATGGAAATAAGGGGAAGGATGGAAAAGTTGAATTTCTATCCTGTAGTAAATGTTGTAAGAAACACCTCAGTACTTTCATGAAGGGAATGTGAGTCTATTACAAGTGTGGTGAAAGAGGCCACCAAGATTGTGATTACAAGGTAAAGAAAGAGGCTCTCAATGACGAATTCTACAATTGTCGAGAAATGGGGCATTATGAAAATGAATGTCCTAAGCATCAGGGAAAATTACTTCAAAAAATTACAAGGGAGAGAGGACAAGATTATGCAATCATTACTGCAGATGTTGAATCTTCGAATGACAAGGTGGAAGGTAATTTAATGGTTTTCTCAAATTTATCCAGTGCTTTATCTGATTATGGATCATCTAATTGTTTCATATCTTCCCAATTTTATTAGAAAATTTGATATTTCCAGTTTGATTTAACAAGAGATTCATCAGTCAAAAATACTATGGTAAGTATCATTGCAACAATGTTTTGTGTATCAGTTACCATTAGAGAATATAAATGTTCTTTATCTGCTGATCTCATATTCATACCCAAGATTTAATTTTATATAATTCTCAATATGGATTGGTTTTCAGACCTTGATGCAAAAATTTATTGTAAGAAGAAGGAGGCTACAATTTTTGATGATGATAAAGAGTACCTTATCTTTAAAGAAGAAATGTCACATATGATTCATAACTAGATCCACCCCTAGTATCTCTACTAAATTCAATTATAGGGGAGGAAGAGAGTGAAATAACTATATGTGAGGAATGGAATGTTCAAAATGAGGACGTACCTATTGTGAAAGAATATGTTGATGTGTTTCCAAAGGATTTACCTAAACATCCTCCAGAATGAGAAATTTAGTTTTCTATTGAATTTATTCATGGTTCAAGGCCCATATCGAAGACCACTTATAGAATATCCACTATGGAATAAGTGGAACTAGAGAAACAACAAAAGGAATTGAGTAATAAAGGATTTATTCATCTCAGTTTTTGTCAATGGGGACCCCTCGTCTTTTTTTAAGAATAAAGATGGATCTATGAGGTTGTTCGTTGACTATATGGAGATCAATGCTATAACAATAAAGAACAAGTATCCCCTGCCTTTCATTGATGATTTATTCGATCAACTTCATGGATCTCAAATATTTTTCAAAGAATGAAATTTTATTTGAATATCATCAGCTGTGTGTGATGAAGAAAGAAATTTCGAAAACAACATTTCGAACTAGGTACAAGCATTATGAGTTTACAATAATGTCTTTTGGAATCACTAATGCACCATCTGTTTTCATAGATATAATGAATATAGTTTTCAGAGAATATCATGATGAATTTATAGTGGTATTTTTTGATGATATATTGGTATACTCAAAAAGATATTAAGATCATGAAAATCACTTGCGCACTATTCAAAAGACTCTTAGAAGAAATGAATTATATGAGATGTTTAGAAAGTTGGAATTCTGGATTTAGGATATTTCTTTACTTGTCCATATTGTCTCCAAGGATGGTATCACTATTGATCTTTATAAGGAAGGAGGAATACAATAATAGAAATCACTGTCAAGTATAACTAAGGTATGTAGTTTTTTTTAGCAGGTTAGTATAGGCATTTCGTCCAGAATTTTGTCCAATTGGCTAACCCATTAACCACGATCACACATAAAGGGGTAAAATTTGTTTGAAAAAACGAGTGTGAAGAATGTATTGATGAAATGGAAAAAATATTAGTCAATGATCCTATCTTGACTCTACCATCGGGGAATTATGGGTTTGTAATTTATAGTGATGCATCAAAGAAAGGACTCGGTTGTGTCCTTATTCAGAATGAAAGAGTTGTTGACAATACATCAAAACATCTAAAAATTAAGGGAAAAACTATCTCACTCATGATCTTGAGTTAGCAGTTGTAATCATTTCTTTTATGATATTGAGACACTATATCTCTGGTGAAAAATGTGATAAATATACTGATCAAAAGATTTTGAAGTATATTTTATCACATAAAGAACCCAACATGAAGTGAAGAAGATGGCTTGAACTACTCAAATATTATGATTTAACTATACACTATGACTATAAAAAGGTAAATAAGGTGGAAGATGCTTTGATCAAAAAGGATCATGGAGTTTTGAACAAGATGAGAGTTGAAAGGCATCCTATATTCATAGATCTAGTAAAGATAGATTTGGGAATAATCATGGAAGGTGAAACATCAATACTTTTTCAAATGGTTTCCGAACCATATTTAATTGAATGTATAAAAATTTCTCAGACAGATGATGAGTAGTTTCAAAAGAAATTTAAATCTATCGATGATTGTAGATTGATTAACATTGTATGTGAAGATGGAATTTTGAAATTTGGGAAAAGTCTTTGTGTTCCTGATATACCTGATCTAATAAGGGAATTATTGGATGATGCTCATAGCTCCAATTTCTCTTTACACCCTGGTAATAGTAAGATGTACAGAAATTTGAAGGAACACTTTTGGTGGGACAAAATTAAGAGAGAGATTGCTGATTATGTGTCAATATGTATGGTTAGTAAACAAGTGAAGGCTGGAAGACAACATACTTGAGGACTCATGCAACCTCATCCCGTACCTATGTGGAAATGAGATGATATTATGATGGACTTTGTCATGGGTCTAACAAAAGAATCCTGGAAGGAATGGTGAAATATGAGTCATTGTTGATCATCTTACCAAGTTAGAACATTTTATTGCTATAAGAGAAGATTTAAGACTGGAATATTTAGCAAGAATATATATTCATGACATTTTAAGACTTCATGTAGTACCCCTATCGATTGTTTATGATGGTGATCCCCGTTTTACATCAATATTCTGGGAAAGTATTCAGAAGGACCTGGATATGAAACTTCGTTTGAGCACTGCCTACCATGCTCAAACTGATGGATAATCAGAACAGACTATTCAAACCTTAGAAGACATGTTGAGATCTTGCTCACTTGACTTTTAGTGTATGTGAGATCAATATTTACCTCTTTTAGAATTTTACTCTAACAATATATTCAATTAAAGTATTTGTATGGTACCATATTTAGAATTATATGGAAAGAGATGCCGCACACAAACTTGTTGGGATGATGTTGTTGAAAGAAAACTCGTAGGTCCAGAACATGTTGGGGAAACAATGGAAATGGTAGAGATTATCAAAACCCACATCAAAGCAGCTCAAAGTAGGAAAAAGAGATATGCTGATAACTGAAGAAAGGATTTGGAATTTCTAGTAGGTGATCATGGTTTCATGAAGGTATCTCCATTGAATGGTGTTATAAGATTCAGTATGAAGGGTAAATTATGTCCCAAGTACATCAGACCTTTCAAAAATCTAGAACAAATTGGAGTTATAGGTTACTGTTTGGAAATTCCGCCAAGTCTCTCCAATGTTCATGATGTGTTCCACGTATCACTGTGAAGAAAATACATGCCTGAACCAATGCATGTACTCACTTATGAAAAAAAGAACTGGAACCTGATCTGTCTTATTATGAAGATCTTTTCAAGATTCATCAAACCATAGAATAACTGTTAAGAAACCAAACGACTCGTCTAGTAAAAGTTCTATGGAGAAACCAAAAGATTTAAGAGGCTACGTGGGAACCCAAGTAAATTATGATAAAAAACCACCTGAATATTTTTATACATTAGTACTCTAGAAATTTTGTTGATGAAATTATTTTAAGGAGGGATAAATGTAACACCCCAAGCTTCCATGGTATACTGCTCTTTGAATAATACAATAGCTTGGGTTGTATGCAAAATCAAGTTTTAACACAACACGACCAACCAAACTAGCCTTTATGAATAGTAATACCCAATTGTTGAATTTTTATAAATTTTATTTCTCAAAATGGACTTCATTTTTAGATTTGAAATATCAAAATTAGATTAGGGAAATTTTTTGGTATTTTTCTGATAACATTCAAAATTTGATGAATAGTGAAAAACACTGTTTTATTGTTTAAAACCTACATTTTATTTAAATTATTATTTATTTTATTTAAATTTATTTTATGTCAAAATAGATACATAATAACTATAATAGTTCAATGTAATTCATTAACGTCATTTTATAATAAAATTAGATGTATAAAATATTATTTCATTTTTTAACATCTTTTAACCACCTTCTAGGCACGTTTACAAATTTGTATAAAACATAATTTTACCTCTTCTATGAATAGAATTTAAAAAATATGAGAGTCGTTGTTGACATCAGTATGTAAAATGTGGTTCAATAGGATGAATATAAATTTTGGTGAATAGTAACTTTGGAATTTTATTTACTGTAGTTAAAAGTAAATAGGATAATTAAAGAAAAAATGATATTATAATTACCATAAAACTTATCTTTATTCTATTGGTTAATTTTTTTAGACCAAAATAATCCTTATTAATAAAATATGATCCTTCTTATCCACTTGTATCAGATTAGGACATTCTTATTATTTTATTTAAAGAAGAGTTAAAAGTGTTAAATTAAATATTTAATAACTAAACCATTTTTAATATACGGATATACATAAGATAAATTATACTATAAATTTTCATTATAAATCTAATAATATTTCCTAAATAATGGTATTTTATTTATAAGTTTTATACATAAAATAATTAAATTTATTTATGACACAATGATGATGTAGTGATTACCTTATTATTGAATAATTTAAATAATTGATATCATAAATATTAATATAATAGTAAATTGAGAATTTTGATGTATTGCACGAATTTTATAGGTTAATATAAATTTTTAGGGATGATTAAATAAGTTATTTTTATGGGATAATGTTTTTATGACTTTCACAAAAACCA
Organism: Viscum album; assembly: GCA_963277665.1. Lineage (NCBI taxonomy): Eukaryota > Viridiplantae > Streptophyta > Magnoliopsida > Santalales > Viscaceae > Viscum > Viscum album. The sequence continues at coordinate 140,301,936 of OY728161.1, read as the reverse complement.
AAAACTAAATAGTGTCAAAACTGACATAAATGGTTTTTTAAAACAAATACTATATTATTAATTGATATAATAATCCTAAAAATATAAGGTTTAGAAAATAGACTTATATAAGGTTAAATATATCAATAACTAACCACTTGGGGTTCCATTGGCCTTTTATAGTATGTTTATTTTCCATTTATTATAATAATACAAGAATACATGGTAAAAGAAAAACTATTTAAATAAGTGTTAAATCCAAAAGATAATTTTAATATAGTGACCTAAACCTATATAAAACCTATTGGATGAGCTTATTTCGACCCATAACCACCTTATCTTGGAAATAAATCTGTTTGGAGCCATTATAAACCAAATATTATTATATAATAAAATAATATTTCAAACTTTTCCTAAAGTGACAATCACCTCTCTTTTAAAAGGGTACTTCCCATTCAATTAATTTCACACCTCCAAAGCCATTTGGCTCAGAAAAACCCTACAAAAATATCTTCCCAACTATCCTCAATTAACTTTAGGTGCCTTACTTTGATCATATCCATCCAAAGGATCCCTTTTGCTCAAATCAAAAGGAACCACCTGAAGAGGAGGTAATAATTTCATCGCCTCTTTCAAAGTTCTTTTCTTCTTCCACTTTCTTTTTCATTGTTATTTCCATAAAAATAATAATAAATCTAGTAATTTATATATACTATGATATTATTATAAATATGGTACATCCATATTCATTATTCAATCCATCTTATAATTAACAAAGTCAGCATACGTGTGTACGTACGGCTTACCGTTTCCACATCGTGGTGTAGTTTGTTATTCAACACATAATTATTTGGATTGGTATTATACTGAGTATAATTGATATAAATAATAATTATATCTTGTTTATTATTATTTATATATGATATAACATTCAATTACATAGTATTTAACCATCAATATATTGAAATTGTCACTCATGCGTACGTACGGATTACCGTCTCCACGAATGAGATAAGACTCATTTTACAATCGTAACCATTAAAGAATAATTTTCATTTGATAACTAAATATAATATATAAGATCTTTATATTATTCTAGATATGAACCAAATATATACTATCCATATCAAACATAACTTACCTTACAAAACATATAAATGAAAACAAATCAATTAACACCTGAAACAATGATACAATTGAAATATTATTAATAATAAAATATTAGAGGATCATATATGATTTCATATTTATGTATGTAGTTCTTGTATAATTTAATAACAATGATTAAACTATTATACAAGAGGTTAACGTACCCTCTTCCAAGGAACTAATCAAGTTAATGGTTAATTCTACAATCTCTCCATTATCCACGGTTGTTTACACCTGAGTATCTACTGGGACCTCATTATCATACATATATGTGTTTCTCAAAAATGTATTTCAATACATTTTTTCTATTTTCTAGACTGTTATTTAATGTCATTTATACCCTTGTTTTAGTTTTTAGAAATTTGTTATAAATGAATCATTCCATCATTTTCCAAACAAGGTCCTTTACGGCCTTTTTCGAAAAAAATTAAGGAAAGAATTTTTTTTAACTTATACAACGAATGTGCCTATTTTCCACAGATATAACACCTTTCATGTTTCAATTACAATATTATAAGAAATTTATAAAAATAAATGTTTTCTTTTATAATTATATTTCATATAAATGATTTCAAAATAAAAAGATATATTTCTCTCAAATATTTTTGATTTTATCCATGTCAACATCGCTTGATGGATTTTACACTTGTTTGAAGTTGATTTGTTGTGATACAATCTTCCATATTGAATTAGAGGTTTTGTGATATGTTTGACTATGTATTTGTTATTTTTATACCATTCATAGTTTATGGATGAATTATTTACTTTTAGTATTCTAGTTTTAATATAAATGTTTATGTTATGTTTCAAACATTTCATATGAGGAATGCATTGGATTTAGTAAGTGACGGGTGAAGCCTGCAATAGCTTCTCGATGCATCGGTAGGTCTCATAAGACAAACTAGTATCTTATAACAAGGCCTTAAAAAAATGTTTTTAGTCTTGGCACGAGTCCTTGAATATGAGGTTATGATGTCCGACATTATGCATTCCATCATTATGAAATTGGATATTGATATTGCATGTGATTATTCGACTAGTAGAATATCCATGTGAATAAGTAAGTGGAATTATTTGATTTATCATTGATATATTATACTGAAGATTATGTTCAAAAGGCTTGTTTTTTAGTCTTATAAATTTCCTTAAATGTTGATACTTATTTATAAAGGCTTCCACTATATTGTTATCGTTACTGAGAACCCAAGATCACCCTTTTCTATATTTTATTTTTCCTAGGATGCGATCAAGTATATTATGGAAAACCTACAGGGATAGACTAAAGGAGATGAATGTGTTAAAAGGAGACAATGTTGTTTTTTTTTCTTTTTATAGTGTAATTTAAAACTTATGTATGTATCTAGTATATCCAAGGCTCATAAACTAATAAGTATTTTGGGATTTGACCCCTTGTGATCCTGATATTGTTATGTAATAATGCACCGACTATGGGTAAATAGGGTCAGGGAGTTACATACGCATCCTTAGTGCATGTGGACCCACAAGTTTTTGTTTCATTGATATTCATAGAATATGGTAGGCCTCAATATTTTTTGGATCCATCTTTTGGCCTTGTTTAGGCTCCTTTATGTATAATAAATATTATATAATAGTATAGTTCCCAAATTATAGTGTGATTATAAATTTATAATATTTATCACATGATGATTTTTTTCAAAGACTAATTCTCATATATTTTTATATGAGGTTGTATAACATGAAATCGAATGATAGTATTCCATTGATATGAATTTATTTTCTTACCTTATGATGCGTTGATAATCTATCATATTTTATCACTTATACTTGTTATATATTTTTTCCCAAAATATGATGGTATTTTGTTAACAAGTGAATGAAAAATGATTTAAAAATGGGTTTGGTTTTATGAAAATGATTTGTAAAACTATTTTTGAAAAGCTGTAACTATTGCATTATTGATATTAATCCCGGTATAAACTCTGTAGGGGTATCCTACTAGGCTTTATTCTGACACCCTACATTTTTTCCTTTGGGTGGTTATAGATGTTTAATTGTTGGATACAGGTAAATGGAAGGGAATTATGTTGTAGGCTAGCTTATCCTTTTGTATTTTCCTTTCTAGCAGGGTGGTTTGAATGTGACTATTGGTTATGTGGATACTTTTCAAACATTATTGTTTGGGGGTTTTTTGGATTTTATTTTATGGTTTTGGTTGTATATATCTTTTCATCCATATTTTACTTCAGTTGTATTTATTATTTTGGATATATTCATGAATTGTTTCAGTTTTTTTGTATGCCTCACCATCTGATGGTCAGGTCTAATGTGTGGTTTTGATATCCTTGTTTGGTCTATTACATGAATCCTTTCATATTCTATTACCCAATATAGCCCATATTTATTTTAATAAATTTAAAATTTATGTACATGTTTCCTTGCATAATTTTTATGTTCTAGAGGAGCTTTATTTTTAACAACATCTTGTTTTGGGAGATCTTAATTTTATAAAACATTTTTCAGACATACCATTGTGATTTATTGTCTTGAACAAGCCCTAAGAGCCGAATATGATAGATTTTATAGATTTTTTACATAAATAATATTTATTTAAAGGAATAAAAGATCTAAAAATTATATCAATTTTTTTTGATGACCCTATAATAATAAAAATATATGTTGATGACATCATTTTTTTCAACCGCAATAAACAAGTACAAAATGTTTTTCAAAACATATGAAAATTAAACTTGAAATGAGAATGATGGATGAACTTATCTAATTTATGAGATTCCAAATTACTCAGTAACCAAAATGAACTATTTAAACTCAACATAAAAACATCATAGATTTACTTATGAATTTTGGTTTTGATAATGAATATTGAATAATTACTCTAGTATTCACCTTAAGTAAACTTAATCTTAATGAATCAACGAAAACAATGATCAGAAATTATTTATAGGGATAAAAATAAGTTTACATTACTTGATAGCTTGTCAAACATATGTTTTGAACTCATTGTTCATATTTAATATATGCTATAAAAATCTGAGAGAGTCCCATATTTAGGTAAGAACATTGATATTATATTATATTAAATGAATTTTATAAAATTGAATATTTTCTTCCTCCATATCCGAGTTTAGACTTATGAGTTATTTTGATAAATATTTTTTATTTTATTGAATGGATCAGAAGAGTACATAAAGAAATTTTCACTTTCATTGTGAAGATTTAGTTTCATGGTCGAGAAAGAAGTTACATCCAGTTGAACTTTCCATTTCTGATGATGAATATGCAGCAGTTAAAATCTATTTCCCTAAATTGTTGTAAACACGACACACACCTACTGATATCAAGATGAGTTTTACATAAACTACCAATTTTTTATAACATATGCATTATTTATTTGTCTAATAACCCTACACATCACTTGTAAGATAAAAACATAGATATTAAATACTATTACCTATAAGGTCGCATACTGAAACACTACTCGAAAAGAGGCCTTTAGCTGTGCTGACATTTACCAACGCTAGAAAAAAGCAAGGGTAAAGTTTACCTTTACCAGCACTAAACCAAGCACTGAAAAAGGGTAACCCTTATGAGTTCTTTATTTTGTCACTAATAAATGGTATCATTTATCAACACATTATTTTTTTAGCATTTAATACGTACCATTATCTCCAATATATTTTTAGTGATGATAAGGGGTATAATTTATCAGCACTTTATTTGTAACGCTGAAAAAGGGTATCCATTATCAGCTTTCTTTTAGCACTGATCAAGGTCGAGAATTAAATGAATTAATAAAAAAAACTAAAGACATGTTTATTATTTTAAATATTATTGTAAAAATTGAATAAATGTTTTAAAGGTATATATAAATTATTAAAATTAATAAATAATATATATTACATATATAGATATGTATAATGTATAAAATTAAATAATTAAACAAATAAAAAGTAAAATGAGTAAATTAATAAAAATATTAAACAATTTATTAATTAAGTAATTATTGATAAAAATGAATGAATTTAATATACATATATATAGATGTTAAATATTAATAAATAGTATATATTAAATATAGATATATAAAATGATTAAATTTTAATAATTAACCAAAAAAAATAATAATCAATACCTTACAATTTTTTAAAAGTTTATTAATAAGACAATTTTTTACAAAAATTAATAAGTATAATATATATATATTTGATTTATAAATAGTAATAAATAATATATATTAAATATAAATATATAGAAAATTAATAAAATTTAATAATTAAAAACAGATTAATATCTTATACATTTGTTATATTGTTTGATCTCTAAATTTAACATATATAAAAGAACATGTCTTACATTTATTTTACATACAGATATGTAATTAGTGAATTTTTTTACAATGAAAACACACAAATTTTGAAAAAATTAATGATATCTTATATAAAAACACATACACCTAATATTTATATAATTTATTCAAATTTTGGTATTATTTTGAATTTTACTATAACATAATTCATTTAATAAATTATGTTTTTAATTGGTCAATTATATTTATTTATTTTTAATATTATTACAGTTATGTATTCTTTATCCATTTTTAATATTTTTTTTTATTTATTTTTGAATTTGATCATTTTATATTATTTATTGTTATATATTTATTTATTATATTTTAGTATTTTCAATATGTATTCATCTTTACTTCAATATTTATATCCATATTTTTTTAATAATTTATATTTAATTAATAAATATTATAAAATTTTCCTATATATTTAATGTGTACTCATTTTGAATTATTCTGTCGAACACTTCATTGAAATGAATGTATTTAAGATTATATACCTATTAATAATGTTAAAAATATATTAGTAAGGAAATATTTATAAATAAATATATTTATAAATTTGTATTTACTATATTTATAAGTTTATGTTTTTTAATTTCTATAAATAAATAAATATTAATTTTTTAAAATGTATTTATAATTTTATAAATAAATATTTATATATATTTAAATACTTATAATATTATAACAAATTTATTTAAATAATGTACTCGGTGAGACTTGAACTTTAGGCCTCTCTAAGACACCTAGGGGAAACTACCACTAAACCGGACACTGGGGATATATATATATATATATAATCATATAAATATATAAATATTATTTTAAAAAATCACAATCCATATATTAAAAAATAAATAATTACATATTTAAATAATTATAAAATTATAAAAAATTTATTCAAATAATGACAAAATTTATTTTTCTATATTTATTATATATATAATTATATAAATATATTTAACGATATAAATATATTTATAATAATAAAATTACAAAAAATATATTTAATTAATGAATATATTTAATATATTTATATTTATATAAATTTATTATATATATATACAATTATATAAATATATATAATGATATAAATATATTTATAATTATAAATAAATAATTATAAATAAATAATTTTAAATATACTAATAAATATATATTTACTATATTTACAGAGGATATTTTTATAATTATAAATAATATTATATTTTTTTTTAAAATGTAATATTTATTTATAAATAATTAATTACAATTTTAAATAATTTTAAAATTATAACAAACAAATATATAATTTTATGAATATTTTTACAATTTTTTTATTTATAATTATAATTATAAATCTTTTATTAGCAGTAAAGATTTTGTGCTGTTAAAAGTTAATTTTATTATTGATTTTTTAATGTTGATAATGATGCCTTTTATCATCGCTTACCAATTTAGCACTAATATTAGTGATCATTATTTGGGTGGATAAAAGTGTCTCAGATCTATTTAAAAGAACCGTAAATCCAAATCATTCTGTCATGATTGTCAAGATATCAAGGAACTTCCCTACTATATGTGCTACTCCTCTACATTCTCTTGAAAAATTAAATGCTGGAATCCTAATGTATATTATTTTCTTCTTTTCCTATCTCACAGTTTCATTTTTTGGGTTCTATAGTTTGATTTTTTTCTCAGTTCTCATCCATGAAAAACCCTATATCTCATATCTCTCGCTCTCTAACTTACCTATACCTACACCATGCCACCATACCCTATAAACTCATTCCTACTTCAAATGAGACCACTACGAACTGCATCTCAATCCGCTGTTGTGAATGATGATGATTGTTTAAGGTTTCCATTATATTATTTCTTGTAACATTTTAGATAGTGCTGTTTGAAATTGTTTGAATATTTTTTTCAATATTTTGACAAGAAGATGAAGTTAAATTCTTTTAACATTATGTTGTAATAATTTTAGAGGTAATGTGATTTGTTATAAATAATATAATATTAGTTAATATACATTTTTTTTTGATTGTGATAATGTAATTCAGGGAAGTGATGTTTACATTTTCTAGTTTATATTGGTTAACATTATCAATATGTTATATCAATATAATTTAATAAGGAAAAAACTGATTATATTTTCATTGAAATCAAAATAAGTATAATTTTTCAGTTTTTTATTTGATTCAAATGATAAATTTGTGATGTATTGTCAATAAGAAGCATGTTTATAATTTATTTATAGGTTACTAATCTTAATACATTTATGAAAAAATATATACATTAAAACATTATAGTTATGAAAGAATATAATGACCCATACTTTACATACATTGTTATTGCTTCAAAATTGAAGCACACTTATTACAACATATAGAAAAACCATGAAAGGACCGTATAGGTATAGTGTCTTTAGAAACTGGGAATCATAAACAACCAGTTCATAATGAATCTACATTATCTCCCATTTATTTCATCATATCTAGAGTCCCTTTTTGAATATCCTACTTAATAACCTTCTTCCTGACCTGGGGAAATAAAACATACAAAAGGGTGAGCTCAAATTCTCAGTAAGGGTAAACAAAAGAAATATCAATCACATCATATTCATAAGAACATAACATTTTGGAAATTTTAACCTGCAAAAGAGATCATAATTTCATAACATGGGGTAAATCATTGTAGTGAAATGTAATCACAATAATCAAAACTTAAAACCATAACTTAAAACATGAAACTTTGTGTCATACAAACATAATCATAGAGAATCATTTCTTAGTAGTCATGACTCATTTCCAAGACTATCTTAGCGGACAAAATCCATTTCTGAACCGAGTTCACTCCTCATTTCAGTCCTGTTTCACTGAATCGGATTAACCTGCCATTCCAGCCATGTATATATCATGAGATATAAATCTCTACCCAATGAATTTGAGGTAGATATTGGTCCCACCCATCTCATAATGATACCATTCCTATGTGTTCCACAAAATCATAAATTATAGCATAACCCATGTAATAAAAATGGGATTCTTAAACATCATGCCATCATAACATAATCTATATAAGACAAAATGGGAATCATAAAAATAATTCCATCATAACATAATCAAAACAATGTAAAAATAGAGATAGAAATAGAACCCTGTATTATCTTAGATGGAAAATAATTTTGATAAAATGCTTGAACTCCATTCTTGAGGAAAATATATGTTCTATTTCAAAAACATTTTCTTTTCTTAAACTATCATGTAATTTTAGACAAAAAGAAGTTGATTAAAAATAAACTTGAAATCTTGTAAAGTAATATTCATGGAAATAATTTTATATGAAATCATAAAAATCGATTCATGCCGTATAAGTTAAAAAACATTTTTCTCGTACATTGGCCGAAAAAGTCAAAAAGTACCTCGTACGAAAAACGGAAAAATATTCCACTCATATCTTTTAATAAAAACTCACAGTAGGGTAAAATTGGATTTAAAAAATTGTAGGAGGATATAAATAATATTACATATTGAGCAGACATGGTTGTGGATGATAAATATTCCTCAGTAAATTCTGAAGTATAAACAATCTCGGATAAAAATGAGATTGCGAAATTTTCCATTACATTAGGTCTGATTTGCATTGTACGTGTCTGAACCTCCTATATAATGATATAAATAATGTTATTGAATTATTCCAGAATCTTACTCATTGTTATTCTATTCTATTTGGTCATATTCATAGCTTCTTATTAGTAATATTTCATTGTTACTTGTTATTCGGGTGTTTATTGCTTTTTGTTCTTATGCGTGTTTTGTCGAATAAATTCTTATTATTCTTTTTTAGGTTATAGATACCTCATTTCTAGAATTTTATTAGTGTAATATATAGCATATTTATTCATTTATTTCATTTATATAATCATTATACATGGAAGATCATGTAGAATGAGTCACATCACATAGTGGAGACGGTAGGCCGTGCGAACGCACAATCGATGATATCGTTCCCATGATCGGGGAATTGTATTTAAGTGTATGTATACTATTTCAGAATTAATATCAATTTTCAATAATAATATATAGTTATTATTTACACCATTATACCCATCCAAGTAAGGTGGTGGTGGAAAATAGATTACACCACGGCGTGGAGACGATATTCTGTTCGTACGCATGCTTGGTGATTTCGTTTTTCGTAGGATGGATACATGGTGAAATAGGGTTGTTTCATAATTATAAAAACATATCAGTATATGAGTGATATAGATGTTATTACTTCATAATGAAAAAACTAATTAAGAAGAAGTAGAAGAAGAATTAAAGTTGAATAAATCGGTAACAGACAATACCTCTTCTTTGAAGCGCCTCTTCTTAACCACTTCTTAGGGCACTAAAGATGGTTTTGATGAAGACCAGGACGTCTAGAATGTTTCTAGGGAAGCGGAGAAGAGCATGTTTATGGGTTTTTCCGAGCATTATGGCTCAAATTGGTGTGAGGAAGAGAGGGAGGAGGTGCCCTTTTATAAGGGAGGAGAGGGGCACCTTTGGAAAAAATAAAAATATTTTTTTATTATAAAGTAATATTCAGTTTTTAATAGATCCAAACTGATTTATTTCAAATATAAGGTGGGGAAGGGTCGAAATCCTCTCATCCAATAGAATTTAGATATGTTTAGGTTTCCATTTTGACCTTATCATTTAGATTTAACTTTAAGTTAAATAATTTTACTTTTACCGTGCCTTCTTGTTTTCTTACACTATAAGGTTAATAAATTTATTATAACAAGCCAAACGAACCCCAAGTTATTTATTATTAATATATATAACCTTATCAAAGTCATTTTTCCAAGCCATAGATTTTTATGAATAAAATAAAAATTAATAATATAATATTTGTTTTAAAAACTATTTTATGTCAATTTTGACACTATTTGGTACTTGATTTTTGTGAAAATCGTAACAGCATGATTAGTTAGAAAAAAGTTATTTAAATAAATACTAATATGTCATATTTACCTATAAAATTAGTTTAATTCATTAAAAGTCTGAAATTACATTTATTTGGGTATTTATAATATCAATTATGTTAATATTTTCTTAATAAGGTAATTACAACATCATCATTGTGTCATAAATAAATTAAATTATTTAAAGTCTAAAAATTATAAATAAAATAAAATTATGTATTAAATCTTTTTAGATTTATAATTAATATTTATAGTCGAATTTATATTTTATATAACCCTATATAAAAATGATTTAGTTATTAATCATTGATTTTAACTATTTTAACCCTTCTTTAAATAAATTAATAATAAATGTCCTAATCTAATCCAAGTGGACATAAATGGTCATATGTTATTCCTAAGGTTGTTTTTGGTCGAATTACACTTATACAATAGAATTAAGACATGTTTTAGGGTAATAATAATATCATTTTTACACTTAATTACCCTATTTAATTTTAACCATGGTAAATAAAAGTAAAAAGTTACTATTCAGAAAAAACTATTTTCATCTCATTGAACCACATTTCAGTCATTGATATTAAACATGTCTCCTGGATTTTTGAAATTCAACTCATAGAAGTGGTAAAATTATGTTTTATGTATGTTTTCAAAAAGCTCATAGGAGGTAGGTAAAAGACGGTGAAAAGTTCAATAAAATTTTTATATATCAAAAATTATTATAAAAAATGACTCCAATGAATTAAATTGAGCTTATATAGGTATTATGTATCAATTTTCACATAAAATAAATTTAAATAAAATAAATAATTATTTAAATAGAAAGTCGGTTTTTTTAAATACTAACCTAGTGTTTTTACTATTCATCAAAAATTGAATGTTTTCAGAAAAATACCAAAATTTCACCGTAGGATAATTTCGATATTCAAAATCCAAAAATGAAGTCCATTTTTGAAAGATAAAATTTATAAAATTTCAAAAAGTGGGTATTACGATTCATAATGGCTAGTTTTAATAATATTTTAATAGCATATCGTTGTTTAGTGAAGCTCGGTATTGCGTACGACAGAAGATATCCAGGAAGGTCGCGATTGAATGTAAAGCAAGCTAAGCTTGTGTTGTGTATAGTGAAAGATTCCTTTGATGATGTATATAACATAAAAACAAACGATTTCTCATTAAAAATCTCAGGTGTTACATTCAACCCCCCTTTAAATGAATTTCGCCCTCAAAATTCTTCACTTTGTAACAAAAGATGAGGATACCTATCCCTCATCATACCCTCAAGCTCCCATGTAGCTTCTTATAATTGGTGGTTTCTCTATAAAACTTTCACTAGGTGAGTGGTCTTGTTTTGTAGGATTTTTTCGCTACGATCCAGAATCTCTCTCATCTATTCTTCATAAGAAAGATCTTGCTCCAGTGGTACAACTTCTGAGCTGAGTACATGTGAAGGATCGGGTATGTACTTTTTCAGGAGAGATACATGGAACACATCACGAACTTGAGAGAGATTCGGTGGATGTGCAAATCGGTAAGCTACCTTCCCAACACGATCCAGTATTTCGAAAGGACAAATATACCTAGGGCTTAGCTTTCCCTTAATTCCAAATCTCATTACACTCTTCCAAGGAGATATTCGTAAGAACACATTATCACCCACTTAAAACTCTAGGTCTCTTCTTCAGTTAAGGACATAACTTTTTTGTCGACTCTGAGCTGATCTAATGTGTTGTTGAATAGATCTAACCTTTTCTGCCATCTCATCAACAATATTAGGTCCTAATAGCTTTCTTTCCCCAACTTCATCCTAGCAAGTTGGAGTTCGGCATTTGTTTCCATAGAGATCTTCATAAGGATCCACTTGAATACTAGAGTGAAATATATTAGTATAAGAAAATTACACCAAAGCTAGGTGTTGATCCCAACCACCTTTGAAATCCATAGAGGAAGATCTTAACATATCTTCTAGAGTTTGAATTGTTCTCTCTGACTAACCGTCTGTCTGAGGATGATAAGCAGTGTTGAAACTCAACTCTATATCTAGAGTATGCGGAAGACTTCGCCAAAACATTGAGTTAAACATCGGATCCCGATCAGATATAATGTAAAGTGGTACTCCATGCAATCTTACCACTTCCTTTACATATATCCTTGCAAGATTATCCAGAGAGAAATCCTCTCTAATAGCAATGAAGTGTGTAGACTTTGTAAGACCATCAACTATGACCCAGATAGCATTATTGCCTTTGGATGTTTTAGGAAGTCCACTGACAATGTCCATAGTGATATTTTCCCATTTTCATTCAGGTATGGGTAATGGTTGTAACGACCCCTTAGACTTCTATCTCTCAGCTTTAACTTGCTGACAAACCAAGCATCGAGAGACGTATTCAGCAACATCTCTTTTCATGCGATCCCACCAGAAGTACTCTTTCAGGTCCCTCTACATATTCTTGCTTCTAGGATGAATAGAGAATGATGAACTATGAGCCTCATCAAGCAACTCATTCATTAGTTCGGGGATGGGTGGAACACAAACCCGATTCCGGAACGTTATTATCCCATCACTATCAAGGTTGAATTCAAGAACATTTCTGACCTTCTTGTGTAACTATAAATATTCTTTCTATTCCTCTTTAATCTTTACCTGTATAGATGGTTGAACAATCATTGGAGAAAGATAAGATTTTCCCCCTTCCATTATAATTCCAAGATCCATCCTTTGTAAACCCATAAATATTGGATATTTTGTGATTCTCATCATGGATAAGCTAGTATGGTCTTGTCAAGTTAATGTGTCTGCCACCTTTTTTTCTTTCCCTAAGTGGAAATTAATTGAGCAGTCGTAATCCCTAATAAACTCCAACCATCTTCTTTGGTTCATATTCAGCTCCTTTTGTGTGAAAATATACTTTAAACTATTATGATCAGTATAAATATCACAGCTTTCACCATAAAGATAATGCCTCCAAATATTTAATTCAAATATTACCGCAACTAACTCCAAATCATGTGTTGGGTAATTTTGCTCATGTATTTTCAATTGTCGTAAGGCATAATCTAGCACTATATCAATTTTCATAAGAACACACCCCAACCCCTTCTTGGATGCATAACTGTAGATCACAAACCTTTCTCTACTACATGGAAGTGTGAGTACAGGTGCACTGGATAACCTTATTTTTAAATCCTTGAAATTCTATTCACATTCCTCCATCCACACGAACTTAGCTCCTTTTCGAGTCAACCTGGTGAGTGGATTAGATAGTCGTGAAAAATATTTCACAAAACGTCGATAATATCCAGCCAAACCATGAAAACTTCGGATCTCAGTTACTGTTGCTGGTCTCGACCATCTTTCAATAACCTATGTTTTTGTTGGATCTACAGATATCCCTTCTTTTGAGATTATGTGACCCAAAAATGAAACTTTTTGAAGCCAGAATTCATAATTGGTAAATTTGGCATAAACTTCTCTTTTCTCAGGATCTTCAATACAATTCTCAAGTGATCTTCATGTTCTTCATTTCTCTTTGAATATACAAGAATATATTCTATAAAGACTACCACAAACTGATCAAGATAGTCTCTAAAGACTCTATTCATTAGATCCATGAAGATAGCAGGGGAATTTGTAAGAAAAAATGGCATCACTATAAATTCATAGTGTCCATACCTTGTACAGAAACCCGTATTTGGTATATCCTCCCTTTTGACCCTTAATTGATGATACCCTGAATGAAGATCAATCTTGGAAAAGTATTGAGCTCCGTATAGTTGGTCAAATAAGTCATCAATGTGTGGAAGATGATATTTTTTCTTCATAGTGATCTAGTTATGTTCTCGATAATCAATGAAGAGTCTCATTGATCCATCTTTCTTCTTAACAAATAGAACATGTACTTCCCAAGGCGATGCACTAGGGCGTATGAATCCATTATCAAGATTCTCTTGGAGTTTCTTCTTAAATTACTGCAACTCAATTGGGGCCATTCTACAAGGGGTATTTAAAATAGGCAAAGCACCCGGTACGAGTTCTTTTGAAAACTCAACTTCACAATTTGGTGGAAGACCCGAAAATTCCTTTGGAAAGAAATCATCAAACTCTTGTACAATGGGAATATTTATTTTCTCACCAACCATTTGAGACAAATAACCTTCATTTAGTGGAATCAATACCCATAATATAAAATAAATTTCCACTGGAAGGTTATGTTCATCCTGGCATCGATAGACGATCATAGATTGATCTGGAATATGAAATGTGACTTCCCTTCTTTGTAAATTGATTTGAGATCCAAATAGAGAAAGCCAATCCATGTTAATAATCACATCAAATTCCACTATAGGAAGGATAACAAGATTTGTAGGAATCACTTTCCCAGAAACTTCAATCGGAGAAGAATTGTAAACCTTTGATGCAACTGTTGTGCCATTAGGGGTTGTCAAAGCTAACTCAATATCTAACTGTTGAGGTAATACTGCGATACCCTTATAAAATTCTTCAGAAATAAAATAGTGGGTGGATCTAGAATAAAATAAAACATTTGATACTTTAGAGTGGATGGTAAGTGTACCTTTCACCACTTCGTTATCGTATTCCACATTGCTGATAGAAATTGCATGTGAATTTCCGTTGTCTTTATCCTTAAGAGTTTGATGACGTCGATCCTCATCAACAAATATTGGATTAGGTCATTGATTAGCATAATTCCCCATTTTCTTGCACTTGTAACATTGAAGTGTAGGAGGTGCACTCTGTGTTGCCTTTTCGTTGTTCGCATAACTAGACATCTTATTCCCATCATTGCGGAATTCAAATTCCCAATGAACTTATTTTCCACATTTGAAACATTTACTAGTCCCTTTAAGACAACTCCCTCCATGATTCTTTCCACACTTTGATCATAAGGGAAAACACATCTTCTTTATAGTGTGCTCTTTATATTTCCCTTTGAATTCCATTTTCCTCTTCTTATCAAACACATATGACTGATGGGTTACTCCAATCTCCATATCAACTTTGAGAGCACATCTAACGATTTCCTCATAGCTATTAAAGTCCCTTATGGATAACGCCCTTC
The DNA here is from genome assembly GCA_963277665.1 of Viscum album. Taxonomy (NCBI): domain Eukaryota; kingdom Viridiplantae; phylum Streptophyta; class Magnoliopsida; order Santalales; family Viscaceae; genus Viscum; species Viscum album. The sequence goes on along the minus strand of OY728161.1, from coordinate 140,286,422 downwards.
GAAGACTTGGTTTTATGCCACTAAAGAATCGATCGATCTTACTCTCAGGTTGGATAATAATCCCAGAAGCATACGTTGCAAGTCTTGTAAAATTTTCTTCGTAGGTACCAACAGATTCATCATCCTTTTGATTTAGTTCAAGAAACTCCTTCTCCATCTTTGTTCGAAGAATATGAGGGAAGTACTTATTGAAAAATAAGTTCATGACATCATCCAATTCCATGGACTCAATTTCATCCCTTTTCCTCGTATTCTTGATAAGATTCCACCATTGATCAGCATCACCTTCCAAACGATACACTGGTAAGATGAATTTGTCATGTTCAGAACATTGAATAACTGAAAATATCTTTTCAGTAGTACTGATCCATTGTTCAACAACTAATGAATCAGTAGACCCACTGAATGAGGGTGGACGCTGCCTCATGAAGGATTCAACAGAATGATGCTCCTTTCTTTTCTCGTTTGGATGTCCTGCATGATTCATATATTGAGAAAGTCGTGTGATCATGGCTACAAGATTTTTCATTCTAGCTCCCATAACATTTGGTTTCTCAGGGAGAAAATCATTTCATTTCCCATCGCATTCAGCATTAACATGGTATCTTTGGGTTCCAACCATTGACTAAAACCAAGAAGAATAGTGTGAGCAACACTAATTATAATAGGAAAAACACATAATCAAGAATAAAATTTCACAGTTAAGGTTTTATCATAGGTTACACATGGCCATTTCTAAAACAATAAGATTGTGTTCTATGCTTAGACTTATCCTTAGGGTTCTTACTAAGGCTTTCACATCCTCGTTTCCAAAGGATGACTATACCTTTCCTCTTATACCAACTATAACGACCCATAATTTACATACATTATTATTGCTTCAAAATTGAAGCACACTTATTACAACATATAAAAAACCATGAAAGGACCGTATAGGTATTGTGTCTTTAGAAACTGGGAAACATAAACAACTGGTTCATAAAGCATCTATATTGTCTCCCATTTATTTCATCATATCTAGAGTCCCTTTTGGAATACCCTACTTAATAACCTTCTTCCTAACCTGGGGAAAGAAAACATACAAAAGGGTGAGCTCAAATTCTCAGTAAGGGTAAACAAAAGAAATATCAATCACATCATATTCATAATAACATAACATTTTGGAAGTCTTAACCTCCAAAAGAGATCATAATTTCATAACATGGGATAAATCATAGTAGTGAAATGTAATCCCAATAATGATAACATTAAACCATAACTTAAAACATGAAACTTTGTGGCATGCACATATAATCATAGAGAATCATTTCTTAGTAGTCAAGACTCATTTCCAAGACTATCTTAGCAGACAATGTCCATTTCTGAACCGAGTTCACTCCTCGTTTCAGTCCTGTTTCACTGAAGTGGATTAACCTGCCGTTCCAGCCATGTCTATATCATGAGATATAAATCTTTACCCAATGAATTGGAGGGAGATATAGGTCCCACCCATCTCATAATGATACCATTCTTATGTGTTCCACTAAATCATAAATCATAGCATAACCCATGTAATAAAAATGAGATTCCTAAACATCGTGCCATCATAACATAATCCATATAAGATAAATGGACATCATAAAAATAATTCTATCATAACATAATCAAATCAATGTAAAAATAGGGATATAAACAGAACCCTATATTATCTTAGATGGATAATAATTTTGATAAAATGCTTGAACTGCATTCTTGAGGAAAATACCCTTTCTACTTCAAAAACATTTTCCTTTCTTAAAATTTCATATAATTTTAAACTAAAAAAAGTTGATTAAAAATAACCTTGAAAACTTGTAATGTAAGCTTCATGGAAATAATTTTATGTGAAATAATAAAAATCCATTCATGTCGTATAAGTTAAAAAAAACATTCTTCTCGTAGTTTGGCCGGAAAAGTCAAAAAGTACCTCGTACAGAAAACGAAAAAAGATTCCTTTCATATCATTTATTAAAAATTCATTGAAGGGTAAAATTGGATTTAAAAATTTTTAGTAAGATACAAATAATATTACATATTGAGGAAACATGGATGTGGATGATAAATATTCCCCAGTAAATTCTGACGTATAAACAATCTTGGATAAAAATGAGATTGCGAGACTTTCCTTAACCTTAGGTCCGATTTGCTATGTACGTGTCTAAACCTCCGGTATAATGATTTAAATAATGTTATTGACTTATTACCGAATCTTACTCATTGTTATGATATCATATGTGGTCAAATTCTTAGCTTCTTATTTGTAATATTTCATTGTTACTTGTTATTCGGGTGTTTATTGCTTTTTGTTCTTATGCGTGTTTTGTCGAATAAATTCTTATTCTCCTTTTTAGGTTATAGATAAATCATTTAAAGAATGTTATTAGTGTAATATATATCATATTTATTAATTCAATTCATTTATATAATCATTATTCATGGAAGATCATGTAGAATGAGTCGCATCATATCGTGGAGATGGTAAGCCGTACGTATGCACGAGCGATGATATTATTCCCATGATCGTGGAATTGTATTGAAGTATATGTATACTATTTCAGAATCAATATAACTTTATAATAATCATATATAGTTATAATTTACACCATTATACCCATCCAAGTAAGGTGGTGGTGGAAAATAGATTACACCGCGGCGTGGAGACGATATTCCGTACGTACGCACACGCAATGATTTCATTTTCCGTAGGATGGATAGATGGTGAAATAGGGTTGTTTCATACATATAAAAACATATCAGTATATGAGTGATACTGATGTTATTACCTCATAAAGAAACAACTAAATAAGAATAAGTAGAATAAGAAATAAATTTGAAAGAATCGGTAACAGACATTACCTCTTCTATGAAGCGCCTCTTCTTAACCTCCTCTTAAGGCACTAAAGATAGTATTTGAAGAAGACCAGGACCTCTAGGATGTTTATATATAAATAGAGAAGAGAAATTGGGTGGGGTTTTCCGAGATTGAAGGCTCAAATTGGTGTGAGGAAGAGAGGGAGGAGGTGCCCTTTTATAAGGGAGGAGAGGGGAACCTTTGGAAAAACAAAAAATATTATTTTATTACAAAGTCATATTCGGTTTTTAATAGCTCAAAATTGATTTATTTAAAATATTAGGTGGGGATAGGTCTAAATCATCTCATCCAATAGAATTTATACATGTTTAGGTTTCTATTTTAACCTTATCATTTATATTTAACTTTAAGTTAAATGATTTTACTTTTACCGTGTCTTCTTGTTTTCTTACACTATAATGTTAATAAATTTACTATAACAAGCCAAAAGAACTCCAAGTTGTTTATTATTAATATATATAACCTTATCTAAGTCATTTGACTGAACCATAGATTTTTATGAATAAAATAACAATTAATAATATAATATTTTTTTAAAAACTATTTTATGTCAATTTTAACACTATTTGGTACTTTATTTTTGTAAAAATCATAACAGAATGATTAGTTTGAAACAAATTAATTAAAGCAATAATAATATTTCATATTAACCTATAAAATTAGTTTAATTCATAAAAAGTCTCAAATTACATTTATTTGGGTATTTATAATATCAATTATTTTAATATTTCCTTAATAAGGTAATTACTTCATCATAATTGTGTCATAAATAAATTAAATTATTTAAAGTCTAAAAATTATAAATAAAATACCATTATGTAGGAAATATTTTTATATTTTTAATGAAAATTTATAGTCTAATTTATCTTATGTATAACTCTATATTAAAAATGATTTAGTCATTAAACATTGATTTTAACTATTTTAACCCTTCTTTAAATAAATTAATAATAAATGTCCTAATCTAATCGAAGTGGACCTAAATGGTCATATTTTATTCATAAGGTTGTTTTTAGTCGAATTAAACTTATCCAATAGAATTAGGATATGTGTTAGGGTAATAATAATATCATTTTTACCCTTAATTACCCTATTTACTTTTAACCGTGGAAAATAAAAGTAAAAAGTTACTATTCACCAAAAAATATTTTCATCTCATTGAACAACATTTTAGTCCTTGATATTATATATTTCCCTCAGATTTTCAAAATTCCACTCACAGAAGCGGGAAAATTATGTTTTATGTAGGTTTGCAAATAGCTCATAGGCGGTAGGTAAAAGATGGTGAAAAGTTCAATAAAATTTTTATATATTGAAAATTATTATAAAAAATGACTTCAATGAATTACATTGAACATATATAAATATTATGTATCAATTTTCACTTAAAACAAATTTAAGTAAAATAAATAATTATTTAAATAAAAAGTCGTTTTTTTAAATAATAACCCAGTGTTTTCACTATTCATCAAAAATTGAATGTTTTCAGAAAAATACCAAAATTTCAGCCTAGGATAATTTCGATATTCCAAATCCAAAAATGAAGTCCATTTTGAAAGATAAAATTTATAAAATTTCAAAATGTGGGTATTACTATTTAAAACGACTAGTTTTAAAAATATTTTAATAGCATATCGTTGTTTAGTGAAACTCGGTATTGCATAAGACGCAATCTATAATGGAAGGTTTCGATTGCATGTAAAGAAATCCAAGATAGTGTTGTGTGTAGTGAAATATTGCATTGATGATGTATATAACATAAAAACAAAACATTTCTCATAAAAATCACGGGTGTTATAGAGAAGATTATTTTAATGGGGTTAGGGAGGCCAAGAATGTAGATTCCATTTATTTCTATTATCAGTAAATGGTTTCTATTATTTTACCATGACCTTTAAATTTATAATTACTTAAAATAGTGTTTTATTTTTTTATAAACAAATAGTAAATATATTTGATGATTTTAATTTATTTTATATTTATAAATGATGACATTCTACGACACAACACACCAGATTAGATTAGAATAGAAGAGTTACCATATGCGGTGCCATCTATAGAAGATATTATATATGAGTTTACATTCCAATAATATTATTTTATAAATAAATTCATCTTTATTAATGAAGTTATTTTTATATAGATACCTAATTTAGGAAGTTTTTAATTAATTTGTGTGTGTTTTTTAACTTATCAATTAATTTTATTTTTATAAAAACGTAACAATGCAATATCGTCCAACCATTCACAACCTGACCTAAGATGAATTAATATGATATTCAAAACATAGAACCATGAAAAAAATTCCGAATTATTGATAATAAACATGTATAATTCAATACGATCCATGATAAATGGTTTATAAAATCAACTCACATGAAAAGATAATCTATGTAAAATAGTAAACAATTAAATCCCTTGACCATAAATTTCTACAATAATAAAAAGAATAACATTTTGATAAATTCTAGTTAAAAATAAACCATATACGTATAACATACTACCATTTATGAAACAAACCCCAAAAGGCTTCCCTATAAATCATTTGATACTCTACCCCTTCTAAAAAATAATCAATCATTTCAACCTTCTATAGAAGGAATCATTAGCTACTTGTGTACCAAGATGCAGATAATGTGGTTATGTATAGTAACTAGGTAAGTTTTCCCAGATGATTTTCCATGCCCTTAATCCACATGAAAAGAAATTATCTCATTTTTATTTTATGAAAACATTTCTAATTTATGATAATTAAAAGAATCTTACAACACCAAATATTCATAAGAGACATAAATAACTTTTCAAAAAAGGACCATGAGTTTATTAAATATGGTTGTGTAAATAATGATTCATCTTGGTATGAAAGATATACAATAAAATACAATTCATTCATAAAAGTACACATTTGGTTCCTTATTGCATAAAAATTTTCAGTTTATTGAATTGAAATATAATACTTTTAATACTCCAGTTAAAGTTACCTACACTACCATTATTTAATCTATACATAGAAGCTTGATTTCATTCCATATCTTGATGATGGATTTGATTTCCCCATTCAAACTAAACTTCTTCCCACTATTGTGGTTCCAATGTTCCTTGATAACATACCTCCTCCTTATATTTTATTCATTAATATCTATCAAAGCAAATTATATGACATTGAATACCTCATATCGCAACACATTCTTCAACTCTTTCAGACTTCATCCTCCAGATTTACTACATCCTGAGAACACAACAAAAGTCACCCAAAAATTAATGTAAACATAATGAATTTTTTTTTGTTTCTTGATATGAATATTCTTATACGATTCAATCAATTAATTTTTACAACCCTTCATCAAAAATTAATTTTAATTTGTGTGCAGTCACATATTATCCTATTATAACACTATTTTTAAGCATACCTAGATGAGAATACTATTATTATGGATGAACTCCAGAAAAAACTCATGTTTCACATATTTTGTTAAAAAAACATTCCAAAAAAACCCGTTGATCCTCTTCATCTTCATCCCTGAAAAATTTAAAAGGGCTCCAATCAGTATGTCGAAGGTACTCCTCCAACAGTGAGAAAATATATCTGAACCAACTTTGATCTTTTTATTCAATATATTTTCTACTGGACACTTTGAGAAATGGTCGGTTGTCAAGACCTCCCATTCACCTCACACCAATACCACCAAAAGTTTTTATCTACTATAATCCCTATAAAAACAGAATCATTTTAGGGGAAGTTGAAAACCATAAATGTTTATGATTGGAGGTAAAGGATTGTGAGTGGAAGTCATGTGGATTTAAATGTTGATTGATTCATTTTTGAAATGTAATATGTTAAAATACATAATTAAAATTTCACATATGTTATTTTTAAACCTTAGTGGATATGGAGATCCTATATTTGAGATACATGTGAGGGAAATGAATAGTAACATAGGAAAGAGTCTGTGGAACTCAGTGGGTGTGAGTTGATGTTTTTTTGGAAGTGTTAGATATGTTTTATCTCCTGAATAGTTATTACTCCATTATGTATCTTGAGACTCATCCCCCATATATTATATGTTTTTTAACTAATAAGAGTATTATTCATTTAAAATGATCACTATTACATGATATGGGATGAATTTTAGTCAGAGTAGTTCATGAAACATTGGTGGATGTCCCCAAAGTAAGGGGGATGGATATAATGTAACAAAATGTAATAATAACTATTTTAGAGGAATGTCATCAAGGAAATTTAGAACCAAAATGATGGAAAAAAGAATACTTTTAAAGAGAGAGTCCAATATATCATCAAGAGATAGAAGAAAATCAACCATCCAAGTACGGTTTAAATAAATGTAATGGGGGTTAGTTTTATTGGTGTTTTGAAGTATTATATCTCAATTCAATGCAGTAACAACTTTCATGCACGATTCTTGAAAATGTGGACCTTTATGGATAGAGTGTATTTTATTATTCATATATAAGAAAAGTTAAACTTGTGGCTACTAATTAAGATAATTTATTATATACAAGATGATGTTACAAATCCTAGGGATGAATAGGCTATTGATGATGAAATTATATAATTATTTGGGGATCAACAACATGTTCATGAAAAAAACATCAATGATGCAACATCATAGGGGTGAAAAAAAATTCAACTCAAGAATTTAGGATATAAAATTTAAGGCTGGATGGAATCAATGTGACCAACTTATTTATCCCCACAAGTCAATGTTCATTAGTTATCTTGGGGTCACAATGAGGATACATGTGAAAATTAATATTGATTCATGTAACCACGTCTAATATATAATGAATGAAATACTTTGGGAATATGTAAAGGTAATGTTGAAATATAATTTCATTATTTTACCAAAAATATATGTGATGAAAAATGATTTAATTTTCATTATTCCTTTCAGAGTTCATTTATTTTAGAAGATTTCAAAATGAACCTTTTCAAAATTGCCGATGGAAAAGTCCATAAGGGATTCTGGACACATATTATGAAGTTACATCTTAGGGATACTTATGGGAGAGTAAATAATCACCCACCATAGTTATGATCATATTATAAAGTATGAATCATGGAATTATTTAATCAATCATCACAATGAGAAAACATTTCAGGTGCATCACATTCAATAATATATTATTATAAATTATTTATTTTGTCTAATTTGATATAAAAATGTTAATTTATAAAATATAAAAGGAGTGATGAAAATAAATAACATGCATCAAAACCAGTGTACCCCTATCACAAAGGAAGGATTGCGTACACATCATTAGATAAGAAATTGGTATGTATTTTGAATCAAAAAAATATTAATTATGTTTTATGAAAAAAAAATATTTTCTATTGTTTATATGCTGATTGATGAATCAAAATTTTATTCCAATTCCATCCAAGAACATGCTCTATGGAATTGGGCTCATGTAAATAAAGAGTGTAAATTAGTTGATGAAAAGACAAAAACATTATGGGAAACATGTGTAATAATGAAATAATTATAATTCTTTATGATTTATAACAATATAACATACAAATTACTATTATTGTTTATATTTTTTATATGGTTTAGACAAAATAATTAGAAACAACCATACTACAGTACAAGATAATTTTAGTACCATTAAAGTAGCCTTAAAAAAATGGTTGCATTTGAGGATTATGTTTTGGAGTCTCTCCTCGAACATATTTATAAAATATTAAACCACATGATGATATATATAATATGAAGAAATTATTGAGGAAACAAATATAACCACTGTAATATATAATTATCCAGTCTATTTCATTAGGCCAATGTATAAGAAAGGATCAAAACAAAAAATTGGTGGGGTTGATATCTTCAAATAGACCAAATGATCCCACTATATTTGAGGCTATTCATTCTGCACAATATCATAATGTACTCATGGAAATAATTTTTTTTCATACTCTTTCTAAAAAATTTGAACGAAACTACTTTTGATAACTTTGTATTACTAAAATTACTTATTTTATAGTTTTATGTTATTTGTATCTATAAACACACACACATCACCATTTTGTAATTGTTATAATGTATAATATCTCAGGAGACATGTTACCCTGTAAATACCTCCAAAAAAATAATATGAGAGTGGGTATTGAGGTATATCATGAGTCGACTGCTATTTTTCTGGTTTGACTTAATGGTGTAGATATTACAGTGGTCAATAACGCTATTTGAGCTTTCATATAATGGTCATATAATCTTATAAAGATACGTGGGATATATATTTAATAAATTTTTCATATGAAAAATCTTTAAAAAATTTTGGTAAAAGGTTTGATGTGAGGTATGATATTAGAGATGGATAAACTGGTGTGGAAATGGAATAGTGAATCAAGAAAATCTTTTGAATTGACTTTGAAAATATATTGACCTTTCGAGAGTAACTTCTCCCTGCCAATTCAAGAGAAACATTTATTATAATTAAAAAATAATATAGAGACCACATTTAAATATTAAACTATGTCATATTTTGAATATAAGACGAAATATATGGATATTCTATGACAAATGGAATTCATCTTGAGACTCTAAAAGATATTCTCATTCCTGAAAGGATGGGAATATCAATTGTGAATACATACATAAAGTACAATTTCATAATACGTCTGTCCAAATAGTGAGCTATTATGTTTAATAAAGTTAATTAAAATTCATATTTTAAAGGTATTTATATTAAAATTATACAAATGGAAGATCATTTGAAGAAAAATTTGGATTACGTAATCCATGTATCATTACTGTGAAAAATACATATTTGGATAATGACGGAATTATGAATAGAAGATGAGTCACCTAAATAGAGTAGTAAACTAGTATTAGATGATAGACTATTTTTGATGCCTACAACGAAAAGGTAATACTCTATAATCTAATCACATAAAATATATTTTTTATTATTTCATTACATATGTATTTTTTTATTTTGGCAGTACAAGATACTGATTATAGTCAATATGGACACCCCAAATATTAATTTTTTTCATCCAATTCATGGATATCCAAAAACATTACCACACATGATGTGTATTGTCATTTTTTATAAACATCCATTAAAATTTTATAGATAAAATTTGAATTATATGTTTTAGTCTATATCTTAATAAGAATTTGGTTATTACAGGGTGGTTACTAAATATATACTAAAACATGTCATAAAGTAAGTGTCTGAAGAAATAAATCTTTTGGATTTATAAAAATTGAAAAAAATTAAGGTATTTATAGAAATATTTTACTATAAAAACGTTTAAAAAATATACTTATTTTGTTAAATGTATCTACACTGTTAAGAACAAGATAATTACATTGATTGTGGATATTATGTTTCCAAATTTACGAGATAGATCACAAAGCATGAAAATCCTGACATCCCCCAATAGGTATTTTCTGAAGGAAATTATAATTTCATTAAGTATATTTCATAATTATTTTTTTGTCAATATTTTATTAGTAATATAAATATTTTTGGAAACCTAGGCACTCGAAATAAGAAATAAATTATTTTATAGATTAGTGGGAAACATACTTTTTAAAAGAATTATGAAAAAAATAAATTTAGGTGATAAAATTATATGTTTAGGATCCAGTATGAGTTATGAACATTGTAATATAATTGAGGGGTAAATAATTAGTGTTAGAATTATTATATATTATTTTTGATATTTTATCAATGTGATGTATAATGGAGGAAATAAATTTGGTTAGAAGCATTGACCTAAAAACAATTTTTTTTGGAAAATTCTAGAGGCAGAGGTGGGGGTGGTGGCAGAGGCAGAGTCAGAGTCAGAGTCGGAGACCAACGTGTAGTAGGAGGTTGATTTAGAGACCAAATTAGTGACTGAGGAAGAGGAGGAGATTAATAGATGGTGAATTAAAATAATTTTTTACCACTTTTGTATGTGATAATATATTGGGATGTAATCCACTTATAAGATTATTCAATGTTGGAATATTTAATTTCTCCACTACTGTTAATGAAGCAACCTCTATACTACTCTTAATAAAAAACAATATATATAATAAAAATTAAATGTTTCAATAAATATGCATGTAATCAACCACTGAAGTCTGTAGGTTTATGGGATAACTTTTGGAGGAAAACCATAATTCATATATATCATGTCCATCGAGGAGGGATGGTATTAAAGTATCTGTTATCTGTTTGAAATTTATATTTTAATAAAAAAAAGTGTCACGAGTTGAAAACTAAGAATTTTTTTTCAGATTGTATTGATAATTTTGGATAAAAATTCATAATTAAATTGTGATGTGTATGAATTAGCCTCATATCAAGCCCACAAATGATGTGACACATTTCACTCAAAGTTTTTTTTTCCAGTTTAAAATGTCATTTTTGTGAAATACATATTTTGCATACACAAAACCAAGTAAAAAATTCATATTGTTTTGATAATTTAGGGTAATGATCCATAATTTGTATAGAATGTGTTGGAATCATCCTCACTTCAATTTGACACACAACTTGATTGGTATGAATCCATGTGCATATTTTTATTCAAAATTTTAATTAATATTTGTGTATAAACAACTAACATGATCAAAACCAAGAAAAACCCTTCAAAATGTTTTATTACTTTTGAAAAATGCTCCATAAGTCATTTTTGTTGTGTAAGAATCTTCCACACAATAATCCGATACATGATTTTCCCGATATGAATCAATGTGTCTGTTATCAGTTTATATTTTAATTTAAATAATAAAATATATCACTCATTAAAAAATAACCAAAAATGATTATATTTTCTTCTCAATTTAGAAAAATGAATCAATATTTCTTTTGTGACGTGTTGGTATTATTCTCATGTCGAACCCATACATGATTCACCTTGTATGACGCTAAGTGCCTATTTCTAGTTTAAAATGACATTTTAGTAAAAAGAACAAGTGTTATACTCAAAATAAGGGAAATGCATTTTTTTTAATTTAGGATAAATATTCAAAAGTCTTTTGGGACATGTTGGAATCATCTATACCTCAATCTAACACATTGTATGACCAATATGACTCTAAGTGTGTCATTTTATAGAAAACCAACAAAACATTTATTCAAAAAAACTCACGAAATAAAAACCATTCAAGAAAATTTTGATTGTTTTTGTAATTTAGGAAAAGGATCGACAAGTCATTTGTGATGTGTATGAATAAAAAAATCCATGATCTGACTCACGGTGTGATCAATATGACACAAATTGTCTATCATCTATTTAAAATTGATATTTTAATAAAAAAAGTGTAACTCACAGAAAACCAAGAAACAATTCTCGGATTATCTTGATAATTTAATAAAATGATTCACAGCTCATTTGTGACATTTAAGAATCAGTCTCATATCATGACCACATATGATGAAACCTATATGAATAAAAGTTCATGTTTCTAGTGTAAAATTACATTTTACTAAAAAAATTAGCACACTAAAATCCAAAGAAACAGATTGATATTGTTTTTAAAAATTACAAAAATGATCCATAACTCATTTTAGACATGTTAGAATCACCGACACATAATTATAGAACATTTTTAGACTGATAAGACTCTATATCTATCTTTTTATGAAAATTTGATATTAATTTTAGTGAAAAAACAACATACATTCTCAAAACTAATAAAGGACATTCATATGGTATTGGTAATTTAGGAAGATGATCCATAATTATTTTTTTACATTTATTAATAAGACACACCTCAATCGGATACACGATGTGACTGGTATGACTCAAACTGTCCATTATTAGTTTAAAACTGAAATTTTAATATAAAAAGTGTGACTCATTGAAAACCAAGTATATGAAATCGTAATTTCTGGAAAATTATGGACAATAATTCATAAATAATTTTTGAAATGTTAGAACCAGTATCATGTAAAACCCACAGATGATGAGACTTGTATGAATCAAAATACATATTTCCATTTTAAAATGACTATTATATATGAAACAAAAGTGGCGTTCTTGAAATTGAGGAAATACATTCACATTGTCTTGATAATTTAGAAAAAACAATCCATATTTCATTTGGGATGTGTATGAATCATTTTAAATTCAATATTATGCACAATATGACTAATATGTCTCAAATTGAATCTTTTTATTAATATTAGACATTAATTTTTGTAAAAAAACTAACATACTCAAATCTAAGAAAACAAATTTTTAATGGTTTTGTACATTAGGAAAATGATCCATAAGTCATCTAGGAAGTATAGGAATCATCCACACCTCAATCTAACTCTTGGTATGAGCGGTTTAATTCAAAAATTTTGTTATTTGTTTAAAATAGAAATTTTAACACAAAATAGTATCACACACTAAGAACCAAGAAAATTTTCATCGTTTCCTTGATAATTTATCAAAATGATAAATATTTAATTACTAAACTATAGATATTGGTCTCATATACAACCGACACATGATGAAACCTATATGACTAAAAGTGAATGTTTCTTGTCTAAAATGAAATTTTAGTTAAAAAATGGAATGACTAAAACCAAATAACACATTAAGATTGTTTATATACAATAGGTAAATGATATTCAAGTCATTTTAGATGTGTTAGAATCTATTTCACCTCAGTTTGATGCACAGTTTAACCGGTATGACTCCAAGTGTGTTTTTATTCAAATTGAAATCAATTTTCATGAAAAAAGAAACTAAAAATTTAACAGCCAAGAAATAACATTATGATTGTTTTTTTACATTATATAATGATCCATAATTAATTGGTGACTTGTAGAAGATATACCCATATGAACAAGATCAGGTGGCTCTGGATGCAAATCCCTGCTCCTAGAACCCTATCTCGCTAAAAATTGACAAGGATTAGCTTCCTTTCTTGGAAATCATTGTTTAATGGCCTCATTTTATCAATGATGGGAGATTCCCTTAGTTCTCATGAGAAATAATGTGAAGGAGGCGATACATCTGGGGAAAACTGAGGCGTTACATGTAAAAAAGATGAGGTTCAAAGGGATTTCCTTCCTCAAAGCTTTGACAGATATAGATCAATACAAACCTCCATCTAAGAAGTCATCAAAGATAATGAAAATGGAAAATTGAATTTTTTTTGTTGAGTATGACCCAAATTCTCTACAGCAGTGTACACAACACTGTATGTTTTCAATTATCGGTCTAGTTTCTTATCTCAATGGGGGAAAACATTGGTATTATTTTGAATTGATGCCACGAATTTCATTATGTTGGTGTTTTACAAACTGGAAACTGGTCATGATTGGTAAGCATTATTTCCATATTATCTTTTGTTCTAAAAATGATCATGATAGAGTTTTGTAATTAGGCAATTCTCATCTAAAACCTAGTTTCCTTCAAATCGCTGAATGGGATTTTGCTTTTAATTATAACAATCATAGGAACACCACAACTCAGGTATGGGTTATACTACACAACCTTAATTGTTTTTTCTAGAACCCTCAAATTCTTAATGACCTATCATCCTGCATTGGTAATCCCTTGAAAATTTATCAAAGAACATTAAAAAGTGACCTAGGTCTTTTTTCTCAGGTTATGATTGAATTAAATCTTGATAGTAAATTACCACTATCCATTTTTTTAATGCTAATGAGTATAATAATGTGGTAAAAATAGAATATGAATGGATTCCCCCTATTGTGAATACTACAAAATTATTAGGCACTCGTTCCTCAATTGTCGGATTGTGAAAAAACAATCTTCTCATCCTAGTCATGAAGAGTGGATAGAAATAAAAAACCTAAGAAAGATAATGAACCATTACATGTAAAACCTGAAACATCTAACAAGAAATAGGAGAAACGGGTTATCAAATCCAAAACCATAGGCCAGTAGGATGTTGTAAATGTGAAAACATGGGCAGACTTGACTGAGGAATAAGAAAATTAATCTATTGAATAGGTTATTAGGAAGGACATTGAAACTGAAATCTTGGGAATCCTTAAGTACTCCCATTATTATTTTGCTTCTTCTTGTAACACTACAGAGGACCCTAATCCAACTCTAAACCCTTAAAATGATCTGATAACTTCCCCTTTGAAGCATTTTGAAGGGATGAATGATCACTCACCCCTATCAAAGAAAGAGGAAAAATATTTCCCTGAAAACAACTCCCAACTGACCCTGACTGCCTCAGAAGACACTACTGTTGACGCTCAGATTAAAAGCATTGAAACTAAAATTCCCACCCCATTTTAGTAAAGGGTTTACACTACCCATGTTGGATATTGATACCATACCCTTCTGGGCAGCATGGGTAATCCACAAGAAAGCACTTCTGTCCTCCTAGAAGGTTCTTTATAACCTGGGAGGATAGATAGTTCTGATTTCCCCCATTATTCTTCCAACTATCCTCCTATTTTGGGCAAAAAATATTCTCTTAAGTAAGTCTCTAAAACACCTGACTATACTGATTATAATTAAAATTTGAGAGATATTAGAGACTTACCCTTGACTACCCCAAGTAAGTAGCTGGTCACAACTTCAATCCCTCAGGGTGATATTGACTCTCATCTTATTGCTAGTGTAGGTGCTACTAACATCTCTTTGGCATCCCCTTTTCCTAAATAGGTGAAACAAGGTAGAAATAATCAAGCCACTTCGTCTTGAATAATAACCAGATCAAAGACCTATGGAAGCAAAAAGAAATGGGATATCCCCCCAAAAAACAGGTCCATATGAATTTTTTTTCTAGAATTGTTAGGGCATTGCGAACCCTGACACCATTAATGTCTTAAATATATTTATTAGGACTCATCGTCCTAATTTTTTTTCTATTACTGAACCAAAAATTAATTAGTATTCTAGATTAATGCATATATATTCATTTGTTTATTCCTTTTTAGGATCTTGTAATAATGGTACGACAGTTGAAACCCTCCAGATATTTGCTCGTTCTTCCATGAAAAATGTGAACATTCAAAATATTATGAATCAAAGCATTACTTATGATTTCACATTTGATCATACTAATATTTTTACAACTTCTATTTATGTGAATAATAAATATCAACATAGGAAGACCCTTTGGAATGAGATCACTAAACATAGTAGCACTATTCAAAATCCTTGGTTTATAGTTGGGGACTTCAATGCCATTTTATCCCCATGTGTAAAAATGGGCCCTTATAACTCCACTATTTCCTCTAGAGAATTAAAAATATTCATTGAAAGTAAAAATATTATTGAGGTAAATTTAATTCATGCTAAATTTACCTAGTATATTCATCATTATAAAAGATTAGTGGCCAATAATTTTGACAGGGTTTTTACTAATGAACAATCCCTGGATAAATGAGATAACATTTCTTGCATCACCATTAAAAAGTTTGCTTCTGATCAACACCCTATATTTGTTAATTTTCCACTTAATACCTTCAAACCAAGGATTACTTTAAGATTTTACAATACCAGGTCCTCTGATCTTGACTATGTGAATATTATCAAAACTCATGGGATAATATGTATGAACATAGTGACTCATTTTCGTATCCATTGAAATTGAAAAGTCTCAAGAAATTCCTCAAGAATTGGTGTAAAACTAAATCAAAATAAACAGAAAATAATATTACCCTTTTGAAGAATGATCTCATGCTAATTAAAAATTACAATACATCTTCTAACATCACTAACAACTCCTAGCATGAAATCAATGTTTCATATATGCTGGTAATGTTAATTAACTTAAAGAATAACCTCAAAAAAAATTTAAAACCAAATGGAGAAATGATGGGGATATGAACTCTATATTCTATATCCCACTTCAAATAGTTAGAAAATATAATAAGACTATTTCTTATATTAGAGAAGAGGGGTATATTATTGACACTAATGAAAGTATTCAAAATTTTGTGGTCTCCTATTTACGTTATATCATCAATGGTCCTATCATTGATAATGATTTTCTCCCAAATGTCATTCCAGCTATGGTGTGTGGAGATGAAAATTCTTTTCTTAATAGAATTCCTTTGGATTAAGAAATTAAAGACACTATCTTTAGCCTCAATCTAGACAGTGTTTCTGGACCTGATGTGTAGAGACCCAAAGCTTGACATACATGTACATTACATTACTATTTTGGAATACTTAATATATAAAAAAAATAGACACCAAAGGATAGTAATAGTTTTGTGTATTTGGAAGCATGGAACAAAATATTCTAATATTGGTGAAAGATATTAAACATCTCCCATAAAGATCTTCCCTTTTTTTCTCACCTAAAACCTTTCTTTACATCCTGGGGAAAAGAAAACATATAAAGGGTGAGCTCAAATTCTTAGTAAGGGTAAGCATGGAAAAAAATAAAAAAAACCACATACATTTGAACTTCAAAACATGAACATAAAGCTTAAACATCAAAATCCAGAGTTGTGAAATAAATACTGGTAGTACGTAAGTCATAGATCATAAAGGAACATCAATAATGATAAAATAACATGGGAATAATACATTTAATTGTGGAAAAACATTATGCACATTATATGATTTCCATAGTAGCCAAGGAATTGCTGTCAAGACCATCTTAGTGGAAAAAGTCCATTTTTGAATCGAGTTCTCTCCTCGTTCCAGTCGTGTAACACTGAACCAGATTAACTTACCATTCCTGCCATGTCTATCTCATGAGATATAAATCTTTACCCAATTCATTTTAAGAAGATATAGGTCCCACCCATCTCATAATTAAATCATTCTTACTTGTGCCACAAAATAAACATAAAACATTCATCATAACCCAAAGAATAAAATGGGTTTCACAAACATCATCCCATCATCACATAATCCATATAAAACAAATGGATATTTCATCATAAGAAATGTAAAACCATTTAAATCATAGAGACATTATAATTGAAACATACAAATATGAAATAATTTCATCTTAGATGGAAAATGGTTTTGATAAAACACCTGGAATAATTCTTCATGAAAATATCCTTTCTTCTTAAAAATCATTTTCTTTCACAAAATGCCTTGTAATTTAAAAAGAAAAGGATTTTTATGAAACTAGGAATTAAATATTGTAGAGTAAGCTTCATGAAAAGAAGGTGTTATGAAACCATAAAAAATCCGTTCACACCGTACATGTTTAAATTAACATTCCTCTCGTACTTTTGTCGGGAAAGTCAAAAAGTTCCCCGTGTGGTAAACAATAGTAAGATTCATTCAATAACATGTCGTAAATTAAAAAAATGGGTAAAAAGTAATTTAAAATACATGAAAACATTTTTATAAAACATGGTCATGGATGATAACAATAACCCCAGTAAATACTTACGAATAACCATCTTAGATAAGAATGAGATAGGAATAGTTATCCCTTACCTTTGGTCCGATATGCTTCATACATATCCTAACCTACTGTATAATTATTTAAATAACGTCATTGACTTGTTACAGAATCATATTAATTGTTATGATATCATATATGGTTCACTTATGACTTTATATTACCCATTCTTTTGTAAGTTCCATGTTAAAGCAACATTTTGGGTAAAATAGTTTCATTTATTATCCGTGTTTTGACTTGTAATTATTAATATGATTACTCAGATCATTAATACATAATTATAGAATATAAAACACTACTTATATATAATATATATTCAGAATATACATATATATAATAGATCGATAAATGGAATGAAATACACCGTTCATGGAGACGGTAGGCCGTACATACACATAAACGTTGTTTTTAGTTTCCTTATTGAATTGAATGGAATTAAGTAGATGAAACACATAAATATATAAATATAGTAGAATTATAATGTCGTATATTTCATGATTAATTATTATTTATACATTAAAATCATTCTTGAATTGTTTACATGGAAAATGAATCTTATCGTGTCGTGGAGACGGTAATCCGTACGTACGCACGATCGATTATATCATTCCCATATTTATTGAATGGTATTGGAGTGGATGATATAATATCATAGAATCAGTATGATTTTATAATAATTATATATAGTTATTATTTACACCATTATACCCATCCAAGTAAGGTGGTGGTGGAAAACAGATTACACCACGGCGTGGAGATAGTATTCCGTACGTAGGAACTCGCGGTGATTTCATTTTCTGTAGGATGGATATAAGTTAAATAGGGTTGTTTAATATTTATAATAACATATCAGTATATGAGTTATACTGATGTTTTTAATTTAAGATGAAACAAATAGAGAAGAAGAAGTAGATGAAGAAATAAATTGGAATTAATCATTAAAGGATATTACCACTTCTTTGATGCGCCTCTTCTTAACCTCCTCTTAAGGCACTAGTTTTGGTATTTTTAGGAGACCCAAACCTCTATAATGTTTCTAGGGGAGATGATAAGGGAAATGGGCAGGGTTTGGCCGTGCTTCAAGGCTCAAAAGGGTGTGAAGGGAAGAGGGAAGTGGTGCCCTTTTTATAAGGGAGGAGTGGGCACTTTAGGAAAATCTTAAAATATTATTTTATAATAAAGTCATAATTGGTTTATAATAGCTCCAAATTAATTTATTTCTAAGCTAATGTGTGGATGGGTCGAAATCCTCTAAAACAATCGGTTTTAGACAAGTTTAGGTTACTATTTTAACCTTATCATTTAGATTTAACTCAAAGTTAAATAATTTAATTTTTACCGTATCTTCTTGTTTTCTTACACTATATGGTTAATAAACATACTATAACAAGACAAAAAAAACCCAAGTGGTTCATTATTAATGTATATAACCTTATCTAAGTCATTTGGCTGAACCATATATTTTTAGAAATATAATAAAAAATAATAATATAATATTTTATTCAAAAACTATTTTATATCAATTTTGACACAATTTGATAATTGATTTTTGTGAAAATCATAACAGAATGATTAGTTCGAAAAACGTTAATTAAATCAATAATAACATGTAATATTAACCTATAAAACTGTTGGAATTCATAAAAAGTCTCAAATTACATTTATTTGTGTAATTATAATATCAATTATTTTAATATTTCATTATTTAGATAATTACTGCATCACCATTTTGTCATAAATAAATTAAATTATTTAATGTCTAAAAATTATAAATCAACTACCATTAGGTAGTAAATATTTTTATATTTCTAAGAATATTGATAGTCGAATTTATCTTTTGTATAACCCTATATTAAATATCATTTAGTTATTAAACTTTGATTTTAACTATTTTAACCCTTCTTTAAATAAACTAATAATAAATGTCCTAATCTAATCCAAGTGGTCCTAAAGGGAAATATTTTATTCCTAAGATTTCTTTTGTTCGAATTACACTTATCCAATAGAATTAGGACATGTTTTAGGGTAATACTAATATCATTTTTACCCTTAATTACACTTTTTACTTTTAACCGTGGTAAATAAAAGTAAAACGTTACTATACACCCAAAATTATTTTCGTCTTATTGAACCACATTTTACTCCTTGATATTAACCGTGTCTCTCAGATTTTTGAAATTCCACTCATAGAAGCGGCAAAATTATGTTTTATGTAATTTTGAAAAATGCTCCTAAGAGGTAGGTAAAAGACGGTGAAAAGTTCAATAAAATTTTTATATATCTAAAATTATTATAAAATGTCTCAAATGAATTACATTGAACATATATAGGTATTATGTATCAATTTTTACCAAAAATATATTTAAATAAAATAAATAATTATTTAAATAAAAGGTTGGTTTTTAAATAGTAACCTAGTGTTTTCACTATTCATCACAAATTGAATGTTTTCAGAAAAATACCAATAATTCACCCTAGGATAATTTTGATATTCTGAATCCAAAAATGAAGTCCATTTTCAAAAATAAAATTTCAAAAAGTGGGTATTACTATTCATAACGGCTAGTTTATATAATATTTTAATAACATATCGTTGTTTAGTGAAACTCGATATTACATACAACACACGCTATCGTGGAAGGTCATGATTGCATGTAAAGCAAGCCAAGTCAGGGTTGCATGTAGTGCAAGATTCTTTTGTTGTTGTGTATAATATAATCCAACCGTATTTAATTTATACATATAATATATATATATATACAGTCAATGTTTTGTAGAATAACTTCTATCAAATGAACTTGAAATTTTCTGTAACACGAGCCAATAATAGTGTTACGTATACAATGTTGCGTATAGAACAAGATAATTTTGGTGATGCGTACAACACAAGACATCAATGAAATTAAAAAGAATAATTCTCATAAAATCTCGGGTTGTTACATTCTACCCCCCTTAAAATGAATTTCGCCCTCGAAATTCGTTGGGGTTATAAATGGTTTACTAATTGAAAGTTTCTGTCATAGAAATCCACATCGTAAAAAGGAATACCAAAACATAACTTTTAAAAACTAAAGTATGAAATGTAACGGTTACCCAAACTAACTCATCACTGAGTTTCCACATAAGAGGACATAGGTGAAAATATGGATTTGGAAGAGAAATCTAACCATCAAGTTCTGATGGAGTGTGGTAGAGAACATGGCTATAAAAAATCCATCAATAACAAAGCCAAAAGTTTGTGATGATCTAAGGTTCCATTTGATTTATCGAGTATGAGGGTACTAGGACAAAGTTTTTAGTTTTCAAGATCATTCCCCTAATGCTGAAGAATTGTTGAATTAATATAAATACTTACTTGATTTTGGTAAAATCTCACCGTTGTTCGTGCCTTGAATAATTTCCACTTCATTTCAGAAAGAAATGAAGTTTAATTTGTCATTCGTGAAGTGTTAGCGGATCATGCGATAGAATGATAGGTCATTCCATTTGTTTCTATCGCGAAAAGTTTAGCACAATTTATTAAATATACATAAGTCCATCTATCTTGAGATTAATCATATATGGTTGCTAAAATGGACATATACGTCATCTATCATAGTATTTAATAAAACTAGTTTCTACTAACAAGGGACTTCCTGTAGGCCAGTGGTAGGCGATAAAGGCCTGTCAGACTTCAGTTGTGGGTTTGATTCCCTCAGCCTTGTTTGACGCAACGGGTTGTCTCCTGTTCTTCATGTTATCCCTTTTCTTAAAATACACTTTTATAACATTCCATCAATAATATCTAAAAATGTTCTAGCCTTGAAAAATACTAACTTGTGTCCAACATAATTCATTCCAATATTTAGGATTATCTAAAATACTTCTGCCCAAGCTCATAGTATAAAGAAAACAATTACTAGAAATGTCATCTACCGAGCATGTGAATACAATAATTTATTCCCCATATATCATACGATATATCTTGTTGGTCACATTCCAAATATGTGAATACCTTAATTATGTATTCTCTTTAAAAATTAATACCCATTGAACTTTTGTGAAAACATGAATGCTGTCAAAAGTTTACTCTTTCAATATACCAAAATCTTAAAATTTATATATACTCAAACCTTGATATCACTTGTCCTTATATCAGTCATGAGCTCATTAATACTATCAAACATCTTATTTTCTCCTTATCCATTCAGTATGCGCATACCATCATCTTTCCAAAAATATTACAATAACTTTTCATGGTTACCGATACCATATAATTATTGAAAAAAAAATATTGATATTCCAAAATTCCACGATGCCATAAATGAGATTCCATGATACTATTTTTAAATCCCATTACATAAACACTTAATCATTACACAACATTATTGTCATACTCAACATCACAAATAGTGATCTCAGGTGGCTTCTCTTTATCCTTTTCCTTAATAGGTTGCTCACGTTGATCATCATTAACCCTTGGATTAGTGCATTGATCAGTATAATGCCCCATTTCCTTGCACTTGAAGCAGTAAAGTGTTGGTGGTGTGTCCTCTGCAGTATTTTTTTATTGACATCATTAGAAACCATTTTTCCATTACTTCGACACTCAGCTGCTCGATGACCTTCTTTTCCACACTTAAAAACATTTTCTATTCCCTTTAAGACAATATCCACCATGCTTTTTTCTACACTTTGATCATAAGGAAACATTCATCTTCTTTTCACCATTATTCTGAGATTTCTCCTTGAACTCCGTCATTAATTTCTTGTCAAAACCATGAGATGGATATGTTACACCAACTTCCATTTATACCTTGATAGCACAACACACAATTTCTTCTTAGCTACTGAAGTCTCTTATAGGTAATGCCCTTCGAAGGCTTGGTTTTAATCCACTGAAGAATTGTTCAACTTTACTTTCAGGTTGGATGATAAAGCCAGATGATTACCTTGAAAGTCATGTAAAATTCGCTTTGTATATACCAACATATTCATCATCCTTATGCTTAAACTCAAGGAACTCATTTTCAATCTTTGTTCGAAGAATACGAGGGAAGTACATACTGAAAAACAAGTTCTTGAACTCGTCCCATTCCATGGATTTAATTTCATCTTGGGGCCTTGTATTCTAAATTAGAGTCCACCACTAGTCTGCTTCACCTTCTCAATAGTAAACATCTAGAATGACTTTATCATGTTCCGAATAGAGAAGTATGGAAAATATCTATTCAATGGTACTGATCCATTGTTCAGCAACAAGTGGATCAGAATACCCATTGAAAGAAGTTGGACGTTGCCTCATGATGGACTCAATAGAATATAGTTCCCTTCTTTGATTATTTGGAAATCCAGAATGATTCATTGCATGTGTAAGTATAGAAATAAGATTCTACACTCCATATCCCATAACATTGGTTTGTTTAGGAGGACAATCATTGCATTGTCAAATAAATTGATCAACACGATTCCTTCAGGTTCCAACCATCGTCTAAAACCCAATAAGAATAGTATGAGAGGAAAAAATCAGTCTAGGAAAACAACATAATAAAGGGGGAGTATCTTCAATATCTAACATCTATGGTTTAATTCTAATATAGTTACAAAAATTCTAGGACTATAACCTATACTTATACTTAACCGTAGGGACATCCCTAGACATACCTTAGAAATATCTCTTGGGATCTCACTAATGTTTTCGCATCCTAGTTTTCCAAAGGTTAACTAAACCTTTCCTATGATACCAAATATAGAGACCCAAAGCTTGAAGTACATTTACATTACATTACTATTGCGGAATACTTAATACATAACAAAAACAAACACCAAAGGACCATAATAGTTTAGTGTCTTTGGAAACTTGGAACATAATCTTCTAATCTTGGTGAAAGATCTTCAACATCTCCCATAAAGATCTTACCTTTTTTTTCATACCTAAAACCTTTCTTTATATCTTGGGGAAATGAAAACATATAAAGGGTGAGCTCAAATACTCAGTAAGGGTTAGCATGGAAAAAAATAAAACAAACCATATACATTTGAACTTCAAAACATGAACATAATGTTTAAACATCAGAATCCTGAGTTGTGAAATAAATCTTGGCAGTATGTAAGGGATAGATCATAAAGGAACTTCAATAACGATATAATTACATGGGAGTAAAACATTTAATTGTGAAAAAACATTAAGCACATTATATTATTTATATACTAGCCAAGGCATTGCTGCCAAGACCATCTTAGTGGACAACATCCCTTTCTGAATCGAGTTCACTCCTCGTTCCAGTCCTATAACACTGAACCAGATTAAGTTACCGTTGTGGCCATGTCTATCTCCTAAGATATAAATCTTTACCCAATGCATTGGAGGGAGGTATAGGTCCCACACATCTAATAATGAAATCATTCTTACCTGTGCCACAAAATAAACTTAAAACATTCCTCATAACCCAAAGAATAAAATGGGTTTCATAAACATCATCCCATCATCACATAATCCATATAAAACAGATGGATATTTCATCATAAGAAAATTGAAACCATGTAAATCATTGTAACATTATAATTTAAACATACACATATGAAATAATTTTATCTTTGATGGAAAATGATTTTGATAAAACACATGGAATAATTCTGGAGGAAAATATCCTTTCTTCTTCAAAATAATATTCTTTCACAAAATGCCATGTAATTTTTAAAGAAAAGGATTTTGTTGAAAATATTCATTAAATCTTGTTTATTAGGCTTCATGAAAATAAGGCTTTATGAAACTGTAAAAAATCCATTCACGCCGTATAAGTTAAAAATAACATTCTTCTAGTACTTTTGTCGGAAAAGTCAAAAAGTTCCTCGTGTGGTAAAAAAAGTAATATTACATTCATTACATGTGGTAAATTTCAAAAAAGGGTATAAAGGACATTAAAAATACATGAATTTTTTATAGAAAACATGGGCATGGATGATAACAATAACCCCAGTAAATACTTACGAATAACCATCTCGGATAAGAACGAGATTGGAATAGTTATCCCTTACCTTAGGTCTGATATGCTTCATACATATCCAAACATCTTGTATAATGATTTATATAATTCCATTGAATTATTAAAGAATAATATTTATTGTTAAGATATCATATATGGTTCACTTATGACATTATATTACTCATTCTTTTGTATGTTCCATGTTAAAGCAGTGTTTTGGGTAAATCATTTCATTTATTATCCGTGTTTTCACTTGTAATTATTAATATGATTACATAGAACATGATTACTTAATTCTATAATATAAAAAAATATTTATATATAATAAATATTCAGAATATACATATATATAATAGATCGATAAATGGAAATAAATACATCGTTCATGGAGACGGTAGGTCGTACGTATGCATGAACACTATTTTTCGTTTCCTTATTGAATTGAAAGGAATTAAGTAGATGAAATACATATATATATAAATCCAGTAGAATTATTATGTCATATATTTCATGATTACTTATTATATATACTTTATAATCATTCTTGAATTGTTTACATGGGAAACAAATCTCATCGCATCGTGGAGACGGTAATCCGTACATACGCACATGTGATGATATCGTTCCCATATTTATTGAATGGTATTGGAGTGGATGATATAATATAATATAATCAGTATTATGTTATAATAATTATATATAGTTATTCTTTACACTATTATACCCATCCAAGTAAGGTGGTGGTGGAAAACAGATTACACCACGGCGTGGAGACGGTATTCTGTACGTACACACGCGCGGTGATTTCATTTTCCATATGATGGATAAAAGGTGAAAGAGGGTTGTTTCATATTTATAATAAAATATCAGTATATTAGTGATAATTATGTTATTAATTTATGATGAAACGAATATAGAAGAAGAATTAGAATAATAAATAAATTGGAAAGAATCGGTAAAGGATATTACCTCTTCTTTGACGCGCCTCTTCTTAACCTCCTCTTAAGAACCTAGTGTTGGTATTTTGAGGGGACCAGAACCTCTATAATGTTTCTAAGAGAGATGAGAAGTGAAAAGGTCAGGGTTTGGATGAGGTTCAAGGCTCAAAAGGGCGTGAATAGAAGAGGGAAGGGGTGCCCTTTTTATAAGGGAGGAGAGGGGTACTTTAGAAAAAACGTAAAATATTATTTTATAATAAAGTCATATTCGGTTTATAATAGCTAGAAATTAATTTATTTCAAAGCTAAATTGGGGATGGGTAGAAATACTCTAAACCAATTGGTTCTAGACAAGTTTATGTTACTATTTTAACCTTATCATTTAGATTTAACTCTATGTTAAATAATTTATCTTTCACCATGTATTCTTGTTTTCTTACACTATATGGTTAATAAACCTACAATAACAAGACCAAAAACCCCAAGTGGTTAATTATTAATATATATAACCTTATATAAGTCATTTTTATGAACCATATATTTTTAAGAATATAATAACAAATAAAAATATAATATTTGTTCTAAAAACTATTTTATGTCAATTTTGACACTATTTGGTAATTGATTTTTGTGAAAATCAAAACAGAATGATTAGTTCGAAAATAGTTAATTAAAGAAATACTAACATGTCATATTAACCTATAAAATTAGCGTAATTCATAAAAAGTCTCAAATTACATTTATTTTGGTATTTATAATATCAATTATTTTAATATTTCATTATTTAGATAATTACTGCATCACAATTGTGTCATAAATAAATTAAATTATTTAATGTCTAAATTTTTTAAATAAAATACCATTAGGTAGGAAATAGTTTTATATTTCACATGAATATTTATAGTTGAATTTATCTTATGTATAACCCTATATTAAATATTTTTTTGTTATTAAACTTTGATTTTAACTATTTTAACTATTTTTAAATAAATTAATTATAAATGTCCTAATATAATCCAAGTGGACCTAAAGGGAAATATTTTATTCCTAAGATTGTTTCTGTTATAATTACACTTATCTAATAGAATTAGGACATGTTTTAGGGTAATAATAATATCATTTTTACCCTTAATTACCCTTTTAATTTTAACCATGGTAAATAAAAGTAAAAAGTAACTATTCATCAAAAATTCTTTTTATCTTATTGAACCACATTTTACTCCTTGATATTACCCGTGTCTCTCTAATTTTCGAAATTCCACTCATATAAGACATAAAATTAAGTTTTATGTAAGTTTGCAAAATGCATATAGGAGGTAGGTAAAAGACGGTGAAAAGTTTAATAAATTTTTTATATATCTTAAATTATTATAGAATGACTTCAATGAATTACATTGAACATATATAGGTATTATGTATCAATATTTACCTAAAATAAATTTAAATAAAATAAATAATTAATTAAATAAAAAGTCAGTTTTTAAATAGTAACCTAATGTTTTCACTATTTGTCAAAAATTGAATGTTTTCAGAAAAATACCAAAAATTAACCCTAGGCTAATTTCGATATTCCAAATCAAAAAATGAAGTCCATTTTGAAAAATAAAATTTTAAAAAGTGGGTATTTCTATTCATAACGGCTAGTTTATATAATATTTTAATAACATATAAGTGTTTAGTGAAACTCGGTATGGCGTACAACACACGCTATCGTGGAAGGTCGTGATTGCATGTAAAGCAAGCCAAGTCAGAGTTGCATGTAGTGAAATATTCCTTTGTTATAGTGTATAATATAATCCAACCGTATTTCATTTATAAATTGAATATATATATACACTCAATGTTGTGTAGAATAACTTCTATCAAACGAATTTGAAATTTTGTGTTACATGAGCCAAGAATAGTGTTGCGTATACAATGTTGCGTATTGAACAAGCTAATTTTGGTTTCGCGTAAAACAAAAGACATAAATGAAATTAAAAAGAATAATTCTCATAAAATCTTGGGTTGTTACATGATGGTTTTAATAATGGGTTTTACAAAATGCATTGGGATATAATTCCTGATGACCTCTGTCGCATGGTTAAAACCATCTTTTCTAAATGCATTCTTCCTTATAGATTAAACACCGAATTTCATAACCTTATTAATAAAATGAATAATGTGGATGAAATATATCTCTTCAGACACATTTCTCTCATAAATTATATTATTAAAACTATAACTAAGTTACATGCTAATAGAATATCATACATCAGTAAAAAAATTGTCTCATAGAATCAATTCGGTTTTATAAAAGGAAGATCTATTCAGGACAGAATTTTCCTTGCCTATGAATCCAAAAATATTTTAAACAGGAAAAGTCATGGTGGGAATATTTCCATTAAACTTGACATTACAAAGGCCTTTGATTCCATAGATTGTAAATTTAATTTTAAGGTCCTTGTGCACTTCGTTTTCAATGACACCTTTATCAACAGAATTAAAACACTTTTTAACTCGACCCATATTTCTATTAAAATAAATTGTTCTCCTAGTGGCTATTTCAAATTTTCTAAGGTAGTTAAGCAAGTAGACCCTATCTCTGATATTCTCTTCACTATTTCAGAAGACTATTTAATTTGACTACTCACTCATTCTATAGAAAACAGGAAGATCAAACTGATCCCTACCTCCAAGAACATTAATTACCCCTTGCATCTTCATTAGGCTGATGACATTATTATGTTTCTAAAGTGGGACAAAAGAAATATTAATAATCTTAAATCCATTCACACTCACTATGAAGAGGTTTCTGGTCAGCATGTCAGTTGGCATAAATCTTTTTTTTTACTTTGGAAAAGGATATACCCCTTGTAGGAAAAGAAACATTATCATTGCCTTGGGGATCAAGGAGGGTTCTCTACCCTTCACATATATGGGTGTCCCTATCTTTTGGGGCATTCCTAAAGCTAAATATTTATCACCCATAATTGACCAAACCCTTCAGAAACTATCCTCTTGTAATGGTAAAAACATCTCAATGGCAGGGAGAATTTGCCTTGTCAAATCCACTATTGTCTCCAAACATGTCAATTTCAAGATGATTTATAAATGGTCGAATGGTCTCCTGAAACACATTAATGTTTCCATTGAATACTTTGCCTAGACTGGGACCACACTTGAGAGAAAGATGGTTATTGTTCCTTGGTCTAATTGTTGCAAACCAATTGAAAAATGAGTTATTGGACTAAAAACATTAATAATTTTAATGATTCCCTTCAAGCTAAGCTCCCAAGGAACCTCTTTCGCAATAATTCATCATCCATGGGATTTATTAGGAATTTATTCCTCGATAAATTAAGTAACAGAAATTTCAATTATTTGACCTCCTCAATCTGGCCTTCCATTAAGAATACTTTCATCTCTATTATGAATAACACCAGATGGATGGCTATAAAAGGCTCTAATTTAAATTTTGGGCTTGATAATAGGACTTGTACACCCCTTATCTCATTGGTGTCTAACAATCAACTTCCCGAGCATACTAATGATACCATCAAGGGAATCTTAAAAATGAAAAACCCATTTTTACCTGATAATATAATGCATGTTGTGGACAATTGTCCATTCACTTTTAATGACGATCTTCTAATTTGGGAACCTTCTCATAATGGTATTATAGATTAAAATAGTTACTATAACCATTTATTCAACAATGATGATAGTAATTTAAGCTGGTTAAAAAACATTAATAAAGCTTGGTTAAAGCCCTTGAGAGTCACTATAATTTGGCGTATTGCTCATGGTTAGCTACCCAGTAACAACTGTTTATAATCTTTTGGGATTAATATTTGTTCCAACTTTCATATGTGTAATCAGCATAGAGAGGACATTAATCTCCTATTCCATTCTTGTGATATGGAAACCACCCATTGGAATTATATTCTTTATATTTTTGAGTGAAGACGGTTTCCTTGTAGCTGTATAACCTCTTAGTTGCAGTGATGTGTGGTTTTATCTAACTCCCAACATATCAGGAGTTTTTTTATTTAAGCTATAGCAGAGCTTGTACATGTGATCTAGTATGGTATAAATGACAATATTTATAACAATAACTCATTCATGCTTAATCCATGTAAAATGATAATTCTCATTGCTATACGAGAGGCCGCTTTGCTTCATAAGGATCATTGTAGTAACTCAGCTAGATATCTTGGGATTCATAGGCACATCCGTGTTGATGGGAGGTACCCTAACCCTAAATACACCATGGATGTATTTTGGAATGATCCACATCCAGGTTAAATTAAAATCAACATTGATGGTGCTTCTAAAGGCAACCAAGGCCCTGTAAGCTGTGGTGCCATCTTCAGAAACCACCTAGACCAGGTTCTTGGATGCTTCTTTGGATCCTGCAGCTTCACCTCCTCCCTGGAATCTGAGATGTTGAGTGTGATTCACACTACTTCTTTTTCCAAGATGCACAGCTGGAACAACATTTGGATCGAGAGAGACTAAACTACTATTGTCTAAGCCATTTGGAATGGTACCATTCACCTAGCATGGACTCAAACTCCTCACTGGATGAAATGTTTTCAATCTCTATCGAATGTCAACTTCACTATCACCCATACCTACCAAGAATCTAACAATCTCGATGATGGACTTGATAACATGGGAGTTAATCCTGAGGTCTCTTGGAGGGATGACCTTCCTCCCGAGTTACTCCCTCTTAATGATAGGGATGTTCAAAAAATTCCATACTTCAGACTCATGTAATCCTTTCTTGTTCCTTTTTTTAATAAAGTTTGTGTTTTGTTCTTTGACTAGAACACCACCCCTTTAAATAAATTGGTGACATGTATGAATCATCCTCACCTTAATCTAATACACGATGTTCCTGATTTGGATCTATATGTCTATTATCAATTTAAAATTGGAATTTTAATAAAAACGTGTCCCTCACTAAAAACTAGGTAACACACTCATATTGTCTTTATAAATTAGGAAAATAATTTATAAATTTGTTTTTGAGGTGTAGGATTCATTTTCACGTCTATACCACAGACTATGTAACCTATATGACTCAATGTTCTTGTTTCAAGTTTAAAATGACATTTTATTGAAAAAAAAGGCTTAATAAAAACTATGCAAAAGAATTAGTATTATTTTTTTAATTTTTAAAAATTATCTCTAAGTCGAACGGGTCATGTAAGAATCAACCTGGAATCAATCCCACACACAGTGTGACTGTTATGACTCGATGTGTGTCTTTTTATTCAAAATTAACATTAATTTGAGTGAACGCAAACAAACAAACACTAAACCAAGTGAAAACACTCATAATGTTTTTTTAGTTCAGTAAAGTGATCAATATTTTATTTTTGGTTGGTAGGAATCATCTTCACCTCAGTATGTCTCACAGTTTGACCGGTATGACACAAATTGAATGTTATCAGTTTAAAATTGACATTTTAATAAAAATAAATTCAATCACTAAAAACCAAGAAAACATACTCACAACATCTTTATAATTTAGGAAAATTATTCATAATTCATTTCTTATGTGTAAGAATTTTCCTCATGTCAATCCCACAAACGATGCAAACTCTATGACTAAAAGTGCACGTTTCTAGGTTAAAATGAAATTTTACTAAAAAGACAAAAGTGGAATACTCATAACTAAGGAAAAAAATTCATATTAATTGTATACTTTTGAAAAAGAACCCATAAGTCAATTTAGTTGTGTTGGATTCATCCTCACCTTAATCCGATGCACGGTTTGACCGGTGTGATAGAAAATGTGGGGTTTTATTCAAAATTGACATTACTTTTAGTAAAGAAAACAAATAACATACTCAAAACTGAGTAAACACATTCATATTGTTTTTGTACAGCAGGATAATGATCCATAATTAATTTTTCTTTATAGGTATTATTCTCACTTCAATCCGATACATGATGCTCCTGGTATGACTCAAAGTGTCTTTTTTCAATTTAAATATATATTTTAATACAAAAAGTTTCACCCACTAAAAGCAGATAAAATGTCCTCCGATTGTGTTGATAATATATGAAAATAATTTATAATTAATTTGTGACATGTATGAATTAGTCTCATGTTAAACTCACACATGATGTGACATATATGAATTAAAGTGTCTGTTTCCAGTTTAAAATGACAGATTAGTAAAATATACAAGTGGAATACTAAAAAATGAAGAAACCCATTCATATTATTTTCAACTATTAGGATAAAGATATATAAGACATTTTTTACATGTAGTAATCTTGCACACCTCATCTCGATGCATAGTGTGATAGTTATGGCTCCAAGTTTGTCTTTTTTTTAAATTGACATTAATTTTTGTGAAAAAAAGTCAAACTCAAAAATGATAAAATTGATTCAAAATGTTTGAGAACATTAATAAAATGATCCATAAGTCATTTTTTACATTTAGGAACAATTAAAACCACTATTTGATACACGGTGTTCCTAGTATGAGACAAAGTGGTTGTTATCTGTTTAAAATTGACATTTTAATACAAGAAAGTATCACCCACAAAAAACTAGGAAATTGTGATAAGATTGTCTTGATAATATAGGAAAACGAATCATAATTCATTTTTGAATTGTATAAATCAGTCTCTCTTTTATCCCACACCTAATGAAACCATTTATGATTCAATGTACCAATTTCGAGCCTAAAATGACATTTTAGTAAAATACAAAAGTGGCATACTCAAAATTACAGAATCATAATCAGATTGTATTGAAACTTTAGAAAAATGTTCCATAAGTAATTTAGGATTTGTAGGATTTTGAAGAACCTCAATCAGATTCATGATTTGACTGTTATGACTCTTGGTATGTATTTTTATTCACAGTTGACATTAATTTGAGTGAGAAAACAACTAACATACTCAAAACCAAAGAAACACATTCAGATTGATTTTGTACTTTAGGATATTGATTCATAAGTCATTTATGACGTGTAGTAATCAAACTCACCTTAATCTAACCTAATGTGTGACCAATATGACTCAATGTGTTCCATTTTATTCAAAATTAATGTCATTTTTTGTAGAAAACCAACTGAAACTCTCTATAGTAGTGTTTTTTTTCTTATATTTGTGTTTGAAATTTTATTTCATTTAAAATAGGTATTTTTATATGATTTTCCAATGTTTTACTGCTGTTTCTGGTGCTTTTATGGTGATGCATTGTGTTGTTATTACACACTTTATGCCCATTTTCTGGTGGTGTAGTGTGAAGTACCATCACACTATTGTATTTCCCTTTATAATAACTACTAAATGCACTAATAATGGAGTAATTTATGACTACTGATTAATGTCCCTTAATATATTCCACTAGAAAAACTAAAAAATGGTATCTTTTATTTGTTCATATAAAAGTGCATATGAATGTGTGATTTATCACTTCTTTTCTCTGATAAAGCACCACTTTATCAGCGGTTTTCTGCTACTGATAAAAGCCTTGTAGTTTTAACCGTTTTGCAAAAGTTATCACTTTTTTAGCGTTGAAAAAGGCCTATTCTAGCATTGGTAATGACCAATTTATAGTAGTGAAAGGAGATTATAGTGAACCAGGCTTAACATATATGGATATTCCATCATTTTAGATGATTATACAACACATTACAAAAAATACATGCCTGATGGAAATAATAGTTTAGTGTATTTGGAAACATGGGAAAAATTATTCTTCATTAGTTATCCTACTTAAAACTACTATTCATATCTTGGGAATAGGAAACATAATAAAGGGGTGAGATTTAATGATCATTAACGGTAAATAAATGAAATATGTTACCATAACATGAACATAAAAGTAAGATAACATGATCATAATATTTGAAGATCATGATAGGGATAAAGAGATCGTAATCATGATAAAGGGAATAATGTTTGGTCGTTCATAAGACATGAATAATAATATAATCATGAACATAATCCTAGAATACACAACATATGAATAAGACATGGAATTTTGGAATGCACATCAATGTATAACATCATGAACATGAATAAGTAGATACATAATCATTTATTATGTTAAAGAAATGAAATCATACCATCATATATATTTATGGATTTGAAACCAAGTCCTCACATAACATTTTGAACATGTAATTAGGTTCATTCGTAACTAATGGACATGAAATGAGGTCCATGAATAACATTATAAACATGTAATCAGGTTACACATAACATTATGAACACATAATAAAGATAACTCTAAATATTAGGAACCTATAATAAGGTTCACACATAAATTTAGGGACATTCAACCAAGTCCACATATAACATTGTGAACATGTAATCTAGTTCAAAAATAACATTTATACTCATGATTCATCCATTTTTACCCAATGCTTTGGAGGGAGATATAGGCCCAACCTGTCAAATAATACTTATGCCACACAATTATAAATAATCATCACGTCATAACCCATGAAATTAAATGGGTACCAAGAACATTTCATCATATCATTACCTATGGAAAATAGATAAGTCTCATTATCATTTCCTCAAATCATATCTCGTGAAAAGTAGCTAGTTTCAAAATCTAATTACCCTTGGAAAATAAATTGGATTCATAAGAATCATTGCATAAAAAACACAAACCATTCAATAAAGAATAATAACGGAAGATTTGGATCATTTCCTAGATGGGAATGAGTAACAGAAACAAATGTCATTATAAATGGAAAACAATTTTGAAATATCATTAAAAAATATTTTTTGAGGAAAATACCATTTCTTCTTTATGAAAGGATATTTAAAACATAAAAACTTTTGTAAATAACATATTATTTCATAATTAATGTAATACTTAAAAATAACACTATAAATCATTTTGAAAACATTTTTAATTGAAAAAATATGAGATAATCTTGAATTAAATTTTAAAACCATTTCCCTTGAAGACATATAAAAAAATATTGAAAAGTTTTTGAATACCATTTTCCTTAAACACTTATAAATTAATCTTGCTACTTTGTTTTCCGTGAAAAAATATAAAATATGTTTCGAAACATTGGAAAACATAATTATTTGAAAAAACATTGAAAACTTATAAATAATTCTTGCAAAAATTTTGAAAACCATTTCTATAAAAATACATTTAAAACATAAAAAAAATATTAAAAATGTTTTGAAAAAAATTTCTTTGAAAACACATTGAAACACTATAAATAAACCGTTATATTTTTTGAAAAAAAAATTGAAAATACTTTTGAAACATATAAATAATTCTTAATAACATTTTGAAAAACTTTTTCTCAAACATGACTTTGAAATAACACTGATTTTCAACTTTAGATATAGGTAAATTTCAGACGTTATAAACAAAACATTCATGATAATATTATGTACTAATGAGTGTAAAAATGGTACGAATACATGAATATTTTATGGATATACATATTATAGTAATAATGAATATTTATCTTGAGAGATGGATCATAATATTTCATCAATTAAATCATAATCATAATCAATCTTGATAAACAGTGAGATTGTAGCTATAAACTGTTACCAATATTGTAATAGTGAATCATAACACAATGGAAAGAATAACATTACATGAATCCTAACATATAATTAAAATAACTAGACACATGATAAAACATTCTAAATAAAGTATATAAAACTCATAAAAAATATAGGTGTATAACATGGACTGCGTCTCAAAGAAGGATAATTGAGACAAAATTAATTTACCAATTTGGTAACTTTTGAAACATAAATCCCATGAAATAATGATCATCCAATGATTATTTAAATACTAATAAGATTAAGTATAATAGTAAGAGGATACATATATAGGATTTTTACACATCATATAGAATTAATGAGTTATGAATATGGCATGAATCTCATGAATATAAAAAGTGATATAAAATACCTCATACTTTATATGTTGAATCACTTCATACACGTAGAAACACCCATATACTAAATATAATTTTTTTATAAATATTTTACAGAACCATATTATTATATTTAATACCATATATTATTTTATTATAAATTTATATTTACCTCATATTAGTAATTCCTTGTTTAGATTTCTCTTTGGGTAATATACACTTTATTTTTTGCATATGTCTTAATTTGATATATTTTTTCCCTCATACTTATATCAGGATTTAACGAATCTAAAGCATGATATAAATTTCATGTATATTAATTATACATATGTATTTATAATAATCTATAGAATAAAAAAATATAAAATGGAATATACCTTTAAGGGAGATGGTAGGACGTACACATGGATGGACATTTTTTCCCTTTTTTATTTGTAATATCAAAAGAAATAAAGTAAATGAAATATATGCATAAATATATAATATCATTACTATAGAATTATCATGTCATATATATCATATAATTTCACTAAACCCATCCTTAATTCATTCCATGTAGATTGTGAATGAATCAAATCTGTTTGAGGAGGTGGTAGTCTACACTTTTGCAAACGAAATTATCAAATTTACACAAAATGAAAATCCTGATGGTATGTGTAATATAATAATTAAAAAAATAATAAATACATAATATACATCATATAAATCAAATATATCACAAAAATATAGTTTTATTGTAATTTCCAACCATTATAGGTGCAAACGGAAAATGACGAACTTCATTTCGTGATGCGGTAGTTCGTTGTACACATCAACATTGTGTTCCTAACCCATTAGATGGAAGTGTGTGTATGTGGTGGTAGAAAACTTATCATAAAAACATCTGAATATATTTGGGAAATTGGAGTATGCATGTAACAAAAATAATTTAAGTATTGTAGAAAGAATATAATGGAAAAGATATTGATGAAGGATGTTACATCTTCTTTGGGTAACTTTTATTGGTATGCATTAAAGGGCTTCCTTGGTTGGATTTCATATAAAATGTAGGTTCCAAGGAAAAAGGTAGAGATTATGGGAATATATTTTGAGT
This sequence comes from Viscum album, assembly GCA_963277665.1. Taxonomy (NCBI): domain Eukaryota; kingdom Viridiplantae; phylum Streptophyta; class Magnoliopsida; order Santalales; family Viscaceae; genus Viscum; species Viscum album. The sequence continues at coordinate 140,249,332 of OY728161.1, read as the reverse complement.
GATATTTTCCAAGCATATTTTTTTTATTTGTGTGATGAATGTGGAGTAGAGGAGTATTTTTATAGTGGTGGGAAAGGACACAATTGGAAGTTTTTGGAAATAATTGTGTGTTTCCCAAGTATTTCTTATGATAAAATTACCGAAATGGACCATTATAAAACTTTATTGGTGTATTTGAAATAATATGGTCATAAAATATGTGTTGGATAGGTGGATAGGTCATTTTTTCACTTAATATTATGGTTTAGTCCCTAATTAAGGTCAATTTTATCTTAATCGCTATAATTAATTTTAATAACATTCACTAATTGTGTGGGTGGAAAATTAAGCTGATATTTCTAGAACATAAATATTATACATATATAAATAACATAATTACTTATTTATAAATTTAATTAAGAGAAACATAAAAATTATGTTTAATGTTAATCCCGTATAAGCGGTGAGAAAGGAGGTTTTCTAAACGAGAATGTCCATAAGTTCATTAACATTTGATATGTAAATTCATTATGAAAATGTTTCCAACAAACTAATTTTTTTAATATATATTTAATTGATCTATTTATACCTTGTAACCAACTTAAAATATAATTTAATTATTAGATAAATTATATGAAAATGAATTTTGGTATTAAAATTCTATATTTTTCACAACTCATCAATAAAAAGAAGTTTCTCATAAAAAACCAAAAAATTTGTTGTAATGTAATTTTGAAGCTATGAATTGAAAAATAAGTTTTATTTTTACAAATAAATTTAAAAAAAATTTACATTTTATAAATAAAATTGGCTCTCCATTAAAATGCGTTACTAATACTTTTATGAAAATATAGGTTTTTATGTGTAATACTTGTTTTCTTCCTATCTTATTCCTATAAAATATATTATATGAATGAATAAATATTTTATAGAATAGAGAAAATATTTATTTAATTAATATTTTTAAATAATAGTAATTAATTTGTTTTATTAATCTAAAATTATATTGTGAGCATAAAAATAGTTTTTTAAAAAACATTCCTTCGTATTCAATTGGGTCTCATATTAATTTTTAATAAATTTTTAACCAATGATTTAAACCATTTATTTTAATATGTTATTTAATCCCATTCATAAAATCTACCATTACTTCTAGGTTATATATTATTATTTTAAATAATAATATTTTTAGTAAAATATTATTGTAAGGTAAAACTTGATCTTGAATTTTATGAAAACCATCGAGGAAAGTCAGTCTTACGTTTATCATAAGATATCCTTAGTGTTTCATTTAGATAAAGATAAACTTTATGTTCTATGTAGTGTATTATTAAATTTTTTATTCCTATAAATCAATCCAAACATAATTCTATAATAAAGAAAATATGTTTACTGTGGCATGAAATAAAAAATATCAAAACGATTAAATTAATTTGGGAAAAAATATTTCACAAAATCTCAGGGTGTTACATTATAAACCCGTTAAAATGAGTTTTCCTCAAAATTCATCAAGTTTATCAATTTATTAATATTTTAATGTTCAATTCATTTCAACCCACATCATAAAAATTAATACATAAACTTATTTTACAAAGGGAATGTTAGAAACATAATGCTTAACCAAGGTAACATATAACTAGGTTTCAAAATTATTGAACATTGGCTGGGAGTGAGGATAGGTGATGGGGTAAATGAATAAATATATATAGGGAGTGATTGAGGTTATCAATTTCAAATAAGTGAATGATAAGAGGTAATTAGAGGGCCTCTAATTTATAAATATGTGATTATTTGAAATGCCATCTATTCAACATAAATTAAGGTATTAGGACAAAATTTTATTTATAGATAAATTTTCTATAGTTGAATAATTTTCATGAAAATATATACTACCCTGATTTCTAGACAACCTCGCCCTTTTTAGATCCATGATCCACTTCACCCCTTTTTCCAAAAGAAGGTGAATTTTTCATTCATGAAGTACTAACAGATCACGAGATCCATGATATGCCATCCCATATGTAATTAATTATCATTGACAGAATTTTTTTAAAACATGTTATCCAATATGCATAAAACCTCATGTGGTGAGATAATATTGTAATATCACTAGCTTCATCTGAAGTTAAACCTAAACATTCAATAAATGGGTAACTATATAACCCTTGTGAAAGATGAAAATACAAAAAACTAGAAATATGTTCACTAAATTAGTAAAACATTGATCTTACATATATGAAATATTAGCTCTTGTTTTCCACATTCCAAACATGTAAATATAGTCATCTTATATTCTTGATACAAGGTAATAACTTGAATTCCAATAAATCCTCACTGAAAACATACATGCTTCCTTATTCCAAATATTACTAGATATATTACTTAAACCCAATAATTTTTAATCTTCATTATTAATATCATAGAATACTTTTTCAAAAAATTATTTATCAGTTCTGAGGTAATAAGTACATTACAATTTACTTGTTCAAATCCAACAAATCATTATCCAATAATAATTATCTCAACATCAGAAATAAATTAAGGTTTACCTTCCCTTAATCAAAATATCACGTTCCACCTCACTAACACCATTCATCATATCCTTTTAAATACTTATTGAATAACTTATACAGAAAAAACATATATATATATATATCTTGATTCATATGACACAATAATTGAATTAAAAAATATAAATACATCAATCATTCAACTTTATTAATAAACCATTACTCACGATTCATAAACTTATTCCTTAAAACACATTTATAAGAATATTAAATATTAATAATGTATTAAGGTTACTCAACCTAAATCTAGTCATTGTTTATACATTTAATGTAAAAAATATTTAGAAGAACATCCCATAACTTTGACATTTCATTTGTGGTCGATTTATCTTCAGTAGTATAACAAATACCTATACTACCTTATGAACATCCAACCTGGTACATTAATAACATTATGAACATGTAATTAAGTTCAATAATACCATTTCGAACACATAATAAGGTTCACTCACGATATTGTGAACATGTAATCATAATGACACATAAAATTAGGGACATTCAACCCGGTCTATGCGTAACATTTTGAACAATTAATTTGGCTCACGCATATAATTTAAACTCCTAAGTCATCCATAATTACCCATTATTTTGGAAGGAGATATTGGTTACACCCATCACATAATACATGTCCCAGAATATTATAATAAAATAATTCTGTCATAACCCATGAAACAAAATGGGTATCATAAAAGTTTCATCATATCATTACCTATCTAAAATAGATTGGTCCCATAATAATTTAATCAAGGAATATCCTGTGAAAAGAAGTAGGTTTCAAAATCATATAACACAGTAAAGATAAATGAGTATCAAAATAATTATAACAGAAAACATAAATCATTCATGAAATAATATTAATAGACCCTTTATATCATCTCCATGAAGGGAATGAATAAAATCAATGGATTTCATATTATATGGAAAATAATTTTGAAATATATTTTAAAAAAAATTCTTGAAGAAAATAACATTTCTTCTTTATAAAGTATCTTTAAAACATAACACCTTTAGAAAAAAATTTATTTCAAAATTCATTAAATTATTTTAATATTAATTAAAATTATTTTGAATTTTTTTTCATTGAACAAAAAAAATCATGAAATATGTATGAAAATTAAAATACTTGAAAACATAGAAAATATGCTTGAAAACATTTTTGGAAATAATTTTACTTGAAAAAATATAAAAGAAGATTGATTTTTTTTGAAAACTTCTTCCTTGAATGATTAAAATCAATTAATAACATTTTTCTTTGAAAACATTTTGATATATAAATATATCCTGGAAACAATATCTTTGAAAATACATTGAAAACATACAATGAAATATTGGTATTTTTTTGAAAACTATTTCATTGAAAACACTTTTAAAACTTATAAACAAATATTGAAAATGTTATAAAAAACTTTTATTTGAAAATATTTTGAAAACATATAAATAATTATTCATAAGAAATTGAAAATATTTTATGAAAAAATCGGTATTAAGGAACCAAGATTTATGACAGAAGAGAGATGTAAAGTTAGACATTATTAAAAATAGATTCTTGACCATATTGTGTATCAATGGTGAAAAATGGTACCAATACATAGTGATATAAAACATATATAGTTTATATTAATAGTAATGAGTTATATATTAATTTATATCAAAACATTTTATCAATTTGAGCATAATTATAAAAAATCATGATAAATAGTGAGATTGTATCTATAAACCATTACTAATTTGGTAACATTGAATTATAAAATAAGGTAAATAATAAAATTAAATTAATATTAACAAATAATTAAAATAATTAGATTCCTGATGTAACATTTTAATTGTATAATATACACCTCAAGGAAAAATATAGGTGCATAAAATTGCATGTGTCTCCAAGAATGTAAATTAAGATAAAATTATTTTACCGATTTGGTAACTTTTGAAACAAAAATCCCATGAAATAAAAATGATCAAATAGATTTTTAAGTAACCATAATATTATTGTAATAATCATATAATATATAAAGGGTTAGTATACACCCCAGAAAAAAAATTAGTGGTTAATAAGGCACGAATCTCCTGAAAATAAAAAGTGAGACGAAATTACCCATTCGTTATGTATTGACTCACTTTGTAATCATTAAAATATAATATTTTAAAAAATATAAGTTTATTATAAATATTTAATAGAACCATGTGATTATATATAATATGATATATGGTTTCATTTGGACATTATATTACCCACTTATTTATAATTCCATGTTAAGGTTTCTCTTTGGGTAATATCCACTTTGTTTTTCACATGTATCGTAATTTTTTATATTTTTGGTTGTCATAATTATATCATGATTTGGAGAATTTAAAATGAGATATAAATATATCTTATAATCAGTATATATGTATTTGTAATAATCTATATTATATATAAATATTAAATGTAATACACTTTTCATGGAGACGATTGGCCATACGTACACATGAATAATGTTTCCATTTTTCCGTGTAATATGAAAATAATGAAATTAGATGGAATATATGTATATTTATAGATATAATATAATTATTGTATCATTATTATTTCATATATATTAAATAATTTTACTCAATCAATCCTTAATACATTATATATAGTTTGTGAATGAATCCCATCGTTTTTAAGTGGCGGTAGTCGACACTTTTCTAAATGAAATTATCCTATTTAGTGACAATAGACATCATGAATATATGTGTTATAAAATAACTAAATAATAATAACGAAATCATATATATCATATTAAAATAGAGTTTCTATAATAATTCCCATCTATGGGTTGTAGTAATGGAAAACTGAACAACATTATTTTGAATGGAGGTAGTTCTTCGAACACATGAACAATGTGTTTGTTACCTATTAGATTGATGTGTGTGTAACTATATGTACAATAATTATCATAACATCATATTAGTATATTGAGGAAACTAAGGTTATTAATTATGTGGATAATAAGAATAATTGTGGTAGTGGAGAAAGAAACTAATGGTAAAGTGTTTGACGAAGGATGTTACCAATTATTTGGGTAACTCCATTTTCTTCCTACCACATGGATTATTTGGATGGATTTTTTGGAAAAAGTGAGGCTTAAAGTAGTAATGGGGGATTTGTTCATGTGAATTGGGAAAATCATGGCCAAACATAATTCATTTGAGTTGTGTGAAGACAAGAAATGAATTTTGGCATTTTTATAGCGGAAGGAAAGGATAAAAATGTTACTGTATTATATGAATTGTGTGTTCCCAAAGTATTACTTTTTACCAAAGTGTCCAAATAGACCAGTTTGGAACCTTAGAGGTTGAGCGGACGAGAAATGTGAAGGACCACAGAACACACCGAGAGGGGAGGGGTGAATCAGGGGGTCATCTTTTTCTTTTTAAAGTTGTGGATTTAATTCCCATTTTTTTAGGAACATGTGAAATATGATAAAAAAATTAAATAAGGGAGATGAAAAAAACACTTTTACTAGGTTCACCACAGAGGGATACGTCCAAAGAGCATATGTCGACAGTGTGTTAGTCGTACCTAGATCCACTAATCTTTACTAGTTTAAGGATTACATGATTTGGTAATAGTTACTCTGTACTAGGAAAACATCCTTTACAAAGGTTCATTGATTTCCCACTGTGTCCATTAGATCACTTCCCTTGACCCCATAGCTCACAACATTGAGAGAAATCAAAATTAGTTTCTCAACATGAAGGTCTCTTCAGTAGATTTGCATTGAAGTCTCTATATCTATTAGGCATGATACACTGCTTGCATCGCTGTCCTAAAATGATACAGTTGAAGGCACTAAACCACAAAACTGGGTATTAAGAACACACAAATGGGTTACACTAGCAATTGCGTGGAACACCTACCCTTTTCACCCAAGACCTCATTTTTCACCCAATAATTTTTTCCGTGCCAAAAATAATTCATGCAGAAACACCCTTTATGTACAAAATTACATTTTTATGTATAACAATAAATTTGAAAAATTTATCCTTCCTTTTTCATTCAATATAATCTTTTACCCACACCATCCAATTTTATGCATAGCTAGAACTTTAACACACAACATGAACTTCTACGCACAATGCCAAATTTTACACATAACTACTTCTGCATGAAACATTTATGCACATCAGAAGTCGAGTCTTCTATAGGTATTCAAAAATACTTAATGATGGGGTTCACCACTTATTTATAGGCATAGATGACCCCCACGTGCCAATCCCACTGTGTGTGCAAAACTCCCCTTATGCGCGCAATTCTTTTCGTGTAAGAACCATTTTTTGAGCACATCTCTAGATTGTCTGCACACCTGATGCCTTTTCCATTTTTCATCATTCTGATCCTGAAACAACTTTTGAGTGATACAATCCAACATTATTTCACTATTTCACACAAAACAAATTTAGTGCACAATCCATGGTTTTCGTGCACCACTCCAATATTTCGCACACCTCATGCCGTTTCCATTTTTCAACATTCTGATTCTGAAACATTCCTTGCACGCAAGTTTCCAAAACTCCTACAATATTTCATGAACCTTCCTTTGAAAATCACCCATTTTTTCATTTTACATTTTTAGAACCAAAAATTTGGCAAACACGTGGAAGTAATGCCATCTTCATTACTGATGTCTTCTTGAACTGTATGACCCCTTTCCTCGAAAACATTCTGAACTTCAATGAGGGTTGAAAAAAACACAAATCAAACTCCATTTCTTGCATAGAATGGTCATGGATCCAATAATATGGCCATAAAATACGTTTTTTATAAGTTTATATGTCATTTTTCCCATTAATAATAAGGTATAATCCTTTATCGAGATTAATTTTCTCTTAATCATTGTAATGAATTTTAATCACATTGAATAATATTCTTTTCCAAAAATTATGTTTATATTATTATACATTAAAAATTATACTGACTATAACCATGTATGTAATGTTTTCAAAATTCAATTATTTGAATAGACAAAATTACATTTAATGATAATCTTAGAGGAGTGCTGATAATGTTATTTTTCAAAATGATATTGTTCAAAAGTTCATTAATATTTTATATCTAAATTAAATATACAAATGTTTCCAAAGTCCTATATTTTTATTAATATATGTATAATTTATTTATCTATAATTTAAAACCAACTTAATATATAATTTCACTATATAAATAAATTAGTCAAAAAAGTAGTTTTGAATTAAAATGCAGTATTCTTCACTATTCATCCAAAAATTATGTTTCACAAAAAAACCAAAAATTTACCCTTAGTTATTTTTGAATTGATAAATTAAAAAAGAATGATTATTTTTAGATATAAATTTTATAAATATTATAAAATTTATATTTAAAATAGGCTATCCATTAAAAGGATGCAATCCTACTTTTATAAAAATATAGTTTTTTATGTGTAATATTGGCTTTGTCCAAATATTATGCCAATAAATTTTTTTTGATTAATGAAAAAATATTTTATTGAATACCTAAAAAATATAATTCGATTATATCGTTAAATAATATATTTGGATTTAATATTTTAAGTCATAACTCCGTTGTGGGCATAAAAGTAGTTTTTATAAAAACATTTCCTTTATATTCAATTGGTTAACATATTAATTTCTAATTAATTTTTAAATGATGAATTGAAAATTTTATTTTCATATTTTATTTAATAATATCCATAACCACTAACATAATTTCTTGTTTATATCTTATTAAATTAAATAATAATATTTTTAATAATATACTATTGTTCGGTAAAACTTAGTCTTATGCGTAATGAAATCCATCGAGGAAATTTAGTATTGCACGTAACACAAGATAACATTAGTGTTCCACTTAGAAAAAGATAAACATTATGTTTTGTATAGTTAAAAATTAACTTGTAATTTCATATAATTCTATAAAAACAATGTTCTTTATTGTAAAGAAATCTATTTTTAGTGTTGAATGAAATGAAAAAAATATCATTGAGATTAAATTAATTTGAAAAACAATATAAAAAAAATATTGGGGTTTTATAGAGATATTATTGTTGAATTTATTATAAATATAGATTATCTTGATTATATTTTTACAAAGAATTTAAATCTCAAGATATTTGAAAAAATCAAATTGAAGATGGGTATTATCATTATTATGTAATCATTTTACTCTTCTGGTTTTAAAATTTATTGATATTTAATAACTCATCATGTTATATGGGGATATTAAATATTTATATACAACAATGATGTAAATTTATTCAATTACTTATATTTTCATGAATAACTTAAAATCAAAGTTATAAAATTTATCTTAAATATATTTCAAAGCTATACCATATAGAATCTACATTTTATTCAATTTATTTAATGGTAGTTATGTACTAGAATGTATCTTTATATTCATGTGTTTAATAATTTCATACTGATCCAATCTTATATTATCTTACATATGATTTTAAATTTACTCTTATGTATGATTTTCAATCTAATATTATATATGATTTTCATTTTACTCATAAATATTATTTTTGACATACTATTTTGTGTGGATAAATATATCACAAGTTAAAAAATTATATATTTCAAAGTTAATATTTTGCATTCTACAATCTATTGTAATTTAGTTTTACACTCATTGAGTGACACTTTTATATATTCATAATTTTCACTCTTACTTTTTCTCTAATAATTACCTGTACTTAACTATTATGGTTTTATTTTCATGTTTTTGTTTTATTAGTTTCATTTTGATAATTCAAAAGAGAGAAAGAATAAATGACACTTACTTTGAAATAAATGGTATAGAAATTTGAATTAAATTTATTGGAAAATTGGGGTTGCGGAGTATATCCAAATGATATATTTAACAACTACTTTTGTTTAATTAAAAAGGGCGATGCTACTAGAAAAGTTAAAAGAAAAGGGTTATGGGTGGAGAAGTTATCCAATATTTCATTTCATATCTGAAGGTAGATTATGCTTTAAAGAAGTTAAATGGGGATTTATAGAATCAACTATTCCATTTAAATGTAGTATGTTTGATTTATTTTAAATTTTGATTTGTGTTTTTTCATTTTCTAAATGGGGGACATTGTTTATAATTTTTTCCCAAAATGAAATATTCTTGATCCAATTTTATATGAATCATATCGAACTCCTTAATTAACCAGCACTTAGATGATGTTTTTAGTTCATTTTATATGAATACATATCTACTAAATTAATAGGTTCCAGTGAGGTAAATTTAAACCATCTAATTTTTAGAACTTTTTAAAGTCACGTTGAATTATTTAAATAGAATTTAGAGCAACTTCTGTGATTGTTACCGAAGAAGTTGAAATTTTTTATTACATCAATCTATATAAATTCTACGAAGTTTTATAGAAACAAAATATTAATATTCATTGAAATGTTGATTACATAGAGTTTTAAACTAACTCACTGTCGAGAGCATATGTTTTTAATATTTTTCATTATGATAATTAGAGCTTCTATGAGTGAATTATTTTAATAATTATATATATATATATATCTATATATTTCTTATAATAGTAACTTCATATCTTTCTGGATTGAATTTTTTTGGTACATATATTCTCTATCTTTTGAACATTTAGTTTCAAAAAGTATTGTGAGGGCTTTTATAACGATCAGGTTAGTCGAAGATGATCTTAACGATAAATTATTCTACTAGTGAGGTTTTATTGAGGCTATTACAGGGTATAAAACTCATATATACAAATCATATAGATATATTAAATTAAATTTAGAGAACTTTTATCCCTTGGGTATAGTTATTTGTCCTCCATTAACTTTTTATTAAAATATAAAAGTTCCCCTGACTGAAATGGTGGGTAATAACATTTAATAGAATATTTTAAAGGAGCATGTGGAAAGGTATTTAGAACTACATGTTTCATTTTTTATCATTGTTACATTAACATCCAATCATATGAAGAATCCAGAAAATGTTATAAACATTCAAGACTTTTAATTTTAAATTAATTTACTAATTTTTTACTGTAGTGTATTTAGTGTTTTTAACTAATGTACAATTTATCTTTATTTAGTTTTAAAAAAATATGTGTTTGAGTCTACATCAATTCACCCTCTCATGAAGCTGAACAATTGGTACACCAAATGGAATATGGTTGAATCAACCTTAACATAGTCATTTTTTCAATTCCAATCATCTGTGGCCATATTCAATGATGTTTCCCAATGTTTACTTTTTTTGATACAATGATGGGTGGCCATTATGAATGGTTTTAGAGAAGAAAACTGATTTTTAAACATAGTGGAAAAAATCATATTAAACCCATTTTCTATAGGGTTTACCAATTTATTTAAGTTGAATAGAATATATACTGAACACATACATTTTAAATTTTGATTAAATATGTACAATATTTTCTATGTGATATTTATAAAGATCACTTAGAAGTAACCAATGGAATTTTTTCACCCAAGGTTTTCATGGGATCTGTGAATCTCCAAATTCATGGGAAGGAATTCCTTTAAACCATGGCCCATTATCAACATTTTTTAAATTTTTTATAAAATAGAAGAGATAAATAAATCTTTCGTTTGAAATTATTTTTAACATTAATATCATATTTCAATGAAACCCACAACCATAAAATATGATCTTATTTATATATTCATATGAGGAGACTCTTTGGATTAAAAAAATTTCATAAATTATCAGATATTGAATGAAAATATTTCATAATTAATTAATTAATTGAAACATTTTATAACTCTAAAATCATTGTTGTATGAAATTATTTAATGTTCAAATAATTTTGGTGTCCATTCAAACTCATTAAATATTCTTCAAACAATTATCAGACTAAACATGCTAACTTAGGTAAAAATAAATGGATAATTTGAGCATTTTCATAAACCATGCAATACAATGAACAAAACCATGACATTGTGACTTTTAAAAGATCATGGTTTACGTAAAAATGAACTATGATGTGTTTTAAACAAGAATGTCATGATTTGGATTTAGTATATATTTATAATATTTTTTACTTTTACAAAACCCCATATTAACTTATATTTTCTTCCTATTATGTCAAATAATATGTTAAAACATTTAAATTCATATCCAAAACATATTTTTAATATCTTTTAGAAAAAAGTAAAATATATATTCCTTTTTCACCGCATATTGAATCAAATATAAAAACCTATGAAAACCCATCGAAACATATTTTTGATATCTATAAAACTCTTCTATGGAAGATCTCATTGTTTTGTATAAATATTATTTACCAAAAATTAATTCTCATCCAGAAAAACATAATATATGAACCCCTAGTCCTTTCTATTGTTAATAATAATTTATAATTCTTTGTTATATAATGACAAGTCCAGATACACTCTTAGAAAATCGTTGATACTAATCCTGATACAAATGGATATGACATTATAACCATTAATAACATGTATCATTATACCTGTTTCAAAAATTGTATCTTGTAAAATACTAGAATCATATAATACCTATGTACAAGAGATTGAGGGACTAAAATACATAAATTATGAATATATATTATAACAAACTCATATATGTTTATTCTCTAATTAAATACTAAGTTAATAGATGAACACATCACATGAAATTCACCCAGATGGATGATTACATCAAATTCCTCTCACGTAAATAAATAGGAAAATCACATTACACTTAAAGAAAATTATCAGTATATGTCAATTAATATCCTTGTTATCATACTCATCATATTAGTAGAAAATTATAATTTTGGTTAAACCTCTATCAATGACATGATCAATAACATACATTACCACCTTCCGATGAGATTAACCTCAAAGATGGATTAATAAATGTATTATTGAAAAAGTTTATCATGCATATATTTTATAAAAATAAGTATAAAAAATTAATATGAAATAATCATCCTTGTTATATAAATTACATAGTGTGTGGAACTAAAAATGTTTCTATATAGAGGTTCATATAGTAGAAAACTACTTCTATGCCTCAAGATTGATTTTTTCTTCTCAATGGGAAACAATTCCCTACTAATGATCACATTTACTCGAAACCAATAATACTTCATGTTAAATTTTAATTTTGGATATCAAAAAGTTATATTTTGAGAGGTGAATTATCTTTTTTACTTCATCAATATATATAGTTCTCACAAAAATCAAGATAAAACAGAGAGATACTTTTTGTATAACATAATTCCTTTTTTATATTCATAAACTATTGTATGAATATACTAAAAAAATACATATTTAATGATATAATAATATCCCAAATGATAAATAGTTAGAGAGGCCTTACATGTACTATATTTATCCGGTTTTTTGAATCTCAATATAAAACTATGGAATTATTGTAACATCTCTATGTGACAAGATAAATATTCCCACTAAACTCATTTAATGGGTAACACATATAATGAAGTGTTGCTGGAATAATTTTGAAATTAGAATCATTAATTCTCATATTTGACTCTTTAAAAAATGTTTCAAACTTTTTTACTTAACAATATAAAATGTTTTGATTTTAACAATATATATTTCTTATGTACTTAAATGTTTTTATAAGAACACCATCATCATATTGTGAACATTTCAAATTATTCTTTCAAATAATTATATTGATAAATTAAATTTAAATAAATAAATTAAGTCCATTATTTTCAAATATAAAAAAAATTAATTTTGGATAAAAAGTGATTATAACTACAAATTAGATTGGTATAATGATAAATTTATTACATTTTAAACATTTTACATTCCAAATATACTCCCACTATTATTTTATAAATTATATTTTCTCTGAAATATATTTCTTTGGTACATCATCTTTCATATTAATAATTACTAATAATTTATTTTGTGTGAATATTAAACAAATAAGATATTAATGACCATATCCTATATAATATTATATATAATTTTAGTAGCATTTAAAAAAGAATAATTTATTCTTAAAACATGACTCTATTTGTTGGTGGATAGTGGGAATACTTTCCCAAATATTCAAATAAATATCATGGATAAAAATACTTTTTATCTAGATAAAACTCATTTATCTCTTATCTTAATCCATGTTATATAATTGTTTAAACATAACATTGTGTATCATAACCATTATCTTATTTTATTAATAATAACATTTAAAAAAAACAATCTTATCATATAAGAGAAAAAGATGAAAAAATAATAATTATTTTGACCAATATAATATTTAGCTTAATCCACCACATTATATAGCTTGATATAAGAAATCCTTGCTTCATCACTTAAATGCATAATTCTGTTTATAACCGTTAATTTGCCTTTAATTTTTATCTTGTAGATCTATTTATAACATTTTTGATGTTTATTTGGGATTATATACTCTTAATATAGAGTAATTGATTTATATAATACTAATACTTGATGTGTACTGTCTACAATGATTCTTTTAGTCCATCATTTACTTTAGGAAATTATACCTCCACTAACTAGGTTCACCATAATAGAATAATTATCCCTCATTCATGAGACCTCATTTAGGTTTCATGGATAGATTTTGAATATTATACACTATATTTTTTTACATTTAAATTTTTCACTTATGTACATTCCACACAATACTAGTTCTTAGGCATACCATGTCTAACTTTTCTATCCTCAATATATTATGGACATTGGGAAAACATTTATTTAACTAATTCAAATTTTAGTTTATAGAAAATTATCAAAACATGTACAAAAATTATTTTAGAATGAATTTTATAGATAAATAAAACCATAATATATAACTAGACTCTTAATATTTTTTAAAAACCCTAACATATTGAGTACATGAGTGGAAATTAATGTTAATTCTGTTATCTTGCATCTAAATAATTCCATTGAAACCTCATACATATCATGCATAACTTATTCCTAATAGGGTATTTTAAGTTTATCTGTATTACCATACACATTCACATTCTCATATTGTTTTTAAAACTTACACTCCATGGAAAAAATAATTATAGTGTATAAATTAGTAAAATCCATTAATTTATTAGTAATCTATATATATTTTTAAATATTCATTAGTAAGATACATATAAATGGGATTCTATATTGTATAACATTTTCCTTCTTTATTATGAAAAATTATTATTTTTATATACCAATCTATAGAGATTATTTTATAGAGAATATCATTTTTAATAATTAATCCCAACATCTAGTTTAATGATAATGATTCCAATTAATTAATAAAAGATGTTTTATCAAATGAGTACCATGATTTATGAAAATTAAAAAAATTATTCTATAAAAATGATACACCATTTTAGATTTGGACATATGAATTAGTGGTCTAGGATCCACATTTCAATGACACTTTGAGTCCTCTATAGTGTTTCTCTCAGCAATTTTATAATTTTATATAAATTAAAGTAATTATAACATATATGAAATTTTGATAGTTTAGTAGATAACTCCTTTCCCAAATCCATCATATGGATTATCCCAACATTATTCCTCTAGTATCCTATCCCTTAGGTTTTCCCATCTAAGAGTTACTCAATGTAAACATTAGGATTTGTTTATCTAACGCTTTTCGTTATCCACTTACACTATTCTTTATTAAACATAATTTATGGGTACCCAAGTTTTGATGAACCTACCGAGTTGAATGATTGGGTAAATAATATGTGTTAACATTAGTTAAAATCTTACACTTAATAATTTTACAGAGTTTTCAAATCCCACCATATTATCTTAAGTATTACCTTTATGTTTTAATGCTTCTAATTTTTTTGGTATTCTATATCTTTAATGGAATATTTATGTTTAAAAAATATTATCTATAACACTTGTTAAAACTCATGTCTTTTTATTAATTATCAAAAAAATAAAATACAATTATGACCAAATATATCTAAATTCATTCCATGAATATGGTATATAGAGACATGTCAGGTGACGGTTCAAAATCATATGGAACAAAATATCCCATAAAACATAATATGTATAAATTAAAACTAACCAATATTTTCAAGTTCAGAACAAATAAAAAATAAAAGTCACAATTGAACATAATTAATCACATATCATACCTAGAATTTAACTCCCTATATACATGATATGGAATCTATATGAACCTCTTTAACACTTAAAACTATATCATGCAAAAAAATTATAATATTATAAATTAATATTCAACAGTTATAAATTTGTGAATGATATAAATAATTAACGAATTCATTAATGTGTATATAGTATAGAAATTCATATAAAATTCATTAATAAAAAACAATAAACACATTATAATTTGTGTATAATTTATAAAAATTACATAAAAAAATAAACATGAAAATTTCCGATATAGTTTATTCTATGTTTATTTGGTAAATTTTTAAAAGATCTGGTATTAATTTAAATGTTGAATATGGTGAATATAGTTAAGGTGATTAAGGAATTAACCACCAAAAAGGTAAATCCATTGCAGATGTAGTTGGAAATCAAGTGTGTGATACTTCATTTTTACTGATATTTTCACTACTAAAAATACAACACATGGAAGATTATATCCAGTTTTATCCTTCATCTATAGTGAAATTAAGCTTCCCTATCTAGGGAAAAAATTCAGATTGATAAAAAAATTTGTTCAATATATCATGATTACGGAAATTCATCGGCTTCTAGAAATGGATTTTATTCATTGGGGAACAGATCAATATACTTTAGAGATTGCATGTAAAATATTATGAAGGATCAAGTTATTTAGAATAATGGGATCCCTCCTAAAGAGGATAAATTACCCCCTATTAAAGAACCATCATCACTACAATCGATGGTTGAATCGAGAAGATCCCATGTATCTTAAACAAAATGTAGCATAAACAATCCACTGTATTGTTTTGATAAATCTCATATTGGGATGTAGGAGGAACCATATATAGGTGAATGTACTTTTTCTCAAACATAGTGGATGTTTATCATCTTTTAAGGATCCGGGAGGCTAAATACGTCATTAAAACAATAGGTTAAATTTTTGGGGGATGATCTGCAAGACTTTCAATAGATAGTGGATCCTGTAAAAAAAGATGAGGCCTAATTTATTTTTTATCATGTAGGACATTTGCTTTTCTTGAAAAATGATGGTGATATTCTTCAATTTTCAATTAAATATATTATGGAAAAATTATATCAATAAAATAGTTTCAGGGGAAAACTATTATTGACTCTAAGGGATTCACTCATTAGTAGTCAATGAGATCAAGGCCTCGTAAAAGCAACTAATAAATATAATAATATATATTATTACTAGATATATTACGGAGGAAGTATGTGGAAAACCAATTCAATTATCTATTTTTCTATTAGAATTCGAAAATAATAATCATTACTCTTTTGTTCTAGAAGGAATCAATAATGATAATACAAGATTTTAGGCCTCCAAAAGGTTCACTAGGTAGTCTAAAAATAATAACAGATCATGTATTTTAAAGAAGAAAGGTCTCTTCACTAAGGGTATCTATTTGAAAGGGATCAACGTAGAATAAGGTTAATAGGGATGGAAAAAATTACTAGAATATTTCAAGGAGAAACTTTCGTAAAAAAATGAATCGAAATGTGAATATATCTTTTGGAGTTGTGACTGGATCCTAACTCAAAACATATTTTTTTAGGGCATGATCTGGAGATCATAATATTTATTTTTTGGTTTATCAGATGGTTCGTCTTATATAATGGTATTTCTTATTTACATGTAAGGCTTACATACATTTCCCTTTATTTAAAAAAACGTCATTATTTACAAAAAAGTCAGAATGAATTCATTTATTCATAAAAAATATATGATATTTATGAATTTTCTTATAAACATAGAAACAACTATCATTTTTTAAACATATTACATACACTACATAATATATTTAATATAATTCAATCCTTGATAAAATCCACCAAAACTCTTTTAGGAATGGTGTAAATATGTGTAACCCCATATTTTATTATTTTTAATATAGTTTATTATTTTTCTAATTTGGGGAAAATTTTGATATTTTGAAAATTTTATTTAGTTAACTGGCTAGACATAAAATCTTGTAAACTGTGCATACTAACCTTTAATGTTAATTTTTTGGGATAGTTACTGCACATTGTTAGACACATGGTCGACGTAAACATGAATACAAACTTTTCCACTGTTAAATATTTACTAGATACATTATTTTTCATATACATAATTCTGTGATACATCATAATTAATTTATATAATATTATAAATATATTGTGGGGAATTTTATGTGATTATTTATATTATAAATTATCTGTTAGATATATTGTTTATATATTTTTAAATATAATTTATATGTTATGTGGGATTTATTTTTTAATTATTAATTATTAAATTTTATTAATATGAGGGATTTTGAAATAACAAAAATTATTGGTAGATTAGAAATATAATGAATTTAATATTTTTATTCTTCTTCTTAGTATTATTAGATAGTAGATGTTATTAGTATGTATCCCTTAACAACCCTCATATAAAATTTTATATCCATAATGTTATGTGTGATATATTCACCCATATTAACTTCTACCTATTTAAAATCTTATATTTTTTTGAAAACATTCTTAGAATGAGTCCCTCGCCAATTTCCACGACATTCATTGATTATATGGATTATTTTAGAATGGAGTTTTAATAATAATAATAATAATATATCCTTATTATCATTAAAATCATGGGATTCTATGTAAATGTGGATTATTCCCCTATCTACCTCTTATTTTTTCCAAGAGAAGTCACGTGGAGAATGATTCCTCTCTAATATTATCAATGCAAATTGATTCCCCAAATATCCATGGGATATCTTACAAGAAAGTTATGAGGTATGTTTTTCCTCTATATTTCTATTGTATTCAATTTTAAATTCTTTATATTTCTATTATATCCCATCTAGGGTTCATGGGAGATTGGGGTTTCATATTGTCAAGTAAAAACACTAAAATTTCATGGGTTTTTATGTTTTTAGAATATAAATTGTCTCAATAACCTTAATTTTTACACATCTGGTGAAGGCAACATGTTTATGTTGTCTTTTAGTTGTTTATTCAATTCAATTCCAATTATTTTACAAATAAATGTATTTTTAACAATTTTAAATTTATTTATTACTTATTAAATGAATCTATGATGAATCAATAATGGTTATCTAATAATTTATCATTATTTATATATCAGATTCATATTAATATAAATGATGTTTTTATAAATTGTTCATATAATTTTATTTTTATATATTTTAATTCATGTAAGGTTTTATATAAGATGAAAAGAGGTCTCATTAGGATATAAATTGAATAAATATATATTATTTCAGTTTTTATTGATTTTATAAATGTTAATTTATGGTATCATATTTTTAATAAAAAATAAATTCATGTTTTTCTATGATAAAAAGTGTTTGTTAATTTATAAAACAAAAATATTTTTTCCCCTTGTTATGCTTTATATTATAATTTAAATCTCTCATTGTGGAATGATTTTATGTTCATGTTATGGGGATATTTTTATTAAGGGTGGATGCATAACAACCTAGAATTTTATACTTAATTTTCTCTTCTTATTTATACATGCATAAATAAAACACATGAACCACATAAAATAAATAAAAATGATTTTGTTTCATCAATATCAAACATTATATATGAATTATAAACACAAAACTATAAATTCAAAATAGTATTATAGTATAGTATGCATGAGAAAATAAGAGAACTAGAATTTGATATCTTGGTACATCATAGTCTCATAGAATTATCAATGGAGAAAAAATAATTTAAAAAGGAAAACTAACAGTTATAAAAAATATTTTTATTTTGGGAAATAAATGTAAAATAACAATAAAATGAATTGAATCAATTGATACATATTGAAACGAGAGGTATTTATAAGAGGTGTAACTGTTATACAAATACTAGAATTGTAAACTAACCATTGGAATAAATACGTGATTGTTAATTTACTATCCTAATAGTTATATTAATAATCCAACCATTAGAAAAATATAATAGTGTTTGGGTATCTTGTGAAAAATATTATATGAAATTGATGTCCTAAAAAAAATAAAATTGTTAAATATGATAAAATAATTATTTTACACAAAGAAGGCATAATTTTATTTTTCAAAAACATATATGTTTTGATTTCCTTAAAAATAATTTTTATGATAAAAATAAATATATAAATATATAAATTTATTTAAATAAAATATTTTAATAATTTTTATACAAATAATATTATCTTTTAATTAAATTATAATAAATTTTTACAAGGGTCAAAAAATTAATCATGTCAAAAAAGTAGTATTTTTTAATAAATATTAATTTTATTTAAAAGGTAATTTTTTTCATATTTACAATTTTATGATAAAACAGATATTATTTTTGGAATAAAAACATAAAAATATGATAGGGTTGTAGTTTTTACTTGGTCATTAATACTAAAATACAAAAGTGAATAGTAAAATACAATATAAGTGACTTACATGTAGTGTATTTTGTAATATCATATTTGAACGATTTCATTGATGTTTATAGATGTTAGATGAACATTTTAATGTTTAGTTTATTATTAAACCAAAATGGTATTTCTATTTAATGAAATGTTTTATGACTATATGGAAAAATATTATTTTATTCTAAAACACAATTTTCGTCCCCTTGTAAATGAAAGCCTTTTTCTCCATACATTAGAATATTTTTACCATAAAAATGAAATAAATAATACTTCATATATTTTATATCTTTGTTATGATGTTTTTTCTCATTCACCAAATATCATTCCTTAATGCTAAAGGAGTATGTCAAATGAGGACCACTAAATGAAGAGGAATGATTTCTGAACCGAATTATTTTTAGTTTTATTCTTTCTTTAACTCATATAAATCCATTATAACCATAATGATATATGGACATTATTATCATATTTATAATAAAATATTATTATATTAATGGAATATCCATTATCCTACTCACTCTTATTTAATTAAAAAAATAAGAAAATCACCCAAATCATAGTTGGTTTTCCACCTCTATGGATGATTTATTTCATTTTTCACTACCACATCAAGGGATATTTTATATATTATTTTATTTTATTATAATGGTATAAATAAATAAATTAAATATTTATTTATATTATGTAATACTAATATTTAAAACATAAATTACTCATATTAGTTTCTTGATTAAAACAAACATCTTTTCATGGTCAGATAAACTGCCTATAAAGATGCTATTTTTAAATGACTATTACCAAATTCATGAA
Organism: Viscum album; assembly: GCA_963277665.1. Taxonomy (NCBI): domain Eukaryota; kingdom Viridiplantae; phylum Streptophyta; class Magnoliopsida; order Santalales; family Viscaceae; genus Viscum; species Viscum album. Next base: position 140,228,470 of record OY728161.1, on the reverse strand, counting down.
TAGTTATCATAGATAACTATAATTTTAAATATAAACTTAATAATGATATTTTTTTAATTGTTAAATAATAAAATAAAAAAATAAATTTCATCATAACTGGTAAAACCACCTAAATTAAAACACCTTTTTATGATCACTTTTTCTATTCAAATGATGCAGGAATTAGAAAACATTTTAATATTTAGAAATATTTAAAATTTATTAAAGTCAAGAAATCAATATCATTAAAATTTTAGAGATATATACTCTTTGAACGTGAACTTTGACCATTACCGAAATGTCGATGTGACATTGGAACCATGAAAAAAATATCTCTAAGATGAAGGTTAAGAACATAATGTTCAAATAATATGATTATAATAATAGTAAAATAATAATAATAATATAAATAAACATGAAAAATAATCTTAATACAATATTTAGTTAATTTAATTTGATTATTTAGTTTTTTATTAATGTCTTCTATATGGAGTCAGGACATGTGGTATGGTGTTCCATTCACCCAACCTATTTATTTTTAGGTTATATTCCCTCTATTTATATATATTTATATATCTATTTCATATATTTATATCATTTTTTATTTATACATGCTGTCCCCATATATAAATATTCAATTTTCTTTTTTTTTCTACATTTATACAATTTTTTAATGTTCCCCTCTCAATCCCTTATTATAATAAAATATAAATAAATGAAAATTTTATATTCCCTATTTTATTGTTATAAAAAAAATTTAGTGTTTTTAATATTATATTAATTATAAAAATACACACTATTTTAAGGAATAATATTCTAGTTCATTTCTGGTTTATAAAAAACTCTACGATCTTATATAATTAATAGGTTATTTGTAAATATCATAAAACACCATTTTGGGGTTCATTTTCACCCCTACTTCTTTAACCATTTATTATGATTTTACTTCTATTTAGATCATTATTTTTGAAATTTAATATTATATTCGATAACAAATCACTAAAATACCTTAATCCATTCATTTTCATTATAATAGTTTTCAAGAACCAAGAGGGGCTTCTATCCAACCAGACACCTGAACCACCACGAGACAATGGCTAAAGGGAGTTCCACATCCCCATGTGCGGGAAAATAGTGTTAGGTATCAAAATAATCCAATGGAAATATGTTATCAAAATAAAACAATTGGATCAATATACCAAAAATAGAATAAAACATAACCAAAATTGAATATCAATAAATTCACAAACCAGTTCAAATATTATAATTGTTGAACATAATGAAAATTTAATACAAATATAAATATATACAATGATAACATGATCTTCTTGTGACCTCGCTGTCACCAAAAACCACAAGACTAAGCTCCTCTAAAGAAAAAAAAAACAGAAACAAGAACCTATAATACTACTCGGCTCTAATGACACTAAGTGTAATAAGTAGGGTGTGAGATTAAATAGGTCAGTAAGTGATCACTACAGATTCCATTCTTTTCCTTTCCCTAAAAATCCAAAAATTATTTTTTAAATAAATTCAGAAAATAAGATTTTAACCATTTTAAGAAACCAAAAAGAACACCCCAAAAATTTCCTTTTTAAAATAACACATGAAATTTTCCTTTTTTAAAAATGGTTTAACACACCAAAACACAATTCAAAACCAAAACTGAAATACAAATCCATACTAGATGAAAAAAAGAGATATATAGGAAGTAAAGGAAACAAAACATGAAGATATAAAAATTAAAGGATAATACCCACATATAGAAGAAATAAACAGAACATAAATATAGTAAATAATGGGAATTTCCTAAACATATCTAGAGGTAATCCCGGGACATACTATGTTCGGACTCACATTTGGCGTATGATGAAAATACAAAGTCAATAACCAACTACCCACTGTGAACTATAAAATCTAGTGGTACATCTCCCACGACCTTTTATAAAATCCATGTGGTACCACATATCTCTCCTTTTTCAAAATAAACCATCACATGACCCAAAATATGACACTTGGGAATCACATTATGATAATACATAGTTAATGTGAAGGTATTCACATGCGTTGTTCAACTATAACCCACTACCACAATGATTTCCTAGAATAAACATCAACACCACCTTTGTGATTCTATAGCTCCTCATAGCATCAACCATAGAGTCTCCCATTTCACTTTTCAATCCATACGTAGATGAAAACTAGGCCATCACATCATTTATGTTTATGAAACCACTTTCCCCACATTATAAAATACCAACTAAGACTCTACACCTCAAAGACTTCAATAATTTTTCAAAAACATGCCATGATTCCAACTGAACCTTTATATAACATAAACTATCAAATAATTTTTCATACAATTATGAAACACTATCCAAGCCTTCACATCACATCACACAAAAACCTTCCTTCCCAAGGCAATACAGAGTACTAACCGTGGATTTATACATTATAATCGAAATACATTTACAAAAACATTTCCAAAAACAATATGAAAAAACAATTATAAATGATAAAATCAAAAAGAGACATTATATTTGAAATCCAAAAACATCACCAAGAAAAAGAAAAAACATGTAATAATAAAAAAACTGCCAACAAGACCTTTACACCCCTTGGTTACAAAGCATGTCTTAATGTTCCAAACGGCCCCTTATTCTAATTATTCCCCAAAAAATATCTCAAAATTCCAAAAGATGAATAAATTATAGAAGACATTTCAAATCACATTTAATTTTACTTGAAGAACCAATAAAAAATTTTGAAATCAAGGAACAGTTTGGAAAAAAGAAATTGGTTTGGGAGGAGAAGCCGTTGGAAACACATAGTTCTAGGAAAAAACAATTCTAAAGGGTCGTTATCATTTTCCACATCCATATGTGGAAACCCCATTTCCTTTAATGCCGAACACAACAATCGATACATAAGCATAAAAACAGAAGAGTCACTAATTTCCCACATACAATAATCAATCACTAGAACCACCACAATAGTAAAAAATAATCGTGGTTAAAATGTACCCAAGGCACCCAATTTTACATTAAACGATCAATTGACATTTTATCAAACACCTTGAAAGAATTTAAAAAATATTTATAATTAATGAATCCCCATAGAAACCATTTCATACCCATTTTCTATCATTTTAATTCCAAATACAATTCGTAATAACACACCAAAAGCAATATTATACCATGTTTTGAGTATTAAATGGAAGATCATCCAGTAATAAAATGTGAGAGAATGAAATGGATGGAAACACATACCAGAATGATGCATGAATTCTACGAAACATTGGGAGAAGTATGAATACCATACAAGAGACAACATACACACCCTAACATAAAATAAATTAAACCACACCTCAACTATAAGCCTTAGGGTTTTCCCAAGATAGAACCCACCAATAAAAAATGAAAAAACAAAGGGAGAAAGATGATGAGAAGTGGAAATGAAATAATTAATCAATGACACATATATAGTAACACTCATGGAGATTCAATGGAGGAATTACAGAAAATGAGAATGGTTTATTAGATCCCCCTAGTGTTCCTAGGTTAATAAATGGAGGCAAATAATGAAATAGAGTTAAAATAGAGGAAGGGAGAAAGAGTAATTTAACATATATAATGATCTAAAAAACTCATGTAGTTTGTACACATTGTTTGAAAAACCAATCACTGACCATTTACATCCTAGTAGGGAAAAAGGGTACACCACATAGGACGACAACACACTTTCACAACCTATATACCCACCATGAAAATTTTTTCTTTGAAAATTACTGAACCCTCACACACATACCAAACAATTTCTTTTTACTATGTGTATGATACACGCCATTCCCGAAACAGAAACCCTCATGATATATTAATTTTCTATGAACATCCATGATTTAGGATAAGACATGCTCAAACCATGAAAGTTAGAATATACAAGAATAATTTTAACATAAAAAAACCACTACCTTAACAAGCCAAAAGGTTAACTCTCAAGTTGTTCATGAAAAACATGAATAGGGTAAAAATCCACTTGAAAACTGCAAAACACAAATATAAAAAATGTCAACTCAACCCAAACCTCAACCAAAATATCTATCGACATGAAAATAATAAAATAAACTAAATTCTGAGATTAGGGTCTGAAAATAATTATGATATAACAAATAGTTATACATCAAGGAATGATTATTTAATTTATATATTTATCACGATTTCTCTCATGATTATGATTTATATACGATTTCCATCTTTGTATAACACTAATAAATGTATGTATTAAGATGTGATGGGTCAGAACATAATTATATATCCCCCACAAAAATTTTAAATACGATATATATGATGAGATCATTATGAGTGGAATGGTATAGTTAAACTCATTACCAAAGTTATGCATTGTCCAAGTACAATTTTCCTCATCGATAATATTATGATGTCATGTTAATGAACCCTAAAACATGATTCCAATTTCACATATCTTGTTAATTCTATATTTTTATGATTTATTTTTCCATATTCAATTATTCTAGGAGACTTGTATCCTTTATTCTATTGTATATATGTTTTCTCCTTGATGTTCCATTTATCCTATGAATATTTTGTTTCCCATGTAAACCATTTTATCACTCAGTTATTGGTATTTATTTCTCACTCTTTTATTATCCTTTTCCCCAGGATATCTGATATAGTGATGGATGTTCAATGATATATAGATACATATATAAATAGTTAAATTCTAATAATTTTCTTATTTTTATATTCATTTACATTGTATAAAATCATCCAAAGACACTTGAACTCTAGGTTTGGGTAGTTTTATATGGATATGCATGTTAAATATTATGCCATAATATGTTAATGATATGTCGTTATTTTAGAATAGATATTGATATGTGAGTTTTTATAATTTTTTTCTTATTCATTTGATGTTAACATTTAGAAAACATTATGGAAAACAATGGGAAACTTAGAGGTTAATTATATTTTTGTGGTTCACTAATGATAATGTGCATTATTATTACCACTATTTTAGTTCCTTTCACAATTTTTAGGGTTCCCATCCTATTGAGTCTAAGTGAGTGTATGATAGGTGTGTTCTAGTGGGATCACATCATATAAATAGAGATATGGTTTCATGATCCAAGTCCATTATTATTATCATCTTACCCACGTAATTTCCCCATGATGTTAGATAACTAATTATTGATCACTATTTATTTTATGAGATCTTATTAATACATTACACTTTTCAAAATAATATATTTATTATTTTTTTGTAATTAATTGGATATTTATTTTTTTGGGTTCAATAAATCACAATTATTTATACAATAAATAGTGGGAAATTTATTTTCAATTGGTTTTGAAACCAGTAAGTCATTAATACATGAAAGAGAAAAGTATAAAGCTATAATTTAGATTATTTATTCTATAAAAGATAATAATTATACATTCATTATTTATTTTCAAACAATATTTTCTGGAATAATCAATTATTCAAAATTACTATAATCATAGAGGCTTTCTACAAGGATTTTTTTCTCACTTTCAACATTTACACCATTGATATTAATGTAAATTTTATCACTGATTTTTTACATGTATGGATGATGAAATAATTATTTAAGAGTATACCATTGGCTAAAATATAGAGAAGTATTGGTGGTGACATATGAATGTGTTTTTGTGTCATATATAGTTATCATTTTTTTTCAATTTTGAATAATTATTGGGTATCATTCATGCAGACCATGTCTCCATATATTGATTTTTCATGTTTTATTTTAAATAATTTAATGCTGGTTGTTTGGTTGATTATTATTTTGAATCATTTATTATTCTATATTTTATGAAGTTTAGATTGTTCCCATTATTTCTCATATAACAACCTATAACATTTTTTATCCTATGATGATTATGAGTGCACTTTATGATTATGTTATTTTGGTTTTGGTATGATGGCCTATCATTTATAACAATGTTTTACAATATAAAATTTTAAATATGGCCTTTTCATATTTCCATTTAATATTCTAATTTATGAATACATAATAACAAATATAAAAACTTAAGTATAATTATTTATTTTACAATTTATAAGTTATATATAAATTTATTGACCATCTAAATCCATAAACACCGAAAATGGTTTTTAAGAATTATAATAACATATTTTTACATTAAAAAAATAATATTTTTTTTCATAGATTCCATGACTTGATCCATTCTTGGTGAAAACACATTCTATGGGAACTGATTTTTTTCTTTAATATAATCCATTTTTATAAAAGCCTATGGAAGTTACAGATCTAAAACCATGATGTGGATTCACACACCAACATCAAGGTACCCATATGGAATCATATTTTAATACTACCCAAGATCATTTTTTTTATAAAAATCCATATTGTAATATTATTATTAAAAAATAATTTATTTTCAAGAATCAATTATCATTAATTTTTTTAAAATAATGATATATTTTTATAGGATTTTTAAATTTTTATATCATATTTACCTTTAAAAATTTCACTATAATGAAAAATATCATGAACTGTGATTTTTCTTTAAAATAACATGTCGTGGTTATAGGAAAACTCATTTTATAAATTTATTAATCTATATTGAAATTCAATCCAAATATAATGGGAATGTATCTCATACTAGTAAATGGGGTTTTATGGTTCAATCATTTTCCATTTAACATGGAAATAATCAAACTCTATTTTTCAAAAGAATATATAAGTTTATTTTAATTTAATAAAATAAATAAATTACATTAATATTTTATATATTGATCTAATCTATCTATGTTCTTCCATGTGAGATTAATTAGGATATGTAATAAGAATCCAATTATTATCCTCTTTTTTCACTCAAAACCTATGTTAATGTTCCAATGATTACATAATAACACTCTTAAACAACATCCTACATGAATCTGTAGTTAAAGGATTGATTGAAAAAAAGAGTTTAGGAGATCTTTGGATCGAGGTGTTTTCGCATCATGAATATTTTATTTGTATTCAACTTACAATCACACAGTATGAACCTATTTATATATAATCTAATAAGTAATTTTTTCCTAACATTTTTCAAACACTTGGCTATTGAATAGAAATTTCTTAAAAACAATTCATAAGTTACAACAATTTTAACTATAAAATAATAATTTTAATCAATTTTTTCTTTTTTTAAATAACTATTCTAGAGACAGAAACTCATAAAATTATCCTTATATAATGTTTTAATGAAAAATGACCGATTACGTATAAAATAACATGTAAATTTAAATGTTATCACATGGTGTGTCTGTGTTTTCATTCACTAAACCATGACATTGGTACCTTCACCATGTCATGGTCTAGACCAACAAATAACATAACATGGTTTAAACCAACTATCCATAGTTTGGATTTAGTTTATATTTCTAACATATTTATTAGATTTTAATAATCCACTAGTTGAGACAATGTATCAATGAATTTGATTTAAAATAATAATAAATAATTGAGTTCCAAATTGATGGAAGATATGCCCCTAAAACATTGGTTGAAAATAGAAATCCTCTTAGGGTGTTAAACATATTTTATTGAATATTATTTAGGTTATATGATTTATTTTTATTCCTGTATATTTTAAATATAATTTCTCATAGACTCTGGTTATCTTAAGTTCTCTAATCTACAATAAAAAAAATTCAATTTAAGACATGACACTAATATATTCTCATAAATGATATTATGAAATGACTAATATTAAATTACATATAGTAAAAGGAATATAAAAAAATCATATATTCTATATTTTTATTAGATGTTGAATAATGATGAATTAAAACACATTTCTCACTTGTATCACCCTCTAATAACCTAAGATACTCTATTTCCTAGATTTAGGTTTATTCAAGAACATATCATATCTATAGATTTATTTAATGGATTCAGGATATGTATGTTTATTTTAAAAAATTTAAATGTGTCAAGTACATCATTCAAAATTATTTCTTGTTTTATTTTAATTCATATCACCGTTGTCGAAGGGAATGATAGTAGAATATCTTCCTTTTTCTCTATATTTTTCTTTACATTATCATTAAATCATTATTTTTCACATAGTTATTTGATTGTTTCTCTTAAAATATTTTAATAAATTATATCCCCAACTAATTTATATGTTATTGGAATTTATTTATTATTGGTTACTGATTTAGTTGGATTTCATTTCCTCTTATATTGTTTAATTATGATCAAATTTCTATCTAGTCTAGGAATATTTTTATAAGGTTTTCTATAAAAAAAATTATTCATGAACAACCAAAGAGATATTTTTATTTGTCCAATACAAAGTTCTATATTATTTACCATATTTATCGATTCATTAATATATAAATATATGTTTTTTCTATTTTAGTTTTTGGTCAAGTGGAATATTTGTTGAAGGTTGGAAGGATGGTAGTTTATATTTTTATTGAAAACATTCTAGAAATATTGGATTTTGTTATTTTTTGTTAATTAAAAAAAAAGTTATGAATAATAAATCTCCCTGAAACAATGGTTTTTAATTTTTATTGATATAGTGTAGTCTAAAGGACTAAATTTCAATATCTTTTTTCAAGTTTGAAAGTAAACTTATAAGTGTAATTTTACTAGACTAATAAAAACCTTAGATTATAGGAGGTAATGATGGATCATTTTTTTCATTCAATCCCCACATTATTAATGATAATTATTCGTTCATTAAGCATAGATTAAATTAAAGGCATTTCAATGATATCAACCTAGTGTACTCTATTGACTATTGTACCTACTATTATAAATTTATTTCCATCAACCTGGTTCATACTAAAAAAATATCCTATGAACATTCATTTATTTCTATGCACTATTTAGAATCATCAGGTTCTAAATAAATTATTGGGATAATGATTTGGCCTCTTTAATTGATAATCCATGTCAATATCAAATTCTATCCAAAATTTTGAATAAAATATATATATATCAAACATTCCCCAAAAATAAATTCCCCATATGCCAGAGGGTACATTTTATACACACATATATATATAATAAAACCCACTTTTTGTATTTTGAAATAAAATAATGATATACAATATATAGTATAAAAATATTAACATTCACACTCAAAATAAAAGAAAAACATAAATGTGGAATATTCCAAAAAATCCTCTAGATGATTTTCACCACCCTCACACCATCACCTAGTGGATA